>OY730482.1:2085245-3467825 GCA_963422695.1 Xylophagus ater
CTTTTTTTTTATTGTTCCCTGAACAAACACCGCCCTTTGCCCGAATTTGCGCAAACATATTCTCTAATGGATCCTGATTTAGTCGAGATGTTAATATAAAGTTAACTTTTAAATATTTGTCCGAAAATATACCTGTACTTAAATTTAAAATACCATTAATTGTAAGATATAATCCGTCAAAACAATAGTTTTTTTTTTTTGCAGGGAGACCCAATTTTGTAAGATATTCTTTGAATTCATTTAAATAATTAAATTGAGTACAATTTTTTGTTAATGGCTTCCGATATGGAATTTTTTCCGCACAATTACGACTATTTAGGTAGTCAAAAACTTTGTCAAAAGTACGAGCGAATTTACTCGTCGCTGCTGCATATAATGTAATCGTTTGTGGAAAGGAGTTATTTTCTAATAATGCATCTATTGCGTCAGCCATACTATTGCTCAGGACTTGCACTGCAAGTCTGACATTCATTTTATCAAAAACCCCTGGTTCAATATGTTTTTTTGTTATCTTTGGACACAGCCTATATTTTTTTGATTTTTCGTCTATGCTATAAACACTTTTTATAACTTCCCAACTCGTAGGTCCGTCAGGAGTCTCAATAGTGCAATCTTTGAGTGTATTTCTTATATTTTTTAATAAATGAGGAGGATCATATAATGCAATTATTTTATTCTGATTAAAATAGAAATATGGCTTCTCTTTATTAATATCTAACAGCCTATAGCATTTTTGATTATTCATACCTTGATCGCACACTATAGCTGTAACCGTAAGCCCTATTTCGAAGCATATTTTTACATTAGCCTCCAATTTTTGTTTTAAAATGGCACCATCAATGCTGTTCTCAGAAACAGAATAACTAATTATATATTTCCAATTAGAAAACAAGCCCCTGATCATGAAAACGCATATTTGTTTTCCTAGTAATAATTTCCTACCATTTTCATCTAAATGCACTAACCCATCTACGAGATCATGAGATGTATTATAAACTAAATCTCTTCTGATTGATATTTCATCAAATAATAACACTGCCTGCTTACACTGATGTCCATTTTATTAACTAATTGTACCAAATTTTTTATTAAAAGATCATCAAAACCTGGTTGAAGTCGTTTCACAGGACTCCACTTATATATAGCTGACTGACTAGGTAAGTGAAGACCTAAATCATCACGCAAGAAATTATAACAAGATGCAGACTTATAATTGACATTTTGAGACAAATATTTTTGGATATCATTATAGCTATTCTTTTCAGCTAAAATCATTTTAAAAAATTCTTTGCTATTTAAGTTTAGGCTAGGTAACGAATCGATATGAGCATCAATGGACTTGTTTTCTTTCAATTGTTTTGTTTTTTCTAACAACATTTCCTTTTCTTTCCATAATTGCATGCATTCCTCAGAAAAACTCTTAGCATTCTTTTTATAATATTCCAATGTTTAGAACATCGAAAGGAAGTTCTAAAATTTTTGATTCTGGTTCTATTAAAAAAGAACTGTTCTTGGGTCAAAAAAAATGGAAATATTTTACCCAATAGTTTCACAAAACACCCACGCTTAAAAATTTTAAATGAATAAATAATCCTGATATATATTCTCCAACCTTCTAACACGACATCATGAAATCAGTTATTTGGTTATTCAAAGCATTCCAGAAAAAAATTATGTCAACATTCGATGTTAAAATTGTAGAAAAAGGTATGTTGCCAAATATCATCACATATTAACTGCCGAAAGTACTTAAAATGAGTTAGACAAAATTCTTCCAAATAAATATATTATATAATAATCTTCATATCTTTATATATATACGGAATATTTACGGAAATCCAATAATCCTTAGTTGACCATAAAATATCAATATTCTACTATATAATTTTTAAAAAAGAAATGAATATGTCGATTACTTAAAACAAAATTCAATTCAATTTTTGGCCCAAGTTCGAAAGATTTTATTATTTAGCATTATCTAAAAGTACACGAGAAACTCTGAGAAAAAAATTTGTTCAAAAAATACATATAATACAATCGACATTAACTTGTTACACACACAATCGAGCATAAAAAATATTTCTAAAAGTACATTTGAATTCTAAGATCAGGCCAGCAAAAAACCTACACCAAATATATCATCAAACGCTTTAATTCTAAAATTAGAAAAAAAAAAAACCAAGAACAAAATATACTCATATACGGGATTTATAAAAGAATGAATTCAAAGCTTAATTTCTTTAAATGATTTGAAAAAAGTTATCAATCCAGTACAAAAACCAAAGCTCAAAAACGAAATGTAAAAATAAGAAAGAATTCTCCTCGTATATTATTTCCTTATATTTCATTTAGTTTTTTAAGTCGAAATTTGTGGGCAAACCCAATTTTACACATCCTATCATAATTTACTGTCAATAGCTGGTTTTACACTGGTCTTCAAACGGGCGCATTCTTCAAAAATTGATACGCCAGAAGGGTGCGCGAATACCGGGGAAATGCGCCGTGGAAAAAACTGGTTGGGAAAAATTTTGAAATGAACGATGACTCATTCTGCTTTTGACCGGTGAGATGGCAACATCCAACAACGAAGTCAAAATGTCGAAGTGGAATAAACAACAAACGGAAGAATTTATTGAAATTTTTCGGAAATACAACTTAGTTTACGATGGTAGTGATGCGGAATACTTAAATAAAGTAAAACGAGAAGCGGTTTATGTAAAAATAGTTGAAGAAATGAAAGACATTAAAAAGGATATATCTGTGGGTGAAGTTAAAGTAAAAATAAAAACTTTAAGAACTCAATTTGGTAAAGAGAAACAAAAATGGAGAAATTCTTTAATTCTTTTTCTCTTTTTTTTTATAACTGTTTTCATCATCGGGACTTTCACTTTCGAATTCTAAAGAATAAACAGCCTGCGCTAAGGAATACAAGGCTATTGCAGCACATTTTTTCCTATTCATGCTTTCTGTTCTATAGTTGACTTCGTACTGCTTCCAAATCAACTAGAAAAGTACCTTCACGTGACACACACACACATTGATATGACGTATATAAATTCACAGTGAAGAAAGGCGCATGGAAAACCAGTGTAGCATTATCAGCATGGATATACCCGAGTTACTTAGGCGCATGTAAGACCAGTGTAAAACCGGCCTTTGGTATAACCACCAACAATATACCAGAGGTGGCCAATCTTTTCCTCAGGAACCGGTATCGAATCAATATAAAATTAATTCATCTCATTTCGGTAGTAGTTTACCTGCCGAAATCGATAATAGTATTCGAGGTTATTCGAGCGAAAATATGTGGCTAAACGGAATACAAGATCATATAGAAGCTATGGATGCAAATGGTAGATCACGGTTCAAGTGTTGGAACTGTGACAATATTGGTCATGGTTTTTTTGAGTGTACGATACCACAACGGTCCTTCTTTTGCTATCGTTGTGGTAGGAAAGATGTGTCGTTACCAATGTGACCAAAATGTAATCCGGGAAACGCACAGAAATTGTATTCAAAATTAAGAAAGAATTAGATTTATCAAAATTAAACTGATATGGTGTTGTTAGTATAAATTGTAAATTCATTTAATATATATACATATTTCAATATTACGAAAAATTGGTTTTTACATTCGAATTAAATTATTTTCTGACATTTAGGGCCGGTTTGTTCACTTTTGGTTAATGTTATATATAGTTATTTGTAACAGCAAATAAGAAAGAAAAAAGTAAAGTAAGCTTTGAAAAAGGAAAAAGACAAAAACGAGTCGAAAAGAAGATTTGACATACAAAGTACTTTATCATCACTTTAATTACAACTTTTAATTTATTATAACAAATAAATTATATATTGAATTTAATTGAACGTGTGCATTATTTAAAATACATCAATACATCAATAATTACATAAGGCTGTGGTTAGGTTACCAGAGATTTTGCTTAATCCATGATTATGAATTTGTGGTTAATACCACGTTTCCATCTTCCTCAAATCTCGAGATTTTGCTAGATTTCGCCAAATCTACATCCATACAAATAGAGGATTTCAAAACGAGATTTTGTTGAAATCTCCTTCAAAATCTTCTAAAATTTTTGTGTCAACCCTGCAAACTTATTCAGCGCTATTCAGCCAGAATAGAAATTGGCAAATGGACGACCCTTTTTAATAATTTGAATTGCGCGCCTTTTCCCTGTGTTTGAATTTGGTTTTTTTTTGTAATATTTTAACAAACATGAATTTTTTCACAAAACTATAAATAAATTTTTTCAATGTGCTCTAAAAGAATTTTTTTTGTAATATTTCCATTCAAAATTCATTTTTTTTTCTAGTTTTCAAAATTGTTAACGTCAAATGAAATCTCTTAGGAAGATGGAAACACTTTGAAATCTTTTTGTCGAAATCACGAGATTTCAGGGAGATAGAAACATGGTATAACGAAATACGTTTGTTCACATTTTTTTCATCTTGGTAACCAAACCATAGATTTTTCCATTTTTCTAATGGTTTTCCAATGTTTTCCAATGCATCTGTCAAATTTGAATCAATAGTCGGGCCTACCGGTGAATTCGTTTCGTTCCACTTCGAAACGAAAATCGTCAATTTGGTACCGGCGAATTCGAATTAGTCAAGAAACGTCTGGCGTAAAACGAATTTTTTGTCGTTTAGCAATGTGCAAACGTTAAAACAGATTGGTGTGAAATTTTTTTAAAGAAGTAGACTGTGAAATGTAAGTTTTTGTATTTAATTCTTTTTCTTGTTTATAAATTAAATAAATAAATTTTAGTTTTAATGCTATTTCTTTTAATTTAGTTCAGTTAACCTAGTTTTGCATTTTGAAATACGGAAATGCATTGGTCAAGATACCAAATAATTTATTAATTGATGAAAAATGCAATGGTGGATATAAAAATATGTAACTTTTAAGAAGCATAAAGTTTATCGGGAGGTTTAAAAATCTTTTTATTAAAAAAGAGAAATTATTTTCTTAATTTTTAAATTTTATAATTTATTGAAGAAATAAAATATTAAATTATTTTGTTTTAGGTGTAATTTATACTTGAACATCCTTAAAAGAAAGCATTGGTCAATATAAAACAAAATAATGGGTTCTTCAATATATTTTGAAATACTGGAAATGTATTGTATCTTAAATACAAGAAATTTTCCAAAGTAAACAGGACTTTAAAAAAAAAACAGAACAAAAGGTTTTTTCGGCAAAATCAGCTTTTTGCACGGTCCAAAAGCATGTCGAACGAGTGTTTTAGCTCGTTGGTCTGTATGGCCGCCAGTATGCCGGTGCAAGCCTTTTGAATGGCCTCTACGTCTGCATAACGCTTTCCTTTCATCGGCAAATGCATTTTTCCGAAAAGGTAGAAGTCGCACGGTGCCATATCCGGTGAATACGGGGAGTGGTTGATGGTTAAAATGTGATTTTTGGTGAGATAATCGGTCACAAGCGTCGATCGATGAGACGGCGCATTATCGTGCAACAAACGCCAACTTCCATCTTCGCGATATTCGGGCCGAACACGTCGAATACGGCGCACCAAACGCTTCAAAACTCCTAGGTAGAATACCGCATTAACGTTTTGACCGGGTGGAACAAATTCTTTGTGGACAATACCCTTGGAATCATAAAAACAAATCAGCATTGTCTTCACTTTTGACTTCTCCGGGCGCGATTTTTTGGGTTTCGGCTCGTCCGGCGCCTTCCATTCAGCACTCTGGCGTTTCGTTTCGGGATCATATTGAAAACACCACGTTTCGTCACCAGTCACAATGTTATAAAGGAAGTTTTTGTCCTTTTTGACCTCTTTAATGATGTCCTTCGAATGTTGAATTCTCAGCAATTTTTGGTCGTCAGTCAATTTGTGCGGAACAAACCGTGCACACACCTTTTGTAAACCCAAATGTTGGGTCAAAATGCGATAAATCGATGTTTTGGAGATGTTCAATTCCATTTCCATGAATTTCAATGATGATTTCGGCTGATTTTTGATGAATTCACGCACAGTTTCGATGGAATTTTCGGTGATCACGGATTTTGGTTGGCCCACATGTTGATCGTCATTTATGTCCTCACGACCACTTTGAAAACGTTGAAACCACTCGTGCACTCTGCTACGGGATAGGCAATCATCGCCATAAACTTGTTTCATCAATTGAAACGTTTCGGTAAAAGTTTTACCAATTTTAAAACAAAATTTAATGTTGGCTCTTTGTTCGAAGCTCATTTTCGCACCGATGACACAAACATACTGACACTTAAAACGCAATAACTTCACTTTCAATAGATGAAATGTCATGAAATTCTCACAGGAAGTCGATAAAGGATAGCAGATTCTAACGCACCAGTCGACATATAGATGGCGCCACTAGGGGCGCTAGATTCAAAAAGTCCTGTTTACTTTGGAAAGCGCCTTGCAAATAATACATATATTTTTGAGCATTTGTGAATCTTATATATTAAAAATTGTATTAAAATTTTCAAACAAACCAAAATCAATACGCGGCAATGGTCGAAATTATGAGCGGAAATGTGGAGATTGCCAGTGGTTTTACAAAATCCAAAGACATCAATGAAGTAAAAAGGTTCTGGCATCAATGCGCTCAGAAATTAAATAGTTTGGTGGTGATTTAACCAGAGTTTTTCCAGTCATAAACTCTGACTTTTTGAGGAAGACTTTTTTACAGACTTATTTTAGGCACATTGAAATTAAGAGTGGTGCCAATGAATTGAATGCATACGAATGTATGGAATTGCAATGGGTTTTTCCCGACATTCCAGATTTTTTAATTTCTAGGCATTTTTTTTTAGAAAAAATTAATTCGTCGCCGCGGCAGAAATAAAATGTAAACAATTTAGTGCATTTCATTCAAAAATAAATTTGGTTTAAAATTTGTATCATTTTATGACACAAATGCTAGAAATATTCGTAATGATCACGGGATGGATTTTAGAAAGAATCTTTATTGCATTGTAATGCATTTTTCTGAGAAATTTTTGATTTCTTTAGTCTGGTTTCTATTAATTATAATTCCGGGAAGGATTGATATTTCAAAATAAAATTTTTCATGACAAATAATAATGAGTTTATTAGGATCCTTTTTTCTATAAAAAAAAATATTCAATCATTCTTGTCAACTGCAACGCATTTTCAGTTGAAATAACATATATAAAATATATTTATATTAAATTTATATGGCAAAAATGCCGTTGTTCCTCAGTCAACGGCATTTTTACAAATAAAATATCTTAAATTCACAAAATTTATTTTATATTTCAATTTCTAAAAAAACAAGAATCAAAACACTTTAAAAGACCTTTATTTGTAACGTAATTACTAATAACAAACCTTTTTCAAATAATCAAATATATATACCGTTTTTTGACATTAAACTATTCCAAAATAGCAAAAACTTTAGTACAATTTCACATATTTCGTACTTTGACGAATTTGTCTTGCGGCAATACTTTATTTCGTTTCGAACGAATTCAACGATTGCAAAACTAAAGTGAAACGAAACGTTGGATCGAAACGAAAATCGACACGAAACGAATTCGCCGGTAGGCCCAAGTGAATTACAATTTTTAAATTTTTAAATAATTGATTGTAATCTTCGTCATTATCGTGACTACTCCACGAAAAAAAGCGCACCTTTCTCGTATATTTAATTTCACAATGCTTGTGGTTATACAACATTCTTTTTTTGCTCCATTTTCTGTGCAGATATAGAGATTTTCTGGTTTGCCGACTCTAGAACATGCAACATATAATTGTCCATGTGAGAAGCCATCCGTGTCTAGATCTAAACGACACAAATTTAAAGATTGGCCCTGAGCCTTGTTGATGGTGATTGCAAACGCCAATCGAATCGGGAATGCAATCTCTTAAATTGAAAAGGCATATCCGTTGGAATCATAGGAATGCGGAGAATGAGCACATTAATTTTTTTATTGCAAGCTTTGGCTAGTTGATATTTCGCAACATGATAATTGGCACACCGACTTTCAATTGCAGTACGTGCGGTGGAATCCCCGGCAGATCGAGTGAATTCAAAAATTCTGTTGGATAATTAACCGCTTCATCTGCTTCTACAACAGTGTCGACGGACTTGTATGTGACCACCTCGCTTTGAATGTTAGACTGAATAATATTGTTAAGTTAGTGGCCGCAAGAATAGCTCGTTCACTTAGCCAATCCTGATTCTTGTAATTGGTTTGAATATTGCGAAATACTTTTTCAACGAATTTTTCTTTTGACGTCACTAAATTGCAGAAATTATGAGGCAATGAAATTCGTCCCGACGTCAGATCAACCGCCACCTTTCAATTGATGCCATTGATGTGAGAATATCTCTGCTGACCGATCGTTTTGCAGCTGTACTCGCATATTTGTAGTTAATTTTAACGCCTTTACGCGTTGCCACAAAGTAGAGTATTTCAGGCAAGCATTTATTTCGTCTGCTGGTGTCGATCGAGGAATTACAGGTAATGTTTGCCTGAAATCTCCTGCAAGCAATATTAATGCGTTCCCAAATGGTCTGATATTTGCACGTAAGTCTTGCAATAATCGATCAAGGGCCTCGAGCGATTTTTTGTGCGCCATTATGCATTCATCCCAATGAATAAGTTTGCATTTCTGCAATACTTTTCCCATGCCGGATGCTTTGGAAATGTTGCATGTGGGATTTTCAATGAATTGAATGTTTAATGGCAATTTCAAAGCGGAATGAGCCGTTCTTCCATCTGGTAGCAATGTCGCAGCTATTCCGAATGTCGTAAGAGCTAAGGTTATGTCATTTTGGGATCGAATTGTGGCCAGAATCAACCTAATTAGGAACGTTTTACCAGTTAGAATATTTCCCCAACTCCGTTATTGACAGTTTGCATTATTTGATCGTAAATGCGCTTTTGCTCAAACGTTAGCTTAGGAATATTTGATTGCACATAAGACAAAAGAGCACCCGTGTTGTAATTTTGTTCACGCCCCAATTCTGCATCAAACAAAGCAGCAGCAGATCGATTCGGTGATGGCATTCCCAATTGATTGAGAATTTTGTTTGCGATTTCTAAGCACAAATTTTCAATCATTATCAACACTTCGTTGTAGATTTCTGCTGTGAAATCCATGTTCATATTTGAATTTTCCTTGCATATCCGACGGAAAATATCTTCAGCCATGTGGGTTTTAAATTTCTCCTATAACTCTGTTGCAGATGAAGGACAGCAGGCGGTCAATATAATTGCAAACAATGAACAAATTTGATGAGAATGTGACGTGTTGCATGCATCATTAATGCATACATCCCATTGTCTGTAGTTCTGCAATAAATTCAGAGCTTGACATGCGCTCCGGAAAGTGACATGTGTAACATCGTTCACAATTCTCAATTGGTGGAAAGACGTTGGAACGACCACATTTATCAACAGCGTGCGAAGAAAGAAGAATTCATCTTGATTGGGATGCACGGTTTATAGTTTGCCTAACGTAGTTTCATCGAATGTGCTAGGGGTTGCTAATTTACCGCCATCTTTTGCTGATCTTCTGTATAAAGGATATCCATCGTTTATCGTTTCCTGTCACTGTGTTGGATACTATCATGCATGGTGAATTTGGATTCAGTGTACCGCAAGGTCCATGTATAATATTTTTCGTCGCAACTTCATACAAACCTTATCGACATCGGTATTTCAGCGCATATTACATCGTCGATTTCGTTTGAAGTGACTTTGTTATAGAGCCAGATTAGTATATGTACTTTTGGGAATCCCCTCTTTTGCCAATCCACTGAGTACATCCAGCAGCGCACAGACAAATTCTTGTTTGTGAATTCCATCAGCGATTTCAGCTTCTGTTTGAAAACACGTGCTGTAATGTCATGCCTATCCACCGGCGATTGGCCAGGAAGTAAGAACTTTTGTATTCTAAATCGTCCCAAGTTGGAAATTTCATCTAAGATTTTGTTAAATTCAGCATTTTCATTTTTAAATGCCTTTTTTCATTTTAGGGTTTCCAAAAAATGAGACCCTACATATTAAATGCCTTTCGGCTTTGGGTTTTCAAAATTTTACGCCAATTAGTAGAGAGTAGATTATAATTTTAAAATTTAATTTTATATGTTTACACATACTTGATTTTTGGCATAAACCCTTTTTTTACGATATCTTTTTTAACTCGTTTTATAATTTTCGGGGGGGGAGAAATTTTCGTTTCTCACGTAAGTTTAATATTTTTGTATTAAAATGGGCAAATTTTCATTATTGCTGTACAAAAAAAATGTTTTATAGGCTTTATTTAATTATAGTTAATCAAACAGAAATTATGTTAATTCATAATTTAGTAAAAAATTTGTTTTTTTGAATCAACTTTGAATCTAGATCGTAGCCCAATTAAATTTTTTTTTTTTGTATAACGAAAACTATCATTGACAGTAATTTTTTTGGTGAAAATGTGGGCAATTCTTAAAATTCGTCAAAGTTTTTGAAAATTTAGCATTTTCAGTTTTCAATTTTTTTTTCGTTTTAAGGTTTTAAGAAAATACGTATGAAATGGCTTTCAGCTATGGGTTTAAAAATTTTACAGCAATTAGTAGAGATATAATTTGCTCATTACATTTCAATAAACAGGATCTAAAGCGAATAATTTAATTTTGTACTCTTAAGAGAAACTTGTTTTTTGGAATAAATAACGCAAACATTTTTCACAATTCTGATGTTCCAGAATACATAAGCATTAAGCCCATTTAAAGTGTTGCCCATCCGAATTAATATTTTTAATGCCGCCACTACGCCCATTTGTATTTTCTATAAACTCTGCTTACATTATGTATGATATGTATGCGCGTGTGAGTAAGAGTATTCACGTTTTCTCGATGGATGGCAATGATTTCCAACTGCTTGTGGCTTTGCATTAGTGATTGATTTTCTTAAATCAACTATTACCTGGCTCAGGTATAAAATAGGTAAACAAAAAGTATATATAAACATGGTCATAATTACATAGGACATTCTGTAAAAGTTTCAAAGCAATTGGTCAAGGAGTTTCGGAGATTACCGGTTAGGAACAAATGAACAGTTACGATTTTATTTATATAGATAATTTTAAAACTAAAACGCAGTCTGAAAATCAAGCATGAACAAACGAAATTCCAGTAAATCATGGGTTAAATGGCGTTAATCATGGAAAATCAGCTGATTAACTAAATCGTTGAGTAACTAACCAAGCCATGGATTCTCTGATTAAAATTTTGGTGAACAAACGCAATCGATGGTTCACCACTGGAACAATCATGGATTAAAGTTAACCAAGAGTGAACGAGCCGGCCCTTAGATTTACAAAAGAACCGGAAAATCAGAGCACAGCCTAAATACATATAATATTCATCATATACTTCGTTTGCATGACCGGATTGAAGTCGACTTCAATCCGAATATCGTGCATGTATACCCAGATCGACTTCAAACCGACTTGAGTCAATCCGATCACAAAAATTTTTCTGATCGACTTGAAATTTGCATGTAAACCCAGATCGACTTCAAATCGAATTGAAAATTTTAAATGGAGTATGTAAAGAGGGGAAACATAACCTAAAAAAAAAAATGTGATTGGCAGCGTCTATTAAATTGACGTTGATTTGAAGTCGATTTCAAGTCAATCTTTCAATCCGGTAAAGATAAAAAACTCGGGTTGAATTTCAAGTCGATCTCAAATCAACTCTGAAATCGCCAAGTAAACGAAGTAACTGATGCTGTGCTCACACATACTAATACATACTAATCCTTGTGTAGCTTGTATAAAATACTGTGGTATAAACATTCCTCGTCTAATTGGTTTGGTAGTTTTCTTCCCAAAACTTGACGATAGATTTCTACCGCGTGTAATCCGGCAAATACATTGAACTAAATTTTGTTTTGACATCTCAATTCCGTTCTTTTTCCAGCGATCCGCTATGTCGGTGAGTTTTGAATATTTTTAATGTTATCGAAAATCATTGATCATCTTAAAAGCATTTAGTTAAATTGTGGAATTGATACTCTTAAAATGAGTAAAATATAATTTTGCATCTAATGCACGTATTATTATAATAAGAAATTCGATGATTGTGATAAAATTGATAATCCAAAGATGACATTTCGTGGTAGTGTTTTATAATCTTTTTTTTTTTGTGTCTATAGCCAAGCGTAGAAAAGAAACCCGCAACAGGGACTAATCCCCAGAAGGAGGTTAAAAGGGATCCTACTAAAAATCTTATGCGAGAATTACGTATTAGAAAATTATGTTTAAATATTTGCGTTGGTGAATCTGGTGATAGACTTACACGCGCAGCGAAGGTGAAATATTTTTGAAAAAAATTTTTTTTACATATTAATTTTAATTTTATGATAAAAGGTTTTGGAACAATTAACTGGACAGCAACCTGTTTTTTCGAAGGCTCGTTATACAGTTCGTTCATTCGGTATTAGACGTAATGAAAAAATTGCCGTACATTGCACAGTTCGTGGTGCTAAAGCTGAAGAGATCTTGGAGCGTGGTCTTAAGGTGCGTGAATACGAGTTGAGGCGTAACAATTTCTCATCAACTGGAAATTTCGGTTTCGGTATTCAAGAACATATTGATTTAGGTATCAAATATGATCCATCAATTGGTATCTATGGTCTTGATTTTTACGTTGTCTTAGGACGACCAGGTAAAATGCTTTATCAATTATATATACAATATATATATTTTAATTTTAATTTTGTACTGTAATTAGATATCGTTAAGGTTTTATTCTTTTTTAATGATATTCGGTCAATGTACAGATATTAAAATCCATTCTGCTGAATTGGAATTGCAATGAAAATTTCAATTCCAAGGTGGCAAACGAAATGCAAGAATTTGATTTTGATTTTCTTTGTTTATATTCTAGGATTTAACGTTGCCCATAGACGACGAAAAACTGGCCAAGTTGGATTCCCACATCGTCTTAGCAAAGAAGATGCTATGAAATGGTTCCAACAGAAATACGACGGTATCATTCTTAACAGTAAAAAGTGATTTTAATTACTTTCTATTTTTAATAAAATAAACAAAAACCACTAAGAAAATTTTCTATTCCATTCTCTGTGCTGTGGTTGTTGGTGGTGGTGGTTGATCAATGACAATCGGATTTGGTGTTTTGAAGTAATGATTACTTGCCAATTGCTCTTTAAGATATTCTCCACCTTTTTCGTTGCATTCATATTTTCTAACAAGATAATCGGATAAATTTGCTGTATTGGCAGTCTCTGGCACCAAGCCAAGCATCCAATGTTGTTGAATTAGCCATAAAAATTTTATACGAACTTTGAAATGGTCATATCTCAAGTTTTCAATCCTGTAAAAAAAAAAAAAAATTAAAAATACAATGTTTTCAACCTAATCAATTGTAAAATAGTAAAACCTGAAAATTGAGAACATCCTCCTGTTAAAAATACATTTGTTGCAAGAAATAATTGCTCTTCAGGAGTGAACATTTTCAATATGAACGTAATTGTTTCGGCCAGACCGGCTTCTGAACTTCCAATCATACTTGGTTGAAACAATAATTCTGGAGCACGAATGGCTTCCACTCCAATATGAAGCTAAAAATAAATTATTTCGAAAAATAAAACATATTTAATTTTTTTTAATAGAATGTTTTTTTTGGAATAAATTTATATTAAAATGTCAACAACAAAACTATAACCTCAAAATTTTTGGGTGTACATTTTTTCGTTGAAACAAAAAAACTTAAAACGTATTTACCAAAGTGTAACCAAAGACAGTAAATAATTATAAGATGTGTAAAATTGGGTTTGCCCACAAATTTCGACTTAAAAAACTAAATGAAATATAAGGAAAAAATATACGAGGAGAATTCTTTCTTATTTTTACATTTTGTTTTTGAGCTTTGGTTTTTGTACTGGATTGATAACTTTTTTCAAATCATTTAAAGAAATTAAGCTTTTATAAATCCCGTATATGAGTATATTTTGTTCTTGGTTTTTTTATGCCCTATGGTAGGTACTACCAGAGGGTATATTAGTTTTGTCACTAAGTGTGTAACGCATAGAAATAATCATCGCAGAAAAATTTCAAGGATATGGTTGTGCAGGGAATCAAAAGTTATATCGATTTATGCATGTCCGTCCGTCCGTCCGTCCGTCCATCCGTCCGTCTGTGGACAAGATAACTCAAAAACGCGTTATCCGATTTTGTTGAAATTTAGAATGTAAGTTGGTTATTCCTTAACTGCATTTGGTATTGCATTTGAGCAAAATCGATCCACGGGGAGCAAAGTTAAAAAGGAAAAACCAGGGTGACCAGAAAGTTTTGTCGTTTTTTTGGTTATGGTTTTTCGGATGTAATTGGAAAATTTGTCAATCGATTTTGTTTAAATTAATTACATAGGTTAACCACATAAATAGATGATACCATGTTAAATCTCAGTCAAATCCATGCAAGGATAGTGGAGAAAGAAATAGTTGTAACCTAAAATAAGCCTGTTCATAAAGTTTTCCCGATGTATTTTAAAAAGTTATATACCGATTTCAATCAAATTTACGAAACGTGTTTATGCTATTAGAGTCCAGCACACCTGTGAATTTGAGCCAATTTGAGAATGTAGAAACGAAGTTATAGAGAAAAAAACCTTGAAATTTTGCGTTAAGTAGAAAGTTCGTGGCGTTTTTTTTCCAATAGATGGCTTTAGAGTCGTATAACTTTAGTAGTTCTAATCCTATCAAGTTATGTTATAGCGCGCTTAAAAGGTGATATTTTATAGAAAATTTATGAAAAAAATTGTGAAATTCAGGCAGAACTAATTGGGGTAATTGGGTTTTGAAAATGAGCCAAAATTCTTTAAAAAAATTCCCTATATTAATGCTCCATGTTAGGTACTACCGTCCGTCCGTGGACAAGATAACTCAAAAACGCGTTATCCAATTTTGATGAAATTTAGAATGCTACTTGGTTATTGCTCTAGTGGATTTGGTATTGCATTTCAGCAAAATCGACTGAGGGGCAGCGAAGTTATTAAGCAGAAACAAGGGTGACCATAAAGTTTTGTCGTTTTTTTTATATAGTTTTTCGTATTTAATTGGAAAATTTGTAAAGCAATTTTGTTTAAATTAATCATATTGGTTGACTACATAAATAGACGATACCATTGTAAATTTCAGTGATATCAGTCTAAGGATAGTGGAGAAATAAATAGTTGAAGGAGGAAATAGGCCTGTTCAGAAAGTTTTTTTGATGTGCATTCGGAACTAATACACCGATTTGAATAAAATTTGCAAATTGGACTTATACTACCAGGGTCTGAGTTACTTACAAATTAGAGAAAATTTTGAAAAGGGCAAAAAAAGTTATGAAGAAAAAATCTTGATATATTGTTAGTTTTCACAATTTTTCTCTTCCATTTCTACCATAGGGCATCAAAAAATCGGCTATGGGCCGATTTTTAATTACTTTATGTTTTTTTTTCTAATTTTAGAATTAAAGCGTTTGATGGCAGAGAAACTTGTGTTCTATTCTATTATGGAGAATTATGAATTGATATATTTGGTGTAGGTTTTTTGCTGGCCTGATCTTAGAATTCAAATGTACTTTTAGAAATATTTTTTATGCTCGATTGTGTGTGTGTAACAAGTTAATGTCGATTGTATTATATGTATTTTTTTAAAAAAAATTTTTCTCAGAGTTTCTCGTGTACTTTTAGATAATGCTAAATAAAGAATTTAAAGTCTTTCGAACTTGGGCCAGGAATTGAATTGAATTTTGTTTTAAGTAATCGGCATATTCATTTCTTTTTTAAAAATTATATAGTAGAATATTGATATTTTATGATCAACTAAGGATTATTGGATTTCCGTAAATTTGAAATTGTATATATTATATATAAAGATTATTATATAATATATTTATTTGGAAGAATTTTGTCTAACTCATTTTAAGTACTTTCGACAGTTAATATGTGATGATATTTGGCAACATACCTTTTCCTACAATTTTAACATCGAATGTTGACATAATTTGTTTCAGGAATGCTTTGAATAACCAAATAACTGATTTCATTAATGTCGTGTTAGAAGGTTGGAAAATATATATCAGGATTATTTATTCATTTAAAATTTTTAAGCGTGGGTGTTTTGTAAAACTATTGGGTAAACTATTTCCATTTTTTTTGACCCAAGAACAATTCTTTTTTAATAGAACCAGAATTAAAAAATTTAGAACTTCCTTTCGATGTTCTAAACATTGGAATATTATAAAAAGAATGCTAAAAGTTTTTCTGAGGAATGCATGCAGTTACGGAAAGAAAAGGAAATGTTGTTAGAAAAAACAAAACAATTGAAAGAAAACAAGTCCATTGATGCTCATATCGATTCGTTACCTAGCCTAAACTTAAATAGCAAAGAATTTTTTTAAATGATTTTAGCTGAAAAGAATAGCTATAATGATATCCAAAAATATTTGTCTCAAAATGTCAATTATAAGTCTGCATCTTGTTATAATTTCTTGCGTTATGATTTAGGTCTTGACTTACCTAGTCAGTCAGCTATATATAAGTAGAGTCCTGTGAAACGACTTCAACCAGGTTTTCATGATCTTTTAATAAAAAATTTGGTACAATTAGTTAATAAAATGGACATCAGTGTAAGCAGGCAGTGTTATTATTTGATGAAATATCAATCAGAAGAGATTTAGTTTATAATACATCTCATGATCTCGTAGATGGGTTAGTGCATTTAATTGAAAATGATAGGAAATTATTACTAGGAAAACAAATATGCGTTTTCATGATCAGGGGCTTGTTTTCTAATTGGAAATATATAATTAGTTATTTTGTTTCTGAGAACAGCATTGATGGTACCATTTTTTAAAAAAAATTGGAGGCTAATGTAAAAATATGCTTCGAAATAGGGCTTACGGTTAGAGCTGTAGTGTGCGATCAAGGCATGAATAATTAAAAATGCTGTAGGCTGTTAGATATTAATAAAGAGAAGCCATATTTCTATTATAATCTGAAGAAAATAATTGCATTACATGATCCTCCTCATTTATTCAAAAATATAAGAAATACACTCAAAGATTGCACTATTGAGACTCCTGACGGACCTGCGAGTTGGGAAGTTATAAAAAGTGTTTATAGCATAGACGAAAAATCAAAAAAATATAGGTTGTGTCCAAAGATAATAAAAAAACATATTGAACCAGGGGTTTTTGATTAAATGAATGTCAGACTTGCAGTGCAAGTCCTGAGCAATAGTATGGCAGACGCAATAGATGCATTATTAGAAAATAACTCCTTTCCACAAACGATTAAATTATATGCAGCAGCGACGAGTAAACTCACTCGTAGTTTTGATCAAGCTTTTGACTACCCAAATAGTCGTGATTGCGCGGAAAAAAATCCATATCGAAAGCCATTAACAAAAAATGGTACTCAATTTAATTATTTAAATGAACTCAAAGAATATCTTACGGAATTGGGTCTCCCTGCAAAAAAAACTATTGATTTGACGGATTATATCTTACAATTAATGGTATTATATATTTAAGTACAGATATATTTTCGGACAAATATTTAAAAATTAACTTTATATTAACATCTCGACTAAATCAGGATCCATTAGAGAAAAGGTTTGCGCAAATTCGGACAAAAGGCGGTAATAACAGAAATCCTAGTGTCCACGAGTTCAATGGAATAGTGGCGCGCCTAATGTCGATGAGAATTATAACGTTCTCATATGCAAATAAGAATTGTGAAACTGATGAAGACATTTTACTTAATTGGGATAAACCATTAGAAGATACTTATATTGATAATTCTAATGAAATTATATCCAGATTATTGGCACAAAGTTCTGAAATTGTTTTGGATGATATAGAAAAAGATGCGAAAATAAATGAAACCTTAAACTCCAAGAGTAATTCCGACGTCGCAGACCCAGCAAAAAGATATATTGTCGGCTATGGAATTTTAAAAATTATTTTGAAAAAAATAAACTGTCCAAATTGTGCCATGATAATGAATAAAGACGAATGTGATTTTCTTTTACCGTCGGAAAAACTTATTAAACACAAAAATTTCGACAAAACTACTGAAAGGACTTTTCTACAAAATCCTTCCGATCTTTTTTTCGAAATTTGCAAATTGCATTTTCAAATATATGAAACTTTTTTTGATAATTATTTGCATTTTACCAACTTAAAAGCAAAAATTATCGAGGAATGCATTCAAAGAACTAATGAATTTTACCCCAGTTGGTTTGCTGAGAACCAATGTTTAGAACATCGAAAGGAAGTTCTAAATCTTTTAATTCTGGTTCTATTAAAAAAGAATTGTTCTTTGGTCAAAAAAAATGGAAATAGTTTACCCAATAGTTTTACAAAACACCCACGCCTAAAAATTTTAAATGAATAAATAATCCTGATATATATTTTCAAACCTTCTAACACGACATTAATGAAATCAGTTATTTGGTTATTCAAAACATTCCTGAAACAACTTATGTCAACATTCGATGTTAAAATTGTAGGAAAAGGTATGTTGCCAAATATCATCACATATTAACTGTCGAAAGTACTTAAAATGAGTTAGACAAAATTCTTCCAAATAAATATATTATATAATAATCTTTATATATAATATATACAATTTCAAATTTACGGAAATCCAATAATCCTTAGTTGACCATAAAATATCAATATTCTACTATATAATTTTTAAAAAAGAAATGAATATGTCGATTACTTAAAACAAAATTCAATTCAATTCCTGGCCCAAGTTCGAAAGACTTTAAATTCTTTATTTAGCATTATCTAAAAGTACACGAGAAACTCTGAGAAAAATTTTTTTTAAAAAAATACATATACTACAATCGACATAAACTTGTTACACACACAATCGAGCATATAAAATATTTCTAAAATTACATTTGAATTCTAAGATCAGGCCAGCAAAAAACCTACGCCAAATATATCAATCCATACCATTCATATTTATAAGATATATTCAAAGCCACAAATTGCTTGTATGCGCGCATGAATAGAACAAAAGTTTCTCTGCCATCAAATATTTTAATTTTAAAATTAGAAAAAAAAAGAAAACCAACAACAAAATATACTCATCCACGGGATTCATAAGAAGAATGAATTCAAAGCTAAATTTCCTTACCCAGTACAAAAACCAAAACTTAAGAACAAAATGTAAAAATAAGAAAGAATTTTCCTCGTATATTTTTTGCTTATATTTCATTTTGTTTTTCAAGTCGAAATTTGTGGGCAAACCATTTTTACACATCTTATAATTATTTATTGTCTTTGGTGTAACTAATATTACACCAGAGCGGAAATTTGAAAATACCGAGCGCGCTTGAATTGCATTTTTAGAAGAATGCGTGTGTTTGGCCATATATGCGTAATTTGTGCCATTTTTGGTTAGTAAATACCAAAGTGTAATTAATGATAATGTCCGGAAAGCTAACGAAGTAGCCAGAAAAAGCACGTGGCAAACGGGGGAAAGAATACGCAAGAGTACATATATTTTTCATAGGGAAAATCCATCAGCAAGAGAGAAAATGGAATGTTCTTAAAAATCGGATGGAATCTTATGAATTACCCTTGGAATCTAAAATATGGGACCAAATCTTATAAATTTCCCACACATACCAGAAAAAAAATATGCGCCAAATTTTTTTTTCTGTTGTGTGTGCATTTGTATATGAATTTCTGCCTGTGTTTCATTGCTTACATTTTAAAATTACCCAAAAGCGAGAAATGGGATGTTTTTTAAAATAATGTGTCTCTTTCACCCATACGTAAAATTTTTAGTTCTATCTATGTCAGCAGTGGATAGAAAATTGTTTGAGAAAGAACAGGCAAAATTTGAAAAACGGCGGTACGGTAAGGATAGGAGCTTTCCAGACTTTATCATAGTTACACCAAAGACAGTAAATTATGATAAGATGTGTAAAATTGGGTTTGCCCACAAATTTCGACTTAAAAAACTAAATGAAATATAAGGAAATAATATACAAGGAGAATTCTTTCTTATTTTTACATTTCGTTTTTGAGCTTTGGTTTTTGTACTGGATTGATAACTTTTTTCAAATCATTTAAAGAAATTAAGCTTTGAATTCATTCATTTTATAAATCCCGTAGATGAGTATATTTTGTTCTTGGTTTTTTTTTTCTTTCTCATTTTAGAATTAAAGTGTTTGATAGTAGAGAAACTTTTATTTTATTAATGTGCGCATACAAACAATTTGTGGCTTTGAATATATCTTATAGAGAAATATGATTGACATATTTGGTGTCGGTTTTTTCCTACACTGATTTTAGAATTCAAACGTACTTTTAGAAATATTTTGTATGTTCGATTGTGTGTGTAACAAGATAATGTCGATTGTATTATATGTATTTTTTGAACAAATTTTTTTCTCAGAATTTCTCGTGTACTGTTAAATAATGTTAAATAAAGAATTTAAAATCTTTCGAACTTGGGCCAAGAATTGAATTGAATTTTGTTTTAAGTAATGGACATATGCATGTATATGATTGCTTTTTTAAAAATTATAGATATATTGATATTTTATGGTCAACTAAGGATTATTGGATTTCCGTAAATTTTAAATTATATATATTATATATAAAGATTATTATATAATATATTTATTTGGAAGAATTTTGTCTAACTCATTTTAAGTACGTTCGACAGTTAATATGTGATGATATTTGCCAACATACGTTTTCCTACAATTTTAACATCGAATGTTGACATAATTTTTTTCTGAAATGCTTTGAATAACCAAATAACTGATTTCATAATGTCGTGTTAGAAGGTTTCAAAATATATATCAGGATTATTTATTCATTTAAAATTTTTAAGCGTGGGTGTTTTGTAAAACTATTGGGTAAACTATTTCCATTTTTTTTGACCCAAGAACAATTCTTTTTTAATAGAACCAGAATTAAAAAATTTAGAACTTCCTTTCGATGTTCTAAACATTGGTTCTCAGCAAACCAACTGGGGTAAAATTCATTAGTTCTTTGAATGCATTCCTCGATAATTTTTGCTTTTAAATTGGTAAAATGCAAATAATTATCAAAAAAAGTTTCATATATTTGAAAATGCAATTTGCAAATTTCGAAAAAAAGATCGGAAGGATTTTGTAGAAAAGTCCTTTCAGTAGTTTTGTCGAAATTTTTGTGTTTAATAAGTTTTTCCGACGGTAAAAGAAAGTCACATTCGTCTTTATTCATTATCATGGCACAATTTGGACAGTTTATTTTTTTCAAAATAATTTTTAAAATTCCATAGCCGACAATATATCTTTTTGCTGGGTCTGCGACGTCGGAATTACTCTTGGAGTTTAAGGTTTCATTTATTTTCGCATCTTTTTCTATATCATCCAAAACAATTTCAGAACTTTGTGCCAATAATCTGGATGTAATTTCATTAGAATTATCAATATAAGTATCTTCTAATGGGTTATCCGAATTAAGTAAAATGTCTTCATCAGTTTCACAATTCTTATTTGCATATGAGAACGTTATAATTCTCATTGACATTATGCGCGCAACTATTCCATTGAACTCGTGGACACTAGGATTTTTGTTATTACCGCCCTTTGCCCGAATTTGCGCAAACATATTCTCTAATGGATCCTGATTTAGTCGAGATGTTAATATAAAGTTAATTTTTAAATATTTGTCCGATAATATATCTGTACTTAAATTTAAAATACCATTAATTGTAAGATATAATCCGTCAAAACAATAGTTTTTTTTTTTTTGCAGGGAGACCCAATTTTGTAAGATATTCTTTGAATTCATTTAAATAATTAAATTGAGTACAATTTTCTGTTAATGGCTTCCGATATGGATTTTTTTCCGCACAATTACGACTATTTAGGCAGTCAAAAACTTTGTCAAAACTACGAACGAATTTACTCGTCGCTGCTGCATATAAATTAATCGTTTGTGGAAAGGAGTTATTTTCTAATAATGCATCTATTGCGTCTGCCATACTATTGCTCAGGACTTGCACTGCAAGTCTGACATTCATTTAATCAAAAACCCCTGGTTCAATAGGTTTTTTTATTATCTTTGGACACAACCTATATTTTTTTGATTTTTCGTCTATGCTATAAACACTTTTTATAACTTCCCAACTCGCAGGTCCGTCAGGAGTCTCAATAGTGCAATCTTTGAGTGTATTTCTTATATTTTTGAATAAATGAGGAGGATCATGTAATGCAATTATTTTCTTCAGATTATAATAGAAATATGGCTTCTCTTTATTAATATCTAACAGCCTACAGCATTTTTAATTATTCATGCCTTGATCGCACACTACAGCTCTAACCGTAAGCCCTATTTCGAAGCATATTTTTACATTAGCCTCCAATTTTTTTTTAAAAATGGTACCATCAATGCTGTTCTCAGAAACAAAATAACTAATTATATATTTCCAATTAGAAAACAAGCCCCTGATCATGAAAACGCATATTTGTTTTCCTAGTAATAATTTCCTATCATTTTCATTTAAATGCACTAACCCATCTACGAGATCATGAGATGTATTATAAACTAAATCTCTTCTGATTGATATTTCATCAAATAATAACACTGTCTGCTTACACTGCTTGTCCATTTTATTAGCTAATTGTACCAGAATTTTTATTAAAAGATCATCAAAACCTGGTTGAAGTCGTTTCACAGGACTCCACTTATATATAGCTGACTGACTAGGTAAGTGAAGACCTAAATCATCACGCAAGAAATTATAACAATGCGCATATAAGGAATTTGTGGCTTTGAATATATCTTATGGTGAAATATGAATGGCATCGATTGACATATTTGTTGTTGATTTTTTGCTATTCTATTTTAAAATGTATTTTAAGAAATATTTTTTATGTTCGATTGTATGGGTAACTAGGTAATGTCGAATGGTATATATGTATTTTGCTGCGAGTTTCTCGTGTACTTTTAAATAATGCTAAATAAACAATTTGAAACCTTTAGAACTTGGCCAAGAATTGAATTGAATTTTGTTTTAAGCAATGCACATATGCATGTATCTTTGATTTCTTTTTTAAAAATTAGAGATATATTGATATTTTCTGATCAATGAATATATATACATATATATAAAGATATAAAGATTATTATATACTATATATTTGGAAGGATTTTGTCTAAGGACGAATGTCTAACTCAGCCAGATGAGGTGATCTCTGAAAGGATTGTCGGAAAAGCCCTTGATATCGTGTTATCAGACAATAAATAATTATAAGATGTGTAAAATTGGGTTTGCCCACAAATTTCGACTTAAAAAACTAAATGAAATATAATCAAAAAATATACGAGGAAAATTCTTTCTTATTTTTACATTTTGTTCTTAAGCTTTGGTTTTTGTACTGGGTAAGGAAATTTAGCTTTGAATTCATTCTTCTTATGAATCCCGTGGTTGAGTATATTTTGTTGTTGGTTTTCTTTTTTTTCTAATTTTAAAATTAAAATATTTGATGGCAGAGAAACTTTTGTTCTATTCATGTGCGCATATAAGGAATTTGTGGCTTTGAATATATCTTATGGTGAAATATGAATGGCATCAATTGGTTTATTTTGGTGTGGGTTGTTTGCTATTCTGATTTTAAAATTAAATTGTATTTTTGGAAATATTTTGTATTTTCGATTGTGTGCATAACTTGATAATATTGAATGTATTATATTTTTTCTGCAAGTTTCTCGTGTACTTTTAGATAATGCTAAATAAACAATTTGAAATCTTTTGAACTTGGCCAAGAATTGAATTGAATTTTGTTTTAAGTAATGGACATTTGCATGTATCTGATAACTTTTTTAAAAATTATAGATATTTTGATATTTTATGATCAACTAAGGATTATTGGATTTCCGTAAATTTGAAACTATATATATTATATATAAAGATTTTTATATAATATGTATATTTGGTAGAATTTTGTCTAACTCATTTTAAGTACTTTCGACAGTTAATATGTGATGATATTTGGCAACATACCTTTTTCTAAATTTTTAACATCGAATGTTGACATAATTTGTTTCAGGAATGCTTTGAATAACCAAAGAATTGATTTCAGTATGGCAAATAATTGCGAAACCATAATATATCAATAAATTAAAGAATATTTGAAACGTCTGAAATCATTAATAATAACTGAATTGAATTTAAATCTTCTAGGAAGTAGGAAAATGATTTTTTTTAATGAATTGTATTGCCTAGTTTAGCAAAGAATTTTATCGAGTGATTTCAGCTGAAAGTAATAGCTAAAATGACATCCAAAAATATTTGTCTCAAAATGTCAATTATAAGTCTGCATCTTGTTATAATTTCTTTGGTGATAATTTAGGTCTTCACTTATGGCACCTAGTCAGTCAGCCATATATAAGTGGAGTCCTGTGAAACGACTTCAACCAGATTTTAATGATCTTTTAATAAAAAATTTGGCACAATTAGTTACCAAAATGGACAAACAATGTTATTATTTGATGAAATATCAATCAGTGGATGAAAATGATTATTACTAGGAAAACAAATATGGGTTTTCTTGATAAGGGGCTTATTTTCTAACCGAAAATATATAACTAGTTATTTTGTTTCTGAGAACAGCTTTGATGGTGCTTTTTTAAAACAAAAATTGGAGGCTAATATGGAAGTATATTGCGAAATAGGGCTTACGGTTAGAGCTGTAGTGTGCGATCAAGATATGAATAATCAAAAATGCTGTTAGATATTAATAAAGAGAAGCCATATTTCTATTATAAGTAGAAGAAAATAATTGCATTATATGATCCTCCTCGTTTATTAAAAAATATATGAAACACACTCAAAAATAGCACTATTGAGACTTCTGGTGGACTTGCGATTTGGGAAGTTATAAGAAGTGTTTATAGCATAGACGAAAAATCTAAAAAATATGGGTTGTGCCCAAAGAAAACAAAAATACATATTGATAATTCATGGAAAGGAAGTTCTAAATTTTTTAATTCTGGTTCTATTAAAAAAGAATTGTTCTTGGGTCAAAAAAATGGAAATAATTTACCCAAAAGAATTACAAAACACCCACGCTTAAACATTTTAAATGAATAAATAATCCTGATATATATTTTCCGACCTTCTAACACGATATCAAGGGCTTTTCCGACAATCCTTTCAGAGATCACCTCATCTGGCTGAGTTAGACATTCGTCCTTAGACAAAATCCTTCCAAATATATAGTATATAATAATCTTGATATCTTTATATATATGTATATATATTCATTGATCAGAAAATATCAATATATCTCTAATTTTTAAAAAAGAAATCAAAGATACATGCATATGTGCATTACTTAAAACAAAATTCCATTCAATTTTTGGCCAAGTTCTAAAGGTTTCAAATTGTTTATTTAGCATTATCTAAAAGTACACGAGAAACTCGCAGCAAAATACATATATACCATTCGACATTACCTAGTTACCCATACAATCGAACATAAAAAATATTTCTTAAAATACATTTTAAAATAGAATAGCAAAAAACCAACAACAAATATGTCAATCGATGCCATTCATATTTCTCCATAAGTTATATTCAAAGCCACAAATTCCTTATATGCGCACATGAATTGACCAAAAGTTTCTCTACCATCAAATATTTTAATTTTAAAATTAGAAAAAAAAAGAAAACCAACAACAAAATATACTCATCCACGGGATTCATAAGAAGAATGAATTCAAAGCTTAATTTCCTTACCCAGTACAAAAACCAAAGCTTAAGAACAAAATGTAAAAATAAGAAAGAATTTTCCTCGTATATTTTTCCTTATATTTCATTTAGTTTTTTAAGTCGAAATTTGTGGGCAAACCCAATTTTACACATCTTATCATTATTTATTGTCTTTGGTTACACCATTTATAACTAGAGAACGGCGGGACCGATTTTTATGATTGGTCTCCGCCCCGAATAGCAGAATAATTATTAAAACATCGGAAAAATTCACGAACAAAAATTTGATGAAGAAAATTAATTTTGTCATACATTTTGTATGGAAGGGCTTTTTTGATGATATCTCGAGAACGGATTGACTGATTTCGATGAATTTTTTTTACTGTTCGTCTCGGCCTCGAGAAGTTTCCTAGGGTATTGGAAAAGTCAGAAAATCACAAAATAGAAAGGGAAGAAAATAAAAATATTTCATTAGAAAGAATAAAGTAACCTATAAACCAGAAATCTTTTATTTTACAACGTACTTCCTATAAGATAATTGTAGCAAGGGACAGGATAAATAGTCTTATGGATTTTTGACTAAAGAAATAATGAAACACAGAAAACAATCGGAGTTTTTATTAAGTCAAAATCAGCGAAAATAAATTTTAAAGAGGTGGGTTCAGTTTTATGAAGTGCAAAATGTGAAAGGTTATGTCGTTTGTCATTGGGCGCGCATCGAAAATCAATCCAATCGGTAATTTGGGCTGTACGTTTGATTTTCCAGGCGGATTTATTCGTAAGGCTGTGTAATTCTATTTTCAATTGTGATTTTGAACCGGTAAGTTGCCTTCGAAGATATTCACTTTGTGAAGTTATTACATTTGTAATTGTGCGCGCATCGGTATTTGCTTCATTATGTAATTTTGAATTGTGGGGTTAATTTTCCAGTGTTATTTACAATGCTGCGAGTGAGGAAATCGAATCTTTTACAAGGAAACCGTAATCCAATTAGACTTCGGAATATTGCGAATCAATTCACTGCAGATGAACAAGAAATCGCACGAGAAGAGCGCTGCGTTAGTATGGCCGACTTCGTGCTTCACAAATACAAGAACAAAGAGAGGCAGTACGTCACACGGCTCAGTTGGAAATGAGAAATCGTCGAGCTTATCGCACCGATCAACAACGTGAAAATCTTCGACTCAAAGAGAAAGTTCTCATTCCGAGAATTTCGATCATCCCAACCGATACGCCATTCGAGATTCAACGAATTCAATTTCCGATCAATATATTACAAGGCCAATCCTTGGGTGTTTGTGACCTGAATCTAGAAAATGCATGATTCTCTCACTGTCAATTTTACGTAGCATGTTCACGTGTCGGCAAACCATCCCCTTTGGTCGTTCTCGCACCTGATAACAAACCGAAAAATGTCGTATATCACAAGGTGCTGCAATGAAAGGAATCGACCCGGGTGCAATCCATCCAGCAAATAGTTAACAGAAAGTATTGCAACAATGCTACGCGAGTCATTTCGGTTCGCTTCAGTAAAGCAAATGCCTTGCTGCGACCCGAATTACATGTAACAAGGGGGGTTTACATATTAGGGGTTTTTGTCGAAAGAAGCAAATCCCCTGATGACCTATTTAGCATATCTTCAGCTAAAAGGCTGCACGCCTAGCTGAATCGCACTAGCTAGCTCGCCGGAGGGGTGGGTCGCTGCTCACCACCATCTGTCATCGCGTTACATATAAATTATATGCGTGCATGATGAGTGAAAACGTCGTTAAGACTTTATAGTGATAGCGCGAGCTACCAAGCAAGGAAACTCGGTTTTTGCGAGAAAAAAAAACCGAATAAGGGGAGTGTTCGTTAATTTGCTGGTCACCGAAACTTGACCAGCCATCCGCGAAAGCCTTGCGAGGCATGTCGGGGCCGATTGGCAAAGGTGTTAATGCCAACCGGACTTTGGGGCACTACCCTCCCACATGGACCGACAGCAGAATGTCGATCCCCGTATGTCCATGCTCGCCCCTACAAATGAGCATGGACCCTTACTGGTTTTATTTTTGTTTCTACTTATGACTCCATCGGCAGTCCAACCCCTCTCCTCCTCTCTCTCTCCCTCCAATGACAACTAGAAGTTTTCTTTTCTTTTCTAAACTTTATTTCTTTTTTCTTTCATAATAATATTCTCTTTGTTAAATGCCTAAGCTAGATACATAATTTGAACTTGAAGTAAGTGACGATATTTATTTCCATTAAATCTTACCGCATTTCCCTTTTCGAATTAATTACACAAATAATAATTGTACCAAAATTCCTGATAGTACTTCCTTATTCGTTACAGATTTTACACTTATTTTAAAGTAATTTATAAATGAATTTATGCGAAACAATTTCCAAACTTCCCTTCATATTAATTATCCAAATTCAATCGCATTTGGTTGGAACAAATGAAATGATATCCCAAAGTAAAACTTATACAAAATTGTGATTTTACTCTACTATCTTTTTTTTTTCTTATTTTCAAAATTATTTACTTAACTTTTGGATATTCTTCCAACATATACTCATGATTTCACTGTATCCTATTATAACTTAATTTTATTTTTACCTTTATATCTGAATAAAAGAAAATAGATTTTTCTTGTCTCATTTACGTTATGAAAGCTTTGACATAATAGAAAAAGAATTTCAACTTGATATAATAGGACTCTACTTCATTTAAAAAAAAAAATCTTATTTCCTCATTCCTTTCTTAAATTTTTCTTTTTTTCAGTGGAAATTTTGTTTTCTTACTTTAATTCTTAATTCTAATAATTTTATATATGTATTCAATTTTTTGTTTTTTTGTTTGTTTACCATTTTAATTTCATTTCTAAAGCAAATGTTTTATATTTTCAATAATTTATATTCTTTTTAAATATATAGTATACCCTTTTTCGGATTCATTATTTTTTTTTGGAACTCATTTTGGTGGTGATTTAATCGGGATCGAATTGATGCTGATATTGTTGTAATTTCATTTGTTTTTAAATGTGAGTTGACGAAAAAATATATGAAAGCTGCATGAAGATCCTCGTTGATATAATAAATAAAGAATGAACGCTGATTTTCCTCATGTATCACATTCAAGTTGAATCGGCCAACCTTTTGATGGTTTTCATTTTAAGAAAATGCTCGCTCCGCATTTAGATTAAATTCCCATTATTATTTCAATATGTAGTAATAACCTTTTCTGCGTCAAAAGAAAATTTATTAGCAAAAAAATTTACATGATTTCTGTTGGTTCTTTATTTTTTTTTTTTTTGGTTGTGGTACATTTTAAATCGGTGACGTCACATAAACTAAATTGCTTTTTCTTTTTTTTTTTTTTTTGTATAGAAAACTTCCAACCTCAACTTATTAACTGATGATTTTTATTTTAATTTTACATCATTTTTTGTTTTCAAACTGGCAAGGAAATGATATCAGGAATTTTTATATCTCTCATTGCACCAAAACAACTAAAAACTGTAGTCGCCATTACTGAGGCAAAACGAGAAAAAGAAAAAATTTAAAAAAAAAAAAAAAAAAAACGCACAACTGATTTGGTTTTATTTGTTTTTTTGTTCACATGGTACATATTGCAGAAATTTACCGTGTCATTATCATTATTATTAACTTTTTGAAGAAAAAAATAAATCCGAATGCATTTGTAATTATTGCCATTTTTCCTTAGGATAGTATTTCTTTTTTTTTCACTTTTCTTCCATTACAATAACATTCTTTTAAATTTTTATTTTACTTTTAGACAAAAAAATACAACACTAAATCTTCTAATCCTCCGTCCTATCCGGCCTATTCCCGTTTTTTACTTTTCTTTTCCAAAAACCGAACTATCATCTCACACCTTTCGAACCAGACTCCAAATTTTTCCCATTAAAAAAATTTTCGCACATTTCTTCTATAAGCAACAAATTTTTTTTTTAGGCCCAATAATCGTAGTCCTTTTAAATTAATACAAAATTTTAGATGGTAATTAATAAAATTCCAGTAAGTTTTCCCTTTTTTGGTTTTATTCCGAAATATTTTTGAAAAGTAATAATTTTTAGAATCATTTCATTTGGATCAAACACCACGGAAAATAATTAAACATTCAAATTTGAAAATTTTGAATTTTTATAGTAAAAAAAATCTATGCCTACTTTTCTAATGTTAAACAAAAGAATACATGTGTATATGTGTTTTTTTTTTTTTTTAAATCGGGGCACTTAGTTTTTTTTTTGTTGATCCTTTATTAAACTAAAATAATAATAGAAAAAAAAATACGGGAAAATCAATGAAAATTTCATCTTTCAAAGAAACATGCCGCAAATTCTAGCTTTTCTGTCATTTTAACCAATATTTTGGAAAATTGGTTATTTTACACTTTCACCAAATATTTTTCTTTCTTGTTTTAAACCAAATTTTTCAAGTAAAATCTTTTTTCTCTTTTAATTATTTTTTTTTTTTCTACCGTAAAAACATGAAATCGCACACATAATCTAAAATTGCACATTATCATTTTAACAAACCGCTTTTATTCTTAACATTCTGATACCAAGCGATAACTCATTTTTTAAAACTTTCTTCCTCGATAATATTTTGAACCAGACCTCTTTTCTCAACATTTCGAAACTGACTGTCTCTCCCAAATTTTCATTCTCCATCTCCTGTTCGCAAAATTTTTTTTCTGTTTGAATAAAAAAAAACCGGTTTTTGCCAGTTTCAATCTTTATCCTGCCTATCAGAATACGACACGTTCATTTTTCTTCCATTCTTCTTTCGCTCTCTTCTTTCGTTCTCTCGCAGGGCTCTTTTTTTCAGCTTATTTCCACCACGGATATGAGGTGAAAAGAACTTTCTGGAAAGAATTTTTGAAAACATGCGGTTTTCGCAAAAGCTGACCACGCCGATGTTTAAAATAGTGTTGCCGTGTAGGCCTAAAATTAATAGTAAGCGAGTTGTATTAGCCACACGTTACAACACAGATGCCTCAGGGATTGATCTATCAACCCGGACGTAACTGAAAAGCGTGTGGGTGGTTTGAGTGGTACGTGAAATCTTGTACTGCCCAACGTGGGGCTCGACCACACCCAAAAGAGTCTCCGTTGCTCTCCGACTGAGCTAGCCGGGCACCAGAAAACGAAAGAAAAGAAAAGGAAATGATCCGTCATAAACCGCGGCAGTGGATGTCGGTTCTTACCTCACTATTGCCTCAAGTCTTTGGCATGGTAAACCCCTATGGTTCTACCCTGCAAATCCTCGACCTCATAGAGGGAATCGCCAATCGCACGAACAATCCGACACTTCAGAAATTTACGAGTTAGCTTAGCATTGACATTTTTTGCGAAGTCACTAAGCGTGAAATTTCTTTGGTAGACTTCTTGTCCGGCAAAGAATCTCTTTACCTGGGCTCTACGATTATAAATTCGCTCATGATGTTGGTGAGCTTTCGACAAATTATTTTTGACGCGTTCGCGAATTAGTTCAAGCTGGTCTTTTTTCGAGGACACAACCAATTCACCATCATTCAAACCATTTAACTTTCGCATCAGTTCATAGGTCGAGCCATGTGTGATCATGTGGGAACCGAACACAAGAAAATATGGATCTATCCCCGTAGAAGCATGGATTGTACTCCGAAGAGCACAGCCGATGCTTCCCAAATTCTGATCCCAATCCCTATGATCGGTGCCAACATAAGAGCGGATGGCCGCCAGTAATGAACGGTTTACACGTTCCGATGCGTTAGCTTGTGGTGAGTAGATAGCTGTACGATTGTGTTTCACACCATACGCTTCAACTAATTTGCGAAATTCTTTTGATATGAATTGCGGTCCATTGTCTGAAAATATAATCTCGGGTACGCCGAATAAATTGAAGACGCTTTCCTCCAAGAAATCGGTGACCTGCACGGCAGACGCCTTACGTAGTGTCTTGAACAAAACAAATTTCGAAAATTTGTCCAAAACAACTAGGAGAGTGGTGTTACCATGCTTAGACCGAGGGTAGGGTCCTAACAGGTCAACATATAAGTACTGGAATGGTCTGTCAACTTCAATTTGTTTGCCCATTGGCGGCCTCAACACACTATTTGGAGCCTTAGACACTTTACATACGATGCAACTCGCGATATATTTACGTACTTGGCTAGCCATACCAGGCCAGAAGTATCTTTGCCGCAAACGATATAAAGTTTTGGTAATACCGCCGTGCGCAGCTTGTGGAGGATCATGCGTCAGGCGAACTAGCTCGTCCGTAAGGCTAGATGGAACCCAAAGCTTCCACGATCGATCTTCCTGAAAGATATTGCCAGTGCTAAAGCTTGTTCTGAAATACACGTAGCCATCTGACACTTGCGTGTCAGGCAGACTTTCCGCGTTGCTTTGCACTGTATCGATCAGGTCGAGATATTCCTTTGATTTAAAGGCTTCAGAATTCAAGTTTATGCTAGGTGCCGAAACTATTTCCGAAATCGCGTCCACGTAAACACGTGAAAGCGCATCTGGCACCACATTTTCTGAACCTTTCCTATGTCCAATCGCGAAATCAAAGGCTTGAAGCTTTAAGCTCCATCGAGCCAAACGTCCGCTCAAGTCGCGCTGACTCATGAGCCATTTTAAACTCGCATGGTCGGTGATTATTTTGAACGGCAAACCTTCGACGTAGGCTCTGAACTTTTTAACGCTCAACACCGCAGCAAAACATTCCAATTCCGTCACGCTGTAGTTGCGTTGTGCAGAGTTCAGCTTTTGAGAAATATAGGCAATGGGTTTCTCATTGCCTTCGTCGTCGCTTTGCAGCAAAGCACCCCCAACACCAGTCTTACTCGCGTCGCACTGTATAATAAAGGGTTTAGTGTAATCAGGGTTGGCCAATACAGGGGCCGTAGTTAATGAAGATTTTAAGGCTTCAAACGCTACCTAAGCTTCCGCTGTCCAAACAAACTTGGCGCTCTTCTTTAGGCAGTCAGTAATTGGAGACGACAAGGAGGCATAATTGGCAATAAACCGCCTATACCATCCTGTCATACCCAAAAATCGACGAACCTGTTTTGGAGTGGTAGGTGCAGGAAAGTCAAAAATTGCAGATGCCTTATTTGAGTCGGTCTTTAAACATCCGTTACCAACGATGTAACCCAAATATCTAACTTCTCTCATGCAAAATTTACTTTTCTCCAAATTTATCGTAAGTCCAGCAGAAGACAAGCAACGTGCAATGGTTGCCAAAAGTTTAACGTGAGAATCAAAATCCTCAGAAACTACTAACAGATCGTCCAAATAGACGAAACAGTTTTCTCTTAACTCGACTGGAATTGTTTTGTCCATCAGTCTACACATTCTTTGCGGAGCATTACAGAGCCCGAATGGCATCACTGTAAACTGGTATAACGGTCTACCAGGCACTGTGAAAGCAGTTTTTTCCCTACTCTGCTTTTCCAACGGTATCTGCCAAAAGGCGTCCTTCAAATCAATACTTGAAATGAAACACGTCTTCTCAAGTCTACTGAGAAGGCCTTCTATATGTGGAAGTGGGTAAGCGTCTTTTTTCGTGAGGGTGTTCACTTTCCTGGAGTCGAGGCAGAGGCGAACCTTTCCAGGTTTGCGCACCAAGACTACAGGTGAGTTCCACGCGCTGACATTTTCTTCAATGACACCCAATTCCAACTCAGCATACATGAGGGCTTGCACCGCAGGGGAAACAGGGTAGTGGCGTTGCTTTACAGGCTCCGCGTTTTCTACCTCAATAACATGTTCTTCTAAATGTGTTTTTCCTAAACCGACTTGGTTGAAGGAAGGAAATAAAGTTAAGATGCTTTCAAAACGCGCGCGTTGTTCCGAATTTAGCGCGTGTGTGTTGGGATCGTCAACTGATAAACAACCTAAAGATTCGTTTTTAGGGAATATAGTCGGAGCTATATCGAATTCTTTCCAAAAATCTACACCTAGATATAGACCTTGGGTAAGTCCCCGTGTACCGGTTGAGCTTTACCATCAGCCGTTTTGACTGGTGGGACGACCAGTAATTAAAATTTTATGACGTTCGAGGAAATCTAAAGCGCCAGCGCCTAGACAGGACACACTTGCACCACTGTCCAAAAGGCCAAAAAGGGATTCACCGTCGATTTCCACCTTAGCATATGGTCGATCATCATGTTTACGTTTCACAAAAGCAGATTCCACCGTTTTACCTAACAACTTCTTTTGTTTACATCTTTCTCTAAACCTACTAATTTTACTCGGTTTTAGTAAAGCACCGATTATTCTATTCCTAGCTTCGTCATATTCCATTTGACGTTGATGTAATGTTTTGTTCGACCTTTCCAGTAGATTATTATTAGATGAGATTTTAGTTGACGTTTCGCGTTTCAAAATTTTAATGACAGGCGGAGAATTTGGTTGTAATGATAGATTCGGACTCAAGGTTGGTTCTATTTTGATTGGTCCGGGGGCATTATTGGCAACCGGGAATTCCCGTGCGTCTCTCGGTGCCTTTGTGCGTTTCCCGGATTACATTTTGGGCACATCGGTAACGACACATCTTTTCTACCACAACGATAGCAAAAGAAGGACCGTTGTGGTATTGTACACTCGAAGAAACCATGACCAATATTGTCACAGTTCCAACACTTGAACCGTGATCTACCATTAGCATCTACAGCTTCTAAATGATCTGGTATTTCGTATGACCACGCATTTTCGCTCACATACCCTCGAATACTACTATCGATTTCGGCAGGTTGATATGGTAAACTACCACCGAAATGGGATGAATTAATATTATAGCGATTCGATACCGGTTCGTGAGGAAAAGATTGGCCACCTCTGGTGTATTGTTGGTGGTTATACGCATAATTTCTTGGGTCGCAATCATTTTTAAAATCTTGGTAAGGGAGATGAGAATCATTTTCCAGTCTGAAGCGAGAGCCTGACATAAAGTTCGTTCTAGCAGGTGAGTTATTTGTACTGTATTCCTTACTGTTTACATTCTGGCGAAAATCAGTGGTGCGTAACATTTCTTTTGCGGGTTTAGGTTTATCATTATCCAAGTCAATCCCATCATTTGCCGAATCGGGTCCATATGTGAGATTACGTTCGTCAAGATCATCCAATTCATGGATGGGCCGTGTTGGGTTTTGCCAAGTTCGTCTTGGTTCTCTCTCAGAAAGATGGCGTTCCGCTTTGCGGCATACTTCCTGAAAGCGACTTAGACTCATTGCAGGCATTCCGAAAATAAGATTTGCGATCTTATCTTTGACGTTCTCTCTCAGAATGTCCGCCAATTCTATTTCCGTCATAGGAATTCCTAAACGATGGTAAAAAGACATAACCGAATCGTAAAAATCATCAAAAGTCTCGCTATTGGATTGCTTCCTTTGTAACATCCGACGCATGATTTCATGGTCAGTGTCCAGGCTCTTGAATTGATGACGGAGGGCCGCCTTTAGGCCATGCCAATCGATGTGGGGTTCTCTTTTCAGTAGTCGCCAATACCACTGCTCAGCCTTATCGGAGAGCAGGGTATGGAATTGGGTACAAATGGCGTACCACGAATTATCCCCACGCGATTGCATGATTTCTATGCGGAATATGAACTCTTCCACAGACATATCTTGAGCCTTTCCACTGAACCTGAATCCCCATTTGTCGATTCGGGTATCATGTCGTAAACTAGCGTGTCGAACTTCCTGACCGTTACGATTCGTGCCTGAGTTAAGATTTGAATTCCTACTTGGGCTACGCCTTTGATTGTTGTTTAGGTTAAAAGGCGGGCGTGGATTCGGATCCTGACTGGGGCCGACGTGGTGACTATTGTTTGAAGCTGAAATAGCATTCACGTTATAATTAGGATTTTGCTTATTAGCATCATATAGAGAAGGTGGTGGTCTGTTTACATTATGGTTTATTATTGGTTGACTTCGTCTCTGAGGAACATTCAAACTATAATTTCCGTTCAAAAGATTGAAGTTAGCAGACTGGTCAACGGATTTTGGCGGAGCCACTGAACATTGTGTTTGCGGTGGTGCATTTAAAGTCATTCTCTTAATTTGATTGAGCAACTCACTCTGGATTTTAGCCATCTGACTGCTCACAGCCGCTTCGATCATAGTGCCTATGTTTTCTGTTGAAGCACTTGGATCTGACGGAGAGAGGAAAGAGGCGCCCTCACTAGAACCCCATCGTGTGATAGTTGGGTTTGCCGCACCTCTTCCTCTACCACTACGACTGCGAGTCGTCATAGTAGCAGAAGCCACTGATTTTGACGCTGATGGAAATTCCAACGAAAGCTGTGATTGCTTTCGAGTAACTCGAGATTCATCTCGACCTGTCAATACATTCACCGCAGCACCTTGAGCATCAGTAGTTGGCTCCGGTGACGCATTTGGTACAACTGTGGAGTTGATTTTAGGCGTTGCACCTGTATTTGTGTCCTCCATTTTGTAAACACACCTTAAGTTTCCAAAATCGAAGTTACAATCGCACCAATTCAAATTTACTCAAAAGTAAAGCCAGAAACTCAGTACAATCCAAAGTCAAATCGGGTATTTTGAGATTTATTCCTTCTCACGGAATATTTCAGGGACTAAAAAAAAATAACGGACCGAACAAGGACAAAAAAAAATTGTAATAATAAAAAAAAAATATAGTGAAAAAACTGATAATGGAAAAAACCCAATAATATAAAGAAAAAAAAACTCCCCCACCAAAATATAAGTATATGAAAAAAAAATATAAAAATAATAAAAATTCTCAAAAAAAAATATAATTTGAAAAGTCTTTCAAAAGAAATAATAATTCCAAAAAAAATAAATGTATAACTTAAAACTGTAAAGATTAAACCTAAATCAAATAACCCAAAATAATAAAACCCAAACCGAAACGTAATCGAAAATTTAAATCAAAAAAAAATGGAAAAAAATCTAAAATAAACTAAACTAAATAAACCTAAACTAAAATCAAAAAAAATCAATTTAAATTTCCCGCAAGAGTGAGGAAAATTAATATCGCATATAAATTCCGCACAAATTAAATTTTTAAAAAAAAAATCAAACGTAATAACGTAAGAGCGAGAGAGAGAGACGAAACAAGTGGACGACACGAAGAAAACATAAACCCGACACACACTCACGAAACGAAAATTGGAAGTTGATGGGTGACCCGCGAATGGTACCAAGACGAGTGATCGGACACCTGCAATGGCAACGTAGCATGTGATCCGATCCAAACGACTGGGACAAGCCCGAATCACTATGTCTGATGTGGTTGCATGACTCTCGTGTCCTCACCGCATTATTCATGGGCTTAATTAAGCACGAGAATGTGCGAAAAGGCACACTAAAGCTCATACATCCGCATCTGTATCATTTCCCGGAGTCTCAACTGCATTGGAACGTGAAGCGTTGCAATGACTACACTATTCATGCAGCACGTAATCCACATTTCAAACGCTTTTGCGGCAAGCGGAATATTCAATCAAAAAAAAAACCGAAGTACTGCTACTACGCAACCGTAAATAAAATGTGACGACAGTTGGACTCAACATAAACGCGATCGCGAATAGCACAAAAAAAACGAACACCCGAAATTATGTTCACATCAAAACTTCGTTTAGAAATTTCGATGATGTGAACACACCTTCAGAAAAAGAAATTGACTAATAAAAAAAAGATTGAAAAATATTTAAAGAGTACAGGGTGTTTCAGAAAACTGAAAAAAAGTTTGAGTCAAATTTTCAAATTTTTCAAAAAAAAAATTTGTTTTTCTGGAAAAACTTGGTTTACCATAAGGTAACAACCAAAACACCATTTCCAAACATCAACTCGTTCGAAAATGTGTCAAACAATTTTGTTTGAGCTCCATTTGTAATTTCAACCGAAGTTGAAAATACAAATGGCAAACAAAATAAAAATCCGCTGAGCGAACAACGAATCATTGGGCGCCTTATATGTAATTTAACCGAAGTTAAATTACACCGCGCACAATAAAACATTGGCCGACAAACGACGTTGGGCGCCATATATGTAACAAGGGGGGTTTACATATTAGGGGTTTTTGTCGAAAGAAGCAAATACCCTGATGACCTATTTAACATATCTTCAGCTAAAAGGCTGCACGCCTAGCTGAATCGCACTAGCTAGCTCGCCGGAGGGGTGGGTCGCTGCTCACCACTATCTGTCATCGCGTTACACATAAATTATATGCGTGCATGATGAGTGAAAACGTCGTTAAGACTTTATAGTGATAGCGCGAGCTACCAAGCAAGGAAACTAGGTTTTTGCGAGAAAAAAAAACCGAATAAGGGGAGTGTTCGTTAATTTGCTGGTCACCGAAACTTGACCAGCCATCCGCGAAAGCCTTGCGAGGCATGTCGGGGCCGATTGGCAAAGGTGTTAATGCCAACCGGACTTTGGGGCACTACCCTCCCACATGGACCGACAGCAGAATACCGATCCCCGTATGTCCATGCTCGCCCCTACAAATGAGTATGGACCCTTACTGGTTTTATTTTTGTTTCTACTTATGCCTCCATCGGCAGTCCAACTCCTCTCCTCCTCTCTCTCTCCCTCCAATGACAACTAGAAGTTTTCTTTTCTTTTCTAAACTTTATTTCTTTTTTCTTTCATAATAATATTCTCTTTGTTAAATGCCTAAGCTAGATACATAATTTGAACTTGAAGTAAGTGACGATATTTATTTCCATTAAATCTTACCGCATTTCCCTTTTCGAATTAATTACACAAATAATAATTGTACCAAAATTCCTGATAGTACTTCCTTATTCGTTACAGATTTTACACTTATTTTAAAGTAATTTATAAATGAATTTATGCGAAACAATTTCCAAACTTCCCTTCATATTAATTATCCAAATTCAATCGCATTTGGTTGGAACAAATGAAATGATATCCCAAAGTAAAACTTATACAAAATTGTGATTTTACTCTACTATCTTTTTTTTTTTTCTTCTTTTCAAAGTTATTTACTTAACTTTTGGATATTCTTCCAACATATACTCATGATTTCACTGTATTCTATTATAACTTAATTTTATTTTTACCTTTATATCTGAATAAAAGAAAATAGATTTTTCTTGTCTCATTTACGTTATGAAAGCTTTGACATAATAGAAAAAGAATTTCAACTTGATATAATAGGACTCTACTTCATTTTAAAGAAAATATCTTATTTCCTCATTCCTTTCTTAAATTTTTCTTTTTTTCAGTGGAAATTTTGTTTTCTTACTTTAATTCTTAATTCTAATAATTTTATATATGTATTCAATTTTTTGTTTTTTTGTTTGTTTACCATTTTAATTTCATTTCTAAACCAAATGTTTTATATTTTCAATAATTTATATTCTTTTTAAATATATAGTATACCCTTTTTCGGATTCATTATTTTTTTTTGGAACTCATTTTGGTGGTGATTTAATCGGGATCGAATTGATGCTGATATTGTTGTAATTTCATTCGTTTTTAAATGTGAGTTGACGAAAAAATATATGAAAGCTGGATGAAGATCCTCGTTGATATAATAAATAAAGAATGAACGCTGATTTTCCTCATGTATCACATTCAAGTTGAATCGGCCAACCTTTTGATGGTTTTCATTTTAAGAAAATGGTCGCTCCGCATTTAGATTAAATTCCCATTATTATTTCAATATGTAGTAATAACCTTTTCTGCGTCAAAAGAAAATTTATTAGCAAAAAAATTATATTCTAATAAAATTTACATGATTTCTGTTGGTTCTTTATTTTTTTTTTTTTTTTTGGTTGTGGTACATTTTAAATCGGTGACGTCACATAAACTAAATTGCTTTTTTTTTTTTTTTTTTTTGTATTGAAAACTTCCAACCTCAACTTATTAACTGATGATGTTTATTTTACATCATTTTTTGTTTTCAAACTGGCAAGGAAATGATATCAGGAATTTTTATATCTCTCATTGCACCAAAACAACTAAAAACTGTACTCGCCATTACTTACAAACGAGAAGAAGAAAAAATTGAAAAAAAAAAAAATAAAACGCACAACTGGTTTGGTTTTATTTGTTTTTTTGTTCACATGGTACATATTGCAGAAATTTACCGCGCCATTATCATTATTATTAACTTTTTGAAGAACAAAATAAATCCGAATGCATTTGTAATTATTGCCACTTTTCCTTAGGATAGTATTTCCATTTTTTTTTCACCTTTCTTCCATTACAATAACATTCTTTGAAATTTTTATTTTACTTTTAGACAAAAAAATACAACACTAAATCTTCTAATCCTCCGTCCTATCCGGCCTATTCCCGTTTTTTACTTTTCTTTTCCAAAAACCGAACTATCATCTCACACCTTTCGAACGAGACTCCAAATTTTTTCCCATTAAAAAAATTTTCCCACATTTCTTCTATAAGCAACAAATTTTTTTTTAGGCCCAATAATCGTAGTCCTTTTAAATTAATACAAAATTTTAGATGGCAATTAATTAAATTCCAGTAAGTTTTCCCTTTTTTGGTTTTTATTCCGAAATATTTTTGAAAAGTAATAATTTTTAGAATCATTTCATTTGGATCAAACACCACGGAAAATAATTGAACATTCAAATTTGAAAATTTTGAATTTTTATAGTAAAAAAAAATCTATGCCTACTTTTCTAATGTTAAAGAATCGAATATATGTGTATATGTGTTTTTTTTTTTTTTGAAATTGGGGCACTTAGTTTTTTTTTTGTTGATCCTTTATTAAACTAAAATAATAATAGAAAAAAAATACGGGAAAATCAATGAAAATTTCATCTTTCAAAGAAACATGCCGCAAATTCTAGCTTTTCTGTCATTTTAACCAATATTTTGGAAAATTGGTTATTTTACACTTTCACCAAATATTTTTCTTTCTTGTTTTAAACCAAATTTTTCAAGTAAAATCTTTTTTCTCTTTTAATTATTTTTTTTTTCTACCGTAAAAACATGAAATCGCACACATAATCTAAAATTGCACATTATCATTTTAACAAACCGCTTTTATTCTTAACATTCTGATACCAAGCGATAACTCATTTTTTAAAACTTTCTTCCTCGATAATATTTTGAACCAGACCTCTTTTCTCAACATTTCGAAACTGACTGTCTCTCCCAAATTTTCATTCTCCATCTCCTGTTCGCAAAATTTTTTTTCTGTTTGAATAAAAAAAAACCGGTTTTTGCTAGTTTCAATCTTTATCCTGCCTATCAGAATACGACACGTTCATTTTTCTTCCATTCTTCTTTCGCTCTCTTCTTTCGTTCTCTCGCGGGGCTCCTTTTTTCAGCTTATTTCCACCACGGATATGAGGTGAAAAGAACTTTCTGGAAAAAATTTTTGAAAACATGCGGTTTTCGCAAAAGCAGACCACGCCGATGTTTAAAATAGTGTTGCCGTGTAGGCCTAAAATTAATAGTAACCGTGTTGTATTAACCACACGTTACATACATTCATTTCAATGTAATTAAAATACATTTCATTTTGATTTTTGTACATTTATTGAACTTAATTCATTTTGAGTATTAATTTTTTATCTTAATAAAAACTGAATTTAATTTCAATATTGTATCTTTCATATTTGAATCAACAGATTGACGGTTTTGCTTCGAGTGTTAGAACCGTTCCCATCTTTTTATAGTGCCTTAAAAAAAAAAGAAAAGAAAAATGTATATCTACATAGTACAAAAGGGTTTATTTAAACTGTTTGTGACTTCTGAGTTTAATGTTAATAACATATTCAGACTTATATTTCATATATCAAAAATTTGACAAAGCGCCTTCGCGTTATTGTGAATTTTTCACCATATAGTTTTATATATTCGTGTGCTAAGGCAAAAAAAACAGTTAAAAAAAAAGTAAATAAATAAAATAAAAGAAAACATAATTATCGATTGAATAGTTAAGGTCTCCCTCAATGGAGGACAATAATGATGTAGATATGAACGATAAAAGCATAAGTTTAAAAAGGAAAAATTCAAACTCTGAAATTGAAAATTCAGAAAAAAAACTAATTACAGACCCTAACAAAGAAAACATAATAAATATAAACAAAATGAATAATAGTGATAATACAAATGTAAGAAACAAAGACCTCCCTACCAAATATAATAAGGGTGGTAAAGGATCATTTATAATCTACATAGCCAATAATGACAAAAATGTGCAAATAAAACCTATGCAAATGTAAATACCTATCAAAATTAAATTCCAATTTTGATAACATAGAGGTAATAAATAGAATTACCAAAGACAGTAAATAATTATAATATGTGTAAAATTGGGTTTGCCCACAAATTTCGACTTAAAAAACTAAATGAAATATAAGGAAAAAATATACGAGGATAATTCTTTCTTATTTTTACATTTCGTTCTTGAGCTTTCGTTTTTGTACTGGATTGATTAGTATAGAAAACTTTTTTCAAATCATTTAAGAAAATTAAGCTTTGAATTCATTCATTTTATGAATCCCGTAGTGTAGTATATTTTGTTCTTGGTTGTTTTTTTTCTAATTTTAAAATTAAAGTGTTTGATGGCAGAGAAACTTGTGTTCTATTCATGCGCGCATACAAGCAATTTGTGGCTTTGAATATATCTTATAAATATGAATGGTATGGATTGATATATTTGGTGTAGGTTTTTTGCTGGCCTGATCTTAGAATTCAAATGTACTTTTAGAAATATTTTTTATGCTCGATTGTGTGTGTGTAACAAGTTAATGTCGATTGTATTATATGTATTTTTTTAAAAAAATTTTTTCTCAGAGTTTCTCGTGTACTTTTAGATAATGCTAAATAAAGAATTTAAAGTCTTTCGAACTTGGGCCAGGAATTGAATTGAATTTTGTTTTAAGTAATCGACATATTCATTTCTTTTTAAAAAATTATATAGTAGAATATTGATATTTTATGGTCAACTAAGGATTATTGGATTTCCGTAAATTTGAAAATGTATATATTATATATAAAGATTATTATATAATATATTTATTTGGAAGAATTTTGTCTAACTCATTTTAAGTACTTTCGACAGTTAATATGTGATGATATTTGGCAACATACCTTTTCCTACAATTTTAACATCGAATGTTGACATAATTTGTTTCAGGAATGCTTTGAATAACCAAATAACTGATTCCATTAATGTCGTGTTAGAAGGTTGGAAAATATATATCAGGATTATTTATTCATTTAAAATTTTTAGGCGTGATTGTTTTGTAAAACTATTGGGTAAACTATTTCCATTTTTTTTGACTCAAGAACAATTCTTTTTTAATAGAACCAGAATTAAAAAATTTAGAACTTCCTTTCGATGTTCTAAACATTGGTTCTCAGCAAACCAACTGGGGTAAAATTCATTAGTTCTTTGATTGTTCGTTGATTCTTTAAATCTTCTAATTTGTTTTTTATAGAAATGGAATCCAAAGCCGACTCATCCTTCTTCGGTATTGGATTTTCATCGGAGTTTGGCATTGCTCCAAACGATAAACGAATTATATTCAACAATAAACGTTGCTTGTTTAAGACAATGAAATATTTTTTTTTAAGTTTTTTGTTACACAAATTTAAAGTTCCTTTGTTAGATTTTGACACGAATTTACTACGGTTTTTTTTTACCGGTTTTGTCCAAAATTTAATCACCCGACGAAATAACTGTTTTTGCACCGTTACTCAAAGGAATTTTCACGAACTATTATAATATGCAAAAAAACGACGAGAAAGAGTTTTCGAAAAGTATATATTATAATTACCAAAATAAATAATCTCCGATTAAGATTATATTCGATGAATCAAAGTAACTGATGTGACGATATGTGCAAATTATTTTTCGTATGTTTCCACGAAACCACCAAATGCCAAATCAAATCAAATTGTCCAAAATTACAAAGTACGAATGTCCTGTCACGGTCGCCAAATGTTAAGAGACATTAGTTTATGCCCCGATTTAATATTTTTTAGGAAGAAAATAGAAAAAAAAAACTTATATTTTTTGTAATTTAAAATTTGTATTTGATCTGGATCTTGGTTGGTTATTTCGACAATAGTTGAACGAGAGTAGTGTATGACTCGAAAAGAAAGACTAACTATAATTGTATCGCCAACGGTAAAAAAGAAACAATTTTTAGGTAAAGTCATAATGGAACGATTGGTATTGCCAGTGCAATCGTTGCATTATGAGTTACTAAACAAAATTGGCGGTACATTTGAAAACAACAAATTAAAGAACAAAAATGAAACTAATTATAAATAACAAATGATAATTAAAATTAGTTGTTAAAGCCAGTTGTCTTAACAGTATGAAATATTCTGGCGAAATAGTCCGTGATTTTCCGTGAGGAAAAATCAGGTTAAAATCCGTGATTGTGTGACGATAAATAGACTAACATATCCCTGATTTTGTGTAAGAAGATCAGGCCAATATCCGTAGTTGTGTTATGATATATCTGACTAAGATAACCCTGTTTTTGTGTATAAAAATCAGGCCATTATCCGTAGTTGTATGATAATGTATCCGACTAAGATATCCCTAATTTTGCGTAAGAAAATCAGGCCAATATCCGTAGTAGTGTTTTGATATATCCGACTAAGATACCTCTGATTTTGTGTAAGAAAATCAGGCCTCTATCCGTAGTCCAATTAGGCTAAATGTAGTGATTTTGCGTGAGAAAATCAGGCTACTTTATCCGTGATTTGTGTTATGATATACCCGACTAAGATGTCCCTGATTTCTTGTAAGAAGATCAGGCTAATATCCGTAGTTGTGTTTTGATTTATCCGACTAAGATATCCCTGTTTTTGTCTATAAAAATCAGGCCAATATACGTAGTTGTATGATAATATGTCTGACTAAGATATCCCTAATTTTGCGTAAGAAAATTAGGCCAATATCCGTACTATTGTTATGATCTATCCGACTAAGATATCCCTGATTTCGTGTAAGAAGATCAGGCCAATATCCGTGTTGCCGACCGGATTCTTATTAGGTCGTGTAGCAATGAGAAGCGAAATTCAAGTTTTAATAGTTTTTTTTATTGACATAAAATTACACTTTAAAATATCTAAAATCAAACATATTACATTTTTTTTCTCTTTTAAATATTCATGTTATTACCTTTAGTTCGCTGCTCAAATCTTTGGACCAATTATTTTATATTTCTCAGGATAATAATTTATTTATTTATTTGACTTCCAAATTTTGTCGTTAACATTCTCCCTCCTGGTAACGTTGTCCAGTGGAAAACAGTTAACAATCCCTTTGTCGACACTGCTTCTAACGTCTAAAACAGCCAACTTGACCACGGGTCTTACATATACAGGTCCATTAGTCTGTACTGTAGCCTTCCGTATTTTACCATCTTTCGAAGGTGTAGCTTCAATTACGATGCCCTTCAGCCAAGAATTCCTTGGTAAATTTTCGTCTACAATCAAAACGATATCTCCTCTTTTTATAGGATTCTGAATTTGGTGGAACCATTTAGTCCTCTTAGTGAGGGTAGGAAGATACTCTTTGACCCATCGTCGCCAGAACATATTAGCCATTTGTTGTGATTTTCTCCAGTTTTTACGCAGTATTAGATCAGTTTCTTTAAAGTGCCCTGGAGGTTTGTTGATATTGGCTGGCTCCAGCAAAAAATGATTTGGTGTAAGTTCTTCATCGGCATCATTTAATTTCGATATAATCCATTGCCATTCATATAATTTTGTAAGGTCTAAAATATCGCTGATCCTGAACAAGTCAAATTGCACATAGTTTTTTGCGTTAGAATAAAGCCAAAATAAAACGGGCCTAGAGTTCGTCCACATTATTCTTCTAGAAACACAAACTCGATGTTCTTTACATTTGCTGTCAGCTAGCCTCGAACCAAGTAGAGCTGGTTGCAATTCTAATCTTGGAATTAACATTATTGGACGCTGTGGAGAAACCTTAGATTTTGGACCAACAAGAACCACTTCAACAATATTGTCGATTTCAACTCTAAAAAATGCAACAGCATTTTCGCTGGCATCGACAAACAGTTGAATATTAGCTGTCTTGTTTGGAAAAAAGGTTGAGTAGCACCTGTTGATCTTGACTTCTTCTATTATTGGCAAGAGTTCAACCCATTTCAACCATTTCTCTAATAACCAGTTAGGCAAGGTTTCATCACAGTTTCTTATTTTGACTTGATGATATATTTCAGCAATATCTCCGCATAGAGCTATTCGCACAGCACGAAAACCATACAGCATAATTGGAAGTGATGATAGAAAATTCGTATCTGTTAACAGCATTGAATTTAACGAAGCTCCATTCCGTACTAATTTTACTTTTGACCGTTTGTTTGGCTTCGTAACTATAAATATAGGTAAGTACCGAGTTCGAGGATGCACCTGTTGAAGCTCGTCAATTGTTAATTTTCTTGGGTAACCCTTTGATTGTAGCTGCTCTATATATTTTCGAATGTTTTCTTTTAAATCAGGCTATGATGACATCTTCTTCTCCAGGCAGATTAAACGTCTTTTTGCCATTAGGAAACTATCTGGTAGCGATATATCGTCACACTTCCACAACAAACTTGTCTCAAAATGGTGCTCCTTACGAATTGTTGTTGCTTCTAGAATTTGGCATGCACGAGTCTCTTCTGAGGAAACGAGACGAAGTTCTTGAGTTTTCAGACCAAGGTTTTCTACTGAGAAAAATTCACACATATGATAATTCTGATGAGCAACAATAGAAGTAGCATCATTGTTTGAGTTGTTAATATACTGCTGTCCATGAATAGTCCAACCTATACGGGTCTTTATTGCAACTGGTTGTTTCCATTTCCCTTCTTTAACTTCGAGTGGAGATGCAAGCTTCCAGTTATCAACACCTATTAAGATTCGTGGATTTCCGTTTTGATATGAACTGAGAGGTACATTCTTCAGATAAGGATTGTGGGGGCTCCTTGTCAAGCCCAGCATATTTTCGCGAAAGAATTAAAAAGAAATATAAATGTTCTTTTGAATAATTATATAATTTATAAATTATTATTTTATTTATTATTTATATTTATTATAATTTATAAATATAAATGTTCTTTTGAATAATTATATAATTTATTTATTTATTTAAACAAACAGAACTTATTATTTATTAATGTATATATAATTTTATTAAAGTTTTTATTCAATAAATATTTAATAATTATTTTTGATTCTTGAGTTGGTTTTGTCTTTTCAAGTTTAAGTTTCTTAGTGAATTGGCTTTTTCCAATTCTCAAAAATTAATAAATTTTTAAAAGTTAACTAGATAGAAAAATAATGAATAGATATTTTATAATAGGCAGGTACTACTACTACTAGATTGCATAAAATTATTTAATATTATATAAATTATATATAGTGTTTTTAGTGGGGTTCGCCACAATACTCCGTTTCCAGTAAATTAATTGCGAAACTCACCTTTTTCTTCAAATTAATTTCGATGGGTGGAGAGTGTGTGAGGTGAGCTGGTTTGGTTCTATTTACGTGGATCGGAACGATTTTAGCCGCCCTCTCGATATATATGTGCTGACGGTCAATTCTTAAGAAAACGTGAGTGCAAGTTTTCAAACTGGGGTGAATAAACGTTTTACTGTTATCGTGTGATCGAGGTTCGGTTGATTTTAGGTTGTTAAATAATTTCTTTAGTTCCAAAATTATTTGTGGAGTATTTATCGTGGTTTGTGAACTCTCAAAAAATTCTCCAGGAAGTCGAAAATTCTGACCGTATACCAATTCTGCGGGAGAACAGTTTAGGTCATCTTTGAAGGATGAACGAATTCCCATGAGTATTATGGGAAGTTCCATTTTCCAATTCAAACGACCGTCTCTTTCCATTATTGCAGTTTTCAAAGTCCGGTGAAGTCTTTCCACCATACCATTGCTTTGCGGGTGGTATATGGTGGTATGAATCTTGTGGGATCCCAGAAAACGTATAAGCTCCGAGAATAATTTTGATTCGAACTGTGTGCCCTGGTCCGTCGTAATAGTGTGAGGAACACCGAATCTGGGAATGTATTCTGTAAAGAAAGTTTCGGCAACCGTTTGCGCTGTAATGTCCTTAATGGGAAAAGCTTCTGGCCATCTTGTGAATCGATCTATTATTGTAAGGATGTAACAACAACCACCTGAAGACGGAAGGGGTCCTACTAAATCTAGGTGAATGTGTTCAAATCTTCCTTTTGGAATTTGGAAAGTATTTGGTTTAATTCTGGTGTGTTTATTTATTTTCACTTGTTGGCAACTCAAGCAAGTTTTTGTCCAATGGTTGATTTGTGTATTCATATGTGGCCAAAAATACCTTGATGTAATAGAGTTCCGGGTTGACCGAATACCTTGATGGGTGATATTATGGAATTTTTCGAAAATTATTTTTCTGAAAATTTGGGGAACGAATGGTCTGAGATGGCCAGATTACACCATAATTTGTAATCAGTAAAAGGAATATTAATTTCGTGGAGTACACATTTAGAATTAGTTTGAACAATAATAGTTTGTAATTCTGGGTCATTTTTTGAGCTTCACTAAATTCTTGGATATCGAGTTCTTTTGCGGTAACGACTGAAATGTCGTCTAGCCTAGAGAGAGTGTCTGCTACTACGTTTAATTTTCCACTTATGTGATGTATATCTGTAGTGAATTGTGCTATGTATTCCATGTGTTGTGATTGTCGTGGACTTCTCTCAGTTTTAGCCATAAGGCTGTAATTAGTGGTTTGTGGTCTGTGAATATAATACATTTCCTACCCTCGATAAAATGCCTGAAATGTTTGACCGCAGAGTACATGGCGAGTAGTTCCCTGTCAAAGGCAGAGTACCGAGATTCTGTAGAAGACATTTTCTTTGAAAAATGTGCCAATGGTTCCCAGAGGTTATGTTCATGCTGCTCTAAGGTTGCTCCTAATGCCACCGAAGAAGCATCTACAGTAATAGTCAGGTAACCATTATTCGAAGGGTGAGCCAAAAGTGTAATGTTTGCCAACTTATTTTTAATGGAATCAAATTTTTCAATATTTTCTTCGCTCCATTCGTGAATTTGTTTCGTTTTTGAATTAATAAGGGGAGAAACGAAAGTGTGAAGTGGTGCCAACTCGGTAGATAGATTCGGGATGAAGCGATGGTAGTAAGTAATCATTCCAATGAAACGTTGTAATTGTTTGAGCGTTTTGGGGAGTGGAAAATCTTTAATAATTTGTATTCTATCTTCCGATGGTAAAATTCCTTTAGATGACACCAAATGACTTAAAAATTTTAGTTGGGAAACTCCAAATTCGCATTTGGAAACATTAATGTTTATTCCGTAATTGTCGAGCCGAGTAAAAAGAGTGATGAGATGTGAAATATGTTCTTCCTCGTTTTTACTAGCAACAAGAATATCATCGAGGTATACGTAGACGAAATCTAAACCACTTAGCACGATGTTCATAAATCGTTGGAAGGTTTGAGCTGCATTCCTAAGGCCGAAAGGCATACGAGGGAATTCGAAAAGCCCGAAAGGTGTTGTGATTGCGGTTTTAAAGATGTCTTCGTCTGCGATAGGAATTTGATGGTAAGCTCGGATTAAATCGATTTTCGAGAAAATCTTACAACCTCGATGATTCATGTTAAAATTCTGTATTAACGGAAGTGGGTATCTGTCCGGGATAGTAATTGCGTTTAATTGTCGATAATCTCCACATGGTCTCCAGTCATTCGAATTTTTCTTGGGAACCATGTGTAATGGACTGGAAGCTGGGGATGAAGACGGACGACAGATACCCAACTTGACCATTTGTTCAAATTCTGATTTTGCTATTTTAGATTTGATGTTATCCAATTTGCGTGGTCTGGCAAAAGGCAGATGTCCCTTGGTAATTATGTGATGAACTACCGTATGTTTGAGCGGGGCAGAATAATTTGGTTCTGATGTGAGAGCCGGAAAATTTGCTAAAATATTAGAGTAACAATTCGAAATTTGGAATAGCTTAGGTGAAATAGAACTATCTTTACCGGTATACGCGTTAATGGATAAGGAGGTAGCGGTATCAAATAAGCGTTTGTTTTTAAGATCTATAGATAAACCGAATTTCGTTAAAAAATCGGCTCCTAAAATGGGTTTATCCAGGTCTGCGATAGTAAAAACGAAAGGGAATTCACGCCTTAAGCCTAAATTAATGTTTAAAAACTTTTTGCCGTAAGTATTAATGTTTGATCCATTTACAGCAGAAAGAAGAATAGTGGAGTCTTTTTTACCATTTTTGAAAAATCGACGTGGTAGAATGGAAATGTCTGCGCCTCTGTCAATTAAGAAGCACAATTTGGAGTTTAAATCTTGTATAAAAAGGCGACGAGCTAAATAGAAATCATCATTAGTCGCATTTACGATGATTTTGTGATGTTTCCCTGATTTAATTTCCGTTCGAATCTATCATCCCAGAAAGAACACCATGTTCCTGCACATGTTCGGGCGTTAGTACCGAATCTATGATGATAATAACAAATTGGTTTGTCCGAGGTACCTTGTCTGGATGGCGATTTACTTCGGTATCTGGGAGGTTGGAAGATATGTTGTGAAGCATTAATTTGATGTTGTATGTTATCAAACCTAGCGTTTAGTATTACTTGCGACTCGGCGATGGTCTGGGTTAGTTTGGTAATAGCAGCAAGTAAATTGTTATATTGGTTGTCAGGAAGAGTGGTAGCTTCATTTCGGTAAGTATATCTAGTTTCATGGAAATTAGCAACTTCCCAAACTTTGTCGGCAATTTTGGCAAGTTCAGCGGAGTCATTGTCTAGGCTAGAAGACAAGGCTACCGAAACTATTTTCGGGAGACGGCGTTTCCAAAGCGAAACGATTAAGTCTTGGCTGACGGAATCACCAGCCTTTAGAATCATTTCCCGTAAAAGGTCGGAAGGTTTACGGTCTCCTAATTCGACCCCTGAGAGTAGTTCCTCTAATTTCTTTTCGCTACTTAAAGAAAATCTAGAGATAAGAGTTTCCTTTAAGTTGGCGTATTTACCGGTGGCAGGAGGATTTCTTATAATGTCATAAACGAAATTATATATGTCTTCCGTTAATGCTCCTGCCGCGTAAAAATATTTTGTGTTATCCTGAATGATATTGTTAAGAGAAAACTGCATCTCAAGTTGAGAGAACCACATTTCTGGTCGGTTTGACCAAAAAGGTGGTACTTTGATGGCCGTGCCTGCGATTCTCATTGGGCCGGAATCACCAGCATGTCCTTCCGTCGCCATAATTCACTAAACTTTGAACACTTTTTGTTAGAACACAATTATCCTTACCCTATATCGATACGAAGAAAGGTTGCAAAGGGGAAAATTTCGATTAAATTGTATTATTATGATGTCTGGAAAGAAAGTACGTATTGACTGATATCGTGTGTAATCACATTATGTGAACATACTTAAAATTGTAATTAAATTTAAATAAAAAAAATTAAAAATTGAAATTTATTTTCTTCATGTTGTCACTTTCTTACTTGCGGTATTGAAATCTTCTTTAATTGCTGGTAAATTATTTTTGCTGTTTTAGAAGTTCGCGTCTTGATATTGAAGCAGCCTTTTCTTTGGCCTCTTGAATCTTTTTAAATATTTAGCCTCTTCTATGGGCTCTTTTTCGAAATTTTGATGTTTTTTATTTTTATTTTTAAATCTTCAGAATTTTATTTCTCACAATTTGTTACACAATTCTTGTTAATTCGTCGTCGGGGTCACCAATTATGTGGGGGCTCCTTGTCAAGCTCAGCATATTTTCGCGAAAGAATTAAAAAGAAATATAAATGTTCTTTTGAATAATTATATAATTTATAAATTATTATTTTATTTATTATTTATATTTATTATAATTTATAAATATAAATGTTCTTTTGAATAATTATATAATTTATTTATTTATTTAAACAAACAGAACTTATTATTTATTAATGTATATATAATTTTATTAAAGTTTTTATTCAATAAATATTTAATAATTATTTTTGATTCTTGAGTTGGTTTTGTCTTTTCAAGTTTAAGTTTCTTAATGAATTGGTTTTTTCCAATTCTCAAAAATTAATAAATTTTTAAAAGTTAACTAGATAGAAAAATAATGAATAGATATTTTATAATAGGCAGGTACTACTACTACTAGATTGCATAAAATTATTTAATATTATATAAATTATATATAGTGTTTTTAGTGGGGTTCGCCACAGGATATTCATTGACTAGTTCTTTGGTCGATATTGACTGAATTGGAAGAACTAAATTTCTTACAGTACGAACATCTGAAAAACGATATCTTTGGCTTTTGGCTTCTTGTTGGGATAATTCGAGACATACTCTCTTAAAATTATTTTCAACTCGAACGGTATCCGAAGTCCATTTCAGACATAACCTCTCAAGAGTACCATCAAGCTGTAGTTTATTTGCAATGTCTTCATCGATTATTGTTACAGATGAAGCTTCATCAAGAAAAGCGAAAGTTTTGACTGATTTATTGTTGGCACCATATAATGTCACTGGAACGATTCGGAAGAAAACTGATTTATTCTGATTTTGATGCACGTTAATATTCGGTTGAGACCTTTCAACTTGTTTTGTCTTGCTATTATGAAGTAATGGATGATGTTTTGCAGTACAGCCATCCTTTTGGCATGGTTTGACATCATTACATACTGAAGAATTATGGTTTTTTAAACAAGAACGACATAGTTTGTTTTCATTAATAATCTTCCACTTATCAGAGCGACTCAAGTTTTTAAATATAGTGCAGGCTTCCAATTGATGGTCTTGGGAGCAAGTCCAGGTAGTCAGGTAGTTGTTCTTTTATTGGTGTAATAGTAACTCTGCTAATTGCTTCTGCCACCGTAAACAACCATTCACTGAACACATATAGGTTTGGATTCACTGTATCTTGTGAAAACATTGGCCAATTAAATTTAATTTGCGGTGGTAACTTATCTACCAACTCCTGTAACAAAATAGGATTATTTGAATGAGCTGTAAGTTCTGAAGCCTCCATAGTAGCACACAAATTCCGCACGGAGAGAGCGTAACTAATTATTGTGTCGAATTTATCATCTTTTGGTGGTGGTTCACATTTTATCTTAGTTAACAGCGTATTAATAATTAGTTCAGGACGCCCAAATAAAAGTTTTAAAGTGTCAATTACTTTTGACACAGCGGATGGTAGAAGCAACCAGCATCTTACGGACTCCAATGCTTTTCCTTTTAAACATCTTTGAAGTCTTGCTAAATTCTCAGCGTTTGAATAACCACATATTGTTGTACTATTATTGTAGTAGTTGATGAACAGTGGCCACTCTTCTGGTCTACCACTGAAAATTGGTAAATTTTTTGAAACTACTTGCCTTGCAGCTAACTGATTAGAGTTAAGCGTTAACACTTCCGTCCTGACAATTAAGATGATCTGATTGTCGAATATTCTTCATTGCATCATTATTATTGGCAAGCATGCTTGTCAAAACTGGTATTTGTTTCTCATTTGGTTGATAATTTATGGTTAATGGAGCTACATATTGCGCTTGAATCATCTCAGTTGCATTAGCGTTATTATTACATAAATTTCCGTTTCCAAATTTGTTTGGTTGATGACCAGTTGAGTTTATCCAAGCCTGAGCACGTATTTTTTGAGCATATTTTAATTCTTCATCATCTTCATTGTCATTGGGGCTATCATCTTCGCATAGATGAAGAAGTTCATACTTTTTGTTTATATATTGCTGCTGCAATGACTTTTCTTCATTTATATATTGCTGCTGTTTCTTTAGACATTGAGTTGGAGTTCTGAATTTCGTTGGTGACTTTGACACACATAAAATGAAACCACTTTTCACATTTGTCACACTGCACCATGTCACTCAAGCTATCGGGTTTCGTACAAAGTTGGCAATTAAATTTACTTCCTTCATCTTTATCTTTTATTTCACTGATTTTTAGAATGATAAAATATTTTAAAGATATTTTAAAGATTTGTTGCCGACCGGATTCTTATTAGGTCGTGTAGCAATGAGAAGCGAAATTCAAGTTTTAATAGTTTTTTTTATTGACATAAAATTACACTTTAAAATATCTAAAATCAAACATATTACATTTTTTTTCTCTTTTAAATATTCATGTTATTACCTTTAGTTCGCTGCTCAAATCTTTGGACCAATTATTTTATATTTCTCAGGATAATAATTTATTTATTTATTTGACTTCCAAATTTTGTCGAAGAATAAAATTTTTCGTGTTTTTCTTTTATTTGTCAGATTTTTTCACAGCCACTAGATTACAAGGTTTTAAATTTTAAATTTTCTACTACAGTGTCGTTAACAATCCGTAGTTGTGTTTTGATGTATCCGACTAAGATACCCCTGATTTTGTGTAAGAAAATCAGGCCAATATCCGTAGTCCAATGTTGATATATCAGACTAAGATATCCCTAATTTCATGTAAGAAAATCAGGCTAATATCCGTAGTTGTATTTTGATATATCCGACTAAGATACCCCTGATTTTGTGTAAGAAAATCAGGCCAATATCCGTAGTCCCATGATAATATATCTGACTAAGATATCCCTAATTTTGCGTAAGAAAATTAGGCCAATATCCGTAGTCCAATGATAAGATATCCGACTAAGATATCCCTGATTTCGTGTAAGAAAATCAGGCATCTATCCGTAGTCCAATCAGGCTAAATGTAGTGATTTCGCGTGTGAAAATCAGGCTACTTTATCCGTGATTTTTGTGTGTGGAAATCAGGCTAATATGTCCGTGATTTTGCGTGTAAAATCAGGCTAATCTATCCGTGATTTAAGAAGAGAATATCAGACTTAAATGTCCTTGATTTTGCGTGTGAAAATCAGGCTATGTCCGTGATTTTGCGTGTGAAAATCAGGCTCGTATGTCCGTGATTTTACGTGTGAAAATCAGGCTAATATGTCCGTGATTTTGAGTGTGAAAATCAGGCTAATATGTCCGTGATTTTGCGTGTGAAAATCAGGCTAATATGTCCGTGATTTTGCGTGTGAAAATCAGGCTAGTATGTCCGTGATTTTGCATGTGAAAATCAGGCTAGTATGTCCGTGATTTTGCGTGTGAAAATCAGGCTAGTATGTCCGTGATTTTGCGTGTGAAAATCATGCTAGTATGTCCGTGATTTTGAGTGTGAAAATCAGGCTAATATGTCCATGATTTGAGAAGAGAATATCTGGCTAAAATATCCGTGATTGTACGTCAAAATGTAATTGTCTATGTGTGAAACATTCTTGAATAAAATAATCAAGTTACTTTACTTAATGTTAATTCGGCAACGATTATCCAGAATTAACCGCGATTAAAAATAATAAGGCTAAAGTATCCGTCACTATTTTTAATATGAAAATTGATAAGGCTACGAATATCCGTTATCAATACCCGATTGAAAATTTGCAAGGCGAAATATCCTTTGCAAATTGCCAAGTGTTCATTTCTATGTTTCACCATAGACAATTTCTAAAATTTAGTACTCACCATTTAGCTTATAGTTGATTCCCTTCTGCGTTGAGCTGAAAATACTTAGTAATTTTATATCGATTTGGTTCCCCCTTTTATAGTCGAGTCCTAACGGTTCTTTGAAACTAACAATGGACAAACTGACTTCTGAGTCAAATTGAAGTCCTTATGATATTTAAAATTCGAAATTTTGATCATATTTCTTGCTAATGATCTAATTCTTTTATACTTTTATTCGAATTTTATTCCTTTCGAATTTTCTATAACGCATTTGTGTCCTCCTGATAATTTTGGTACATAAAATGATAAAAACTTATTCATAATTTTAGCGGTGTGTAAACCCTAAGATACAGTTTGAGAATATTATTTTTCTAACTTTATTGGGTGTCATTCAATTTTGTTGTCATTATGTTTGTAAATGATTTCTTTAAGTCTTTTTGTTATCCGTTTTAACTTTCCAATTAAATTCGATCAAAAAACTTAAATGAAAGTTCCAAAATGCGGGGGTGTACAAATGAGCGGATGTTGTTAAACTTAGGTTGAATCAAATTCATTACTTATGTGTTAGATTTTTTTGAAATATTTGATCAAACATTTATCCCTGCTGAAAACCAATTATATTATAATTCGTAGTATTACTTATAATGTTTTTTTTATATTTTTTATTTATTATTTTTTTTTTAATAACTCTTTTTTCCAGGAAAAAATGTTGAAGACTCAACATACTCCCCCCAGTTATTTTAACACGTTGTCCCATTTTTTGTATTCGTCTGAGAAGAAGCAGGATGGTCCCTATACCCGAACCATACAATTTTCCAATGCGTGACGTTGTTGGTGTCAAGCGTGCGTAGTAGCTTGACCTTAATGATTCGCCCTTTGCTGAAGTTGATGACACGTTTATTCCTCGCATTGGTTCTTAATGTGTCCCATGGGATGCTGTCAAATTCTTGCTTTGATAACTTCACTTGGATTCCGTCAACTGTGTGAACCGTGGTGCTGGTGTCCTCAACAGGTTTTTCCTTGTTCCGTATCTTGGAGGTATCTTTGGAGTGTTTCACGGTGGGTTTCACGGCAGATTTTAAGGTAGGTTTCACGGTGAGTTTCATGTTGGTTTGTATGGTGAATTTGGGGACATTTTATTTTCCTTTGCTTATTCAGAACCTGAGTCTGAACCAAAGAGGTCTTTGAAACGCTCACGTTGCTCTTGAGTGTATTCCGGAGTTGTTTCGTTTTCAGCACGATGTTTTGGTCTTGATTGAAGTGGGCTTCCAGCTGGTCGAGTGGTGTTTAGTTCCTTTGCGTGTGGTTTAAGAGATAGCTGTTCCTTGCCCCAAGTGACTGGTCGAATTTTGATTTTAATACTTTTGGTGCATTCTCGTAGCAATATTTTATTCGCTCCTACAAAGTTTGTACCACAGTCTGAATACACATGGGATGGTTTGCTTCGTCTGCTAACAAAGCGTTTAAAAACGGCTAAAAATGCTTCAGATGTTAGGTCAGAGACTACTTCGATGTGGATAGCTTTGGTGGCCAAACAGATAAATATGCTAAAATAACCTTTGTATGATTTGGCTTTACTATACTTCGACATTCGGAGGTCAATTGGACCAGCATAATCAACTTCGCAATAAGTAAAAGGGCGAGAAACATTTACTCTGGGTGATGGTAAATCTGCCATTAGTTGAGACGGAAGCTGAGGATGAAATCTGGCGCATCGATTACACTTAACATTCGAAGCCAAATGGTATTTCGTCCATTATATCTATTATTTGGAGCGTAAACTATTAAGTACGAGTTGAGTTCCTCCATGAAAAGTTTGACTATGGATTTCGTCGATGAGTGTATTTATCACATGGTGTCCTTTCGGCAAAATAATTGGATGCCGTTGATCATAAGGTAAATTTGAATTAGCTAATCTACAGTGTATTCTTATTAAACCGTCACTTCCAATAAAGGGATTTAAATTCAATAACTTGCTTTCCTTTGGTAGTTTCATATTCCTTTGTAAACAGTTCAATTCTTTTGTGAAGTCTGTTTTTTGCACATGTTTACATATTATGATCCTTGTCTGGTGTAGTTCGGTTGTGGTTAAGTGAGGTTGGTTTCGATACTTATGATTCTTGTGATTCCATCGCATACACCATGCTATAACCCTATTTAACTTTGTGAATGATGAATACTTGTTAAACAATTCTACACTACTAATTTCTTAAGTTATTAAGCTTTTAAAAGGTTTCGATTCGGGTATGGTTTCGTCTCTATGTTTTCCGATGGTCAGTGTTCTTCGGATTTCACTAGCCCTATCGGTCTATGCCACGATGAGTCATGATTCTTTAATAGTGCTGGGTCTATTTCCCGTGATGCACAATCTGCGGGGTTGTCTTTTGTAGATTTGTTTTCCATTTTTGGACCACATTTTTCCAGAAGATTTTGAATTGCCGAGATTAGGTGGTGTCATAAATGGCAGACGAACTTGAGATTGTCTAAATTCTTTGAGTCTATGAGTTTCTCCGAAAAACTTTTCACCTTGAGTTTCTTCCGCCGTATGGTTACGTGATGGTAACAATTCCTCCATTTCCCAGAATCTTTTTAACCATTTATTCAATTCATTTTCAACAGTTATGTTGAATGATGTGGTTTGATTGGATCTACTATTTCCACCGAACAATATCCAACCAAGATTTGTAGGTTGGGCAATTGGACATCCAATCGGTCCCTTTCTCATCCTTTCTAACAAAATGGCTGAGTATACTTCAACTCCCAGCAACATGTCAATTCTTCCGGGTTGAGCAAATTGTGGATCTGCGAATTCGAGATTCTTAAGGTGCGACCAATTTTCTTTGTAGACCTTGTCAGCTGGAGTGATTCCAGTGATTTTGTTCAGTACCAAAGCTTCTGTGTTTAGTACGAATTTTGATGTGAGTGATTTTATTGTAAACATCACTTGTTTGTTAATTGAAGCTACCTTAGACTTTCCAAGTCCTGTGACTTGTATAGCAGTTCTTGAGCCCTTCAACTGGAGTTGTTGAACAGCTCGTTCTGTGATGAAGGATACATGAGATCCCGAATCCACTAGCGCTCGAAGAATTGCAGAATGACCTTCTGAATTTTCTACTCGTACCATCGTAGTAGCGAGTAGCCCTCGAACGTTTTTGGTTGGTGTTGTTTGCCAACCTTTACTATTCTGAGCGAACATAGTTGTCGGAGAAGGTGCGATTTGACCTTGCGTATGGTCCACATCTTCTCTGCTTGTTATTGAAGATATGACTTTGTCTGGGTGCAACAACGTGTGGTGCTTTTTACCACATTTTTTGCATCCCGTTTTACTTAGACAGTTTAATGCTTGATGTCCCTCTTTAAGACAGTTGAAGCAATGATTATTGTCTAGTACATGTTTTCTTTTCATGGAAAGATCCATGTTCAAAAACCTTTTGCACGCATGCAAATTATGTGATTGCTTACATAGTGGACATCCACTTTTACAATCGACATGATGATTTTGTGTACTCACATGGATGGGCTTTATGTCTGTTAAAGCTTCCAATGTGCGATACCTTGCTTCTAGAAATTTGAAAAACTCATATAGTGAAGGTATTTCCTGTGTATTTTCCAAGGATTGCTCCCATAGATTCCTCGTTTCGAGAGGCAATCTTTGATTTACCAAATGTATGACAATTGGATCCCATTCCCCAATATGAATTTTTAATGCCTCCAACTCATGAAGACATTCTGAAGTTTGGTCGATAATGGCTTTAATACCATTGACCGATTCGTTCCGCATCACGTTTTGATTGAACAGAACTCTTAACTGAGTGTGTACTAGCACTCGTTTGTTATCATACCGCTTGACTAATGTATTCCAGGCTGGACCATAATTATCTCCAATGGTTTGAAACTGTCGTAGAAGCCTTTCTGCTTCTCCGACCAGACTTGTTTTTAAATAATGCAGTTTTTGCACTGAAGGAATTCCCGCATTTGAATGAATTAAAGAAACAAACAAATCATGGAACGACCGCCATGATTCGTAATCGCCGTTGAACTTTGGGAGATTTATTTTTGGTAGGTGAATTTCAGACCTATTCTGAATTCTTGGTTCTCCATTTGTTCCATTAAGGGAGTCATTAAGGAGCACCGGGTTCTTTGGTTTGCTTATTATTTCAAAGGCTTCCTGGAGTTCACCAATGAATTCAAAATATGAATCTTCTACGTCTTCAAATACTCCATTCTTTACGTAATCGGTGTCCTTTAATGTTTGCTCTTCCATAGAAATGCGAACTTGGTTTTTTCTTATTTCGTCCCATACCTTTTCGACCGCAGACATTCGACGACTTAAATATCCTCCCGTTTTTCTGGCTTCTCCAGTTTTCCGGTAATTAGTGATCGCCCTACGAATTTGGTCGATCAACCCCATTTGAGACAATATAATTTTTGGCTCACCCATAGTAACCCTCTGAAATTTAAAAACTTAAAAAACAAAACTGAATGAACGTTACCCTAATTTAAGATTCTAGCTAAACAAGAGGACACAAATATGTTACGACTCGTATGTTTATTTTTATACGTTGGTTGGATTCCCTTTTACAAACAATCAATCTATCCGGCTCGAAGGACCAAAATGTTAAGTCCGCGACTTAAACATTTATAGTGATGAAATTGTGTTGACGTATACTTGCCAAACTTCAACACAACCTAATCACTAAATTAAACGGATAGGTAGTTGGTAAAATAACAAGATTGTTGTGTTTGTAAAAAGAAATATATAAATAGTTTTATTTGATTTAAAAAATATACAATTTGTATGAGTTTTTTAATAATTCATAAAATATAGTTAAGTGTCCTCCTGGGGTTTCGATAATTCAACGTGTCTGCCGTAGCAATTTTCCTTGCTACTATTTGTTCGATATAGTGATGTTAATTTCGTAAATGAAATCATTCGTAATTTTGCGTAAGAAAATCCGATGATGATTACGATTAGAAGTATGAAATATTCTGGCGACATAGTCCGTGGTTTTCCGTGAAGAAAAAATCAGGTTAAATCCCGTAATTGTGTGATGATAAATAGACTAAGATATCCCTGCTTTTGTGTAAGAAAATCAGGCCAATATCCGTAGTTGTGTTGTGATATATCCGACTAAGATACCCCTGATTCTGTGTAAGAAAATCAGGCCAATATCCGTAGTCCAATGTTGATATATCCGACTAAGATACCTCTGATTTTGTGTATAAAAATCAGGCCAATATCCGTAGTTGTGTGATAATATATCTGACTAAGATATCCCTAATTTTGCGTAAGAAAATTAGGCCAATATCCGTAATATTGTTATGATCTATTCGACTAAGATATCCCTGATTTCCTGTAAGAAGATCAGGCCAATATCCGTAGTTGTGTTGTGATATATCCGACTAAGATACCCCTGATTTTGTGTACAAAAATCAGGCCATTATCCGTAGTTGTATGATAATATATCAGACTAGGATATCCCTAATTTTGCGTAAGAAAATTAGGCCAATATCCGTAGTATTGTTATGATCTATTCGACTAAGATATCCCTGATTTCGTGTAAGAAGATCAGGCCAATATCCGTAGTTGTGTTTTGATGTATCCGACTAAGATATCCCTGTTTTTGTGTATAAAAATCAGGCCAATATCCGTAGTTGTATGATAATATATCTGACTAAGATATCCCTAATTTTGCGTAAGAAAATTAGGCCAATATCCGTAGTAGTGTTTTGATATATCCGACTAAGATACTCCTGATTTCGTGTAAAAAAATCAGGCCTCTATCCGTAGTCCAATCAGGCTAAATGTAGTGATTTTGCGTGAGAAAATCAGGCTACTCTATCCGTGATTTGTGTTATGATATATCTGACTAAGATATCCCTGATTTTGTGTAAGAAAATCAGGCCAATATCCGTAGTCCCATGATAATATATCTGACCAAGATATCCCTAATTTTGCGTGAGAAAATTAGGCCAATATTCGTAGTCTAATGATAATATATCCGACTAAGATTTCCCTGATTTCGTGTAAGAAAATCAGGCCTCTATACGTAGTCCAATCAGGCTACCCGTGATTTTTTGTGTGTGAAAATCAGGCTAATATGTCCGTGATTTTCGTGTGAAAATCAGGCTAGTATGTCCGTGATTTTGCGTGTGAAAATCAGGCTAATATGTCCGTGATTTTGCGTGTGAAAATCAGACTAGTATGTCCGTGATTTTACGTGTGAAAATCAGGCTAATATGTCCGTGATTTTGCGTGAGAAAATCATGCTAGTATGTCCGTGATTTTGAGTGTGAAAATCAGGCTAATATGTCCATGATTTGAGAAGAGAATATCTGGCTAAAATATCCGTGATTGTACGTCAAAATGTAATTGTCTATGTGTGAAACATTCTTGAATAAAATAATCAAGTTACTTTACTTAATGTTAATTCGGCAACGATTATCCAGAATTAACCCCGATTAAAAATAATAAGGCTAAAGTATCCGTCACTATTTTTAATATGAAAATTGATAAGGCTACGAATATCCGTTATCAATACCCGATTGAAAATTTGCAAGGCGAAATATCCTTTGCAAATTGCCAAGTGTTCATTTCTATGTTTCACCATAGACAATTTTTAAGATTTAGTACTCACCATTTAGCTTATAGTTGATTCCCTTCTGCGTTGAGCTGAAAATACTTAGTAATTTTATATCGATTTGGTTCCCCCTTTTATAGTCGAGTCCTAACGGTTCTTTGAAACTAACAATGGACAAACTGACTTCTGAGTCAAATTGAAGTCCTTATGATATTTAAAATTCGAAATTTTGATCATATTTCTTGCTAATGATCTAATTCTTTTATACTTTTATTCGAATTTTATTCCTTTCGAATTTTCTATAACGCATTTGTGTCCTCCTGATAATTTTGGTACATAAAATGATAAAAACTTATTCATAATTTTAGCGGTGTGTAAACCCTAAGATACAGTTTGAGAATATTATTTTTCTAACTTTATTGGGTGTCATTCAATTTTGTTGTCATTATGTTTGTAAATGATTTCTTTAAGTCTTTTTGTTATCCGTTTTAACTTTCCAATTAAATTCGATCAAAAAACTTAAATGAAAGTTCCAAAATGCGGGGGTGTACAAATTAGCGGATGCTGTTAAACTTAGGTTGAATCAAATTCATTACTTATGTGTTAGATTTTTTTGAAATATTTCATCAAACATTTATCCCTGCTGAAAACCAATTATATTATAATTCGTAGTATTACTTATAATGCCGTAAATTATTAAATATACGAATTATTCCTCAAAAATTATAATTTTAATTATAATGCAATCTGAGGAATTCTGTTCAGTGGATAACTAAAACACCGCTGTACAGTAACGTTTGTTGCATTTCAATCTAGTGCAAGGAACATGGCTGTCGTTTGACAGTTCAACAAGTAAACAAAGTATTTATTGTTTTTTTTATATTTTTTATTTATTATTTTTTTTTAATAACTCTTTTTTCCAGGAAAAAATGTTGAAGACTCAACAAATAAGACTGCAAAACCCATAACCGTCTCAAGCTACCGAACGCCCACTAACAAATGTTGCTGGATCAAAAATATTAAACAGCTAGTGATTCAGAAAAAGGCATTACTGAAAAAACTAAATAAAGAATTCAATATTAAAAACCTAATACAATTAAAGAAAGACGAAGCAAAATTAAAAAGAGAGATAAAACAAGCGAAAAGACTTACATGGGACAAATTTTTAAAAGAAATCAACACAACTACCACCACAGCAATAACATACAGAAAAATAAATGCAATAAACGGAAACAAATTCAAACGCAAAACTAATCTAATTACTGAATCCAAAAAAACAGCTGAAGAATTTTTACAAAACCAATATCCAACAGAACAAATAACCAAAATAGAATATAAAAATAATTTCAACTACAAACCAGAAGAAGCTTTCACACTGTATAGAATACAACTTTTAAAACTGCTAAATTATGCCTGGGAAGATACTGAAATACCCAAAGCATGGAAAATAATAGAAATAATACCAATATAAAAGCCAGGAAAGGACATAAACAGTATCAAAAGTTATAGACCGATCTCACTATTTCCACATTAGCAAAAACATTCAGCAAATTGATAAAAAATAGAATAGATAGACAAATCATAGAAAAAAAAATCATACCAGAAAATTCAATGGGATTCAAAAAGAATTCCAGCACTACTCTATGTATTTCAACAGTCATAGACAGGATAAACCAAGCATTAGCTAAAAAAAAGCAGGTAACATCAACAATAATTGACTTAAAAGGAGCATTTGATAGAGTAAATATTAACAAACTGTATAGTATACTTAAAAATAAAGGAGTAACAGAAAGAATCAATACATGGATATTCAAATTCTTCACAGAAAGAATTACTTCAATAGACACGAAAGAAGAAGAGATAAACATAACAGTAAATAGAGGTATACCGCAAGGATATGTTCTTAGCCCAACACTCTTCAATATATATACTTCAGAAATACACGAAATAACTAACGAAAACACTACAGTATTTCAATTTGCTGATGACATAATAATAATTACAATAGATGAAAACATAAACAATTTAGAGAGAAATATGCAAATAGCCCTGGTTAAATTGACAGAAATATGTGAAAAACTTCAATTAGAGATAAATGAAGAAAAAACGTGTCTTATACATTATGCAAAAAATAAAAGACAAGAAGAAGAAATAAAAGTAACTATGAAGGGAAAAATTATAAAACAAGTCCAAGAGCACAAATATTTAGGAATAATAATAGATAACAAACTCAACTTCAAACAACATATAAACTACATAAAGAACAAAATAGCACAGAAAGTAAATATTCTAAAAATAATATCAGGGAGACCATGGGGTGCGTATCAAACATCAATGATCAACTTGTATAAAACTACAATAAGATCAGTAATCGAATATGGTAGTGCAATTTATATAAACGGAAATACAACTGATTTAAAGAATATTGATATCATACAACATAATTCACTCAGAATTTGTCTAGGACTCTTAAAAGGTACTCCAATAAATGCCTTACATGCAATTGCAGCAGAACTACCGCTAAAAATCAGAAGAGAATATATCACAGCTAAGGGGTATGTCAAAAACTGGAGCTTGGGGAATAACATAAAACATAATATGGAAAAAGAAATAAACTCTCAAAATATCGTATTGAAACAACAAAGTAAAATTATCATGAAAGATCACAAAGAAGTCATCTTAAATACCTTCACCTCTGAAGCAGAAGCAGAAATAAGTAATTATGTTTACAAAAAACCTTACCAAAGTGTAATTAATAATAAAGTCTGGAAAGTTGGCGAAGTAGCCAGAAAAAGCACGTGGCAAACGGGGAAAAGAATACGCAAGAGTACATATATTTTTCATAGGCAAAATCCATCAGCAAGAGAGAGAATGGAACGTTCTTAAAAATCGGATGGAATCTTATGAATTACCCTTGGAATCTAATATATGGGACCAAATCTTATAAATTTCCCACACATACCAGAAAAAAATATGCGCCAAATTTTTTTTTCTGGTGTGTGTGCATTTGTATATGAATTTCTGCCTGTGTTTCATTGCTTACATTTTAAAATTACCCAAAAGCGAGAAATGGGATGTTTTTTAAAATAATGTGTCTCTTTCACCCATACGTAAAATTTTTAGTTCTATCTATGTCAGCAGTGGATAGAAATTTTTTTGAAAAAGGGCAGGCAAAATTTGAAAAACGGCGGTAGGGTAAGGATAGCATGTTTCCAGACTTTATTATAGTTACACTTTGCAATAAACTAATAAAAAAGAAAGAGTTAAGTCAGATAAAAATGAAACTCATCACACTACACATGATAAGCAACGAATACAACAGTTACAACAAAATATATACTGATGGTGCATTGTTACCAATAGATGAAATATTAAAAAATGAATATACGCTTTCAGACTCATTTAACCAAATAAAACACTAATATATAAATAAATACAAAACAATTTATACAGAGCAATCTAGAAAAAAAGGTATCAACCACTTTGAAATACAAAAAGAATTCAAAACGTCAAATTGGTTCACTAATCTAAATCTCAATACACACGAAGTAAAAACAATCAACAGATTAAGAACGAACACAGGGATATGTAGAAAATACTTGCACATAATAAAAGTGGAAAAAACTCAACAATGCGAAACCTGCGACCAAATAGAAGACCTACAGCACATAATTCTAAAATGTAGTAAATACACACGCATTAGAAAAAATTCTCAAAAACTGTCAAACAAATCTAACCTAACAGAATTAATAAAAAACGAAGACCTAAAAACAATAAAAGAAATCATCAAATATCTAGCAGATATTAAAATAAAAATATAAAAAAGAAATAATAAAAATAATAACAAATAACCAAAAAAAAAAAACTACTAAAAAAAAAAACTGGCGACGTGAACTAAGCTTCCAAGCCAACAAAAACATAAAAAAAAAAAAAAAACAGATTGACGTATAAAAGTTTTTATGATTAGAAATATTAGCCAAACTCAAAACAGCTAAGATGTAAAAGATTTTAGGCCCACTTCTATGCTACCAAATATTAGAAAAGCTTTTGAAAGAATTATTCTCAATAGACCTGAGCAATTTTGTAATGAATTTGGAGCCATTCCTAGATCCCAATTTGGTTTCGGGAAAGGGCATTCAACGGAACATGCTCTACAAAATTTACAACATGACATTATTACAAATCTTCGTGTAAGAAAGTGCACAGTATCATGTCTCATTGATCTTGAGAAGGCGTTTGAGTCAGTATGGTCAAAGGGCTTAGTAAACATATTAATTAATTTGAATTGTTCTGCTGACCTTATAAAACTGATTTATAGCTTCCTTACTGATAGAAAGCTGGAATGGAATTTTGTATTTCGATTTGAAACAATTACTATGTTTACATCGGTTACCTAAAACCTAACTAACTAGCAGTATTTAGGTAGGTAAAGTTTAGGTAAAAAATCATATTAATTTACATCGTGTTACCCAAATTTGACGTTAGCTTTTTAAAATTAGAGGTTATGTAGTAAAATACATGTGTTATTCAAATCCGGAAAAATTAGAAAGTGAAATAAAAATATGGATACGAAATTTAAAATATATATGTGCATGCGAATGATGAAAAGTAATCAATATAAAGAAAAACACTTAGAACAAATAAGGTAAATAAATTTATTATTTTGATATAAACATATTTCAATTCGTAATCTTTTGCAGGCATTTAATTAAACATTATTTGCAAAGCACCACCAGTTTGAATGCAGAAATATATCATATCTTAGGACTATATACAATATATAGAAATTTTTTTTTTTTGGTATGAGGAGTTTTTTTTGATCGGTCATGTTTATGAAATCCAGTTGTTCAGATAAACAAGTGGTTTGACTGATTTAAAATATTTTCACGATTATTTGATAAATTTGGCAACATATGAATTTGAAGGGCGTCGAATGTTATAATTCTGATGAAACCATTCTTGTGTTGAAAAAGTCCTCATACCAAACTAGAACTCTTTACAATAAGATTTGCAAAAAAAAATTTCTAAATAATAATCATACACTTCGTGTAGAAGTTAAAATAGTTTAAAAGGTTTTAGAAAAATAATTAATTTCAAAACATTTCAAAAAATTTTGCCAAAAATGTATTCTTCCTCACCCCTCTGCCTTAAGATATCGCTTGTCCAAAAACTACCAGAAATTATATTGAAATATATTTTTTATGGAATCAAATCACAAAAAATTGAAAGTGAGTGCCTTTAGAAGAAAAATTTTCATATTGCCAAAAATTCAAATCCATTTGTTTCCGCAGACGTTGTCCCCCTCGTCTTTGAGATTGGATTTAATAGAAATATAGATCAAATAAAAGGAAAAAAATCATTTGTGTTTGAACCTTTTCCCGTGGTCTCTTTCCGTAGAAACTATGTAGCTTAGAATCAATCATAGAACTTATATTTTTTTCTCGATAATTATATGTACATATTACAGGAAAGACAGGGTGGCGCAAAATGTTGTAGAGTGAATTATTGATAATTTTTTGTTCAATTTTTTTAAAAATGTTATTACAGGATTTTGTAATGGGGAATGTGAAATGGAACAATACATAATCGAGCAACGAACCAAAATCATCCAACTTTATTTTGAACATGAACGGTCCATTGTTTTAACAATTTGATAATGAGCATTGAAGCCCATTTCCAATTAAACGGTTTCATAAACAAGCAGAACTGCAGGATATGGGCTACAGAGAATCCTAGAGCAATTCATCAACGACAGTTACACCCACTTATGTGTACTGTTTGGTGCGGTGTATCGTCTGGGAGGATCACTGGTTCAAATTTCTTCGAAAATGAAGACGGTGTTGCAATTTCCATTAATAGTGCTCAATATCGGAAGATGTTGGAAAATTTTTAGGCCAGCTGTGGAAAACCACCTTTTGGTTCCAACAAGATGGAGCCACAGCGCATACTGCAATGGACTTAATGGCTCCTAAATAATACACCACGTTCATTTTGTGTCACCCTGTATAAGACCATATTTTATAAATAAATTTTTTTTTTCTTTTGAAAACCAGCCATGCCCTTTTCTGAATAAGTAAAATATTTTTTTTTTAATCTCTGTTTTGATTCGTCCTTCATAATTATTTACAAATTTTTTGGGAGAATATCAGAATAAAAATGGCGTCCCATTTAATCATTTTATTCAAATTATTTTGAAGAGGTGGTAATGCGATAAATCACACACACACTCTCAATTTTGACCGTTCAATACTAATGAAACTCCCGGGCCAAACTGTTCCCATACTGATATCGGATTTGGATCTTCTATGACTTCCATCTTTTCTGATACGACTCGACCAACCAATTTGGTATCGGCTAAAATTGGATCGAAAATATTTTACACTGTGATCGTATAAAATTCATTCGATCAGTGTTGAGTTGTCGAAAACATGTTTTTTTATGTTTATTGTCATATTTTTAATTTCTTTAATGAAAAAAACCCAAGTACAAGAAATTTGGCAATTATTTCCTTAAATTTTTACTAAATAATTGTAGTTTTCACAAAAAAAAAAAGAAAATAAAATATTTAAAAAAAAAATTTTTTTTTTCACTTGAGTTCATGTAAAAAATCCCAAGCTTGCAAAAGTTAACTTGAAAGTATTGAATTTAAAAAAATTATAAAGATTTTCATGAAATTACAACGAAAAAAGATGCTCTAAGAGCGAAGTGAAAATTATCATTAGAACAAAATAAAAAAAATGCCACCAAATTTAGGACCGAAGACACTTGAAGATATTTTGTTTCACTGAGACCAACAATTTCAATATTTATTATTAAATATTAATTTAAAAATAATTCGAAACTAAAAACAAATCTAACCATGGAGGCAATCTCGACGGACGCGACGGACGCAATGAACGCGTGAATTGTCAAAAACGTTAGTGACGGTATAAATATTTTTGTGTAGGCAAACTCGACGCCGTTATTTGATATAATCTTTGTGTTATAAGTTAAAATAGTTTTTTAAGTAGTGTAAATTACTACAAAGAACTAAAATACCGTTTTTAAATGGAATTTTCACAAAATAATTCCCACACAAAAATTTTAAAATGACATTTGAACGCGTCCGTCACGTAAAAGTTGAACACGAATCAATTTTACAACGTCTTAACCGTCGCGTCCGTCACGTCTACGTCGAGATTGCCACCTCCCATACATTTCATATGAAATTAATTTTTATTTGACACTTCACGCGTCCGTCTCGTTCATTGCGTCGTTCACGTCCGTCGAGATTGCCTCCAGGGTTTTACCCTGGCATTTTAAATTAATGTTTTCAAAAAAAAAACTCAGCTGTCAAAATTTCATTACATTTCATCGGGCAATTTGAAAATTTATACCATTTGGGTGGAATTGTCAAAGGCCACACTAATTTACGATACGATAATTTTACAGGATGCCAAAAAGAATTCAGATCGAATATTAAATCGAATCGAAAATTCAGTTGGATCGAAATACAAAATTCCATTCCTGTTTGTACAAATTAAAAATGAAAGATCTGAACATATTGATGTAATGTGTGGCGTTCCTCAGGGATCCGTCCTTGGCCCTAAAATTTTTAATATTCACATGTACGACTTCCCAATGAATGTATTCAATTTCGATGCTATTATGTTTGCTGATGACACAATAATTTCGTCTCCAAGTTCCAGGCCACAAGAGACTCTGTCATCAGTAAAAAACTATCTCAATATAGCCATAATGTATTTCAATACGTGGGGTATTAAACTGAATTTAGAGAATTGTCAATTAATTTGTTTTAGAAATGCTAGTGGTAAAGGTCATCGCTTAGCTGTGAGGGAAAGTAAGGAATTGGATTTAGTTATACAAGGGAAAAGTATTCCTCTAAAAGAACAAGTGAAATACTTGGGGGTTATGATGCACAATAGGTTAAAATTTAATCCACATGCTAGATACGTCCCTTATAAAGCTCAAAAAGCAACCGCCATGTTAAAACCTTTCCACATATGGAAATCAGAACAGAAATAATGATTTATAAAAGTTTTATTAAAGCATTATGCATTCGGAGTATGGCTGTATGTTACTCCCAATGTTGTTTCTGAGCTTCACATTCTTGAATGCAAAATTCTTAAACTTTGTATCGCTCAATACCGTAAGCCCAGTGGTAAATTTCTTCCCAATACAACTTTATACAAGTATAACACGTCTGGGATCATCCTTCTGATTTATTATCTTTTAAGCTCGGCCAAACTAAGACTGTCTAAAATGCGATACCATCCAAACCCTAAAATAAAAGAAATATATGAATCGAATTCTAATGTTTCCTTAGGAGAATATTATTATGCTTCTCCCCTTAATCTTTTTAATGCTAATTCATCAGATTTACTTGAGCCTTCTACTGATGACCCGTTCACACCCAAATCTTACCGGAAAAATTCTGCGGAAGTGTACAGAGGGTAACTTTTTAGCTTAATTTGACCGTTTCAGCACAGTCTTGAAAAATAAAAATTTATTTCAAGATATCTATACGTATCTATTCTGTACGTTTGTACAAAATCGATAATCTCCGAAAATTCTTGACCAATTGACTTGAAATTTTTATAGAACCTTCCCTAGGTACATGAGCAGGTTCTTACCTATGTTACACATGTAATTAGTAAAAAAAACGTTAAAAAAATCAATCACTAACACATAGCCACAAGCAGGTTTAAACCATGAATTTCGAGTGAGATTTATCACATATACCAATATAAACATCATATATACACAAGATAATGATTATTCATGCATATCAATATTAATGATGTCATCCGCACACAAAATAATATCGAATCAACTCAGTTTATATTGTGATTTCAGCGACTAAACAGCTGGTTTTCTTCGAGGCCTTTTTCTCAGTGCAAAAAAAAAAAGCAGGAAGTGTGCTTTTGACGACACTGTAGAAGTGAAATAGAAGCTTTTCTTTATGGTTTGTCAGCGAGTTGCATTTGTTCCGTTTGTTAAGCAAGTTGCCTAGCCCTAAATGCCCGCGTCCGCTTTGTACCAGTTATAGCCGTACCTGTCGAAGACCTACTCGTCGAGGCCTTGTCAACGAGTTGCTTTTTTTTCGCTTGTTGATCAAATTGCCTAGCTCTACATGCCCTCGTCCATTCTGCACCAGTCATAGCCGTACCCGTCGGAGCCTTGTCAACGAGTTTCTTTTGTTTCGCTTGTTCAGCAAATTGCCTAGCTCTACATGCCCGCGTCCGTTCTGCACCAGTCATAGCCGTAACTGTCGAAGACCTGCTCGTCGAAGCCTTGTCAACGAGTTGCTTTTGTTTCGCTTGTTGATCAAATTGCCTAGCTCTACATGCCCTCGTCCATTCTGCACCAGTCATAGCCGTACCCGTCGGAGCCTTGTCAACGAGTTGCTTTTGTTTCGCCTGTTGAGCAAACTGCCTAGCTCTACATGCCCGCGTCCGTTCTGCACCAGTCATAGCCGTACCCGTTGGAGCCTTGTCAGCGAGTTGGCTTTGTTCCACTTGTTGTGCAAGTTGCCTAGCTCTATATAATCCTGTCCCCTCTGTACCAGTCATATCCGTACTCGTCGAAGCATTGTCAGCGAGTTGCATTTCTTCCGCTTGTTGAGCAAGTTGCCCGGCCGTACATGCCCGCGTCCGTTCTGCACCAGTCATAGCCGTACCTGTCGAAGCCTTTTCAGCGAGTTGGTTTTGTTCCGCTTGTTGTGCAAGTTGCCTAGCTCTATATACCACCGTCCCCTCTGTGCCCATCATATCCGTACTCCTCGAAGCCTTGTCAGCGAGTTGCATTTGTTCCGCTTGTTGTTGCCTAGCCCTACGTGCCCGCGTCCGTTCTGCAATAGTCATAGGCGTTCTCGTGGAAGCATTGTCAGCGTGTTGTGATTGAGCAGAATTGTCGACTCGCAAACGTTTCTTACCGGAGTCATTTTAGCCGTAGTAAGAAGCAATGCCCGTTAATGTATGTAAGATGCGCTGACCGCTTTCTGCTATGCAATATTCGTATGCGCCAGCCTTATGCGCAGAAACGACGCAATTGTTAGTCAGCTTACACTGATGTGGCACGCTGCTTTACAGAGTTAGCGTTCCATGATTTTTTCCATATAAAAAGTTAAAAAATTTGTATGGACTACAGCGCCAATACGGTGGCAGATAGGACTATTTGGTCTTCGACGAAAATATTACTCATTATAATTTCCACAATATTGCCGAACATTGTAATCGTCTAGGATGTCCATATAATAAGATATTTTGTAATGTGACGTTTCATTTAAGTTCAAAATTTTTTATTGAATACAGCGCCGTGGGAGATAGAACTATTGGGTCTGCGACGGAAATAGTCACCATAAAAAGCTCTACAACTTTGCGGAACATTTCAATCATGTACGACCTTTATATAATAAGTTCGGAAAAAATTTCATAAATTTATATCGACTACAGCGCCAATATGGTGGCAGATAGAACTATTTGGTCTTCAACGAAAATAATTCTAATCACAACGTCCACAATATTGTTGAGCATTGTAATCATCTAGGATGTCCATATAATGAGATATTATGTAATGTAACGTTTCGTCACACAAAATCGTCACATAATTTTTGCAAAACGTCCCCATAGAAGTATTTCACTTCAAAAACTTAATGGTGCCTGTTCTGATATCCGTCGTTACGTTAGTTTTATTCGATATTACTCACTTGCTGCTCGATATTACATTTTTGGTGTTCTGGAATACGCAACGTTTCATTTCAACTCAACGCGTAGCAACGGTTCGGTTTTTGATGTTCTGATATTCGTCGGGAACTCGATTTTCAGGTTAAATTACTCACTTCAGTTTTCGCGCGTTCGAATGAATATTGGTGCCTGTTCTGATATCCGACGTTACGTTCGTTTTATTCGATATTACTCACTGTGTACTCGATATTTCAATTTTGGTGTTTTGGTGTTCTGGAATACGCAACGTTTCATTTCAGTTTAACGCTTAGCAACGCATTCGATTTTTGATGTTCTGATATTCGCCGGGAACTCGATTTTCAGGTTAAATTACTCACTTCAGTTTTCGCGTGTTCGAATGAATATTTTTGTATGAATTTCCTTTATTTCTAAACCCACCCACACTATGCACCATAATATCAATTTTAGTCTCATTTTGGGCCTGAAATGGCTTTTATGAAGGATATATTCATTAAAAAAAATGTTTTTTTTTTTCATTTTTAAATTTTTTAATGATTAGTGAATGGAAAAAATGTTACAAAAATATATAATTTATATTCTGAAATAAACATTGCTGAAAAATATATGAAATTTATTTTAATAATGACAAGAACTTTATTTTGTAAAACATTTATTGATGAAATGACTTACAAAAAACACAACCAGCTGATTTTTGACATGCGATGATTGCCGTTTTTTTAAATGGGAAACGTAGTTTTCCAGAACACTGATCGTGTTGGGAATCGAATCGAACGCGTTACGTTTACTCACCTAACGCCGTAAAACAGAACAAGGGTGAATATTTGTAAGAATTTTTTGTTCGTTTAACGCTTTTTCTTCAATTTTGTTGGGATTGTTGATTTGAAAATTCCTTTCATCGTCATCGTTGGAAACTTAGCGCTCAAAGAATTTTCTTTGACAGCGAAACGCTGGTAAGCTCTTATGACCTGAGAAATCATAAGACTTAGTGGCCCTAACACTTCATTTCCTTTCTTTGCCTTCGATAGGATCGTTGAAAACCAACGATTTTTCTTCGTTTTTCATAGCATCATTGGAATCAGTGCTATCGATCTGCTTTAGTTCATTTCAATAATGCCTCGCAGAAGATCAAACTTAAGATGTCGTACTCGCGGAGCGGAAGCACTGGGACGAGTAATTGTAAATCAAACTGAGGAAGAACAGGCATCAGCGAACGACCGAAACAGACAAAGATTGGCTCAAATACGTGCCGAGAAAGCAGCAGAGCGACGTGCAGCCCGAATTGACGATGCACGACTGCGAGTACGGCAATTGCGTTTTGCAGCTTCAGATCTGCTTCGCTCTCAACAGAATGAACGCAACAGGCTTAGAGTGGCTGAAACACATCAACGAGAAACTGCAGATCAACGTGAAACAAGACTCCGTGCACAGCAATCACGCGATTACAATCGCCTTGCATTCCGGTACTACCCAGGTGATGATTATAGTTTGAGCCTATTTTAATCGGCACTATGACTGAAGTATGTCCGTATTGCAAAGCTCTGAAATTTGATGGAGAAACGAAAGGAATGTGTTACGCCACCGGAAAAATTAAACTGCCTCAACTTGGAGAACCGACAGAGCCATTAAAAATTTTGCTGGCCGGATATACCGCCGAATCAAAGCATTTTCTATATAACATCAGGAAATACAACTCATTCTTCCAAATGACATCGTTCGGCGCAGAAATCGTAACAGCTCAATTCATGCCAACTTTCAAAGTGAAAGGACAAAGTTATCATAGGGCTGGCTCTCTGCTTCCGTTCCCAGATGGTCAACATAAATTCTTACAAATGTATTTCATCGGTGATGACAATGATGAATTGAATGCACGCTGCGGAATTTCAACCGGTATAAAAAGGTCCATCGTTTCCCAACTGCAAGAGCTTCTTCACGAAAAAAACAATTTAGTGCGTTTGTTCAAAACAGCAATTGATATGATGCCATCTGATTCACACAAGATCGTTATTCATGCTTACAAAATGCATGCTGGAGAACATGTACGAAGATTCAATGCTCCAACCATAGATGAAGTGGCAATTGTTATAGTCGGAGATCAATTCCAACGTAGAGATATTGGTTTTCATCGGAGAAACGATCAATTGACAACAGTTTCAGAAACTCATCGATGCTACGATGCTCTGCAATATCCAACTATTTTTTGGGATGGTGCCGATAGATATGACTTCAACGTTAAATTGATAAATCCAGTCAGTGGCGAAGAAACAAATAAGAAATGCAGCGCAATGAGCTATTATTCATACCGTTTAATGATTCGAGAGAATGAGGAGAATCACATTTCGAAATGCCGTCAATTGATTCACCAATACATCGTAGATATGTATGCAGAAATTGAAACAGAACGTTTGATATTCATCCGTTTGAATCAGACCAAGCTACGCTCTGAAGAATACATTCATTTGCGAGATGCAATTGTAAATGACGATAATACAACTAACGTTGGAAGACTAACGATTTTGCCATCTTCATATATCCACGTCATATGCATGAGTACGCTCAAGATGCCATTGCGTATGTCCGTCACTACGGGCGTCCAGACCTATTCATTACATTCAAATGTACTCCAGCTTGGAACGATATACAACAGCTTTTCCTTCCCGGGCAATCGGCGGTGGATAGACATGACATTACAGCACGTGTTTTCAAACAGAAGTTGATGGATCGCTGATGGAATTCATGGTAAAACATAAAGTGTTTGGGTCTGTACGCTGCTGGATGTAGTAAGGGTAATGGCAAAAGAGAGGACTGCCACACTCACATATACTAATCTCTATAACAAAATCACGTGAACCGAAATCGACGATATAATATGAGCTGAAATACCCGATGACGACGTCGATAAGGATTTGCATGAAGTTGTGACGAAAAGTATGCGGTGCACTGAATCCAAATTCACCATGCATGATAAACGGAAAATGCTCTAAGCGATATCCTCGAGCATTAGTATCCAACACAGTCACGGGAAACGATGGATATCCTTTATACAGAAGATCAGCTGAAGATGGCGGTAAATTAGCAACCATACAAATGAGAAACGGTGAAATCGAAGTAGATAACCGGTGGGTTGTTCCATATTCGCCTTTGCTATCAAAAACATACAAAGCGCACATAAATGTGGAATACTGTAACTCCGTTAAATCGATGAATATATTTGTAAGTACATGAACAAAGGCAGCGACATGGCAGTTTTTGGCGTGCAACCAGAAGGAAGTGATAGGACTCCGGTCATACAAATCATGAAATAGCACAGTATCACACTGGAAGATACATAAGCACCAATGAAGCTATATGGCGAATTCTTTCATTTCCAATACATGAACGAAAACCAACTGTTGTTCACTTAGCAGTACATCTAGAAAATGGCCAGCGCGTTTATTTCTCAGCTGCCTTGGATCCACCGGCTACAAAGTTAACTGTTTTCTTCACGTTTTGTCAAAATGACGTGTTTGCGAAAACATTGCTTTATTCGGAAGTACCTACGTATTGCACATGGAATGCGAGTAGAAAATCATTTGAACGACGCAAACGAGGAGAGTGAGTCGACGGACAACCTGGCATATTCAAAGAAATTATGATAGGCAGACTCTACACCGTGCATCCCAATCAAGGTGATTGCTTCTTTCTTCCCATGCTGTTGATAAATGTGCCCGGCCCACCCTCTTTCCACCAATTGAGAATTGTCAACGGTGTTACACATGCAACTTTCCGGAGCGCATGTCAAGCTCTGAATTTATTGCAGAACGACCGACACTGGGATCTATGCATTAATGAGGCGTGCAACACATCAAATCCAAATCAAATTCGTGCATTCTTTGCAATTATATTGACCGCCTGCTGTCCTCCATCTACAACAGAGTTGTGGCAGAAATATAAATCGCACATGGCTGAAGATATTTTCGGTCGAAAACGCATCGAAAATTCAAATATGAACATGAATTTCACAGCAGAAATCTACAACGAAGTGTTGATAATGATTGCAGATTTGTGCTAAGAAATCGATCTGCTGCTGCTTTGTTTGATGTAGAATTGGATCGTGAACAAAATTACAACACGGGTGATCTTTTGTGCTATGTGCAATCAAATATTCCTAAGCTAACGTTTGAGCAAAAGGGCATTTACGATCAAATAATGCAAATTGTCAATAAAGAAGTCGCAGAAATATTCTGTTTAGATGCGCCAGGAGGAACTGGTAAAACGTTCCAAATTTGATTGATTCTGCCTTAGCTCTTACGACATTCGGAATAGCTGCGACATTGCTACCAGATGGAAGAACGGCTCATTCCGCTTTGAAATTGCCATTAAACATTCAATTCATTGAAAATCCCACATGCAACATTTCCAAAGCATCAGGCATGAGAAAAGTATTGCAGAAATGCAAACTTATTATTTGGGATGAATGCACAATGGCGCACAAAAAATCGCTCGAGGCTCTTGATCGAGCATTGGAAGACTTACGTAGAATTATCAGACCATTTGGGAACTCAATAATATTGCTTGCAGGAGATTTCAGGCAAACATTACCTGTAATTCCTCGATCGACACCAGCGGACGAAATAAATGCTTGCCTGAAATACTCTACTTTGTGGCGACGCGTAAAGACATTAAAATTAACTACATATATGCGAGTCCAGCTGCAAAACGATCGGTCAGCAGAGATATTCTCACATCAATTGCTAGAAATTGGGAACGGAAAGGTGCCGGTTGATTCGACGTCAGGACGAATTTCATTGCCTCATAACTTCTGCAATTTAGTGACGTCAAAAGAAGAATTGTTGAAAAGGTATTTCCCAATATTCAAACCAATTATAAGAATCACGATTGGCTGAGTGAACTAGCTATTCTTGCGGCCAAGAACAAAGACGTCTACGAACTTAAAAATATTATTCAGTCTAACATTCAAAGCGAGGTGGTCACATACAAGTCCGTCGACACTGTTGTAGAAGCAGATGAAGCGGTTAATTATCCAACAGAATATTTGAATTCACTCGATCTGCCAGGGATGCCACCGCACGTACTGCAATTGAAAGTCAATTATCATGTTGCGAAATATAAACCAGCCGAAGCTTTGCAACGGCACGCGGCTTGCAGTAAAAAAATTAATGAGTAACGTCGTAGAAGCAACAATCTTGACAGGACCTTTTAAAGGCGAAAATGTCCTCATTCCTCGCATTCCTATGATTCCAACGGATATGCCATTTCAATTTAAGAAATTACAATTCCCGATTCGATTGGCGTTTGCAATCACCATCAACAAAGCTCAGGGCCAATCTTTAAAATTTGCGGTTTAGATCTAGACAGGGATTGTTTCTCACATGGACAATTATATATTATGTTCTAGAGTCGGCAAACCAGAAAATCTCTATACCTGCACAGAAAATGGAACAACAAAAAATGTTGTATACCCACAAGCATTGTGAAATTAAATACACGAGAAACGTGCACTTTTTCTTTTCTTTCTTTTCCATTTAACCTAACTGAGTCACAGCAACGCGTGGCCGGTACAACTAGTTATAAATAATATAATAATATAGTTCATTTTTTTTGCATTTGTTTTGTCCTTTTTTAATTTTTCTAACTAGTCCTAAGATATCTTTAAGTAATAACTAAGGCGCCGGGAGCAAGCACATTAAATTTCATTACGTTTACTAATTTTTGATTTTGATGTTATTAACATGTTTTCGCTGTTTTGTTCTAATAATTATTTCTTATAGTTAGGTAAATAAAAGCCAACTGGAGTGGAATCTTGTATTTCGATCCGACTGAATTTTTGATTCGATTTAATATTCGATTTGAATTCTTTTTGGCATTGCGTAAAATGATTGTATCATAATTAGTATGGCTGTTGAGAATTCCACGCAAATGGTATAAATTTTCAAATTGCCAGATGAAATTTTATGAAATTTTAACGGCTGATAGTTCTTTTTGGAAAAAATTAGTTTCAAATGTTTGTGTTTTAGATTTGTTTTTAGTTTTAATTTTTTTTTAAATTAATATTTAAAAATAAATTTTGAAATTGTTGGTCTCAGTGAAACAAAATATCTTCAAGTGTTTTCAGTCCTAAATTTATACGCTGGCGTTTTTTTAATTTTGTTATAATGAAAATTTTCACTTCGCTCTTAGAGCATTTTATTTGGTTGTAATTTCATGAACATCTTGATAATTTTTTTAAATTCAATACCTTCAAGTTAACTTTTGCAAGCTTGGGATTCTTTTTCGTGAACACAAGTGAAAAAAAAATGTTTTAAAAAAAATTTTTTATTTCCCTTTTTTGTGAAAACTACAATTGTATAGTAAAAATTTAAGGAAATAATTGTCAAATTACTTGTACTTGGGATTTCGCATTATAAAAATTAAAAATATGGCGATAACAATAAACATTTTTTTTAATGTGCTGTCGAACGACTAAACCAAAATCTTGCTCGAAAATCTTCTGAACAAGTAAGGAATGCCGGATGTGTTGGCGAATGAATAATATAACGCACAGGACCGTTATGACCCAACGACATTAAATGTAAACGAGAAGCATTTCGAGAATTCCATGAACATAATGAAGTGGTTGCTTCATCTGGGAATAGAACATAATCTTCGGTATGACTAAAAACAGGTTGTGTATTATTTTCTTGTTTGCCAGTTATTCCAGCACCAATATATGCGAATGAACAACGACTTGTACTTAATTCCCATAGTTTTACTAAAGAATCTTTTCCAGATGAAAGTAAATACTAAAAAACATACAAAATAATGTTAACTAAAACTTTTGAAATAATTTGAAATAAAACTTTTCCATTTCTGGCAAATTGTAACGAACAAATTTCTGCACCGACATGAGCTTGAGCAAATGTATTAATACATCTTCCGCTAACACCATCTGTTAGATTTCACTACTTATTATTATATAAAATAAATTCATCTAGTAGTTTCAAATTATTAATAACTAAATTATATTTTTCTTTTAAAAACGAGTAGGCCGATAATTTTAAATTTTTTTGTATAAAGGCGGGCGATGAGAAAAATATTTTTAAGTTCATTTTGGTTTTCATAAAAACAGGACATAATTTGAAGAATTATATAATTATTTTTTTTCGTATAAGGAATCTTTGAAAATTACTAGATTCAATAAATTTTGTTATAATTCAATAAACGAAAAAATAAACTTGAATTCAATTTTATTTAAATTTTATTTAAATTATGTTTTTTTTGACTTGAAAGCGTGAAATACAGTCCACCATTTAACATTTGGTCCGATCGAGCCGGATTTATTCAGCTGGTGTAATAGTTTAGAAAATTAGTGATATTGAGTTTTTTTTCTTGTGTAAAAGCGGAAAGTAAAGAAATCTCGGTTTTTGTAAAATTAATAAAATGGTAACGCAATTGTGTTCCAATAATTAAAAAAAAAGACAGCAAAAAGAGATAAAATAAAAAGTTTTGTGTGAAAAAATATATTTAAAAAAAAAAAAAAAACAAAAAAATGAATCTTCAGAGATTCATAGTTGTGCAAAAGTAAAATTTATAAATTGCATAGCAAAAAGAGAATATAAAAAAATGTTTTCTCATGTAAAAAAAAATATATTTAATATAAAGAAAAAAAAGTGAATGTTAAAATTTGTGGAAATATTTGAAGGCAGCATTATTAAAAGGATTTTGAGAGCAACATTTGCCAATGTAGCGGAGCAGAGCAGCATTTATTTCAGCAAACTTTGAAGCATCAGCGTTTATTATGAAGAACGAATTTATACATTTAATCAAGCGGTTTTAATGTGAAGCAGTCGAACATTTTAGGGAAAAGCAGCAAGCAGTAAGTTCTGGAAGTAATTGTTTTTAGTAAGTTTTTGAAGAAGCAAGCGGCAATTGGAAGCAGGAAGCAGGAAGCAGTAAGATAATTTGCAATATCAAGCGGTTTGAAAAGAAAAACATTTATAAGAAGCAAGCAAGTAAGTCTTTAAACGTAACTTTGTAATTTACATCAGAAATAACAATTTGGAGCATCAATATAAATATTTGAAGGCAAAAAAACAGCATTAAAATTGTGTAATAAAGCATTTGAATTTATTATAATTTTTAAAATATTTTGTAAATTATAATTTATTTTATTATATAACTTCATTAGTTTCCATATATTACTTGTACAATTAATTAACATTTTTGAAGTTTATCGCTAACCATAAAATCAAAATGTCACAAAACGGTGATACAGGTGATAAAGCCAGCCTTTATCGGAAGTTTGGGGCTCTTAAAGCAAAACACACAAACATTTTTAATTTTTTAAAAAATCAGCAACTACTTTTATCAAGCGAACAATTAGAGAGACGATTGCAGGTAATCGAAGAGACGTATCGAAAGTTTGACAATATTATTGAACTTTTCACTTCTGAGTTAACAGATGAGGAGTTTCAAGCTAAGCAAATGGAATTCGATGAGTTCGAAAATTCACATCATTCCTTAAAAGCAAAACTAATTCACTATCTCCCTAAAATTTCTAATACACAATTAAATGAACATATTTCTGAACAGCATTCAATAAAGCTCCCTGATGTTCATATTCCCTATTTTGAGGGAAATGCGTTAGAATGGATAACATTTAAAGACACGTCTCTTGCGGTGATCCATAACAATAAAGCTTTAAGTGAAAATGTTAAATTTACTTATTTGTTGAGTAAACTCAAAGGTGATGCCAAGGACACTATTGGTCATATCACACTTTCATCAGCGGGATATCAGAGGGCCTGGCAAGATTTACAACAGCGTTACGATAATAAGAGCATAATAATTGAAAAACACATAGAAGCACTTATAAATCTTCCACAGGTTATTTCTGAAAATTCTAGCGAATTACAAGCATTGTTAAATCAATGCAAATCACACGTTTCTTCTTTACAAGCTCATGGCGAAGAAGTTGTTGGGCTAGCAGAGCTTTTCATTGTTTATTTAGTGTCAACAAAATTAGATGATCATTCTCGGAAGGAATGGGAGGAAAAATCTACAAATGAAATAAGGCCATCTTGGCAATCTTTGTTTGAATTTCTTCAGAAGAAATGTAGATTTTTAGAGAAACTTGATTCCACTAAATTATTAATTCCTTCTGACAATCATCGTCTTAAGCAACCCAATAAATCTAATGTAACTAGACAATTCAATAATCAAAGGAATAATTCATCGTCTTTTGTCGTGTCCAATGAGAAACAAGCGCTCATTCAAGGTTCATCAGATAATAGTTCAACAAAACAATTCGCTTCGTGTGCATTATGTAAAATAAAAAATCATCCTTTGTTTCTATGTCCAGAATTTGAAAAATTATCTATATTCGAAAGATATCATAAGGTAAAAGAGTTGAAGCGATGTATTAATTGTTTCAATCCACATCACTTTACTTCTACTTGTACATCAAGTGGATGCAAAGTTTGTCAAAGGCGGCATCACACTATGTTACATCGAACGTTTAATAATTCTCAGCCCTCAGTAGCCATAAACCCACCAGTCTCTAGTCAAAATGTGAGTGATAATTCCGAGAGTCAAGATAGGGAACCAGAGCTAGTTTCTTATAATATTCAAAGTAAGAATTTACAAAAACAAACTATATTATCAGCAGCTATTGTTTTAATAACTGACCATGCCGGAAACAGGCATAAATGTCGAGCACTTCTAGATTCTGGAAGTCAATCAAATTTTATGTCAAATCAATTTGCAAGTAAGATGAAACTTAATTATCATTCCGTTGACAACATGTCAATAACAGGTATAAATCAGATGAAGGCATTGGTATCTAATAAAACGAATGTTAAGGTTTGTTCTAAAAACTTAAAATTTGAGAAAAATTTAGATTTTCTTGTGATAGCTACAATCTCAAATGCAATGCCTCAAAATGATATTGATATTTCAAAATGGGCAATTCCATCGTATATAGAATTGTCTGACCCTTGTTTTAATATGTCAACTCAAATTGATTTGTTGTTGGGAGCGGAAATATTCTTTGATATCCTAATGCCAAATCAAATCCATTTGAATTCTAATCTGCCTTTAATCCAAGAAACTCTTCTCGGTTGGATTATTTGTGGTAGCTATGAACCGAAATCTACTAAATCTAATTTTTCAATACAATGCGATTCGCCAGAATTAGAACAGTCTAATAAGCTTACTAAATTAGTTCGAAAATTTTGGGAAATAGAAGATATTCCTGCTAAACGATTCCTTTCCAGAGATGAAAGTCTTTGTGAATCTCATTTTCAGACTACCCATTTTCGAGACACAACTGGAACATATACAGTCTCCCTTCCTTTCAATGAGAAAATCGAATTATTAGGGACTTCTAAAAAACAAGCTATAAATCGTTTTTTAAATTTAGAACGCAAATCATCTTCTAACTTAGAGCTTAGAAATGAATATTCGAACTTCATGCAAGAGTACCTTGATCTTGGCCATATGCGAAAATTAAATGTTGATGATGGTAAAAAAAATTATTACCTGCCTCATCACGCAGTGCTAAAACTAGACAGTTCCACCACAAAACTTAGAGTTGTTTTCGATGTTTCAGCGAAGGGTTCAACAAATATATCTTTAAATGACGCACTTCTTGTAGGTGTAAGCAAGCAACTAGACCTTTTTCAAATAGCATTGAGATTTCGTAAGTACCCTTTCGTAATGACATCTGATATTTCTAAAATGTACCGTCAAACCAATATTAATCCTAGTGATTCTAAATTCCAGCGAATTATTTGGAGATTTAATTCTAACGAGCCATTAAATGAATACGAACTATCAAACGTCACATACGGTACAGCAGCAGCGCCGTATCTTGCTACTCGAGTTCTAGAGCAGCTTGCTCAAGATGAAGCCTTTGATTTTCCCCAAGCATCTTTAGTTTTAAAACGTGATGTTTGTGTAGACGATGTCTTAACAGGTGCAAATACTTTAGAAGAAGCATTGGATTTACAAAGCGATTTGAGTCATTTATTACAAAGGGGTGGTTTCAGCCTTCACAAATGGTGCGCAAACAACGATAAACTTCTCGAAAATATTCCGCTTAAAGAAAGAGAAGTTCTCAGACATGATGGAGTGACCAATGAAGAAATTATTAAAGCTCTCGGTCTTTGGTGGCAACCAAAGAATGATGTATTTTTATTTAACTTTGAGCATTTGTTTCCATTTGAAGCAAGTACAAAACGAACTGTTTTATCTGATATAGCAAAGCTATATGATCCACTTGGTCTTCTTGCACCTGTTGTCATAACAGCAAGGCTTATTATTCAGTCATTATGGCGCTCTAAGTTAGATTGGGATACCAATCTTACCGAAAGTGATCAGAGAAACTGGAACTATTTTAGAGAAACTTTGAGCGCTGTAAATAATATCCGATTTTCTAGAAGCATTTTACCACTCAATCCCACAATAATTGAGCTCCATGGTTTCGCAGATGCCTCAGAAAGCGCATATGGAGCTTGTCTTTATGTCAGAGCCATTGACTCTTTTGAAAATGTCTCTGTTCAACTGCTGTGTAGCAAATCAAGTGTTGCACCATTAAGAGTGCTATCCATACCTCGCTGAGAGTTGTGTGCAGCGCTGCTCTTATCAAAACTTACGACTGCAGCAGTAATTGCATTAGAATTAGAAGTTAGCAACATTTTTTTGTGGAGTGATTCAACAATCACTTTAAGCTGGATTAACACCTCTCCTCATAAGCTGAAAACTTTTGTAGCGAACCGTGTAAATGAAATCCAAGAGTTAACGTCCAACTTTTCTTGGCATCATGTCAGCTCATGTCACAATCCTGCTGACATAGTATCTAGGGGAGTCATGCCTAACGAGTTGGAATCCATAAATATTTGGTGGAATGGACCACTGTTTCTAAACAAAATAAAACTTGATTTAGATGACAACAATTTTAATATATCCAATCTTACTGACGATGCTGATGATCTTGAACTTAAACAAGAAAGGCTTTCGTTATTTCTTCCTCTTTCTGAACCTTTTACTTTATTTTCAAAATTTAGTTCTTTTGACAAATTGCAACGAGTTACTGCTTATTGTTTAAGGTTCATATTTAATTTTAATAATATAAATAATAGATTTAATGGTAATCTGTCGATAATTGAACTAGAGCAAGCACTATTTAAACTAATAAAGGTAGCCCAAATTAAATATTTTAAGACAGAGATAACCAATTTACTTCAAAATAAGGACATTCCAAATAATAGTCGATTAAAACAACTTAATCCATTTTTAGATCAATATAAACTTCTTAGAGTCGGTGGAAGGTTAAACAAAACCCAACTTCATTATGATATCAAGCATCAAATTTTATTACCAGAAAAGCATTTATTAACTAAGCTTCTCTTTCGATCGACTCATATTAAAAATCTCCATGCAGGAACTCAGCTTCTTTTATCGTTTATGCGTCAGCGATATTGGCCCATAAATGGTAAAAATATTCCTAAACATATCATAAGAAATTGTGTTATATGCGCTAAAACAAAGCCTGTTATCATACAGCAAATTATGGGTGATATACCACCGGAACGTATAATTCCTTCAAGACCTTTCAATGTTACAGGTGTTGATTTCTGCGGACCATTTTATATTAAATTAAAATATCAACGTCGTACTGCAGCCCAAAAGGTTTATGTGGCATCCTTCGTTTGTTTTGTCACTAAGGCTGTTCATTTAGAAATAGTATCCGATCTTTCTGCGGAAGCATTTATTGCATGTTTAAAGCGTTTTATTTTTCGGCGAGGTAATGTTCCATATTATGGTCAGATAATGGTACCAACTTTAAAGGGGCCAATAATGAACTTCATCGTCTTTATGATTTATTCGTAAGGCAACAAAATTTCGATAAGATTAACCGTTTTCGTACCTTAGAGCAAATTAATTGGAAATTTATTCCTCCACGAGCTCCAAATTTTGGTGGGTTATGGGAGGCTTCAATAAAGTCGTTCAAATACCATTTAAAGCGTGCTTTGTGTAATGTTCAATTAACATATGAAGAATTGAATACTCTTATAATTCATATCGAGGGCATTCTTAACTCACGACCACTATCGGTAATGTCTAGTGATCCAACAGATCCAGAACCATTAACGCCAGGACATTTTTTGACCGGTGGTCCAATAGTCGCCTTGGTTGAGCCATCACGTATGAATGAACCTTTGACATTGCTCTCAAAGTGGGAACGAATTTATCAGATTTCAGAGAGCTTTTGGAAGCGATTTTCTTTAGAATATGTTCATTCTTTACAGCAACGGAATAAGTGGAAGGGCTCACTTCCGAATTTATGTCTGGGAGATATTGTTTTGGTTTGCGACGATAATTTGCAATCGACTCAATGGGTTCTTGGTAGAATCGTAAAAACTTTTCCGGGTATTGACGGAAATATAAGAGTGGCTGAAGTCAAGACTAAAAATGGCATCTGCAAGCGATCAATATCAAAAATGTCAAAATTACCTATTAATGCATAATAAATAATATAAAAACATACTAATAATAATAAAATAATATGATTAAAAATCAATATAATACTATCTTAATAACAACCATAAAAATATATAATACTTTAATTTAATACATGTTCTACTGTTGAAAGTCCAGCCTTTCAATGGGGCAATATGTTAGATTTCACTACTTATTATTATATAAAATCATAAATTCATCTAGTAGTTTCTAGATTTCATTACTTGTTATTATATAAAATAAATTCATCTAGTAGTTTCAAATTATTAATAAGTAAATTATATTTTTCTTTTAAAAACGAGTAGGCCGATAATTTTAAATTTTTTTGTATAAAGGCGGGCGATGAGAAAAATATTTTTCAGTTCATTTTGGTTTTCATAAAAACAGTACATAATTTGAAGAATTATATACAAGGAATATTCCAAAGTAAACAGGACTTTAAAAAAAAAACAGAACAAATGGTTTTTTCGGCAAAATCAATTGATTTTATTCAAAATAGTCTCCTTCTGCTTCAATACAGCTTTTTGCACGGTCCAAAACATGTCGAACGAGTGTTTTAGCTCGTTGGCCTGTATGGCCGCCAGTATGCCGGTGCAAGCCTTTTGAATGGCCTCTACGTCTGCATAACGCTTTCCTTTCATCGGCAAATGCATTTTTCCGAAAAGGTAGAAGTCACACGGTGCCATATCCGGTGAATACGGGGAATGGTTGATGGTTAAAATGTGATTTTTGGTGAGATAATCGGTCACAAGCGTCGATCGATGAGACGGCGCATTATCGTGCAACAAACGCCAACTTCCATCTTCGCGATATTCGGGCCGAACACGTCGAATACGGTGCACCAAACGCTTCAAAACTCCTAGGTAGAATACCGCATTAACGTTTTGATCGGGTGGAACAAATTCTTTGTGGACAATACCCTTGGAATCATAAAAACAAATCAGCATTGTCTTCACTTTTGACTTCTCCGGGCGCGATTTTTTGGGTTTCGGCTCGTCCGGCGCCTTCCATTCAGCACTCTGGCGTTTCGTTTCGGGATCATATTGAAAACACCACGTTTCGTCACCAGTCACAATGTTATAAAGGAAGTTTTTGCCCTTTTTGACCTCTTTAATGATGTCCTTCGAATGTTGAATTCTGAGCAATTTTTGGTCGTCAGTCAATTTGTGCGGAACAAACCGTGCACACACCTTTTGTAAACCCAAATGTTGGGTCAAAATGCAATAAATCGATCTTTTGGAGATGTGCAATTCCATTTCCATGAATTTCAATGATGATTTCGGCTGATTTTTGATGAATTCACGCACAGTTTCGATGGAATTTTCGGTGATCACGGATTTTGGTTGGCCAACATGTTGATCGTCATTTATGTCCTCACGACCACTTTGAAAACGTTGAAACCACTCGTGCACTCTGCTACGGGATAGGCAATCATCGCCATAAACTTGTTTCATCAATTGAAACGTTTCGGTAAAAGTTTTACCAATTTTAAAACAAAATTTAATGTTGGCTCTTTGTTCGAAGCTCATTTTCGCACCGATGACACAAACATACTGACACTTAAAACGCAATAACTTCACTTTCAATAGATGAAATGTCAAGAAATTCTCACAGGAAGTCGATAAAGGATAGCAGATTCTAACGCACCAGTCGACATATAGATGGCGCCACTAGGGGCGCTAGATTCAAAAAGTCCTGCTTACTTTGGAACGTTACTTCTAACTATTTTTTTTGTATAAGGAATCTTTGAAAATTACTAGATTCAATAAATTTTGTTATAATTCAATAAACGAAAAAATAAACTTGAATTCAATTTTTTTAAAATTTGATTTAAATTTTTTTTTTTTTTGAGTTGAAAGCGTGAAATACAGTCCACCATTTAACACCATCCGATAATTTTGTAGATCCATCTGTACTTCGGAATGCATAAACCTTCAATTTTAACAAATTAATATTAAGTATTAAAGTAATTCCAAATGAATTTACCTTAGCAGTGAGTGCATATTTAACTCATGTAACTGATGTTTTGTGTTGTCGCGATGGCAGAGCACTTACAAAACATTGTGCCGTATTAATATCGTAAACTAGTACGACATTATGATCAGTTCCAACTGCTATAAAATCACCGTCCGGATGAAATGATAAACAACGAACTGCTTCACAATCAGTAAAAACTTTATGAGCTTTTTTCACAGACGCCTTTGATATATCAAAAAGTTTCACAGAACAATCTCTTGAGCTTGATACCAAAACTTGTTCTTTCGGATGAAATTCAAGATAAGTAACTTCACCGGTATGATCGTAAAGTGTTCGTATAACTGGATGTCCTTGTTGTTCAGGTCCTGGTTCCATTTTGTTGCCGACTGGATTCTTATTAGGTCGTGTAGCAATGAGAAGCGAAATTCAAGTTTTAATAGTTTTTTTTATTGACATAAAATTACACTTTAAAATATCTAAAATGGAACATATTACATTTTTTTGCTCTTTTAAATATTCATATTATTACTTTTAGTTCGCTGCTCAAATCTTTAGACCAATTATTTTATATTTCTCAGGATAATAATTCATTTATTTATTTGACTTCCAAATTTTGTCGAAGAATAAAATTTCTCGTGTTTTCTTTTATCTGTCAGATTTTTTGGCGCCACTAGATTACAAGGTTTTAAATTTTTTCTACTACAGTGTCGTTAACATTCTCCCTCCTGGTAACGTTGTCCAGTGGAAAACAGTTAACAATCCCTTTGTCGACACTGCTTCTAACGTCTAAAACAGCCAACTTGACCACGGGTCTTACATATATAGGTCCATTAGTCTGTATTGTAGCCTTCCGTATTTTACCATCTTACGAAGGTGTAGCTTCAATTACGATGCCCTTCAGCCAAGAATTCCTTGGTAAATTTTCGTCTACAATCAAAACGATAACTCCCCTTTTTATAGGATTCTGAGTTTGGTGGAACCATTTAGTCCTCTTAGTGAGGGTAGGAAGATACTCTTTGACCCATCGTCGCCAGAACAGATTAGCCATTTGTTGTGATTTTTTCCAGTTTTTACGCAATATTAAATCAGTTTCTTCAAAGTGCCCTGGAGGTTTGTTGCCATTTGATGACCCCAGCAAAAAATGATTTGGTGTAAGTTCTTCATCGGCATCATTTAATTTGGATATAATCCATTGCCATTCATATAATTTTGTAAGGTCTAAAATTTCGCTGATCCTGAACAAGTCAAATTGCACATAGTTTTTTGCGTTAGAATAAAGCCAAAATAAAACGGGCTTAGAGTTCGTCCACATTATTCTTCTAGAAACACAAACTCGATGTTCTTTACATTTGCTGTCAGCTAGCCTCGAACCAAGTAGAGCTGGTAGTAATTCTAATCTTGGAATTAACATTATTGGACGCTGTGGAGAAACCTTAGATTTTGGACCAACAAGAACCACTTCAACAATATTGTCGATTTCAACTCTAAAAAATGCAACAGCATTTTCAAACACATGTAGTTGAATATTAGCTGTCTTGTTTGGAAAAAAGGTTGAGTAGCACCTGTTGATCTTGACTTGTTCAATTATTGGCAAGAGTTCAACCCATTTCAACCATTTTTCTAATAACCAGTTAGGCAAGGTTTCATCACAGTTTCTTATTTTGACTTGATGATATATTTCAGCAATATCTCCGCATAGAGCTATTCGCCCAGCACGAAAACCATACAGCATAATTGGAAGTGATGATAGAAAATTCGTATCTGTTAACAACATTGAATTTACCGAAGCTCCATTCGGTACTAATTTTAATTTTGACGGTTTGTTTGGATTCGTAACTATAAATATAGGTAAGTACCGAGTTCGAGGATGCACCAGTTGAAGCTCGTCAATTGTTAATTTTCTTGCGTAACCCTTTGATTGTAGGTGCTCTATATATTTTCGAATGTTTTCTTTTAAATCAGGCTGTGTTGACATCTTCTCCTCCAGGCAGATTAAACGTCTTTTTGCCATTAGGAAACTATCTGGTAGCGATATATCGTCACACTTCCACAACAAACTTGTCTCAAAATGGTGCTCCTTACGAATTGTTGTTGCTTCTAGAATTTGGCATGCACGAGTCTCTTCTGAGGAAACGAGCCGAAGTTCTTGAGTTTTCAGACCAAGGTTTTCTACTGAGAAAAATTCACATATATGATAATTCTGATGAGCAACAATAGAAGTAGCATCATTTTTTGAGTTGTTAATATACTGCTGTCCATGAATAGTCCAACCTATACGGGTCTTTATTGCAACTGGTTGTTTCCATTTCCCTTCTTTAACTTCGAGTGGAGATGCAAGCTTCCAGTTATCAACACCTATTAAGATTCGTGGATTTCCGTTTTGATATGAACTGAGAGGTATATTCTTCAGATAAGGATATTCATTGACTAGTTCTTTGGTCGATATTGACTGAATTGGAAGAACTAAATTTCTTACAGTACGAACATCTGAAAGACGATATCTTTGGCTTTTGGCTTCTTGTTGGCATAATTCGAGACATACTCTCTTAGAATTATTTTCAATTCGAACGGTATCCGAAGTCCATTTCAGACATAACCTCTCAGGAGTACCATCAAGCTGTAGTTTATTTGCAATGTCTTCATCGATTATTGTTACAGATGAACCTTCATCAAGAAAAGCGAAAGTTTTGACTGATTTATTGTTGGCACCATATAATGTCACTGGAACGATTCGGAAGAAAACTGATTTATTCTGATTTTGATGCACGTTAATATTCGGTTGAGACCTTTCAACTTGTTTTGTCTTGCTATTATGAAGTAATGGATGATGTTTTGCAGTACAGCCATCCTTTTGGCATGGTTTGACATCATTACATACTGAAGAATTATGGTTTTTTAAACAAGAACGACATAGTTTGTTTTCATTAATAATCTTCCACTTATCAGAGCGACTCAAGTTTTTAAATATAGTGCAGGCTTCCAATTGATGGTCTTGGGAGCAAGTCCAGCATTTTCCTGTTTCAGCAACATCGGCGACATGAGTGTGTATAAACGCATTTGATTTGGCAGAATGACGTTCTCGTCGAACTTCAGGTAGTTGTTCTTTTATTGGTGTAATTGTAACTCTGCTAATTGCTTCTGCCACCGTAAACAACCATTCACTGAACACATATATGTTTGGATTCACTGTATCTCGTGAAAACATTGGCCAATTAAATTTAATTTGCGGTGGTAACTTATCTACCAACTCCTGTAACAAAATAGGATTATTTAAATGAGCTGTAAGTTCTGAAGCCTCCATAGTAGCACACAAATTCCGCACGGAGAGAGCGTAACTAATTATTGTGTCGAATTTATCATCTTTTGGTGGTGGTTCACATTTTATCTTAGTTAACAGCGTATTAATAATTAGTTCAGGACTCCCAAATAAAAGTTTTAAAGTGTCAATTACTTTCGACACAGCGGATGGTAAAAGCAACCAGCATCTTACGGACTCCAATGCTTTTCCTTTTAAACATCTTTGAAGTCTTGCTAAATTCTCAGCGTTTGAATAACCACATATTGTTGTACTATTATTGTAGCAGCTGATGAACAGTGGCCACTCTTCTGGTCTACCACTGAAAATTGGTAAATCTTTTGAAACTACTTGCCTTGCAGCTAACTGATTAGAGTTAAGCGTTAACACTTCCGTCCTGACAATTAAGATGATCTGATTATCGAATATTCTTCTTTGCATCATTATTATTGGCAAGCATGCTTGTCAAAACTGGTATTTGTTTCTCATTTGGTTGATAATTTATGGTTAATGGAGCTACATATTGCGGTTGAATCATCTCAGTTGCATTAGCGTTATTATTACATAAATTTCCGTTTCCAAATTTGTTTGGTTGATGACCAGTTGAGTTTATCCAAGCCTGAGCACGTATTTTTTGAGCATATTTTAATTCTTCATCATCTTCATTGTCACTGGGGCTATCATCTTCGCATAGATGAAGAAGTTCATACTTTTTGTTTATATATTGCTGCTGTTTCTTTAGACTTTGATCATGCAATAATTTTTCTTCATTTATATATTGCTGCTGTTTCTCTAGACATTGCTCTTGCAACGACTTTTCTTCTTCAAGCCGTTGTAATTCAATATGAATTCGTTTTTTACGTTGGGAGGAAGCATTAGATCTTACACTTCTCTCTGAAAAATCTAATTGCTTGTTGGAATCTTGCTCACCTCGGCGTTCAATATCAATTTTACATTTCTTTACGTCGGGAGCTTCTTTACAGAATGTACAAACCCAGTTTGAGTTCTGAATTTCGTTCGTGACGTTGGCACACACAAAATGAAACCATTTATCACATTTGTCACACTGCACCATGTCACTCAAACTATCGGGTTTCGTACAAAGTTGGCAATTAAATTTACTTCCTTCATCTTTATCTTTTATTTCACTCATTTTTAGAATGATAAAATATTTAAAGATATTTTAAAGATTTTGTTGAAGGAAGTAAATATAAAGATATTTTAAAGATTTTGTTGAGGGAAGTAAATATAAAGATATTTTAAAGATTTAAATTTTCTACTACAGTGTCGTTAACACATTTCTTCTGGTGCAGATTTTGCAAGCATACGATCAACATCAAGAACTTTAATACTTGCGTCGACACTGCCAGTTGAGACCAGTTGACCATCAAAACTAAAAGCTCCAGCACGACACGATTGTTTGTGCGATGTTACATATGCCGTTTCATATGAAGCTGGTTTTGGGGCTAATGACGAACCTTCCGTTTCGAATTCAAGATCTATAAAAAAAATAAACAAAGGAGATATCTATGTATTTTAATGTACAAATTTCTTGTGGAGGAGACAATACCAATTCCTGATGTTATATCATCGTAAATATTTTGTTCTTCCGTGGCCTCGTTTGGCATTCCACCTATCATAACATGTAACAATCTATCGCTTGGAGGACATAGAGGATCTGCTCGAACTGTTGACGCTAATTCAACAGCCAAATTATGATGTCCATCATAAAATAATTGACTGAAACGAAATAAGTTTCTGTCAACTATTTTATGTTTTATGTTATTGTAACAAACCTGATTATAAAGCGATATAAAATTTCTCTGTTTTTCACAATATTTGAAGTATCTAAAATTTCTGTTTCTTTCATTTTATTTTGTTTTATTTTAAAATTTAAAATGTGTCCAAAGGCTGACTACAAAATGTTTTGCTTGTTGCGGAAAATGTCAAACTTGACAATTGACATATTCAATGGTTGCATCAAGCTTAGGCATTAACAATTGCATTTGTTTAATTTATAATTTTTAGTGCGTTTCGGATTCCAAACCAAATTCTTTTGAATTCAATAATCAAACTTAAAAAATTTCCTATATAAAGTGTTTAATTTCTGGGTGTAATTACAAACAACATCCAAAAATTCGTGGAATTTTTTTCACAACTAATTTTGACATATTTTTTATTAAAATCAAATCAAATCAAATCCCACTTTTTTTTTTATTTTGACTTTAACGAAATCTAGCAGTGACAGTCATTTTTTGGTTAAAATGGGAGCAATTCTTAAAATTCAATACTGTCACTGGTAGTTTTCGTTATACAAATAAAAACGAGGGGTATTTGGCTACGATCTAGATTCAAAGTTGATAAAAAAAAACGAATTTTTTACTAATTTATGAATTAACATCATTTCTGTTTGAGTAATTATAATTAAATAAAGCCTATAAAAACATTTTTTTTGTACAGCAATAATGAAAATTCGCCTATTTTAATACAAAATATATCAAACTTAAGAAACAAACAAAGGAAATTCCATAAATTTTTTTCCCCTCTGAAATTGATAATACGAGCTAAAAAGGTATCCTAAAAAAAGGGTTTATGCCTCCGCTTGCTTGAATTTCAAAATGGGCTGTATGCTCATGTATTGGGTAGCATTCGAATTGAAAAAATGGTTGCGTTTTTTATTTCAAAAATCAAGTTTGTTTAAATATACAAAATTAAATTTTAAAATTATAATCTACTTTCTACTAATTGGCGTTAAATTTTGAAAACCCAAAGCCGAAAGACATTTAATACGTAGAGCCTCATTTTTTGGAAACCCTAAAACCAAAAAAGGCATTTAAAAATGAAACTGCTGAATTTAACAAAATCTTAGATGAAATTTCCAACTTTTGACGATTTACAATACAAAAGCTCTTACTTCCTGGCCAATCGCCGGGGGATAGGCATGACATTAGAGCACATGTTTTCAAACAGAAGCTGATGGAACTCATGGTAAAACATGAAGTGTTTGGGTCTGTGCGCTGCTGGATGCACTCAGTGGAATGACGAAAGAGGGGATTTCCAAACGTACACATACTAATCTGGATCTATAACAAAATCACTTCAAACGAAATCGACGATGTAATATGCGATGAAATGCCGATGTCGATAGGGATTTGCATGAAGTTGTGACGAAAAATATGATACATGGACCCTGCGGTGCGCAGAATCCAAATTCACCATGCATGATAATATCCAACACAGTTACAGGAAACGATGGATATCCTTTATACAGAAGAAGATCAGCAGAAGATGGCAGTAAATTAGAAACCCCTAGCATATTCAATGAAACTACGATAGGATAACTCTACACCGTGCATCCCAATCAAGATGAATGCTTCTTTCTTCACACGCTGTTGATAAATGTGGCCGGTCCAACGTCTTTCCACCAATTGAGAATTGTGAACGGTGTTACACAAGCCTCTTTCCGGAGCGCATATCAAGCTCTGAATTTATTGCAGAAAGACCGACACTGGGATCTATGCATTAATGAGGCATGCAACACGTCATATCTACATAAAATTTGTGCATTGTTTGCAATTATATTGACTGTCTGCTGTCCTCCATCTACAACAGAGTTGTGGCAGAAATATAAATCGCACATGGCTGAAAATATTTTCCGTCGAAAAGGGATCAAAAATTCAAATATGAACATGAATTTCACGGCAGAAATCTACAACGAAGTGTTGATAATGATTGAAGATTTGTGCTTAGAAATCGCGAACAAAGTTCTCAATCAATTGGGAATGCCATCACCGAATCGATCTGCTGCTGCTTTGTTTGATGTAGAATTGGGGCGTGAACAAAACTACACCACGGGTGATCTTTTGTCCTATGTGCAATCAAATATTCCTAAGCTAACGTTTGAGCAAAAGGGCATTTACGATTAAATAATGCAAACTGTCAATAACGAAGTTGGAGAAACATTTTTTTAGATGCGCCAGGAGGAACTGGTAAAACGTTCCTAATTAGATTGGTTCCGGCCACAATTCGATCACAAGATGACATAGCGTCGTCTGGAATAGCTGCGACATTGCTAGCAGGTGCCATTAAACATTCAATACATTGAAAATCCCACATGCAACATTTCCAAAGCATCCGGCATGGAAAAGTATTGCAGAAATGCAAACTTATTTTTGGGATGAATGCACAATGGCGCACAAAAAATCGATCGAGGCTCTTGATCGAGCATTGGAAGACTTACGTAGAATTATCAGACCATTTGGGAACTCAATAATATTGCTTGCAGGAGATTTCAGGCAAATATTACCTGTAATTCCTCGATCGACACCAGCGGACGAAATAAATGCTTACCTGAAATACTGTACTTTGCGGAGACGCGTAAAGAAATTAAAATTGACTACAAATATGCGAGTTCAGCTGCAAAACGATCGGTCAGTAGAGCTATTCTCACATCAATTGCTTGATATTAGGAACGGAAAGATGCCGGTTGATCTGATGTCAGGATGAATTTCTCTGCCTCATAACTTCTGCAATTTAGTGACGTCAAAAGAAGAATTGGTTGAAAAAGTATTTCCCAATATTCAAACCAATTATAAGAATCACGATTGGCTAAGTGAACGATTTATTCTTGCGGCCTAGAACAAAGACGTCTACGAACTTAACAATATTATTGGCTGCATTCAGCACTACTAAGCGCTTTTTCAAAATTCTTAATCTAAGCAGTTAGAATTTTTTGAACTCCTGGATGCGTTTTTTTTGCTTGAATTAAGCGAAAAATAATTCACCACTAGAATTGTCAGTGCTAAACGTCAAATTAAGTTTTAATCGAATAAATTCTGAAAATATATATATTTTTTTTATGAAATTAGTGCCGAAAGTAAATAAAAATTGAGAATAAAGTGAAATAAAAATTTTATAGGAAAGTGGAAAAATTTTAACAAACTCATTGCAATTAAAATTCAATAATCCAAAAACAATTTTCAAAAATTCCTCTCAACTTATCCATTGCACATACCATTTCCTAACGTGAACAACAATCTCAAATGCGCTGTTTGGGTTAGCAAAAAATTTTTATACTAGAATTTCACTAAGCGCTTAAAGTTAGAATTGCATCCAGTCCTTTTGCTAGATTTAAGCGCTGTAAGGCGCTTTAAGCGCTTAGAACTGCTGGATGCGCCCATTCAGTCTAACATTCAAAGCGAGGTGATCGCATACAAGTCCGTCGACACTGTTGTGGAAGCAGATGAAGCGGTTAATTATCCAACAGAATTTTTGAATTCACTCGATCTGCCGGGGATGCCACCGCACGTACTGCAATTGAAAGTCAATTATCATGTTGCGAAATATAAACCAGCCGAAGCTTTGCAACGGCACGCGGCTTGCAGTAAAAAAATTAGTGAGCAACGTCGTAGAAGCAAAAATCTTGACAGGACCTTTGAAAGGTGAAAATGTCCTCATTTCTCGCATTCCTATGATTCCAACGGATATGCCATTTCAATTTAAGAGATTGCAATTCCCGATTCGATTGGCGTTAGCAATCACCATCAACAAAGCTCAGGGCCAATCTTTAAAATTTGCGGTTTAGATCTAGACACGGATTGTTTCTCACATGGACAATTATATGTTGCGTGTTCTAGAGTCGGCAAACCAGAAAATCTCAATATCTGCACAGAAAATGGAACAACAAAAAATGTTGTATACCCACAAGCATTGTGAAATTAAATACACGAGAAACGTGAACTTTTTTTTTCTTTCTTTTCCATTTAACCAAACTGAGTCACAGCAACGCGTGGCCGCGTGGTATAAATTTTCAAATTGCCAGATGAAATTTTATGAAATTTTGACAGCTGATAGTTCTTTTTGGAAAAAATTAGTTTAAAATGTTTGTGTTTTAGATTTGTATTTAGTTTTGATTTTTTTTTAAAATTAATATTTAATAATAAATATTGAAATTGTTGGTCTCAGTGAAACAAAATATCTTCAAGTGTTTTCGGTCCTAAATTTATACGGTGGCGTCTTTTTATTTTGTTATAATGTAACAACCGGTGTTGGTTGTATGTTAGGAATTTGTTTGCTTGATCAAACAAATATCCTAACATTGTGATCCTTTGCTAAAAGGCATATAACTGACTGGTATCAGTTATATGTAGTGGTATTAGAGCCGAAAGTAACCAAGAAAAAGTACACCTAGCTTCATTGCTCTAACTAGCTCGCCGGAGGGAAGTGGGCGGGTACCTTCTACCACTAATCACGGTCTTACACAAAATTTCATGTGTACCATGATTTGGGCTGACGAAAAGGCTGGACAAGCGGATTTATTACGTCTACACCTTTTCATATCATCAGCGGGTATATAAAATAAAAAGACAAAATTGATTTTAAAGAAACTTGGAGATTTAGGTGAACTAAAAAATTCAAACAAAGGTTACCAGACAAAGGGAGGAGGAGAATCATTTATATGATTGGAACCCTCAACGGACAACAGACGGACTGATTTATGGCGTCAAAATTGCGTGTGACGCCGGTGCTGTCATCGGAGGTGGTGAACCGATGATATTTTTCGCCCCTGGGCTAATTTATCCAACCCATGGAGTTCAACAAAACAGGACTCTCCATGACTATGTTTATGCCCAAAAAAATAACATAGTCCCTTATCTCACTTTTTGGTGGATTTACGCTACTACGCCTCTCTCACACACATGCCCTCCCGTACAATTGATATTCAGCACATCATCCTTTCAATGAGAAATACCACAAAACGACAACCAAATAAAAACCCAAATGTTTCACCCGAAACGCATTATTTATTTTAAAAATTATTTATATAAACCAAAAAAAAAATCAACTAAAAATAATATTAAGAGCCAATTTCAATAAAAAAAAAATATATATATGTAATTAATAAAAATATAGAAAAAAATTAATAAAAAGGGAACTTATGTTTGCTCCGCGGAGGCCTCCACGTAATACCCTGTCCTAAACAAAAAGATTAAACTAAAAAAAACTAAAAAACTAAAAAAAAGCCAAAAAAATTAAATATAAAAAAAACAAAATTAATGTTGCGTGGGTGAGCGCTCCTCTTAATATTTTGTTGTATGTATTTTGTTGAATTTGTTGTTCCTTTTTTGATGTTCGATGTGGATTTCATGTATATTTATGTATATTTTCATTAATATTCTAATTTATTTGAATAATCGAAATATAATATATAATTTCGAAATTTTATGTTATTTTTATTGCATGCGATTTTAAATTAAATTTAGTGTTTGATGTTTTTATGTTTTTAAATTAAAATTCTATGTTTTGTTTCCTTTTAAAATTATATGTTTTGGGTTTTTTTTTCATTTTTTGTGTTTATGTTCTTATTTTAATTTATAAGTTTTTTGGTTTTTTAGGTTATTAAATTATATGTTTATGTTGTTGTTGCTTTTTGCCATAAACTATTAACACCATTTTTGTTTTTTTTACGTAAAAACTCGAAAAATTCAAGAAACTGAGAAAATTCCCCACTAAAAAAAAAACTCCAAGAAAAAAACCCGAAAAAAAATCTCAGAAAAGAAAATCAAATTTTTAGGGCCGTCCGCTTATCAAAATCTATATCAAGTCTAGTTTTCGTTTTTTTTTTCGCCCACACCCAAAAGAAAAAAAAACGAATTTTTCCAAATCCCGTTTTCCTTTTCTGACTTCTCCCAGTTGTTAAAAAAAAAACATATATAACATTATATACTTTTTTTAACAATAGCTTTAATTTTAAAAAATGAAAAAAAATCAATGCAATTGTCACATGCAATACTGCAACCAGCTGATTTTTATGATTCAAAATAAAAATCAAAATACAGTGGAGGCACCATTGCACGGCACATGTTACAATAATGATAATTTTCACTTTGCTCTTAGAGCATTTTATTTGATTGTAATTTCATGAACATCTTGATAATTTTTTTAAATTCAATACCTTCAAGTTAATTTTGCAAGCTGGGGATTTTTTTGCATGAACTTAAGTGAAAAAAAAAATGTTTTAAAACAATATTTTATTTCCCTTTTTTGTGAAAACTACAATTGTATAGTAAAAATTTAAGGAAATAATTGTCAAATTACTTGTACTTGGGTTTTTTGCATTATAAAAATTAAAAATATGACGATACACATAAAAAACCATGTTTTCGACAACTCAACACTAATCGAATGAATTTTATACGATCACTGTGTAAAATATTTTCGATCCGGTTTTAGACTATACCAAATTGGTTGGTCGAATCGTATATACGATGAAATTGGTTCAAATCGAAATACAAGATTCCACTCCTGATTATATTTAGATTGTATATAATGTTAAAAATTCATTATTTTAAATTTTAAGAATGTACATATATTTGAAAAAAAAGTCTCTCAATAAATATATACCAGAAATATTAAGAAAAAAGAAATGAAAACTTTCTAATACTTTTAATTATAGAAAGTATATTTATTATATTATATAAACATTTTTTTTCATGTGCTGTCGAACGACTAAACCAAAATCTTGCTCGAAAATCTTCTGAACAAGTAAGGAATGCCGGATGTGTTGGCGAATGAATAATACTTGTATATCGCACAGGACCGTTATGACCCAACGACATTAAATGTAAACGAGAAGCATTTCGAGAATTCCATGAACATAATGAAGTGGTTGCTTCATCTGGAAATAGAACATAATCTTCGGTATGATTAAAAACAGGTTGTGTATTATTTTCTTGTTTGCCAGTTGTTCCAGCACCAATATATGCGAATAAACAACGACATGTACTTAATTCCCATAGTTTTACTAAAGAATCCTTTCCAGATGAAAGTAAATACTAAAAAGCATACAAAATAATGTTAACTAAAACTTTTGAAATAATTTGAAATAATACTTTTCCATTTCTGGCGAATTGTAACGAACAAATTTATGCACCGGCATGAGCTTGAGCAAATGTATTAATACATCTCCCGCTAACACCATCCGATAATTTTGTAGATCCATCTGTACTTCGGAATGCATAAACCTTAAATTTTAACAATTAATATTGAGTATTAAAGTAATTCCAAATGAATTTACCTTAGCAGTGAGTGCATATTTAACTCATGTAACTGATGTTTTGTGTTGTCGCGATCGAAGAGCACTTACAAAACATTGTGCCGTATTAATATCGTAAACTCGTACGACATTATGATCAGTTCCAACTGCTATAAAATCACCGCCCGGATGAAATGATAAACAACGAACTGCTTCACAATCAGTAAAAACTTTATGAGCTTTTTTCACAGACGCCTTTGATATTTCAAAAAGTTTCATAGAACAATCTCTTGAGCTTGATACCAAAATTTGTTCTTTCGGATGAAATTCAAGATAAGTAACTTCATCGGTATGATCGTAAAGTGTTCGTATAACTGGATGTCCTTGTTGTTCATGTCCTGGTTCCATTTCTTCTGGTGCAGATTTTGCAAGCATACGATCAACATCAAGAACTTTAATACTTGCGTCGACACTGCCAGTTGAGACCAGTTGACCATCAAAGCTAAAAGCTCCAGCACGACACGATTGTTTGTGCGATGTAACATATGCCGTTTCATATTGCACTATATTTCAGTTAGAATATTGGGTGATTCATTAAAATCATCAAGTATTCTAAGAAACAAGAAAAAAACACCATACCACAAAACAATGATTAAAACGCATACAGACGATCTTTTCCAGAAAGCTCCAAAATTAAATTATTTACACGACCCTAAACAATGATTCACAATGATTAGAGCTTTCGAGAAGAATTCTTTGTGTGTTAAATACAAGACCTTTCTAGAAAACACCAAGAAAAAGCTTTCTAACACATTTCGATGAAGAAATGGAGAAGCTTCTCAATTAAATAATTTCGACACGTTTCGATGAAACTTCTGGAACTTAGACCGATAGGTATATAAGGGCAAAACACCGTCGAAACATCATCAGTTGAAGTCAAAAGCTTCGTCAGAGATTATACAAAACAGAGATTGGAAACGTGATTATTTTTGTGCAAGCGATTACAAGGGCGATTTCTGATCATTTATTAAGATAGTGATTGTGGTGTATTTTTATAAACTGTGATAAATTAATTGTAATAATTAAATTATTGAAAGACAAATATTTTTAAGACAAATTGTTTCGCAGAAATAATTATAAATAAACTTTATACACTAAATTGACATAAATAAAAAGTGTTATCATTCTAATAACATCGAATCGAAAGAATAGCACGTCACAATATGAAGCTGGTTTTGGAGCTAGTGACGAACCTTCCGTTTCGAATTCAAGATCTATAAAAGAAAATAAACAAAGGAGATATCTATGTATTTTAATGTACAAATTTCTTGTGGAGGAGACAATACCAATTCTTGATGTTATATCATCGCAAATATGTTGTTCTTCCGGGGCCTGGTTTGGTATTCCACCTATCATAACATGTAACAATCTATCGCTTGGAGGACATGGAGGATCTGCTCGAACTGTTCACGCTAATTCAACAGCCAAATTATGATGTCCATCATAAAATAATTGACTGAAAGGAAATAAGTTTCTGTCAACTATTCTAGTTTTATGTTATTGTAGCAAACCTGATTATAAAGCGATAAAAAATTTCTCTGTTTTTCACAATATTTGAAGTATCTAAAATTTCTGTTTCTTTCATTTTATTATGTTTTATTTTAAAAGTTAAAATGTGTAGAAAGGCTGACTACAAAATGTTTTGCTTGTTGCGGAAAATGTCAAACTTGACATTTGACATATTCAATGGTTGCATCAAGCGTAGGCATTAACAATTGCATTTTTTTAATTTATAATTTTTAGTGCGTTTCGAATTCCAAACCAAATTCTTTTGAATTCAATAATCAAACTTAAAAAATTTCCTATATACAAGTAAAGTGTTTAATTTCTGGGTGTAATAACAAACAACATCCAAAAATTCGTGGAATTTTTTTCACAACTAAGTTTGACATATTTTTTATTAAAATCAAATCAAATCAAATCCCACTTTTTTTTTTATTTTGACTTTAACGAAATCTAGCAGTGACAGTCATTTTTTGGTTAAAATGGGAGCAATTCTTAAAATTCAATACTGTCACTGGTAGTTTTCGTTATACAAATAAAAACGAGGGGTATTTGGCTACTATCTAGATTCAAAGTTGATAAAAAAAAACGAATTTTTTACTAATTTATGAATTAACATCATTTCTGTTTGAGTAATTATAATTAAATAAAGCCTATAAAAACATTTTTTTTGTACAGCAATAATGAAAATTCGCCTATTTTAATACAAAATATATCAAACTTAAGAAACAAACAAAGGAAATTCCATAAATTTTTTTCCCCTCTGAAATTGATAATACGAGCTAAAAAGGTATCCTAAAAAAAGGGTTTATGCCTCCGCTTGCTTGAATTTCAAAATGGGCTGTATGCTCATGTATTGGGTAGCATTCGAATTGAAAAAATGGTTGCGTTTTTTATTTCAAAAATCAAGTTTGTTTAAATATACAAAATTAAATTTTAAAATTATAATCTACTTTCTACTAATTGGCGTTAAATTTTGAAAACCCAAAGCCGAAAGACATTTAATACGTAGAGCCTCATTTTTTGGAAACCCTAAAACCAACAAAGGTATTTAAAAATGAAACTGCCGAATTTAACAAAATCTTAGATGAAATTTCCAACTTGTGACGATTTACAATACAAAAACTCTTACTTCTTGGCCAATCGCCGGGGGATAGGCATGACATTACAGCACGTGTTTTTAAACAGAAGCTGATGGAGCTCATGGTAACACATGGTGTTTGGGTCTGTGCGCTGCTGGATGTACTCAGTGGAATGACAAAAGAGGGGATTTCCAAACGTACATATACTAATCTGGATATATAACAAAATCATATCAAACGAAATCGACGATGTAATATGCGCTAAAATACCGATGTCGATAAGGATTTGCATGAAGTTGTGACGAAAAATATGATACATGGACCCTGCGGTACGCTGAATCCAAATTCACCATGCATGATAGTATCCAACACAGTTACAGGAAACGATGGATATCCTTTATACAGAAGAAGATCAGCAGAAGATGGCGGTAAATTAGAAACCCCTAGCATATTCGATGAAACTACGATAGGCGAACTCTACAGCGTGCATCCCAATCAAGATGAATGCTTCTTTCTTCGCACGCTGTTGATAAATGTGGCCGGTCTAACGTCTTTCCACCAATTGAGAATTGTGAACGGTGTTACACATGCCTCTTTCCGGAGCGCATGTCAAGCTCTGAATTTATTGCAGAACGACCGACACTGGGATCTATGCATTAATGAAATGTAAAAAATTAATGAATGGTAAAACGTTCCTAATTAGATTGGTTCCGGCCACAATTCGATCCCAAAATGACATAGCCTTAGCTCTTCCGTCGTCTGGAATAGCTGCGACATTGCTAGCAGGTGCTATTAAACATTCAATACATTGAAAATCCCACATGCAACATTTCCAAAGCATCCGGCATGGGAAAAGTATTGCAGAAATGCAAACTTATTGTTTGGGATGAATGCAGAATGGCGCACAAAAAATCGCTCGGGGCCCTTGATCGATCATTGCAAGACTTACGTGCAAATATCGAACCATTTGCGAACGCATTAATATTGCTTGCAGGAGATTTCAGGCAAACATTACCTGTAATTCCTCGATCGACACTAGCGGACAAAAAAATGCTTACCTGAAATACTGTACTTTGCGGAGACGCGTAAAGAAGTTAAAATTGACTACAAATATACGAGTTCAGCTGCAAAACGATCGGTCAGCAGAGCTATTCTCACATCAATTGCTTGATATTAGGAACGGAAAGGTGCCGGTTGATCCGACGTCAGGACGAATTTCTTTGCCTCATAACTTCTGCAATTTAGTGACGTCAAAAGAAGAATTGGTTGAAAAAGTATTTCCCAATATTCAAACCAATTATAAGAATCACGATTGGCTAAGTGAACGAGCTATTCTTGCGGCCAAGAACAAAGACGTCTACGAACTTAACAATATTATTCAGTCTAACATTCAAAGCGAGGTGGTTACATGCAAGTCCGTCGACACTGTTGTAGAAGTAGATGATTAATTATCCAACAGAATTTGTGAATTCACTCGATCTGCCAGGGATGCCACCGCACGGACTTCAATTGAAAGTCGGTGTACCAATTATCATGTTGCGAAATATCAACCAGCCAAAGCTTTGCAACGGCACGTGGCTTGCAGTAAAAAAATTAATGAGCAACATCGTAGAAGCAACAGTCTTGACCGGATCTTTTAAAGGTGAAATTTCCTCAGTCCTCGCATTCTTATGATTCCAATGGATCTGGCATTTCAATTTAAGAGAATGCAATTCCCGATTCGATTGGCGTTTGTAATCACCATCCACAAGGCTCAGGGCCGATCTTTAAATTGTGCGGTTTAGATCTAGACACGGATTGCTTCCCACATGGACAATTATATGTTGCGTATTCTTGAGTCGGCAGATCAGAAAATCTCTATATCTGCACAGAAAATGGAACAACAAAAAATGTTGTAGAACCACAAGCATTGTGAAATTAAATATACGAGAAACGTGCGCTTTTTCTTTTCTTTTCCTTTTAACCAGACTGAGCGATAGCAACGAGTGGTCGGGTACAGCTAGTATAAAATAAATCCATTTATGAAACACACACACATGTATATACGTATATATATGTGCATGTGGAAAAAGTATCTTTACATATAAAACAAAGTCGTGTTAGTTACACCATTTATAACTCAAGAACGACTGGACCGATTTTTATGATCTTTGATTTGTTGGATTTGTCTCTGCCCCGAATAGCAGAATACCTATTAAAATATTGGAAAAATTTAGGAAAAAGAAAAATATGAAGAAAATTCATTTTCTCCAGAGATGCAAACCGGTTTCTTTGAACCACTTTGAACCGAAGCAAAACCACTGAACCATCGAAATTTTCCAAACAAAAACCAAAACCAAAACCAAACCACTTTTGAAATGATTCGGTCGAACCAAACCAAAAGCAAACCCCTTTTAAAATTAATACTTGAACCGAACCATAAACCGAAATTTTTCTATTGGTTTATGGTTCAGTTCAACAGAAAAAATTATCCCACAATTTACATTTTCCTTTAAAAAAAACTAAAAAAGTCTACCACATTTTCTTATAAAAACGATGGTTAATCAACATTCAACAGTTTGCCAGTTTTCAAATTTGTTTTTGACGAGTAATCAAACACGACATAGTTTTTCATTTAGTGAAATCATAATTAAAATAAAAACAGAAACAAACACAAGAAGGAAGAATATACTTAAAATTAAAAGATATAAAATTCATATCTAAATGACAAATGTAAGCAAGTCTGTATATTTTTGAGTTTAATAATAATTTTTTTAGTATTTCCTAAACGAAAATGCCAGGCGACAAAGATAAAAATTACCCGGTTTTTGAAAAATTTGTTTGTGATTCAATAACAAATAGCAGTAAGTACAATGAATGCTGCACTGTTATGACAAATAATCACCCAGAAAATTTAATGCGGCATCTTGAAAAAAGCACTCCGAATCCTATGTCATAATTGACACGAAGCGAACAAAAAAAACAGCTGAAAAAAATTTGCCAAGCAAATGTACATTGGCTTCCTTCGTTTCTGTCACAACTACTAAGAAAAAACACATATTAGTTCAGAACCAAAACCAAAACCAAAAATTATGTAGTTTTTAAACCAGAACCAAACCAAAACCAAATTTTGAAATATTTAGAAACCAAAACCAAACCAAAAACCAAAAAGAAGGTTTATGCTTAAACCAAAACCGAACCAACAGTAAAAAAGTCTTGCTTTGAATCTCTGATTTTCTCATACATTTTGTATGGAACAGCTGTTTTGATTATATCTCGAGAATGCCCCTCTTTTTGAAGTGAAATACTTCTATGGGGGCGTTTAGCAAAATTATGTCACGATTTCGTGTAACGAAACGTTACATTACATAATATCTCATTATATGGACGTCCTAGATGATTACAATGTTCAACAATATTGTGGAGGTTGTGATTAGAATTATTTCCGTTGAAGACGAAATAGTTATATCTATCACCGTATTAGCGCTGTAGTCGATACAAATTTTTGAAATTTTTTAAAACTTTTTATGTAGAGGTCGTACACAGTTGAAATGTTCGGCAAAGTTGTAGAGGTTTTTATGGCGAGTAATTCCGTTGAAGGCAGAATAGTTCTATCTCCCACCACTTCGGCGCTGTATTCAATAACAATTTTTGAACTTTGACGAAACGTTACATTACAAAATATCTTATTATATGGACGTCCTAGATGATTACAATGTTCGGCAATATTGTGGAGATTATAATGGGTAATATTTCCGTCACAGACCAAATAGTTCTATCTGCCACCATATTGTCGCTGTGGTCGATAAAAATTTTTGAAATTTTTTGTGAACTTTTTATACAGAGGTCGTACACGATTGAAATGTTCGGCAAAGTTGTAGAGGTTTTTATGGCGAGTAATTCCGTTGAAGACACAATAGCTCTATCTCCCACCGCTTCGGCGCTGTATTCAATAACAATTTTTGAACTTTGACGAAACGTTACATTACAAAATATCTTATTATATGGACGTCCTAAACGATTACAATCTTCGGCATTATTGTGGAGGTTATAATGAGTAATATTTCCATCACAGACCAAATAGTTCTATCTCCCACCACTTCGGCGCTGTATTCAATAACAATTTAACGAAGCGTTACATTGCAAAATATCTTATTATATGGACGTCTTAGAAGAGTCCAATGGTCGGCAATATTGTGGAGATTATAATGAGTAATATTTCCGTCACAGACCAAATAGTTCTATCTGCCACCATATTGGCGCTGTAGTCGATATCAATTTTTGAAATTTTTTCTGAACTTTTTATATAGAGGTCGTACACGATTGAAATGTTCGACAAAGTTGTGGATGTTTTTATGAGGATTATTTCCGTCGAAGACACAATAGTTCTTTCTCCCACCACTTCGGCGCTGTATTCAATACCAATTTGGCGAAACGTTACATTACAAAATATCTTATTATATGGACGTCCTAGACGATTACAATCTTCGGCAATATTGTGGAAGTTATAATGAGGAATATTTCCGTGGAAGACCAACAAGTTCTATCTGCCACCGAATTGGCGCTATGGTCGATACAAATTTTTTAACTTTTTATATGGAAAAAATCATGGAACGCTAACTTTGTAACGCAGCGTCTCATATCTCATCAGTTTAAGCTGACTAACAATCGCGTCGTTTCCGTGCATAAGGCTAGTGCATTCGAATATTGCATAGCGGAAAGCGATCAGCGCATCATGCATACATTAACGGGCATTGCTTCTTACTACAGCTACAATGACCCCGGGTAAGAAACGTTTGCGAATCGACAATTCTGATCAATCACAACACGCTGACAATGCTTTCACGCGAACGCCTATGACTGGTGCATAACGGATGCGGGCATGTAGGGCCAGGCAACTTGCTAAACAAACGGAACAAATGCAACTCGCTGCGAAACCAGAAAGAAAAGCTTCTATTTCACTTCTGCAGTGTGGCCAAAAGCACACTTCCTTTTTTTTTGAAATACAATGGATGTGTGGTTTTCCCCAGTAAAAGCTATATAAATTCCTACCACCATCTTTATTATTGTTAATAAAAAATGCCTTCTAGATATTTTCATCAGGCCAGCAGGTAGATGACAATGACGTCTTAACTTGAAGAGTGTGGAAAAGAGAAATAAATATTAAGTACGAAGCTTAAAAGAGAGAAACAAGCTTCTAATGCTAATTACATTAGTAACGTGCTTCTTTAATTCAACCTTCTTTCTTCATAATTATTTTTCTTTTTCACACATTTGAAGTTAAGACGTCATTGTCATCTCTATGCTGGCCTGATGAAAATATCTAGAAGGCATTGTAATAAACAATTCTTACATTTATGCAACTAATAAGAATGCCAATTCATACAGGAACTAATTTTAAAATATTTGCAAAATACATAACAAAAGCTTTCTTCTGCTTTAAAGAAACCACGTGCTTATCAAAAATAATGTCGAGGCTTAAGGCCGAAATACATTGAATGCAGCAATGCAGCAAAACGCATGAAGCATTTTATGATTTTCAATCTTTATATATAAAACAAAGTCGTGTTAGTTACACCATTTATAACTCAAGAACGGCTGGACCGATTTTTATGATCTTTGGTTTTTTGGATTTGTCTCCGCCCCGAATAGCAGAATAACTATTAAAACATCGGAAAAATTCACGAAAAAAAGTTGATGAAGAAAATTCATTTTCTCATACATTTTGTATGGAACGGCTTTTTTGATGATATCTCGAGAACGGATTGACTGATTGCGATGAATTTTTTTTACTATTCGTCTCGGCCTCGAGAAGTTTCCTCGCGCATTGTTAAAGTAAGAAAATCACAAAAAAGAAAGGGAAGAAAATTAAAATGTTTCATTAGAACGAATGAAGTAACGTATAAACCAGAAATCTTTTATTTTACAACGTACTTCCTATAAGATAATTGTAGCAAGCGATGGCGTAAATAGTCTTATGGATTTTAGACTAAAGAAAGAATGAAACAAAGAAAGCAATCGGAGTTTTTTTTAAGTCAATTTGTGTAAACGAAAACCACGCGTTTCTTTACACTTTTAGGCACCAATATGATTTTCCCAACACTTTTCAAGTATTGGTGCATGTATAACAAGCATTTTTCATAACCACGTCTGTTTATCTATGTAGAAGAAATCCTTTTATTACGTGTATTTCAAATATTTGAAGTGTTAGTGCCGGTATTACATAAGTTTTGGTATTACTTATTAAAGCTAAATTCATAGTTATCTCTGATGCACTAACGTGATGAAATCTAACAAAATGATGGATAGCTAAAAAGATGACGGCTTGAATTTATATATCTTTACTGAGAAAAACCACACATCCATTGTATTTGAAAATAGGGACGGAAGCAGAATTGGCATATTTATACAAAAAAAGCAAAACAAGGGAGGTCACCCAATAGTTTCCATTGCCATTGAGCTAGCTGTAAAGACGGGCCCCGATTTATCAACATTTTATCGAGTTTTCTGCAATTTTCATTCAGTTTTCGACGGTTATACATTTGAGTTCGATTCGATTAATTTTATTCAAAGGATTTTTTCTCAAATTCATCAGCGAAAATTGATTTCAAAGAGGTAGATTCAGTGCACATTGTAAAACGTTATGTCGTTTGTCATTGGGCGCGCATCGACAATCAATCCAATCGGTAATTTGGACTGTGCGTTTGATTTGCCAAGCGGATTTGTTCGTAAGTATGTGGAATTCTATTTTCGCCGTGATTTTTAAACCTTCAAAGATATTCACTTTGTGAGGTTATCAAATTTGCGCATCGATAAATGTTTCATTATGTAATTTTGAATTGTGGGATTATTTTTCCAGTGTTCTTTACAATGCTGCGAGTCAGGAAATCTAATCTTTTACAAGGAAGCCGTAATCCAATTAGACTTCGGAATATTACGAATCAATCCACTGCAGATGAACAAGAAATCGCATGAAAAGAGCGCCGCGTTAGTATGGCCGACTTTGTGCTACACAAATACAAGAACAAAGAGAGGCAATACGTAAAGCGGCTCAGTTGGCAATGAGAAATCATCGAGCTTATCGCACAGATGAACAACGTGATAATCTTCGACTCAAAGGAAAGGTGAGGAAGTTCTCATTGCGAGAAATCCGATCATCCCAACCGATATGCCATTTGAGATTAAACGAATTCAATTTCCGATCAACAAATTACAAGGCCAATCCTAGAGTGTTTGTGGCCTGAATCTAGAAAATGAATGTTTCTCTCACGGTCAATTTTATCAAAGTATAACTATGATAAAGTGTGGAAAGCTAGCGAAGTAGCAAGAAAAACACGTGGCAATAAGTGGGAAAGAATAGGCAAGAGTACATATTGTTTTCATAGGCAAAATCCATCAGGAAGAGGGAGAATGAAACGTTCTTAAAAAAACGCATGCAATCTTATAAATTACCCTTGGAATCTTAAATATGGGACCAAATCTTATAAATTTCCCACACATGTCAAAATAAAAAATTATCGCCAAATTTTTTTGTGGTGTGTGTGCATTTGTATATAAATTTCTGCCTGTGTTTTTTTGTGTACATTTTCAAATTACCCAAAAGTGAGAAGTGGGATGTTTTTAAAAATAATGTTTCCCTTTCACCCATACTCAAAATTTTTAGTTCTACCTATATCAGGAGTGGATAGAAAATTGTTGGAAAATGGACAGGCAAATTTTGAGAAACGGCGGTACGGTAAGGATAGGAAGTTTCCCGACTTTATTATTAGTTACACTTTGATTTTACGTAGCACGTTCACGTGTCGGCAAACTCTATCCACTTTGGTCGTTCTCGCACCTGATAACAAAACGAGAAATGTCGTATATCACAAGCTGCTTCAATGAAAGGGTGCAACCCATCCAGCAAATAGTTAACAGAAAGTAGTGCAACAATGCTACGCGAGTCGTTTCGGTTCGCTTCAATAAAGCAAATGTCTTGATGCTACATGAATTACATTCATTTCAATGTAATTAAAATACATTTCATTTCGATTTTTGTACATTTATTGAACTTAATTCATTTTGAGTATTCATTTTTTATCTTAACAAAACACTGAATTTAATTCAGCTAATAAGTTAACACAACATTTATAGATTCTGAGGCGGTACGAAGTTCGCCGGGTCAGCTAGTTTATAATAAATAATAAACAAAATATCGATTGGGAAAATAAGAAAGGGCAATCACGCCAAAATGGCGGAGTCGGGTATAACATTATCAAAAAGACAAAGGACTTTAACTTGGAAGCAAACTAAACGAAGAAGGAAAAAAAATAAATTCGACGAAATTAATGATAGCTTAGCAGGGATACTGGAAAACAGTTCCGAGTGTATTGAGGTGCCGCTGACATCTGATCCAAATATAATCCTGGGTTTTATCCCACCGCAAACATCAGCAACAAATATTATGAATGAAAACAGTATGGCTATTTCTGGCGTTTCTTCCGAAGATTTTGAATGGTAATTTGCGCCAGCTAAGAATTTTAAGAAGCAGAGCACAACGGTGAATGAATTTGTAACTCCAGAGCAGTAGAACCGTTTTAAGGCGCTGGGATGCATGCATTAATGACGCGTGCAACACATCAAATCCAAATCAAATTCGTGCATTGTTTGCAATCATATTGACCGTCTGCTGTCCTCCATCGGCAAAAATATAAATCGCGCATGGCTGAAAATATTTTCCGTCGAAAAGGGATCAAAAATTCAAATATGAACATGAATTTCACAGCAGAAATCTACAACGAAGTGTTGATAATGATTGAAGGTTTGTGCTAAGAAATCGCGAACAAAGTTCTCAATCAATTGGGAATGCCTATGTGCAATCAAATACTCCTAAGCTAACGTTTGAGCAAAGGGCATTTACGATCAAATAATGCAAACTGCCAATAACGGAGTTGCAGAAATATTCTTTTTAGATGCGCCAGGAGGAACTGGTAAAACGTTCCTAATTAGATTGATTTTGCCTTAGCTCTTACGACATTCGGAATAGCTGCGACATTGCTACCAGATGGAAGAACGGCTCATTCCGCTTTGAAATTGCCATTAAACATTCAATTCATTGAAAATCCCACATGCAACATTTCCAAAGCATCCGGCATGGGAAAAGTATTGCAGAAATGCAAACTTTTTGTTTGGGATGAATGCACAATGGCGCACAAAAAATCGATCGAGGCTCTTGATCGAGCATTGGAAGACTTAAGTAGAATTATCAGACCATTTGGGAACTCAATAATATTGCTTGCAGGAGATTTCAGGCAAACATTACCTGTAATTCCTCGATCGACACCAGCGGACGAAATAAATGCTTGCATGAAATACTCTACTCTGTGGCGACGCGTAAAGACATTAAAATAAACTACATATTTGCGAGTCCAGCTGCAAAACGATCGGTCAGCAGAGATATTCTCACATCAATTGCTGGAAATTTGGAACGGAAAGGTGCCGGTTGATCCGACGTCAGGACGAATTTCATTGCCTCATAACTTCTACAATTTAGTGACGTCAAAAGAAGAATTGATTGAAAAAGTATTTCCCAATATTCAAAGCAATTACAAGAATCACGATTGGCTAAGTGAACGAGCTATTCTTGCGGCCAAGAACAAAGACGTCTACGAACTTAACAATATTATTCAGTCTAACATTCAAAGCGAGGTGGTTACATGCAAGTCCGTCGACACTGTTGTAGAAGTAGATGATTAATTATCCAACAGAATTTTTGAATTCACTCGATCTGCCAGGGATGCCACCGCCACGTACTGCAATTGAAAGTCGGTGTGCCAATTATCATGTTACGAAATATCAACCAGCCAAAGCGTTGCAACGGCACGCGGCTTGCAATAAAAAATTAATGAGCGACATCGTAGAAGCAACAATCTTGACAGGACCTTTTAAGGGGAAGATGTGCTCATTCCTCGCATTCCTATGATTCCAGCGGATATGGCATTTCAATTTAAGAGATTGCAATTCCCGATTCGATTGGCGTTTGTAATCACTATCAACAAGGCTCAGGGCCAATCTTTAAAATTGTGCGGTTTAGATCTAGACACGGATTGCTTCTCACATTTATATGTTGCGTATTCTAGAGTCGGCAAACCAGAAAATATCTATATCTGCACAGAAAATGGAACAACAAAAAATGCTGTATAAGCACAAGCATTGTGAAATTGAATTTACGAGAAACGTGCGCTTTTTCTTTTCTTTTCCATTTAACCAGACTGAGCCACAGCAACGCGTGGTCGGGTACAGCTAGTTGTATATCTATATAAATCTATATAAATAAAATCATAAATGTTCGTTTGTTCCTAACCGATAATCTCCGAAACTTCTTGACCAATTGCTTTGAAGCTCTTACAGAATGTCCTATGTGATTATGACCATGTTTATATGTACTTTTTATTTACCTAGGTTATACCTAATTTAGGTTATACCTGATTTTAAAAAACCAGACACTAACACATAGCCACAAGCATATTTCAAATCAAAATCTTCAAGCGAGAAAACGTGATTTTTCTTACTCACACACGCATGCATCAGTAAGCTTTTATTATAAAAATAAAGATGATCGTAGTGGCGGCGTTAAAAATATTAATTCGGAGGGGCAACACTTATGTATTCTGGAACATCAGAATTGCGAAAAATGTTTGCGTTATTTATTCCAAAAAACAAGTTTCTCTTAAGCGTACAAAATTAAATTATTCGCTTTAGATCCTATTTATTGAAATGTAACGAGCAAATTATATCTCTACTAAATGGCGTAAAATTTTGTAAGCTCATAGCCTCAAACCAATTCATACGTATTTTATGGAAACCTTAAAACAAAAAAAAAAAATTTAAAACTGAAAATGCTGAATTTTCAAAAACATCGACGAATTTTAAGAATTGTCACCATTTGAGCAAAAAATGACTGTCACTGGTAGTTTTAATTAAAAAAAAACGAGGGGTTTTTAGATGTGGATTCAAAGTTGGTTCAAAGAAACGAATTTTTTAGCAAATTATGAATTAACATCATTTCTGTTTGATTAATTATTATATATGTAAAAGGCTAATCCTTCTTTGTTTCCTTCTGTTCGTCATATATTGTCCGGAAAGAAAATTCGTTGACCAAAAAAAAAAGAAACACTTTTTGATATGTCGTAGAGAATTACTTGAAACGTGGAGAAATTTTGTTTCCGGGGAGATTGGAGGTCGGAAGGGTTCCAAATGGGGACTTGAAAGCTTATTTCGGAAAACCTCATTTATAATCTGAAATATACATCGGACATGATTCTGACCTGAGGCAATCTTATTAAGATTTTTATGCCGGACATTCTAACGTACACGGCAAAGTTCCATTTAACAGTGCTTTGCCGCTGGAGACAATACAAATATACGAACTTTTTATATAGAAGCCACACGCAATAACAATGTTCAGCAAAGTTGTGGAGGTTTTCATGGGGATTATTTCCGTCGAAGGCCAAACAGTTCTATCTCCCACCACTTTGGCGCTGGAATCAACACAAATTTTGGAACTTCGTAGGCAGACGTCACACGCGATTACGATGTTCCGCAAAGTTATGGAGGTTTTCATGGGAATTTTTTGTGTCGCAGACCATATAGTTCCAGCTCTCACCGCTTTGGCGCTGAAGGCAATACAAATTTTTGAAGTTCGTATTTAGAGGTCACACATGATTGGAATATTCAGCAAAGTGGTGGAAGTTTTCATGGGAACTATTTCTGTGGAAGACCATATAGTTCTATCTCTCACCGCTTTGGCGCTGCGGTCAATGAAAACTGTTGAACTTCGTATATATACGTCACACACGAGTACAATGTCCGGCAAAGTTATTCAGGTTTCCACGGGAATTATTTCCGTCGAAAACCAAATAGTTCTATCTCTTACCGCTTTGGCGCTGGAGTCAACACAATTTTGGAACTTGGTATGTAGACGTCACACACGATTACAGTGTTCGGCAAAGTTTCGGAGGTTTCATGCGGATTTTTTCTGTCGAAGATAAAATAGTTCTATCTCTCACCACTTTGGCGCAGAGGTTATTTAGGCCCCTACTCTTTAGAGGTTTTTGCCTTTACGTAATATATGTTTGACGGGAGCTATTTTACCAACCGGGGAAATGGGATTAATTTAATATCTTCGCTCGGGGTATTGCGGGGTAAAAATAATGTGCATTCTGAATAGACCGACTTAAGACATGAAATATATCACCAGTGGTGCTACGAGAACGGTGTAAAAGATTTATTATGTTACCGAATTAAGATGCTACGCTTGAATACATTTTGTTAATTTACAGCGATTTGTAAACCGAAATTTTTAGGAAGCCGTCTTAGGACGGGTTACAACCTAGCAATTAAATAAAGCCTATAAAAACATTTTTTTCTACAGCAATAATGAAAATTCACCCATTTTAAAAATTATTATACGAGCTAAACAAGATATCGTAAAAATAGGGTTTATGCCAAAAATCAAGTTTGTTTAAACATACAAAATTAATCTTTAAAATTATAATCTACTCTACTAATTGGCGTAACATTTTGAAAACCCAAAGCCGAAAGACATTTAATACGCAGAGTCTCATTTGTTGGAAACCTTAAAACCAAAAAGGCATTTAAAAATGAAAATGCTGAATTTAACAAAATCCAGCTTGGGACGATTTACAATACAAAAGCTCTGACTTCCTGGCCAATCACCGGTGGATAGGCATGACATTGCAGCACGTTTTTTCAAACAGAAGCTGAAATCCCTGATGGAATTCATGGTGAAACATGAAGTATTTGGGTCTGTGCGCTGCTGGATGTACTCAGTGGAATGGTAAAAGAGGGGATTCAAAAATGGTGGAAGAACAGCTCATTCCGCTTTGAAATTGCCATTAAATATTCAATTCATTGAAAGTCCCACATGCAACATTTCCAAAGCATCCGGCATGGGAAAGTATTGCAGAAATGCAAACTTATTGTTTGGGATGAATGCACAATGGCGCACAAAAAATCGCTCGAGGCCCTTGATCGATCATTACAAGACTTACGTGCAAATATCAGACCATTTGGGAACGCATTAATATTGCTTGCAGGAGATTTCTGGCAAACATTACCTGTAATTCCTCGATCGGCACCAGCGGACGAAATAAATGCTCGCTTGAAATACTCTACTTTGTGGTGACGCGTAAAGACAATACAATAAACTACAAATATCCGAGTCCTGCTGCAAAACGATCCTTCAGCAGAGATATTCTCACATCAATTGCATCAATTGAAAGGAGCTGGTTGATCTGACATCAGGATGAATTTTATTGCCTCATAACTGCTACAATTTAGTGACGTCAAAAGAAGAATTGATTGAAAAAGTATTTCCCAATATTCAAAGCAATTACAAGAATCACGATTGGCTAAGTGAACGAACTATTCTTGCGGCCAAGAACAAAGACGTCTACGAACTTAACAATATTATTCAGTCTAACATTCAAAGCGAGGTGGTTACATGCAAGTCCATCGACACTGTTGTAGAAGTAGATGATTAATTATCCAACAGAATTTTTGAATTCACTCGATCTGCCAGGGATGCCACCGCCACGTACTGCAATTGAAAGTCGGTGTGCCAATTATCATGTTACGAAATATCAACCAGCCAAAGCTTTTATTGCCTTATAACTTCTACAATTTAGTAACGTCAAAAGAAGAATTGATTGAAAAAGTATTTCCCAATATTCAAACCAATTACAAGAATCACGATTGGCTAAGTGAACGAGCTATTCTTGCGGCCAAGAAGAAAGACGTCTACGAACTTAACAATATTATTCAGTCTAACATTCAAAGCGAGGTGGTTACATGCAAGTCCATCGACACTGTTGTAGAAGTAGATGATTAATTATCCAACAGAATTTTTGAATTCACTCGATCTGCCAGGGATGCCACTGTCACGTACTGCAATTGAAAGTCGGTGTGCCAATTATCATGTTACGAAATATCAACCAGCCAAAGCTTTGCAACGGCACGCGGCTTGCAATAAAAAATTAATGAGCGACATCGTAGAAGCAACAATCTTGACAGGACCTTTTAAGGGGAAGATGTGCTCATTCCTCGCATTCCTATGATTCCAGCGGATATGGCATTTCAATTTAAGAGATTGCAATTCCCGATTCGATTGGCGTTTGTAATCACTATCAACAAGGCTCAGGGCCAATCTTTAAAATTGTGCGGTTTAGATCTAGACACGGATTACTTCTCACATTTATATGTTGTGTATTCTAGAGTCGGCAAACCATAAAATATCTATATCTGCACAGAAAATGGAACAACAAAAAATGCTGTATAAGCACAAGCATTGTGAAATTGAATATACGAGAAACGTGCGCTTTTTCCTTTCTTTTCCATTTAACCAGACTGAGCCACAGCAACGCGTGGTCGGGTACAGCTAGTTGTATATCTATATAAATCTATATAAATAAAATCGTAAATGTTCGTTTGTTCCTAACCGATAATCTCCGAAACTTCTTGACCAATTGCTTTGAAGCTTTTACAGAATGTCCTATGTGATTATGACCATGTTTATATGTACTTTTTATTTACCTAGGTTATACCTAATTTAGGTTATACCTGATTTTAAAAAACCAAACACTAACACATAGCCACAAGCATATTTCAAATCAAAATCTTCAAGCGAGAAAACGTGATTTTTCTTACTTACACACGCATGCATCAGTAAGCTTTTATTATAAAAATAAAGATGATCGTAGTGGCGGCGTTAAAAATATTAATTCGGAGGGGCAACACTTATGTATTCTGGAACATCAGAATTGCGAAAAATGTTTGCGTTATTTATTCCAAAAAACAAGTTTCTCTTAAGCGTACAAAATTAAATTATTCGCTTTAGATCCTGTTTATTGAAATGTAACGAGCAAATTATATCTCTACTAAATGGCGTAAAATTTTGTAAGCTCATAGCCTCAAACCAATTCATACGTATTTTATGGAAACCTTAAAACAAAAAAAAAAAATTTAAAACTGAAAATGCTGAATTTTCAAAAACATCGACGAATTTTAAGAATTGTCACCATTTGAGCACAAAATGACTGTCACTGGTAGTTTTAATTAAAAAAAAAACGAGGGGTTTTTAGATTTGGATTCAAAGTTGGTTCAAAGAATCGAATTTTTTAGCAAATTATGAATTAAGATCATTTCTGTTTGATTAATTATTATATATGTAAAAGGCTAAACCTTCTTTGTTTCGTTCTGTTCGTCATATATTGTCCGGAAAGAAAATTCGTTGACCAAAAAAAAAGAAACACTTTTTGATATGTCGTAGAGAATTACTTGAAACGTGGAGAAATTTTGTTTCCGGGGAGATTTGGGTCGGAGGGGTTACAAAGGGGACTTGAAAGCTTATTTCTCATTTATAATCTGAAATATACATCGGATATAATTCTGGCCTGAGGCAATCTTATTAGGATTTTTATGCCGAACATTCTAACGTACACGGAAAAGTTCCATTTCCCACGGCTTTGGCGCTGGAGGCAATACAAATTTACGAACTTTTTATATAGAAGCCACACGCAATAACAATGTTCAGCAAAGTCGTGGCGGTTTTCTTGGGGATTATTTCCGTCGAAGACCAAACAGTTCTATCTCCCACCACTTTGGCGCTGGAATCAACACAAATTTTGGAACTTCGTATGCAGACGTCACACACGATTACAATGTTCGACAAAGTTGTCCAGGTTTTCATGGGGATTATATCTGTCGAAGGGCAAATAGTTTTACCTCTCACCACTTTGGCGCTGGAATCAACACAAATTTTGGAACTTCGTATGCAGACGTCACACACGATTACAATGTTCGGCAAAGTTATGGAGGTTTTCATGGGGATTTTTTCTGTCGCAGACCATATAGTTCTATCTTTCACCGCTTTGGCGCTGCAGTCAATGCAAACTTTTGAACTTCGTATATATAGGTCACACACGAGTACAATGTTCGGCAAAGTTATGCAGGTTTCCACGGGAATCATTTCCGTCGAAGACCAAATAGTTCCATCTCTTACCGCTTTGGTGCTGGAGTCAATACAATTTTGGAACTTGGTATGAGGACGTCACACACGATTACAGTGTCCGGCAAAGTTTCGGAGGTTTTCGTGGGGATTTTTTCTGTCGAAAATAAAATAGTTCTATCTCTCACCACTTTGGCGCGGCGGTTGTTTAGGCCCCTACTCTTTAGAGGTTTTTGCCTTTACGTAATATATGTTTGACGGGAGCTATTTTACGAACCGGAGAAATGGGATTAATTTAATATCTTCGCTCGGGGTGTGGCGGGGTAAATAATGTGTATTCTGAACAGATCGACTTAAGACATGAAATATATCACCAGTGGTGCTACGAGAACGGGGTAAAAGATTTATTATGTTACCGAATTAAGATGCTACGCTTGAATACATTTTGTTAATTTACAGCGATTTGTAAACCGAAATTTTTAGGAAGCCGTCTTAGGACGGGTTACAACCTAGCAATTAAATAAAGCCTATAAAAACATTTTTTTCTACAGCAATAATGAAAATTCGCCCATTTTAAAAATTATTATACGAGCTAAACAAGATATCGTAAAAATAGGGTTTATGCCAAAAATCAAGTTTGTTTAAACATACAACATTAAACTTTAAAATTATAATCTACTCTACTAATTGGCGTAACATTTTGAAAACCAAAAGCCGAAAGACATTTAATACGTAGAGTCTCATTTGTTGGAAACCTTAAAAACAAAAATGCATTTAAAAATGAAAATGCTGAATTTAACAAAATCCAGCTTGGGACGATTTACAATACAAAAGCTCTGACTTCCTGGCCAATCGCCGGTGGATAGGCATGACATTGCACCACGTGTTTTCAAACAGAGGCTGAAATCCCTGATGGAATTCATGGTGAAACATGTAGTGTTTGGGTCTGTGCGCTGCTGGATGTACTCAGTGGAATGGTAAAAGAGGGGATTCAAAAATGGTGGAAGAACAGCTCATTCCGCTTTGAAATTGCCATTAAACATTCAATTCATTGAAAGTCCCACATGCAACATTTCCAAAGCATCCGGCATGGGAAAGTATTGCAGAAATGCAAACTTATTGTTTGGGATGAATGCACAATGGCGCACAAAAAATCGCTCGAGGCCCTTGATCGATCATTGCAAGACTTACGTGCAAATATCAGACCATTTGGGAACGCATTAATATTGTTTGCAGGAGATTCCAGGTAAACATTACCTGTAATTCCTCGATCGACACCAGCGGACGAAATAAATGCCTGCCTGAAGTACTCTACTTTGTGGCGACGCGTAAAGACGTTAAAATTAACTACAAATATGCGAGTCCAGCCGCAAAACGATCGGTCAGCAGAGATATTCTCACATCAATTGCATCAATTGAAAGGTGGCGGTTGATCTGACGTCAGGACGAGTTTTATTGCCTCATAACTTCTGCGATTTAGTGACGTCAAAAGAAGAATTGGTTGAAAAAGGATTTCCCAATATTCAAACCAATTATAAGAATCACGATTGGCTAAGTGAACGAGCTATTCTTGCGGCCAAGAACAAAGACGTCTACGAACTTAACAATATTATTTAGTCTAACATTCAAAGCGAGGTGGTCACATGCAAGTCCGTCGACACTGTTGTAGAAGTAGATCATTAATTATCCAACAGAATTTTTGAATTCACTCGATCTGCCGGGGATGCCACCGTCACGTACTGCAATTGAAAGTCGGTGTGCCAATTATCATGTTGCCAAATATCAACCAGCCAAAGCTTTGCAACGGCACGCGGCTTGCAATAAAAAAATTAATGAGCGACATCGTAGAAGCAACAATCTTGACAGGACCTTTTAAAGGTGAAGATGTTCTCATTCCTCGCATTCCTATGATTCCAACGGATATGCCATTTCAATTTAAAAGATTGCAATTCCCGATTCGATTGGCGTTTGCAATCATTATCAACAAGGCTCAAGGCCAATCTTTAAAATTGTGCGGTTTAGATCTAGACACGGATTGTTTCTCACATGGACAATTATATGTTGCGTGTTCTAGAGTCGGCAAACCAGAAAATCTCTATATCTGCACTGAAAATGGAACAACAAGAAATGTTGTATAACCACAAGCATTGTGAAATTAAATATACGAGAAACGTGTGCCATTTCTTTTCTTTGCCACTTAACCAGACTGAGCCAACGCGTGGTCGGGTACAGCTAGTATAATATATAATATAATATGTATCTTGTGGTGCTCGTACTACCATAATATGTTGCCTGTTGTTTTAATACCTTTGTATATATGTAGATTGTAGATTATTTCAAGAGAAATTTCAAAAATGATAACTCGTCTCAAGAGATAATTATCGAACGAAAACCCTTTTCAAAAGATATTTATCAAATAATGTTTTTTTTAACAAATCATTTATTGAATTTATCGTTCGGTTTTATATCTTCCTGATAAATATCTCCATGACAACTTGAGGTGCATGATATTTTCGTGAGTACGAAAAATATGGTATTGCGATATCATTAAAGGGAGATAATTATCGTAAAATTTTTTTATTTTTTGAGAATTTTCAGAAGATAATTTCATTCTCTGAAAGAAACAAAGGAACAAATTAGGATTACTAGATTAATTTCTATATTTGTTAGAAGCGAAAATATTTCTATACCTTTTTAGTTTCAAAATGACAATAGTAAATTTCAAAATGAGAATAGTAAATTACAAAGTCGAATAGTAAACTTCAATATGAGAATAGTAAACTTTAAAATGAGCATAGTAAATTTCAATATGAGAATTGTAAAAATAGAGCTTTCAAGAAAGTTGTCAGGTATTCTTAACAGCAGAAACGAATTATCCGTCAAAGAACAGAGAGTAAGGCTCAAATATAATGTGCTCTGCCTGGCAGAGCACAACTGACAGAAATGTACTAATATATATGAATCCTATTCCAAGATTATATTATGCATACGCGTGCATTCGTTAAGTTCGATTTCCGTTTCGTTATGTTTAAGCAATACAAATCAGTTAGTACATTCCCTACGGAAATTTTGACAGTTCAATTGGAAGTATTTTTCTGATGAAACGTGACTGGACGATTTGGTTTTTTTTTTTGAAAAATTGTTTTCTAAACGATTTCCAATTTTTTAAAATCACTTACATTACAAAAAACAATTAAAAAAACAAAATTTTTTGAGACAAACGGTTATTCTTTCTTATGCACATTATAATCAGTTTTACGGATTTGACATGCATAAGCTGGCATAAGGTTGCATTCGTTCAGTTTTTTTGTCTTTTCCTATGCCAGGCAGAGCACATTATATTTGAGCCTTTAGAAAGCCTTATGGAAGAAGGTCTGCAGACAATTACACCAACAACATGTGCCGATTGCATCGCAAGCATTCAAAGAAAATTCACTGCAGATTTTAACTTAGAAAATATGCTATATTAATAAATTTAATATATAATATTTTGTATTAATATTAATTGTTTTAAATTAAATTAAAATGAAAAATCTCGAAAATCTTGAAGTTTACTATTCTCATTTTGAAGTTTACTATTCTCAGTTTCAAGTTTACTATTCTCATATTGGCTCGAAGGACCAAAATTTATTCAAATGTTGACTTTGAAATACTTTTATTTTATTAGATTAAAAAATTAAATATAAAAATATTGATAAAAACTATAAAAAAAAAAATTATGAAAAAAACTATTAATTTTTGAAGGAAAAAAATCTACTTTTTTTAAACAAAAGATTCGCGTTGAATACTTTAGTCCGTTTCTTTTATTATTTTGTAAAGAACTAAGTAAGTATTTTATTTAAAATTCCTTTATATTTTGAATTTTAACTGTTCAAAATATATACACATGCAACTTAAGAAAGAAATTCTACAGAACAGCATTGCCTCAAACCACTGCACGAATGTTGTTCACCTAACAAAAAAACGCCATCTTTATGTGCAAGATATTTTCTTTGATGTTACGATCTGTCAAACTAAAAGTAAATAAACATTGATCAGTGATCATAATAAAATTTAAGGAGTTATTTGGTTTATTCTCCTTATCCATCGCAGATATCTCAGGTGAGTCTCGTTCCAATGAATTTTGGTATTTTATCCTTTACTAATTCAATTTGTCCTAGATTTTAGGTCCGCTATTCAACATTCTCCGCCACCTTGACCCAGTCAAATATGGGTCAATACAAACAAAATATTTGCGGTACATATGCATTGACTATTGCGGCATTTCCTCCTTGCAATAATGAAAGCATGTCAGGAACGAGGAGTTTTTTGGCGCTCCTCTCGCCAATTTGTAGGAATAGGTGAAAGGAACAAACAGGAATAAGGTATATAATGTGAGATATAAACAAAATTCAACATCTTAAGATTATACAACAAAAATTAAAATTATTTATTTTTTTAGGTAACAACATACATCTAATATTCTTTTATGTGCTTTCGTTTACTTTGTTTGATGTGCATAATTCGTTGTCTATGATAGGTAAAAGGCATAATTTGACAATCGGTCTTTTAATTATGTCATGCTCTGTTCTAATAGTAGCCACTCTTACTAGGTCATCCTTTCCAGGATGAGTTTCTACGATTCGACCCAATTTCCAGTATAAAGGTGGTAATCTTTCATCTTTGACAAGTATCAATTGTCCTACCTTTATGTTGGATTGTTGTGACAGCCATTTTGGACGTTGTTGTAAGCGAGTCAAATATTCATGACTCCATCTCTGCCAAAAATTCTCTGCTAATTGTTGTTGATACTTCCAACGTGTTAAACAATTTATCTTTTCATTTATTATGGATGGCCCTGGTACAGTGAGTAAATCTCGTCCTATTAAAAAATGGGCTGGAGTTAAAGCGTTCAAATCGTTTGGATCACTGCTGATTTCGGTCAATGGTCTCGAGTTGAGACAAGCTTCAATTTGTGTCAGTACTGTGTAGAATTCTTCAAACGTCAAAGTTGTTGTCTTTAAAGTACGACACAAGTGGTATTTGACTGACTTAACTCCAGCTTCCCATAAACCTCCAAAATGAGGTGATGACGGCGGAATGAAATGCCAGTTGACCCTTTGTTCTGTTAATTTCGTAGCTACTTCTTCTGTGATTTGTTTAAGAGCAATCTGTAAATCTTTTGATAATGCATTATTTGCTCCAACAAAATTAGTTCCGCAATCACTGTAGATATCTGTACATAGTCCTCTTCGGCTCGTGAATCGCCTAAACGCAGCGATATAACTTTCTGTAGATAAATCTGACACTACCTCTAAATGTATAGCTTTCACTGCCAAACAAACAAAAACTGCTACGTAACCCTTATATGAACGAGTACCTCTACCTTTCGACACACGAATTTGGAAAGGACCACAATAATCAACACCAGTATGAGTGAATGGGTGTGTAATGCTTACTCTTGGTGTCGGTAGATTGCCAAATAATTGCTTCATGGTTTGTGTTTTGAAGCGATAACATGTTGTGCATCTATGTAGTTCGAATCTTATCGCGTTCCGTGCATTTATTAGCCAATATTTCTGTCTTATGACAGATATCACCAACTGCGTTCCTCCATGTAAACTTCTCTTATGTGCGTCTCGAATTATTAGAGTTACAAAATGATTTTTATCTGGAAGAATTATAGGATGGATTTCATCATAGCTTAATATCGAGTTTTGTAAACGGCCTCCAACTCTTAACAGTCCATTGTCGTCTAGTATTGGATGTAAATTGATCAATCTGCTGCGGTTGTCGATAGGTTTTTTGTTTCTGAGATAATTTTCTTCATTGGTAAATTCTTTTCTCTGAACAATTGCGATGATACTATTGTGTGCTTCCTCTAGTTCAACGGATGTTAAATTGCCTCTAATGCTTCTCCTTGATCGACAAATGTATATGAATCGACGACAATATGCTATCACCCGAATGAGCCGTGTCATCGAGGAAAATTTATCTATGACGTCGTAAATATCAGCTTCATTGAGTGCATGGTTGACACTTATTTTCTTAGTTTCTATGTCAATTTCTGTAATTTCCTTCTGGCTTGGCCACATTTCTCTCGGTTCCTTTAGCCACGTAGGTCCGTTCCACCAAATATCGCATTTAATTATCTCGGCTGGTGTCAGACCTCTAGAGGCACAATCTGCAGGATTATGCTTCGAAGGTACATGTCTCTAGCGCGTATTTCCTAGTATTTCATGTATTTGAGTGACTCGATTTGCTACAAACGTTTTCCATTTCGATGGATGTCCTCGCAACCAAGATATTACAATTTCGGAATCCGTCCATACTATTGTCTCATTGATATCGATTTGTAATGATTGTTGCGATTGTTTAATCAATTTAGCCAATAATGCAGCGCCGCACAGTTCTAGGCGTGGTAACGAAATTGTTTTTATTGGTGCTACCTTGGTTTTTGCTGTCAACAACTGTGAATATGTTATACCTTCTTCATCTGTAATCACCAAATATAATACTGCTGCATACGCCATGGTAGATGCATCTGAAAAACCATGCAGACAACTCTTTGTTTGGGAATTTGTATGTACCCATCGTGGTAAATTTGTTTTTTCGACTAGATTTAGATTTTTACTAAATTGTTCCCAAAATGTCTTCAGATGTGATGGCAACCGGTCATCCCAATCTAAACCCTCAAGTCACAGAGTTTGTAAAAATATTTTTGCTGAGATAATGATCGGTGCTAGCCATCCCAATGGATCGTATAGTCGTGCAATGTCGCCTAATACTTTTCTTTTGCTATAATCAAGAGAACTTTTGTCGATATTCACTTTGTAGCTGAAATAATCTAAATTTGGATACCAATGAATGCCAAGAGCCTTAATGCACTGATTTTCTAATACATGTGACGACTCGACATTTCGAAATTCTTTTGGAACTGCCTTTAAAAGTTTGTCATCATTTGCAGACCACTTTCTTAGTTTGAGACCTCCTGATTCCAATAATTGAATTAAATCTTTTTGTAGCTTCATAGCTCCTTCAATTGAATCACTGCCAGACAGAAGATCGTCAACGTAAAAATCTCTTAATACTGGGTTTGCTGCTTCTGGATATCTGGTGATTTCATCCTTTGCCAATTGCTGTAATGTCCTAATAGCTAAATACGGTGCACAAGTGACCCCAAATGTTACTGTTGTAAGATTGTAATCTTTGATGACATTAGACTTAGAATTTCGCCATACAATCCTCTGGTATTCTTGATCAGATGGTTGAATTCTAATTTGACGATACATTTTCTCAATGTCTGAGGTGAAAGCATATTTATGTCGTCTCCAACGTAACAAAATTGAAGAAAGATCATCTTGTATGGTAGGACCTGTGTGAAGAGAATCATTTAGAGACATACCACTCGTAGTTTTCCTAGATGCATCAAAAACCACCCGAAATTTTGTACTGGAACTTGATTCTTTTCTGACTGCATGATGTGATAAATAACTGCATGTGATGTACGATGGTCCAGTTCTGTCCATAAGATTATCGTCTTCGGAATTCTTGGCTTCAATCATATGTCCTAATTGCATGTATTCTGATATACATTTTGAATATTCCTTAAAGAATTCGGGTTCTTTGTCGAATCGTTTCTCCATTTGGATCAACCTTCCAATTGGGATATCTCGTGACTTTCCTAATCCTCTTTTTGAAGGTTCATGTATGAACGGTAAATTAACTTGATAACGCCCATCGTCCATTCGTATATGATTCCCTTCAAAGTTATTTTCACATATTTCGTCTTCTGGTTTTTTAGGAATTGTTGTGATGACTTCTTCAATTTCCCAAAAACGTTTCAGTTGCTTTTCTATTTCAAGTGATGCATGATGAGTGATTATCCCCCTTGAAAAATTTGACGAATCATCAGGAACTTCACCAGATATTATCCATCCAAATACAGTTTCTTGTGCAATTGGTTCGCCTTCACAACCCTTTCTAAGACCCGAACTAATAATTTTGCTATACACTTCAGCTCCTAAAATTATATCAATTTTACCTGGTATATTGTAAGATGGGTCTGCCAAGTTTAATTCCTGAAGATGTTGACATTCTTTCAATGTTACTGTTTGATTGGGTAACCAATTCGTCAAATTTTTTAAGATGTACGCTTTTACGTTGATGTTGTGCTTTTTGCCATCTCTCGTATGCAAATTCAAGTTAACGCAACCCTTTATACTACCAGCATTGCATCCACCAACTCCTGTGACGTTAGCCCTTATCATCTGTCTTTTCAATCTTAATTTCTGCGTGATTGCTTCAGAAACAAAAGATGCTTGAGATCCTTGGTCGATTAAAGCTCTGAGAACTAACTGATTTCCATTTTCAGTTACCACTTTAACTAGTGCTGTAGGAAGAAGAACTTGTTTGTTTCTAAAAATTTGACTGCTAAGCGAATTCATGTTGAATGGTTTTGCTTGAGCATCTAGTTGTTGATTTGTTGATGATGTGGATGGACGATTTTTATTTGTGTTTGCAGTTACTCGTGGTGTATGACCATTACCGTTGTTTGTTGGTTGTTGCATTACATGTAGTAAAGAATGGTGACGCTTCTTACAGTGAAAACAATTCATCTTGCTAGGACAATTAGATACCATGTGTCCTCTTCCTAAACAATTGATGCACAAACCATGAGTTTACACTTTATTCATTTTTGATTGATAATCCAATGCAACAAATTTTGGACAATTTCTTATGTGATGAGGTTCTGAACACAGAAAACAATATAAAACCGTATCAGAATGAAATGATTGCATTGACCTATTCGACCCCTTTTCAGTTAATGACGTGTTTCTGGATTCTCGAGAGAAATTCTTTGCTTTGTTGCTGATTGCTTCTAATACTCGAAACCGTGTCTCCAGAAATTCTTTGAATTCTTCTAATTTTGGTAATTCAGTACTACCCCCCAGTTTCTCTTCCCAATGTTTATGCGTTTCAATTGGAAATTTCTGCACAATTATATAAATAATAATGGCATCCCAATCTTTAATGTTGATTCCAAAATTCTGAAGAGCTTGTAGGCTTTCAAATGTAGTGTCAAGAATACGTTTCATACCGTCAGCCGTTTCTACAGTAAGATTGGGTTGGTTCAATAAATTTTTCAATTGCGAATTCACTAACATTCGTTTGTTTTCGTATCGTTGGACTAGAAGATTCCAAGCAGGTTCATAGTTTTGCTCGGAAACAACATGATGTTTTAAAAGATGCTCTGCTTGTCCTGTTACGCTAGTTTTTAAATAATGTAATTTTTGGACCGAAGGTATACGATGATTATCATGTATTAATGATTTGAACAAATCGTGGAATGATGTCCACGATGAATAATCACCCGAAAATTTTGGCAGAGATATGCGTGGAAGTTGTAATTCTTCCCTTGGTGCCGAAAAATTATTTTGCGTTAAATCACTTTTTTTTGGTTCAGATTGTGGCACTTGAAATCTGGCATTATTATCATCTTGTATTTTACATAAGCAAGTAATAAATACTTCTTCAAATTTAGAAAACACATCATTTTTAAAATATGTATTTTCAGCAGTGTCTTTTTCATCGAAGAGAAGCAACCTATCATGACGTAGTTTAAATTCATTCCAATAACCATTAAATTGAGTTATTCGGAATTCGAAATAAGATGGAGTATTCTTTCGTTCTTTCCCGTCCTTTTTATAATTATCGAACGATTTCTTCATGGTTTGATATGTATTTGTTTGTTGCTTTATTAATTCCTCCATTTTTTTTTTTGTTATTTTGATTTAATTAAACCCGGCACACAAAATTAATTATAATATTGTAATATATATTTTTTTTTTGATAATAAACAAGAATTCTTTAGAATAAAACAATATGTTTAAAAAATTTATTCAAAATAAATAAAATATATAAATGAAAAAAGCAATATATCTCACAAAATAAGGATTATATCAAAAGGACACCCAGGAGCACCAACTGTTTACTTCACTGTTAATTACTTTGTTTTTTAGAAAATAATTGTTAGATTTAGAAAAATTCTTAAAGTTTTGCCCGTTAAATTCTAACGTAAGATTTTTTAATAAAGACGCTCAATTCTCTTTTCTTTTTGTTAATTCCTAATACCGCACTTTGTATCTGTTAAATTCTACTGTAATTTTTTCACAACGGACCGATTCCTTTCTTTCTTTTAACTGTTTTTCCGTTAAGTTAAACAAATTGAAATTTCTGTTAATTTTAACAAAGGATTTTCCTTTTTTTGGATTTAAATTCGCTTAACACTTTTCTTATCTGGATTAACCAATATCTATGTTTCCTTTTTTAACACCTTATGAAAAATCCAGCTCGAAGGACCAAATGTTGGTGATAATCCAGAGTAAGAAATCTGAAATCTTTATAAAATAGGGCTTTCTATACAACCAAATCACTGGCTGAAATTTTTCCACTTAATTCACGAAAGCAAGAAATAAAAACGAAAATTTATTCAAATGTTGACTTTGAAATACTTTTATTTTATTAGATTAAAAAATTAAATATAAAAATATTGATAAAAACTATAAAAAAAAAAATTATGAAAAAAACTATTAATTTTTGAAGGAAAAAAATCTACTTTTTTTTAACAAAAGATTCGCGTTGAATACTTTCGTCCGTTTCTTTTATTATTTTGTAAAGAACTAAGTAAGTATTTTATTTAAAATTCCTTTATATTTTGAATTTTAACTGTTCAAAATATATACACATGCAACTTTAGAAAGAAATTCTACAGAACAGCATTGCCTCAAACCACTGCACGAATGTTGTTCACCTAACAAAAAAACGCCATCTTTATGTGCAAGATATTTTCTTTGATGTTACGATCCGTCAAACTAAAAGTAAATAAACATTGATCAGTGATCATAATAAAATTTAAGGAGTTATTTGGTTTATTCTCCTTATCCATCGCAGATATCTCAGGTGAGTCTCGTTCCAATGAATTTTGGTATTTTATCCTTTACTAATTCAATTTGTCCTAGATTTTAGGTCCGCTATTCAACAAGTTTACTATTCCATTTTGAAGTTTACTATTCTCATTTTGAAACTAAAAAGGTATAAACTACCGGGCCGGGCGATAAGTGCATGTTTTTCACACCTATTTGGTCTACAAAAAAAAAGATTCGTCTAAATTTTCATATAATTAAAATTATCTTAAAAAACATATAGTAACGGCCTATAGCCGATTTGTTGATATCCTATAGCAGAAATAGGACAGAAAAACAGTCTAAATTAACAATATTTCAAGGTTTTTTCTTCATAACTTTGTTTCCTTTTTCCAAAATTTCTTCTCATTTGCAGGTAACTCAGATCCTAAAAGCATAAATCTAGTTTGCAAATGTTATTCAAATCGATGCATTACTTTTTGAAGTACATACAATTTTCTCCTATGATTATTTCTTTTTCCATAATCCTTGCACTGATTTCACTGACATTTAACATGGCATCGTCTATTTATGTTGTTAGCCAATATAGTTAATTAATTTTAAACAAAATTGCTTGACAAACTTTCAAATTAAATTCGAAAAATCATATAAAAAATCGACAAAATTTTCTGGTAACCCTGGTTTTTGCTTAATAACTTTCTTTCCCCTCGGTCAATTTTGTTGAAATGCAATACCAACTTCAGTTAACGAATAGCCAAATAGCATTCTAAATTTCAAAGAAATGGGATAACGCATTTTTGAGTTATCTTGTACACGGACTGGAGGACGGGCATGCATAAATCGATATAACTTTTGATTCTCTACACAACCATATCTTTGAAACCGTTCTACGATGATTATTTCGATGTGTTACACACACTTGGTGACAAAAAGAATGTACCCTCTGGTAGTATCTACCATAGGGAATAAACAGAGAAAAAAAATGGCGGGAAAAGTATTTTCAATAATAGGTCTGTTTTATTTGCCACTCGCTCTGGGATAGAGCAAATTTTTACATTGAAAACAAAAACAACAAAAGTGCAAATCCTACACTACTTTCAGACCAGGAGCAGCTCTCACATCGAAATTAGTTCAGTTTTCTACCATAAAAAGTGTATTAGCTAAAAGTTTCTCATTTAATTACAATATGGTTGCTGAGCAGCGCAACAAACATTTGAATTAAAGCTTTTTCCTACTCGTTTTATTTGCCACTTACCCTGCTCCGGTGTAGACTGTGGCAAATAAAATAGACCCAATACTTCCATTATTTCCGTACGCGATTATGTATTTTTTATAAACTAAATTAACTAAAAGAGAATACATTTTTCAAACATTGTTGGAGGGAAAAAAAAATTTAATTTTATGTTATGTGAAACGCATTTCAAAATAGGTACAACACATGGATCATGGAAATATCTAACCATAAATTCTTCATCTCACAGAGGCACAGAGGCATTCAGCATTCGCTAACGACTTACTAGGTCTGTTTCATTTGCCAATAAAACAAGCAGGAGTAGAAGAAAACTTTAATTCAAATGTTTGTAGCGCTGCTTAGCAACCATATTATAATTAAATGAGAAACTTTTAGCTACTACACTTTTTATGGTAGAAAACTGAACTAATTCGGGTACAATAGTTTACACCTGCTCTGAAAGTAGTGTAGAACTTGGTCTTTTGTTGCTTTTGTTTTAAATGTAAAAATTTGCTCTACCCCAATGGCAAGTGGCAAATAAAACAGACCTACTATGTTAACCAGTAAAGAATCTAGTTTGGATGACTTCTTCTGATTTACTGGGTGCTTGAATTAATTTTGAGTGTGTTAAAAAATTTATTTAAAAGAAAATGTATTGCCCAACTTCTTTCAATTTTTTGGTCAATAAAAGAATTTCATGTTTTCAAGCAGTCCATCCCATAGACATGTATTAATAGATATGTTTCAAGTGGGCTGACAAAAGAGATTTACAAAAACTGACGCTAAATATTAACCTTTATGTCAACAGCAGAACTGCTTTACGCACGTCAACAGCAACATACCTGGGTATGTACATACGTTTGGTATGGGGAATGGCATGCCGTTAGCATAAAAATGCTAATATCTAACCCGTTTCTTGGAATTTCTGTATTAGTCATTGTATTGTATTAGTCATTGTTTGTTGAAAAAAGTGGTTGTTTAGGTAGACACACGTATATATATATAGGTAGAAACATATATATATATAGGTAGAAACATGTATTGATGCAGAAATTTCATTCTTTGTAGTTTCTTCAGCAAATTTAGTTTACATTTGTGATTCGAAGTGAAAAGACGTTTCTGTTTATTTTGTGGAAATAAAAAAAAAATGAGCAAAGCAAACCATAGTAATGAATTCACATTTTCTCTATATCGGCCGGACCACTATGGGACTTTCCCGATAATGTCATCAAATAGTCATTTCAGTTCTCCTATTCTAAATGTACATTCCAAGTTTCATGTGTCAATGTGACTAGTATTGGCCGAATTATAACGGTTTTTTATTTTGCATTCCCGTAACCCCCACAGAGGGGAGTCGCATTCTATCTTTTCAGTTGGCCTATCCAAAATGTATACACTAAGTTTTAAGAAAATTCCCCCATTATTGAGTGAATTCTTGAAGTTTTTCTATTTCAGGCCCCTACAACCCCCCATCGAGGGGAGGCATTTTATATTTTCAGTTTGCTCATCCTAAATGTACATTCTAAGTTTCATTAAAATCCGCAGGTTATTGACCGAATTATTAAGGTTTCTTTATATCACCCTCCCGCAACCCCCACCGAGGGGAGACGCATTCTATCTTTTCACTTGCCCTATCCAGAATGTACACACCAAGTTTAAAGAAAATCTGCCTATTATTGAGTGAATTATTGAAGTTTTTCTTTTTCAGTCCTCCACAATCCGCCACCGCGGGGAGACATATTTTATTTTCTCAGTTCATCCATTCCAAACGTACGTTCGAAGTTTCATTAAAATCCGACCATTATTGGCCGAATTAAGGAAGTTTCTATATTTCATTATTATTAGGGTGTTTTATTTCACCCTCCCGCAATCCCTACCAAGGGGAGACGCATTCTATCTTCTCATTTGCCCTATCCAGAATGTACACACCAAGTTTAAAGAAAATCTGCCCATTATTGAGTGAATTATTGAAGTTTTTCTTTTTTAGCCCCACACAACCCCCACCGCGGGAGACATATTTTATTTTTTCGGCTGGTCCATCCCAAACGTACATTCGAAGTTTCATTAAAATCCGACTATTATTAACCGAATTAGGGAAGTTTCTATATTTCCGCCACAACATTTTTAAAAAAAAGTTTTGCGCATTAGTGTTACCAGATGTAAATTCCGTTGAAAAGTTAATATGTTCTGATTTCGAATATAGTACACAAACTGTGGAAATGTCATCAAAATTGGACGAGCAGTTTCGGTTTTACAACAAGTGCAAAAATAGACTAGATAGTGTTGCCATAGTCGAATATGGCCCAAAAACTAATCAGATCTAAGTTAGGATCAAATACATGAACTGTGTAAATTTTATCGAAATTGGCCCAACAGTTTAGTCTGAACCGTGCGGACAAAATTTTGTCGTTTTCAGACAAAAAAAGCGTTACCAAATAGTGTTACCATATATTAATTTCGCTCAAAATCTAACACCATCTGGCATTTGATGCAACACCAAAATGGTGAAAGTTTCATGGAAATCGGACCATCCATTCAGATTTTATTAACGATTTAAAAAAGCGGACGGACGGACGGACATGGGGCTAATTATTTTTGACGAAACGGATTTTGCACTTATTTTCATCTTCCTAGCCCTTCTAGATCAAAAGTTAGGTTTTCGCACGATTATAGTACTTTCCTATAAACATTCGTTTATCGGGAAAGTAAAAATAATAAAAGTGAAATGCCAGATGGTGAATGGCTTACTCCACGACAACTAAGCGCACTTTCGTACGAAGAACAAGCATTTTTTCGTCAAACGCTTGAAGAGAGCCAAGAAGAAATAAGTAACCATGATTCAATAGTTGGTGACGAGGCTTTAGGTGAATGTGAAGGTGATATAGGTAGTGATGACTCAGACGTTGAAGAACCCACGTTACCAGAATATGACCCATAGGATGACAGTGATTCTGATGAAGAACTTGAAGATGCACCAATTGAAACTGGCGTATGTTTTACTGCCAGAGATGGTAATGTTTGGTCTTCGATACAATCACAACCTGTAAAATGCCGTACGCACAATAGTCTAAGAAGTGCACACTCTGGACCAGTACGAGCAATGCAAGGTTTGATCATTACAGAAATATTCCAATTGATAATGTCAGACGAAATATGCGACATAATTGTCCGTGAATCAAATCGAAAGGCAAGGCAATGCTATGATAATGACAATGCAAAACATCCAACAACAGAACCGAGATCATGGATTCCCATAACAAAAGTGAATTTGATGCATATTTGGGCTTACTTTTGCTAAGTGGCGTTACACATTCTGGTTATGTGCATACGTAAGATTTGTGGAAAACTACATCACAGCCATTATATCGTGCTGCAATGAGTGTACGACGATTTTGGGAAATAAGCCGCTTCATACGTTTGGATAATGGAAATACACGCCAGCAACGCAAACAAACTGACAAAGCAGCAGCAATATCGGACGTTTTTTTGATGCTAAACAGCTGTCTTCGTAGATATTACGTGGCAAGAGCCAACGTCACCGTAGATGAACAATTGTATGCTTATCGTGGTGGAACTGACTTCACGCAATACATACCATCAAAACCTACCAAATATGGGATAAAAGTATGGTGGGTGTGCGACTCCATTTCGTCCTATCCATTCCAGGTACAATCAATATTGTTGAAAATTGTTGAAAATCTAAATAACTAAATTTAATTTAATTTTTCAATGCAGGGACAAATCTATACAGGAATAGCACCGTCTGGTGAACGTGAAAGAAACGTTGGCGAAAGAGTAGTAAAGGATTTATGTGTCAGCCTTTTTGGTGGAAGTGGAAGAAATATTGTATGTGACAACTTTTTCACTAGCTACAACTTGGCAAAATCTTTGATGATAGACAACAATTTATCTATATTGGGTATTTGCAACAAAAGGCGTACATTCGTGCCAGCAGAATTAGCCAACCCCAAACGACGTGAGGCTGAATTATCAATGTGTGGGTTCTATAATAACGTTACGATGTGCTCGTACGTGCCCAAAAAAACAAGGCAGTGGTAATGTTGTCCATTATTCATTATACAACAGAAACGGCCGGTCCTAACAAGAAGCCATTGCTTATACTGGACTACAACAAAACCAAAGGTGGCGTTTATAATGTTTAAATGAAACACGCTTTGAATATTAATTAATTCAATCCTTTATTCCGGCTGTCAACCACACTCATCGTCTATTCACAATACCCTCTCTCTCGCCCGTTTCTATGACAACCCTATCCCAGTATACTACATCTCTTTCTTTTTTCCAAAATTAATTTTACATAATTTTAAATTATAGAAATTTTATTACATATTTTGAAATAAACTTGAAATTTTTAAACATTAAATTAGTCCAAAAACATTATTTTCTTTTGTTCTAAATTATTTAAATTCCCTCATTTATTGATTTAAATACCAATAATTCTCATATAGGTTCAAATTAAGTTAATCGGAATATTCATTTTGATTATCGTCGATATTTTTGTTTAAGTTGATATTTTTCCATACGCCTTCGACTTTTTTTAAATGAACTATATTTCTTCTCTTAAGTTGACCAGTTTCATCATTTACTACTTGAAGATCTCCTCCTTTCTTACTAATAACAGTATGCGGAACTGAATCAAAATTTGCGGTTAATTTGTTACCTTTTATCAGATTTTTGACGTATACTTTATCCCCCGGAATGTACTCAGTATCAATAGCCTTACGTTTTTTATCAGCATACTCTTTTCCTTTTTGTTTTTCAAGTTTATCTTTATCTGCAATTTCTCCATTGTAACCACTATTGCCATAGTTTAATAAAAAGGGTATTTTATCACGAAATTGTCTCCCGAAAAATAATTCTGATGCCGTTTTACCAGTAGACGTATGAGGTGTGCTATTATACATCATTAAATATTCCAACAATTCTGTTTTCCAATTCTTTTTCATACTCTGACTGATTTTTAACCTTTTTAAAATATCTCTGTTCTGTCGAGAATATTTCTCTAAGAACATTAATGGTATTTTCAGAAGTAATGTTTCTCATTATTTTAATTTCCTTGTATCGACTGAAATAATCCACTACTACCAAAATATAATCCCCACTAGGTAAAGGTCCCATGAAGTCCATAGCCACATCAATCCACGAGTCCGCTGGTAATTCTCTGCGCTTCATCAAGTCAGGTGGATTTGGGGCTGAAATCAACGTACATCCTTTACAAGTTTTAACTATCCTTTCTGCATCACTGTCTATTTTTGGCCACCATACTTTAGTACGTAACCTTTTCTTCATAGCCATTATTCCGGGATGTCCTTCATGTGCAGCATCTAAAACACTTTGACGAAGTTTTTTAGGTATAACAATTTTATTCCCTCGCAACAAAATATTATTGTAAAAACATAATTCTGATTCAAATAATTTGTAATTTTTAATTTCTTCATCCCAATTCTGTGAATATAAACCTTCTTTTACTTTAAGTAATTCGACGTGTAATGATGAACAATTTTCAATATCCTTCAACGATATAGCTATGGGCCTTGCGTACTCCACAATTTGCTGGATATTTTTATCAACATTTCTTGATAGATCTGAAACATTATTAACACAAAGACGTGAAAGAGGGTCGGCTATATTGGATTTGCCTGGTTTGTAAATTATTTTATATCTAAATGATTGAAGACGAAGTACCCAACGCTCAATTCTTGCGCAAGGTTTTGATCTTGGACCAAATATGATTTCCAATGGTTTGTGATCAGTAACCAATTCGAACTCGTCCTTTCCGTACAAATATACCTGAAAATGCTCAACTGCCCATACTAAAGCCAATGCCTCTTTTTCAGTCTGGCATTATCGCTTTTCGCACTCTGTTAAACTTTTATTTCCATATGCAATTAATCGTGGTCTTCGCTTATCGAATTGAATCAAGACTGTCCCCAACCCCACTGGACTAGCGTCCGCTATGACTTGTGTTCTGTCCTTAGGATCGTAGAAACCCAATGTTTTATCTGCAGATAATACATTTTTCAACTCTTCAAATGCTACCTTTTGTTCGTTTTCCCATAATTTTTGAATATTTGCCCGACTTTTTAATTTTAAACGTAAAACTTTCCTAATCGGTTCTGTGAGTGTTGCTAAATTAGAAATCCATTTTCCTACAAAATTTACTAGTCCCAAAAAACTCTGCACTTCTTCTATTGTATTTGGTGTTCGAAATTTTCTTATCGCATCCATATGACTCTCAAGAGGTTTAACTCCTTCATTCGACAAGACATGACCCAGAAACTCAATTTTTTGGGTTTTAAAAATACGTTTTGAGTCATTTAAAAGTACATTATTTTCCTTTAGTACTTTCAACGCAGCCTTGTATCTTTGATCATGTTGCTCTTCGTTTTCGCCAAAAATAATTATGTCATCAATGAAATTTATTACTCCCTTACAAGAAATTAAAATTTTTTCCAGATTTTTCTGAAAAATTTCGGGTGCACATGTTATTCCAAACATAAGACGTGTGTATCGCAATAGACCTCTTTTGGTAATAAATGTTGTAATAAAACGAGATTATTTAGATATCTCAATTTGGTGGAATGCATTCGTAATGTCTAATCTAGAAAAATACTGAGCTTTCCTTAACTGCGGTAAAATTGAATCCATTGTTGGTAAAGGATGATTTTCACGTGATATTGCCTTATTTGCTTGTCTCATATCAATGCAAATTCGAACATCACCATTGCTTTTTAAAATTGGGACCATTGGTAATACCCATACTGCCGGTTCATTAACTGGTTCGATTATATTTAAATCGATAAGTTCTTGTAGTTTCTTATCTATTTTCTCTTCCAAAGGAATGGGAATCCGTCGATAAGGTTGAATAACTGGTTGAACTGACATATTAATTGGAATATTAACAATTACATCTTTAAATTTAGGGAAATGATTTTGAACTGAGTTTATATTTAACCCAATTTTTAGAACTCCCATTGATATAGCCGTTTCTTTTCCCAATAAGTCTCTTGATCCATTTTTTATAACGTAAAATGTAGCCCATTGTTTTTTATTTCCAATACCTATCTCAAATTCAAAACTCCCTAATACATTTAACGGTTTAGTGTTGGCATAAGACATGAAAGTTTTTCCTGGTTTCTTTATTTGATTGTAGATTTTTATATTTTTCCCTTTTACCATTTTCCAAGTATCTTCTCCAATTATATTGCATGAGCTACCCGAATCGATTAATATATTAATCGGAATACCTCCTAACATACAAGGTAAAGTAGAATTGTCATCGATGTGAAATATATACTCAATATTTTGATCATCTTCAATGGAGCTTATTTGCTCATATTTTTTTCTTTTTTCAATGAATTTTTTATCGTTACCGTATAAACTAGTATTTGGTCTTTTTCCCGCTCTAGTTCTGCAGAAAATTCTAAAATGTCCTTTAAAACCACATTTGTGACAAAATTTATCTTTGGCTGGACAATTTTCATCAAATGCGGAATGAGTTTTATCTCCACATCGAGTACAGCCTTTATTAGTTCTTGAATCCTTATTTCTTTTACGTGTAGTTTGAACTTTATTTATCTCTACGGACATTGATTTATTTTCATTAAAGTCTTCTAATTGTCTATTCACTGACTCTAGTGAATTCGCTTCTATAATAATTTTATCCAAACTAATAGAATCGCCGGTTGCTAAAATAATTCTTCTTAAATCTTTTGAATAACATTTTTCAGTAATTTGATCTATTATATTTTCTTCCATATTTGTAAATTTACATTTTACCGCATGATGTGTCAATCTTATTAAAAATTTGTCAAATTTTTCGTTTTCTTCCTGCTTCAAAAGCCGGAAAATATGTCTTTCAAAAATGTAACTCTGTTTTGGTGAAAAATAATTATCTAATTTTTCTAAGGCTATTTTAAAAATATCCTTATCTTTATTTGTCTCTAATGTTTCATCAACATGGGCATCAGGGATATTGTAATAAATCTCCTGCAGGCCTAAACCGCCTATATGCAATAATGTTGCTCGCTTTTTCAGATTATCCGAAATATTTGAGGCTGTTAAAAAGATTTTGAATGCTCTCTTCCATTTTTCCCATTTTAGACCTAGAGAGCTTGCGTCTCCATCGACATCAAAATTTTCCAAATTAATTAAATTATTTGCCCTGATATGAATTTTCCAATTATCTGCAAAATGTTTTTTTTTAATACAAGATAATTGTTCATTTCAAACAAAATTTTTCCAACTATTTGTAGCTTTAGGATACAAAACAATTGTGGATTTCAAATGATTTCTATACTATCCTGATTAGATATTGTGTGCTTTGCGCTATTTTGCACTATAAATTAATTTCCAACTATTTGTACCCCCAAGATACCAAATAATTGTGGATTTCAAATAATTTCCATAATATCCTGATTAGATATTATGTGTTTTGTGCTATTTTGCACTATAAATTAATTTCCAACTATTTGTACCCCCAAGATACCAAATAATTGTGGATTTCAAATAATTACCATAATATCCTGATTAGATATTATGTGTTTTGTGCTATTTTGCACTATAAATTAATTTCCAACTATTTGTACCCCCAAGATACCAAATAATTGTGGATTTCAAATAATTTCCATAATATCCTGATGAGATATTATGTGTTTTGTGCTATTTTGCACTATAAATTAATTTCTAATTATTTGTACTTCACTCACCAGTGCTTTTCTTCCAGTATGTTTTTAAATGATTGTCAATTCAGCTTGTTGACATTTAACATACACAAGATATCTTTTGTTTTTTTTTTTTTTTTAAAAAAAATTTTTTTAAAACAAATTTTACAAAAAAAAGTTAGCGAATTAAAATATATTTTCCAAATTCAGTTATAGGTAATTTGTTATTCCGTTTTTCTTCCTTTTTTCAATTTATCCTCGTCGCCAATATAATGTTTAAATGAAACACGCTTTGTATATTAATTAATTCAATCCTTTATTCCGGCTGTCAACCACACTCATCGTCTATTCACAATACCCTCTCTCTCGCCCGTTTCTATGACAACCCTATCCCAGTATACTACAGCGTTGATAACATGGACTTGTCCGAATTTAGTACCAAGCGGCAAACAAATAGATGGCCTTTGGCTTTCTTTTATAATATTGTGGACGTTGCCGCGTTTGCTAAGCGAGCAACTAAACAAGCCAGAAATGGAGACAAGGGCGAATAACAGCAGAATATCCAGAGTTTTTTCAATGCGCAACGCCATCGAAGTCATGAAAGGTGGGCCCATCGGAGTTGTGGATGCTGGAGAACATGAAGCAGAGGAACGTGATAGTACGGGCCGCCTAAAAGTAAAGGGGAATTGCTACATCTGCTCGAAACGACGCCCTACTTGTAAAGCATGCACATTATGCAACAAACCACTGTGCGCAGAGCATTTTAAAGACTTGCCGCAATGCGATAGATTTATTTGAATTTCAATTATTTTAAATTGTTTCGTAGTTTTTTTAATATTTTGTTCATAAATATTTTATAATTTATAATAATTTTTATACCATAAGTATTTTTTACTTTCCCGATGAACGAATGTTTATAGGAAAGTACTATAATCGTGCGAAAACCTAACTTTTGATCTAGAAGGGCTAGGAAGATGAAAATAAGTGCAAAATCCGTTTCGTCCAAAATAATTAGCCCCATGTCCGTCCGTCCGTCCGTCCGCTTTTATAAATCGTTAATAAAATCTGAATGAATGGTCCGATTTCCATGAAACTTTCACCATTTTGGTGTTGCATCAAATGCCAGATGGTGTTAGATTTTGAGCGAAATTAATATATGGCAACACCATTGGGTAAAAACGACAAAATTTTGTCCGCACGGTTCAGACTAAACTGTTGGGCCAATTTCGATAAAATTTACACAGTTCATGTATTTCATCCTAACTTAGATCTGATTAGTTTTTGGGCCATATTCGACTGTGGCAACACTGTCTAAAAATACATTTTTTCCAAATATAGTCTATTTTTGCACTTGTTGTAAATCCGGAACTGCTCGTCCAATTTTGATGACATTTCCACAGTTTGTGTACTTTATTCAAGATCAGAACATATTAAATTTTCAACGGAATTTACATCTGGCAACACTAGTGCGCAAAACTTTTTTTAAAAAATGTTGTGGTGGAAATATAGAAACTTCCCTAATTCGGTTAATAATAGTCGTATTTTAATGAAACTTCGAACGTACATTTGGGATGGACCAGCCGAAAAAATAAAATATGTCTCCCGCGGTGGGGGTTGTGTGGGGCTAAAAAAGAAAAACTTCAATAATTCACTCAATAATGGGCAGATTTTCTTTAAACTTGGTGTGTACATTCTGGATAGGGTAAGTGAGAAGATTGAATGCGTCTCCCCTCGGTGGGGGTTGCGAGAGGGTGATACCCTAATAATTTGGTCAATACTAGTCACATTTTCATGAAACTTGGAATGTACATTTAGAATAGGAGAACTGAAATGAGCATTTGATGACATTATCGGGAAAGTTCCATAGTGGTCCGGCCGATATAGAGAAAATGTAAATTCACTACTATGTTTTGCTTCGCTCATTTTTTTACTTTCCCGATAAACGAATGTTTATAGGAAAGTACTATAATCGTGCGAAAACCTAACTTTTGATCTAGAAGGGCTAGGAAGATGAAAATAAGTGCAAAATCCGTTTCGTCAAAAATAATTAGCCCCATGTCCGTCCGTCCGTCCGTCCGCTTTTTTGAATCGCTAATAAAATCTGAATGGATGGTGCGATTTCCATGAAACTTTCACCATTTTGGTGTTGCATCAAATGCCAGATGGTGTTCGATTTTGGGCAAAATTAATATATGGCAACACTATTTGGTAACGCTTTTTTGGTCTAAAAACGACAAAATTTTGTCCGCACGGTTCAGACTAAACTGTTGGGCCAATTTCGATAAAATTTACACAGTTCATGTATTTGATCCTAACTTAGATCTGATTAGTTTTGGGCCATATTCGACTATGGCAACACTGTCTAAAAATACATTTTGTCCTAATATAGTCTATTTTTGCACTTGTTGTAAAACGGAAACTGCTCGTCCAATTTTGATGACATTTCCACAGTTTGTGTACTTATTCGAAATCAGAACATATTAACTTTTCAACGGAATTTACATCTGGCAACACTAATGCGCAAAACTTTTTTTAAAAAATGTTGTGGCGGAAATATAGAAACTTCCCTAATTCGGTTAATAATAGTCGGATTTTAATGAAACTTCGAATGTACGTTTGGGATGGACTAACCGAAAAAATAAAATATCTCCCCCAGCGGTGGGGGATTGTGGGGGGCTGAAAAAGAAAAACTTCAATAATTCACTCAATAATAGGCAGATTTTCTTTAAACTTGGTGTGTACATTCTGGATAGGGCAAGTGAGAAGATAGGTTGCGTCTCCCCTCGGTGGGGGTTGCGGGAGGGTGAAATAAAAAAACCCTAATAATAATGAAATATAGAAACTTCCTTAATTCGGCCAATAATAGTCGGATTTTAATGAAACTTCGAACGTACGTTTGGAATGGATGAACTGAAAAAATAAAATATGTCTCTCCGCAGTGGCGGGTTGTGGAGGGCTGAAAAAGGAAAACTACAATAATTCACTCAATAATAGGCAGATTTTCTTTAAACTTGGTGTGTACATTCTGGATAGGGCAAGTGAGAAGATAGGGTGCGTCTTCCCTCGGTGGGGGTTGCGGGAGGGTGATATAAAGAAACCTTAATAATTCGGTCAATAACCTGCGGATTTTAATGAAACTTAGAATGTACATTTAGGATGAGCAAACTGAAAATATAAAATGCCTCCCCTCGATGGGGGGTTGTGGGGACCTGAAATAGAAAAACTTCAAGAATTCACTCAATAATGGGCGAATTTTCTTAAAACTTAGTCTATACATTTTGGATAGGCCAACTGAAAAGATAGAATGCGACTCCCCTCTGTGGGGGTTACGGGAATGCAAAATAAAAAAAACCTAATAATTCGGCTAATACTAGTCACATTTTCATGCAACTTGGAATGTACATTTAGAATAGGAGAACTGAAATGAATATTTGATGACATTATCGGGAAAGTTCCATAGTGGTCCGGCCGATATAGAGAAAATGTGAATTCACTACTATGGTTTGCTTTGCTCATTTCTTCATATTATGAACGAATTTTCTACGTCAAACAATTCGAAAATTTTATAAAAATACTAGCTGGTACCCGGCGCGTTGCTGCCGCAGAAGAAATTGTGAAAATGTCGTTTGAAATTTGGAAGAGTTATCTTGTTTCATATATTTTCATTTCATTTTACTATACATACCCAGGTATATATGCTGTTGCCGTAAGGGTGCAACTTTGTAAATGGGCTTTATCTTCCAAAGGGATGATCCAATCCTAACCAATGGCGTAAAACAGTTTTGGCTAGGCTATTACGAAATTTCAAGTCGATTAGATTTTCCAGTTCAGAGTTACAGCGTTGTGAAAACTCAAAACATACCCAGGTATGTTGCCGTTGACATAAAGGTTAAATAAATTTACTTCATGTGGAAATATATTCCCTTCGAAAATTACTAAAGATCAATATGAATTGACATCGTTAAGAGATTAATTTTTAAAAAGAATGGAAAGGCTTCTTTAAAATCTTCATCGATAAGAAGAAACAAGGATAGAATCTAGACTAGAGAGAGAGAAGAAATCCAACCCAATCTTGATACTAAAACATAATTCAAATTATGAATATGAAGGGATTGGACTGGAGGAGGTATATTAGAGAGAATCTAAAAGGAATTTTCGTTCACAACAAATATTTCTTGATTGGCAAACAATACACCAGCATAAAATTCCAACAACTACTTACAGACCTGGGGATAAAACAACGGTTTACACCGCCATATACACCGCAAGCAGATCCAATAGAACGAATTAACCGAGTAATCAAAACTATGATAGCACAATACATAGAAACCGACCACCGTAAATGGGATGAATACTTACCAGAACTAATGTTAGCAGTCAATACAAGTACACCAGCTTATTTAAATTATGGCCGAGAACTACTTCTACCGAACACATCGTATGACAAACACACCGATATTCAAGAAAGCACCGATACAAAAGAACGTTTTGAAAAACTGCAAAATATATCTGAACTAGTCCGGATCAACATGAATAAAGCATTCGAAAAGCAGCAAAAGTACTACAATTTGCGACGCCGACAGTGGAAACCACAAATAGGAGAGAGTGTATTTGTCAAAACACACCCCGTCTCATCAGGTAAAGATAATTTTGCAGCAAAACTAGCACCAAAATATGATGGACCGTATATAGTTCAGAAAATTATTTCACCGGTAATAGTAAAACTGAAAGACAGTAACAACAAATCAATCGGAACAGCCCATATAAAGGATCTCAAAACCAGAACGTCCACAGTCGATCCAGAAGTTTCCAGCGATTAACTACAAAACCGAGATGATGAAATTCGAAAAATACCAGGCCGAATATAACCGGGCAGAATGCTGTTGGAGAACGAGGGCATACAAGAGCAACATGCACATCTCAAAGGACATATTGTGACCTGCTATTCTTTCGGTTCGATGTTATTGAAATGATAACACTTTTTATTTATGTGAATTTAGTGTATAAAGTTTATTTATAATTATTTCTGCGTTACAATTAGTCTTAAAAATATTTGTCTTTCAATAATTTAATTATTACAATAATTTTTATCACAGTTTATAAAAATGCACCACAATCGCTATCTTAACAATTGATGACAAATCACCCTTGTAATCGCTTTCACAAAAATAATCACGTTTCCAATCTCTGTTTTGTATAATCTCTGACGAAGCTTTTCACTTCAACTGATCGATTAAGATTGATTTAAGGCTCGACCCTACGGCTGTTTTTATATCAAATTGGTGTATTTCGCGAACTTTCTCGCAAAGACTGGTCGTTTGGCTGTCTAAAACTAGATGGCATTTTCTCGAAAGCTCTACAAATTTTGAATATTTCCAAGAATTGTTTTTTTGTTCGTGTGGTGTTTTTGTGTTAGTTGCTTTATAGAATACTTGATGATTTTATGAATCACCAAGTATTCTAACTGAAATATAGTGCAATATATATCCCTAATAGCACATAATGTATTATAGATATCTCAAAATGTCTAATTTATATCTAGTCTAGATATTATTTCTGAAATATGCATATAAGATGTCTTAAAAATGTGTATTTTCATACGTATTTTCCAAATATCTGATAGATATCTCTGCAATATCTGAAAAATACCGTGATGGGAAAATATTTTAAGATGTCTATATAATATCTATACAATATCGATTTTAGACATTAAATTTTCTAATCATTTAATGATATCGCAAAAACGTATATGTGATATCTAAAAAAGACATACAGCGAAAAGTATGTTTAATATGTCTCATCAAATTAAATAATAATAATTACCTGTAACGCTTTCATATGTATATATTGGAAATTTTATGAAACTGCGTTAAAGAGGATTTGGAGTTTTGATATGGCATGAGAGTCATAACATCAGTAGACCCGGCTTCGAATCTCACTGCGGCCAACTAAAAGTTTTTTCCTAGAAAAAGGATTTCAGAGAATTTTCCGATGTGCGGAAAAAAATTATTCAAAAAAATATTGGTTCTCGCAAAATGGATTTTCCGATTTTAGAAGAAAAATGAATTTTTGAAAAATTTTTTTGTAAAGATTTTTTTATATATCTCGCAAAATGGATTTTCCGATTTCCGAGCCAAACGAATTTTTGAAAAATTTTACAAATTAAAAAAAAAAAAGTAGTGCAATCGCGGGGAGTCGAACCAAGGTCCCTGTAAAGATTTTTTTATATATCTTCAAAATGCATCCAAAACACATCTGTAAGCCGGTCATAACTACATCTAGGAGATATCTAGAAAGCATCTTCGAAATGCTAACAGATATATATTAGATATTGATGAGATGTTTTCAGATATCTTGAAAATGCATCTACAAGATGTCTGTAAGCCGGTCATAACTACATCTGGGTGATTTCTAGAAAACATCTTTAGACGTTATGAAATATCTAATAGATATCTCGCAAATCGGACTTAGATATCTTTTAGACATCTTTGAGATGTAATTGTGCTGTTAGGGTATTTTGTTCATTTTGTCGAAGATATGGAGTTTACACCAGAGATTGCAACTGCGATATGGACCCAAAAGCAGCACAAAGAAACATTGAAGATGCCTTGTTCACAATACAAGTGAAAATTTATAATTAATGGTTCACCGCACTTATTGACACAGGAGCATCGAAATCATGCATAAGAGAAGAAATAATGAAAATTTAATTACACAACAACATTATTATCCTTCCCCATTCGCGACAGATCATCGCCGTAAACCTGACCCAATCCTAAATAAATCCTGCCAAAATGTATATAAGGCCGAACAAAAATCTAATTATTCATCATTGAAAATTCAGGACTTTCAGTTTTAAATGCCGTTTTTGGTTTTAAGGTTTCCAAAAAATAAGGCTCTACGTATGAAATGGCTTTCGGCTATTGGCTTACGCAGGAAAAAAAATATATAGGCACATACATGTTTATAATTATAATTATAATAATTTAATTTTGTATGTTTAAGAGAAAGTTGATTTTTGTAGCAAATAAAGGCAAACATTTTTTTGCAATTCTAATGTTCCAGAATAGATGAGCTTTTAGCCCTTTTACAATATTGCCCCTACGAATTCATATTTTTATCGCCACCACTATAGCACACATAAGCAATAAAAATGGAAGTGTATTACAAAATACCTTCAATTTCCCCTTCGAAAGACCCATCCATATTTTCCATAATATAAGTATTAAGTATTTGCTTACTACAAAATTTATAAATGATGTGCGGAGAAAACTTTTTTATTATAATAGATAGATGTATAAAATGTTTTAAAACCCATTCAATAATTTCTGTCCATTCTCTTTTCTATTCTGAGGAAAATATTTTGCAATATACATACGTACATATATATAGTAAATAAATATGAACTATTCCCTTTATTGAGTCTTCCAAGGAACAATAAAATGAACAAAAAGATGGTATTATCAATGATTCGATGTGTTCCACGTCCTCTTTTTCATCTTAGTTAAAATTAAACTTAGGTAAAACTAAAACTACTGTGTCTAAGCTTAAATTAGTTGTTCTAATTTTTTTTTTTTAAACTAGTTGTATAATATTTACAATCCGTTTTAGGAAAATTAAACAATGAGTAAATTGTGTGGTTTTGAAATTGACTATGGTAGGTAATCTTCCACTGAAGATCAATCCTTTGAAGTTACACTTAATATTTTAGGTAATATTACCACTTCTTGGTTTGTATGATTTTTAAAATTTCGTTTAGTTTGCATTTTAGTTTCATTATTGTTGTTCCCTAAATATTGTTGTTAATTCTAATGTTCTGCTTCTTTTTAATCGGCGTATTACTCCTTTGTCATTTAATAGATTCACCGCAAGAACGTTAGGGTGGTCTCGCAGTCTTGTTTGGTAATTTTTGGTGAATTCAGCAATTTCCTGTTTTACAGTATTTACTTGTAGATCACTATGCATTACAGCGTTTAGCACGTATTTTGGAGCATTTGCGACTATTCTCAGCGTCTTATTCTGAAATATTTGGATTATTTCGATGTTTGACGAACTAGCGGTGCCCCACAGTTGTTTACCATAGGTCCAAATTGGTTTAAGTACTATCTTGTATATCATTAGCTTACTTTCCATTGATAGTGTGGAGTGTCTTCCGATTAACCAGTACATACTCCGTAATTTTAAGTTTAGTTGCTTTCGTTTTGCATTAATTTGTTTACGCCAATTAAGCTTTCTGTCTAAATGCATACCTAAATATTTTGCTTCTTCTGCCTGTGGTATTATCTGGTTATTTAGTGTTACAGTAGGGCAAGTATCTCACTTTAAAGTGAAAGTGACGTGTATTGATTTTTTTCGTTAGCTTTAATTTGCCATTTTTTTAACCATTACTCAATTTGTAGTAAGTTTTCTTGAAGATATTGTTTGGCGATTTTTGCATCACTATTTGATGACAGTATGACGGTGTCGTCAGCGAAGGTTGATGTTTTTGTTCGAGGGTGAGTTGGTAAGTCTGCTGTGTATAACAAGTATAATATAGGACCAAGTACACTCCCTTGCGGAAATGCTGATGTTATTGGCATTAGTTTTGTATGCTCTTCTTAACTAAGAAGAATCTGTCGGTCAGGTATGAATTGATGATTTGAAAGTATGTATAAGGTAAATTTAGTTTTAGTTTATAAAGTAAACCAATGTGCCATACCTTGTCGAATGCTTGACTAATGTCGAGAAAAGCAGCTGAGCAGAATGTTGTACTACATTTATTTTCTTATTTTTTTTTTCTATTTTCAATATTATAATGCAATATAAGAATATAATATAGTAGGTACGGTGGCACTTGAGCCGTGGGCGTTTCCAATAAAGTTCCGGGACTCATTTCCATATGATTTGTATGGGATGCGTTCTTGGGGTAAATTGTCGTGGGTTTGAGGGGCGTGGCGGAAAAATTGGAAGACGGTATGAGAGAGTGGGAGATGGAAAGGCGTAGTGGGGGGCACGTTGTGTGGAAGAGGGGCGTGGGAAATACGGAGAATGAAGACAGTATGAGGGAGTGGGAGATCGAAGGGCGTGTTGGGGCACGTTGTGCGGTAGAGGAGCGTGACTGTCGACCAATTATTTTTAAACATGGCTGTCGACACATGTACATCGTCAGGGCGTGGTATTTAGGTCCTATTTTTTTGTGACAGGTTTACAAAATTTAACCAGCTGTTAACAATTAATTTTCAATTTATGGTCCTCGTCCTGAGTGGGAAAAAAATCGTCGTGAAAGGATTGAAATGTGAGTCGAAACGGATGTTTTAAAAAACCTGTTTTATATGCTTTGAACATTACACATGTGGTACGTCGCGTGCGGGTGGGAAAATGTTTATCCATATTTTTTCAGGGTTCAGATTACAAAATTTTAACCTGAATACATCTGGTACCAATTAATGTTTCGGAAAAAACATTTGGATCAGTTGCAATCATTAAAGGCGAAAATGCGGTATTTGTCTCTTTCTCTCTGGTGACACCGTGATTTATTACTGCCCCCTAAAAATGGGCTGTCGGCTTTTTAAACATGGCTGTCGATCAATTGTTTTTAAACATGGCTGTCGACCAATTATTTTTAAATATGGCTGTCGAAACATGTGACAGGATGTGGTATTTAGGGCGTATATCTTTGACACGGTTATAGCTGTATTACATTACAAAATTGAACACCTGGTTGCAATTTTTCATGTAAATTTATGGAAAACACATTTGGGTCAAGTATTCCTTTGACACGGTTATACCTGTATTAGATTACAAAATTTAACATCTGGTTGCAATTAAGGAATTTTTCAGAATAGGTGCATGTAAATTTATGGAAAGCACATTTGGGTCAAGTATTCCTTTGACACGGTTATAGCTGTATTAGATTACAAAATTTAACATGTGGTTGCAATTTTTCAGAGTAAGTGCGTGTAAATTTATGGAAAACTCATTTGGATCAACTGCGATCATGGCGGTCAGAAAAACGAGGGGAAATGTTTAGTGATAACGAAATTTTTTCAGGTCCAGATTACAAAATTGGATACATATGGTTACAATTTCGGGGTTAATTTATGGGAAAAAAACATTTGGATCTTCCTTTAAAAAAACGGTCCGAAAACGTCGCGTGGGGTGGGAAGACGTTTATGGTCGACAGGAGGTATTTTTTTACAGGGCATTTTTTTCAATCTGTATTACAAGATGAATTTCCCATCTGGTTGCAGTTGGTAAATGCATCTAAGAAATAATATGGAAACGCAGGTGTGGGAAAGGGATAAGGGGGTCTTAATCGCTAAAATTTTTGTATTAAAGGGCCGGACTATCTGAAGATCCGTGATTTATTAAAATAAATTTCAATAGTACGGACGAAAGTAAAATGTTTAAAATAATTAGTGAACGGGAAGTTTTTGTGCGGAGGTTTAATTTGACCGGGTATAAAATTAATTTCCAAATTAATTCAATACCCGAGAATGAAGATCCAACTCGTTGGATTAAATCAGCGGTAGAAGGTGTTGTTGTTAAAGCCACAGAAAGTTTGGAACTAGATGAATTTTATTGGTTTCACATTCTGTAGGAAAAGCTTTAATGAAAGGGGCTTCGGCTTGGGTTACTTTTGAACCAGTGAGTGAAGTTAAATTTGAGGATATCTGGGAAATGATTTCCAAAATTTTTCAGTGTAATTCTAAAGGAATGAGTACCGATAGATTTTGCTTAACTGCAGCATCGGTAAGAATGCCTGTGGGAAGAGGCCGAGAACGGAAATATAATTGTTTCGACGAGGAAAGTGTAAAGCGGAGAGGTATAGTACAGATTAAAAATAAAGATAACTTGTGTTTACCGCGTGAAATAGTTGTTGCAATAGCAAATGCGGAAAAAAGTGTTCAGTATAAAAAAATTAGACAGAATGACGGGCAAATACGAACACAAGCTGTTGAGAAACTACTGGCGGAAAGTCATATAAAAATACCCACGGAAGGTGCTGGAATACCTGAATCAATCAAATTTCAACATCATTTAAACAACTTTAAAATAACTCTCTATCGATATATAAATAACAAAAGTGGTACAGATGTCTTGTTTGAAGGCAGAAATGATGGTAAACGAATAAACTTATTGTACCACGACGGACATTATAATGTGATTACCTCTCTAACTGCAGCCTTTTGTTGCAGTTATTATTGTGAAATATGTCATGCAAGGTATGATGATAAAAAGCGCCGTCGATGTGGTGGAACCTGCCCATGTTGTCAACAGACACCGGCCTGTGAAAAAGGTGTTGTAAATAAATATTGTTCAGCGTGCAATCGGTATTTTAGAGGAACTACATATTACGAAAATCATGTAAAAAGTGTTTGTGATAAACTAAAACGGTGTATGGAATGCCTGAAACTGTGTAAAAGAGACGGAATTCACGTGTGCGGGAAATTTTTTGGATAAACTGTCAAAAACATGTCGCGAGTAATCACCTGTGCTTTATAAGTCGAAATTCGATGGATCAATGTGACAATTTTTACGTATTTTACGACCTAGAAACGCGTCAAGAAAAAGTGCTAGGTGACGGGGAAGCAATAAAATTGCATGAACCGAATTTGTGCACTTTCTCCAAACGATGCTGCGTATGCATTAATAGCGAAGGACTACAGTTCTGTCAAAAGTGTGGGTATAGACTTGAAATTTTCAAAGAAAACGCTATTGGAAATTTTTTTAAATATTTATTAAGTGTTCGAAAATTCCATAAACGTGTGATAGTGCCTGCACATAATGGGCTGGCGTTTGATCACCAATTTATTTTGAATTATGTGCTCCAGAAAACAGATATCACACAGGAACTGATCATGCGAGATACAAAAATCATATTGATGATGATTGGGAATATAAAGTTCATAGATTCCTTGAACTACTTCCCGATGGCACTGTCAAAAATACCACAAGCCTTTGGTCTGGCATACAAATTTAAAAAAGGGTATTTTCCACACTTATTTAATACAGTCAGAAATGAGAACTATATCGGAAAATTGCCAGCAGTTGAATTCTACAGTCCAAATACTATGAAGGTTGATGATCGGAATTGCTTTCTACAATGGTATGAGGAATTCAAAAACGACGAATTCAATCCGCAGCGTGATTTAGTAGATTACTGTAAGAGTGATGTAGAGATTTTAGCAGAAGGCTGTCTCAAATCTCGAAGTCTGATGATGACGGAATGTAATGTATGGCCATTCGCGGAAGCAGTAACGATAGCGTCTGCCTGTAATCTGGTATTCAGACGTAATTTCCTCCGACCGTATACAATCGGTCTAATACCAAAAACAGGCTATCGCGAAGATAAAATTGCATCGAAGGTTGCTATACAGTGGTTGCTTTGAGAAGAGAAACAACGTAATAAAGAAATCCGGCATGCGTACATCTAGTAGGAAGCTGTTATAAAGGTAGTAAAAGTTGATGGCTACTGCGAGGAGACGGGACAAATTTTGGAATTTCACGTCTGTTATTACCATGGTCATCTCGCGTGTCTCACAAAAAATAGAGATGGTTCTCTGTATGGAGGCGGAGGCGATGCATTAAATTCTCGATATGATTCAACTGTATTTAAAACTGAAAGGCTTCGATCATCGGGATATGAGGTTATAGCAAAGTGGGAATGTGAATTCCGAAAAGAAATGTATGCTAACACGGAAATGAAAAGGTACGTGAGTAACCATTCTGTACTAGTTAATGCTCCACTTAATCCTCGCGATGCATTTTTCGGTGGTCGGACGGGTAACGCCAGAACTTATTATAAATGTAAGTCAGGAGAAAAAATTAAATACATTGATGTATGCTCCCTCTACCTGTGGGTAAACGGCAAATTCCCAATCGCTCACCCGAAATTATATGTTGGTAACTTGGAGTGCTCCAAGCTAAATTTAACAAAAATTGATGGCCTGATTAAATGCAAAATTTTACCACCACAAAATCTGTATCATCCTGTCCTACCGATGAAACAAAACCAAAAGTTGATGTTCTCATTATGCTTCACATGTAGTTTGGAAAAAAGTCAAGAGGATTGTACTCATGAAGAAAATGAAAGGGCATTAACTGGAACATGGGTATTGGATGAGGTTACCATGGAACCGCATATTCCATCTCCGTACTTTATCGATAATATCATATTCGGTTAGTATTGGAGGTTGTTGTTGTATTCGCTGATGTTCATATTAGTTATCGGTTGTTGTGGCAGTGTTTCATTTAATTCGGTTGGTCAGGAAATCTTTCAGTATTATTATTGGCATTATAAGCTGGATTGCCGGTTTCATTACTGGTGGTCGTTTTTGATGTGCCAGGTGTATCTGCTAAATTTATTGTTGCTTTCATTATTTCTTTCCTGTATGCTGCAAGTCATCTGCGAAGTTCATCTACCGTTCCTTCGGTATCGATCTGGTGTTTACTTAACTCGACTATCAGTTCTTCTTTTTTCAACTGATATATCTCTGATAATCTCGGTATTCCCTTCTCTTCTGGATTAGTGTTGTTCTGCTCCATTTTTCCCTGCTTATTTTAATTTCTTGATTTTAATTTCTATCTCCTTCCCGCTGCTTGTTTTGAATTGCTTGGACTATCTCCTTCTTTCTGGTATATATCGGACTGCTCGGGCGCCAAATTGTAAGGTTGTTTTCTGCACGGGGTGAGCTCGCCGGCTCCAGGGGTCGGATACGGGCGGTTGAAATAATAAGTCAGTTTTGTGTTTAAAATAATATAATTTTTTCTTTATTTATTATTTTATGCCTACCTGCCTATTTGGAGATACGTTTCTTTAGTATTGGGGAAGGAGGTTAAGTTGGATATTTCGAGGTGGGGAGCAATACATGGGATGTGTATGGCTTGTATCGGTCGGTATTTGTTTGATATTGCTTGGTTCGGGTGACGCAAACAATATCAGACACAGGTATCTCGCATATACGAGCAGGTCAGTAGTTTTACCTACTACCTCGGAAATCTGGTCTGGAAGATCTTGTTGAGTGGTACGGGTGACTCAAAACAACAAGCGGTCTATACTGCCGGTTCGGGTGACGCAAACAGTATTTTGGATCAGGGGCAGGTACCTTAAAAGGCAAAATCGGTTATGGTATCACTGCTGAGGTGTACCATTTATCGGGGTTCCACTGTACTGCCGGTTCGGGTGACGCAAACAGTATTGTTGTCGGTTATTTCGTAAAAAGAGATTCCGTATTTAGTAAGAGCGGTCCAATGTCAATTAGATCTTCCTATAAGAGTTCGGGTGACTCGAATAGGTGTCCCTTATGAAGAGGTCCTACTATACTATGAAGGATTCCTAAGTCGGGGTACGGGTGACTCCCAACACAGTCTTCTAAGCAAAGCTTTCTTCCTAACCGGCTTTCTCTGAGTATGGTGATAGACTGATTATACTAGAGTTTATTTTGAGTCAAATGACTCTTTTTAACTGCGAATTATATTCGCAACTGAAAATATTTTTCCAAAAAAATATTTTCCGTTAAAAGTTAAATTTTTATTTGTAACTTCGTTACACAATTCACAATGACTACATAAATAAACCAGTCGAATTTTTTGTGCGAAGATTAAAATCATTAAACGAAGAAAAGAACGTTTTTATGAAATACACCACAAACAACTAAGGGCTTTTTATGAAGCTGCATATATGATTGCGATGGCAAAGAAACCTGATACAATTGGTGAAGATCTAATTCTACCAGTTACAGTTAAAATTACAGAGATAATACTAGGCAAGGAATAGGCAGATCAGCTTTAAAATGTACCTAGGTCCAATAATACTATGAATAGAAGAATTACGGAAATGTGTAATGATTTGTTGGAGCAATTGATATTATGAATCAACATTTTCTATCCAGCTTGATGAAACTATAGACGTTACTAATTTCGCTCAACTTATGGTATATAGTATGTGCGATATTGTTTTAATGGTAAGTTGCACTAGGATTTTTTGTTTTGCCGACTGCTGCCAGATAGTACAACCGCAGATAATATTTATTCCAATTTAAACGATTTTTGCGATAATAATTTTTTGCTCTGGGAAAACTGTGTTGATGTGTGTACTAATGGCGTGACGGCCATGATAGGTAAGATTTCTGCTCTCATAACGCTGATTAAATAGAGAACTAATGGTAAGGATATAAGGATATAAGAGGCGTTAGATGCAAAAAAAAATTGATCCAAAATTGCATAAAATTTTTCTTGATGCTGTATCTGTGATTAAAAGTCGAGCGCTCGATAGGCGGCTTCCAATCTTTGTAAGGATATGGGATCTAACTACGATATCTTAGAGAATGTTAGAACGACCAATAATATTCCGCACCATACTAAAGTTCGCTCTTTACGAAGTGGACGTATACTACAACCAGTTGGTAGTAACAATGCCAAAAATACAAAAAGCAGCCAACATGACAATATTAACGGAGCCAATCCTAACTTGGTTGTTAAGAAGCCAAAATTGACTAACTCTATGCAAGATGTTTGTTCACCACATCCAAATATCAATAAACTACTCTCAATTGTCTTTCGTCCGAAAAAGATTTTTATATCTAGACTTAGCCCATCCACGGAGCCCTCAAACATTTTGGAATACCTGCATACAGAGGGGAAAATTGATATTAAAGACGTTAAATGTTCTAAAATCAGTGAGACGGATAACAAGATTGCTTCTTTTAGACTTGAAGTACCTCCAGTACTATTCTCCACAATCATTTCATCTTCAATTTGGCCTACAGATACCTTCATTAAAGAATTCCAGACTAATTTCGGAAGAAGGAAAGTGGGAGCTAAAATTTCTTCCCTCCCAAAAAACTAAATTTGTCCCTTTACTATCAAAACGTAAGGGGGCTTCGAACTAAAACAGGTGTGGTGTATCTAGGTGATCAGTCTCTTTCAATGGACATATATGCTCTCGCGGAAACGTGGTTGACGAATTCTTTTAAGGATAATGAACTACTTTCCTCGGATTTCGAAGTTTTTAGGAGAGAACTGTATTCCTCAGATTTGTATTCTGATTCTGTATGTATACCAAAGGGTGGGGGAGTGCTGTTGGCCGTCAGAAAGAGTCTGGATGCTTCGGAATTGGTAGTTCCAAATCCGAAATTGAGTGAACTCATATGTATAAAGCAACAGTGTCAAATCATAATTTATTTATTTTAAATTGTTATATTCCGCCTGGATCATCTTTGGATCTCTATGATGGACTTCCATTGAATTCATTACTTCCTCTATGAATGCTGAAGATGATTTGTTGGTTTTGGGAGATTTTAATTTGCCTAATTTGGAGTGGGTTAGATCTGAAGACGACGAATTTTTTGTTCCATCGGATACTTCATCACCCGTTGAAGCTTTTTGATGCGTAAACATCTTTGCTCTCGGTAGGGGTTAGTTGAAAAATCGACTGTGATCATCAGATGGGCGGAGCCATCAAAAATTAAAATTGGAAATAAATATATCGTTGAGCAAAAAAAAAAACGATTTTTGATATGTTGTAGAGAATTAGTTGAAACGTGGAGAAATTTTGTTCCCGGGGAGATTGGGGTCGGGTGGTTACAAAAGGGGGGTTTGATAGCTCATTTTGGAAAACCTCATTTATAATCTGAAATATACATCGGACATGATTCTGACCTGAGACAATGTTATTGAGATTTTTATTGCGCACACACTGACAGCCACGACAAAGTTCAATTAGCTTCCCCTGTGGCGCTGGAGGTAATACAAATTTACGAACTCTTTATATAGAAGTCACACGCGAATACAATGTTCAGCAAAGTTGTTGAGGTTTTCATGGGAACTATTTCTGTCGAAGACCATATAGTTCTATCTCTCACCACTTTGGCGCTGGAGTCAATACAAACTTTTGAACTTCATATATAGAGGTCTCACGCGATTACAATGTACAGCAAACTTGTGTAGGTTTTCATGCGGATTATTTTTGTCGAAGAGCATATAGTTCTATCTCTCACCACTTTGACGCTGTAGTTAATATAAACTTTTGAACTTTTTCTATAGAAGTCAAACCCGATTACAATGTTCAGCAAAGTTGTGGAGGTTTTCATGGGGACTATTTCTGTCGAAGACCATATGGTTCTATCTCTTCACGACTTTGGCGCTGTAGTCACTATAAACTTTTGAACTTTTTATATAGAAGTCACACGCGATTACAATGTTCAGCAAAGTTGTGGAGGTTTTCATGGGGATTAGTGATGTGTAAACATCTTTGCTCTCGGTAGGCTAGTTGAAAAATCGACTGTGATCATCATAGGCTCCGCCCATGAAAATTCATTTGAACTTCTGTTTTCTATGTAATTGTGAATTCAATTTTAACAGTCTGCACATAATTCATAACAAAGAGCTGTGTGAATTAACTTAGCAGAGGTCTCATTTACTTCAGGGGCACACGTTTTAATAGAAAATGTCAACAGCTGTGTCAATTGACTTAGCGGAGGTCTCATTTACTTCAAGGGGACATGATTTAAGAGATAACTGCCAACAGCTGTGTGAATTGACTTAGCGGAGGTTCGATTTACTTCGAAGGGGCACGTTTTAATAGAGAAACGTCTTCTTTTTACATTTTTGTTTCTAGGCATTATAATTGTCCCCAGATTTTCAAAAATTTTAATTTTATGTTATCAACTCTTTTATGATTTTGATTTTTATCAACTTTTGCCACATTTACCTATTAAAACATCCACACGAAGAGAATCAGGACTCAACAAAGTCAATTCATACAGCGGATCGATCTATAAATATAATTTCTTGTCATATTGCCTCGGAAAGTTGATATCTTAATATATTTATATCAGTTTCAGGATTCAGCTTCCTTTGGTCTGCTAGTAAAATGTCGGATCCACCGAGGGAAAATTACACTCAACAAACGTCCGATCAAGAACCAACTGCGGAAAAAGCAAAAGCAGCTGCGTATTCCCGTGCTTATCGAGCTCGAAAAAAGGCTGAGGAGACAAATAAAACGGCATCTACGAAGTCACTTGAAAGTATTCAACATCGAAGAGCCAAAATTGCTGAAAATACGAGGGCTTATCGGCTCCGACAAAGGACTGCAATAACTATAAATCCAGCAGTTCAATTGGCAACGAATGAGACGAGAACAATGCCGTTGGCCTCCAATGAGCCCACACCGAAAAATGGCTTTTGCGACACCCCTAAAATGGGCTGGGTTTTTAAACATGGATGTCGACCAATTGTTTTAAACATGGCTGTCGACCAATTGTTTTTAAACATGGCTGTCGACCAATTGTTTTTAAACATCGCTGTCGACAGATGTCAGGGCGTGGTATTTAGGACGTATTTTTTGTTTACAGGATTATTTAACCATCTGCTAATAATTAATTTATGGTCGTCGTCAAAAAAAAAAATCGTCGTGAAATGTGAGTCGAAACGGATGTTTTAAAGAACAATATGCTTTAAACATTCCACATGTGGTACGTCGCGTGCGGGTGGGCAAATGTTTATCGATATTTTTTGCAGGGTCCAGATTACAAAATTTTAACCTGAATACATCTGGTTACAATTAATGTTTCGGAAAAAACATTTGCATCAGTTGCAATCATTAAAGGCGAAAATGCGGCATTTGTCTCTTTCGGACACCGTGATTTATTATTGCCCCAGCGGTTGGTTGGTGAGGGAAAAAATGGCCACACCCCTAAAAATGGGCTGTCGACCAATTATTTTTAAACATGGCTGTCGACCAATTATTTTTAGAAAAGGCTGTCGACACATGTACACCGTCAGGGCGTGGTATTTAGGGCGTATTTCTTTGACACGGTTATAGCTGTATTAGATTACAAAATTTAACATCCTGCTGCAATTCTTCATGATAAGTACATCTAAATTTATGGAAAACACATTTGGGTCAAGTATTTATTTGACACGGTTATAGCTGTATTAGATTACAAAATTTAACGTCTGGTTGCAATTTTTCAGGATAAGTACATCTAAATTTATGGAAAATACATTTGGATCAACTGCGATCATGGCGGTCAGAAAAACGTGGGAAAATGTGATAACGAAATTTTTTCCAGGTTACAAAATTGAATACATATAGTTACAATTTCGGGGTCAATTTATGGAAAAAAAAAACATTTGGATCATCCTTTAAAAAACGATCCGAAAACGTCGCGTGGGGGTGGGGAAATGCTTAAAAGGAATACATATCCGATCGACAAGACGTATTTTTTTTACAGGGCATTCTTCAAGCTGTAGTACAAAATGAATTTCCCATCTGGTTACAATTGATAAATGCATGTAAGAAATAATATGAAAACGCAGGTGTGTGAAAGGGATAAGTGAATAAGAAATTGTGGTATAAAAGGGCCGAATTATCTGAAGATCAGTGATTTATTAAAAGTGTTTTTTTATGGATATTTAGAAAATATGTGCACTAACTGTCATCATCAAATTGACATGTTGTGGCGGCATTAGCAATGTGCACAAAGAATAGTGTGTATTCCCCAGAAGGCATAATATTTATGCCCCTAGTTGTTATTAAACCTACTTTGTTAATATTTTTGTTTATTATATAATTCGTAGTTATTGTTAACACTTCGTTATATATATACATATTTATTTTCGTTAATAAAATAGTTTTGTTCACATATTCGATTTACTAAAAAGAAATTTGAATAATACTTGTACAAACGAAAGTAAAATGTTCCAAATAACCAGTGAACGTGAAGTTTTTGTGCGGAGGTTTAATTTGACCGGGTATAAAATTAATTTTCGAATTAATTCGATACCTGAAGATGAAGATCCAACCCGTTGGATTAAATCGGCAATAGAAGGTGTTGTTGAGAAAGCCACAGAAGGTTTGGAACCAAGTGATTTTGTTGATTTCACATTTTGTGGGAAAAGTTTTAATGAAAGAGGGCCTGGATGGGTGACTTTTAAACCTGTTAGTGAAGTTAAATTTGAGGACATTTGGGGAATGATTTCCAAAATTTTTCAGAGTAATTCTGAAGGAATGAGTACCGATAGATTTTGCTTAACTGCAACATCGCTAAAAATGCCTGTGGGAAGAGGCCGAGAACGGAGATATAATAGTTTCGACGAAGAGAGTGTCAAGCGGAGAGGTATAGTACAGATTAAAAATAAAGACAACTTATGTTTACCGCGTGCAATAGTTGTTGCAATAGCAAATGCGGAAAAAAGTATTGATTACATTAAAATTAGAAGAAATGTAGACCAGCTGCAAACACAGGCTGTAGAGAAATTATTGGCGGAAAGCCAAATTGAAATACCTGCAGAAGGTGCTGGAATACCTGAATTAATCAAATTTCAACATCATTTAAACAACTTTAAAATAACCGTCTATCGATATATTAACAAAAATGGTACAGATTTATTGTTTGAAGGCAGTAATGACGGCAAACGAATAAACTTATTGTACCACGACGGACGTTATAATGTGATTACCTCTCTCACTGCAGCCTTCTGCTGCGGTTATTATTGTGAAATGTGTCATGTGAGGTACCACGTTAGAAATGAGCATCGATGTGGTGGAACCTGCCCATGTTGTCAACAGACACCGGCCTGTGAAAAAGGTGTTGTAAATAAATATAGTGCAGCGTGCAATCGGTATTTTAGAGGAACTACATGTTACCAAAATCATGTAAAAAGTGTTTGTGCTAAACTAAAACGGTGTATGGAATGCCTGAAACTGTGTAAAAGAGACAGAATTAACGTTTGCGGTGAAATATTTTGTAGAAACTGTCAAAAACATGTCGCGAGTAATCACCTGTGCTTTATAAGTCCAAATTCGAGTAAACTGGATCAAAGTGACAATTTTTACGTATTTTACGACCCAGAAACGCGTCAAGAAAAAGTTCTAGGTAACGGGGAAGCAATAAAATTGCATGAACCAAATTTGTGCATTTTCTCCAAACGATGCTGCGTATGCATTAATGTGGAAGGACAATATTGTTGTGAAAAGTGCGGATATAGAGTGGAAATTTTACAGCAAAACGTTATCGGAAGTTTCTTAAAATATTTATTACATGTGCGAAAATTCCATAAACGCGTCATAGTGCTTGCACATAATGGACAAGCGTTTGATCACCAATTTATTTTGAATTATGTGCTCCAGAAAACAGATATCACACCGGAACTGATCATGCGAGGTACAAAAATCATATTGATGATGATTGGGAATATAAAGTTCATAGATTCCTTGAACTACTTCCCGATGGCATGTCAAAAATACCACAAGCCTTTGGTCTGGGAGACAAATTTAAAAAAGGATATTTTCCCTACTTATTTAATACAGTCAGAAATGAGAACTATATCGGAAAATTGCCAGCAGTTGAATTCTACAGTCCAAATACTATGAATGTTGACGATCGCAAATGCTTTCTACAATGGTATGAGGAACACAAAAATGACGAATTCAACATGCAGCGTGATCTAATAGATTACTGTAAGAGTGATGTAGAGATTTTAGCAGAATGCTGTCTCAAATTTCGAAGTCTGATGCTGAGAGAATGTAATGTATGCCCATTCGCGGAAGCAGTAACGATAGCGTGTGCCTGTAATCTGGTATTCAGGCGTAATTTCCTTCGACCGTATACAATCGGTCTAACACCAAAAACAAACTATCGTGAAGATAAAATTGCATCGAAGGTTGCTATACAGTGGTTGCTTTGGGAGGAAAAACAGCGTAAAATAAATATCCGGCACGCGTACAACGAGAAAGAAGCTGTTATAAAGGTGGTAAAAGTTGATGGCTACTGCGAGGAGACGGGACAAATTTTTGAATTTCACGGCTGTTATTACCACGGTCATCCCACGTGTCTCACAAAAAATAGAGATCGTTGTCTGTATGGAGGCGGAGGCGATACGTTAAATTCTCGATATGATTCAACAGTATTTAAAACTGAAAGGCTTCGATCGTCGGGATATGAGGTTATAGAAAAGTGGGAATGTGAATTCCGAAAAGAAATATATGCTAACACGGAAATGAAAAGGTACATGAGTAACCATTCTGTACTAGTTAGTGCTCCACTTAATCCTCGCGATGCATTTTTCGGTGGTCGAACGGGTAACGCCAGAACTTATTATAAATGTAAGTCAGGAGAAAAAATTAAATACATTGATGTATGCTCTCCCTACCCGTGGGTAAACGGCAAATTCCCAATCGCTCACCCGAAATTATATGTTGGTAACTTGGAGTGCTCCAAGCTAAATTTAACAAAAATTGATGGCCTGATTAAATGCAAAATTTTACCACCACAAAATCTGTATCATCCTGTCCTACCGATGAAACAAAACCAAAAGTTGATGTTCTCATTATGCTTCACATGTAGTTTGGAAAAAAGTCAAGAGGATTGTACTCATGAAGAAAATGAAAGGGCATTAACTGGAACATGGGTATTGGATGAGGTAAATAAGGCCATTGAAAAGGGTTACCAACTGTTGGAAATTTATGAAATATGGTCTTATGAGGTGCGGCAAAAAGAGATGGACTCTTCACAGAAATGATGAACAAATTCCTAAAAATGAAACAGGAAGCTTCTGGATGGCCTAGTACTTGTGTTACAGAGGAGGAAAGACATGAATATGTTAAAGAATTCTTTGAGAATGAGGACATACAAGTAGTATTAGAACCGGCAAAAATAGAAAAAAACCCCGGTTTAAGATCCACCGCTAAGCTGATATTAAATTCATTTTGGGGTAAATTTGGTCAGAAGGAAAACCAAACGAAAACCTCTATAATAACACAACCAGCTGAATTATATACACTTTTATCGGTTGAATCTGAAGCAGTTAGCCATCTTTTACCAGTTAATGCTGAAACTCTGATTGCGAACTGGGAGTATAAGGAAGAGGCTGCAGATACTCTGACTACTATCAATGTATGTATAGCAGCCTACACTACTACACAAGCACGGTTGAAACTGTCTTCATATTTGGAGAAATTGGGAGAAAGAGTATTATATTACGATACCGACTCTGTTATATACATAAGCAGAGAGGGTGAATATGAGCCGCCTGTTGGAAATTTTGATGGAGATATGACTGATGAATTGGAATGTTACGTCACTGGTAGTTATATTGAAGAATTTGTTAGCGGAGGGCCAAAGAACTATACATACCAGGTATTTTCAACAAGGGACAATAGTCGAAAATTGGTTTGTAAAGTAAAGGGGATTTGTTTAAATTATGAGGCGTCGAAATTAGTTAATTTTGAAAGCATGCGTGACAGAATTTTAAGCAACGAACGAGAAGCGGAGCCGATCAGGAACATTTCTACGAATATACGCCGCACAGAAGATCATCGAATTATAACGACGCCGGTGGTAAAGCAATACAACGCCAGATCGGAAAAGAGGAAATTTTTGGAAAATTTTGATTCCATCCCCTATAGGTTCAAACAGATCAAACATTATTAAATAAAAACGATTATTTTTAATTAAACATATATTAATTGTAAGAGAGTTGTAAGTATATATATATAATTGTAAAATATAAGATAATCAAATACTATTTTATGAATTACATCAAAATTTTGAATCCACCCCCTTCAAACACACCAAGCATTATTAAATAAAAAGACTATTTTTAAGTGTAAATATGTAAATATAATATTAAATAACATATATCGACTGTAAGAAAGATAATTTTTAAGTGTAAATAAAATTGTAAAACAAAATGAAATAAATATTATTTTCTGATTTAAATCGTGTCTACTTTATTTCTATTGCATTATATTACATACTGTAGGGTACAACAGTGCCTGTCCGCATTAGAACTGCTTTCAACAGGACCTGTCTGCATCAGAACCGATTTCAAAAGGACCTGTCGGTATCAGAACTGTCTTTTAACAGGAGACTGTCAGCATCGGAACCGATTTTAACAAGACTTGTCCGAATCAAACCCGCTTTCAACAGGGCCTATCTGCATCAGAACGGATTTCAACAGGACCTGTCCGCATCACAACTTTCTTTTAACAACGCCTTTCTATCTGAAAAAATAAGTCGCACTGGCCCCCTGTTAAAATGGCTATTAAGAATGCTACGAATTTTGTGCAAGTCGTAATCTCCATTTTGGTTTTAGTGCAAATTTACAACAGGGACCAATTGTCGATGGTGTGTTCGAAATATTCAACAGAAATACAGCAAGAGTATGACATTTAGAGCACTGCTGATGCCCGAACTTAAATACTTTTGAGGGGCAGCATACTCTTGCTCAAAAAGGTGTAAACAATGTTGTACCCTGCAAAATGTCCACTTGCTGAAACAGTATGTAATATAATGCAATACAAATAAAGTAGACACGATTTAAATCAGAAAATACTATTTATTTCATTTTGTTTTACAATTTTATTTACACTTAAAAATAATCTTCTTACACTCAATATATTATTATTTAATATTATATTTACATATTTACACTTAAAAATAGTCTTTTTATATAATAATGCTTGGTGTGTTTGAAGGGGGTGGATTCAAAATTTTGATGTAAATCAGAAAATAGTGTTTAATTATCTTATATTTTACAATTATATATATATACTTACAACTCTCTTACAATTAATATATGTTTAATTAAAAATAATCGTTTTTATTTAATAATGTTTGATCTGTTTGAACCTATAGGGGATGGAATCAAAATTTTCCTAAAATTTCCTCTTTTCCGATCTGGCGTTGTATTGCTTTACCACCGGTGTCATTATAATTCGATGATCTTCTGTGCGGCTTATATTCGTAGAAATGTTTCTGATCGGCTCCGCTTCTCGATCGTTGTTTAAAATTCTGTCACGCATGCTTTCAAAATTTACTAATTTCGACGCCTCATAATTTAAACAAATCCCCTTTACTTTACAAACCAATTTTGGACTATTGTCCCTTGTTGAAAATACCTGATATGTATAGTTCTTTGGCCCTCCGCTAACAAATTCTTCAATATAACAACCAGTGCCGTAACACTACAATTCATCGGTCATATCTCCAACAAAATTTCCAACAGGCGGCTCATACTCACCCTCTCTGCTTATGTATATAACAGAGTCGGTATCGTAATATAATACTCTTTCTCCCAATTTCTCCAGATATGAATACAGGTTCAACCGTGCTGGTGTAGTAGTGTAGGCTGCAATACACGTGGGATTGTTAATCTGGCAACGCCGCATTTTCCAGTTAAAAGAAACAAAGATTTTTGACATTCATAGCAGTTTTTCGCAGGTCATCAAGAGAAAAGGAAGTTAAACTTACCTAACGGAGAAATAAAGTCAATTAAAAGGGAAACTTGCTAAAAGTTAATTGTAATCGTCCACGGCATAATTACGTGAACATATGTAAATCGAAAAATTGTTATTCTAAACTAAATCATTTGTTATTTGTTTTTTCTGCGCGGCATAACTACGCGTTCCTTTTTTGTAATCATTCACGCGGCATAATTACGCTAGAATGTTTAAGCTCGTCTATTAATATTTTAATAAAACATTATATATTGTTACAAGAATAAGAAAAGTGTTCATTTGTTTTCACCAACCCAATCCTTTTCCCACAAATGGAGGCTCAAGCCGAGATTTGAAAAAAAAAAAAACAGGAAAGGAAAGCGTCGTGAAAACAAAACGTGATAATTCATACAAAAAAAGGAAGTGTGCTTTTGACCACACTGTAGAAGCGAAATAGAAGCTTTTCTTTATGGTTTGTCCGCGATTTGCATTTGTTCCATTTATTTAGCAAGTTGCCTAGCCCTACATGCCCGCATCTGTTCTGCACCAGTCGTAGCCGTACTCGTCGAAGCCTTGTCAGCGAGTTGCTTTTGTTCCGCTTGTTGAGCAAATTGCCTAGCCCCACATGCCCGCATCCGTTCTGCGCCAGTCATAGCCGTACTCGTCGAAGCCTTGTCAGCGCGTTGCATTTGTTCCGCTTGTTTAGCAAGTTCCCTCGCCCTACGTGCCTGCGTCCGTTCTGCAACAGTCAGAAGCGTCCGCGTGAAAGCATTGTCAGCAATGTCCGTTAATGTATGTAAGATGCGCTGACCGCTTTCCGCTATGCAATATTCGTATGCGCCAGCCTTATGTGACATGTGACGGTGCGTTAAAAAGTTAGCGTTCCTTGATTTCTTCCATATAAAAAGTTAAAAAATTTGTATCGACCACAGCGCCAATACGGTGGCAGATTGAACTATTTTGTCTTCGATGGAAGTATTCCTCGTTATAACATGCACAATATTTCCCAACATTGTAATCGTCTAGGGCGTCCATATAATAAGATATTTTGTAATGTAGCGTTTCGTTACACAAAATTGTGATATAATTTTTGCTAAACGCCCCCATAGAAGTATTTCACTTCAAAAGTTTTAAAAAATTTCAAAAATTTGTATTGACTACAGCGCTAATACGGTGATAGATAGAAATATTTGGTCTTCAACGAAAATAATTCTAATCACAACCTCCACAATATTGCCGAAGATTGTAATCATCTAGGACGTCCATATAATAAGATGTTTTGTAATGTAACGTTTCGCCAAATTGTTATTGAATACAGCGCCGAAGTGGTGGGAGAAAGAACTATTGTGTCTTCGACGGAATTAATCGCCATAAAAACCTCCACAACTTTGCCGAGCATTTCAATCGTGTACGACCTCTGTATAAAAAGTTCCAAAAAAATTTCAAAAATTGATATCGACTACAGCGCCAATATGGTGGCAGATAGAACTATTTGGTCTGTGACGGAAATATTACTCATTATAACTTCAACAATAATGCCGAACATTGTAATCGTCCAGGACGTCCATATAATGAGATATTTTGTAATGTAACGTTTTGTTACAAAAAATTGTGATATAATTTTTGCTAAACGCCCCCATAGAAGTATTTCACTTCAAAAGTTTTACAAAATTTCAAAAATTTGTATTGACTACAGCGCTAATACGGTGATAGATAGAACTATTTGGTCTTCAACGAAAATAATTCTAATCACAACCTCCACAATATTGCCGAAGATTGTAATCATCTAGGACGTCCATATAATAAGATGTTTTGTAATGTAACGTTTTGCCAAATTGTTATTTAATACAGCGCCGAAGTGGTGGGAGAAAGAACTATTGTGTCTTCGACGGAAAGAATCCTCATACAAACATCCACAACTTTGTCGAACATTTCAATCGTGTACGACCTCTATATAAAAAGTTCAGAAAAAATTTCAAAAATTGATATCGACTATAGCGCCAATATGGTGGCAGATAGAACTATTTGGTATGTGACGGAAATATTATTCATTATAACCTCCACAATATTGCCGAGCATTGTACTCTTCTAGGACGTGCATATAATAAGATATTTTCCAATGTAATGCCTCGTCAAATTGTTATTGAATACAGCGCCGAAGTGGTGGGAGATAGAACTATCTGGTCTATCACGGAAATATTACTCATTATAACCTCCACAATAATGCCGAAGATTGTAATCGTCTAGGACGTCCATATAATAAGATATTTTGTAATGTAACGTTTCGTCAAAGTTCGAAAATTGTTATTGAATACAGCGCCGAAGTGGTGGGAGATAGAACTATTGACGGAATTACTCGCCATAAAAATCTCTACAACTTTGTTGAACATTTCAATCGTGTACGACCTCTACATAAAAAGTTTTAAAAAATATCAAAAATTTGTATCAACTACAGCGCTAATACAGTGATATATAGAACTATTTCGTCTTCAACGAAAATAATTCTAATCACAACCTCCACAATATTGTTGAACATTGTAATCATCTAGGGCGTCCATATAATGAGATATTATGTAATGTAACGTTTCGTTACACAAAATCGTGACATAATTTTGCTAAACGCCCCCATAGAAGTATTTCACTTCAAAAATGTTTGTGTTAGTATATGTTAAGATTGAAGTGGAAATTTCCAGAATAATTTTGATAACTGAAACTCAGAACAAAAAGTGTTGCCAGAATAAAATAGTGATGTGAATTTCATAAGCGGATGAAATAAACAACAAAAAAACAAAAAAAAACAATAGTAGACAGAAAAATTAACCATGAATTATTAAATATTATAATAGTGATAATAATATTAACAACAAAAGAAATAAATAAACAAGCATAACAAATAAATATTACCAAATACAATAACAAAATGGCAAATATAAACATTAACAAAATGAATATTAGTGAGTTGCAAAGAGCATTAAGGGAAAAAGGCTTATCAACATCCGGAAACAAGTCGAAATTGCTGAAACGACTAAAAGATTCATCAGAAGAATTAGAAAGTGTTGCTAACAAAGAAAATCAAGTACGGGGAACCAGACAAGCATCAAATATGCCTGTCATTGAAAATACATCCGAAACAGTTACAGTTGAACCTGAAATGTCAAATACGCATATTACGTCAACTATACTTGATACACCAGATGCATCAAACGAGAGAAATGAGATATTTAAATCAAATAACACTTTATCTAAACCGTTTTTTTCCTTTCAGGATATTGAAGGTATTCTAAGAATATTTACCGGCGATGATTTTATTACTGTTCAAAGCTGGATAACAGAAATAGAAGAAACCGCGAATATTATGCAATGGAACGGTCTGCAAACACACGTGTACGCTAAACGACTGTTGAAAGGAACAGCTCTATTAGTATCGCAAGCTAGAGTTACTTATTCTTGGGTGGATTTAAAAAGAAGATTATTAGAAGAATTCGACACGAAAGTAAGTAGTGCCGAAATACACAACTTGCTAGGAACGACCAAGAAAAGTCATGATGAAAGCTATCTAGCGTATGTTCTCAAAATGCATCAAATTGCTAACCAAGGTAATTGCGTAGATCAGGAATCATTGGTGCAATATATCATCAATGGCATCACTGACAAAACTGAAAACAAAATATGTTTATACGGTGCGCGAGACATCAACGAATTAAATATCAAATTAAAAGCATACGAAAGTTACAAAACACACACAGTACAATCAAAGTTCGTTCCGAAAGTTAATAACAAGCAAGAACAAACCAATAATAACGTTCCAAAGCAAAATGATTCATCATCAAAATGTAATTACTGTGAAAAGAAGGGGAACTTGGAAGAAAATTGCAGAACGAAGAGTGCCATATGTTACCAATGTCGAGAACAAGGTCATCGATCATTTGAGTGCAAAAATAGTAAGCCAAATGAAAATAAACGAAACGTCAATGTAGTAAATGCAAAGACTAAAAGTAGATATACAAACGTAGTAATGAAGATAAAGAATACTGAGATAGACACTCTAGTCGATACCGGAAGCGAAATCAGTCTAATAAGCTACGACACATATACGCAGCTTGGTAGCCCTACTTTACGCGATATATCAATACCATTGTCAGGTCTTGGCAAGTATTTCACGCGGACATCCGGTAGCTTGAATACTGAGATAGAAGTAAGTGGAATCACTATTGACATTAAATTACACGTAATAGAAGGAGTACATATTGGCATTCCAGCAATACTGGGACGCAATATATTGAGCCAAGTGGACATTTTGTCAACAGCAAACGAGACCAAATTAGTTAGCAAAGCAAAGAAATATTCAAGCACTGAAGTTGAAATGAAACAATTGATGTCCATCGAAGTCGAAAACGATACAATTCCAAATAAAGTAAAGGAGTTGATAGACAAGTATAAACCCGCAGAAAACGTCACTACGACAATTCAAACAAAGATCGTCCTTACAGATGAAATTCCGATTTATTCTAGATATAGACAACCAGCGTATGCAGACAAAAACATAATTGAACAACAAATTAAAGATTGGTTGGACAAAGAAATAATCACGGCTAGCACGTCAAATTATGCGTCGCCGCTAGTATTAGTGAACAAGAAAGATGGTTCGAAACGTTTATGCGTAGATTATAGGCATTTGAATAAAACGATAATAAAAGTAAGATCATCGTTTCCATCTATGGAAGAGCAACTACAAAAATTACAGAAAGGAAAAATTTTTAGTAAACTTGATTTGGAAAACGGATACTTTCACGTGCAGGTCGAACCTGACAGCAGAAAATACACTGCATTCTGTTCACATTTAGGATTGTATGAATTCACTAAGTCGCCTTTCGGACTTTGTAGTAGTCCTACCAGCTTTATCAGGTTTATCAATGAGGTTTTCAGAGATTTAATCATCAAAGGCATTATCATCATATACGTCGATGACATTGTTATACCAGCTGATAATACAGTCGACGCATTGGCAAAATTGAAAGAAGTTCTTAGAGTCGCAGCTGAAAATGGTTTGAGGATTAAGTGGCAGATTAATGACAGACACAATAGAGTATTTGGGATTTATAATCACAAACGGAACAGTTAGAGCGTCAAATGATAAGACAATCACTATTACAAAATTTCCAACAACTCGAACAGTGAGAGATATAAAGAGTTTTTTGGATTGGCAGGCTTCTTCAGAAAATTCATTCGAGATTTCGCAATCAGAGCATTACCACTGACAGATCTTACGAAAGATAACATGAAATTCCAGTTTGGTATGAACGAGCAGAGAGCATTTACCAAATTAAAAGAAGCATTAACAAGACCACCAGTATTATGTCTATTTAATCCAGAAGCAGAAACCGAAATTCACACGGATGCTAGTCAAGACGGATACGGTTCTGTGATGATGCAACGCCAATCAGCTGATCAAAAGTTTCATCCGGTTTACTACTCAAGTCATAAGACAACCACTGCTGAATGAAAATTCTCTAGTTACGAACTAGAGGTACTTGCAGTAGTCATCGCTTTAAAGAAGTTCAGAGTGTACTTGTTAGATTCGAAATTCAAATTAGTAACCGATTGTAAAGCATTACAGACAACATTGGATAAGAAGGACTCAGTTCCGCGAATCGCAAGACGGGCAATGGCACTTCAAGAATTTAGTTTCGATATCGAACACAGGCCAGCATCCAGATAACAACACGTCGATGCTCTTAGTAGGTATCCACTTATGATGATTACGCAGGTGACTCCAGCGATAAGAGTCGCCCAAAATGACGACGAATTCGTATCCACCGTCAAGAAGTTGTTAGAAACCGAACCATAACAAGATTATACAGTCATCAATAATGTTCTATATAAGTACTCTGAAGGGAAAAACAAATTATACATACCAAAAGATTTGGCACGAGAAATCATTCGACAAATACACGAAGAAAACGGTCATTTCCTCGGAGAAAAATTAAAAAAGATTATCGAAGCAGATTACGTAATAAAAAACTTGAACGAAGAAATTCAGCAATGTACTAGAAACTGTATTCAGTGCATTCTAGCTGACAGGAAACGTGGAAAGAAAGAAACCGATACCTAAAGAAGAAATCCCGCTACAAACATATCATATTTACCATTTGGGTCCAATGACTAGCACAAATAAAAATTACAAATTCATATTTGCAGTGATCGACGGTTTCTCAAAATTCTGTTGGCTTTACTCTACAAAAACGGTGAATGCAGCTGAGGTATTGCATAGTTTAGACGTTCAAAGAACGACATTTGGAAATCCAAGACGAATAATTGCCGATAGAGGAGCAGCGTTTACGTCATAAAATTTCGTCGAATATTCCGAACGCGAAAACATCGAGTTAGTTCATATTACGACAGGGGTTGCACGCAGTAACGGCCAAGTCGAACGACTCAATTCAATTATAATCAGCGTATTGACAAAAGTTTGTCAAAATGATCCATCCAAATGGTATAAAAAGCTTTCAAATGTTCAGACCGTGATCAACAGTACATACCAACGATCCATCGACACCACACCATTCGAACTCATGTTCGGAGTTCCGATGCAAAGAAAAGAAGATCTTCAAATGCTCAACATTCTCAACGAAGAAAGACAACAAATTTTCAAAGCAAGTCGTGAGGATATCCGTCAGCGAGCCAAAAGACAAATTCAAAAAATTCAAGAAGAGAACAAAAGAACGTACAATTTAAGGTCTCGTCCAGCTCCGTCTTACCATGTTGGAGATGAAGTAGCCATAAAGCGGACACAGTTCGGCATTGGAATGAAGTTGAAGGGACATTATCTTGGTCCATATCGTATCACACAAGTATTGGGTAAAGATAGGTATCAAGTGAAGAAGATTGGTGAACACGAAGGACTCCAAGTAACTACTACCAGTGCAGACAACATTAAGCAATGGGTTCATTCGGGACGATTGAACCATCAGGACCGCCGAATGTGGGATTGTTGATCTGGCAACGCCGCATTTTCCAGTTTAAAGAAACAAAGATTTTTGACATTCATAGCAGTTGTTCGCAGTTCATCAAGAGAAAAGGAAGTTAAACTTACCTAACGGAGAAATAAAGTCAATTAAAAGGAAAACGTGCTGAAAGTTAATTGTAATCGTCCAAGGCATAATTACGAGAACATATGTAAATCGAAAAATTGTTATTTTAAACTAAATCATTTGTTCTTTGTTTTTTCTGCGCGGCATAACTACGCGTTCCTTTTTTGTAATCATTCACGCGGCATAACTACGCGTTCATTTTTTCAATCATTCACGCGGCATAATTATACATAATAAAACATTATATATTGTTACAAGGATAAGAAAAGTGTTCATTTGTTTTCACCAACCCAATCCTTTTCCCACATACATACATTGATTGTAGTCAGAGTATCTGCAGCCTCTTCCTTATACTCCCAGTTCGCAATCAGAGTTTCAGCATTAACTGGTAAAAGATGGTTAACTGCTTTAGATGGATCCTATAAAAGTGTATATAATTCAGCTGGTTGTGTTATTATAGAGGTTTTCGATTGGTTTTCCCTCTGACCAAATTTACCCCAAAATGAATTTAATATCAGCTTAGCGGTGGATCTTAAACCGGGGTTTTTTTCTATTTTTTCCGGTTCTAATACCATGTCCTCATTCTCAAAGAATTTTTAACATATTCATGTTTTTCCTCCTCTGTAACACATGTATTAGGCCACCCAGAAGCTTCCTGTTTCATTTTTAGGAATTTGTTCATCATTTCTGTAAAGAGGCCATCTGTTTTTTGCCGCACCTCATAAGACCATATTTCATAAATTTCCAGCAGTTAGTAGCCCTTTTCAATGGACTTATTTACTTCATCCAGTACCCATGTTCCAGTTAATGCCCTTTCATTTTCTTCATGATTACAATCCTCTTGACTTTTTTCCAAACTACATGTGAAGCATAATGAGAACATTAACTTTCGGTTTTGTTTCATCGGTAAGACAGGATGATACAGATTTTGTGGTGGTAAAATTTTGCATTTAATCAGGCCATCAATTTTTGTTAAATATAGCTTGGAGCACTCCAAGTTACCAACATATAATTTCGGGTGAGCGATGGGGAATATTCCGTTTTTACATACCCACGGCTAGAGAGAGCATACATCAATGTATTTAATTTTTCCTCCTGACTTACATTTATAATAAGTTCTGGCGTTACCCGTCCGACCACCGAAAAATGCATCGCGAGGATTAAGTGGAGCACTAACTAGTACAGAATGGTTATTCACGTACCTTTTCATTTCCGTATTAGCATACATTTCTCTTCGGAATTCACATTCCCACTTTGCTATAACCTCATATCCCGATGATCGAAGCCTTTCAGTTTTAAATACAGTTGAATCATAACGAGAATTTAATGCATCGCCTCCGCATCCATACAGAGAACCATCTCTATTTTTTGTGAGACACGCGGGATGACCGTGGTAATAACAGCCGTGAAATTCAAAAATTTGTCTCGTCTCCTCGCAGTAGCCATCAACTTTTACCCCCTTCTAGTTGTACGCGTGCCGGATTTGTATATTACCTTGTTACTCCTCCCAAAGCAACCACTATATAGCAACCTTCGATGCAATTTTATCTTCACGATAGCCTGTTTTTGGTATTAGAGCGATTGTATACGGTCGGAGGAAATTACGTCTGAATACCAGATTACAGGCAGACGCTATAGTTACTGCTTCCACGAATGGGCATACATTACATTCCCTCATCATCAGACTTCGAAATTTGAGACAGCCTTCTGCTAAAATCTCTACATCACTCTTACAGTAATCTACTAAATCACGCTGCGGATTGAATTCGTCGTTTTTGAATTCCTCATACCATTGTAGAAAGCAATTCCGATCATCAACCTTCATAGTATTTGGACTGTAGAATTCAACTGCTGGCAATTTTCCGATATAGTTCTCATTTCTGACTGTATTAAATAAGTGTGGAAAATACCCTTTTTTAAATTTGTATGCCACACCAAGGGCTTGTGATATTTTTGACAGTGCCATCGGGAAGTAGTTCAAGGAATCTATGAACTTTATATTCCCAATCATCATCAATATGATTTTTGTACCTCGCATGATCAGTTCCGGTGTGATATCTATTTTCTGGAGCACATAATTCAAAATAAATTGGTGATCAAACGCCTGCCCATTATGTGCAGGCACTATCACATGTTTATGGAATTTTCGAACATTTAATGAATATTTTAAGAAACTTCCAATAACGTTTTCTTTGAAAATTTCAAGTCTATACCCACAGTTTTGACAGAACTATAACACCATACCCCTTATTTGCGAAAGTGGCTATCCGTAGAATGAATCTTTCGGTTGTAAGAACGGATTGAAGATTGAATCGTACATTGTTTTTGCTTTACTTGTAGTCTTTATTTATTTTTCTTAAATTAGTTAAGTACTAACAATATTTTAGATTGTTTGGAAGATTAATTTTCTTACGATTGATTCTTTTTATTTATTTTTATTTACTTATTATTTAATAACTAGGGGGGTACCCGTCCTAAGACGGCCTCCTAGAAATTTCAGTTTACAGATCACAGTAAATTAACTAAATTTATTCAAGCGTACAATCTCAATTCGCAACTTTATAGATCTTTTACCCTGTTTTAGTAACACCACTGGAGATATATTTCATATCTTAGGTCGACCTATTCAGAAAGCACATTATTTGCGACGCAACAACTCGAGTGGAGCCATTTAATTGATCCCATTTCCCCGAATGGCAAAATAGCTCCCGTCAAACATATATTACGTAAAGGCAAAAACCTCGGCAACCGCAGCGCCAAAGTGGTGCGAGATAGAATTATTTTATCTTCGACAGAAAAAATTCCCGTCAAAACCTCCCCAACTTAGCTGAACATTGTAATCGCGTTTGCACTCTATATAAAAAGTTCAAAAGTTTCTATTGACACCAGCGCCAAAGCGGCGAAAGATAGAACTATATGGTCTTCGGCAGAAATAGTGCCAAATTAAAACTTGCACAACTTTGCTGAGCATTGTAATCGCGGTTACCCCTATATAAAACGATCCAAAAATTTTATTGACTCCAGCCCCAAAGCGGTGACTGATAGAACTATCTGGTCTTCGAGAGATATAATCCCCATTATAACTTCGACAATTTTTCCGAACACTGTAATCGTGTGTGACCTCTATATAAAAAGTTAAAAGTTTCTATTGACTACAGCGCCAAAGCGGTGAGAGATAGAACTATATGGTCTTCGGCAGAAATAGTGCCAAAGGATAACTTCCACAACTTTGCTGAGCATTGTAATCGTGTGTGACGTCTATATACGAAGTTCCAAAATTTGTGTTGATTTCAGCCCCAAAGTGGTAAGAGATAGAACTATATGGTCTTAGGCAGAAATAGTGCCCAAGGAAAACTTCCACAACTTTGCTGAACATTGTGATCGTGGTTACCCCCACATAAAACGATCCAAAGACTGTATTGACTCCAGCGCCAAAATGGTGACTCATAGAACTATCTGGTCTTCGAGAGATATTATCCCCATGAAAATCTCCGAAACTTTGCTGAACATTGTAATCGCGTATGACCTCTAAATACGAAGTTCCAAAATATTATTGACTCCAGCGCCAAAGCAGTGAGAGACAGAACTATATGGTCTTTGAAAGAAATATTCCCCAAGAAAAGCTACACAACTTTGCTGAACATTGTTATCACGTGTGATCTCTAAATACGAGGTTCCACAATTTTATTGACTCCAGCGCCAAATCGGTGAGAGATCGAACTATATGATCTGCGAAAAATTAATCCCCATGAAAACCTACACAACTTTGCTGAACATTGCTATCGCCTGTGACTTCTATATAAAAAGTTCGTAAATTTGTATTGCCTCCAGCGCCAAAGCGGTAGGAAATGGAACTTTGCTGTGCACGTCAGAATGTCCGGCATAAAAATCTTAATAAGATTGCCTCAGGTCAGAATTATGTCCGAAGTATATTTCAGATTATAAATGAGGTTTTCCGAAATAAGCTTTCAAGCCCCCCTTTTTAACTCCTCCGACCCCAACCTCCCCGGAAACAACATATCAAAAAGAGTTTTTTTTTTGCTCAACGAATTTTCTTTCCGGACAATATAGAACGGACAGAAACAAAGAAAGAAATAAAGAAAGAAAGAAATAAAGAAAGAAAGAAAGAAATAGAGAAAAAAAGAAGGATTAGCCTTGTATATATATAATATTTTGATTTTTTTTTTTGAACTTATTATTTAATATTGTAATATTTTGAATTTTGATGTAACATATTTATATATTTTTGTTTTTTGCTTTTTTTTTATTTCTAATAAAAATTTTGACATAGTAATTTGATATATATTTTTTTCATGTTTGATTTTAATTTTCATGGGATTGATTTCACCAGTAAAATTGGTTGATTATTTGTATCTTGTGTTTCCCTTATTTGTTTGTTCTCGTGGATAGGAATTTTTAGTTTTCTACTAAGGTATAGTTTTCTCATGGAGAAGTATAATAGTATGATAGTGATAGTTAGTAGCACATACGTCATTGCGTAATGATGGAAATCATGGGATGAAAATATTTGTGTTACAGATTCTTTCTCTGAATTCTTTTGTGTTTCTAACGCTTTGCTAAGGTTATCTAGAGCTTTATTATCTGAGTATTTCAGGACGAAAGTGTCGCCAATTGTATCAGTAATGTTTTCTAAATGGTTTGAATGACTTATTTGGAAACTTAAAGTCATGGATGGTAAGTAAAATTGGTTTAAACTAACATTTTGGGTTGAGATAACGTCTAGAGTTAGTTCTTTACTGCGAATATAGCAATTTGGTGGAATTTCGCTGATTCCACATCCATTTAGAAGGGTAGAGGACAAGTTGTTGTTGCAGATTATGTCAATGGTTGCGTTTTGATTAAGAGAGAGCAACCATTTGTTCGGTTGCGACAATTGAATCCAATATTGTGTTGTTGGTGCTTCTCGCATTTTGCAAGTAGGTGGAAGTATATTCTGATGGTTTAATAATTCTAATTCACATATTAGGTTTTCTGAATTAACATTGAAGATTGGGTGTGCCATTTGGCACAACTAGTCTTCTGGCTTCCTTTTTATGCATGTGTGGAAATCTAGTTCGTTTAGGGAATAATAATGTTCTTTCCGGTAATCTATAATTAGGTAATCAGTGGATGGTTGAATGTAGGGGATTTTGTGATTATAAACAGTAGGTAAGGGAATGATTTTATGTAATAAATAACTGGTTCCGAATGGTAAAGGGATTTTTGTTTCGATTATTATTTTATTTCCAATTTTGTTTGCACCAGTTTGGCCTATCTTATATAGTTGGATCAGACTAGAATCGTCTGATGAAATAGGAACGTTTAATCCTTGTTTTAGATTTTTTCGGACGATATTCAGAACGTTTTCGAGTTGTGGGGGTGTTATTATGTATGGGTTTGGTTTGCCATTTCTTACGTCTATGAGTAAGTCAATTATAACGCGTTGCGTATGTCGGTAATGTAATAATGATAGCTTAAGAGAAGAAATTATTATTTCAATTTGAATAGTTTCGGATCGCATTTCTCCGTCTCTAATTAGTTTATTGAGTATGGAATCGTAATGATCTAATTTCGTTTTTATTGTTTTAAATTGTTCGGAAATTTCCATTTTGTTTCTTTTAAAAATATGAACTGTATTGTCTATTATTAAAGTTTGTTCTGAAAGTGGTTTTGAGTAATGTTGTTCGTTGGATTGTAGTGTAGAAATTTCTTCGTCGTATGATTTTGCGTCGCTTTCATCTAATGTACCAAAGAGAGCTTTACTTAGGGTTCCTACAGCGTTAAATAGACTTCGTTGCGTCTGTCAGAATTTGATGTTAGGATTTCGTCGCTGTCTGGTATTTGCTTTAGTATGTAATTTAGTTGTTGTAGTTGATTTTTACATGGTTCAAAGATATTGGTAGTCATACTATTAATGTTCTTACATACGGATGATAATTGCTGTATTGTTTCCTAGTATAAATATATATATCAGCAACATCTTTACTGGAATAAAGGTAGCAATTTTTAATCGGAATAGGATTTAAGGTTATTGTTATGAATTCTCTTTAGTATATTTCCAACTCGTATTTTAGAGTTTTCTGGAGAATTTATTTCTAGAATTTCGTATGGGCCTGTCCATAATGCTGAAAACTTATTTTTCTTTACTTGATTTTTTAATAGTACCTTGTCGCCTATAACAAATGTTTTTGTTTTGCTGCCTATGTCGTAATATTTTTTAGATTTATTTTTATTATGAATAAGATTTTCTCTTGCGATTTTGTAACTGTTTTGAAGGCGAGCCTTAAGCTCATTGGCATAATTGTCGTAATTGCAACTGATTTCAGGTTCTCTTCTTAATGAGGATGGTATTGTTGGTGGAAAACGGTATAGTAGTTCGTATGGGGTAAAATCAGTACTTAAATGTGTGGAAGTGTTATACACGAACATTGAGTAAGGTATCCAAGTATCCCAAGTGAGTGGATCTTTGTTGACGTAATGACGTAAGTATTCGGTCAAAGTACTGTGGCTTCTTTCTAATGCGCCATTCGTTTGTGGGTGGTATAGGGTTGTTTGTATTTTTCATATTTTTAGTAGTTTACGTACTTCTGAAAACATTGAGCTTAGAAAATTAGATCCTTGATCAGTTAGAATTATATTGGGGATACCGTGTTTGCAGATAATCTCCTCTGTAAAATGTTGTGCGATAGTTCCTGCTTCTGCATCTTTTATTGCTATTGCTTCAGAGTATTTTGTTAGGTCATCTTGAAAGGTTAACATATATTTATTACCGTTATAGCTCACAGGTAATGGTCCTACTATGTCTAGAAATATTTTTTCAAACGGTTTTGAACTTGTGGTAGCAATTTTCATCGGGATTTTCTCACCTTTTCGAACTATATTAAGTTGACATGTGGGGCATTTCCGTATAAACTTTTTTATATCATTAGTCATACCATCCCATCTATAAGTATGTTTTATTCGTTTTATAGTACGGTTTTGCCCTTGGTGACCACCTAAGGATGTATCGTGAATTTCCGTTATGATTTTATTTATGTCTTCCGGGTCTGTAAGCGTTATAATTTCGTTTATATAAAAAATAGGCTGAATTGGGGAATTTTGGAATACTTTAGAGCAAATTGACTTTGTTACAAAATAGTGGGCGTTGTTTAGTACCTGAATAGAGATACTAATTTTTTTTTCTTGTGTTTTTTCACATGCCGTTCTAAAATTGGAAAAGATTTTCTCCAGTGCTTTTTGGTCTTGGTGTATAAGTGCTTTACCTATAGTGAAACAAATTTTATCTGCTTTGAATTCCTTTATGTCTCCATGCTTCATGTCTTTAATTTCTTTAAATTTTCTTCTAGTTCTTTGTTGTTTCTACAATAAATAAAATATTTATTTTTTTCTGGATTAATTGCGGCTTAACTTCTTGTTATTATCTGAATAATTTTAATTTCCTTTGAGTTAGCTTGAGACAAATTGTTCAATTCCTTAGTTCTTTCTATGATTACTTGGTATGCAAATTGTAATTGTTTGTACAAGTCCTATTCTATATTGTCGTAATTGGCGCAATATATGTGTTACTGAAACAGAAATTTTTTCTTCTTTTTCGATAATGGCGAGACAACATTCGATTAAACAGAATATTCCTAATCTACCTATGCCGGCACTGCAGTGTATTATAGGTGGTCCGACTTCGGTGTTAAATGTACCTGCTTTTCTAATTCCTTGGATAAAATCTAGGAGTTCAATAGAGGAATTTGGAGTGTCTAAATCAGGCCAGTTTTTATAGTGAAAGAGTGTAATTGTTTTACTTTCTTTTGATTCAATATTTGTAAGTTTGAAGGTTCATTTTGCGAAAGTTGCGTCTTCTTCATTTTTGATATATTCGACTATGAGATCAACATCTGCTAAATTCAAAATATTTTTATTTTCAAAATTTTTCGACCAATACTTGTCACTTTTTATTTCATTATTTTCGAGTAGTTCGTTTAACATGATTATTGTTTTTGAATTTTGTTCCCATATCATTAACCAGAAATGACTTATGGTTTCTTTAAGAGGTTCTTGGGTTAGTATGTATTTTCCCTATGCTTTATTCATATTGATTATACTAGCATTTATGTAATAAGTTTTTCCGTGATGGATTTTTATTCGAGAATGATCGTAGGGGATTATATTTGGATATCGATTAAGTATTTGATTTTTGGGTTTTTGAGATTCTTTCGACGAGATTGATTTTTCTTCTCTTTCTCTATCGCATTTTTTGTTAATTTCTTCAAATATTTTATTCCACTCTTTATTGAATTCGATTTCGTTGTACTCTTCTTCGATATGATTTATGTTATTTTGATTAAAATTTTTAATCTTTATTCTGCTTAATGCGTCTGCGTTCGAACTAGCTTTTCCTGGTTTGTAAACAATTTTGTATTAGTATTCCTCGAGTTTTATTCTCCATCTCATTAAACGAAAGGTAGGGTCTTTCAGACTCATAAGCCACGTAAGCGGTTTATGATCAGTGATAATAGTGAATTTTCTACCGTAAAGGTAGGGGCGAAATTGTGTTACTGCAAATATAATTCCTAATAGTTCTTTTTCGATAGTTGAATATCATGTTTCTGCACTCTGAAGAGTTCTGCTTGCATAGAAAATTGGTTTATCGTGACCTATTTTTCCTTGCGATAGTACCGCTCCAATTGCAAAATCACTGGCATCAGAGGTTACTAAAAATTCTTTATCATATTGGGGATATTGTAATAAGGGGGATGTGATTAGTCTTTGTTTTAGTTTGCTAAACGATTCGTCGCAAAAGGCATCCCATTTAAAGTTTTCACCTTCTTTTTAATAATTTGGTCAAAGGTTTTGCTAATTTAGAAAATTCTATAATAAATCGTCTATAATGTCCTACGAATCCGAGAAAAGCTTTTATATCTTTCTCCTTTCTTGGTACTGGGTAGTTTTTAACTACCTCTATCTTACTAGGGTCCGGTAATACACCGTTTTCTCCAACTGAGTGTCCTAGATATTGAATTTGTTTACTAGCGAAATGACATTTCTCGGGTTGCAATTTAAGGTTATTTGATCGTAATCGTTGTAATATTCTTATTAACTTTTCATTGTGATATTGTAAATTATACCCGTGTACTACAATGTCATCCATGTAGACAAAGCATTCAATCCCTTGAAGACCAATAAGTACTGTATTCATTAATCTCTGAAAAGTAGCTGGGGCGCGTTTTAGACCGAATGGCATTCTATTATAAGATAATGTCCATATGCGGAACTAAACGCGGTTTTTTCTTGGTCGTTTTCACTCATCGGTATTTGATGAAATCTATTTGCCAAATCTAAGGTGCTAAAATATTTAGCTTTACCCAACTGATCTAGAATATCAGTTATGTTTGGTAATGGGAATGCATCTCCAACAGTGATTTCATTTAAACGACGAAAATCAACAACTAACATCCATTTTTTGTTTCCAGATGAATCAGATTTTTTCGGTACAAGTAGGTAAGGTGAATTCCAAGGACTTGGTAAAATTATACCTTCTTCTATTAGTTTGTAGATCTATCTATTGATTTCGGGTCGATGTGCTTGTGATAGTCTATATGGTTTTACATTTACAATGGGTTTGTCAGATAGAATTGGAATTGTATGATTAATTGCATTGGCGCATGTTAGATAGTCTCCTTCTAAATAAAAGGCGTCATTAAATTCTCGGCAGATATCATAAATGGATTTTGATTCTTCTTTATTGCAATGGTTTCGATTGATTTCGTTTTCTAATCGACTTTAACGATTTTCTATCGGGTCGTGCTCTGTATTCAAGCTTAAAATATTATATTTATTTAAATGTTCGCCTCGTGGTTTTAGTTGGTGAATATCTATGTATTCATCGCTTTTGTTTGAGTTTAATATTGTTACTTTTGCGAAGCCGTTTTTGTCTGTTTTCACTATTACATTTCCTAAATATACGCCCTGTTTTATTTCTTGATTTGACAAAAATAATTCACCTTTAGTATCTGCTTATGCCCTATGGTAGGTACTACCAGAGGGTATATTAATTTTGTCACTAAATGTGTACCGCATAGAAATAATCATCGCAGAAAAATTTCAAGGGTATGATTGTGCAGGGAATCAAAAGTTATATCGATTTATGCATATCCGTCCGTCCGTCCGTCCGTCTGTGGACAAGATAACTCAAAACCCGTTATCCGATTTTGATGAAATTTATAATTTGAATTGCTTATTCCTTAACTGGATTTGCTATTGCATTTGAGCAAAATCAATCCGCAGCGGACAAAGTTATAAAGGAAAAACCAGAGTGACCAGAAAGTTTTGTCGTTTTTTTGGTTATGGTTTTTCGGATGTAATTGGAAAATTTGTCAATCGATTTTGTTTAAATTAATTATACAGATTAACTACATAAATAGACGATACTATGTTAAATATCAGTTACATCGGAGCAAGGATAGTGGAGAAAGAACTAGTTCTAACCTAAAATAAGCCTGTTCATAAAGTTTTTAAGATGTATTTTAAAATTTTATATACCGATTTGAATCAGATTTACGAAACGTGTTTACACTATTAGACTCCAGCCTAAATGTGAATTTGGGCAAATTTGAGATTGAAGAAATGAAGTTATGGAGAGAAAAACCTTAAAATACTGATTTAAGTAGAAAGTTCGTGGCGTTTTTTTTTTCCAATAGATGGCTTTAGAATCGTATAACTTTAGTAGTTCTAATCCTATCAAGTTATGTTATAGCGCGCTTAAAAGGTGACATTTTATAAAATATTTATGAAAGAAATTGTGAAATTCAGGCAGAACTAATTGGGGTAATTGGGTTCGGAACATGAGCCAAAATTCTGAAAAAAGTTCCCTATATTAATGCTCCATGTAAGGTACTGCCGTCCGTCCGTGGACAAAATAACTCAAAAACGTGTTATCCAATTTTCATGAAATTTAGAATGCTACTTGGTTATTGCTATAGTGGATTTGGTATTGGATTTCAGCAAAATCGACGAAGGGGAGGGAAGTTATTAAGCAGAAACGAGTGTGACCAGAAGCTTTTGTCATTTTTTTATATGGTTTTTAGGATTTAACTGGAAAATTTGTGAATCAATTTTGTTTAAATTAATTATATTGGTTAAATGCGTAAATAGACGATACCGTGTTAAATTTGAGCAAAACTATCCTTGTGTAACGTGTGCCCTAAAACTACACGCTTACTTGTATTTTCAAACCTACACGGTAACACTATTGTAACCATCTGCGTGGTCAACTTTTTGCGAAAACCGCATGTTTCAAAAAATTCCTTCCACAAAATTCGATTCACCTCATATCCGTGGTGGAAATAAGTTGAAAAGAGTCCCCGCTGAGAGAACGAAAGAAGAGATACAAAGAAGAATGGGAAAAATTTGACCGTCTACTATTCTGATTGGCAGGATAAAAGTTAAAACAAGAAATACCGGTTTTGGTTTTAGAATGGATAAAAATTTTACGAACGGGAAATAAGAGAAGGAGAAAAATTTTGTCGATGAGAGGAGTCTGGTTTGAAATGTTAAATAGAGGAGTCACGTCCAGAATGTGATAGAAAAGGGTTCACTTTTTTCGGCTCCAAGATCTTTTTTTTAAAAAAAAAAAAAATGTAAAGAGGGAAAACGATTAAAAAAAAGAAAAATTAAAAATACGCGAAAATTTCAAAAAGATTTAATTCTTTCTGAAATTTAAATGCGAAAAAATTCAAAACGAAGAAAAATAGGTGAATAAAGAAAAAAGGAAATAATAATAAAGAGTCGGATTTAGGTGGTAAAGAAAAAAAAACGTGCTTTAAGAGTTTGAGAAAAATTTTAGTGGTTATTTTTTTATGAGAAAAGAACAAAAGTGAGATTGAAATTAAATTAAATAAATTGACTTAGGGCATGTTTAATAATAGAGTTTTTTTTTAAAAAAAATTTTCCTTTCATTATAAAAAGAAAAGAAAGAAGAAAAGAAAGGAAAACCCCGAATACGAGCATTTACTGTGAAAGCGTGGTTTCGTTTTTTTTGCCTGTACAGTGAGAGACATAAGTTCATTAGCTTTTTTTTATACAAAAAAAAAAAAAATAAATTAATAAATGTTAATTCATCAAAAACCTATTTTAAACTTGATCGGCTCGATAAATACATAATTTAATGCGACTAATTCATGAAAATATTAAAAGAACAGTTTAAAAGAAAAAATAAAAAAAATAAAAAAGGAAGGAATGGGGTAAATTTATCGAGTTGATGTGCTACAAGAAGAATTACATCAATTGGATTTGGTGATCATATGCGGCATTTTTTTTTGTGATATCGATGGTTATCAAGCAGTGGTGATCCGGAGGTGCTTCGATTCCAGTTTTATCCTATAAGATGCGCAAAACGGAATTTTCATCGGTTTCAGTGTAGTAAGTAAAACGGGCGCTACACTTTTAAGGTAATTGAAAAGAAAAAAAAAAACAAACCAAAACTATTCATTTTAATTTAACGCGCACAAAAACAAAAACAAAAAAACGAAAGATCGGCGAATCAAGAAAAATCATTTTACGTCATATGTTGATGTACACCACATTCGAAATTGCTCGGATTCCTGTAACCGGAAAAAAAAACAAAAAAATGAATTAAACTTCGATCACGGAATAAACAACCGAATTGAAGTAAAACGCCCCATCCTGAGGCGAGTGAACGAGATTCTGTTAAATAAAATACATCAAAATGGATTTTCTAAATTGACTACACAAGAAAAAAACATCAATATACGTAGAGCAACTATATAGTCGTCAACCGTTTTTTTTTATATTTATATGTCACTTATGAACACACGCACTAATACAATTTTTTTTATATAAAAATAAATATTATTTTCTAGAAATTACATCATAAAAGAAAAGGAAATAATTAATTAATAAAAAGAAAAATTTACAAATGAAAAGCTAGACAGAAAAATTTTATTAAATATACAAGGAGGTGTCCAAAGTAATCAGGACTTTAAAAAAAAAACAGAACAAATGGTTTTTTCGGCAAAATCAATTGATTTTATTCAAAATAGTCTCCTTCTACTTCAATACAGCTTTTTGCACGGTCCAAAAGCATGTCGAACGAGTGTTTTAGCTCGTTGGCCTGTATGGCCGCCAGTATGCCGGTGCAAGCCTTTTGAATGGCCTCTACGTCTGCATAACGCTTTCCTTTCATCGGCAAATGCATTTTTCCGAAAGGTAGAAGTCGCACGGTGCCATATCCGGTGAATACGGGGTGTGGTTGATGGATTTTTGGTGAGATAATCGGTCACAAGCGTCGATCGATGAGACGGCGCATTATCGTGCAACAAACGCCAACTTCCATCTTCGCGATATTCGGGCCGAACACGTCGAATACGGCGCACCAAACGCTTCAAAACTCCTAGGTAGAATACCGCATTAACGTCTTGACCGGGTGGAACAAATTCTTTGTGGACAATACCCTTGGAATCATAAAAACAAATCAGCATTGTCTTCACTTTTGACTTCTCCAGGCGCGATTTTTTGGGTTTCGGCTCGTCCGGCGCCTTCCATTCAGCACTCTGGCGTTTCGTTTCGGGATCATATTGAAAACACCACGTTTCGTCACCAGTCACAATGTTATAAAGGAAGTTTTTGTCCTTTTTGACCTCTTTAATGATGTCCTTCGAATGTTGAATTCTGAGCAATTTTTGGTCGTCGAAGCTCATTTTCGCACCGATGACACAAACATACTGCACTTAAGACGCAATAACTTCACTTTCAATAGATGAAATGTCATGAAATTCTTACAGGAAGTCGATAAAGGATAGCAGATTCTAACGCACCAGTCGGCATATAGATGGCGCCACTAGGGGCGCTATATTCAAAAAGTCCTGATTACTTTGGACACCACCTTGTACATGCACAATATATATTAATTTAAATGAGTATTTCAAGAAAAAAAAAATGGAGAGAAAAATTTTGTTTGTTAGGAATTCATTTCATTTCAGTGTAGAAATGGAAAATTGAAATTAGCAATAATTATTTGAAATCTTGAGCAAGTGATCCCAAGCCACAAAAATAAAAAAAAAAACAAAAACAAACAAGATTTTTCTTTCGGTTCGAACCAGACTTAATAACATTTAGTTAATATTTGTTGTTGATTATGGAAAAGAAAAAAAGAAAAAAAAAGTGTTAATGTCAAATGTTAATGTCAAAAAGGAAAAGGAAAGGAATTGACTTTATAAAAACACTTTTTTTTTCAAAATAAATGCATTGCTGTCAAACAAAAAGAGAAAAAAAGACAGGAAATCACGAATGACTTTTTATTTTTTTTTATTTTTTTCGGAATAGAGGAATAGATATTTGAAAATTGCTCAATTAGTCTAATGGATCGTAAGTAGAAGGAACATAGGGGGAGAGATGGAGTGAGTGGTTGATGCGGCATTAACAATATAAGGGTCCATACTCATTTGAAGGGGCGAGTATGGACATACGGGGATCGGCGTTCTGCTGTCGGTCCATGTGGGAGGGAAGTGCCCCAAAGTCCGGTTGGCATTAACACGTTTGCCAATCGGCCCCGACATGCCTCGCAAGGCTTTCGCGGACGGCTGGTCAAGTTCCGGTGACCACCTAATTAACGAACACCCCCTTTATTCGGTTTTTTCTCGCAAAACCGAATTTCCTTGCTTGATATCTCGCGCTATCACTCTAAAGTTTGAACGACGTTTACATTCATCATGCACGCATAAATAACTATGTGTAACGCGATGACAGATGGTGGTGAGCAGCGACCCACCCCTCCGGCGAGTTAGTCTGTGCAACTCAGCAAGGCGTGCAGCCTTTCAGTTGCTCACATTTGCTGCACCATCTCATATCTTCTCCTCGCAAGGAAGAAGATATGCTGAAAAGGCCATCTGGGGATTTGCTTCTTCAATAATACCCCAAAATATGTAAACCGCTTGTTACATATATGGCGCCCAACGGTCGCTTGTCGGCCAATGTTTTGTTGTGCGCGGGGTAATTTAACTTCGGTTAAATTACATATATGGCGACCAACGTTTCGTTGTTCGCTCAGCGAATTTGTTTTATTTTGTTTGCCATTTGTATTTTCAACTTCGGTCGAAATTACAAATGGAGCTCAAACAAAATTGTTTGACACATTTTCGAACGAGTTGATGTTTGGAAATGGTGTTTTGGTTGTTACCTTATGGTAAACCAAAATTTTCAGAAAAACAAATTTTTTTATAAAAATTTGAAAATTTTGACTCTAATTTTTTTTCAGTTTTCTGAAACACCCCGCACTCTTTTTTTTAAAAAAATTTTTCATCTGTTTTTTATTAGTCAATTTTTTTTTCTGAAGGTGTGTTCACATCATAAAAATTTCTAAACGAAGTTTTGATGTGAACATAATTTCGGATGTTCGTTTTTTTGGCTATTCGTGATTGCGTTTATGTTGAGTCCAACTGTCGTCACGTTTTATTTACGGTTGCGTAGTAGCAGTACTTCGGATTTTTTTTGATTAAATATTCCGCTTGCCGCAAAAGCGTTTGAAATGTGGATTACGTGCTACATGAATATTGTAGTCATTGCAACGCTTCACGTTTCAATGCAGTTGAGACTCTGGGAAATGCTACAGATGCGGATGTATGAGCTTTAGTGTACCTTTCCGCATATTCTCGTGCTTAATTAAGCCCATGAATAATGCGGTGAGGACACGAGAGTCATGCAACCACATCAGACATAGTGATCCGGGATTGTGCCAGTCGTTTGGATCGGATCACATGCTACGGGCCTGGTTGCTATTGCAGGTGTCCGATCACTCGACTCGGTACTGTTCGCGGGTCACCCATCAACATCCAATTTTCGTTTCGTGAATGTGTGTCGGGTTTGTGTTTTCTTCGTGTCGTCCACTTGTTTCGTCTCTCTCTCTCGCTCTTACGTTATTGCGTTTGATTTTTTTTTGAAAATTTATTTTGTGCGGAACTTATATGAGAATTTAGTTTTCTTACTTTCGCGAGAAATTTAAATTGATTTTTTTTCGTTCTTTTCTCGACTTGGTTAGTTTTAGTTTTGATTTAAGTTTTAGTTTTCTTTATTAGTTTTAGTTAATTTATTGGGTTTGGTTTAGTTTCTTCAGTTTGGTTAAGTTTAATTTACAATAGTTCAATTCAGTTTTTTTCATTTGATTTGGTTTTTTTTGGATAACGTTTCCCTTAGTTTTAGTTTCATTCAGTTTTTTTTCATTTTGAGTTTGATTCGTTTTTTTTATTATTATTTCGAATCCTGGGATTTGGGTTTAGGTTTATTAAATTCAATTATATTTTGAACAATTTTTTATTTTCATTTTGTTATATAAAATATATTTTGGTGGGGGAGATTTTTTTTTTATATATTATTAAAATTTTTTTCAATTATCATTTTTTTTTATTGCTATATTTTTTTCTACAAATTTTTTTTTTACTATTATCATTTGTTTATCCTTGTTCTGCCCGATTTTTTTTTTTATTGATTCCGTGAAAGAACCAATCAGTGGAGAAGAAATAAATCTCAAAATGCCCGATTTGACCTTCAATTGTACTGAATTTCTGGCTTTACTTTTGAGTATATTTGATTTGGTGCGATTGTAATTTCGATTTTGGAAACTTAAGGTGTGTTTACGAAATGGCAGACACAAATACAGGTGCAACACCTAAAATCAACTCCACAGTTGTTCCAAACGCGTCACCGGAGCCAAATACAGATGCTCAAGGTGCTGCGGTGAGTGTTTTGACCGGTCAAGATGATTCTCGAGTAACGCGAAGCCAATCACACCTTTCGTTGGATTTTCCACCAGCTTCAAAATTTGTGGCTTCTGCTACAATGACAACTCGCAGTCGTAGTGGTAGAGGAAGAGGTGCGGCAAACCCAACTATCACACGATGGGGTTCTAGTGATGGCGCCTCTTTCTTCTCTCCTTCGGATCCAAGTGCTTCCACCGAAAACATAGGCACTATGATCGAGGCGGCTGTGAGCAGTCAGATGGCCAAAATCCAGAGTGAGTTACTCAACCAAATCAAGAGAATGACTTTGAATGCACCATCGCAAGCACCATGTTCAGTGGCTCCGCCAAAATCCGTTGACGAGTCTGCTAACTTCGACTATTCGAACGAAAATTATAGTTTAACCGTTCTTCTGAGACTAAGTCAACCAATAACAAACCCTAATGTAAATAGACCACCACCACCATTATTGGCAAGCGGGGATTCCCGTGCGCCTCTCGGTGCCTCTGTGCGTTTCCCGGATTACATTTTGGGCATATCGGTAACGACACATCTTTTCTACCACAACGATAGCAAAAGAAGGACTGTTGTGGTATCGTACACTCGAAAAAACCATGACCAATATTATCACAGTTCCAACACTTGAACCGTGATCTACCATTAGCATCTACAGCTTCTAAATGATCTTGTATTCCGTTTGACCACATATTTTCGCTCACATACCCTCGAATACTACTATCGATTTCGGCAGATTGATAGGGTAAACTAATACCGAAACGGGATGAATTAATATTATAACGATTCGATACCGGTTCGTGAGGAAAAGATTGGCCACCTCTGGTATATTGTTGGTGGTTATACGAATAATTTCTTGGGTCACAACCATTTTTAAAATCTTGGTATGGGAGATGAGAATCATTTTCTTGTCTGAAGCGAGAGTCTGGCATAAAGTTTGTTCTAGCAGTTATCTAGAGTTATCTAGAGTTATTTGCACCGAATTCCTGACTGTTTACATTTTGGCGAAAATCAGTGGTGCGTAAAATTTCGTTTGCGGGTCTAAGTTTATCATTATCCAAATCATTTGCCGAATCTGGTCCATACGAGAGATTACGTTCGTCAAGATCATCCAATTCATGGATGGGCCGTGTTGGGTTTTGCCATGTTCGTCTTGGATCCCTCTCAGAAAGATGGCGTTCCGCTTTGCGGCATACTTCCTGAAAGCGACTCAGAGTCATGGCAGGCATTCGGAAAACAAGATTTGCGATCTTATCTTTACGTTTTCTCTCATAATATCCGCCAATTCTATTTCTGTCATAGGACTTCTTAACCGATGGTATAAAGACATAATCGAATCGTAATAATCATCAAAAGTTTCGCTGTTGGATTGCTTTCTTTGTAACATCCGACGCATGATTTCATGGTCAGTGTCCAAGCTCTTGAATTGATGTCAGAGGGCCACCTTTAGGCCATGCCAATCGATGTGGGTTTCTCTTTTCAGCAGTCGCCAATACCACTGCTCAGCCTTATCGGAGAGCAGGGTATGGAAATGGGTACAAATGGCGTACCACGAATTATCCCCACGCGATTGCGTGGTTTCTATGCGGAATATGAATTCTTCCACAGACATATCTTGAGCCTTTCCCCTGAACCTGAATCCCCATTTGTCGATTCGGGTATCATGTCGTAAACTAGCGTGTCGAACTTCCCGACCATTACGATTCGTGTCTGAATTTTGATTTGAATTCCTACTTGGGCTACGCCTTTGATTGTTGTTTGGGTTAAAAGGCATGCGTGGATTCGGATCCTGACTGGGGTCGACGTGGTGACTATCGTTTGAAGCTGAAATAGCGTTCAAGTTTTGGTTACCAGCACCCCAATAATGCCCCCGGACCAATTAAAATAGAACCAACCTTGAGTCCGAATCTATCATTGCAACCAAATTCTCCGTCTGTCATTAAAATTTTGAAACGCGCAACGTCAACTAAAATCTCATCTAATAATCATATACTGGAAAGGTCGAATAAAACATTACATCAACGTCAAATGGAATATGACGAAGCTAGAAATAGAATAATCGGTGCTTTACTAAAACCGAGTAAGATTAGTAGTTTTAGAGAAAGGTGTAAACAAAAGAAGTTATTGGGTAAAACGGTGGAATCTGCTTTGGTGAAACTTAAACATGACGATCGACCATATGCTAAGTGGGAAATCGACGGTGAATCCCTTTTTGGCCTTTTGGACAGTGGTCCAAGTGTGTCCTGTCTAGGCGCTGGCGCTTTAGATTTCCTTGAACGTCATAAAATTTTAATTACTGGTCGTCCCACCACAGTCAAAACGGCTGATGGTAAAGCTCAACCTGTACACGGGCAAATTGCGATTCCAATTTCATACAACTGTTGTATTACATACGTGTTAATACTTGTAAACTACTGCCTACTGCCTTGCAGTAGTGACAGTAAGTCAGTCATGAATAGACGATAAAAGAAGACAGTTCTAAAATATAACATGGTGTCAGATTAAATTAAAAAATTAAATGAAATAATATAAGAATTATTTACGATGTCAAATCCAACGAATGGTGAAAGTTTAAGTCAAAAAAATAAAATATTAAGTTGTCAAATTCAACCAAGAGAATTAAAAATTCAAATTTTGGCGACACGTGGAAAAAATGGTTTAACCAATTTAAATTATATATGCGTGCCTCAGATTTGGAAATGAAGATGATGGACGAAAAGTTGCGTTATTACTTCATAGTCTTGGACCGGAAAGTTATGAAATATTTAACTCATTTAATGAAGATATGGACAAAATTAAATATGAAATCTTAGTGAAAAAGTTGGAGTCATATTTTGTGCCGAAAACTAATATTGCAATGGAAAGACATGTTTTTACCAGACAACAGTTAGTTGATGAAAGCATAGATGAATATATAACTGTATTAGTAAATTTGAGTTTCAATTGCTCATTCGGAAATTTACGAGAAGAACTGGTGCGTGATATATTAATATGTGGTCTAAGGGAAAATTATCTCTACATAAAAGAACGCCTTCTAAATGAAGGTGACATAAAGCTTGAAAAGGCTTTAGAAATCGCAAAAACAATGGAATCAACAAGAAGACAGTCACAACTACTACAAAAGGAAATGGATTTCAATTGTGTTGGTGCTTTACATAGTACCAAATTTAACAGTAATGACAGCCGACAAAATCCGTTTAGTAGAGGTCATCAGGGTCATAGAAATAGCCAGCCAGAAAGTGAAAAGAAAAAACAACAAATTGAATACAAACAGCAAGTAAATAAAATTGGAATTTGTAACAAGTGCGGTCTTGTCCATAGAGAACGGTGTCCAGCTATTGGGGTCATTTGTAACATTTGCAAGCGGAAAAACCATTATGCGAGAATGTGCATATACTAGAAAAATAAGTCAGTTAATCACTTGGGCTTAAAAAAAAGAAACAAGGAGTCATCATCATCATCAGAGCCGGAAGAATTTTTTGTAGGAGGATTGGACGTGGGTAAAGAAAAACTGTGGTACATTGAAATTAAAATAAAAAAAAATAAAAATTAAAATGCAATTGGACACAGGTGCGCAAGTCAATGTCATGTTGACTTTTGAATTTGAGAAATTGAAATTAGGTCCAACAAACTTAAAACGTTCTAATGTCAAAATCGCGGGAAAGTGTTTTTAACATGCGAATTTTTGAATCAACAACATCTAATAGAGTTTTTTGTTGTCGATTTAGAATGTCAAACATTATTAGGCTTGCATACCTGTGTGGAATTGAATTTAATAAAACGGGTTCATTCAATAAATTTAGATAACAAACTATCTGATAATAATTGTAAAATTTTACAGAAATATAAAAGTGTGTTCCAAGGCCTTGGTTGTTTAAAAACTAAGTGTCATCTAACAATAAGAAATGATGCTCGACCTGTTATTGACAACATGCGCAGGATACTTTTCAAATTAGAAGAATTATTAAAAGATGAACTTGATCGCCTAATTAAAATGAATGTGATTGTCCCCGTTGAGGAGCCTACAGAATGGGTAAACTCAATTGTTCTAGTAGCGAAACCTAATGGTAAGCTTAGACTATGTTTAGATCCTCGTAATCTAACTAGAGTAATATTACGTTCGCATTTTCCGTTACCGACAATTGAAGACATAAAATGACAAATAATTAATGCCAAATATTTTTCGATCCTCGATGCCAATTCAGGTTTCTAGACTATACCTTTAGACGAGCCATCTTCTAAACTATGCACGTTTATTACACCATTTGGGCGATATAGATTTCTACGTTTACCATTTGGTATTAGTTCAGCACCTGAAATTTTCCATTCAGAAATGATAAAAAATTTTTCTAATATACCTGCTTTTGTTATTTATATTGACGATTTTTTGATTTATGGTGCAACTATTGAAGAGCATAATAGTCGTCTCGAATTAGTTCTACAAACGGCACAAAATCTTGGTTTAAAATTTAACGAAGCCAAATCAAAAATTCTTTGCAATGAAGTTAAATACATGGGTCACATTTTTAGTCATCAAGGGGTCAAGCCAGATGAAACCAAGGTAGAAGCAATATGTAAAATGCCTTCTCCATCTTCTGTCACAGACTTACAAAGATTTTTAGGCATGATTAACTATTTAGGTTCTTTCATAAAAGATCTTTCAATTGAAACGTCCAATTTGAGAAATTTATTGAAAAAAGAGACTGAATGCCAATGGACACCATCACATGAAATAGAATTTAAAAACCTGAAATCTCTAATTAGTACAGCTCCAATATTAACATATTTTAATCCAAATAAACCACTAAGTTTATCTGTTGACGCTTCAAAAAACGCAATGGGTGCTGTAATCATGCATGACAATAGACCAATAGCCTTCGCATCCGCAACACTGACCAACTGTCAACAAAATTATGCACAAATTGAAAAGGAACTTTTTGCAATTCTTTTTGGTTGCACAAAATTCCACCAGTACGTTTATGGTCATAAAGTTTTAGTTGAAACAGATCACAAGCCTTTAGTGACTATCTTCAACAAGCCATTATACAAAATTCCTCCTAGGCTCCAACGAATTATGTTACGTTTACAAACATATGATCTAAATGTTGTATTTAAGCCTGGAAAATATATGTATGTAGCCGATTCGCTTTCACGAGCTGCGCTTCCCTATGAAACTTTAACTGAATTTGACAAAGACCTTACTTTACAGATTAACTTGTTAACTAGGAATCTATCTATTTCCAAAGGCAATCTAGAAAAGATTAGAGAAGAAACAAAAGCAGATTTAGGTCTACAGAAATTAATTAAATATTGCCATAATGGGTGGCCAAGCAACAAGAAATCCATAGACATTTTAACTTCACCGTATTTCACAATAAGAGATGAAATACATGTTTACGAGAATTTGGTTTTTAAGGGGTCAAGTCTAATTATTCCAAAAAATCTACATCACGAAATACTCCAAATAATTCATGAAGGTCATCTCGGCATAGAAAGATGTAAAAACCTGTCAAGAAATTTTGTGTATTGGCCCAACATTAATAATGACATTCAGAATTATGTTAGTCAATGTGAAACATGCATCCGTCATAGGAATAATAATCCAAAGGAACCTATCATTCTACATCACAAAACTGTAATTCCCTGGTACAAAGTAGGCATTGATCTTTTCCATTTTAAAAATAAAATATATTTACTGGTTATTTACCATCATTGCAGACACAACTACTGCCATCAGTAGTTGATCAAAATTTACATTTATCAAAACTTCGTCAGAATAATCAAAAAATTATAAGAAATTATAATAAAAATACAAGAAAACTGCAACCTCTGGAACAAGGGGAAAAGGTTTACTATAAAACATCTCTCACATCCGAATGGACGCCTGGAAAAATTGTTGGAGTGTGCAATGAACCCAGGTCATATTCCATTTTGGATGAGAATGGTCATATTTTCAGGCGTAATCGTCAACATATTTTAAAGGTTCCTCAATCTGTGGATGATCACAGTCATAATATAAAATTCACAGAACAACGTGAAACTATTGAAGATAATGATTCCAGTCAAGGTCATCATGAAAGATTTGACAATGATTTGAATGGAACACATCAAAGTGGAATGCAATTGCGCTCAGGTCGCGTAATTTCTTAGAACTAAATTTAAATTTTTTATATCGCATATTGTTTAAGCTTATTAGAATTGTGTATGTGGAAATCACCACTAATTTTGAATTGTTAACCTATATAAATTTTATTTTTAAATTGAATTGAATTATGTACTATATACACAAAAAAAAAAAAAAAAAAATAGTTAAAAAGAAAGATGTTGTATTACATACATGTTAATACTTGTAAACTACTGCCTTGCAGTAGTGACAGTAAGTCAGCCATGAATAGACAATAAAAGAAGACAGTTCTAAAATATAACAACAACAACATTACAAAAACACTTTCTCTATACGTCGTACCAGGACTTACCCGAAATCTATATCTAGGTGTAGATTTTTGGAAAGAATTCGATATAGCTCCGACTATATTTTCTAAAAGCGAAACTTTAGATTGTTTGTCAATTGACGATTCCAACACACACGCGCTAAATTCGGAACAACGCGCGCGTCTTGGAAGCATCTTAACTTTATTTCCTTCCTTTAACCAAGTCGGTTTAGGAAAAACACATTTAGAAGAACATGTTATTGAGGTAGAAAACGCGGAACCTGGAAAGCAACGCCACTACCCTCTTTCCCCTGCGGTGCAAGCCCTCATGTGTGCTGAGTTGGACCGTATGTTGGAATTGGATGTCATCGAAGAAAGTGTCAGCGCGTGGAACTCTCCTGTAGTCTTGGTGCGCAAACTTGTAAAGGTTCGCCTCTCTTCGACTCCAGGAAAGTAAACACCCTTACGAAGAAAGACGCCTACCCACTTCCACATATAGAAGGCCTCAGTAGACTTGAGAAGACGTGTTTCATTTCAAGTATTGATTTGAAGGACGCCTTTTGGCAGATACCGTTGGAAAAGCAGAGTAGGGAAAAAACTGCTTTCACAGTGCCTGGTTGACCGTTATACCAGTTTACAGTGATGCCATTCGGGCTCTGTAATGCTCCTCAAAGAATGTGTAGACTGATGGACAAAACAATTCCAGTCGAGTTAAGAGAAAACTGTTTCGTCTATTTGGACGATCTGTTAGTAGTTTCTGAGGATTTTGATTCTCACGTTAAACTTTTGGCAATCATTGCACGTTGCTTGTCTTCTGCTGGACTCACAATAAATTTGGAGAAAAGCAAATTTTGCATGAGAGAAGTTAGATATTTGGGTTACATCGTTGGAAACGGATGTTTAAAGACCGACTCAAATAAAGTATCTGCAATTTTTGACTTTCCTGCACCTACTACTCCAAAACAGGTTCGTCGATTTTTGGGCATGACAGGATGGTATAGGTGGTTTATTGCCAATTATGCCTCCTTGTCGTCGCCAATTACTGACTGCCTAAAGAAGAGTGCCCTGTTTGTTTGGACAGCGAAAGCTCAGGTGGCGTTTGAAGCCTTGAAGTCTTCATTAACTACAGCCTCGGTATTGGCCAACCCTGATTACACTAAACCCTTTATTATACAGTGCGACGCGAGTAAGACCGGTGTTGGAGGTGTTTTGCTGCAAAGCGACGACGAGGGCAATGAGAAACCCATCGCATATATTTCTCAAAAGCTGAACTCAGCACAACGCAACTACAGCGTGACGGAACTGGAATGTTTCGCTGCGGTGTTGAGCGTTAAAAAGTTCAGAGCCTACGTCGAAGGTTTGCCGTTCAAAATAATCACCGACCATGCGAGTTTAAAATGGCTCATGAGTCAGCGCGACTTGAGCGGACGTTTGGCTCGATGGAGCTTAAAGCTTCAAGCCTTTGATTTCGCGATTGAACACAGAAAAGGTTCAGAAAATGTGGTGCCAGATGCGCTTTCACGTGTTTACGTGGATGCGATTTCGGAAATAGTTTCGGCACATAGCATAAACTTGAATTCTGAAGCCTTCAAATCAAACGAATATCTCGACCTGATAGATACAGTGCAAAGCAACGCGGAAAGGCTGCCTCACACGCAAGTGTCAGATGGCTACGTGTATTTCAGAACAAGCTTTAGCACTGGCAATATCTTTCAGGAAGATCGATCGTGGAAGCTTTGCGTTCCATCTAGCCTCACGGACGAGCTCGTTCGCCTGGCGCATGATCCTCCACAAGCTGCGTACGGCGGTATTACCAAAACCTTATATCGTTTGCGGCAAAAATACTTCTGGCCTGGTATGGTTGACGAAGTACGTAAATATATCGCGAGTTGCATCGTATGTAAAGAGTCTAAGGCTCCAAATAGTGTGTTGAGGCCGCCAATGGGCAAACAAATCGAAGTTGACAGACCATTCCAGTACTTATATGTTGACCTGTTAGGACCCTACCCTCGGTCTAAGCATGGTAACACCACTCTCCTAGTTGTTTTGGACAAATTTTCGAAATTTGGTTTGTTCAAGACACTACGTAAGGCGTCTGCCGTGCAGATCACCGATTTCTTGGAGGAAAGCGTCTTCAATTTATTCGGCGTACCCGAGATTATATTTTCAGACAATAGACCGCAATTTATATCTAAAGAATTTCGCAAATTAGTTGAAGCGTATGGTGTGAAACACAATCGTACAGCTATCTACTCACCACAAGCTAACGCATCAGAACGTGTAAACCGTTCATTACTGGCGGCCATCCGCTCTTATGTTGGCACCGATCATAGGGATTGGGATCAAAATTTGGGAAGCATCGGCTGTGCTCTTCGGAGTACAATCCATGCTTCTACGGGGATTGATCCATATTTTCTTGTGTTCGGTTCCCACATGATCACACATGGCTCGACCTATGAACTGATGCGGAAGTTATATGGTTTGAATGATGGTGAATTGGTTGTGTCCTCAAAAAAAGACCAGCTTGAACTAAGTCGCGAACGCGTCAAAAATAATTTGTCGAAAGCTCACCAACAGCATGAGCGAATTTATAATCGTCGAACCCGGGTAAAGAGATTTATTGCCGGACAAGAAGTTTACCGAAGAAATTTCACGCTTAGTGACTTCGCAAAAAATGTCAATGCTAAGCTAAATCGTAAATTTCTGAAGTGTCGGATTGTTCGTGCGATTGGCTATTCCCTCTATGAGGTCTAGGATTTGCAGGGTAGAACCATAGGGGTTTACCATGCCAAAGACTTGAGGCAATAGTGAGGTAAGAACAGACACCCACTGCCGCGGTTTAGGGCGGATCATTTCCTTTTCTTTTCTTTCGTTTTCGGGTGCCCGGCTAGCTCAGTCGGAGAGCAACGGAGACTCTTTCGGGTGTGGTCGAGCCCCACGTTGGGCAGTGCAAGATTCCACGTACCACTCAAACCACCCACACGCTTTTCAGTTACGTCCGGGTTGATAGATCAATCCCTGACGCATCTGTGTTGTAACGTGTTTCCTAAACTACACGCTTACTTATATTTTCAAACCTACACGGTAACACTATTGTAACCATCTGCGTGGTCAACTTTTTGCGAAAACCGCATGTTTCAAAAAATTCCTTCCACAAAATTCGATTATCCGTGGTGGAAATAAGTTGAAAAGAGTCCCCGCTGAGAGAACGAAAGAAGATATACAAAGAAGAATGGGAAAAAGTTGACCGTGTACTAATCTGATTGGCAGGATAAAAGTTAAAACAAGAAATACCGGTTTTGGTTTTAGAATGGATAAAAATTTTACGAACGGGAAATGGGAGAAGGAGAAAAATTTTGTCGATGAGAGGAGTCTGGTTTGAAATGTTAAAGAGAGGAGTAACGTCCAGAATGTGATAGAAAAGGGTTCACTTTTTTCGGCTCCAAGATCTTTTTTTACAAAAAAAAAAAAATATAAAGAGGGAAAACGATTAAAAAAAAGAAAAAATTAAAAATACGCGAAAATTTCAAAAAGATTTAATTCTTTCTGAAATTTAAATGCGAAAAAATTCGATAACGAAGAAAAATAGGTGAATAAAGAAAAAAGGAAATAATAATAATGAGTCGGATTTAGGTGGTAAAGAAAGAAAAAAACGTGCTTTGAGAGTTTGAGAAAAATTTTAGTGGTTATTTTTGTATGAAAGAAGAACAAAAGTGAGATTGAAATTAAATTAAATAAATTGACTTAGAGCATGTTTAATAGAGCTTTTTTTTAAAAAAAATTTTCCTTTCATTATAAAAAGGAAAGAAAGAAGAAAAGAAAGGAAAAACCGGAATACGAGCATTTACTGTGAAAGCGTGGTTTCGTTTTTTTTTTTTTTTTTTTTTTTTCTTATTTTTAAAAGGCACACAAAAAAAATGCCTGTACAGTGAGAGACATAAGTACATTTCCTTTTTTTTTAAACAACAAAAAAAAAATAATAAATTAATAAATGTTAATTCATCAAAAACCTATTTTAAACTTGATCGGCTCGATAAATACATAATTTAACGCAGACTAATTCATGAAAATATAAAAAGAACAGTTTAAAAGAAAAAATAAAAAATAAATAAAAAAGGAAGGAATGGGGTAAATTCATCGAGTTGATGTGCTACAAGAAGAATTACATCAATTGGATTTGGTGATCATATGCGGCATTTTTTTTTGTGATATCGATGGTCATCAAGCAGTGGTGATCCGGAGGTGCTTTGATTCCAGTTTTATCCTTTAAGATGCGCAAAACGGAATTTTCATCGGTTTCAGTGTAGTAAGTAAAACGGGCGCTACACTTTTAAGGTAATTGAAAAGAAAAAAAAACAAACCAAAACTATTCATTTTAATTTAACGCGCACAAAAACAAAAAAAAAAAAAAAAAAAACCAAAAAACGAAAGATCGGCGAATCAAGAAAAATCATTTTACGTCATATGTTGATGTACACCACATTCGAAATGCTCAGATTCCTGTAACCGGAAAAAAAAAACAAAAAAATGAATTAAACTTCGATCACGGAATAAACAACCGAATTGAAGTAAAACGCCCCATCCTGAGGCGAGTGAACGAGATTCTGTTAAATAAAATACATCAAAATGGATTTTCTAAATTGTCTACACAAAAAAAAAAAAACATCAATATACGTAGAGCAACTATATAGTCGTTAACCGTTTTTTTTATATTTATATGTCACTTATGAAGACACGAACTAATATAATTTTTTTCTATATAAAAATAAATATTATTTTCTAGAAATTACATCATAAAAGAAAAGGAAATAATTAATTATTAAAAAGAAAAATTTACAAATGAAAAGCTAGACAGAAAAATTTTATTAAATATACATGCACAATATACTTGTATATTAATTTAAATTAGTATTTCAAGAAAAAAAAAATGGAGAGAAAAATTTTGTTTGTTAGGAATTCATTTCATTTCAGTGTAGAAATGGAAAATTGAAATTAGCAATAATTATTTGAAATCTTGAGCAAGTGATCCCAAGCCACAAAAAGAAAAAAATAAAACAAAAACAAACAAGATTTTTCTTTCGGTTCGAACCAGACTTAATAATATTTAGTTAATATTTGTTGTTGATAAAGGAAAAGAAAAAAAGAAAAAAAAAGGGTTAATGTCAAATGTTAATGTCAAAAAGGAAAAGCAAAGGAATTGAATTTTTAAAAACATTTTTTTTGAAAATAAATGCATTGCTGTCAAACAAAAAAGAAAAAAAGACAGGAAATGGCGAATGACTTTTTATTTTTTTATTTTTTTTCGGAATAGGGGAAGAGATATTTGAAAATTGCTCAATTAGTCTAATGGATCGTAAGTAGAAGGAACATAGGGGAGAGATGGAGTGAGTGGTTGATGCGGCATTAACAATATAAGGGTCCATACTCATTTGAGTGGGCGAGTATGGACATACGGGGATCGGCGTTCTGCTGTCGGTCCATGTGGGAGGGAAGTGCCCCAAAGTCCGGTTGGCATTAACACCTTTGCCAATCGGCACCGACATGCCTCGCAAGGCTTTCGCGGACGGCTGGTCAAGTTCCGGTGACCACCTAATTAACGAACACCCCCTTTATTCGGTTTTTTCTCGCAAAACCGAATTTCCTTGCTTGATATCTCGCGCTATCACTCTAAAGTTTGAACGACGTTTACATTCATCATGCACGCATAAATAACTATGTGTAACGCGATGACAGATGGTGGTGAGCAGCGACGCACCCCTCCGGCGAGTTAGTCTGTGCAACTCAGCAAGGCGTGCAGCCTTTCAGTTGCTCACATTTGCTGCACCATCTCATATCTTCTCCTCGCAAGGAAGAAGATATGCTGAAAAGGTCCTCTGGGGATTTGCTTCTTCAATAATACCCCAAAATATGTAAACCCCTTGTTACACTTGGACGGCCAAGGATAGCGGGGAAAGAAATAATCCTAGGAGAAAATAAGTTTGTCCATAAAGTTTTTTGATGGACTTTGAAAACTAACATACTGATTTGTGCATTGGATTTATCCTATTAGGGTCTAGGTTACCTGCGAATTAGAGGGAATTTTGGAAAGAGGGAACAAAGTTATCAAGAAAAAACCTTGAAATATTGTTAGATTTGACTGTTTTTCTGTCCTATTTCTACCATAGGGCATCAAAAAATCGGCTATAGGCCGATTTTAAGTAACTATATGTTTTTATGATCACTATGATCTGAGAGCGTGCAAGAATTCTAGTTTCCTTATTTGCACACATAGCTCTCGTTTCAGATGACTTAATAACTTCTTCAGTTTCGATTACTGAATTAATTTTTGTATTTTCTCCGATTTTTTCCGGTATTGAAAAAAAATTTGTAGTATTTTTTGGTTTCAAGTTTTTGTCACAAGATTGTACAGGTTGTTTTGGAAATGCGGAAAAACATAACATTTGCTTCGAATAGTCAATACTACATTCGAAGTTGTTTAGGAAATCATGTCCTAAGATACCATCGTAACTTAATAGTAAGTTATCTTTTATTATTTGGAATGAATGTTTGATAGTTTGATTCGATATGTTAGTATTGGATTTGGCCGTACCGATTGTGGTAATGGTTTTACCTGCGATTGATGATATTTTGATGGTTTGCGATTGATTTATAAAAGTTTTGCCTAATGTAGAAGAGGCTTTATGGAGTGAAACTTCGGCACCTGTGTCTATAAGAAAAGTACTTTTCCCTGATTTGGATAAGTCATTTTCTAACGTTACTCTAAGATCTTTTGTAGTAACGTTCAATTGAATCTTAATTGGTTTTATATATTTTATTTGTGGTGCACGTCGGCTTCCACTACTATTTGATCTAGGCGGGACGTGAATTGATTGGGGGTTCCATCCCGCCCGTGGGAGTTTCCCGATTTAGTTTGAGGTTTTGCGATACTACCTGTAGTAGTCAAGTTTAGTCGTCTGTCCAATGAGTTTTGGTTTTTTTGTTGGCTCGGGGGCTAAAATTCGCGTTATTGATCCGCGGGTTGTTGTTATAAGTTGGTATGTTGTTTCGAGGGTTCATATTGTTTGGGTTATTATTATTTCTCGCATTGAAATTCGTGTTGAAGTGTGTATTTTGTGGTCTTTGTATTCTGAAAGGGGGAGGTTGTTGTGGAATTGGTCTCTGAGAATTGTGGTTCAACATTCTTGTTCTACATTCAGAAATGTGATGATTGGGTCTCTTGCAATAATAGCAATAAATATTTCGGAATTCATTTTTAATATTTCTGTTTTTTATAGAGAGACATTGTTCCTCTGTATGTCCATTATTGTTACATTTCGAGCAATGTTTGGTGTTACTTATATTCTCTGTTCTATCTGCTTGTTCTATAGCAAAGTGTAACTATGGTAAAGTGAGGAAAGCTAGCGAAGTAGCTAGAAAAAGCACGTGGCAGACGGGGAAAAGAATACGCAAGGGTACATATGCTTTTCATAGGCAAAATCCATCAGCAAGAGAGAGAATGAAATGTTCTTAAAAATCAGATGGAATCTTATGATTTGATCCCGGAATCTTAAGTTTGGGCACAAATTTTACATACATACCAGAAAAAAAAAATTTGCGCCAAATTTTTTTCTGGTATGTGTGCATTTGTATACAAATTTCTGACTTAGTTTTTTTGTTTAAATTTTAAAATTACCCATTAGTGGTGTTGCCAATATTGCAAAATGTTATTCTTTAAAAAAAAATCGTTGGAGTTAGATGTGGTTTAAAATATGGAAAATTTTAAACGTTTGAAACAAAATAAATTTAAATGTTTTGTGCCTGGCTGCTTTCCAACATCTGAAAACAGTCAAGTACGGTTTTTTTAAATTGCCGACAAATGTAATTTTCAATTTTGCAATTATATAAAAAATCAAAGAAAATACTGCATTAAGACTAAAATAGCAAAGAATGGAGAAATATTAATTTCATTTTTCATTATTAAAAAATTCATTTAAATAATAACTTAATTATTAAAGATTTTCATCATTTTTTAAAAAAGTTAAACAGTCAGGTTAAAAAAAATACATTAATGGCAACACCATCATGGGATCAATTTTTCGAACAAAAAAATGAGGGATGTTTTTCAAAATCATATGACATCATGTTTCTCTTTCACCCATATGTACAATTTTTAGTGCTATCTATTTCAGCAGTGGATAGAAAATTGTTTGAAAAAGAACAGTCAAAATTTGAAAAACGGCGGTACGGTAAGGATAGGAACTTTCGCCACTTTATTATTAATTACACTTTGTTCTATAGTATAATTTATGGCTTCTTCAAGAGAGTTTTCGTTTTTACATTTCGTTAATAATTTGATGTGTTCATTAACAAGGCCTTCCTCGAATGCTCTTTGCGCTAATTTTTTATTTTCGGAAATTAACAGGTTTTGTAAAGTTATGTTAGATTGGGTATTTAGCGTAACTTCATTGAGCAGTAAAAGGAGTTTTTTGGTTCTGAATGATACGGTTTCCTTAGGTTTTTGTTTAAGAGAAATTGTCTCGTTTTGTAAAGATAATCGAGATCTTTTTTCTAAAAACTGGTCTTGGAGAAGTTTTTTTAGTTCGTCCCAACTGTTCGTGGAATTATATTTTATCACCTCATAGGCTTTTCCTGTTAATTTGGTCTTTATTAATGTTAAAAGACAAAGTTTCTCGGGTTTACTAGAAGAGGTCGAGATGAATAGCTGACAACACATTAAAAATCGATGTAAATCTGTTGTGTTGCCATCATATTGAGGAATAAGCGTTGCAACATCCCTTATGTTTAAACCAGGAGTAGGTATGTCCTGTAAGGGAGAAGCGGAATTGGTGTCTGTAGCCATTCTGCTTTGACTTCTGGTGAGGGACCTATGCCGAATTTTATGGATTTTTCACGAAGAGAAATTTACAAAGCACAACCGATTAAACTCTTTAATCAATATACATATATTCCCGTTTTTTCAAAAGAAAAGATTTATATATCTATATTTTTTTTATTATTACATATTTTTTGTCTACAGGAGAACTCTATACATATATTTTTTTCTTGATTACAATTTACTTACATTTATTCACTTTGGTATATTAATTAGAACTATTTTCGTTGAAGACCAAATAGTTGTATCTATCACCGTATTAGCGCTGTAGTCGATAAAAATTTTGGAAAGTTTTAAAACTTTTTATGTAGAGGTCGTACACGATTGAAAGGTTCAACAGAGCTGTGGAGGTTTTTATGGGGATTATTTCCGTCGAAGACACAACAGTTCTATCTTCCACCAATTCCGCGCTGTATTCAATAACAATTTTTGCACTTTGACGAAACGTCACATTACAAAAAATCTTATTATATGGACGTCCTAGACGATTACAATGTTCAACTATATTGTGGAGGTTGTGATTAGAATTATTTTCGTTGCAGACCAAGTAGTTCTATCTGTCACCGTGTTAGCGCTGTAGTCGGTAAAAGTTTTTTAACTTTTTATATGGAAAAAATCATGGAACGCTAACTCTGTAACGCAGCGTGTCACATCAGTGTAAGCTGACTAACAATCGCGTCGTTTCTGTGCATAAGGCTGCGTATACGAATATTGCATAGCGGAAAGTGGTCAGCGCATCTTACAGGGGGGCAGTGGTATATAGAGCTAGGCAACATGCACAACATCTGGAACAAAACCAAGTCGCTGAAAAGGCTTCGACGGGTACGTCTATGACTGGTAAAGAACTGATGCGGACATCTAGGGCTAGGCAACTTGCTAAAAAAGCGGAAGATAGGCAACTCGCTGACAAGGCTTTGACGAGTACGGCTATGGCTGGTACAGGGCGGACGCGGGCATTTACGGCTAGGCAACTTGCTCAACAAGCGGATCAAATGCAACTCGCTGACAAGGCTTCGACGAGTACGGATATGATTGGTGCAGAACGGATGCTGGCATGTAGGGCTAGGCAACTTGCTAAACAAACGGAACAAATGCAACTCGCTGACAAACCATAAAGAAAAGCTTCTATTTCACTTCTGCAGTGCGGTCAAAAGCACACTTCCTTTTTTTTATTTCGGTTGTTGTTCACCCTTTCTCACTTTTCACACACTTTTTTTTGTTTTCCCAAACTTTTTTCACACCCTTTCCGTTTTACTTTTTGCTTCTACGAGTGGCCGGTTAAAACCTGGCGCCACAATTATACGTTCGTATTTACAAGGAATTTGTATGAATTGACCGGTTTTACTGGCGTCGATTTTCTTGGATTTTATTATGATTTTTTATATTTTTATCATTTATGTATTTTCTTTTTTCATTTAATTAATTTTTTGGGGTGACCGGTCATACAAACCTGTCGTCACTATCCCACCGCTGCCACCAAATTTTTTTTAAAAGGGAGTCGAGTAAAAAGCCCTTTATGTTTTTACCAAATTTTATTATTTAGATTTATATTTTATTTATTACCAAATTTTATTTTAGAACTTCTCGAACAGCCTCACTCAAGGATAATTATGGCTTGGTCCAAGTTCTTTAGTAATAATATGGTGTGTATTTAAATTCCAAATATTTCATAGGTACTGACTGACTACTTTAGTTTGTTTCGCTATTTCATAGTAATTTCTTGGCGGTTAAATTAGGGCATTGTTCCCACCAAGAATCTATATAAATAAAATCGTAAATGTTCGTTTGTTCCTAACCGGTAATCTCCGAAACTTCTCAACCAATTGCTTTGAAACTTTCACGGAATGTCCTACGTGATTATGACCATGTTTATATGTACTTTTTATTTACCTAGGTTATACCTAATTTAGGTTATACCTGATTTTAAAAAACCAAACACTAACACATAGCCACAAGCATATTTCAAATCAAAATCTTCAAGCGAGAAAACGTGATTTTTCTTACTCACACACGCATGCATCAGTAAGCTTTTATTATAAAAATAAAGATGATCGTAGTGGCGGCGTTAAAAATATTAATTCGGAGGGGCAACACTTATGTATTCTGGAACATCAGAATTGCGAAAAATGTTTGCGTTATTTATTCCAAAAAACAAGTTTCTCTTAAGCGTACAAAATTAAATTATTCGCTTTAGATCCTGTTTATTGAAATGTAACGAGCAAATTATATCTCTACTAAATGGCGTAAAATTTTGTAAGCCCATAGCCGCAAACCAATTCATACGTATTTTATGGAAACCTTAAAACAAACAAAAAAAATTTAAAACTGAAAATGCTGAATTTTCAAAAACATCGACGAATTTTAAGAATTGTCACTATTTGAGCAAAAAATGACTGTCACTGGTAGTTTTAATTAAAAAAAAACGTGGGGTTTTTAGATGTGGATTCAAAGTTGGTTCAAAGAAACGAATTTTTTAGCAAATTATGAATTAACATCATTTCTGTTTGATTAATTATTATATACTAGCTGACCCGGCGAACTTCGTACCGCCTCAGAATCAATAAAAGTTGTGTTAACTTATTAGCTGAATTAAATTCAGTGTTTTGTTAAGATAAAAAATGAATACTCAAAATGAATTAAGTTCAATAAATGTACATAAATCGAAATGAAATGTATTTTAATTACATTGAAATGAATGTAATTCACGTGGCATCAAGCCATTTGCCTTATTGAAGGGAACCGAAATGACTCACGTAGCATTGTTGCACTACTTTCTGTTAACTATTTGCTGGATGGATCGCACCCTTTCATTGAAGCACCTTGTGATATACGACATTTCTCGTTTTGTTATCAGGTGCGAGAGCGACCAAAGTGGATAGAGTTTGCTGACACGTGAACGTGCTACGTAAAATCAAAGTGTAACTAATAATAAAGTCGGGAAAGTTCCTATCCTTACCGTACCGCCGTTTCTCAAAATTTGGTTGTCCAGTTTCCAACAATTTTCTATCCACTGCTGATATAGGTAGAACTAAAAATTTTGAGTATGGGTGAAAGGGAAACATTATTTTAAAAAACATCCCACTTCTCACTTTTGGGTAATTTGAAAATGTACACAAAAAAACACAGGCAGAAATTTATATACAAATGCACACACAGCACAAAAAATTTGGCGATAATTTTTTATATTGATATGTGTGGGAAATTTATAAGATTTGGTCCCATATGTAAGATTCCAAGGATAATTTATAAGGTTCCATGCGTTTTTTTGAGAACGTTTCATTCTCCCTCTTCCTGATGGATTTTGCCTATGAAAACAATATGTACTCTTGCCTATTCTTTCCCACTTATTGCCACGTGTTTTTCTTGCTACTTCGCTAGCTTTCCACAATTTATCATAGTTATACTTTGATAAAATTGACCGTGAGAGAAACATTTATTTTCTAGATTCAGGCCACAAACACTCTAGGATTGGCCTTGTAATTTGTTGATCGGAAATTGAATTCGTTTAATCTCAAATGGCATAACGGTTGGGATGATCGGATTTCTCGCAATGAGAACTTCCTCACCTTTCCTTTGAGTCGAAGATTATCACGTTGTTGATCTATGCGATAAGCTCGATGATTTCTGATTGCCAACTGAGCCGCTTTACGTATTGCCTCTCTTTGTTCTTGTATTTATGTAGCACGCAGTCGGCCATACTAACGCGGCGCTCTTTTCATGCGATTTCTTGTTCATCTGCAGTGGATTGATTCGTAATATTCCGAAGTCTAATTGGATTACGGCCTCCTTGTAAAAGATTAGATTTCCTGACTCGCAGCATTGTACATAACACTGGAAAAATAATCCCACAATTCAAAATTACATAATGAAACATTTATCGATGCGCAAATTTGATAACCTCACAAAGTGAATATCTTTGAAGGTTTCAATATCACGGCGAAAATAGAATTCCACATATTTTCGAACAAATCCGCTTGGCAAATCAAACGTAGAGTCCAAATTACCGATTGGATTGATTGTCGATGCGCGCCCAATGACAAACGACATAACGTTTCACAATGTGCACTCCATAAAACTGAACCTACCTCTTTGAAATCAATTTCCGCTGAAGAATTTGAGAAAAAATCGTTTGAATAAAATTAATCGAATCGAACTCAAATGTAACAACCGTCGAAAACTGAATGAAAATTGGTGAAAACTCGAAAAAATGTTGATAAATCGCGGCCCGTGTTTACAGCTAGCTCAATGGCAATGGAAACTATTGGGTGACCTCCCTTTTTTTGCTTTTTTTGTATAAATATGCCAATTCTGCTTCCGTCCCTATTTTCAAATACAATGGATGTGTGGTTTTTCTCAGTAAAGATATATAAGCTCAAGCCGTCATCTTTTTAGCTATCCATCATTTTGTTAGATTTCATCACGTTAGTGCAACAGAGATAACTATGAATTTAGCTTTAATAAGTAATACCAAAACTTATGTAATAAGAATGGCTATTCATACCGGCACTAACACTTAAAATATTTGAAATACACGTAATAAAGGGATTTCTTCTACTTAGATAAACACACGTGGTTATGCAAAATGGTTGTTATACATGCACCAATACTTGAAAAGTGTTGGGAAAACCATATTGGTGCCTAAAAGTATAAGGAAACGCGTGGTTTTTGTTTACACAAATTGACTTAAAAAAATTCCGATTGCTTTCTTTGTTTCATTCTTTCTTTAGTCTAAAATCCATAAGACTATTTACGCCATCGCTTGCTACAATTATCTTATACGAAGTGCGTTGTAAAATAAAAGATTTCTGGTTTATACGTTACTTCATTCGTTCTAATGAAAAATTTTAATTTTCTTCCCTTTCTTTTTTGTGATTTTCTTACTTTAAGAATGCGCGAGAAAACTTCTCGAGGCCGAGACGAATAGTAAAAAAAATGCATCACAATCAGTCAATCCGTTCTCGAGATATCATCAAAAAAGCCGTGCCATACAAAATGTATGAGAAAATGAATTTTCTTCATCAACTTTTTTCTCGTGAATTTTTCCGATGTTTTAATAGTTATTCTGCTATTTGGGGCGGAGGCAAATCCAAAAAACCAAAGGTCATAAAAATCGGTCCAGCCGTTCTTGAGTTATAAATGGTGTAACTAAGACGACTTTGTTTTATATATAAAGATTAACTCCTTTAAGATATTTCACGTTAGCTTCTTTAACAATTTCTTTACTTCTTTAAGCTATTTCAAATTTAACTTCTTTAAGCTATTTCAAATTAACTTCTTTAATATATCTCAAATTAACTTCTTTAAGATATTTCAAATTTAATTTCTTTAATATATTTCAAATTAACTTTTTCAAGATACCTCACATTTAACTTCTTTAACCACTTCTTTACTTCTTTAAGATATTTCAAATTAACTCCTTTAATATATCTCAAATTAGCTTCTTTAAGATATTTTAAGTTAACTTCCTTAACAATTTCTTTACGTCTTTAAGCTATTTCAAATTTAATTTCCTTAAGATATTTCAAATTAACTTCCTTAATATATCTCAAATTAACTTCTTTAAGATATTTCAAATTTACTTCCTCAATATATCTCAAACTAACTTCTTTAGGATATTTCAAATTGAACTGCTTTAATATATCTCAAATTAACTTTTTTCACATTTTTCACATTTAACTTCTTTAACCACTTCTTTACTTCTTTAAGATATTTCAAATTTAACTGCCTTAATATATCTGAAATTAATTTTTGATGTGTAAACATCTTTGCTCTCGGTAGGGGCTAGTTGAAAAATCGACAGTGATCATCAGATGGGCGGAGCCATCCAAAATTAAACTTGGAAATAAATATATCGTTGAGCAAGAAAAAAAAAAACGATTTTTGATATGGTGTAGAGAATTTAGTTGAAACGTGGAGAAATTTTGTTGCCGGGGAGATTGGGGGTCGGGTGGTTACAAAAGGGGGGTTTGACAGCTCATTTTGGAAAACCTCATTTATAATCTGAAATATACATCGGACATGATTCTGATTTTATGTCGCATATTCTGACACCCACGACAAAGTGAAACTAGCCGCCGCTGTGGTGCTGGAGGCAATACAAATTTAAGAACTTCTTATATAGAAGTCAAACCCGATTAGAATGTTCAGCAAAGTTGTGGAGGTTTTCATGGGGATTATTGATGTGTAGAGATCTTTGCTCTCGGTAGGCTAGTTGAAAAATCGACTGTGATCATCATAGGCTCCGCCCATGAAAATTCATTTGAACCTCTGTTTTCTATGTAATTGTGAATTCAATTTTAATAGTCTGCACATAATTCATAACAAACAGCTGTGTGAATTAACTTAGCAGAGGTCTCATTTACTTCAAGGGCACACGTTATAATAGAAAAATGTCAACAACTGTATCAATTGACTTAGCGGAGGTCTCATTTACTTCAAGGGGACATGATTTAAGAGATAACTGCCAACGGCTGTGTGAATCGACTTAGCGGAGGTTCGATTTATTTCGAAGGGGAACGTTTTAATAGAGAAACGTCTCCCTTTTTACATTTTTGTCTCTGCGCATTATAATTGTCCCCAGATTTTCAAAAATTTTAATTTTATGTTATCAACTCTTTTATGATTTTGATTTATATCAACTTCTGCCACATTTACCTATTAAAACATCCCAACGAAAAGAATCAGGACTCAACAAAGTCACTTCATACAGCGGATCGATCTATAAATATAATTTCTTATCATATTGCCTCGGAAAGTTGATATTTGAATATATTTATATCAATTTCAGGATTTAGCTTCCTTTCGTCTGCTAGTAAAATGTCGGATCCACGGAGGGAAAATTACACTCAACAAACGTCCGATCAAGATGAACCAACTGCGGAAAAAGCAAAAGCAGCTGCGTATTCCCGTGCTTATCGAGCTCGAAAAAAGGCTGAGGAGACAAATAAAACGGCATCTACGAAGTCACTTGAAAGTATTCAACATCGAAGAGCCAAAATTGCTGAAAATACGAGGGCTTATCGGCTCCGACAAAGGACTGCAATAACTATAAATCCAGCAGTTCAATTGGCAATGAATGAGACGAGAACATTGCCGTTGGCCTCCAATGAGCCCACACCGATGCCAGTGGATTCCGCTTCGACTGCAACAATTCAAGTACAGCCAAACGAGGAGATCGAAGAACAATTGACACCGTCAGTGCCAACCACCGCTTATGCAGCTTTCTTTACACACGATAAAGCCCATGCTCAGTTCAGAGAGAAGTTTTTAGAGAATAATTTTGGATTAGCATGTGCCATATGCGACAGATTATGGTACAAGAACGATTTAAAGCCAGTTCCGTCTGACTCCACAACTCTTCTCTCAGCAGAATTTGCTGATATAAATGTGCAACCGACAGCGAGCATGCGGCACTTGTTATAGTTCATTGCAGAGACGAAGAATACCTACTTTATCTACGACAAACGGTTTCAAGTATCCTCCACTGCCAGATAATTTGCCACAGCTTGATTTAGTATCTTAACGTTTAATATCACCTCGCTTGCCATTTATGCAAATAAGAAGACCATGTCTAAGATCAAACTCAATATGGAATTCTTGGACAAGTTATAAATGTTCCAGCTACCGTTCATACTAGGGGTCACCGTCTGCCTCGAGAGCTCGACGACGATTACTGCATCAACGTTCATATAAAGCGCAAGAAGATACACAAATCAAGTTACCTTGTCGGCATGGTTAAGAAACGCGTTATCAAGACTTGGCTACGGTATCTCGTGTTACGCGCTAAAGGGGAGTCGAGAAAAAAAACCCTTTATTTCTTTCACAAAATTTATTTAGACTTATATTTTTTAATTATAACCTATTATTACTTTGGAACTTCTTGAGCAGCCTCACTCAAGGATGATTATGGCTTGGTCCAAGTTCTTTAGTAAAATATGGTGTGTGTTTTAAAATATTTCATAGGTAGTGACTACCTACTTCAGTTTGTTTCGCTATTTGATAGTAATTTCTTGGCGGTTAAATTAGGGCATTTTTCCCACCAAGAATATTTTATAAAATAACGATTCTTTCACAATCGTTCTTACATAAGTACTTGATTTATTATATGCATTTCCTGATGCATTTTGAAATACGGAAAATGCATTGATCAAAATTAAGTATTTAATTTATTGCATTTTTTTTTAAACACGAAAAATGCTTTGCTAATATAAACAAACAATTCGTTCTTCAATACATTTCGAAATAGGGGAAATGTATTGAATTGAATTTCGAATTTGTTTGTTTTTTTTTTTTTGTGATGACACATTATACCGCACATGTGTTATCGATAATTATTGGGATAGGTCGTAATAATGAGTTGCATTTTGTTGAATAGATAATATATATATATGTAATGTTCAACTCATTATAACACCATACCCCTTATTTGCGAAAGTGGATATTCGTAGAATGAAACTTTCGGTTGTAAGAATGGATTGAAGATTGAATCGTACATTGCTTTTGCTTTACTTGTAGTCTTTATTTATTTTTCTTAAATAAGTTAAGTACTAATAATGTTTTGAATTGTTTGGAAAATTAATTTTCTTACGATTTATTCTCACTATTTATTTTTATTTACTTATTATTTAATAATATTTTGATTTTTTTTTTTTGAACTTACTATTTAATAATGTATTTTCTTTTTTTGAACTTATTATTTAATAATGTATATTTTTTTTTTGAACTTATTATTTAATATTTTAAATTTTTTTTTTTTATTTTGAACTTGTTATTTAATAATATTTTGAATTTTTATGTATTATGTATTTTGGTTTTTTTTTTTTGAAGTGAAATACTTCTATGGGGCGTTTAGCAAAATTATGTCACGATTTTGTGTAACGAAACGTAACATTACGTAATATCTCATTATATGGACGTCCTAGATGATTACAATGTTCAACAATATTGTGGAGGTTGTGATTAGAATTATTTTCGTTGAAGACCAAATAGTTCTATCTATCACCGTATTAGCGCTGGAGTCGATACAAATTTTTGAAATTTTTTTAAACTTTTTATGTAGAGGTGGTACACGATTGAAATGTTCGGCAAAGTTGTAGAGGTTTTTACGGTGAGTAACTCCGTTGAAGACACAATAGTTCTATCTCACACCACTTCGGCGCTGTATTCAATAACAATTTTTGAACTTTGGCGAAACGTTACATTACAAAATATCTTATTATATGGACGTCCTAGACCATTACAATCTTCGGCAATATTGTGGAGATTATAATGGGTAATATTTCCATCACAGACCAAATAGTTCTATCTGCCACCATATTGTCGCTGTGGTCGATAAAAATTTTTGAAATTTTTTGTGAACTTTTTATACAGAGGTCGTACACGATTTAAGCGTTCGGCAAAGTTGTAGAGATTTTTATGGCGAGTAATTCCGTCGAAGACACAATAGTTCTATCTCCCACCACTTCGGCGCTGTATTCAATAACAATTTTTGAACTTTGACGAAACGTTACATTACAAAATATCTTATTATATGGACGTCCTAGATGATTACAATCTTCGGAATTATTGTGGAGGTTATAATGAGTAATATTTCCGTCACAGACCAAATAGTTCTATCTCCCACCACTTCAGCGCTGTATTCAATAACAATTTGACGAAGCGTTACTGTTGCCGACCGGATTCTTATTAGGTCGTGTAGCAATGAGAAGCGAAATTCAAAGTTTTAACAGTTTTTTTATTGACATAAAATTACAATAAAATTACACTTTAAAATATCTAAATGAAACATATTACATTTTTTTGCTCTTTTAAATATTCATATTATTACCTTTAGTTCGCTGCTCAAATCTTTGGACCAATTATTTTACATTTCTCAGGATAATAATTTATTTATTTATTTGACTTCCAAATTTTGTCGAAGAATAAAATTTTTCCTGTTTTTCTTTTATTTGTCAGATTTTTTCACAGCCACTAGATTACAAGGTTTTAAATTTTAAATTTTCTACTACAGTGTCGTTAACATTCTCCCTCCTGGTAACGTTGTCCAGTGGAAAACAGTTAACAATCCCTTTGTCGACACTGCTTCTAACTTCTAAAACAGCCAACTTGACCACGGGTCTTACATATATAGGTCCATTAGTCTGTTCTGTAGCCTTCCGTATTTTACCATCTTTCGAAGGTGTAGCTTCAATTACGATGCCCTTCAGCCAAGAATTCCTTGGTAAATTTTCGTCTACAATCAAAACGATATCTCCTCTTTTTATAAGGTTCTGAGTTTGATGGAACCATTTAGTCCTCTTAGTGAGGGTAGGAAGATACTCTTTGACCCATCGTCGCCAGAACAGATTAGCCATTTGTTGTGATTTTCTCCAGTTTTTACGCAATATTAAATCAGTTTCTTCAAAGTGCCCTGGAGGCTTGTTGCCATTTGATGACCCCAGCAAAAAATGATTTGGTGTAAGTTCTTCATCGGCATCATTTAATTTGGATATAATCCATTGCCATTCATATAATTTTGTAAGGTCTAAAATTTCGCTGATCCTGAACAAGTCAAATTGCACATAGTTTTTTGCGTTAGAATAAAGCCAAAATAAAACGGGCTTAGAGTTCGTCCACATTATTCTTCTAGAAAATCAAACTCAATATTCTTTACATTTGCTGTCAGCTAGCCTCGAACCAAGTAGAGCTGGTTGTAATTCTAATCTTGGAATTAACATTATTGGACGCTGTGGAGAAACCTTAGATTTTGGTCCAACAAGAACCACTTCAACAATATTGTCGATTTCAACTCTAAAAAATGCAACAGCATTTTCGCTGGCGTCGACAAACACATGTAGTTGAATATTAGCTGTCTTGTTTGGAAAAAAGGCTGAGTAGTTCCTGCTGATCTTGACTTGTTCAATTATTGGCAAGAGTTCAACCCATTTCAACCATTTCCCTAATAACCAGTTAGGCAAGGTTTCATCACAGTTTCTTATTTTGACTTGATGATATATTTCAGCAATATCTCCGCATAGAGCTATTCGCCCAGCACGAAAACCATACAGCATAATTGGAAGTGATGATAGAAAATTCGTATCTGTTAACAGCATTGAATTTAACGAAGCTCCATTCCGTACTAATTTTACTTTTGACGGTTTGTTTGGCTTCGTAACTATAAATATAGGTAAGTACCGAGTTCGAGGATGCACCTGTTGAAGCTCGTCAATTGTTAATTTTCTTGCGTAACTCTTTGACTGTAGCTGCTCTATATATTTTCGAATGTTTTCTTTTAAATCAGGCTGTGATGACATCTTCTTCTCGAGGCAGATTAAACGTCTTTTTGCCATTAGGAAACTATCTGGTAGCGATATATCGTCACACTTTCACAACAAACTTGTCTCAAAATGGTGCTCCTTTCGAATTGTTGTTGCTTCTAGAATTTGGCATGCACGAGTCTCTTCTGAGGAAACGAGCCGAAGTTCTTGAGTTTTCAGACCAAGGTTTTCTACTGAGAAAAATTCACATATATGATAATTCTGATGAGCAACAATAGAAGTAGCATCATTTTTTGAGTTGTTAATATACTGCTGTCCATGAATAGTCCAACCTATACGGGTCTTTATTGCAACTGGTTGTTTCCATTTCCCTTCTTTAACTTCGAGTGGAGATGCAAGCTTCCAGTTATCAACACCTATTAAGATTCGTGGATTTCCGTTTTGATATGAACTGAGAGGTACATTCTTCAGATAAGGATATTCATTGACTAGTTCTTTGGTCGATATTGACTGAATTGGAAGAACTAAATTTCTTACAGTACGAACATCTGAAAGACGATATCTTTGGCTTTTGGCTTCTTGTTGGGATAATTCGAGACATACTCTCTTAGAATTATTTTCAACTCGAACGGTATCCGAAGTCCATTTCAGACAGGAGTACCATCAAGCTGTAGTTTATTTGCAATGTCTTCATCGATTATTGTTACAGATGAACCTTCATCAAGAAAAGCGAAAGTTTTGACTGATTTATTGTTGGCACCATATAATGTCACTGGAACGATTCGGAGGAAAACTGATTTATTCTGATTTTGATGCACGGTAATATTCAGTTGAGACCTTTCAACTTGTTTTGTCTTGCTATTATGAAGTAATGGATGATGTTTTGCAGTACAGCCATCCTTTTGGCATGGTTTGACATCATTACATACTGAAGAATTATGGTTTTGTAAACAGGAACGACATAGTTTATTTTCATTAATAACCTTCCACTTATCAGAGCGACTCAAGTTTTTAAATATAGTGCAGTCTTCCAATTGGTGGTCTTCGGAACAAGTCCAGCATTTACCTGTTTCAGTGACATCGACGACATGAGTGTGTATAAACGCATTTGATTTGGCAGAATGACGTTCTCGTCCAATTTGAGGCAGTTGTTCTTTTATTGGTGTAATAGTAACTCTGCTAATTGCTTCCGCCACCGTAAACAACCATTCACTGAACACATATATGTTTGGATTCACTGTATCTCGTGAAAACATTGCCCAATTAAATTTAATTTGCGGTGGTAACTTATCTACCAACTCCTGTAACAAAATAGGATTATTTAAATGAGCTGTAAGTTCTGAAGCCTCCATAGTAGCACACAAATTCCGCACGGAGAGAGCGTAACTAATTATTGTGTCGAATTTATCATCCTTTGGTGGTGGTTCACATTTTATCTTAGTTAACAGCGTATTAATAATTAGTTCAGGACGCCCAAATAAAAGTTTTAAAGTGTCAATTACTTTTGACACAGCAGATGGTAAAAGCAACCAGCATCTTACGGACTCCAATGCTTTTCCTTTTAAACATCTTTGAAGTCTTGCTAAATTCTCAGCGTTTGAATAACCACATATTGTTGTACTATTATTGTAGCAGCTGATGAACAGTGGCCACTCTTCTGGTCTACCACTGAAAATTGGTAAATCTTTTGAAACTACTTGCCTTGCAGCTAACTGATTAGAGTTAAGCGTTAACACTTCCGTCAATTGATGACAATTATGATGATTTGATTGTTGAATATTCTTGACTGCATCACTATTATTGGCAGGCATGCTTGTCGGAACTGGTATTTGTTTCTCATTTGGTTGATAATTTATGGTTAATGGAGCTACATATTGCGGTTGAATCATCTCAGTTGCATTAGCATTATTATTACATAAATTTCCGTTTCCAAATTTGTTTGGTTGATGACCAGTTGAGTTTATCCAAGCCTGAGCACGTATTTTTTGAGCATATTTTAATTCTTCATCATCTTCATTGTCACTAGGGCTATCATCTTCGCATAGATGAAGAAGTTCATACTTTTTGTTTATATATTGCTGCTGCAATGACTTTTCTTCATTTATATATTGCTGCTGTTTCTTTAGACATTGATCTTGCAACAACTTTTCTTCATTTATATGTTGCTGCTGTTTCTTTAGACATTGATCTTGCAACAACTTTTCTTCTTCAAGCCGTTGTAATTCAATATGAATTCGTTTTTTACGTTGGGAAGAAGCATTAGATTTTAAACTTTTCTCTGAAAGATCTAATTGCTTATTTTTATTGGAGTTTTGCTCACCTGGGCGTTCAATATCAATTCTAGCTTGTTTTACGTCGGGAGCTTCCTTACAGAATGTACAAACCCAGTTTGAGTTCTGAATTTCGTTGGTGACGTTGACACACACAAAATGAAACCATTTTTCACATTTGTCACACTGCACCATGTCACTCAAACAATCGGGTTTCGTACAAAGTTGGCAATTAAATTTACTGCCTTCATCTTTATCTTTTATTTCACTCATTTTTAGATTTGTGGAAATATTTAAAGATATTTTAAAGATTTGATGAAGGAAGTAAATATAAAGATATTTTAAAGATTTGTTGCCGACCGGATTCTTATTAGGTCGTGTAGCAATGAGAAGCGAAATTCAAAGTTTTAACAGTTTTTTTATTGACATAAAATTACAATAAAATTACACTATTACACATATTACATTTTTTTGCTCTTTTAAATATTCATATTATTACCTTTAGTTCGCTGCTTAAATCTTTGGACCAATTATTTTATATTTCTCAGGATAATAATTTATTTATTTATTTGACTTCCAAATTTTGTCGAAGAATAAAATTTTTCCTGTTTTTCTTTTATTTGTCAGATTTTTTCACAGCCACTAGATTACAAGGTTTTAAATTTTAAATTTTCTACTACAGTGTCGTTAACAGTTACATTGGAAAATATCTTATTATATGGACGTCCTAGAAGAGTACAATGCTCGGCCATATTGTGGAGGTTATAATGAATAATATTTCCGTCACAGACCAAATAGTTCTGTCTGCCACCATATTGGCGCTGTAGTCGATATCAATTTTTGAAATTTTTTCGGAACTTTTTATATAGAGGTCGTACACGATTGAAATGTTCGACAAAGTTGTGAATGTTTGTATGAGGATTCTTTTCGTCGAAGACACAATAGTTCTTTCTCCCACCACTTCGGCGCTGTATTCAATAACAATTTGGCGAAACGTTACATTACAAAATATCTTATTATATGGACATCCTAGATGATTACAATCTTCGGCAATATTGTGGAAGTTATAATGAGGAATATTTCCGTGGCAGACCAAAAAGTTCTGTCTGTCACCGTATTGGCGCTGTGGTCGATACAAATTTTTGAAATTTTTTTTGAACTTTTTATACAGAGGTCGTACACGATTGAAATGTTCGGCAAAGTTGTAGAGGTTTTTATGGCGATTAATTCCGTGGAAGACACAATAGTTCTATCTCCCACCACTTCGGCGCTGTATTCAATAACATTTTGACGAAACGTTACATTACAAAATATCTCATTATATGGACATCCTAGATGATTATAATGTTCAACAATATTGTGGAGGTTGTTATTAGAATTATTTTCGTTGAAAACGAAATAGTTCCATCCATCACCGTATTAGCGCTGTAGTCGATACAAATTTTTGAAATTTTTTAGAACTTTTTATGTAGAGGTCGTACACGATTGAAATGTTCAACAAAGTTGTGGAGATTTTTATGGCGATTAATTCCTTCGAGGACACAATAGTTCTTTCTCCCACCACTTCGGCGCTGTATTCAATAACAATTTTTGAACTTTAACAAAACATTACATTACAAAATACCTCATTATGTGGACGTCCTAGACGATTACAATGTTCGGCAATATTGTGGAAGTTATACTGAGGAATTTTTCCGTCTAGGACCAAATAGTTCTATCTGCCACTGTTAAGTCCGCGACTTAAACATTTATAGTGATGAAATTGTGTTGACGTATACTTCCGTAACTTCAACACAACCTAATCACTAAATTTAACGGATAGGTAGTTGGTAAAATAACAAGATTGTTGTGTTTGTAAAAAGAAATATATAAATAGTTTTATTCGATTTAAAAAATATACAATTTGTTTAAGTTTTTTAATAATTCATAAAATATAGTTAAGTGTCCTTCTGGGGTTTCGATAATTCAACGTGTCTGCCGTAGCAATTTTCCTTGCTGCTATTTGTTCAATATAGTGATGTAAATTTCGTAAATGAAATCATTCGTAATTTTGTGTAAGAAAAAATCCGATGATAATTATAATTAGTAGTATACAATAGTCCGTGGTTGTGTTTTGATTATCTTGACTACGATACCCCTGATTTTGATTAAGAAAATCAGGCCTATATCCGTAGTCTAATCAGGTTAAAATGTAGTGATTTTGCGTGTGAAAATCAGGCTACTTTAGCCGTGATTTGTGTGTGATATATCCGACTAAGATATCCCTGATTTCGTGTAAGAAGATCAGGCCAATATCCGTAGTCCAATGTTGATATATCCAATTAAGATACCCCCGAAAGATCAGGCCAATACCCCTAGTTGTGTTTGATCATCTTGACTAAGATACCCCTGATTTTGTGTAAGAAAATCAGGCCTATATCCGTAGTCTAATGAGGTTAAATGTAGTGATTTTGCGTGTGAAAATCAGGCTACTTTATCCGTGATTTGAGTGTGATATATCCGACTAAGATATCCCTAATTTCGTGTAAGAAGATCAGGCCTATATCTGTAGTCCAATGTTGATATATCCAATTAAAATACCCCTGAAAGATCAGGCCAATATCCTTAGTTGTGTTTTGGTTATCTTGACTAAGATACCCCTGATTTTGTGTGAGAAAATCAGGCCTATTTCCGTAGTCTAATCAGGTTAAATGTAGTGATTTTGCCTGTGAAAATCAGGCTACTTTATCCGTGATTTGTGTGTGAAAATCAGGCTAATATGTCCGTGATTTTGCGTCTGAAAATCAGGCTAGTATGTCCGTGATTTTGCGTATGAAAATCAGGCTAATATGTCCGTGATTTTGCGTGTGAAAATCAGGCTAATATGTCCGTGATTTTGCGTGTGATAATCAGGCTAATATGTCTATGATTTGAGAAGAGAATATCAGGTTAAAATGTCCGTGATTGTACGTTAAAATGTAATTGTCTATGCGTGAAACATTCTTGAATAAAATTATCAAGTTACTTTACTTAATGTTAATTCGGCAAAGATTATCCAGAATTAACCCCGATTAAAAATAATAAGGCTAAAGTATACGTCACTATTTTTAATATGAAAAATTGATAAGGCTACGAATATCCGTTATCAATACCCGATTGAAAATTTGCAAGGCGAAATATCCTTTGCAAATTGCCAAGTGTTCATTTCTATGTTTCACCATAGACAATTTCTAAAATTTAGTACTCACCATTTAGCTTGTAGTTGATTCCCTTCTGCGTTGAGCTGAAAATACTTAGTGAGTTTATATCGATTCGGTTCGCCCTTTTATAGTCGAGTCCTAACGGTTCTTTGAAACTGACAATGGACGAACTGACTACTGAGTCAAAATGAGGTCCTTATGATATTTAAAATTCAAAATTTTGATCATATTTCTCGCTAATGATCTAATTCTTTTATCTTTTAATTCGATTTTTATTCCTTTCTAATTTTCTATACCATATTTGTGTCCTCCAGATAGTTTTTTGTACATAAAATGAAAAAAACTTATTCATAATTTAAGGGGTGTGTAAACCCTAAGATACAGTTTGAGAATATTATTTTCCAACTTTATCGGATTTCATTCAATTTTGTTGTCATTATGTTTGTAAATGATTTCTTTAAGTTTTTTTGTTATCCTTTTTAACTTTCCAATTAAATTCGATCAAAACACTTAAATGAAAGTTCCAAAATGCGAAGGTGTACAAATGAGCGGATGTTGTTAAACTTAGGTTGAATCAAATTCATAACTTACGTGTTAGATTTTTTGAAATATTTCATCAAACATTCATTCCTGCTGAAAACCAATTATATTATAATTCGTAGCATTACTTATAATGCCGTAAATTATTAAATATACGAATTATTCGTCAAAAAGTATAATTTTAATTATAATGCGATCTGAGGAATTCTGTTTAGTGGATAATTAAAACATTGCTGTACAGAAACGTTTGTCGCATTTCAATCTGGTGCAAGGGACATGGCTGCCGTTTGACAGTTCAACAAATAAACAAAGTATTTATTGTTTTTATATTTTTTATTTATTATTATTATTTTTCTTTAAAATTCTTTTTTCCAAAAAAAAATGTTGAAGACTCAACAGCCACCGTATTGGCGCTGTGGTCGATACAAATTTTTTAACTTTTTATTTGGAAAAAATCATGGAACGCAAACTCTGTAACGCGGCGTGTAACATCAGTGTAAGCTGACTAACAATCGCGTCGTTTCTGTGCATAAGGCTAGGTCATACGAATATTGCATACCGGAAAGTGGTCAGCGCATCGTACATACATTAACGGGCACACGCGTTGCGTGCCTCATTAAGCATGTGCTTGAAAGCACATAATGCACTGAAACATAGTAAGAGGTAGGGAAAACATGGTGTTCAGAACTACTGAACATGTTTAATCATGATCGCATGCATACAGGCACAGAAGAAAGATACAAACAGATTGTACCATGGATCTCACACACATGAACGCAATGGAGAAATATTAAGCAACACGATCTCATACATACATCGCTGAATAAAACTAAGAGAAGCGAATGGTGTTCAAAAGGAAAGAGAAGAGAAATAAACTATGCATATGCAGCCGGTATTCATTCTTCAGGAAACCTTAAACAGAAGCAGTTCATATTAGATTCATTCGTCAGGAAACTTTCAACAGAAGCAGTTCATATTAGATTCATTCATCACGAAACATTCAACGGAAGCAATTCATATTAGATTCATTCAAGTTGGCATTTTATCAATAAATCAATACAAGTCAAAGTTATTAATTGTTCTACCCCAAACACGTGTTTTGTGCCTGGATTTATATTGAGTTTCATTACAGTTTTATTGATTTATATACATTTCATTAAGTTATATCAGAGTTTAAGCATCTACAATTGCGAAAAGTCAAATAATTGACACCACAAAGAAGAACACGCAAAAAATTAGAAAAATCAACGAATATTACAGGTGGACAGAACAAACCGATTACTGCTGAGAGATAGCCAACAGCGAAAAACTGCCGGCAGTTACTCGAAACAAAACATTGCTTCTTACTACGGCTACAATGACTCCGGGTAAGAAACGTTTGCGAGTCGACAATTCTGCTCAATCACAACACGCTGACAATGCTTTCACGAGAACGCCTATGACTATTGCAGAGCGGACGCGGGCACGTAGGATTAGGCAACTTGCACAACAAGCGGAACAAAAGCAACTCGCTGACAAAGCTTCGACGAGTACGGCTATGACTGGTGCAGAACGGACGCGGGCATGTAGGGCTAGGCAACTTGCACAACAAGCGGAATAAAACCAACTCGCTGACAAAGCTTCGAAGAGTACGGCTATGACTGGTGCAGAACGGACGCGGGCATGTAGGGCTAGGCAGCTTGCACAACAAGCGGAACAAAACCAACTCGCTGACAAAGCTTTAACGAGTACGGCTACAACTGGTGCAAAACGGATGCGGGTGTGTGGAAGTAAGCAACTTGTTCAACAAGCGGAAAAAAAGCAACTCGCTGACAAGGCTTCGGCGAGTAGGGCTTCGACGAGTACGGATGTGATTGGTACAGGGCGGACTTTTGAATATAGAGCTAAGCAACTTGCACAACAAGGGGAAAAAACCAATTCGCGGACAAGGGTTCGGCGAGTAGGGCTTCGACGAGTACGGATATGATTGGTGCAGAACAGACGCGGACATATAGGACTAAGCAACTTGCACCACAAGGACAACAAAATCAACTCACTAACAATGCTCCGACGGGTACGGCTTCCACAAGTACGGCTATGACCGGTGCAGAACGGAAACGGTCATCCAGGGCTAGGCAACTTGTACTTCAAGCGGAACAAAATCAAGCCATCACTGTGCCGACATACAACGGGTTTGATCAACATAAATCGGCTCATAATGCATTCGATAAATATTTTAAAAGAAATACGTTCGGCCACGCATGCTCTGTTTGTGATAGATTATGGTTCAAAGGAGACTTGGCAAAACCAAAGCCGAAACATCACGAAATCTTAAGAACAATAATTCCACACATGGATATTGATAATATTGCGGTATGCTCTACTTGTAACCTAATGTTGAATAAAGACAAATTATCGCCAATGTCAACATACAATGGCTTTAAATACCCGCTAATACCGACAACCTTACCTCCACTGGATTTGATATCGGAACGACTGATTTCGCCAAGGATTCCATTTATGCAAATACGCAGACTGCGCCACGTTCTAGGGCAGTATGGCATTTATGGGCAAATAATCAATGTTCCTGTTTGCGTTAATACTATGGCCCACAGATTACCACGAAACATTAACGACGACCACTGCATTAACGTTCACATTAAGAGAAAGAAAATTCACAAATCTTCCTACTTGCACGGGTTGGTTAAGAAACGGACGATAAAGGCATGGTTGCGGCATTTGGTGGATACACCGCTCTACCATTTGTACAATGTGACTATAGATGAGTCATTCTTCAATGAAGACCTCATTCCAGATCAAGTTCAAATGGATGACATGAGCGAAAACATAGACATTGAAGAAAGCTTAACTGCACAACAGCAAACATTACTATGGAACGAGGAAAAATGTCTAAGAATAGCGCCTGGAGAAAACAACGTTCCACAAAGTTTGTTATTTGATGAACATGCAGAGGAGTTTTCCTTTCCTGGTATACATATAGGGCAATTTCGAACATTTAGAGAGGGTGTGAGGGTTACACCGTCTATGATGGCAACCAGTGAACTGAGGCGCTGCGACAGGCGTGGGGTGACTCCTCAAAATTTGTTATACATGGCTATGAAGATCATGCGATTGCGTGTGCTTGACGCTCTCACTGTGGCTTTTAAACAGGTTGGCAGAAATAACAACATTACACGACGACAAATACAATTTGAAGAATATATTAACAATTGCATTGAAAGCAACCTCGCATTCCTTCGGACAATACCAACTTCCACTTGGTACTGGGCTGAACGGAAAAGGGATTTCCTCGTTATGATAAGACAGCTAGGAAAGCCAACCTTATTCCTAACTTTGAGCGCAAATGAAATTGGATGGACTAGCTTACTACAACTGTTATATAAATTGAAGAATAACGGAGCAGACATGTCGGAAGACGACGCGGCTCAGCTTGATTTCATCGCAAAAAGTACGCTCATGAATGAGGATGCAGTTACTTGCGTTATTTACTTTAATAAGTTGGTCAATATCTTATTGACAATTTTGCAATCTAAGAAATCGTCGAAATGACTAGTCAAGAAGCAGCGTGGTACTTATTACGTGAGCCTATATCGAAAAGTTCGGTCGTTGCAGTTTACATTCCGACGGTTTGGCCTATAGAACGACAACGAATCAGAAAAACTCAAGCAGAGTTACATGAAATAGATGGTGGCGACGATTCGACTAATATTTGGAAAGACAATTGGTTTGACAAATACGAACGAAGACCTCAAGACATGGAAAATCTCACACTGGCACAGTTTGTTTCGAAATATACGAAAACTAACGAGGGGATTTCCAATGAACGCAAATATCCGCGTATAATTCGGTATCGGAATTATGATATAGCCAAGGATTGCAATGACTACAAACGCGAAATGGTGACTTTACATATTTCATTTAGAAATGAAGAACGAGACATTCTAGCTGATATGAAGTTCATAGGCATTTATAACGATAATCAAGACATAATTTTACAACGATGCAAAGACTTTCAATCAAACTTGGATATCGAGAAAACAATCGAGATTTACCGACAATTGTGTCGCGAAGATGGAAATACGGGCGACCAAGACACACCACACGTAGTCAATCGACATCCAGAACGTAATCCCTTCGAACACTTGTACAACAATCCACATTCCCACGTTAACTGTGACCTTCTGTTTGCAACATTGAATAAGCTGGGTGCAATTGCAAAGAAGAAGGAGAATGTTAGGCCACATGAAGAATTCTGTCAACTAATGAGAAAAACAAACGAAAAATAACAAGGGCTTCTGCTCCACGTTATCTCAAACCTCTTGTCCACAAATCGATCACCGCTACAAATATTCTTCACGGGACCAGCTGGATGTGGTAAAACTTTTGTCATCCAACTTCTCATGGAAATTTATAATCGATTCACTAACAATGATTCCTACTGTAATGCATACATAACTTGCGCGTCCACTGGAAAAGCTGCTGTGGCCATAGACGGAACAACTGTTCACACTGCATTTAAGATATCACTTTCCAAACTACTTCCGCTGTCGATTGAAGTTGCTCAGCAATATAGGACACTTTTCAAATATGTGCAAGTCTTAATTATTGATGTGATTAGTATGATAAGTGCTGAACTCTTGTCCAAAATCGACTCCAGGCTTAAACAAATCACTGGCAATCTTGAAACAAACTTTGGGGGACTGGATATCATTTTAATTGGTGACCTACGCCAACTGCCACCTGTACGAGCTACACCAATCTACAAGCAGATAAAACAGCGGTTGGTGGGTCCAATTTTATGGCCGGGATTAAAATTTTATGAATTGATTCAGGTAATGAGGCAGTCCAATGAATCCTTCGCCTCTATACTAACTAAAATTGGAAATGGCACAGTACTGGACAATCAAGAATTGCAAATCATCGAAGCGCGATTCTTTACCAAAGAAGAAGCTGATCTACAATGTCCGCATGGAATACGTCTATTTTTAACAAACAACTCCGTCACAGAGTACAACAACACACTGTTAAACAATGCAATTGACAAAATTACTTCTACAGCAACTGACGTCTACATTGGTTGTCATAACGCCGAACAGCAAACCTTCGTCAAGCAAAAATTACATAAAATGTCTGTAATAGATACTGCCGGATTACCATATGAAGTTATATTTGTAATTAATAAATCATATATTATTACAACAAATATCGACGTATCTGATGGGTTGGCGAATGGCGCAATGGGAAAGTTAATTCACATAGAACGCAATGAAGATGGTGATGTTATGCGTGCGTAGCTAGAGTTTCAGAACTCGCCAAAAACTGGCAACAAAATCAGGAAAAAAGCAGCTGCATACATTAGCGCCAATAACATCAGTCATACCGCTGTTCCAATTAATCGAAGGACATCGACTATTTCGCTCAACCACAACAAAACTATAGTTGCGAAACGAAATCATTTCCCTTTAGTGTCAGCTTGTGCAATTACTATACATAAATCACAGGGAGGCACGTTCAATGAGATAGTATATGAGTATGATAAAACACATTCGCAACAGCTACTATACGTGGCTTTATCAAGAGTGAAAAATATCCAAGGACTGTACATCGTATCGCGGCAGCATGACTCTACCTTTCATCACGGGCGACGCGCTGCGACATCAATGGTCGCTTTGCAAGATGAATTTCGCAGGTTATCCCTTAATCGACTACAGACAATTGATACATTGATGATAGACTTTATCACCAGCAGAAGAGGATTCTCGATGTTCTCTTTCAACTGTCAGAGTATACGTGCTCACGCCGCTGATCTCACCGGCGCTGTTGTTCAACGGGCTTCTGTCTTGCTTCTATCAGAGACTTGGCTAAGCAATGACGCTAATATTGATGTCCCTAACTTCAATTGCGTTGTCCATTTCAAACGTTCCAATGTTAGAGCGGGAGAAGTTGCGGTTTATCACAACGTTAATGACAGTTCAAACATTCTCACACCCAATATGGACTTACAGTTTGATCAAACCCAAATTTTCAATATCAACAACACTGCCATCGGGGAATTATGTGCTGCTCAATGCATAACGGAGGACAAAAAAGCTATTATGATGGTTGTTATTTACATTTCACCGAATCAAACAATTAACAACATCATTAAATTCATCCACCAAATACTACTCCCGTACACGGTTTAAGGTGCTGCACTCCTGCAATCAGATTCAGACAAAATTCCGATGGTACTCAGCGGAGACTTCAACGCAAATTTTGCATCAGAGCAAGCAAAACCGTTGATTGCGTTTTTGGAAGACGCATTTCATCTAAGGATGAACAACGAACCCACAGAAGCCACTACAAACTCAGGAACTACCCTCGATGCAGTCTTCACGAGATATCTTGAGAATTTTCAATCAAAAATTTTCATATCATACTTCAGTTACCACAAACCTATTCTGTCATTATATGAGTCCACACAAATGGAAACTGAATAGAACTAGATGTTATCTGATATAAATGTTGTTATGCCCTATGGTAGGTACTACCAGAGGGTATATTAGTTTTGTCACTAAGTGTGTAACACATAGAAATAATAATCGGAGAAAAATTTCAAAGGTATGGTTGTGTAGGGAATCAAAAGTTATATCGATTTTTGCATGTCCGTCCGTCCGTCCGTCCGTCCGTAGACAAGATAACTCAAAAACGCGTTATCCGATTTTGATGAAATTTATAATTTGAGTTGCTTATTCCTTAACTTGGTTTGGTATTGCATTTGAGCCAAATCGATCCACGGGGGGCAAAGTTATAAAGGAAAAACCAGGGTGACCAGAAAGTTTTGTCGTTTTTTTCGTTATGGTTTTTCGGATGTAATTGGAAAATTGGTGACCCGATTTTGTTCAAATTAATTATGTAGGTTAACTGCATAAATAGACGATACCGAGTTAATTTTCAGTCAAATCGGTCTAAGGATACTGGAGAAAGAAATAGTTGTATCCTAAAATAAGCCTGTTCATAAAGTTTTTCCAATGTATTTTAAAAAGTTATATACGGATTTGAATCAAATTTACGAAACGTGTTTATACTATTAGACGCCAGCCTACCTGTGAATTTGGGCCAATTTGAGAATGAAGAAACGAAGTTATGGAGAGAAAAACCTTAAAATATTCAATTAAGCAGAAAGTTCGTGGAGTTTTTTTTCCAATAGTTGGCTTTAGAATCGTATAACTTTAGTAGTTCTAATCCTATCAAGTTGTGTTATAGCGCGCTGAAAAGGTGACATCTTATAGAATACTTAGAAAAAAAAAATTGTGAAATTCTGGCAGAACAAATTGCGGTAATTGGGTTTTGAAAATGAGCCAAAATTCTGAAAAAATTCCCTATATTAATGCTCCATGTTTGGTACTACCGTCCGTCCGTTGACAAAATAACTCAAAAACGCGTTATGCAATTTTGATGAAATTTAGAATGCTACTTGGTTATTGCTATAGTGGTTTTGGTATTGCATTTCAGCAAAATCGACTGAGGGGCAGCGAAGTTATTAAGGAAAAACAGGGGCGGCCATAAAGTTTTGTCGTTTTTTTTTATATAGTTTTTCGGGTTTAATTGGAAAATTGGAAAAGCAATTTGGTTTAAATTAATTATATTGGTTGACTACATTAATAGACCATACCATTATAAATTTCAATGGTATCGGTCTCAGGATAGTGGAGAAAAAAGTTGTCGTAGGAAGAAATAACCCTGTTCAGAAAGTTTTTTTGATGTATTTTCAGAACTAATGCACTGATTTGAATGAAATTTGCAAATTAGACTTATGCTACTAGGGTCTCAGTTACTTACAAATTAGAGAAAATTTTGAAAAGGGCAAACAAAGTTATGAAGGAAAACCTCGATATATTGTTAGTTTTCACAATTTTTCTCTCCCATTTCTACCATAGGGCATCAAAAAATCGGCTATAGGCCGATTTTACATTACTTTTTGTTTTTTCTTTCATATTATGTCGACAAAAAAGTTAGTGTATGCTTTACAAGGCAACTTCCAAATTTACACTCGAAAACATATACATCCTACTTCAGTTAATACAAACCCATTGTATCTTTACATGAACCGCCGATAATAAAAACAGATTAATATTCAAATACTGCAACCATAAAAAAAGCTTCTATTTCACTTCTACAGTATGGTCAAAAGCACACTTCCTTTTTTTTTAAAAATAGTAATTTGATATATATTTTTTCCATGTTTGATTTCATGGTATTGACTCAGTATAATAAACAGACAGTAATTTGACTAGGAAATGCAGAGAAATTAGACGCGATCTTCCCAATACTTCCTCAGAGAATGACAGAAAGAAAAAATTCCGCACAAAATAAGGAAAGAAAATTAAAATTTTTCATTAGAAAGAAAGAAGTAACCTATAAATCAAATATATTAAATTTTAACACGTGCTCCCTATAAGATAATTGTAGCAAGGGAGACAAATAATAGTTTTATTATGGTCTTATGCGTTTTCGGCAAAAGAATGGATGAAACGAAGAAAGCAAAAAACCCCGCGTGCTTCTTAAGCGCCTAATCCATGTCCTGACACTTTTTTCAAATTGTACTAAAGTTTTTTTCAAGTGTTAGTGCCTATTTAACAGCAGTTTTGATAAGCACGTGGGTTTTTTTAAGTAGAAGAAATTTTTTGTTATGTATTTTTCAAATATTTTTGGTGTTAGTGCCTGTATGAATTATTATTTACATAAATGTTAGAACTGTTTATTAAAGCTGAATGCATATTCATCTCTGTTCCACCAACATAGCGTAATCTAAAAAAAATGATAGAACATAAAAAGATAGCGGTTTTTTTTTATATACATTTTTTATTGAGAAAAAGCACACATGCATGGAAAATAACAAGAATGGGTGGCAAAAACGGGTGTAAAATTCTAAAAATAAACGCAAAATTGGCGAGGTCATTCGTAATTTTTCACATTTTGTTCGCCAGTTTTCTTACTGTTTATTATACTGTGGTATTGATTTCACCAGTGAAATTGGTTGATTATTTGTATCTTGTGTTTCTCTTATTTATTTGTTCTCGTGGATAGGAAATTTTAGTTGTCTACTAAGGTATAGTTTTCTCAAAGGAAGATAGCAGTTTTTTTTTCTTTTTTTTTTTAATCGGAAAGGGATTTAAGGTTATTGTTATGAATCCTCTTTAGTTTATTTCCAACTCTTATTGTAGAGTTTTCTGGAGAATTTATTTCTATAATTTCTTATGGGCCTGTCCATAATGCTGAGAACTTATTTTTCTTTACTTGATTTTTTAATAGTACTATGGGGGTATTTAATCACATAAACGAAGTAATTTTATTTTAAATGATTTTATTATTAGTAGAAATATTCTTATAATTAGATAACACATAATATTTTAAATCTATATAAATTAAAGGCTTTTTATATTTTTGTTGAAAATTCGTTTTTTGGGTTTTGATTCGTTGGAAGATTTCTTAAAACTAAAAATATTTTTCCATCGAATAAAAAATTATAATTAAAAAACGTAACTAGTTCTAAAATTATTTTAACAAGTAACATACATACTAGATAAAAATTAATAAAAAAATAGTACTAAGTTATAAAGTTGAATTAAAACTAAGTGGAATTTAAAGGTGGGTTCACCACAATACTCCGCTCTCAGTTAATTTATTATAAAACTAACCTTTTTTTAGCTATAATTTTGTTGGGTGGAGAGTTCATGAAATGTGCAGGTTTAGTTCTGCTGATGTGTATCGGGGTGATCGTACCTCCCTTTGTAATATAAACATGGTTACGTGTGCGGCGAACAATTTCGAAGGGTCCTTCGTATGGAGGAGTTAAACCAGGCCGATGATGATCGATTCTTACAAAGACATGAGTGCAAGTATCATGACTCGGATGGATAAATGTTTTACCTGTATCATGTAATCGTGTTTCGGTTGGTTTAAGGTCATTAAATAATTTCTTAAGTTCCAGAACTATTTGAGGTGCGTCTAGAGTGTTTTGTGACGTAGTAAAAATTCTCCAGGAAGTCGAAAATTTTGCCCGTAAACCAGTTCTGCAGGAGAACAGCGAAGATCTTCTTTAAAAGCCGACCGAATACCCATAAGCATGATGGGAAGTTCCATCTTCCAATCTAAACAATTATCTCTTGCCATTAACGCAGTTTTTAAAGTTCTGTGAAGTCTCTCAACCAAACCATTACTTCGTGGATGGTATATGATTGCGTGAATCTTGTGAGCTCCTAGAAAACGTATTAACTCTGAAAATAACTTCGATTCGAATTGCGTACCCTGGTCCGAAGTGATGGTATGCGGAACACCAAATCTTGATATATATTGTGTGAAAAATGTTTCAGCCACAGTTTGCGCTGTTATGTCTTTGATGGGGTAAGCTTCTGGCCATCTAGTAAAACGATCTATTATTGTAAGAATGTGACAACAACCACCTGAAGACGGAAGAGGTCCTACCAAGTCTAGATGAATGTGTTCGAATCGCCCTTTTGGTACTTGAAAAATGCTTGGATTAACTTTGGTGTGTTTGTGTATTTTAGCTTGCTGACAATTTAGGCAAGTTTTTGCCCTTTTGTTAATCTGTGTATTCATATGTGGCCAGTAATATTTTGAAATAATAGATTTTCGTGTTGAGCGAATACCGGAATGAGTTATGTTGTAAAAATTTTCAAAAATGATTTGTCGGAAAATTTTTGGAACGAATGGTCTGGATTCAGCCGTGGAGAAATTACACCACAATTTGAAATCAGAAAACGGAATTGTGATTTGCCTAAGCGTGCATTTTGAATTTGCTTGCGAAATAATGGATTTTAGCTCTGCATCGTTTTGTTGCGTCTCGCTAAAGGTTTTGATGTCTATATCTTTTGATGTTACAACTGAAATATCTTCTAGTCTGGAAAGTGTGTCAGCTACTACATTTAATTTACCGCGAATGTATCTTATGTCTGCAGTAAATTGCGCGATATATTCCATATGTCGAGTTTGCCGTGGGCTTCGATCTGTTTTAGTAAATAGTGCTGTAATCAACGGTTTATGGTCTGTAAATATTATACAGGGACGACCTTCGATGAAGTGTCTAAAATGCTTGACGGCGGAGTATACGGCTAGAAGTTCTCTGTCGAAAGCTGAGTAATGTGTCTCAGTTGAAGACATTTTTTTTGAAAAATGGGCTATTGGTTCCCAATTATTGTTTTCATGTTGTTGTAAGGTTGCTCCTAAAGCCAATGATGAAGCATCTACGGTAATGGTTAGGTAACCTTCATTCTTTGGATGAGCTAATAAAGTTATGTTTGCTAGCTTATTTTTGACAGAATTAAAATTCGTTTCATTTTCTTTGGTCCATTTAGAAATTCGTTTATTTTTGGACTTTGTTAATAATGAAACGAAACTGTGTAGAGGTGCTAACTCAGTTGATAAATTTGGGATGAAACGATGATAATATGTTATCATTCCAATAAAACGTTGTAACTGTTTAAGTGTTTTGGGAAGTGGAAAATCTTTAATTATTTGAATTCGATCTTCCGACGGTAATATTCCTTCAGAAGATACCATATGACTAAGAAATTTCAGTTTTGTCGCTCCGAATTCGCATTTGGATAGGTTAATGTTGATTCCGAAATCATTTATTCGAGTAAAGAGTTTTTCTAGATGTTGAATATGTTCTTCTTAATTTCTGCTTGCAACCAGAATATCATCTAGGTAGACATAAATGAAGTCTAAACCGCTTACAACTATGTTTATAAAGCGTTGAAAGGTTTGGGCCGCATTTCTCAAACCGAAAGGCATGCGAGGGAATTCAAAAAGACCGAAAAACGTAGTAATTGCTGTTTTATGGATGTCTTCTTCCGCTACCGGTATTTTGTGGTAAGCCCGAATTAAATCTATTTTAGAGAAAATGGTACATCCTCGATGATTCATATTGAAATTTTGTACTAGTGGAAGGAGATATCTGTCCGGAATGGTAATCGCGTTCAATTGTCGGTAGTCGCCACACGGTCTCCAATCATTGGAATTTTGTTTGGGTACCATGTGTAGCGGACAAGAAGCAAGGGATGAAGAAGGGCGACAGATTCCAAGTTTGACCATTTGTTCGAATTCTGATTTAGCTACTTTAAATTTTGTGTTATCGAGCTTACGTGGTCGCGAGAAAGGAAGATAACCTTCTGTAATAATGTGATGTACAACGTTATGCTTGAGTTTTGCGGAATAATTTGGTTCTGCTGCAAGGGCGGGAAAATTTGCTAAGATATTGGAATATGTTTTCGAAATTTGAAATATCTTAGGGGATATCGTATTAGTTTTACCTGAACACGCATTTATGGAGAACGATGTAATAGAATCAAATATTTGTTTGTTTTTAAGGTCAACAGTTAAGCCGAATTTTGTTAAAAAATTAGCTCCTAGAATCGGTTTGTCCAAATCTGCAATTGTAAATATGAAAGGGAATTCGCGACGTAAACCAAGATTAATATTTAAGAAGTTTTTGCCATAAGTGTTGATATTTGATCCATTTACTGCAGAAAGAAGGACGTGACTATCTTTTTTATTATTTGGAAAAAAAACGATGTGGTAGATTAGAAATATCGGCGCCAGTGTCTATTAAAAATAGCAATTTGGAATTCACGTCTTGAATGAAAAGGCGACGAGCCAAAAACAAATCATCGTTAGTCGCATTCACGATGATTTTGGGGTGTTTTCCTGGTTTCGCTGAAATTTGCTATCATCCCAGAAGGAACACCATGGGCCCACACATGTGCGGGCGTTATTACCGAATCTGTGATGATAATAGCAAATCTGCTTGTCTGAAAAATTTTGTTGTCTAGCGGGTGATTTGCTTCTATATCTGGTAGGTCTAGAACTGTTGTGCATAGCGTTAATTTGCTGTTGCACATTGTCAAATCTGCTATTTTGCAGAATTTGAGACTCAGCAATCGTTTGAGTAAGTTTGGTTATAGCTGTTAATATATTGTCGTATTTATTGTCTGGAGTGGGAACAAATTCGCTTCGAAATGTTTTTTTGAATTGTACTTCGTGGAAAGTTGAGACTTCCCACACTTTATCCGCAATTTTAGCAAGTTCGGAGGAATCATTGTCTAAATGGGAAGACATGGCCACTGTAACTATCTTTGGAAGACGACGCGGTCACCAAGGAGAAAACCGCACTATAAAACGAATAAAACATACTTATAGATGGAATGGTATGACTAATGATATAAAAAAGTTTATACGGAAATGCCCCACTTGTCAACTTAATAAAGTTCGAAAAAATGAGAAAATCCCGATGAAAATTACTACCACAAGTTCAAAACCTATTGAAAAAATATTTCTAGACATAGTAGGACCATTACCTGTGAGCTATAACGGTAATAAATATATGTTAACCTTTCAAGATGACCTAACAAAATACTCTGAAGCAATAGCAATAAAAGATGCAGAAGCAGGAACTATCGCACAACATTTTACAGAGGAGATTATCTGCAAACACGGTATCCCCAATATAATTTTAACTGATCAAGGATCTAATTTTCTAAGGTGAATGTTTTCAGAAGTATGTACACTACTGAAAATACGAAAAATACAAACAACCCCATACGACCCACAAACGAATGGCGCATTAGAAATAAGCCACAGAACTTAGACCGAATACTTACGTCATTACGTCAACAAAGATCCACTCACTTGGGATACTTGGATACCTTACTCAATGTTCGTGAATAACACTTCCACACATTTAAGTACTGATTTTACCCCATACGAACTACTATACGGTTTTCCACCAACAATACCATTCTCATTAAGAAGAGAACCTGAAATCAGTTACATTTACGACAATTACGCCAATGAGCTTAAGGCTTGCCTTCAAAACAGTTACAAAATCGCAAGAGAAAATCTTATTCATAATAAAAATAAATCTAAAAAATATTACGACATAGGCAGCAAAACAAAAACATTTGTTATAGGCGACAACGTACTGTGGTGAACCCACCTTTAAATTCCACTTAGTTTTAATTCAACATTATAACTTAGTTCTATTTTTTTATTAATTTTTATCTAGTATGTATGTTACTTGTTAAAATAATTTTAGAACTAGTTACTTTTTTAATTATAATTTTTTATTCGATGGAAAAATATTTTTAGTTTTAAGAAATCTTCCAACGAATCAAAACCCAAAAAACGAATTTTCAACAAAAATATGAAAAGCCTTTAATTTATATAGATTTAAAATATTATGTGTTATCTAGTTATAATAATATTTCTACTAATAATAAAATCATCTAAAATAAAATTAATTCATTTATGTGATTAAATACCCCCACATAACTGGTGACCCCGACGTGATCAAATAGAACATTTAAAAGTTGAAAAAAGTGAGTTTTTGGGAGTTGTGAAGAAGGTTCGCAATTACGTAATTAGAATAACCACGAAAAACTAATTAAATAGTAAAATAAAATGTGGACTAAGCCTTAAATTCTGGTGTGAGGCTGCACCAGGCATTTTATTTTCCTTTTTTAACATAGAGCCGAAAGAAGAGGTTACTTCTAGCTGGAGCAAAAGGGAGGAAATACTGGAGATAATAGAAATTTTGCACCAAAATACAAGAAGTCGCTGCTCGAAGAAAAATTAATATTCTTATTCTCATATATTGTTGTCCGGATTCTCGAGAACGAAAAGAGCCCAAAGAAAAGGTTATCAAAACGAAATTAAATCGACAGCCCAAAGAAGAGGCCAATTAACAAAAGTTTTCAAGAAAACTACCAAATTTATGTTTTCACCAATAAGAAAGAAAAATTATGAAACAAAAAGAAAACAATTTTTCTTTTGGAATCTCGTTTGGGTGTTGAACTCATCAAGTAATAATAATAATTTTCACCAGATTTAATAAATATTATATTATTTATATTGTACATTTTTATTATTATATTCTATTATTAATCTAATTTATATAATTTCTTAAAACCATACTCCTCTTCCACTTAAATTACGTTTTTATCTATCGGATAGAGTTTTACGGTGTATCGAAGTGAACCTATTGTGTAATATATTATAAAATCGAGTGCGTGAAGCCTATAAACAGACAGAACAAGCAGAAGGTCACGGCGATTACGTAACACCTGTAATTGCGGCTACTACATTAAAGGTACCACCTTTTTGGGCAAATCGTCCAGAAATGTGGTTCACACAGTTAGAGATGCAATTTTCTCTAAATAATATAACGCAGGATAACACAAAGTATTTTTACGCGGCTGGACAATTAACGGAGGAAATATTTAATTCTATTTACGATGTTACTATAAACCCTCCAGTCAGCGGTAAATACGAAAGCTTAAAGAAAATTTTGATATGTAGATTTTCTTTAAGCAATGAAAAGAAATTAGAAGAATGGCTAACGGGTGTCGAATTAGGAGACCGGAAACCATCCGATCTCTTGAGAGAAATGACTCTAAAAGCAGGAAATTCAGTCAGTCAAGAGTTAATCATTTCGCTTTGGAAGTGTCGTTGGGTGTATCGTGATATTCCTTTATGATTTTATTTATATCTTCCGGGTCTGTAAGCGTTATAATTTCGTTTATATAAAAAATAGGCTGAATTGGGGAATTTTGGAATACTTTAGAGCAAATTGACTTTGTTACAAAATAGTGGGCGTTGTTTAGTACCTGAATAGAGATACTAATTTCTTTTTCTTGTGTTTTTTCACATGCCGTTCTAAAATTGGAAAAGATTTTCTCCAGTGCTTTTTGGTCTTGGTGTATAAGTGCTTTACCTATAGTGAAAGTAATTTTATCTGCTTTGAATTTTTTGATGTCTCCATTTTTCATGTCTTTAATTTCTTTAAATTTTCCTTCTAGATCTGTGTTATTTCCACAATAAATAAAATATTTATTTTTTTCTTTTCTTGATTTCAGTAAACAATTCTTGTTTTCCAAAATTATTTTATTTTCTGGATTAATTGTGGATTTACTTCTTGTTACTACCTGAATAATTTTATTTTCCTCTGAGTTGGTTTGAGACAAATTGTTCAATTCCTTAGTTCCTTCTATGATTACTTGGTATGCAAATTGTAATTGATCAGTTGTTTGTACAAGTCCCATTCTATATTGTCGTAATTGACGCAATATATGTGTTACTGAAACAGAAATTTTTTCTTCTTTTTCGATAATGGCGAGACAACATTAGATTAAACAGAATGTTCCTGATCTACCTATGCCGGCACTACAATGTATTACAGGTGGTCCGACTTCGGTGTTAAACGTACCTGCTTTTCTAACTTCTTTGACAAAATCTAGCAGTTCAATAGAGGAATTTGGGATGTCGAAATAAGACCAATTTTTGTAGTGAAAGTGTGTAATTGTTTTACTTTCTTTTGATTCAATATTTGTAAGTTTGAAGGTTCGTTTTGCGTAAGTTGTGTATTCTTCATTTTTTATATATTCGACTGTGAGATCGACATCTGTTAAATTCCAAATATATTTCTTTTCAAACTTTTTTGGCCAATACTTGTCACTTTTTATTTCACTATTATCGAGTAGTTCGTTTAACATGATTATTGTTTTTGAATTTTGTTCCCATATCATTAACCAGAAATTACTTATGGTTTCTTTAAGAGGTTCTTGGGTTAGTATGTATTTTCGCTCTGCTTTATTCATATTGATTATACTAGCATTTATGAAATCAGTTTTTCCATGATGGATTTTTATTCGAGAATGATCGTAGGGGATTATATTTGGATATCGATTAAGTGTTTGATTTTTAGGTTTTTGAGATTCTTTCGACGAGATTGATTTTTCTTCTCTTTCTCTATCGCATATTTTGTTAATTTCTTCAAATATTTTATTCCATTCTTTATTGAATTCGATTTCGTTGTATTCTTTTTCGATATGATTTATGTTATTTTGATTAAAGTTTTTAATTTTTCTTCTGCTTAATGCATCTGCATTGGAATTAGCTTTTCCTGGTTTGTACACAATTTTGTATTCGTATTCCTCTAGTTTTATTCCCCATCTCATTAAACGAGAGGTAGGGTCTTTCAGACTCATAAGCCACGTAAGCGGTTTATGATCAGTGATAATAGTGAATTTTTTACCGTAAAGGTAGGGTCGAAATTGTGTTACTGCAAATATAATTCCTAATAGTTCCTTTTCGATAGTTTCATCGGTATTTGATGAATTCCATTTGCCAAATCTAAGGTGCTAAAGTATTTAGCTTTACCCAACTGATCTAGAATATCAGTTATGTTTGATAATGGGAATGCATCTCCAACAGTGATTTCATTTAAACGACGAAAGTCAACTGTAACGGCCAGCTGACCTATTTTCTTTCATACAAATATTTTTTTTTCCGTCTAATGCAAAGTGTAATTAATAATAAAGTGGCGAAAGTTCCTATCCTTACCGTACCGCCGTTTTTCAAATTTTGACTGTTCTTTTTCAAACAATTTTCTATCCACTGCTGAAATAGATAGCACTAAAAATTGTACATATGGGTGAAAGAGAAACATGATGTCATATGATTTTGAAAAACATCCCTCATTTTTTTGTTCGAAAAATTGATCCCATGATGGTGTTGCCATTAATGTTTTTTTTTTAAACTGACTGTTTAACTTTTTTAAAAAATGATGAAAATCTTTAATAATTAAGTTATTATTTAAATGAATTTTTAGTAATGAAAAATGAAATTAATATTTCTCCATTCTTTGCTATTTTAGTCTTAATGCAGTATTTTCTTTGATTTTTTATATATTTGCAAAATTGAAAATTACATTTGTCGGCAATTTAAAAAAACCGTACTTGACTGTTTTCAGATGTTGGAAAGCAGCCAGGCACAAAACACTTAAATTTATTTTGTTTCATACGTTTAAAATTTTCCATATTTTAAACCACATCTAACTCCAACGATTTTTTTTTTAAAGAATAACATTTTGCAATATTGGCAACACCACTAATGGGTAATTTTAAAATTTAAACAAAAAAACTAAGTCAGAAATTTGTATACAAATGCACACATACCAGAAAAAAATTTGGCGCAAATTTTTTTTTTCTGGTATGTATGCAAAATTTGTGCCCAAACTTAAGATTCCGGGATCAAATCATAAGATTCCATCTGATTTTTAAGAACATTTCATTCTCTCTCTTGCTGATGGATTTTGCCTATGAAAAGCATATGTACTCTTGCGTATTCTTTTCCCCGTCTGCCACGTGCTTTTTCTAGCTACTTCGCTAGCTTTCCTCACTTTACCATAGTTACACTTTGGTCTAATGCGACCTTAACCGATCTCTTTCATGTATTCATTTGTCTTCTACCAATATGTGTAAGAGAATTAAGCCATTGCGAAATTTTAAGAGAAATCTTCCAATGCACATGCGCGAATTTTTTTTTTTATATAGTAAACCAGTTTACACATAATATACCAGAATTTCAAATCCTATGATTTAAAAAAAATAAGAAGGCAAGAGTTGAAACCGATCATGTTGGAGAGAGACGGAAAAAGCATTACGGTTAGGGAATAACGAAAAAAGGGAGTCTTGTGGGGAACGACAGTCCAGTTTTGATGGTCAAGGTAAATGGATCGATATAGGGGCGAAAAAAACAGAAAAATTTAATGAAAGTGAATAGTAAAGAAAAAACCATTAAAATTTGGAAATAAAATAAAAAACCGCGAAATTTAACGTTACTAATAGAAATAATAAAATTATATTTGAAAGTTTCGTGTACAAATTAACTGATACTATCGAATTTCTTAAGTATATTCAAGGAAAAAAAAAACCGTTTTAAACTCACAATTTTATTTGCTCGTGTGAAAAGTGGAAAAGGAGGAATAACTGTGATATCCATTCGATTGCACTTACTGATTTTTTTTTTATTCGAAAATTTTGTTTTCTTCGTTCTTGGTTTTCTCCTATGCTTGCCTGCAGATTAAGCGAATACATATATGTATATATATGTTCCTTTATAAGAATTATTATTAAGGAAGCCATAAGCAGAACAAAAGAAAGGAAGGAAACAGGGAAACCCACAAGATCACGACAGAATAACCGTAATTATATAGTAGTGCGCATATGCGTTTATCTGCTAAAACGCATGCGAATGCCTATACCTTCGTTTGAATACACCTACTCAAGGAAATTAAGGAAAATTAATTCTCGAATTCATGCGCAGTATTCGTTATTGTATTTTAAACCCATGTGCAGCTTCATTTTGAACTGGATTCATCTTCATCTTGGACAACGGGATAAATTCCGTTTACGGCATTTAATATACAAAAGGAAACATTAGGATCGTATGATTTCATTTGACAGAACAAAAGAAAAAAAAAAGAAGAAGAAAAAAAATATATATATAAAATAAGCCGTATGATCTAAGTATAACTTTTCCTTTTTTTTTCAAAATTTAAAGAACTTGTTTTTTCTTCCTTTACAATGTGTATTTTTTTTTATAGCTAATTAATTTGTTAAAACAGAGAAAAAAAAAACAACTACTCCAAATACGAAAGGGGAGGCCTCCTGTTTCCAGATACGGGGTGAGTGTTTATTATAATATTAAATACAAGAACTGTTTGAAAGAAAGAAAAAATTTTGAATTGTGATAAAAAAATCATTTTTTTATTCATTTATACTGAAAGAAAAGAAAAGAATTAAAAGAATCGCATTTGGTATAATTTTTGAAAAAGGAAAGAAAAAAAACAAGAAATATAGTAAGATCAAATTTGTCATACAGAAGGTTAAATTTTTATTCTGAATTTTATTTTATGGTCATTTAGAATAACATAAGATTTGAGAAAACCGTGTAATTCAATGGATTTATATCGTATAATAATAAGAACAATAAATATCATTAAAAAAAAACCAGAAAACTTACAATTTTATCATAAATTAGCCTGCATTTTCACAAAACTCGAGTTAATTTCAATTGTATTACTTTTTTACATTAGAATGTTGAAAATTGAAATTCGTATTCGTTTTTTTTTGCTCTTTCCATTTATTGTTTTGAAGTAAATCACATATGAATAATCAACATACAGAACTTGTATAAAAGTTGCACATAAAGTTATTAATTGAAAAAAAAAAAAAAATGAACGGACTAAAAATTCGTGAGATGATGTAAGAAGCCTACAGAAAGAGAGAGAGGGATGTGAATGGGATAGTGGGAAGGAGACGAAAATTTTAAGGGTCCATACCCATTTATAGGGGGGCGGGTATGGACAATGGGGATCAGCCTGCTGCTGATCCAATATAGGGTGGGACGTGCCCCCAATTAAGTCCGGTTGGCATCAACATCTCTGCCAATCGGCCCCGGCATGCCTCGCGAAGGCTTTCGCGCAGGATTGTTTGGGTTTCGGTGGCCAAAATGAACTAACGAACCTTCCACTAATTCGGTTTTTTTCTCGCGAAACCGAATCTCCTTGCTTGATAGCATATGCTATCACGATATAGTCTGAACGACGTTAACATTCTTTGCACGCATATAAAAATTATATCTTAACGATGATAGATGGTGGTGAGCAACGACCCACCCCTCCGGCAAGCTAGTCAGTGCGACACAGCTAGGCGTGCAGCCTTTTCAGTTGCTCACATTTGCTGCACCATCTCATATCTTCTCCTCGCAAGGAAGAAGATATGCTGAATAGATCATCTGGGGATTTGCTTTCTTCGTTTAAAACCCCATTGCAGTGTGTTTTTACACACTGCAATAAATGTAAACCCCACCATTACATATATGGCGCCCAACGATTCGTTGTTCGCTCAGCGAATTTGTTTTATTTTCTTTGCGATTTGTATTTTCAACTTCTGTCGAAATTACAAATGGAGTCCAAACAAAATTGTCGGACACATTTTGAACGAGTTGATGTTCGAAATGGGGTCATTAGTTGTCACTTCAATGTGAACAAACATTATTTTCAGAAAATAAATTTTTTTCGAAAAATTTAAAATTTTGACTTCAAACTTTTTTCGAACTTATCGAATCACCCTGTTTCATTTTAAAATTTTTTTTGTCGTGTTCTTTTGTCAAAATTATTCTGAAGCTGGATTTATACAAACAGTTTATGAACGAAAAGTTGGTGTAAATTCAAATTTCGGATGTTCGTTAGTTTTTTTTTGGGTTTCGAGGTCTGGCTTTCCTTGCGCGATCGCGGTCCAAGGTCGTTCACAATTTACGGTTGCAAGTGGAAGACCAGTCATGTCATTTGGCAAAGCGGCTCCATTAGCATATTCGTTTTGTGAGCGTTCAGACTACTTTAAGTGCTCTTGAGATCTTTCTTTATGAACAAATTTTTTTTTGAAGAATGTCAAAACTTGGACACGGAAGTGACGTGTGAGGTCGTGATACATTTCGGGCGTTTCCGATCGCATATCGTCGTGTGCAATCGCACCAAACGATTATTGCCAGGAATGCTTGGGGTGTGTCACCGCCCCACAAATTAGACCGCTCGGAACGGTGTCTGTTGTTTGATCGAATCAAGTACGAGGCCTTTGTGTCGGCTTTATACAAGGTATGATTATTCAATTCGACTTGTTCGCGAGCGGATATAGAACATCTAAATTGCCGCAGGTCATGTCGGGAATGTGTCCCTTTGTACTGTCCTTGTCATATTCTCTCTCTCTCTCGAACTATCCTGGAATATCTCGTTTAGCAGATTTAGTTTTTTTTATAGTTTAATTTGATTTAGATTTGGGTTTATTTTATTAGTTATTGGGTTATATTATTTAGTTGTTGAAATTAGTTTATTTAGTTTAGTTAATTTTTTTTTAGTTTATCCAGTTTATTTAGTTTTTTTATATTTAGTTGTCTACTTTTCATTTAGGTTAGTTTTTATAACAATTTTTTTATTATTTTTTTTCGGTTTCGGGATTATATTTTAGTATCACATTTTTTTTTGTTAAATAATTTTTTTCTTTTATATTCATATTCAATAAATTCAGGTTCCATTTGGTCCCCTAAATTTGTATTTTCTTCACCTGACTCGTCTTTTGGGGTATCAAAGGTATTTCAAAAAATAAAATAAATGCTTTTGGTACACCCTTTGTAAAAGTTGATTTGTATAGAAAGAATTTCTAAGGTCACGTTCACACAGTGTGTGTTGAACGGTGTTAAGTGATTTCACGGAAATTGAGATTTGGAATTATTTTGTCCTGGGGGTGTGACTAAAGGTGAGTTCACACTTGTGACTTCTTATTACAAAATAGTTGTGTGGAACCTAAGGGGTGTTCACATAACATTTCGGAGTGAGGTACGAACGAAATTTGATTTTGAAAAAATTTTTTTTTGAAGGTCATCTATTCAGTCGATCAATCTTGAAGGGGTACCTTAATCGAAGAGACAACAACGGTTCCAAATTGATGTGATTCTCTGTGATCGAATTATTTGGTGTGTTCCGTCATTGCGGAATCAAATACTGGTGCCGTGTCAAGGGTTCTCCCTGGTGATGATCAGATTGATAATGATAATGAACATTTAGAATTGCACGATGTTACTGCTAACCCGAATATGGATCAACACGAAGTCACAGCTCGTGGTCCATCAACAAGGAGTCAGACTCAGTTGAGTTGGGACTCAGTGTTGTTAAATCCGACAAAACGCATTACCACTTTATTGAATGAGTTCAAGCGAATGACTGTCAATAGTCAGAATCAAGGTCAAAATCAAAATTCACCTCGAACTCCTAAACTACAGTCAGTCCACCATGATGAAGCGAACATTGTGAACGCACCATCACGGTTGGGACAAGCCCAAAGAAATAACGCTAATATTCTGCCAAGGCAGTCAGACGCAAATTTATTTTCCAGTGATCAATTCCATTTTTCAACTGAAAATGTATCATCTCCAACTCGTCATGAGGGGAGTCACAATGCAAACACCCAACATCCAAACCATTCAAATGCAAATACCCATCGACAGTCTATTCGTGAGCAAAATCGGTTTCCAGACAATCATTCGAATAGAAACGGAGCAAGATCCAACGCTTACCGCCACGACACCCGTATCGATAAGTGGGGTTTTAAGTTCAGTGGCCGAGTAAACGATATGTCACTGGATGAGTTTATCTTCCGTTCCGAGACAATGCAGTCTCGGTGTGACATCTCTTGGTACGCCATTACAACCCAATTCCATACCTTGTTAGTCGATAAAGCTGAGCAATGGTATTGGCGATTACTCAGAAGAGAACGTTACCTTGATTGGACCGCCTTAAGTGACCTGCATCAGTTCAAGAGCATTGACACTGACCATGAAATCATGCGTCGATCAATGTAAAGGTACTGGAAAGGTACCTTTACATTGATCTTTTAGGACCCTATCCTAGGTCTAAGCTTGGTAATACCACTCTCTTGGTTGTTTTGGACAAGTTTTCGAAATTTGTACTGTTCAAGACGCTACGAAAGGCATCTGCCATGCAGATTGTCGATTTCCTAGAGGAAAGCGTTTTTCATTTGTTCGGAGTACCCGAGGTTATATTCTCAGACAACGGACCGCAATTTTTGTCAAAAGAATTTCGCAAATTGATTGAAGTATATGGTGTGAAACACAATCGCACAGCTGTATACTCCCCACAGGCTAACGCAGCAGAACATGTAAACCGATCGTTACTGTCGGCCATCCGCTCTTATGTTGGCACCGATCACAGGGATTGGGATCAAAACTTGGGAAGCATCGGATGTGCTCTTCGGAGTACGATCCATGCTTCGACGGGGATTGATCCATATTTTCTTGTGTTCGGTTCCCACATGATCACACATGGCTCGACCTACGAACTGTTGCGGAAGTTAGGTGGATTGAGTGATGGTGAACTGGTTGTGTCCTCAAAACCGGACCATCTTCAACTAATTCGCGAATGCGCGAAAAGTAATTTGTCGAGAGCTCATCAACAACACGAGCGAGCATATAATCGTCGGACCCGAACCAAGAAATACGTTCTCGGACAAGAAGTCTACCGAAGAAATTTCACACTTAGCGACTTCGCAAAAAATATTAACGCTAAGCTAAATCGTAAATTTCTGAAGTGTCGGATTGTCCGTACGATAGGCGATTCCCTCTACGAGGTCGGCGATTTGCAGGGTAGATCCATAGGGCTTTACCATGCAAAAAACCTGAGACAATAGTGTATCAGGAGGTAATGGTCTCATCTCTCCTTATCTTGAATTATTTTTTTTTGCCCGGCTAACTCAGTTAGAGCACGAGACTCTTCTCGGGAGTGGTGAACCCCACGTTGGACGCTAAAATGGATACCATCCGCTTTTCAGCTACGTCCTGGTTGAGTGATCAACTATAGACGTACCTGTTGTGTAACTGCCAGCTGACCTATTTTCTTTCATACAAATATTTTTTTTTCCGTCTAATGCGACCTTAACCGATCTCTTTCATGTATTCATTTGTACCAATATGTGTAAAAGAATTAAGCCATTGCGAAATTTGAAGAGAAATCTTCCAATGCACATGTGCGAATTTTTTTTTTTATATAGTAAACCAGTTTACACATAATATACCAGAATTTCAAATCGTATGATTTAAAAAAAATAAGAAGGCAAGAGTTGCAACCGATCATGTTGGAGAGAGACGGAAAAAGCATTACGGTTAGGGAATAACGAAAAAAGGGAGTCTTGTGGGGAACGACAGTCCAGTTTTGATGATCAAGGTAAATGGATCGATATAGGGGCGAAAAAAAAAGAAAAATTTAATGAAAGTGAATAGTAAAGAAAAAACCATTAAAATTTGGAAATAAAATAAAAAACCGCGAAATTTAACGTTACTAATAGAAATAATAAAATTATATTTGAAAGTTTCGTGTACAAATTTACTGATACTATCGAATTTCTTAAGTATATTCAAGAAAAAAAAAAAAACCGTTTTAAACTCACAATTTTATTTGCTCGTGTGAAAAGTGGAAAGGGAGGAATAACTGTGATATCCATTCGATTGCACTTACTGAATTTTTTTTTATTCGAAAATTTTGTTTTCTTCGTTCTTGGTTTTCTCCTATGCTTGCCTGCAGACCAAGCGAATACATATATGTATATATATGTTCCTTTATAAGAATTATTATTAAGGAAGCCATAAGCAGAACAAAAGAAAGGAAGGAAACAGGGAAACCCTCAAGATCGCGACAGAATAACCATAATTATATAGTAGTGTGTATATGCGTTTACCTGCTAAAACGCATGCGAATGCCTATACCTTCGTTTGAATACACCTGCTCAAGGAAATTAAGGAAAATTAATTCTCGAATTCATGCGCAGTATTCGTTATTGTATTTTAAACCCACGTGCAGCTTCATTTTCAACTGGATTCGTCTTCATCTTGGACAACGGGATAAATTCCGTTTACGGCATTTAATATACAAAAGGAAACATTAGGATCGTATGATTTCATTTGACAGAACAAAAGAAAAAAAAAAGAAGAAGAAAAAAAATATATATATAAAATAAGCCTTATGATCTAAGTATAACTTTTCCTTTTTTTTCAAAATTTAAAGAACTTGTTTTTTCTTCCTTTACAATGTGTATTTTTTTTTATAGCTAATTAATTTGTTAAAACAGAGAAAAAAAAAACAACTACTCCAAATACGAAAGGGGAGGCCTCCTGTTTCCAGATACGGGGTGAGTGTTTATTATAATATTAAATACAAGAACTGTTTGAAAGAAAGAAAAATTTTTGAATTGTGATAAAAAAATCATTTTTTTATTCATTTATACTGAAAGAAAAGAAAAGAATTAAAAGAATCGCATTTGGTATAATTTTTGAAAAAGGAAAGAAAAAAAACAAGAAATATAGTAAGATCAAATTTGTCATACAGAAGGTTAAATTTTTATTCTGAATTTTATTTTATGGTCATTTAGAATAACATAAGATTTGAGAAAACCGTGTAATTCAATGGATTTATATCGTATAATAATAAGAACAATAAATATCATTAAAAAAAAACCAGAAAACTTACAATTTTATCATAAATTAGCCTGCATTTTCACAAAACTCGAGTTAATTTCAATTGTATTAATTTTTTACATTAGAATGTTGAAAATTGAAATTCGTATTCGTTTTTTTTTGCTCTTTCCATTTATTGTTTTGAAGTAAATCACATATGAATAATCAACATACAGAACTTGTATAAAAGTTGCACATAAAGCTATTAATTGAAAAAAAAAAAAAATGAACGGAGGAAAAATTCGTGAGATGATGTAAGAAGCCTACAGAAAGAGAGAGAGGGATGTGAATGGGATAGTGGGAAGGAGACGAAAATTTTAAGGGTCCATACCCATTTATAGGGGGGCGGGTATGGACAATGGGGATCAGCCTGCTGCTGATCCAATATAGGGTGGGACGTGCCCCCAATTAAGTCCGGTTGGCACCAACATCTCTGCCAATCGGCCCCGGCATGCCTCGCGAAGGCTTTCGCGCAGGATTGTTTGGGTTTCGGTGGCCAAAATGAACTAACGAACCTTCCACTAATTCGGTTTTTCTCTCGCGAAACCGAATCTCCTTGCTTGATAGCATATGCTATCACGATATAGTCTGAACGACGTTAACATTCTTTGCACGCATATAAAAATTATATGTTAACGATGATAGATGGTGGTGAGCAACGACCCACCCCTCCGGCGAGCTAGTCAGTGCGACACAGCTAGGCGTGCAGCCTTTTCAGTTGCTCACATTTGCTGCACCATCTCATATCTTCTCCTCGCAAGGAAGAAGATATGCTGAATAGATCATCTGGGGATTTGCTTTCTTCATTTAAAACCCCATTGCAGTGTGTTTTTACACACTGCAATTGTCACTTCTATTTGAATTGATCGACAAAGCATACACTGGCAACACTAATTTTAGTTTTGCTGAATTGTCTTTTTTATTTTATTTTTGTTTTTGTATTTGGAGTCGTTGTTAGAATTTTAATGGAGGAAGTCACATGTATTTTTTTTTTCTTTTAAAACATTTTGTAATAAATAAAGTTGTCCAAAATTAAATACCCGGCTTTTGTATCAACATTAATGGTCCTTCGAGGTAAATATTAAACGCGTTTGGAAATACAGAAAATCTAATTAAAATGGCCAAAGAGGTATTTTGGAATGGGCGAAAAAAACTTCTAGAAAAAATAAAAGCGTGCAGATCTCAAGAATTAGAAAATTTGCATCTAATTATGTATCAGTTTGTGCCACAGTTCAGTGCAATAAAAACAAATATAAGAAAATTTCAAGGATTTTCCGAAAAAGAATTTGAGCAAAATGTGGAAAATGGCAACCGTTTGATAAGTGTGGATGGTTTACATGAAATTTGTGAGTTGATAGAAATTGAAATTAACAAAACAGATTCTGTGCGGGATATTTCAGAGAAAATAATTAAAAATTTGTCAATCCCAAAGCGCAGAGAGGTGAACAATTTTATCAGAAACTCCTCTTCTCCAGTTCCTTCCGAACACAGTTCTAACGTGTCATCTCTACGCAGTAGGCTCACAGTTCTTCGGAAAATCGAAAATATTGATGAACGAGATGTGGAAATTCAAACAAAAATCGATTTATATGAAAGTGAGATCGAAAATATAGATGAGCAAATTAATAACTTAAAACAAAATCCACAGATGGATCTCCAAATATTGGAAACAGAAGTAAATAAGTTAATGCTTAAAAAAAATCAAACTCAAAGAAAAGTGAATATTCTACTAGTTGAGGAAAAAAGTTTACAAAGTAAAAGAAATTCTTTAACAACAATAGTAGAAATGGGAAAAGAAGAAAACCAACTTCTTCAAATTAAATCGCTTGGCGAAAATAAAAATGACTATGTAGAATCTTGGGTAAACACAGTCAGATCTGAAGAAAATGAATTTGAGGTTAATCCAAAAATGGAAAATAGAATTTCGGGTGACAGCGTTCGATTTGAAAAGCAAAGTGTTCACGAAGAAGTGCATGAGTTAAAAAATACTGTATCTCAGATGCTTGCTAGACAATCTGTCAACTTACGACTTCCAGATTTTGATGGTTCTTCACCATTACTGTGGCACCACTTTTATATGCAATATAAGCTTACAACAACCAAATGCAACTTGTCACCGGAAGAGAATATAATGCGTTTAGATAAATGTCTCAAAAATGAAGCTCGATCAAAAGTTGAAATGCTTCTTCTTTCTGCAACAAATCCAGACAAAATAATTCACATCCTACATAGACATTATGGCAGTGAAGAACAAGTAATACATGAATTAATTGCAAAACCAAATAAGGTATTGTTCGTCGATTCACTTAAAAAGTTTGTAGACTTAGCTTGCGTTGCTCAAAATATAACGTCTGCTTTGGAATATGTATCAGAAACTTCAATAAATCAATCAAAATTGCTAGCTATATTTATAGAAAAACTTCCTCAACATATGGTAGTGCAATGGGTAAATTTTTTGACGACTAAAAATATCAATGCAAAAACTGCCAATTTAAAATTGTTTGCTGACTGGACGGAAGAAATGTCTCAAATGGTATCAGATGTAACGTTCTATACAAAGGTACATCAAATTGTTTACAACAAAGATACAGAGAAAGATTTATCCAATACTAGTCAAAAGCAAACAAATAAGAGATAGTGTAGAATTTGTAATTGACGATCAACATTCTTTAGAAAAGTGCTCTGTTTTTATTAAAGCTGATACCAAAATACGGTGGGAACTGGCAAAGAAAGCGTCAGTGTGTTTCTGCTGCTTGCGATTTCATAGTAGTCAATGTAAAAATCGCAAACAATGTCAAAAGTCTGGATGTGAACGATTCCATCATCTCTTACGCAAAACTGAAAAAAAAACTTCTATTGCAAACAAGCTACCTGAAATTACTACTTGTGTATCAGAAAATCATCCTCCAGTATTATTAAAAATGTTGCCAGTCCAAATAAAGGGTCCAAATGGAATTGAAACTATTACAGCACTTTTAGACGAGGGCAGCACAACTACGATTTTAGACTCAACTGTAGCAAATAAAATCGGACTAAAGGGTAAAATTAAACCCTTTTGTTGTAAATGGACCGGAGAAATTTTCCGGTACGAACCAAACTCTCAAATAGTTGAAATGGAAATTAGCGCTGAAAAAGGGCACACATTCCACAACATAAAAGAAGTAAGAACGATGAAGAATTTGGATTTACCTAGTCAAAATGTTGTTTTACAATAACAACTTTATTTACTTTACGAACTTCTGTTTTACAATAACTGACTTTATTTATTTTACGAACTTCTGTTTTACAATAACTGACTTTATTTAATTTATGAACTCCTGTTTTACAATAACTGACTTTATTTATTTTACGAACTTCAGTTTTACAATAACTGACTTTATTTAATTTATGAACTTCTGTTTTACAATAACTGACTTTATTTATTTTACGAACTTCAGTTTTACAATAACTGACTTTATTTATTTTACGAACTTCTGTTTTACAATAACTGACTTTTTTTTTAATTTACGAACTTCTGTTTTACAATAACTGACTTTATTTATTTTACGAACTTCTTTTTTACAATAACTGACTTTATTTATTTTACGAACTTCAGTGTTACAATAACTGACTTTATTTAATTTATGAACTTCTGTTTTACAATAACTGACTTTATTTATTTTACGAACTTCAGTTTTACAATAACTGACTTTATTTAATTTATGAACTTCTGTTCTACAATAACTGACTTTATTTATTTTATGAACTTCAGTGTTACAATAACTGATTTTATTTAATTTATGAACTTCTGTTTTACAATAACTGACTTTATTTATTTTACGAACTTCTGTTTTACAATAACTGACTTTATTTAATTTATGAACTCCTGTTTTACAATAACTGACTTTATTTATTTTACGAACTTCTGTTTTACAATAACTGACTTTATTTATTTTACGAACTTCAGTTTTACAATGACTGACTTTATTTATTTTACGAACTTCAGTGTTACAATAACTGACTTTATTTATTTTACGAACTTTAGTTTCACAATAACAACTTTATTTATCAAAGTTATGAATTACCATTTTAACAATATCTGACTGACTACTACCGTTGTCCGCGTATCCGATGTTTTTTAGAACTGCCTTTTGATTATTCAAGGCAGCCTTTTTATAGCTAGAAAATTACGTACTTTGCACCTAGTGTTCCATTTAAGTTTCAGCAACGTTGCTGTGTTGCAACCGTCCTGATTTTCTTTCGATTTGGAAACTTTCAACATCAATTTCGAAATGCACCAAATGTTAATGCATTTCGCAATTGGTTATTTTCCAATAATTTTATTGCTGATAGTGCAAAGTACAATTTTCGCTGAAGAAATAAATAATGTTCCGAAACTTTTTAGTTTACAGAAAACATTATTGTTTTCAAACATATTGCGGAACATTTCTTTGGTTTACAACAACATTTGAGGTTTCCGAAACATATTAGTTTCAAGAAACATGTTGTTGCGAAGTGCGTTACTCTTTGGAGGGATGTAGGTAATGTTTTGTTACATAACAGATCAAATGACTACAAAATATCCATTTATAAAAGAAGTTCATCTCTCCAAAAGACAACAACCATTGTTGCTTATAGGGCAACAACATATAAATTTAATTATAACAAGAAAGATAATGCAACCAGACGAAGATGGTCCTATTTTATCTTATACGAAACTTGGCTGGGCTTTACATGGTCATACATCAAAAGAACATCGAAGTTCGGCAAATTTTACATGTTGTATAAGTTAAGAGGTGATTGGCGAAATGGTCAAAAATCATTTTTCACTAGATAGTTTTGGTGCTTGTCACGTCAAAGAGGACAAAACAAAATCCCAGGAAGATAAAAGAGCAATTATGATCGCAGAGTCATCCATTATTATAAATGATGGAAAATTTGAAATGCGTTTACCATGGAGAGATAATGAGTGCAAGCTTCCAAATAGTAAACTTATGGCTTACCAACGCCTGACATGTTTAGAAAGAAAATTAAAGAGAGGTGAACTATTATCAGGTGCTTATCAGTTAGAAATAAATAAATTATTAGAGAAAGGCTATGCCCGCAAGGTATGTCGCATAACTGCATGGATGGGCAGATTCATATACAATTCATCAAATAAGTTATGCAATCGTATCAAGGGTCCACTCACAGTTCAAGAACTTTATTGGGCACAACAAAAATGGTGGAGAGCGGTACAACAAGATTGTTTTCCAGATGATCTGAATCAACTCTACAATAAAAGTAAGAGATGTCAAAATTGTCGTTTAACCAAATATTCTCTTAGTCTAGATGAAGGTGGTGTAATACGTTTATCTGGTCGAATTACGAGAGCTACAAATGTTCCAGAAGCAACAAAACAACCCGTGGTCCTAGATGGTCAGCATGCTCTCACCAAAAAATTAATTCTTTATTATCACCAAAAGGCAAATCATGTTGGAATTCAAGTAATATTACATCAACTTAAGCAATTGTATTGGATGCCAAAAATGACAGTGCGCGTCAAACAAGCTTTGCAAAATTGTTTACGGTGTAGAAAGCAAAATGCTAAACCTACACAACCACAAATGGGACTTTTACCAGAAGAAAGATTCTTCACATACAAAAAACCATTTACTGCTACTGGCGTCGATTATTTTGGACCATTTTACATTAAAGACGGACGAAAAATTGAATCCCGATTTGGTGTATTATTTACATGTCTAACGACAAGAGCTATACAGGTGGAAATAGCACATTCACTCGATACCGATTCGTGTATAATGGCCATAAGACGATTAATGTCAAAAAGAGGTCAAATAGAGATTTTATGGTCTGATAATGGAACAAATTTCCATGGCGCAAATAATGAGCTTTCAGAAGCGCTCGAAGAATTACATCCAGAAAAGATGAAAACGAAGTTAGTAAATTTTGGAATCGATTGGAGATTCATTCCGGCAGCCTCTCCCAATTTTGGTGGTTGTTGGGAAAGATTAATTGGATGTTTTAAAAGAGCCTTAGAGGCGGTGATGTCAGTTGACCGACATCCTACAGATGAGGTCTTAAGAACAGTTTTCGCAGAGGCGGAATACTTAGTCAACAGTAGACCGTATTTATTAGAATCAGACGATCCCAATGATTCAATTGGATTTATTCCAAATGATTTTCTTATCGGTCCCAACTCTGAAATAAGGATTCCGTGTAATTTCAATCAATATGACAGTATTCTCAGACGTCAATGTCGAATTTCTCAAATGTTAATTGATAACTTCTGGAAAAGATATATAAAAGAATATATTCCAACATTGATCAATCGTTCGAAATGGACATCTAATACAAATAATATTGAGATTGGAGAAATAGTAATTCTAAAAGACAACAAATTACCCAGAGGTGAATGGCCAATAGCAGTCGTTGAGAAAATTTATCCTGGAGAAGACAACATCGTTAGAGTCGTAGATATTCGAACATCGAAAAATACCTACAGGAGACCAATTACAAAACTTTGCCGGACGAACATACAAACAGAAGTTCCAGCAAATCGTGCTAACAAACATGGAGTTAGCACTAGGGGGGAGTAATGTCACTTCTATTTGAATTGATCGACAAAGCATACACTGGCAACACTAATTTTAGTTTTGCTGAATTGTCTTTTTTATTTTATTTTTGTTTTTGTATTTGGAGTCGTTGTTAGAATTTTAATGGAGGAAGTCACATGTATTTTTTTTTTCTTTTAAAACGTTTTGTAATAAATAAAGTTGTCCAAAATTAAATACCCGGCTTTTGTATCAACAGCAATAAATGTAAACCCCACCATTACGCAACAACTAACCCCCATTTTTTGTTTCCAGATGAATCAGATTTTTTCGGTACAAGTAGTAAAGGTGAATTCCACGGACTATTACTTGGTGAAATTATACCTTCTTCTATTAGTTTGTCGATTTGTCTATTGATTTTGGGTCGATCTGCTTGTGCTAGTCTATATGGTTTTACATTTACAATCGGTTTGTCAGATAGAATTGGAATTGTATGATTAATTGAATTGGTGCATGTTAGATAATCTCCTTCTAAGTAAAAAACGTCATTAAATTCTCGGCAGATATCATAAATGGATTTTGATTCTTTTTTATTGCAATGGCTTAGATTGATTTCGTTTTCTAATCGACTTAAACGATTTTCTATCGGGTCGCGCTCCGTATTCAATCTTAAAATATTAAATTTATTTAAATGTTCGACTCGTGAATATCTATGTATTCACCGCTTTTGTTTGCGTTTAGTATTGGTACTTTTTCGTACCCGTTTTGGTCTGTTTTCACTATTACATTTCCTAAATATACGCCCTGTTTTATTTCTTGATTTCACAAAAATAATTCACCTTTAGTATCTGTTTTTATGATCACTATGATCTGAGAGCGTGCAGGAATTCTAGTTTCCTTATTTGCACACATAGCTCTCGTTTCAGATGACTTAATAACTTCTTCAGTTTCGATTACTGAATTAATTTTTGTATTTTCTACGATTTTTTCGGGTATTGAAAAAAAATTTTTAGTATTTTTTGGTTTCAAGTTTTTGTCACAAGATTGAACAGGCTGTTTTGGAAGTGTGGAAAAAAATAACATTCGCTTCGAATAGTCAATACTACATTCGAAGTTGTTTAGGAAATCATGTCTTAAGATACCATCGTAACTTAATAGTAAGTTATCTTTTATTATTTGGAATGATTGTTTGATAGTTTGATTTGATATGTTAATATTGGATTCGGCCGTACCGATTGTGGTAATGGTTTTACTTGCGATTGATGATATATTGATGGTTTGGGATTGATTTATAAAAGTTTTGCCTAATGTAGAAGAGGCTTTATGGAGTGAAACTTCGGCACCTGTGTCTATAAGAAAAGTACTTTTCCCTGATTTGGATAAGTCATTTTCTAACGTTACTGTAAGATCTTTTGTAGTAACGTTCAATTGGATCTTAATTGGTTTTGTATATTTTATTTGTGGTGCACGTCGGCTTCCACTATTATTTGATCTAGGCGGGACGTGAATTGATTGGGGGTTCCATCCTGCCAGTGTGAGTTTCCCGATTTAGTTTGAGTTTTTGCGATACTATCTGTAGTAGTGAAGTTTACTCGTCTGTCCACTGAGTTTTGGTTTCTTTCGTAGTTGTTGGTTCGGGGGCTAAACTTCGCGTTATTGATCCGCGGGTTGTTGTTATAAGTTGGTATGTTGTTTCGAGGGTTCATATTGTTTGGGTTATTATTATTTCTCGCATTGAAATTCGTGTTGAAGTGTGTATTTTGTGGTCTTTGTATTCTGAAAGGGGGAGGTTGTTGTGGAATTGGTCTCTGAGAATTGTGGTTGAACATTCTTGTTCTACATTCAGAAATGTGATGATTGGGTCTCTTGCAATAATAGCAATAAATGTTTCGGAATTCATTTTTAATATTTCTGTTTTTTATAGAGAGACATTGTTCCTCTGTATGTCCATTATTGTTACATTTCGAGCAATGTTTGGTGTTACTTATATTCTCTGTTCTATCTGCTTGTCCTATAGCATAATTTATGGCTTCTTCAGGAGAGTTTTTGTTTTTACATTTTGTTAATAATTTGATGTGTTCATTAACAAGGCCTTCCTCGAATGCTCTTTGCGCTAATTTTTTATTTTCGGAAATTAACAGGTTTTGTAAAGTTATGTTAGATTGGGTATTTAGCGTAACTTCATTGAGCAGTAAAAGGAGTTTTTTGGTTCTGAATGAATAGTCAGATACGGTTTCCTTAGGTTTTTGTTTAAGAGAAATTGTCTCGTTTTGTAAAGATGATCGAGATCTTTTTTCTAAAAACTGGTTTTGGAGGAGTTTTTTAATTCGTCCCAACTGTTTGTCGAATTATATTTTATCACCTCATAGGCTTTTCCCGTTAATTTGGTCTTTATTAATGTTAAAAGACAAAGTTTTTGGGGTTCACTAGAAGAGGATGAGATGAATAGCTGACAACACATTAAAAATCGATGTAAATCTGTTGTGTTGCCATCATATTGAGGAATAAGCGTTGCAGCATCCCTTATGTTTAAACCAGGAGTAGGAGTGTCCCGTAAGGGAGAAGCGGAATTGGTGTCTGTAGCCATTCTGCTTTGACTTCTGGTGAGGGACCTATGTCGAATTTTATGGATTTTTCACGAAGAGAAATTTACAAAGCACAACCGATTAAACTCTTTAATCAATATATATATTCTCGTGTTTTTTCAAAAGAAAAAGATTTCTATATATATATTTTTTTATTATTATTTTTTCTTTCTACAGGACAACCCTATATATATATATTTTTTTTTTTTTTATTACAATTTCCTTATAACTATTCACTTTGGTATATAGATAGATATGTATGTATATGTTGTTGTGTTAAAAAAATTGACTTACTGCTTCGTGTTTTTGCTTTTTTTTTCTGCTTCTGTTGATTTGTTGGTCCTTGTTGTCGTGTTGTCGTTGTTGTTATCCTTCTTCTATTTGTAGTTTAGTGGGCACGCTCCTCCCGCAATATGTTGGCCAGGAATCGAACCTCTGACTCTTTTTTTTTGTTGTTGTTCAACTTTTTCTCACTTTTTCTCACTTTTCACACACTTTTTTTTTGTTTTCACAAACTTTTCATAATTTTTCCGTTTTAGTTTTATTTTTTTTTTACGAGTGGCCAGTTAAAACCTGGCGCTACAATTATACGTTCGTATTTAAAAGGAATTTGCATGAACTGCGTCAATTTTTTTTAGATTGTATTATGATTTTTTTTATATTTTCGTTATTATTATATTTTTTTGTAATTTTAATTAATTTTTTTGCGCTGACCGGTATTACAAACCTGTCGTCACAATCCCACCGCTGCCACCAAATTTTGTTACGCGCTAAAGGGGAGTCGAGTAAAAAACCCTTTATTTCTTTTACAAAATTTATTTAGACTTATATTTTTTAGTTATAACCTATTATTACTTTGGAGCTTCTTGAGCAGCCTCACTCAAGGATGATTATGGCTTGGTCCAAGTTCTTTAGTAAAATATGGTGTGTGTTTCAAAATATTCCATAGGTACTGACTACCTACTTCAGTTTGTTTCGCTATTTTATAGTAGTTTCTTGGCGGTTAAATTAGGGCATTTTTCTCACCAAGAATATTCTATGAAATAACGAAAAGATTCTTTCACAACCGTTCTTACATAAGTACTTGATTTATTATATGCATTTCCTGATGCATTTTGAAATACGGAAAATGCATTGGTCAAAATCAAGTATTTAATTTATTGCATTTTTTTCTAAACACGTAAAATGCTTTGCTAATATAAACAAACAATTCGTTCTTCAATACATTTCGAAATATGGGATATGTATTGAATTGAATTTCGAATTTGTTTGTTTGTTTTTTTTTTTGTGATGACACATTATACCGCACATGTGTTATCGATAATTATTGGGATAGGTCGTAATAATGAGTTCCATTTTGTTGAATAGATAATATATATATATGTAATCTTCAACTCATTATAACACTCGTCGACACAACAATGTACAAATTCTATGACATTACTATTAACGATTCCTTTTTCTCAACGAATGTGCCAGCCGTTGATTCCATCGAAGATCTAAGTGAAGAAATCAACATAGAAGCAAGTCTACATACTCAGCAACAAACTCTTTACTGGAACGAAGATAAATATCTTCGAATAGCTCCGGCAGAAAATGAAGTTCCGCGGAGTGTACTGTTCGACGAACACTGCGAGGAGTTGTCATTTGCCTCTATTTATCTCGGACAATTTCGTACTTTCAAGGAAGGACTCGTTGTAACACCGTATATGATAGCAAACAGTGAATTGCGAAGAGCAGATAGACGTGGAGTTACTCCACAGCACTTGCTGTACATGGCAATGAAAATCTTTCGAATACGTACACGAGATGCATTGACAGTTGCTTTCAAGTTCGTTGGGAAGGATACGAAACTCACCAGAGAACAAATAGAATCAACTCATTTCATCGACTGATGTCTCAAAAAAAATTTGGCGTTCTTGTGGTCGATTCCTAATTCCGTCTACTACTGGTCGCAAAGAAAGAGAGACCCTTTTGCAATGATTCGCCAGTTAGGACGACCTACATTTTTCTTAACGATGAGCGCGAATGAAATTGGTTGGATAAAATTGATGAAACTCCTGTATAAACTCCGAAATAAGGGAGCGGACATCGACTCAGATGATCTCGCGAATATGTACTACAATTCGAAAGCTACTCTCATCAACCAGGATCCCGTCACTTGTGCTATCCATTTCAAGAAACTCGTGCAAGTCATTATGGGTATACTACAATCGAAACGCTTCAGCCCCCTTGGAAATCACTAAGTCCAGCATTACTTCAAACGGATCGAATTCCAGCACCGCGGTAGTCCACACGCGCATATACTACTTTGGTTGAATGAATTTCCAATCGATGCCATAGGAGAAGATAAGGCTGCAGCTGAGAGTCTAATTGACAGACTTGTCTCCGTATCGCCAGGTGATGCTTCTGGTCATCAAAAGCTTCAGCGATATAAACATACGTTCACGTGTTACAAGAAAAGAAATTCCACCGCTTGTTGTTTTGAGGCGCGTTCATTCCAAGTCGCTCAACAATTATACTTCAACCTATGGCAAAAACAGATCCACATCGCATGCCGTATTCAACGATTTATAACCGTATCTGGAAAGCACTTGAAGATAATGATTATCCCGATTTGGACGAGTTCTTAAGAATAAACAACATCAAGTCGTACAAAACGTACTTGGATACCTTGAGCCGGCATAACCAGGCCACGAGTATTCCTCAAACGTCAACCTACATACAAGTGGATGAACCCATTTAATCCGTTTATACTCAGTGTGCTAGGTTCAAATATGGACCTCCAGTTCATCATTGAGGAATACTCTTGCACCACATATGTGGTCGAATATGTGAACAAAACGAATAGGAGCATCGGCAACCTTATTGAAACCATGGACGAGCACCCTGAATTCGATATAGTAGAGATAGCGAGAAAACTCAGTGTCGATATGTTAAACTCTGTAGAACTCACCAGCGAAGAAGCTGCTTGTTATCTTCTTCGACAAGACATGTCGAGGAGCTCTGTCAAGGTGGTTTAATTCCAACTTCATGGGCAGTGGAGCGTGATCGCGTTCGAAAATCAAACAGGTTATAGGAAGAAGGAAATGTTGATCAGGACTCATGTGACGTTTGGCTAGAAAATTGTTTTGACAAATATCAAAGTAGGCCTCAAGATTTAAATGATATTACTTTGGCTCAGGCTGTTGCATATTATACAGTATCGAAAGCCAATGAGTGGAAACGACGTAAGGTTCAGCGAGTCATTATGTATCGAAACTATGACATGACGGCTGATCCAAATGAATACAAACGTGAAATGGTCACCTTGCATTTGCCTTTCCGTGACGAGGAAAATGAAATTCTGGCTGAGAAAAAATACGTTCAACTTTATGACGACAACGATGTGCTCATAATGGAGTGAAGGCGAGAATTCGAGGCGACTATGGATATCGATAAAACCATCGAAATCTGTCGAGAATTGTGCATTGATGAAGCCAACGAGGACGAAGAACTTTCGAGCGATATTATTCTACTGGCAGCACACGTATGAGATACAGACCGTTATGCTGACTTCCTTGCAAACGCTGATACGGATGCCAACGCGGACTTGAGACTGGCTACTCTAAGTCGTCTTGGCTCTATAGTTAAAAAACATGACAATGTCATGGACAAGTCGGACTTTAATCGTCTGATGCGTTCAGCAAATCACCGCCAGAAAGGTCTCTTACTGCAAGTCATCTCAAATCTCTTAAACAACGAGACGCAGGCAAAATTGCAAATTTTCTTCACTGGCCCTGCTGGCTGCGGAAAAACATTCGTCATCAACTTGCTCCGTCAAATTTACAATGGCTTCGGCCATACCGATGGGTATTGCAATGCATATCTCACCTGCGCGTCGACAGGGAAAGCAGCCGTTGCTATTGATGGAACAACCGTCCATACCCCTTTCAAAATCTGTATAGGGCGGACGCTGCCTCTATCATTTGGAGTGTCCCAACAATATCGTAGTCTCTTCAAGTACATCCCATGCATTGTAATTGACGAAATCTGTTGACTCTTTTTACGGTGGAAAAGACATTTTTCTCATCGGGGATCTACGACAATTACCAGCTGTGCGCGCAACTGCTATTCATAAACAATCGAAAAATACCATGGTAGGTCCAACATTGTGGCGGAGGCTGAGATTCTACGAACTCAACGAAGTCATGCGTCACGCCAACGTCAGCTTCTCGGGTTTGCTTACAAAAGTCGGAAACGGCCAAATATTGGACGAGTGCGAGCAGAATTTGATTGAATCTCGCTTCTTCACTAAAGACGAAGCTGACGAACAATGTCCCAACGGAGTACGGTTGTTCTTAAAAAATCACGACGTCGATAATTACAACAGAGAAATTCTTAACACTGCCTCAGAGAAAGTGTTATCTGTGGCGAAAGACATTTTCGCCGGCTACAACAGCGCTGAACAACTAGCACACGTTCGACAACAGCTACACAAAAAGGCCGTTTTTGATTATGGAGGATTGCCATAAGAACTTACGCTGGTTAAAGAGCGGCCTTACATGATATCGACGAATATTGACGTGTCGGATGGTTTAGCAAACGGAGCAGTAGGGTTTTTGGAACTCATTGAATATGAGAACGAGACCCAAGCTGATGACAATAATATCGACGAAGAGAACTTTGAAAACAATAGCTTTCGGCAAGACAACAGCACGGTGAAGCGCGTGTGGTTACGATTTCCTGAAAATTGCAAAAATTTTCGAAAAGTGATGAGACTCGCGACGAGAGACGTTCTACGAAATTACATAGCAAAAGACTTGGTTCCCATCGCACGCAGAAATTTTACTACTTACTTAAACACGAATCGAACAATAACTGCCAAGCGAAATCATTTTCCTCTCATTCCTACCTGTGGTATGACGATTCACAAATCACAAGGTGGAACTTTCGACCAAGTTGTCTACGCTTACGACAAGTCGCATGACCAACAGCTCGTGGCTCTCTCGAGAGTAACTAATCTTGGTGGACTTTTCATTGTTGCACCAAACAACAATCGACAATTTCATCATGGGCGGAGAATTGCACGCACCTTGAATCCACGCCAAAATGAATTTGTTAGACTTGCAAATAATTCGTTATACACCTAGTAGGACTCGATTTTAGAAATTTTGGATCACAATCTATGTACATGGTTTTTCGTGTTTAATTGCCAAAGGCTTAGGGCACACAACAACGACCTCACAGATGCGGTCACTCAACAGTGTACTTTCTTGATGCTCAGCGAAACTTGGCTACGTAACGATGAGTATATTTCCGTTCCAAACTTTGATTGTTGCGTGCAGTTTAAAAGAGAAGGACAACGAGCTGGTGGTGTAGCGATATATCAGAAGCGTGATACAGCATGTATAAATATACCAAATGTGACTATTACAGTTCGCCAAATTTCGAGTGCCACAATGACGTCAAGAGCAATCGGCGACGTTTGTGCAGCTGAATTTGTCGTGTACATCTCGCCAATCAACCCGTCGACGCAATTATAAAATTCATTCATTTTGTTCTTTTACCATACACTCCGGTCGGATCCGCTGAGCTTGGGGCAGACCTCGACAAATTACTCATGATATTGGGAGGCGACTTCAACATTAACTTGGCCTTAGATGAGGCAGAGCCGCTCATTACATTCTTGCGGAATAAATTGAACTTAGAAATGCAACGCTAACGAGCCCACATGCTTACACATCAACTACCATGAGAGTGGTGCGGCCCCTTTGTTGCGCGGGCCCCTAGGCTGCAGCCTAGGTTGCCTAATGGGAAATTCGGCCCTGCCTCTACTAAATGGCGTAAAATTTTGGAAGCCCATAGCCGAAAGCCATTTCATTTCTCATTTTTTGGTAAGTTTAAAGCCAAAAAAAAGGTATTTATAATTGACAAGGCTGAATTTTCAAAATCTTCGACGAATTTTAAGAATTGCCCCCATTTTTACCAAAAAAATTACTGTCACTGGTAGTGAGGAGTATTGGGCTACGATCTAGATTCAAAGTTGATTCCAAAAACAAATTTTTTACTAATTTATGAATTAACATCATTTCTATTTGATTAATTATAATTAAATAAAGCCTATAAAGACATTTTTTTTGTACAGCAATAATGAAAATTTGCCCATTTTAATACAAAATATATCAAACTCACGTGTGACAGGAAAATTTTTTGCCACCCGAAAATTATAATACGAGCTAAAAAGATATCGTAAAAAAAGGGTTTATGCCAAAAATCAAGTTTGTTTAAACATAAACAATTAAATTTTAAAATTAGAATCTACTCTCTGCTAATTGGCGTAAAATTTTGAAAACCCAAAGCCGAAAGATATTTAATACGTAGAGTCTCATTTTTTGGAAACCCTAAAACCGCAAAAGGCATTTAAAAATGAAAATGCTGAATTTAACAAAATCTTAGATGAAATTTCCAACTTGGGACGATTTACAATACAAACAATACAACACGACTCCATTGGACTTATTTCAAGACATAATTTCAGTCGGACTGAAAAAGAGTCCAAGGGAGACTCAAAAAATTGGACATAATTTCAGTCGGACTTAAAGTCCGATATAAACATAGACTATTTTGAGGAAGACTTTTTTCCAGACTCACTTTTGACGCATTGAAATTAAAAATGGTAACAATGAATTGAATGCGAATGTATGTAATTGCAATAGGTTTTTCTCGATATTTCAGATATTTTTAATTTCTATATTTTTTTTTAGAAACTAGGGGGCTCCGCCCTGCTCGCTTCGCAAGCATAATAGAGTAAGAAGCAAAAAAAGTATATAACTGCTTTTCTGATTTATTTCACTGCTTCTTCAAATACAAAGTTTTTTATGACCTTTTGTTCTAGCTTGCACTCTATTTTTATACCTCCTCTGCTTCTACATCGTGATAGAGCGACATACAGTTAACCATGTGACATTTTATATTTTCTCCCAATCATTCCAGGAAATATAACATATAGTAACTTAAAATCGGCCTATATCCGATTTTTTGATGCCCTATGGTAGAAATGGAATAGAAAAACTGTCAAAACTAACATTATTTCAAGGTTTTTTCTTCATAACTTTGTTTCTTCTTTTCAAAATTTCTTCCAATTTGCAGGTACCCTAGACCGTGATAGTATAAGTCTAATCAGTAAATTTTATTCAAATCAGTGTATTAGTTTTTAAAGTACATCAAAAAAACTTTATAGACAGGGGTATTTTCTCTTAGGATTATTTCTTTCTCCTTTATCCTTGCACCGATTTGATTAAAATTTAATATGGTATCGCCTACTTAGGTACTTAATCCGCGTAATTAATTTCAATAAAATTGATTCACAAATTTTCCGATTAAATCCGAAAAACCATAAACAAAAAAACGAGAAAACTTTCTGGTCACCCTAGTTTTTCGTTTATAACTTTGGTCCCACTGGATCGATTTTATTCAAATGCAATACGAAACCAAGTTAAGGAATAAGGAACTCACATTCTAAATCGGATAACGCGTTTTTGAGTTATCTTGTATACGGACGGACGGACATGCATAAATCGATATAACTTTTGATTCCCGACACAACCATGCCATTAAAACCTTTCTACGACGATTATTTCGATGTGTTACAAATGGAGTGACAAAACTAATATACTGGTAGTACCTACCATAGGGGATAAAAATGTGTATACGTATAGTATAAATAATATAGATAATAGCACATGTGATCATTTCTCCTCATTTTTAATAGTATGTATTTGTAAAAAAGACTTCATGTAGATAAATTAATCATTCAGTTCTGATTTTATATTAACGAATCTGACCCAATTTATTAATTGGACTCGGCGGTATGGATAGCAAAAGCTTAGTTTTGTAAGACCAAGTCCTTGGGATCGAGTCCGCGCCGGTGCCGAAATTTTTTTTTTGTTAAAAATTATTTACTAAGTTTTTTTCTACTACACATAATTTATAAATGATGTGCGGAAAAACTTTTTTATATAATAGATAGAAAATACATTTGGCGCCTTCATACGACAGCAATAAAATGTTTACAATTTAATGAATTTCATTTAAAAATAAATTTGGTTTCAATTTCCTATCATTTTATGACAAAAGTACTAGAAATATTCGTAATGATCATGGGATGGATTTTAGAAAAAATCTTTATTGCATTAACGTACCGTAATGCATTTTTCTAAGAAATTTTTGATATGTCTAGTTTAGTTTCTAATTAAAATTCCGGGAAGGATTGATATTTCAACAATTTTATTTCAAAATAAATTTGTTATGAAAATTTTTTAGAAATGTTAATGATTTTAGCTGGATCCTTTTTTATATTAAAAAAAAACATTCGTGTCAACCGTAACGAATTTTTAGTTGAAATAGCATTTTAAAAAAATATTATAATGAATTTATGCAGCAAAAATTGCATTTTCTTCGTCAACGGTATTTTTATAAATAAAATGTCAGGACAGCAACTGCCCACCTACAAAATTTAATGTCTTCAAAATGGCTCCAGTAGACTGAAATGAAGTCTTGAAATAAGTCCAATGGAGTCGTGGGGTTACTTCCTGGGCAATCGCCGCTGGATAGGCATGACATCATAGCATCTATTTTCAGACAGCAGTTGAAATCGCTGCTGGATTTCATGATAAAACCTCATTATAATAAACAGACAGTAATTTGACTGGGAAATGAAGAGAAATTAGATAAGATCTTCCCAATACTTCCTCTGAGAATGACAGAAAGAAAAAATTCCGCACAAAATACGGAAAGAAAATTAAAATTTGTCATTAGAAAGAAAGAAGTAACGTATAAATCGAATATATTTAATTTTACCACGTGCTCCCTATAGCATAATTGTAGTAAGGGAGACCTATAATAGTCTTATAATACTTGTAGTCTTATGCGTTTTGGACAAAAGAATGAATGAAACAAAGAAACCAATCGAATTTTTTTTTAATTTGACAAGTCCCAAATTTTGTAAACAAAAATCATATGTTTTTAAGCGCCAATTTGAAAGTCCCAAATTCTTTTCAAGTATTGGTGCCTGTATGAATAAGCCTCGACACGATTTTTGATAAGCTCGTGGGTTTTCTTGGAAGTAGAGGAATTTTTTGTTATGTATTTTTCAAATATTTTAAGTGTTAGTGCCTGTATCAATTATTATTTACATAAATGTTAGAACTGTTTATTGAAGCTAAATGCATATTCATCTCTGTTCCACCAACATAGCGTAATCTGAAAAATATGATAGAGCATAAAAAGAAGGCGGTTTTTTTTATATACATTTTTTATTGAGAAAAAGCACACATGCATGGAAAATAAGGATAATGGGTGGCAAAAATGGGCGTATAATTCTAAAAATAAACGCAAAATTGGCGAGGTCACTCGTAATTTTTCACATTTTGGTCGCTAGTTTTCTTACTGTTTATTATACTGTGATAAAACATAAAGTGTTTGGGTGTGTGCGCTGCTGGATATACTCAGTGGAATGGCAAAAGGGAGAATTCCCAAACGTACACATACTAATCTGGCTCTATAACAAAATCACTTCAAACGAAATCGACGATGTAACTTGCAACTTTTTCCACATTCTTTATTTTACGATCTTTGATTAATTTCCCTAATGTGAAAGGATTCATTGCCTTGTTTGAGTTATTCTCCTCAGATTCCTCAATATATACACTAAAAGAGGCTATATTGAATTCATTATATAAGCGAGTTTCATTGTTACTTGTATTTTGCGTTTCTACAGTATTCACATTTTTTCCATCTTTATTCTCGTTGGTATTACGATAATCAATTTTAATGTCAATTGTCCATTCAGGTTTAGTTCTGTTTTCAATTCTTCTTCCTCTTTCTTTTTTATATTTTGGATTAAATCCACCCTCCCACTTCCATTCGATTGGGATCTCGAACGGCTCTTATTTTTTTTTCATGATTAATTCACTCTGATTCTTTTCTCTTTTTTTTTTTTATTAATAATCACAAAATTTTCTTTTATTTTTTCACTTGTCGTTCATTAGCTGGTTCTTTCAAGACTGTTATAATTTTTATTACGGAAGAGAAAAAACGACAACAGAAATTCTTTACAAATTTTGAAAAAAAAAAAATAAAAAATTTCTGAAACTTTCAGGCCGGTTGGGTCACTCTTGATCAAATCTGTGATTAGGTAACCACAGATTTTGCTTAATCCATGATTATGAATATATGATTAACGAGATGCGTTTTTTCACTGTTTTTCACCTTGATTACCAAACCATAGATTTTTCCATTTTTCCAGTGGTTTTCCAATGTTTTCCAATGCATCTGTCAAATTGTAATCCATGGTTAATTTAAATTTTTGAATTTTTGAAATTGATTTCGGTAATTCTTAAAAATATTTTTATTATTTATTAATTATTTTGGGTAAATTTAATATAAATTTGAATTTGTGTAATGAAATTGTTTACATATTTTATAAAATGTTCATGATATGGTTTTTGCATGAAAATGAAATGAAAGGACACAAGGAGACAAAATAATCTTTTTTAATTGAGCGCATTATTCATTAAATTCATTTTCTAAACACATTCATGGTTAGCAAATCTGGATAATATGTGAAAAGTATATAAAAGGGATTTCGAACCCAAAAATCCGTGTTGAATCATTAATGACTTGCTAGAATTTGCGATTTGTTGAATATCGCGAAATTGTTTCTGATTTATTTATTTCGGTTATATTCTTATTGATTAGAAAATGTGAAACCAATTTTATGAATTTAATAGTACTTATTTAAAACAATAAAAAAAATTAAATTAACTTAAAAAATTTTCAATCATATCATCGGTATTTTAACAATAATTTGTCGAAAATTCAATAGTAAGTCGAATTTTCGAGGCTTCGTATAGAAAGGACATAATTAATAATAATAATTGCCCTCCATTTCTTGCTATTTTATTATTATTAATTTTTTATCATTCAATATTTTCACTGAATGTTGTTATATGAATGTCAAAATGCAATGTCAAAAGTAAAACGCAGTGTGAAAACCAAGCATGAACAGACGAAATTCCAATAAATCATGCGTTAATCACGGAAAATCGGCTGATTAACGAAATCTTGGATTAACTAACCAAATCATGGATTCTCTGATTAAAATTTTGGTGAACAAACGCAATCTATGATTAACCATTGGAATAATCATGGATTAAAGTTGATCAAGAGTGAACAAACCGGACCTCAATCTGATATTCGAATTTGTATTTTCCAATGATGAACTTATATCATGTTCGATTACAGTTCCATCTGCTCGTGAACTAACCGAACTTTGTCTTGATGACGGGTAAGATGTAGTTTTCCTCTCAGATTTACTTGACGAATCACCTAGTATTTTGTAATAGTTTTTTTGGTTATACAGATTTGGCAAAGTGTAATTAACAATAAAGTCGGGAAACTTCCTATCCTTACCGTACCGCCGTTTTTCAAATATTGCCCGTTCTTTTTCAAACAATTTTCTATCCACTGCTGACACAGATAGAACTAATAATTTTACGTATGCTTGAAACATTATTTTAAAAAACATCCCATTTCTCGCCTTCGAGTAATTTTAAAATGTAAACAAAGAAACACAGGCGGAAATTTATATACAAATGCACACAGAAAAAAAATTGGCGCGAAATTTTTTTTCTGGTATGTGTGGGAAATTTTTAAGATTTGGTCACATATTTAAGATTCCGGGGGTAATTTATAAGATTCCATGCGTTTTCTTAAGAACATTTCATCCTCTCTCTTCCTGATGGATTTTGCCTATGAAAACTGTGTGTACTCTTTCCTATTCTTTCTCACTTATTGCGACGTACTTTTTCTGGCTACTTCGCTAGCTTTCCTCACTTAATTATTAGTGTTGTGTAATCGGAGGGACGAAGGAGGATCCTTGTCGATCAACTAGGGGCAACTTCTCGGTGATGAAATATTTTTCTTTCCGGAGGACAGAACTCCCGGAAAGACGATGTGGTTTTATAATAAAATAAAATCAAAAACGCTTACCCCTTTTTCTTTTGTGTACTACAAATAAAAACAAAACCTTAATGTAGTTTGACTCAAAACTATTCTTTTTTTAAATAATTTTCTTCTTCTTGGTCACAACGTTACATTCAAAACTGTTCAATACAACGTTAAATTCAAAATTATTTATTACAACTTTAAATTCAAAACTATATTTATTACAACGTTAAATACAACACTATATTTATTACAACGTTAAATTCAAAACTACTTATTACAACGTTAAATTCAAAACTATTTATTACAACGTTAAATTCAAAACTATACTTATTACAACGTTAAATTCAACACTACTTATTACAACGTTAAATTCAAAACTATATTTATTACAACGTTAAATTCAACACTATGTTTTCGTTAATCAATTTTTATAATTTTCTTTAAATTTTTGTTGAACTATATAATGATCGACTTAAAACCAAAATTTGTTCCGACCAAAAACTTAGGATTTCATATGTCAACAAAGATTAAATTTGGAAAATTGTTCTTATGAAGATTTTGTATCCAAAATATTAAAAGAAAATTTCGCTTCATCTTTATATGACTGTACATGAAATATGAAAAAAAAAATTTTAAGGGGTGTAATTTTTCTTTTCTTTACTTTGATATATGGTATTTTACTGCAAGTTGTTCGGCAATGGTTAACTATATAAATAAAATCGTATCAAATCGATAATCTCCGAAACTTCTTGATCAATTGACTTGAAATTTTTATAGGATGTTCCTTAGGAATAAGAGGTGATTCTTACATACTTTCTATTTACCTATGTTGCACCTGAGTCAGGTAATAATTGATTTAAAAAAACCAATCACTAACCCATAGCCACAAGCATGTTCAAAATGATTGTTCTCCAACGAGAAAACGTGATTTTTCTTACTCACACGCGCATACATCAATAAGTTTATATTATAAAAATAAAGATGGGCGTAGTGGCGACGTTAAAAATATTAATTCGGAGGGGCAACACTTAAAATGGGCTTCATGCTTATGTATTCTGGAACATCAGAATTGCGAAAAATGTTTGCGTTATTTATTCCAAAAAACAAGTTTCTCTTAAGCGTACAAAATTAAATTATTCGCTTTAGATCCTCTTTATTGAAATGTACCGAGCAAATTATATCTCTACCAAATGGCGTAAAATTTTGTAAGCCCAAAGCCGAAAGCCATTTCATTTCTCATCTTTTGGAAAGTTTAAAGCCAAAAAAAAGGTATTTATAATTGACAAGGCTGAATTTTCAAAACCTTCGACGAAGTTTAAGAATTGCCCCCAATTTCTCAAAAAAATTACTGCCACTGGTAGTTTTAATTAAAAAAAAACGAGGGATTTTTACGTTTGGATTCAAAGTTGATTCAAAACAACGAATTTTTTACTAAATTATGAATTAACATCATTTTTGTTTCATTAGTTATTATATATGTAAAAGGATAATCCTTCTTTCTTTCCTTCTGTCCGTCCTATATTGTCCGGAAAGAAAATTCGTTGAGCAAAAAAAAAAGAACTATTTTTGACATGTTGTAGAGAATTACTTGAAACGTGGAGAAATTTTGTTTCCGGGGAGATTGGGGGTCGGAGGGGTTACAAAGGGGGCCTGAAAGCTTATTTCAGAAAACCTCATTTATAATCTGAAATATACATCGGACATGATTCTGACCTGAGGCAATCTCATTAAGATTTGCATGCCGGACATTCTAACGTACACGGCAAAGTTCCAATTCCCACCGCATTGCCGCTGGAGGCAATAAAAATTTACGAACTTTTTATATAGAAGTCACACGCAATAACAATGTTCAGCAAAGTTGTGGAGGTTTTCATGGGGATTATTTCCGTCGAAGACGAAACAGTCCTATCTCTCACCACTTTGGCGCTGGAATCAACACAAATTTTTGGAACTTCGGATGTAGACGTCACACACGATTACAAAGTTCGGCAAAGTTGTGCAGGTTTTCATGGGGATTATATCTGTCGAAGAGCAAATAGTTCTACCTCTCACCATTTTGGCGCTGGAGTCAATAAAATTGTGGAACTTCGTATTTAGAGGTCATACGCGATTACGATGTCCGGCAAAGTTATGGAGGTCTTCATGGGGATTTCTTCTGTCGCGGGACATATATTTCCAGCTTTCACCGCTGTAGCGCTGACGGCAATACAAATATTTGAAGTTCGTATTTAAAGGTCACACACGATTGGAATGTTCAGCAAAGTTGTGGAGGTTTTCATGCGGACTATTTCTGTGGACGACTATATAGTTCTATCTCTCACCGCTTTGACGCTGGAGTCAGTACAAACTTTTGAACTTCGTATATATTAGTCACACACGAGTACAATGTTCGGCAAAGTTATGCAGGTTATCACCTGAATTATTTCCGTCGAAGACCAAAATTATAATACGAGCTAAAAAAGATATCGTAAAAATAGGGTTTATGCCAAAAATCAAGTTTATTTAAACATACAAAATTAAATTTTAGAATTATAATCTACTCTACTAATTGGCGTAACATTTTGAAAACCCAAAGCCGAAAGACATTTAATACGTAGAGTCTCATTTTTTGGAAACCCTAAAACCAAAAAAGGCATTTAAAAATGAAAATGCTGAATTTAACAAAATCTTAGATGCAATTTCCAGCTTTGGACGATTTATAATACAAAAGCTCTTACATCCTGTCCAATCGCCGGTGGATAGGCATGACATTACAGCACGTGTTTTCAAACAAAAGCTGAAATCGCTGATAGAATTGATGGTAAAACATGAAGTGTTTGGGTCTGTGCGCTGCTGGATGTGCCCAGTCGAATTACAAAAGAGGGAATTCCCAAGTGTTGCAAGAACGGCTCATTCCGCTTTGAAATTCCTATTAAACATTCAATTCATTGAAAGTCCCACATCCGATATTTCCAAAGCATCCGGTATGGGAGAAGTATTGCACAAATGCAAACTTATTGTTTGAGATGAATGCACAATAGCGCACAAAAAATCACTCGAGGCCCTTGATCGATCATTGTAAGACTTACGTGCAAATATCGGACCATTTGGGAACGCATTCATATTGCCTGCAGGCGATTTCAGGCAAACATTACCTGTAATTCCCCGATCGACACCAGCTAATGAAATATTTGCTTGCCTGAAATGCTCTACTTTGCGGCGACGCGTAAAGATGTTAAAATTAACTACAAATATGCGACTACAGCTGCAAAGCGATCGGTTAGCAGAGATATTCTCACATCAATTGCTGGAAATTAGGAACGGAAAGGTGCCGGTTGATCTGACGTCAGGACGAATTTCATTACCTCATAATTTCTGCAATTTAGTGACGTCAAAAGAAGAATTGGTTAAAAAAGTATTTCCAAATATTCAAACTAATTACAAGAATCACGATTGGCTAAGTGAACGAACCATTCTTGCGGCCAAGAACAAAGACGTCTACGAACTTAACAATATTATTCAGTCTAACATTCAAAGCGAGGTGGTCATATAGAAGATCGTTGAGACTGTTGTGGAAGCAGATGAAGCGGTTAGTTATCCAACAGAATTTTTGAATTCACTCGTTCTGCCAGGGATGCCACCGCATGGACTGCAATTGAAAGTCGGTGTGCCAATTATCATGTTGCGAAATATCAACCAGCCAAAACTTTGCAACAGCCCGCGGCTTGCAGTAAGAAAATTAATGAGCACCATCCTAGAAGCAACATCGTCGAAGCAACAATCTTGACAGGACCTTTTGAAGGTGAAGATATTCTCATTCCTGCCATTCCTCGCATTCCTATGATTCCAACGGATATGCCATTTCAATTTAAGAGATTGCAATTCCCGATTCGATTGGCGTTTGCAATCTCCATCAACAAGGCTCAGAGCCAATCTTTAAAATTGTGCGGTTTAGATCTAGACACGGATTGCTTCTCACACGGACAATTATATGTTGCGTGTCCTAGAGTCGGCAAACCAGAAAATCTGCATATCTGCACAGAAAATGGAAGAACAAAAAATGTTGTAGAACCACAAGCATTATGAAATTAAATACACGAGAAACGTCTTTTCTTTTCGATTTAACCAGACTGAGCCAGAGCAACGCGTGGCCGGGTACAGCTAGTATATTATATATATATATTAATCTATATATATAAATATGTTATATTTAATTTACATTTAGATCTCCTCAGGTTTTTATTGATGTACGTAGGTATAAATCATGTTTAATGTTTACCATTTGGCAAAAAAAAAAAAATTGGTAAACTTGAACTTGACCTAATTATGAAATATTGTATGTATAATATGATTAGAGTTAAATGCTGGTTTGAAACATGTATTACCAATCGGTGAATGTTAGGGTTTGGGTATTAATTTTTGAGAATTTTAATTATCGGAAAAAAAAATTATATAGGTTAGTACCTTACATTTTCTCGGGTTTTTGTTTTTATTAATGGGTGTGATAAAGTAATCTTTTCTGAATTTAGTTTATGTCGTTATCTTTTGGTAATAAGAATTTCTTTTTTTGAAGGTTTTTAGAAAGTGTCTAGTTAGAATTTTTTTAAGCGATTATTATGAATTCTTCTTAACCTTTTACTCACCTGTTTAGAGGTATTCAGATCGTCAAATACTTTTTTCACTTCATAGGGCCCCATGTATGTATGTATTTTTTGTAGTTTATATTTGATGGTACTAAAGTAATAGTCAAAATTATATATTGGATCAGGTTTTTTCGTAAGATTGGTGGGGAGAGCTCGGTGGTAACCGTATAATGCTTAGAGCGGTGTAAATTTACTACCCGTATGTGGTGGGTGATTGTGTACGAGAGCAGCTTCACTAGCCATTGATCCCATGCGTCAATATTGTGGTCGACCATTGTACGTAAATACTCGATAAGTGGTCTTTGAGTGCGTTCTAGTGATCCATTTGATTGGGGGTGGTAAGCAGTAGTTTGAACCTTTTTGATTTGTAATAATTTGCATATAGGTTTAAACAAATCGTGAAATTCGAACCTTGATCGGTTATTAGCTTATGACTAAATATTTAAAAATAGTACTCCGATAGGAGCATTCGTCACTGTCGTCATCTCGGCAGCGAAACAATCCAGGATTTTTGTCAAATCGTCCTGAAAAGTTAAAATATACTTATTGCCTTGTTGTGATGTCGGAAGTGGTCCAACAATATCCAAATAAATTTTTTCGAAAGGTTGATTTGCCGTGTCCGTAATTTTCATTGGCATTTTCAAACCTCTTCCTTTTTTTTGCGTTGGCACTTTATGCACTTATTTATGTATTTAGTTATATCCTGTAACATATTTTTCCAAAGGTAGTTTTTTCTGATTCGATTAAAGGTTTTTTGAATACCGGCATAATAAAGGGGAGTCATGATGTGCTTTTAGCAATGTTTGAATATCAAGCGGTTCCGTTAAAATTTCGATTTGTTCTTCTGTTTCGGATTCTGATGTTTCGTATGATGCGTTAGATTCTGTATCTGGCAATTCAGCTGGAGTTGATTTGTTTAAATTTATTATATTACGCTCGGTATTTACATTCGCGTCTGTTGGTTTTACGTGGGTTTGGACACAGATTTTATTTGATTCTGACTTATTAGTTTTTGCTAAGTTCTCTTTTGTTCCTTCTGGTTGTAGTCTAGCCTGATTCCTAGTTAGCACGTTTATTTGTTTCACTATAATTTCTTTTGGTGAGTGTTTGGTTACTTCACCTTGTCCTATTTCTTCCTGAACCATTTGGTACACGAATTTTAATTGTTCGGGTGTTTGTATTAGACCTTTTCTATATTGCCGGATATCTATCAGTAATTTTGGTATCGAGCATTGGTCTTCACAATGTCTTGCAACATTTTGGAACAGATGTCGATTAAACAAAATGCGCCGATTCCGGCGCTACAATGTATTACTGGTGGTCCAGGGTTAGGAATTGTGGAGTTTTGATTTTGTGTCGCATGGTAAAAATGGGAAAAATCGGAGGTATTTGTTCGAGTACCCGAATCGGGCCAGGTAGTGTATTGAAATTGATTTATTTGACGTTCGATTTTTGTTTTTATGTCGGTAAGTATAAAAGTCCTGTGAACGAAATTAGTTTGTACCGTATAGGTTGAATATTCGAGATTTAAATTCACCGAGTTCAATTCCATGGTATAGGATTTGCTGATTCTTTTTGGCCTATACCTATGGCACTTGACTTTATTTTCTTCGTTTAATCTAGACAACATAACTATGGTTCGGTTGTTGTATTCCCACATCATGGACCAAAAGTTTTCGATGGTTGTAGCTAAAAGACCTTGAGTTAAAATATACTTACTTTTTAAATTTGGCCTATCAACTAAATTTGGGTTTATGAAATCGTGTTTTCCACGTTGTACTATTATTCGCGAGTGATTGTATGGAAGTACGTCGGTATATCGGTTCAAAAATTTGTTATTCGGTTTACCAGCTTCAGTGGTAGAATATTCTTTTTCGTTAGCGTTTGATTCTGTATTTTCAGTGATTTGGTTTAGCAATTGTGTCCATTCATGGGTTTTGTTTGTATACTGTATTTCTTCGGTTAATAGGAGTAGGCGGTTTTTCATTTGCTCAGATTCTGTACTTAAATTTTTGTGGTCTGGCCAGGTTACTGGACTCAATTCAGGCTTAGTGGAAGGAATGCGACTGAGAGCATCGGCATTTGTATTATATCTGCCGGCCTTGTACTCTATTTGATAGTCGTATTCGGAAAGTTTGGGGTGGAAATGGATTAATCGGCTTGTAGGGTCCTTAACATTAAATACTCCTGTAGGTGGTGATGTAAATTATTGACGGAAAACTTCACCACCTCATTTAATTTTGGGTGTCGAGGGCAACTCTTAACACTCCGATAAAACAGAATCAATTTAGTTTAATTAAGTTGATTTTAAAATATTTCCGACCAACTAAATCGATTCTAAATAATTAAATCTCAAAAAATCGGAATAAAATTTCCTTCGAAAAGTAAAAGAGAAATTTTAAACGATAAACCAAAATTGCTTTTATGTAATAGTAAAAGTCTCTAACAATCGATTATTTTACGAACTTTGAAAAACATTTTAAAAGTTTTAAATTAAATGTTACCCGCTTTTTGGATTTCTAAAGGAAGGAGAATTTTTGGTCGTTCGATAAGCCATATCTCTTGATTTTTTCAACTAACTGGATTTTTGTTTTTTCGATAGGGGAAAAGAAAAAAAGGTGATGTGATAAAAAAAAACTAATTTTCGAAATAGTTTCCGAAAATTCGTTAAGTGTTTCTATTTGACCCACCTTACACGGAAGAAACTTTTAACGCAAAGTGGAACCGCTGCAATTGATTAAGGAAAAACGCGGTCGCCACACTCCCTTCAAAGGTTTGTGGTCGGTATAGACGGTGAACTTTCTACCATAGAGGTAACATCGAAAATTTTTTGTAGCCCATACGATTGCTAGTAATTCTTTTTCTATGGTAGAATAGTTCCGTTCCGCTTTATTTAAGGATCGACTAGCGTACGATATTGGCTTGCCTTTACCGGCTTCGCCTTGAGAGACCACTGCCCCAGTAGCTTCGTTACTTGCATCAGTTGTCAGATTGAAAGATTGAGAAATATCAGGATATAATAAAAGAGGGGAGATATTAAAGTTTTCTTTAGCATTTGGAAAGCTTCTTCACAGAGTTCAGTCCACTTAAATTTTATATTTTTGCGTAATAATTTGTTAAAAGGTTCCGACACTTTTGAGAAATTGGGTATAAATTTCTTATAATAGTTCGCCAGGCCCAAAAAGGATTGGACTTGACGAATTGTTTTGGGTACTGGGAAATTTTGGACATAAGCTATCTTGGAGGGGTCAGGCTGAGCATTGGTTTCCTAAATATATTATTTCCTTCATTTTTCACATTTCTCCGGTTGTAATTTTAAATTGTGTTCCCGTGACCTAGAAAAATGGCATCTAATTTTAAGTTGTGATGTAATAAATTTTTCCCGTATTTGACGTCAATATACACGAAACAAAGAAAACCTTGTAAACCCGACAATACGTGGTTCATAAGACTTTGAAAAGAGGCTGGAGCTCCAGTGAGCCCGAAAGCCATTCGCAAAAAATCATAATGGCCGAAAGGGGTACTGAAAGCGGTTTTTGCTCTATCGTTCTTGTTCACCAATACTTGATGGTAACCACTAGCGAGGTCTAACGTAGTGAAGTATCTCGAATGACCAAGCTAGTCCAGAATATCTTCGATGCGGGGTAAAGGAAAAGCATCGCCAATAATAATTTCATTTAATTTGCGGAAATCCACTACTACCCTCCATCAGAAAAATGTAATTTCCTTAGAAAGGAAATAATATATTTGGGTCACCAATGTTCCCCAGAGGGCGCGCTACCCGATCCATACAAAATTTCATGTGTTCAAAATTTCCCTGTACCGAAAACCGTCCGCCAAATTCAATCGTTTTTAGGACTTGCCAATTATTACAGGAAGTTCATTCCCAATTTCTCTAAGGTGGCCGAACCATTGAATAAACTATTAAGGAAAAATGTAAAATTCAAATGGACAGAGCAGTGTGAACTCTTTTAAAAGTCTAAAAGAATCTTTAATTACACCACCACTTCTAATCTACCCTGACTTCTCGCAACCCTTTAAGCTAACCACAGATGCCAGCAATGAGGCAATTGGTGCAGTTCTATCACAAGGAGAGGTAGGTAAAGACAAACCAATAGCCTACGCCAGCAGATCTCTCAACAAAGCAGAAAGGAACTATTCAACAATAGAGAAAGAGTTACTGGCCATTGTGTGGGCCGCAAAAAATTTTAGATGTTACCTTTATGGGAGAAAATTTGTGGTCTACACTGACCATAAACCCCTAAAAGGGGTCTTCAACGTCAAAGATCCCACGACACGACTGGTACGGTTTCACCACAAACTCTCGGAATATGACTACCAGATCGAATACAAAGCCGGGAAATATAACACCAATGCTGATGCACTGAGTCGAATCCCTCCACCCGAATTAATACCGAAACATGAAAACAAATCTCCTCCAGAAACGACAATAAACGAATGGGAAAATCCAAGGAACAGCATCAACGCAATAGAAAAAGAATACAGCAAGATAGAAGAGAAGAAAGGGTGGCAATTATTAAAAACAATACTAAAGTCGGAGAAAAATAACAACTTAACTTCAAATAAACACAATGTCAATCGAAGGGAACTCAACACCCCAAGGAATGTAAATGCGATTACCAGAAATCAAGCAAAACAAAGAAATGAGGAATCAAGCAGTAAACTAACACAGCCTAACATAATGAACAAACCCGAAGAAGATGTGACGAATACAAAAACTACAGCAGAGCCACAACTAATAAGTCTAAAATCCTCCGACCCCAACAATCTACCAGACACAGAATCGGAATTCTCCGACGGGTCATCAGAGTCAGACGATGAAGGCCAAATAGAGATCCTGACAGATCCTAAGGACATCAAAATAATTTTAAAGGCCCATCATGACTCACCATTAGGAGGACATGCCGGTGTTCAAAAAACTTTTAACCGCATCCGAAAAACATACAAGTGGAAAAACATGCTTCAGGATATCAGTACTCACATACGCAAATGCATGAAATGCCAAAAGAACAAGAAAGGAAAAACACTAAAATTACCAATGAGAATCACAGACACCGCAAATCGTCCATTCGAAAAAATTTACTTGGATATTGTTGGTCCTCTCCCAACCTCCACACAAGGCAATAAATACATCCTGACGTTCCAGGATGACCTGACTAAAATTCTGGATTGTTTTCCAATACCAGACGGAGAAGCCACTACAGTAGCAGACTGTTTCTACCGACAAGTAATTTTAAAATATCTAGTAATCCCCGAAAAATTGGTAACAGACCAAGGCGCAAATTTCACCAGCGACCTTTTCAAACGCTTATGCAAAATGCTGCACATAAAAAAATTACAAACAACTGCGTATCATCCGCAGTCGAATGGAGCCTTGGAGCGATGTCACGGGCCACTAATCGAATACCTCCGCAGTGTCGTGGACGATAATACCGACACCTGGGACCAGTGGTTGAGTGAAGCCGCATTCGTGCACAACCACACACCCCACACAGGTAGTAAATATACACCAATACATGCTCTATACGGTTACCACCGGGTTTTACCTACTAACTTAACCAAAAACCCAGAACCAATCTACAATTTTGATGATCACTGCAACCTAATAAAATATAAATTACAAAAGATACATTCTAAAATAAAGGAAAACCTCATTATCGCCAAGAAAAAGTCCAAAGAATTCTACGACAAAAATTCAAAAACTACAAGCTTTCACGTGGGAGACAAAGTATTGTTAAGGAATGCCGCAAGAAAACATAAACTCTCGCCTGTGTGGACTGGACCTTTTGAAATCAAGAAAGTTGTTGACAACCTAAATACAACCATCCAAATTGGTAAGAAATTAAGGCGAGTACACAACAATCGATTAAAGCAATTCTAAAAACAAAAAAAAAAAAACCACCGCGAAAATTTGCTACCCGAAAACTTAACTTACAATAACAAAATAAATAGAGAAAAGATTAAAATTCTTCGATGAAACAATATTTACCAAAAAAAAAATACAATATATTGCATAGATAATAATTTTTTACCTATATATAAAAATCACCCGAACATATAGTAACTAATTTACTTTCATTCATTTTTTTCAATTTTTTTTTCTCCTCTCAATAAATTTTTATCATAATTTCATTTTTACTTTCCCTATAATAAAGAAGAGAAAACATACTATATACAAAATAATTAAGAATAAGCAAATCAAATATTGCGAGTAACCCCCGAACATAAAGAAAGCTTAAAAATTTGTTTTTGTATAAGAAATTTTCTGCTGACGATACAAAAATAGTTTAACATTTTTAGACATACTAAAATACAATATACAATAATTCTAAAAAGTGTTCATGTAAATTTTTCAAAACTTGAATCTCATATTTCGAAAACGTAATAAGAATCTTACTTATTGTAATGTCTTTATTAAAATTTTTCGCCCAACTTTATTATTTTTTTTTTTTCGGATTTAAGTTACTAAATTGTAATTCAATCGCACATTTATTTTCGTGAATAAGAATTTTTGTTTAACTTAACCCAAATACGAATGCAGTAAAGAAAAACAAAAAAAAACAATATAAGGAAAATGAATTTGAATACAAATTGAATTCAAAAGTTAAATAATCAATTAAATTAATTAATTGAATAAAACTAATGCATGTTGGTATTAATTATGAATAAATATATACATATATAGATTTTTAAAATAAATATATTCAAAACATTATATTGTAAGATGAAAAACGGACATTTAGAAATAATTAATTGAAAAAAATTATATATGCTTTTTAACAACCATCCTTTTTGTTGTTGAAAAGCAGATACAATTTTTTTTGTTGGGGTATGAAGGAATGTAATGTAATGTCATGCCGATCGCCCCCTAGATATAAGTAGGTTTTAAGCTAAGTAGGCAAAAATGGCTTTTCGTCGGAACAATTCCCACGGGAAAATAGCATGGACAAAATGCTTAATAAGCGCGAATTCAAAAATGGAAAAACAACGGTTTCAAATTCGAAGATATTCAAAGAAACTCGAGAGCATTCCTAAGACAAAATTCGTCTTCATGGAAATCCGAGTACAATGAAAATTGTCCCACGGGAAAATAGCATGGACAAAATGCTTAATAAGCGCGAATTCGAAAATGGAAAAACAACGGTTTCAAATTCGAAGTTGATAACAGCGAAACTCGAGAACATTCCTAGGCAAAATTCGTCTTCATGGAAATCCGAGTACAGTGAAAATTGTCACACGGGAAAATATAGTGGACAAAATGCTGATTAGTCAACTTTGAAAATAGACAAACAAAAGTATCAAATTCAAAGCTAACCATTTTGAAATTTGAATATCCGGAATGCATTCTGCACCCGTAAGGATTTTGTTCCTATAAAAGCCAAGCAACGTAGTGAGATAAGAGAGAGTATTATAGAAGGAGTTGATAGAAGCAGTTCATCGAATCAGTTCAACAACAGACTAAAAAGTTTAAATTAAAAGGAAAATTAAGAATTAACGTTAAAAGAAAAAGTATTGATGAAAAGATTGAGTATTGTTGAAATAAAGTTAAAATAAAAGTATTGGTGAAAATTAAGAATTAACGTTAAAAGAAAAAGTATTGATGAAAAGATTGAGTATTGTTGAAATAAAGTTAAAATAAAAGTATTGGTGAAAATTAAGAATTAACGTTAAAAGAAAAAGTATTGATGAAAAGATTGAGTATTGTTGAAATAAAGTTAAAATAAAAGTATTGGTGAAAATTAAGAATTAACGTTAAAAGAAAAAGTATTGATGAAAAGATTGAGTATTGTTGAAATAAAGTTAAAATAAAAGTATTGGTGAAAATTAAGAATTAACGTTAAAAGAAAAAGTATTGATGAAAAGATTGAGTATTGTTGAAATAAAGTTAAAATAAAAGTATTTGTGAAAATTAAGAATTAACGTTAAAAGAAAAAGTATTGATGAAAAGATTGAGTATTGTTGAAATAAAAGTATTTGTGAAAATTAAGAATTAACGTTAAAAGAAAAAGTATTGATGAAAAGATTGAGTATTGATGAAATAAAGTTAAAATAAAAGTATTTGTGAAAATTAAGAATTAACGTTAAAAGAAAAAGTATTGATGAAAAGATTGAGTATTGTTGAAATAAAAGTATTTGTGAAAATTAAGAATTAACGTTAAAAGAAAAAGTATTGATGAAAAAATTGAGTATTGTTGAAATAAAGTTAAAATAAAAGTATTTGTGAAAATTAAGAATTAACGTTAAAAGAAAAAGTATTGATGAAAAGATTGAGTATTGTTGAAATAAAAGTATTTGTGAAAATTAAGAATTAACGTTAAAAGAAAAAGTATTGATGAAAAGATTGAGTATTGTTGAAATAAAGTTAAAATAAAAGTATTGGTGAAAATTAAGAATTAACGTTAAAAGAAAAAGTATTGAGGAAAAGATTGAGTATTGTTAAAATAAAAGTATTGGTGAAAATAATTATTTAAGTATTGATAAAGAAAACAATTTTGAAATTCGAAGTTAATAAATATTGGTTAAAATAACTAAGCGAAAAGAAGTGGTTTTAATTCAATACCAGCCATATTAATAGGGATTCGGGAGTTGACGTTGCCAGAGTCATTCCGACGAAATATTACACAACATAGGTATGGGGGCGATTGAGCCGTAGGCGTGGCCAATAAAATTCCGGAACTGATTCCCATATGATTTGTATGAGGTGCGTTCTTGGGGTAAATTGTCGTGGGTTTGAGGGGCGTGGCAGACCAATGGGAAGACAGTATGAGGAAATGGGAGATGGAAAGGCGTAGTGGGGCTCGTTGTGTGGGAGAGGGGCGTGGTAAATGCGGAGAAAGAAGACAGTATGAGGGAGCGGGAGATGGAAAGGCGTGGTGGGGCACGTTGTGTGGAAGAGGGGCGTGGTAAATGCGGACAATGCGGCATTTGTCTCTTTCTCTCTGGTGGCACCGTGATTTATTATTGGTCCAGCGGTTGGTTGGTGGGGGGAAAAATGGCCACACCCCTAAAATGGGATGTCGAGTTTTTAAACATGGCTGTCGACCAATTATTTTTAAAAATGGCTGCCGACACATGTAAACCGTCAGAGCGGGGTATTAAGGGCGTATTTCTTTGACACGATTATAGCTGTATTAGATTACAAAATTTAACATCTGTTTGCTATTTTTCAGGGTAAGTACATGTCAATTTATGGCTAACACATTTGGGTCAATTGTGATCATGGCGGTCAGGAAAACGTGGCAAAATGTTTATTTTTCGACGAAATTTTTTCAGGGTCCAGATTACAAAATTGAATCAGAATACATCTGGTTACAATCAATTTTTCGGAAAAAACATTTGTATCAGTTGCGATCATTAAAGGCGGAATGTTGTGTTGTGGTGGGAATGTTTAAAAGGACTACATATCCGATCGATAGGACGTATTTTTTACAGGGCATTCTTCAAGTTGTATTACAAAATAAATTTCCCATCTGGTTACAATTAAGTTTTCGTGGGTAAATGGATGTAAGAAATTATATGAAAACGCAGGTGTGTGAAAGGGATAAGTGGATAAGAAATTTTGGTATAAAAGGGCCGAATTATCGGAAGATCAGTGATTTATTGAAAGTGTTTTTTATGGATATTTATAAAATATGGGCACCAACTGTCATCATCAAATTGACATGTTGTGGCGGCATTAGCAATGTGCACAAAGAATAGTGTGTATTCCCCAGAAGGCATAATATTTATGCCCCTAGTTGTTATTAAACCTACTTTGTTAATATTTTTTGTTAATTATATAATTAGTAGTTATTGTTATCACTTCGTTATATATATACATATTTATTTTCGTTAATAAAATAGTTCTGTTCACACATTGGATTTATTAGAAAGAAATTTGAATAGTACGAACGAAAGTAAAATGTTCCAAATAACCAGTGAACGTGAAGTTTTTGTGCGGAGGTTTAATTTGACCGGGTATAAAATTAATTTTCGAATTAATTCGATACCTGAAGATAAAGATCCAACCCGTTGGATTAAATCGGCAATAGAAGGTTGTTTAGATTTAAAACTGCAACAATATACTTTGCATAAAATACTACTATAATTTTGAACCGACTTTTTTTGTTAAATTTAAATCTAGTATTCATTGTTTTTCAATAAGTTATTTTGTTTCATAGAATTTTTTATTCAATTCTCGCATTTTGTTCAATATAGTTCATTCAAATAAATATCGCATTTTTATGCCCTATGGTAGGTACTACCAGAGGGTATATTAGTTTTGTCACTAAGTGTGTAACACACAGAAATAATGATCGGAGAAAAATTTCAAGGGTATGGTTCTGTAGGGAATCAAAAGTTATATCGATTTATGCATGTCCGTCCGTCCGTCCGTAGACAAGATAACTCAAAAACGCGTTATCCGATTTTGATGAAATTTATAATTTGAGTTGCTTATTCCTTAGCTTGGTTTGGTATTGCATTTAAGCCAAATCGATCCACGGGGGGCAAAGTTATAAAGGAAAAACCAGGGTGACCAGAAAGTTTTGTCGTTTTTTTGGTTATGGTTTTTCGGATGTAATTGGAAAACCTGTGACCCGATTTTGTTCAAATTAATTATGTAGGTTAACTGCATAAATAGACGATACCGAATTAATTTTCAGTCAAATCGGTCCAAGGATAGTGGAGAAAGAAATAGTTGTAGCCTAAAATAGGCATGTTCATAAAGTTTTTCCAGGTTATTTTAAAAAGTTATATACGGATTTGAATCAAATTTACGAAACGTGTTTATACTGTTAGACGCCACCCTACCTGTGAATTTGGGCCAATTTAAGAATGAAGAAACAAAGTTATGGAGAGAAAAACCTTAAAATATTCAGTTAAGCAGAAAGTTCGTGGCGTTTTTTTTTCCAATAGTTGACTTTATAATCGTATAACTTTAGTAGTTCTAATCCTATCAAGTTATATTATAGCGCACTGAAAAGGTAACATTTTATAGAATACTTAGGAAAACAATTGTGAAATTCTGGCAGAACAAATTGGTTTTGAAAATGAGCCAAAATTCTGAAAAAAATTCCGTATATTAATGCTCCATGTTTGGTACTACCGTCCGTCCGTTGACAAAATAACTCAAAAACGCATTATGCAATTTTGATGAAATTTAGAATGCTACTTCGTTATTGCTATATTGGTTTTGGTATTGCATTTCAGCAAAATCGACTGAGGGGCAGCGAAGTTATTAAGGAAAAACAGGGGCGACCATAAAGTTCTGTCGTTTTTTTTCTATAGCTTTTCGGGTTTAATTGGAAAATTGGTAAAGGAATTTTGTTTAAATTAATTATATTGGTTGACTACATTAATAGACCATGCCATTCTAAATTTCAGTGATATCGGTCTAAGGTTTAGTGGAGAAAGAAGTAGTCGTAGGAAGAAATAACCCTGTTCAGAAAGTTTTTTTGATGCATTTTCAGAACTAATGCACCGATTTGAATGAAATTTGCAGATTAGATTTATGCTACCAGGCTCTGAGTTACTTACAAATTAGAGAAAATTTTGACAAGGGCAAACAAAGTTATGAAGAAAAACCTTGATATATTGTTAGTTTTCACAATTTTCTCTCCCATTTCTACCATAGGGCATCAAAAAATCGGCTATAGGCCGATTTTAAATTACTTTATGTTTAAATATTCATTTGGTTTTGAATATTTTCCTAATTGTTTTCAACTCACTAATTCGTATGTATCGCTACATTACAATCTTTAAAAAAGCTTAAAGATTCAACATTGGTCCTTCGACACCGGATACAATCGGTAACACTTATACAAAACATTTTGCCAATTTGTACACGCAGTTTCGAATATAAATTGAACCTGTAAAAACTTTGGTGGCGGTGACGGTATTTCCGTACGGTTTTGCATATTTTATAGTTTTTATCATCCATCCTAAGCCATTCATATCAAAAACTGTAATTCAGAGAAAAAAATGGAACCTATTAAAGGCTTAAAGGTAAAGCGTGGAAGTTTTAAAGGTCGGATGACAAAAATGCAGACATATCTGCGAAAGTATGGAGATAGTGCAACCGAATTTGAAAATAAAACAAAATTGGGTCTGTTGGAATTTTACTTCAAAAGTTTCAATGCAATACAAGAAGAATTGGAGCAGCTTGAACCTTCCGATGAAGATTCTACAGAGACCGACACATTTGAAGACAATTATTTTGACATTAAATCAAAATTATTGTGCCTAATTAATAAGAAAGCAGCAGCAAATCCTGGTTTTATTGCATCACCACCCACATTATCTACAGGAATCAATTTGCCGAAAATAGAATTGCCAACTTTTTCTGGATCTCCTATTGACTGGCTTGATTTCATTGACATTTTTACTGATCTAGTTCATAAAACTCAAACTCTTAGTGACTCTGAGAAATTCTAGCATCGGAGAAAATGCCTTTCCGAAAAGGCTTCTGATGGATTTAAAGGTATGGAAAATACTTCTGAAAATTATCATAAGGCATTAGCATGGTTGAAAGCACGTTACAACAATAGAACGTATATTGTTCAAGCACATCTAAACGAACTTTTCAAGTTACAGGGCATATCTAAATTTGATTCCAAAAACTTACGTGAAACAAATGATATGATTAATTCAAATATGAGATCGTTACTTTCTTTAGGCAACAAGGAACAGAATGCAGATTCAATTCATCTCCATTTTGTTGTCAGTAAGTTAGATGCTACAACTTTCAACAAGTGGGAAGAAGAATTGGCATTTAAATCATCACAAGCAAGCCAATCAGATGAACAAAATACAAATACCGAAGTTGATTTTTGTTATTTTCCACCATATGAAGATTTTTCGAAATCCCACAACCAAATCTCGAATTCGAAGTCGAAAATATCAAAATAAGCATTTGTCATAGCAGCTACTCCAACAGTATCTACAAATTCTTGCATTTTTTGTTCGCAAGGTCAACATTCGCCTTTTCGATGTCCAACATTCGTAAGTTTGACTCCAATCTCTAGACTTCAAAAAGTGAAGAGGCTCAAACTATGTATCAACTGTCTTAAACCTGGATATATGATGCACACATGTAAATGCAGCAAGTGTCAACAAGGTTCTAAAAATCATCACACTTTATTGCACATGAATGTTGATGCCACATTAAACCAAACAAGAGGTAATAATTCGTTAGGAACTCGATCACTCGCAGTTCAAAATATTACAGCACCACTTCAAAATACTATTGATCGTCATAACAATACATGTACATTCGATCCTATTACAATATCATCAAATAATGCTCTTTCCAGCTCCACTCAAGCAATATTACAAAGGGCATCACAAGTCAAACATATTATTTTAGCGACAGCTCCTGTAGATATTCTAGACTAAAGAGGTTCTTTGGTAACATGTAGTGCTCTTCTAGATTCAGAATCTCAACTCAACTTCATATCGACTCGTTCAGCAACTAGGTATTGATCCGAAAAGATCCGAGCTTCCAATTTCTGGTATAGGAAATGCCAGTGTAAATGCAAAATATCGCACCACTATTTCGATAAAATATCAGCAAAACAATTATTCAACAAATTTGGATGCTGTGATCCTCAAAAGGATTACTGGTAATCAGCCTCATCATTACTTTGATATTGCGGATTGGAACATACCTAAAAATATAAGACTAGCAGATTCAACTTTCGATCGACCGCATGGGATTGATCTACTTATAGGAGCGAGCTTAGTTTTCGATCTGCTCTGTATTGGACAAATAAAGCTCGGAAAAAACCTTCCAGTTCTGCAAAAAACTCTTCTTGGATGGATCATTTCAGGTACTATTTCAACACCAAACAATAATTCACTTTGCACTCATCTACTTAGTAATGTAGATCCAGATGAAGAAACAAGCAAAATCGTTTCAAAATTTTAGCAATTAGAAAATCGTAAGGGTCCTGAAATTAAGAATTCGCCTGAAGAAATTGCTTGTGAAGACTTTTTCAAGCAGGCAGTCAAACGATCTGAGTCAGGGCGTTATATTGTTCGTTTACCCTTTCGCAAGGCTGCAAGCATTTTAGGAGATTCTTATTCGATCGCTCTTAAACGTTTCTACAATATTGAGAAGAGGTTAAATAAATCACATCAATTGAAACATGACTACAATCAGTTTATTGAAGAATATAAACAATTAAATCATTTAGAGGAAATATCACATGGGAGTCTTCAGTCACCATTTTACTTTTTACCACATCACCTAGTTTTTAAAGAAGAGAGTAGCAGTACAAAACTTCGTGTTGTTTTTGATAGTTCCTGTAAAACGCCCACAGGCAATTCTCTTAATGACATTTTGATGGTTGTAACAAGGGGTTTACATATGGGGTTTTTACGAAGAATGTAAGTCCCCTGACGATCCTTACGGCATATCTTCTTCCTTGCGAGGAGAAGATATGAGATGGTGCAGCTTATGTGAACAACTAAAGGCTGCACGCCAAGCTGAGTTGCGCTTGCTAGCTCGCCGGAGGGGTGGGTCGTTGTTCACCACCATCTACCATCAAATTACACATAATTTTTTATGCGTGCATATGAGTATTAATGTCGTTTAGACTTTACGGTGATAGTACAAGCTATCAAGCAAGGAAAATTTGGTTGTGGCGAAAACAACCGAATAAAGAGAATGTTCGTTAGTTCTTGGTCACCGAAACTGACCGAACTCAACGCGAAAGCCTTGCGAAGCATGTCGGGCCGATTGGCAGAGGTGTTATTGCCAACCGGACTTTGGGGCACTTCCCTCCCGCATGGACCGACAGCAGAATGCCGGTCCCCGTATATCCATACTCGCCCCGATAAATGAGCATGGACCCTTTATGTAAACTTATGTCTCCTTCGATCCCCCCCCCATTCCATCTCTCTCTCCTTCTCCCAGAGTATTTATCTACATATCACCATGGACTCTCTGTTCGGGTTTTGATCATCCTTCCCGAAGACACCCAGAATAAAGAGTCTTCTTGATTCTAATAATATGATATACACGAGTATTGATGCATGTATACTTGTATATACACATTCAGATTTATTCACATGGGAAGAAAACCCACGGGGACGAAAGTAATTGGTTGATGGAGAACCCGGGTTACGTTTAAAGTCTCCCTAAATTAACGGGGAAAATTAATGACCATTCCAAATCCAAGTGTTCAATACAAAAAGCAATGGATTTTTCTTTCCTTCGTATTCTATTTCCTTATTTAAAAATTTTTTTTTTTTCTTTTATAGGCTCCAATTCAAAATTCCCTTCTTGCCACAAGCTAATCACATTTCACTCGTTTCCTTCATTCTTCTTTTATAATTTCCGTCTTATTTAAGGTTAAATTTATTTATTTATATTTTTTATTTACTTTTCTTTTAACTTAATTTAAAAATACACTATGTCTATAATAATTGCTTAATGAAAGAATTCTTTCCCTTTTTGGGTTTCACAAAACTAAAATTGACATTTCTCAAAAATTCATATTTCTTGCATTTTTACGCTTGATGGTATTTCTTAAAAATTCCTTGTTTTTTCTTTTGAAATTTTTGTTTTCTTATATGCCGTAGTCAAAGAACCAAAATTTTGAAAAATTCATCATTCTTTTTGCGTTTCCCCAAAAAAAAACCAAAAGTCAAGAAATTATTAGTACACACGCACATTGATATATATATATATTTTTTTTTCGAAAATTGGACGAAATTAGTAAATTTTGTAAATTTGGATTAAATTTTTTTTTCCTTTTAGTATAAAGTACATATATATATATATATATATATATATATATATATATGTATATACATGTAGGAGCTCTTCTAATTTCTTTCCCCCTGTTCCTTGTTGTTTCTTTCTTCTTTTTAATTGCTTTTCTTATACACTAAAAGAAATTTATTTTCTTAATTTTAATATATTCAATATAAGTAATAAAAAAATTTTTTGTAATTTATTATATATTTTGTTCTTCCTGTAGTTGAAGTTATTTTCCATTAATAATAAAAAAATTGTTTCACCATACTAAGGTTACGAGCTCATAACTGTTGATCAGCTTTGATGTCATAAAAAAAATTTTGAACGGAATTTTGGGCGTCCTCATGGTAGGTATGGGATGACTTCGCAATATAACGGTAGGGCAAGCGATTTCCATGATCTGAAAACCTGTATGTTCCGTATTCAAACTGATGATAATGCTTTTCGATGGCACTTATTTTGACATAGAAATTAGGTACTATGTATATTTTGAAGATATGTAAACCCATAACAGGTATTATTCCGGGATTTTATTATATCCACATTAAATATCTATTAGATTTTAATGAAACACTTTCCCACATTTAAGCCATACAAATTTCTATATATTAATATATTTATGAATATTTTTGGTACACCTTATACTTTTGTATAATACCAATATATAAACGATTTGTTAGCTCCTTTAACGGGTTATATAATTTATTTTTTTTCTTTATAGTATTAGAAAAACTCGAACAAAAAAAAATATTAAATTATTTTCTCTTTTAAATGGAAAAATTTTATTTTTTTATGGAACAATTTCAATTTCGAATTTATGACCACTTTATTTTATTTAAAAATTGAATTTTTTTTTTCAAAATTTTAAATTTTATATTTTTTCTTAAAAATCACTAAGAATTCAAAATTCTCCTTCCCTTTTCTTTTTCTTCTATTTTCTTTTCTTCTGTTTTATTCCATCCTTTACGAAAAAAAAATACAATGCTGGGCCGCCATTAAAATTTCACTATTTCTACCCACGCGTATTTCTCTTTCCTTCCTACGTCAAAATTTTAATTATTCCGAATTACACATATCTTTTTTTCTTTTTTTTTTCATTCTAAAAAAAACCAATTTTAATCAAAATTTTTCAATACCCGATTTTTTCATTCCCTGATTTAAAAAAAAACAACTCGGAACCAAATTAATTTTTCTTATCATTTTCCATCTACCACATCCTATCAAAGACTTCTCCAGACTCTGCTTCAAAAAAAATCTTTTCATCTCAAACCAGCATAACACAAAATGTCTATATCCGTCTCCTTCTTTCTACTTGTTTCAAAAAATCGGATCATATTTTCTAACGGATTCGAAGCATTTTTCATACAAAATTCTGCGTCGTGTCTTGATAACCGGTTTATTTTTTCTCTTTTTGTCTCTTTCTTTAAAGAGAATCTTTGATTTTTTCTCGTTTGTAACCCAACGGAAATAAATGGCTCTAACTATCACTAAGATCACTTGAAATGGTTTTAAAACTTGATTGCGATAGATGGCCATCCTGTCGGGGAGAAGAAAAAGCTTTTGAAATTTTAAATTTCGCCGTGTAGGCTGCAAGAAGGTTTCACGTAGAAACTCCAAACTGTTGACTGTCAAAAAAAAATCTGATCCATCAACAGTTTTTTGTTGCCACGCGTTACATGGTGGGGCCAACTATACAAGATGATCTATTTTCAATAATTTTACGATTTCGACTATATCGATACGTACTTACTGCAGACATTGTGAAAATGTATCGCCAAATTCAGGTTGATATTCGTGATCGAAAGTTTCAATGCATTCTTTGGATTAGCAATCCTGAAGATACAATCAAGATATATCAACTATCTACAGTTACATATGGTACTGCAGCTGCTGCCTATCTCGCTATTCGCTCGATGATACAATTGGCACAGGATGAATCAAGTAGGTTTCCAAATGCATCAAGAGTTCTTCGCAGTGATTTCTATGTTGACAATTTGATGACTGGCGCAGATTCTTTATTAGAACTTGAGGAAATTAAAAATCAAGTAACATCGTTGTTGCTGCTCGGTAAATTTTCACTTAAAAAATGGTGCAGCAATCATCCAGATATTCTTTCTCATACACCTCAAGAAGATCGAGAGAAATTCATGCTAATCAATAACGATAACGTCATAAAGGCCTTAGGATTAATATGGAATCCTACCACGGACAACTTTTCATTCGTGTACTCTCAAAAGGGCACAAAGAGTCAATCATTCACCAAACGTTCCATTCTTTCGGAAGTTGCCAAATTTTTTGACCCACTCGGGCTTATAAATCCTGTGATAGTTTTGGCAAAAATATTCTTGTAACATTTGTGGAAAATTCAACTTGCTTGGGACGAAAGTTTGCCTGAGCAATTGCAGAATCAGTGGACTTCATTTCGATAGCAATTAGAGCTTCTAGAGTTCCTCGATATGCAGTTGTACCTGGATCAAATCTAGAACTTCATGGTTTTGCGGACGCTAGTGAAAAGGTGTATGGAGCTTGCTTATATTTTCGAAGCGTAGATTTATCAGGAAATTACAATTCCTATCTTTTATGTGCGAAATCAAGAATTGCTCCGCTTCGACGAACGTCTCTTCCGAGACTGGAGCTGGGCGCGGCTCTTCTTCTATCTGAACTTCTAGTGAGAACGTTGGAATCTACTCATATAGAGATCGATAAGGTATTCTGCTGGTCCGATTCCACAATCGTATTGGCATGGATCGGCATTGCGTCATATCAACTCGCCACTTTTGTCGCCAAAAGGTTGCCAAAATCCAACATCTGACAGAATCATACACGTTGAATCACGTTTTGTCGGAAAATAATCCTGCTGACCATGTCTCTCGAGGCTTACAACCTAGTAAACTTAAGAATTCAGCACTTTGGTTCAATGGACCGTCACTTCTGCGGCAGCACCATTCAGATTGGCCACTTCAAAAGGGATTCAATAATGATGAACTACCAGAAATGAAAGCGATTAGCTTTTCATTCACCACTTCAGCTGACAATTTGGAAGATCTTATAATAAATAACAAATTTATTAATTCATATTTTCGTTTACTTCTAGTATTTGCATACGTTCGTCGCTTCATATCTAAACTAAAAGGACATATTCATATTAAATATCATGGTCCAATAAGTCCACAAGAACTAAATGAAAGCTTGAATATGATTGTGCTGCATATTCAACGAATTTATTTCAAGCAAGATTATCAGGGTTTGTGTCAAAAGAAGTCTGTGTAACAGACAAGCCGTTTACGAAATTTGTCACCATTTATAGACGATGAAGGTATACTTAGAGTAGGAGGCAGATTATCACATTCGAATTTAATTTTTGACAAGAAACATCCGATGCTCCTACCTCAATCGCACCAATTTACTACTGCCTTGATCCATCATTTTAATAATACACACTTACATGCTGGTTGTCAAACTGTTTTGAATATTCTCCGCCAACCCTTTTGGATTATAAACGGAAAAAATGCACTCAAGAAAATTATTCACAGATGTATCCTATGTTTCAGAACTTGACCTTTGATCAGCAGACAAATAATGGGGGACCTTCCTCCTGATCGCATTAAATCTTCACGACCATTTGCTATCGTTGGAATAGACTATTGCAGTCCATTCTACATCACTCAAAAAATTCGTAGCAGATCACCAATAAAATCGTATGTTGCAGTATTCATATGCTTCTCAACGAAGGCCTCACGCCTTGAATTGGTATCAGAACTTACAACTAATGCCTTTTTACTGGCGCTAAAACGTTTTATATCACGCCGCGGTAAATGCAGTAAAATATATTCTGATAATACTACTAACTTCACGGGCGCTAATAACAGTCTTCGCGAGTTACGACAGCTCTTCCGTAGTCAAACGCATAACGACATTGTCAGCAATTCATGTCTACAAGAAGGAATAGAGTGGAAATTTATCCCACCTCGATCTCCCCATTTCGGTGGACTATCGGAGGCAGCTGTAAAGGTCGATAAGCAATATTTAATTAAAATGACATGAAACGTTGTTTTAACATCTGAGGAATTCTCAACCCTACTGTGCCAAATCCAAGCAATTATGAATTCACGTCCAATTTCACCTATGTCTAACGATCCTAATGACCTAGAAGCACTCACACCTGGTCACTTCTTGATCGGATCACCACTCAATTCGTTTAATGAGCCAAATATTCTCGACTTAAACACACATACTCTAAATAGATATCAAACTCTACAATTTTTGCAACAACAATTTTGGAAACGCTGGCAGCGTGATTATTTGAATCACTTACAACAAAAATCGAAATGGCATCTTCCAGAGAAAAACATCGAAGTAGGAGATCTAATCCTATTAAAGGACAATCTTCTTCCACCGTTAAAATGGCATCTAGGCTGAATCGTCAAAATACATCACGGAAGAGATAATCGTGTTCGAGTGGTAGCAGTTCAAACCGCCGGTGGAACTTTTACTAGAGCCATCTCCAATATATGATTGCTTCCAAGGCAAACTGAAGAAACTGAACAACATTGAAAGTGGATCCTTTGAAGTGGAGTGGAATGTTTAGATTTAAAATTGCAAGAATATACTTTGCATAAAATACTACTATAATTTTGAACCGACAACAACAAAAGTGGTACAGATGTATTGTTTGAGTAGTAATTACGGTAAACGAATAAACTTACTGTATCACGACGGACATAATAATGTGATTACATCATTAACGGCAGCCTTTTGCTGCAGTTATTATTGCGAAATATGCCATGTGAGTTACGACCATAAAACTAAACACCGATGTAGTGTAACCTGTCCATGTTGTCAACAGACACCGGCCTGTGAAAAAGGCGTTGAAAATAAATATTGTGCAACGTGCAATCCGTATTTCAGAGGAACTACATGTTACGAAAATAATGTAGAAATTGTTTGTGGAAAACTAAAACGGTGTATCGAATTCCTGAAACTGTATAAATAAGATAGAATTCGGGGCAATATTTTGTAAAAACTGTCAAAACATTATCACCTGTGCTTTATAAGTCCAAATTCGAGTAAAATGGATCAAAGTGACAATTTTTACGTATTTTACGACCCAGAAACGCGTCAAGAAAAAGTTCTAGGTGACGGGGAAGCAATAAAATTGCATGAACCAATTTTGTGCATTTTCTCCAAACGATGCTGCCTATGCATTAATGTGGAAGGACAATATTGTTGTGAAAAGTGCGGATATAGAGTGGAAACTTTACAACAAAACGTTATCGGAAGTTTCTTAAAATATTTATTAAATGTGCGAAAATTCCATAAACGTGTCATAGTGCTTGCACATAATGGACAAGCGTTTGATCACCAATTTATTTTGAATTATGTGCTCCAGAAAACAGATATCACACCGGAACTGATCATGCGAGGTACAAAAATCATATTGATGATGATTGGGAATATAAAGTTCATAGATTCCTTGAACCACTTCCCGATGGCACTGTCAAAAATATCACAAGCCTTTGGTCTGGGAGACAAATTTAAAAAAGGATATTTTCCCCACTTATTTAATACAGTCAGAAATGAGAACTATATCGGAAAATTGCCAGCAGTTGAATTCTACAGTCCAAATACTATGAATGTTGATGATCGCAAATGCTTTCTACAATGGTATGAGGAACACAAAAACGACGAATTCAACATGCAGCGTGATCTAATAGATTACTGTAAGAGTGATGTAGAGATTTTAGCAGAATGCTGTCTCAAATTTCGAAGTATGATGCTGAGGGAATGTAATGTATGCCCATTCGCGGAAGCAGTAACGATAGCGTCTGCCTGTAATCTGGTATTCAGGCGTAATTTCCTTCGAACGTATACAATCGGTCTAATACCAAAACAGGCTATCGTGAAGATAAAATTGCATCGAAGGTTGCTTTGGCAGGAAAAACAACGTAAAATGAAAATCCGGCACGCGTACAGCCAGAAAGAAGCTGTTCTAAAGGGTGTAAAAGTTGATGGCTACTGCGAGGAGACGGGTCAAATTTTTGAATTTCATGGCTGTTATTACCACGGTCATCCCGCGTGTCTCACAAAAAATAGAGATGGTTCTCTGCATGGAGGCGGAGGCGATACATTAAATTATCGATACGATTCAACAGTATTTAAACCTGAAAGGCTTCCATCGTCGGGATATGAGGTTATAGAAAAGTAGCAATGTGCATTCCGAAAAGAAATGTATGCTAACGCGGAAATGAAAAGGTACGTGAGTAACCATTCTGTACTAGTTAGTGCTCCACTTAATCCTCGCGATTCATTTTTCGGTGGTCGGACGGGTAACGCCAGAACTTATTATAAATGTAAGTCAGGAGAAATGATTAAATACATTGGTGTTTGTTCTCTTTATACGTGGGTATGTAAAAATGGAAAATTCCCCATTGCCCATCCAAAATTATATGTTGGTAACCTGGAGTGCTCCAAGCTAAATTTAACATAAATTTATGGCCTGATTTAATGCAAAATTTTACCACCACAAAATGTGTATCATCCTATCTTACCGATGAAACAAAACCAAAAGTTAATGTTCTCATTATGCTTCACATGTAGTTTGGAAAAAGTCAAGAGGATTGTAATCATGAAGAAAATGAAAGGGTATTAACTGGAACATGGGTACTGGATGAAGTAAACAAGGCCATTGAAAAGGGCTATCAACTGCTGGAAATTTATGAAATATGGTCTTATGAGGTGCGGCAAAAAACAGATGGCCTCTTCACAGAAATGATGAACAAATTACTAAAAATGAAACAGGAAGCTTCTGAGTGTCCTCTTACATGGGTTACAGAGGAGGAAAAACTTGAAGATGTTAAAAAATTCTTTGAGAATGAGGATTTGGTATTAGAACCGGAAAAAATAGAAAAAAAACCCGGTTTAAGATCCACTGCTAAGCTGATATTAAATTTATTTTGGGGTAAATTTGGTCAGAGGGAAAACCATTCGAAAACCAAACCAGCTGAATTATATACACTTTTATCGGATCCATCTAAAGCAGTTAACCACCTTTTACCAGTTAATGATGAAACTCTGATTGTGAACTGGGAGTATAATACTAAAGACATATTAGCAGCGATAATCTCGATTATGTCACGATTATCTCAAGATTCGATAACGGACCAGATTTTCTCAATTATTGAGGATATTTAACGTAGAATTTTGATCTCAGTTATTGAATAATTGAGAACCTTTCGTTCTCTGAGTATGAAAAGCTTTAAAGCTTTCGCTTTTAAATCTGGTAATACCGCTCATATTTATAGATATAAACCGGGAAAAAGCGCAAATAAGAAGAAGACACATTATAAAAACACAGATTTGAATTTGGCGCTTCTAATTTTTTGTATTTTGAAGGAAATGGTTCTTTTTTTTAAAAAAATATCATATTTTTAAATTTTTTCTTTAAGATTTTAAATGTTTACATATTCATAAATAATTTTTTTTTACTTCCAAAATTTCCTAACCAAAAAAAGGTTTTATACAAAGCTTTGAGAAATGTCAAAGAATAATTGAGAATGAATTTTAATCCAGAAAAACAGAATATGTCGCATGATCTGGATTAAAAATAATCGACTGCGTTAAATCGTATAGTATGTCTAGGGCATAAGGAAGAAGCTGCAGATACTCTCATTGCAATCAATGTATGTATAGCAGCCTACACTACTAGACAAGCACGGTTGAAACTGTATTCATATCTGGAGAAATTGGGAGAAAGAGTATTATATTACGATACCGACTCTGTTAGACACATAAGCAGAGAGGGTGAATATGAGCCACCTGTTGGAAATTCTGTTAGAGATATGACTGATTAATTGGAATGTTACGGCACTGGTAATTATATTGAAGAATTTGTGAGCGGAGAGCCAAATAACTATGCATACCAGGTATTTTCAACAAGGGACAAGAGTCGAAAATTGGTTTGTAAAGTAAAAGGGATTTGTTTAAATTAGGAGGCGTCGAAATTACTAAATTTTGAAAGCATGCGTGACAGAATTTTAAACAACGATCGAGAAGCGGAGCCGATCAGGAACATTTCTACGAATATACGCCGCACAGAAGATCATCGAATTATAACGACACCGGTGGTAAAACAATACAACGCCAGATCGGAAAGAAGGAAATTTTTCGAAAATTTTGATACCATCCCACAGACCACACATTATTAAATAAAACCGATTATTTTTAATTTAACATATATTAACTGTAATAGAGTTGTAAGAATATATATATATAATTGTAAAATATAAGATAATTAAAAATTATTTTCTGATTTACATCAAAATTTTGATTCCACCCCTTCAAACGCACCAATCATTATTAAATAAAAAGACTATTTTTAAGTGTAAATATGTAAATATAATCTTAAATAATATATATCGACTATAGGAAAGATTATTTTCAACTGTAAATAAAATTGTAAAAATAATATTTTCTGATTGAAATCGTGTCTACTTTATTTCTATTGCATTATATTACATACTGTTTCAGCAAGTGGACATTTTGCAGGGTACGACATGCTTTACACCTTTTTGAGCAAAAGAATGCTGCCCCTCAAAAGTATTTAAGTTCGGGCATCAGCAGTACTCTAAATCACATACTATTGCTGTATTTCTGTTGAATATTTCGAACACACAATCAACAATTGGTTCCTGTTGTAAATTTGCACTAATACCAAAATGGAGATTACGACTTGCACAAAATTCGTAGCATTCTTAATAGCCATTTTAACAGGGGGGGGGGGCAGTGCGACTTATTTTTTACAACCTTTCTTCAGATAGAAAGGAAAGAAGTTGTGATACGGACAGGTCCTGTTGAAATCCGTTCTGATGCAGACAGGTCCTCTTGAAAGCGGTTTTGATGCGTACAAGTCTTGTTAAAATCGGTTCTGATGCTGACAGTCCCATGTTAAAAGACAGTTCTGATACCGACAGGTCCTGTTGAAATCGGTTCTGATGCAGACAGGTCCTGTTTAAAGCAGTTGTAATGCGAACAGGGACTGTTAAAATGCAGTTCTGATACGGACAGGTCCTATTGAAATCGGTTCTGATGTGGGCGGGTCTTGCTAAACCCGTTTTTGATGCAGACAGGTCCCGTTGAAAGCAGTTCTAATGCGGACAGGCCCAGTTAAAAGACAATTCTGATACGGGCTAATACAGCTATAACCGTGTCAAAGAAATACGCCCTAAATACCAAGCCCTGACGGTGTACATGTGTCGACAGCCATTTTTAAAAATAATTGGTCGACAGCCATGTTTAAAAATAATTGGTCGACAGCCATGTTTAAAAACTGGACATCCCATTTTAGGGGTGTGGCCATTTTTCCCCCACCAACCAACCGCTGGACCAATAATAAATCACGGTGCCACCAGAGAAAAAGACATATGCCGCATTGTCCCTATTTACCACGCCCCTCTCCCACACAACGTGCCCCACCACGCCTTTCTATCTCCCACTCAATCATACTGTCTTCATTCTCCGCATTTACCACGCCCCTCTCCCACACAACGTGCCGCACCACGCCTTTCCATCTCCCATTCCCTCGTACTATCTTCCCATTGGTCCGCGACGCCCCTCAAACCCACGACAATTTACCCCAAGAACGCGCCCCATACAAATCAAATGGGAATCAGTCCCGGAACTTTATTGGCAACGCCTACGGCTCAATCGCCGCCATACCTACCTCCATCGTTTCTCTCCGTCTGGTCCACTTTTCTTAGGTACCCCTAAGGACTATTCCAGGGGTTTTAACTTGGTCTTATTATTTCGTTCTCCAACATTTCTTGGACCTGTTCTTGGATTATTTCGCGCAGTTTTTCCGGAAGGCGATACATTTTTTGGTTTATGGGTTATGGGTCTTGTTTTATTGGTATGAAGTGTTCATAGGAATTTGTATGTGTTAATTTGTCTCCTGGTAGACGGAATATATCGTTATATTCCTTGCAAACTTGTATTATAGAATTTTTTTCCTCTTCCGTCGCGTTTTCGTCAAGTCGCAGGCTTTCAGTTAATTCTTGATTTCGTTGGTCACTGAAATTTTCATTTATGCTAAATAAATTTTTAACTGCCTCTTCCGGTATAGGGTTCTGTCGGTATTCGAAGACGTGAATCGCGTAAAAATTTTAAAGGGCGAGTATGATAACTTAAAGGTGCGATTCGTTCGATTTCGTTCTAACTGTACATTGAGTACACAAAGCGATATTTTTCCATCAACTGGTCTGACCAAACAACTTCCCAGATACACTCCTTCTTCTAAAACTTGTGACAAATAGAGTCTCTCTTGTTGGAAATCCACCCTTATTTGGATCAATTTTCTGGAACGAGCTGGAACACAGATTGATTCTTTGGACTCAATCGTATATTTCTTCTCATCCATACTCTGATTCCTTAAACCTTATCCATTCCTTGAGCCACCTGCGATTTTAGCTTCGGAGGCTGGTCTTTCGACCTGTTTCAAGCGACATTTATATGGACCTTTTTCAAGGGATTTAGGGACTCGCAGTCAATAAAATGTATTCCGAAGTCGTCTTTACCCAGAGCAATCTTAGGAAAAGTTACACGTTTACTATTATTATTATTATTCAATATTGCAATATTTTGACAAGAAATCGGACCCTAGAATCCCATCTCCAGGGATTGGAATGGTTTTTTCCACCACATGGAACTTACATGATTGGGATAGGGGTGGGGCAAATTCAGTCAAACAAGTACCTAAAGTATGTCCGGTGCCGAAAACGGTTTGTATATATGTCTTTTCTTTGGTGTTTATTAATACGTTTTTCTTTAAAGATGACTTTTTAACAAAAAACTTCAACAATTTTTGTTTGTTAATCGCGAAAGGGAAATTCGTTTTGTCGCGACAAATGATCTTTTACCACTTTAACTTTTCTTTATTTAAACCGAAAAACCAACAACTTAATATTTGTTTACTAAAACCGCGACCGGTCAATAAAAGTTAGAATATCTCTAATCGCGTCGAAAAATCAATAATTACTTTTTTTTTAAATTAAAAATCCGACAGACAAAACATGAAAAAACCTTTTATTCGCGACCAATTATTTTATTCAACTGACTGATAATCGATCGCAAATCGATAACCAAAATTTAAAAATAAAAATTTGTGAAAGTACGTTGAGTTCATCCTACTTTGACCGATATTATTAAATTTTGTTGAATAAATGAAAATTAATTATTCTTTGAAGAAAAATAATTACTTGAAAAATTTACGCGTATGCAATTTTTTTTATTATTTCGTATGAAAGAAAAGTTGACTCTGGTTTTGCAATACCAAAATTCGCTTATATACCAATTTCATTTTATTTCAACATGAAAAAAATATTGTCGAAGCAAATTAATAATTTTAATAAGATATTTCGAAATTGTTTATATTTTGACATATGTTAATAGATTTAAACAAAAATTTACGCCTTTACTAAATTTTTTTAAATAAATAACCAAATTTGGAAACACGGGAAATATAGGGATCAATAAACGCTTTTTTGGTCGGAAAGACTTTTGGTACAGGGTGTACTGCAACATTATTTACACTCTGGATTTGGTTAGCGATAGCGAACTCGCCGATAAATTCCGCTTTAAACCTTCTATAACAGATTCTTCTGGTTTCTTTTCTGGATCACTATTTCTGATATTTTCATTTCGCCCTGGCTGCTGGAAGACATTGGCTGCATTTTTAACAATTTTGATAAGAATGTCCTCAGCAAAGCCAGCCAAATCAGTAATCCACGACATTTGATCTTAATTTTTAATAAATTTTGTATAAATTGGCATTGGATTTTCTAAGAAACAAAACCAAAATAAAATTCCACGAATAACAAGAAACTGTCAAATTGTAATAGACATATAAATAAAATGACGCTACGATACAGCCGTGGTTCTCAATCCGTGCTCCGCGGAACACTAGTGTTCCGTCAAGCGACAGTATAGGGCACGAATAGAGGAAACTGCAGTAATTTGAAATGCATTTGCATTTCTATTAAGTATAGAGCAGAATGCCGTCAAAGCCATCGCGAAAACCAACGTATTGGAATGTCAAATCAATTCAAATGCATATGATTTCTATTCGACTACCCACATTGACACGAAAACGACGGAGCGGGCAACCGAAACAAGTTTATTAAAATCCGAAAGCCATCGCGAACACCAAAATATTCTAACCTCACTTTGTTTTTGTTTATATTTTTTGTGATCAAATTCTCAAATTCAAATTCAAATCCTTATTGAGGGTAAAAGCTTTATGTTTCAAACAGAGATGCAAACCGGTTTCTTTGAACCACTTTGAACCGAACCAAAACCACTGAACCATCGAAATTTTCCGAACCAAAACCAAAACCAAAACCAAAACCAAAACCAAACCACTTTTAAAATGATTCGGTCGAACGAAACCAGAACCAAACCAGTTTTAAAATTAATACTTGAACCGAACCATAAGCCGAAATTTTTCTATTGGTTTATGGTTCGGGTCAACAGAAAACATTGTCATATTTACAATTTCCATATAAAAACTGAACGATGGTTAATCAAAATTCAACAGTTTGCCAGTTTTCAAATTCGTTTTTAACGAGTAATCAAACACGTCATAGTTTTTCATTTAGTGAAATCATAACTAAAATAAAAACATATAGTAACTTAAAATTGGCCTATAGCCGATTTTTTGATGCCCTATGGTAGAAATAGGACAGAAAAACAGTCAAATCTAACAGTATTTCAAGGTTTTTTCTTCATAACTTTGTTTCTTCTTTCCAAAATTTCCTCTAATTCGCAGGTAACCTAGACCTTAATAAGATAAATCCAATCCACAAATCAGTATGTTAGTTTTTAAAGTACATCAAAAAAACTTTATGGATAAACTTATTTTCTCCTAGGATTATTTCTTTCTCCACTTGGAACGATTTTTCTCAAATTTAACATTTACGTATTTAACCAATATAATTAATTTAAACAAAATTGATTCACAAATTTTCCAGTTAAATCCGAAAAACCATATAAAAAAACGACAAAACTTTCTGGTCACCCTCGTTTTTGCTTAATAATTTCCCTCCCCTTCGGTTGATTTTGCTGAAATCCAATACCAATCCACTATAGCAATAACCAAGTAGCATTCTAAATCTCATCAGAATTGGATAACACGTTTTTGAGTTATTTTGTCCACGAACGGACGGCAGTACCTTACATGGAGCATTGATATAGGGAATTTTTTTCAGAATTTGGCTCATTTTCCAAACCCAATCACCCCAATTAGTTCTGCCTGAATTTCACAATTTCTTTCAAAAATATTTTATAAAATGTCGCCTTTAAAGCGCGCTATAATATAACCTGATAGGATTAAAACTACTAAAGTTATACGATTCTAAAGCCATGTATTGGAAAAAAACGCCACGAACTTTCTACTTAACTCAATATTTTAAGGTTTTTCTGTCCTTAACTTCATTTCTTCAATCTCAAATTTGCCCAAATTCACAGGTAGGCTGGAGTCTAATAGCATAAATACGTTTCCTAAATTTGATTCAAATGGGTATATAAATTTTTAAATCACATCAGAAAACTTGACGAACAGGCTTATTTTTGGCTAGAACTATTTCTTTCTCCACTATCCTTCCACCGATCTGACTGAAATTTAATATATTATCGTCTGTTTATGTAGTTAATTTGTATAATTAATTTGAAAAAAATCCATTACCAAATTTTGCAATTACATCAGAAAAACCATAACCAAAAAAACGACAAAACTTTCTGGTCACCCTGGTTTTTCTTTTATAACTTTGCCCTCCGGAAATCGATTTTGCTCAAATGCAATACCAAATGCAGTTAAGGAATAAGCAACTCATATTATAAATTTTATCAAAAGCAGATAACGCGTTTTTGAGTTATCTTGTCTACGGACGGACGGACGGACGGACATGCATAAATCGATATAACTTTTGATTCCCTGCACAACCATACCCTTGAAATTTTTCTGCGATGATTATTTCTATGCGTTACACACTTAGTGACAAAACTAATATACCCTCTGGTATTACCTACCATAGGGCATAAAGAGAAACAAACACAAGAAGGAAGAATATACTTAAAATTAAAAGATATAAAATTCATATCTAAGCAAGTCTGTATATTTTTGAGTTTAATAATAATTTTTTTAGTATTTCTTAAAGAAAATTTCAGGCAACAAATATAGAAAATACTCGGCTTTTAAGAAAATTTGTTTGTGATTCAATAACAAATAGCAGTAAGTACAATGAATGCTGTATTGTTATGACAAATAATCACCCAGAAAATTTAATAGGGCATCTTTAAAAAAAAGCATTCCGAATCCTACGACATCCTACGAACAAATAAAACAGCTGAAAAAAATTTGCCAAGCAAATCTACATTGGCTTCCTTCCTTTCTGTCACAACTACTAAGAAAAAAGACATATTTGTTCTGCACCAACACCAAAACCAAACCAAAACCAAAACCAAAAATTATGTAGTCTTTAAATCAGAACCAAACCAAAACCAAATTTTGAAATATTTAGAAACCAAACCAAACCAAAAACTAAAAAGAATGTTTATGCTTAAACCAAAACCGAACCAACTGTAAAAAAGTCTTGGTTTGCATCTCTGGTTTTAAATGGTTATTTTATTTGATATAATTAGCACTCTGCTACAAACTTTACTTATAAATTGTGGCGTAATGAGGCTTGAAAAATACCAATTCGGAGGAAGACTGTAAATGGGCTGAATGCTCTTGTGTTGTGGTGCATTCGAATGACAAAAAATTTGTTGGGTTGTTTCATATAAATGCATTAACTGGAGATGTCATTTCCCTCGCTTTGATGCAAAATTATGCGTCAGAAATGGCCACTAATTTTTCTTCTCGCTCGCTTACTTCAAGCGATAGAAGCCCAAATTTCGGAGATAAAGACACGCCGCTCAACCAATCTATATAAATAAAATCGAATCTGTACGTTTGTACAAAATCGCTTGAAATTTTTATATATGAGCTGGTTCTTACATACTTTTTATTTACTTATGTTATACCTGAGCCAGGTAATAATTGCTTTAATAAAATCAATCACTAATCCAAAGCCACATGCAGTTGAAAATCATTGTCATCCATTGAGAAAACGTGATTACTCTTACTCACACGCGCATACATCAATGTAGTATAATACCAAATCATAAGCTTACATTATATAAAATGCAGATGGGCGTACTGGCGGCGTTAAAAATATTAATTCGGACGGGCAACACTGTAAATGGGCTTAATTCTCATGTATTCTGGAACATCACAATTGCGAAATGTGTTTGTGTTATTTATTCCAAAAAACAAGTTTCTCTTAAGCGTGCAAAATTAAATTAATCGCTCTAGATCCCCTTTATTGAAATGTAATGAGCAAATTATATCTCTACTAAATGGCGTAAAATTTTGTAAGCCCAAAGCCGAAAGCCATTTCATTTCTCATTTTTTGGAAATCTTAAAGCCAAAAAAAGGTATTTAGAATTGACCAGGCTGAATTTTCAAAATCTTCGACGAATTTTAAGAATTGGCCCCATTTTAACCAACAAAATTACTGTCACTGGTAGTTGTAATTAAAAAAAAAACGAGGAGTATTGGGCTACGATCTAGATTCAAAGTTGATTCAAAAAAACAAATTTTTTACTAAATTATGAATAAGCATCATTTCGGTTTGATTAACTATAATTAAATAAAGCCTATCAAAACATTTTTTTTGTACAGCAATAATGAAAATTTGCCCATTTTAATACAAAATATATCAAACTTACGTGAGAAAGGAAAATTTTTCCCCCCTCCGAAAATTATAATACGAGCTAAAAAAGATATCGTAAAAAAAGGGTTTATGCCAAAAATCAAGTATGCGTAAACATACAAAATTAATTTTAAAAATTATAACCTACTCTCTACTAATTGGCGTAAAATTTTGAAAACCGAAAGCCGAAAGACATTTAATACGTAGAGTCTCATTTTTTGGAAACCCTAAAACGAAAAAAGGCATTTAAAAATGAAAATGCTGATTTTAACAAAATCTTAGATGAAATTTCCAACTTGGGACGATTTACAATACAAAAGTTCTTACTTCCTAGGCAATCGCCGCTGGATAGGCATGTCACCACAGCACCTGTTTTCAGACAGAAGCTGAAATCGCTGATGGATTTCATGATAAAACATAAAGTGTCTGGGTCTATGCGCTGCTAGATATACTCAGTGGAATGGTAATAGAAAGGATTCCCAAACGTACATATACTAATCTGGCTCTATAACAAAATCACTTCAAACGAAATCGACAATGTAATATGCGCTGAAATACCGATGTCGATAAGGATTTGCATGAAGTTATGACGACAAATATGATACATGGACCTTACGGTACGCTGAATCCAAATTCACCATGCATGATAGTATCCAACACAGTGCCAGGAAACGATAAACGATGGATATCCTTTATACAGAAGAAGATCAGCAGAAGATGGCGGTAAATTAGCAACCCCTAGCATATTCAATGAAACTACGATAGGCAAACTCTACACCGTGCATCCCAATCAAGATGAATGTTTCTTTCTTCGCACGCTGTTGATAAATGTGGCCGGTCCAACGTTTTTCCACCAATTGAGAATTGTGAACGGTGTTACACATGCAACTTTCCGGAGCGCATGTCAAGCTCTGAATTTATTGCAGAACGACCGACACTGGGATCTATGCATTAATGAGGCGTGCAATACGTCACATCCACATCAAATTTATGCATTGTTTGCAATTATATTGATCGCCTGCTCTGCTTCATCTGCAACGGAATTATAGAAATAATTTAAAACCCACATGGCTGAAGATATTTTCCGTCGAATATACAAGGAAAATTCAAATATAAACTTGGATTTCACAGCAGAAATCTACAACGAAGTGTTGATAATGATTGAAGATTTGTGCTTAGAAATCGCGAACAAAGTTCTCAATCAATTGGGAATGACATCACCGAATCGATCTGCTGCTGCTTTGTTTGATGTAGAATTGGATCGTGAACGAAATTACAACACGGGTGATCTTTTGTGCTATGTGCAATCAAATATTCCTAAGCTAACGTTTGAGCAAAAGGGCATTTACGATTAAATAATGCAAACTGTCAATAACGCAGTTGGTGAAATATTCTTTTTAGATGCGCCAGGAGGAACTGGTGAAACGTTGGTGGAAGAACAGCTCATCCAGCTTTGAAATTGCCATTAAACATCAAATTATTGAAAATCCCGCATGCAACATTTCCAAAGCATCCGGCATGGGAAAAGTATTGCAGAAATGTAAACTTATTGTTTGGGATGAATGCACAATGGCGCTGAAAAAATCACTAGAGGCCCTTGATCGATCATTGCAAGACTTACGTGCAAATATCAGACCATTTGGGAACGCATTAATATTGCTTGCAGGAGATTTGAGGCACACATTACCTGTAATTCCTCGATCGGCACCAGTTCCCCTCAGTTAGCAGTTAAAATTTAGTTTTATATTCCCCTCTGTCGGCCCACGTGAGACGAAAATTAATATATCCAGTTTATGCATTATTTATTTTAAAAATCAAATTTCTGAAAGTTTTTGAAATTAAAATTTTCTTTTGTTAATGATTAATTTTCAATTAAATTTAATTTTCCTTCAGTACTATTTAGCACTAAACTAATCAAATTATTTTCTTCTTTTAAAAATAATAACTTTGACAAAAGTAGACATTTTTCGGATAAAAAATTAAACAACCAAAATGAAAAAAACATGTGTTTCGAACACATGTTTACTTGCAACCATACTGACAAATTTTGACAGCTTTATAAATGTCATATGCCATGTATGGTGAGTTCAACCGTTATACCAAAGTGCAACTAATAATAAAGTCAGGAAACTTCCTATCCTTACCATACCGCCGATTTTTAAATTTTGCCTGTTCTTTTTTAAACAATTTCCTATTCACTGCTGACATAGATAGCTACATATTATACGCATGGGTGACAGAAAAATATAATCTAAGCAAAGAAGCACGTGTTGAAATTTATAAGCAATGCGCAAATACTAGAAGAAATATAAGGTTTTTAAGAGTTTTTCATGTGCTTTTTTAAGAACATTTTATTCTCTCTCTTCCCGGTGGATTTTGCGTATGAAATCTGTATGTACTCTTGCCTATTCTTTCGAACTTATTACCACGTGCTGGCGACTTCACTAGCTTTCCGGATTTTATTATTAGTTACACTTTGGTTATACCACGTTTAAATTACCACTATCGTTACCAGCATTTATTACAGGCGTATATCATCAGCCGCCATTACCAGCGGTAACACACAAAAGTTTTTACGACGGTAAATGTGACAGGTCGTAATTTGACAATGACGAATGAAGAATTTGTAGTGTTTTTATTTATGGCTTTTTCTATTTAAAAAAAAAATCTTAAATTAAATTTATATTCGTGAAAGCTGCAAAGGTGCTCAATTATAACAAAAAGGCAAATAAATAAAAGACCCAAGTTTTTTAAGAGAAAGTGGAAATATGTGTACAATCAGAAGTTTTGGGGGCTCGATGTGGCTCTTTGGGCGGGAAAAAGTTTATGAAAGAATTTCGTGTAACATACAATAGACAGCCATTCCCAGTGGAAAAAAGAATAGCAATTTGTTTGTGGTACCTTAAATCTGGTTCAGACTTTGGAGTTGTTGCTATTACTTTTGGAATTGGGGAAGCGACTGTTTGTAACATTGTACATGAAATTTGTGCCGCTATTTGCAAAGTATACTATATAACTATAAATAATGAATTGAATAAATTTTGCTTTATTATTATTCCAATAATAAGACCATTTAATGACGGATGTAAATGTTATAATTGAATTTCTACTAGACGCTAAAACCGAAGAAAGTAAACGCTAATCGCTTATGAAAATTTTGTAAAAACAAGGTTAATTTCAAAAAAGAATTGTGCAAAATAAAAAATATTCTAAAAAGAACATAAGCCATTCTATTGCTTTGTTTTTAAAATTTATGTATTAAATTATTAATTATATATTAAATTAAATATTAATTCAAAATGCTGATTATTATTTTTTTGCAATGTAATCATTTTTTTTTTTTATAATATAATTATAACAAATATTATATTGTAAGTATATCAAATTATTTGTTAAAAAGACTCTTTCAAAATAATTTGAGAATTCAAGCAAACTTTCCAAAAGGCATTGAAACTGGAGAATTTTTCGATGCATTCGTTGTAAATTTGTTGTGGAAGTCCATCATTTTTTGATATCTAAAAATTAGCATTAAATTATTTATAAATGTGCTCTATTTTAAAATTATTAATGATAACTTCACAAACCTTTAAATTGCTCAACTTTAATTCTTGAATTAAATGAATTACTGTAGTGTGACGTGCTACCCGTTCGGTTCGATGTTATTAAAATGATAACACTTTTTATTTATGTGAATTTAGTGTATAAGCTTTATTTATAATTATTTCTGCGTTACAATTAGTCTTAAAAATATTTGTCTTTCAATAATTTAATTATTACAAATTATTTATCACAGTTTATTTAAAAATACACAGTCACTATTTTTATAATTGATCACAATTTCACTTTTATATTCAAAGTCACTTTCCTAATCGCTTCCCACATATAATCACATTTCAAATCTCTGTTTTTAATCTCGGACGAAGTTTAGACTTCAACTGTCTGATTAAGACTGATTTTTATTGCCCGTTTTAATCCATTTATTTACTTAAAAACCTAACAAAGAAAACTTAAATCTAAATGTAAATTTAATAAACTGTAATTCATATACCTTAACGCCTAAATCTTAATTTTAGCTAATCTACGGTATTAACTGATTTTTACTTAAATTTTCTTTTTTATTTTTATATTTGTTTTTAGTTACAAAAAAAATTTATGGAATCCAAAAATTTCTATTTTTTTAGACCATTCGTCGGAGTAGTCTATTGATTTTGTCTTCACGATTACCAAAATCACTACCTTCAACGTAATGATTATTCTTCTTACGCCATCCACCAGTTGGTGTGTTCAATTTGAAGGGCCACAAGAAATTCGAGGCATGTTTAAAATTCGGTCCAACCGTAAAGATTTCATCTACCAAATCTTCAACACATTGTAAATCATATTTCATGTGCATTTTACGTTCAATAACGAAATTATCAGTGATTGGGATACGTTGTTTATGATGTTTAACAAAACCACGTTTATAAATCAATTCACGAACTGATTTCAAATTTGGATAACCCCATGTTATGTATGGTTCACAAATACGCAACATATTTATTGTGGATATATTCAATTTAATGAAGACACCATTGTTAATTTGTCTTTAATGACTTAATGAACTAGAAAAAGAAATATTGAAGAAAAGAAATTTTGAAAAAATAAAAAAAAACAAAAAACAAAAAGTACATGTAGATATTAACTGGCTAGTATTCCTTAGCCTTGATTAAAGGAACGGGCGCGCGCCGATTGCAATGAAGTTGAAAAGATAGGCGTGTCTAATTAGCCAATTGGTTTGTGTAAGTAGTCTGAGTAAAATTGTCGTGTCGACTCGTCTGTTGGTATTGAGTTTAAAATAAGTTCGTTTTCGCGATTTTTTATTTTGTCGATGTATTTCTTTGTTTGTTTAGTAATGTAGTCTCTGATTGGTGTAATGTCCTCCAGTGTGTAGAGTTGTTCATTATTAACTGTATTGTCGTATTTTTCGTTTGCGTTGCGTCTTTTGTATGTCAAGCTAAGGCAGTTTCTCAACCATTTTCTTTCTTGGATTCCTAAAAGATTCCATTGAGTTTCGCTTATTTTGTGTGACCAGATGTGCGCCGCATATGTAAATACCGGTCTGACTATTTGCTTATATAAAAGGATTTTTTTGATGTGGGTGGGAAATTTGAGAAGGGAAAGTTTCCAGATAAGCGCATTTATCCATACCGAATCAAATGCCTTCTCTAAGTCAATTAGAGTTGCTACCGTAATTTTGCGTTTAGTCATGTTATGTATGATATTGTTCTGAAGTAGTGTTAGCGCGTCTGCAGTAGAATGTCTTCTTTTAAATCCGAATTGAAAGTTCGGTACAACGTCATTGTCTTCTATGAAGTTAGTCATTCGTGTATGCACTACTCGTTCGAGAAGTTTACTTACACAAGATAGGAGGGAAATGGGACGGTAGCTGGTTGGAAGGAGATCATTTTTTTTTGGTTTCTTTAGCGGGATGATTTTTGCGGTTTTCCACGCTTTCGGAAAATAAGCAATGTTTAGGCAATTATTAAAGATAATTGCCCATATTCTAATGACTTGAGGAGGGAGTTTTTTTATAACTATGTTCGGGATACCATCAAAACCACATGATTTTTTGTTTTTTATGGTTTTTATTATGTATGATAGGTTTTTTTCAGTTGTGAAGATTTCTTTCAGAGTAGTGCAATTGTCGGCAGGGTTATTTGAGTTAAAGTTTGTAAGTTGAAAGTCTTTATGAGAATCTATTATGCGTTTTGTTTCGTTATTTATATGGTTTGTATGTCAATTGTTCCTAGTGTCGCATTTTGAGTGTAATATTTGAAAAAGTTTGATGCTATTGCATTGTTTATCGTCGGTAAGTCGTAAGTTATTTTGTTATCTACGTTTAGTTTTGCTATATTTAAATTTGACTTTTTTGATTTAAGTTTATTAATGTTTTTGAATAGGTCGTTGTCTAGTTTGATATTTTTGAGTTTACTATTGAAATTATTGTTTATGTTTATTTGTATTTCAGTTGATATGTCGTTATTTAGAACCTTCAATTCGGATTTTAGCTGGAAGTAGTTAAAATCCTTGATATAAGCGTTATTTGATAAATATCTGTAGATTTTGTGTTTCAGTTTTTTTTTGTTCGTTAGCAGGGTCGAAAGATGTTTCGTTGTGTAAGAGTATTGAGTATTTTTTAACGTTATTGTAGGTATTGCGTCTTTAGTTGATTCGTTAATGTCTTGTGTGATTCTGTCTATAGTTTCGTCTATTTGTTGTTTAGTTAAGTTTGTCGTGGGATTGACGTTCAGTTTATCCATTTTTTTACCATGCTTCTGCTAAATTTCGAGCAGTTTGCTTTGCCGTAATCAAATATTTTTATTGGGTTCTGTGTTTGGAATTCCACTGGCCAAAACCCAGACCCGTTTCTAGATGGTTTTCTTATTCCCTTGATGTTTAGTAATATTACTTCGTGATCCGAATATGAGGATTTGGTCCGTAAACAATCATGTTTTAGACAATTTTTGTCTACAAGTAAGTCACTATGTACTAGAAACTGATCTAGGTATGAACCGGTCGATGGATATGACGGGTAGAAACTATGCAGGAGCCTGACATCAAAAGTTGCATGGTTGTTAATATACCAATTGTATAATACTCTATCATTGGTGTTGTCAACAGTATTCGACCAAAACGCATGTTTTGCGTTAAAATCACCGCCAACGTAATAGGGTACTTTCAAAGCTTTTAAAGACTTGAATAGAAGATTTAGGTCTTTTGTTTTTAATGATTGATTTTTGCAATTTATCGAATGGTAAACACATACACAGTTAATTCTCTTTCCTGATGTTAACATAATTGAGATACCAATACTATCAAAGGAATCAAATGCTGGAAGAGCGAGCTGAATTGAATTTATATTTTTTTTGACGAGAATAGCCACGCCCCCGCCTGGATTGTCTGTACGGTTGTAATTGTAATTATTGTAATTTGGAAATTTGGTGTGAATGATATCTTTATTCTGTCTAAGTCGCGTTTCTGTTATGAGTGCAATGTCCGGTATAAGATTTGTTAGAAGAGAATTTAATTCGGTCTGTTTTTGTTTTGAGTAGAGTGAGTTCACATTTAGTAAGAAAGTCTTTAGAGTGAGTTTAGGGGTTTAGCAAATTGATGTATGGCGATAGTTCAAAAGCAAAGTTGAATAAGTGTTGTTTTTTTGTCTCGTCGTTTTGATTTGATTTTAGTGTGTCTGTTAAGTCGTTTATTTTTTTTGCCAGTTCAAAAAGGTTTAAGTTGAAAAAATGCTGAAATTGATTTAGTATGTAGTTGAGAGTACTCGAGTCGATTGCAGATGGTGGCGGTTGTGGTCTCGTTTGTCGAATGTTTGTAGTTATAGGAGTTTGGTGTTTGATTATTACAGCATCTGCAAAAGAAATTGATGGTTGTACGTAGTTTTTGTACATTTTTTGCGAATTTTGGTTAGAGATTAGTATATTTTGTCTTGTGTTTGTGAGTTGTCTGTCTTTTTTGTCTCTGTATTTCTGTGCGGCGGGGCAGTCTCTATAATTAGCCGGGTGACCTCTTCTGCACAGTTTACGCAGTACGGTTTCCCTTCCTGCGTATTCGTGCGAAGGCATTTCCCGGGTTCATGGTTTGAGGAGCATTTAATGCAACGGTAGGGCATGTTGCAATTCGCAGCGACATGGTCATACCGTTGGCACTTTCTACATTGTAGATTGGGTCTCGGATTAAGTTTTTCCCAGGTTATTCTTTGGTTCATAAGGAATGAGGTTTTAAGTAACGATTTTATATCAGATGATTTGTCGCACTTGATATAAAATAGTGAATTGTACGTTTTTTGTTTCGTTCTGAGGACTTTTCTCTGAGTTGTAACCTTGCCGTGGTAGAGAGGCTTGCGTACTCCAATGATCCTGATAGCGATGCTAGCGGGAACTTTTAGTTCCCAGCAGGGTCACCCATGCTAGTAAGGTAGACGGAGAGGGGTCAGACAAATGACAACTCAAGCACACTTAAGCCAAGGTGGAAATGCATCGTGCCGAGGGCTGCATGGCATCTCAGTGTGTAAAACGGGAGATGTCGTTAACGATCTCTTGCGAGAACCAGCCGAAACTCCCTCGTAACCAGGCTACTGCATGTGCAGGGGGCGCCCCGTGCAGGGTCCTTATATCCCCCCGACTTGTGGGAACAGAAATGGACCAATTTAAATTAACAAAAACAACAACGACACCGACACTTTTAACAATGACAACAACCACTACGACGATCACGGACGCCCAGACGAAAGCAACAGTAGTCACGACCATGACGACTGACACTACTGTTGTGTTCTCAACGAGAACAACGTCAACAGTACACACCGGGCCCAATTCAATGGAACCGGTGTGCACTGGGAAATCTGGTAGTGGTCCCCCAAAAGGAGGACCGCTCCGAAATGCCGAGAAGTTGGTGAATAAACTCACCAACCGTATCGTGCAGCTGAAAACTCCCTCCAGCGACGGCAAAAGCCGCAGCGGAGCGAGTAGAAAGCGTCATAGGCGGGCAAGAGATGTGGCATCTGCTAGTAACCCTGCAACAGGGGACGCGGCAAGATCCACATCCCTCCCCCTAAAATGCCAACCCCGGCAGGCAACGAGAGAATGGGCACCCCAAATATACGGAGCCCCCTCCTGAAGCCTGCACAACTCCAATTGGCGTTGACCTCTGAACAGGGACCGCTTGCCAGTTCACTAGAACTGGTGGCAGGGACCAGTTCCGGGTCCGCTGGAGCAAAACCTCGCAAAAAGAGGAAGAGGAAGGGAGCGGGAACAGACAGTGCCGCCGAAAAGGCGCGCACTTCTGAGACCATCTCAGCCTCCTCCACTCCCGAGGCGAGTACCCCCCAGGCGAAGAGGGTTAAACCCTCTAACCCCAGGCCCAAAGACACCTCTCACCAAAAAGGACAGAGAGCGACATTTGCGGAGATCCTTAAAACGGACCCAAAAATGAAAGTTTGCCTAACGTGCGAGACCCCTGTGAAGAGAGACATCACTTCAATGGAGGTGGATCGCATAGAGGCTGCAATCATCGGAGCGTTTGAGAGACTTCCCAACGGTGAAGTCCCACGCATACGTGATTGTAGACTGACGCAAGGTTCTCTCATTCTTTTATGCGAGAACCAAGCGACCAAGGATTGGCTAGTTAAATTGGCTGAATCCAAACCCCTGGTAGAAGGAATAGACCTTTCGGTCCATGACTTCATTCTACCCAAGTTGAGGAGGGTGAGGATCTGGTTGCCGGGCCCCGAAAGGAGCGCGACCCACATACTCACCACTATGAAATTCCTTAACTCAATGAGCACGGAGAACTGGAGGGTCTTCGAATACAAATATAGTCGGGCGCCGGAAGGTAACCAACTAATTGTAGGCGTGGACGCCCCAGGACTCAGAGATCTTGAGAAGGTTAATTTCCGCCTGTATGTACTCTTGCCTATTCTTTCGAACTTATTACCACGTGCTGGCGACTTCACTAGCTTTCCGGATTTTATTATTAGTTACACTTTGGTTATACCACGTTTAAATTACCACTATCGTTACCAGCATTTATTACAGGCGTATATCATCAGCCGCCATTACCAGCGGTAACACACAAAAGTTTTTACGACGGTAAATGTGACAGGTCGTAATTTGACAATGACGAATGAAGAATTTGTAGTGTTTTTATTTATGGCTTTTTCTATTTAAAAAAAAAATCTTAAATTAAATTTATATTCGTGAAAGCTGCAAAGGTGCTCAATTATAACAAAAAGGCAAATAAATAAAAGACCCAAGTTTTTTAAGAGAAAGTGGAAATATGTGTACAATCAGAAGTTTTGGGGGCTCGATGTGGCTCTTTGGGCGGGAAAAAGTTTATGAAAGAATTTCGTGTAACATACAATAGACAGCCATTCCCAGTGGAAAAAAGAATAGCAATTTGTTTGTGGTACCTTAAATCTGGTTCAGACTTTGGAGTTGTTGCTATTACTTTTGGAATTGGGGAAGCGACTGTTTGTAACATTGTACATGAAATTTGTGCCGCTATTTGCAAAGTATACTATATAACTATAAATAATGAATTGAATAAATTTTGCTTTATTATTATTCCAATAATAAGACCATTTAATGACGGATGTAAATGTTATAATTGAATTTCTACTAGACGCTAAAACCGAAGAAAGTAAACGCTAATCGCTTATGAAAATTTTGTAAAAACAAGGTTAATTTCAAAAAAGAATTGTGCAAAATAAAAAATATTCTAAAAAGAACATAAGCCATTCTATTGCTTTGTTTTTAAAATTTATGTATTAAATTATTAATTATATATTAAATTAAATATTAATTCAAAATGCTGATTATTATTTTTTTGCAATGTAATCATTTTTTTTTTTTATAATATAATTATAACAAATATTATATTGTAAGTATATCAAATTATTTGTTAAAAAGACTCTTTCAAAATAATTTGAGAATTCAAGCAAACTTTCCAAAAGGCATTGAAACTGGAGAATTTTTCGATGCATTCGTTGTAAATTTGTTGTGGAAGTCCATCATTTTTTGATATCTAAAAATTAGCATTAAATTATTTATAAATGTGCTCTATTTTAAAATTATTAATGATAACTTCACAAACCTTTAAATTGCTCAACTTTAATTCTTGAATTAAATGAATTACTGTAGTGTGACGTGCTACCCGTTCGGTTCGATGTTATTAAAATGATAACACTTTTTATTTATGTGAATTTAGTGTATAAGCTTTATTTATAATTATTTCTGCGTTACAATTAGTCTTAAAAATATTTGTCTTTCAATAATTTAATTATTACAAATTATTTATCACAGTTTATTTAAAAATACACAGTCACTATTTTTATAATTGATCACAATTTCACTTTTATATTCAAAGTCACTTTCCTAATCGCTTCCCACATATAATCACATTTCAAATCTCTGTTTTTAATCTCGGACGAAGTTTAGACTTCAACTGTCTGATTAAGACTGATTTTTATTGCCCGTTTTAATCCATTTATTTACTTAAAAACCTAACAAAGAAAACTTAAATCTAAATGTAAATTTAATAAACTGTAATTCATATACCTTAACGCCTAAATCTTAATTTTAGCTAATCTACGGTATTAACTGATTTTTACTTAAATTTTCTTTTTTATTTTTATATTTGTTTTTAGTTACAAAAAAAATTTATGGAATCCAAAAATTTCTATTTTTTTAGACCATTCGTCGGAGTAGTCTATTGATTTTGTCTTCACGATTACCAAAATCACTACCTTCAACGTAATGATTATTCTTCTTACGCCATCCACCAGTTGGTGTGTCCAATTTGAAGGGCCACAAGAAATTCGAGGCATGTTTAAAATTCGGTCCAACCGTAAAGATTTCATCTACCAAATCTTCAACACATTGTAAATCATATTTCATGTGCATTTTACGTTCAATAACGAAATTATCAGTGATTGGGATACGTTGTTTATGATGTTTAACAAAACCACGTTTCTAAATCAATTCACGAACTGATTTCAAATTTGGATAACCCCATGTTATGTATGGTTCACAAATACGCAACATATTTATTGTGGATATATTCAATTTAATGAAGACACCATTGTTAATTTGTCTTTAATGACTTAATGAACTAGAAAAAGAAATATTGAAGAAAAGAAATTTTGAAAAAATAAAAAAAAACAAAAAACAAAAAGTACATGTAGATATTAACTGGCTAGTATTCCTTAGCCTTGATTAAAGGAACGGGCGCGCGCCGATTGCAATGAAGTTGAAAACATAGGCGTGTCTAATTAGCCAATTGGTTTGTGTAAGTAGTCTGAGTAAAATTGTCGTGTCGACTCGTCTGTTGGTATTGAGTTTAAAATAAGTTCGTTTTCGCGATTTTTTATTTTGTCGATGTATTTCTTTGTTTGTTTAGTAATGTAGTCTCTGATTGGTGTAATGTCCTCCAGTGTGTAGAGTTGTTCATTATTAACTGTATTGTCGTATTTTTCGTTTGCGTTGCGTCTTTTGTATGTCAAGCTAAGGCAGTTTCTCAACCATTTTCTTTCTTGGATTCCTAAAAGATTCCATTGAGTTTCGCTTATTTTGTGTGACCAGATGTGCGCCGCATATGTAAATACCGGTCTGACTATTTGCTTATATAAAAGGATTTTTTTGATGTGGGTGGGAAATTTGAGAAGGGAAAGTTTCCAGATAAGCGCATTTATCCATACCGAATCAAATGCCTTCTCTAAGTCAATTAGAGTTGCTACCGTAATTTTGCGTTTAGTCATGTTATGTATGATATTGTTCTGAAGTAGTGTTAGCGCGTCTGCAGTAGAATGTCTTCTTTTAAATCCGAATTGAAAGTTCCGTACAACGTCATTGTCTTCTATGAAGTTAGTCATTCGTGTATGCACTACTCGTTCGAGAAGTTTACTTACACAAGATAGGAGGGAAATGGGACGGTAGCTGGTTGGAAGGAGATCATTTTTTTTTGGTTTCTTTAGCGGGATGATTTTTGCGGTTTTCCACGCTTTCGGAAAATAAGCAATGTTTAGGCAATTATTAAAGATAATTGCCCATATTCTAATGACTTGAGGAGGGAGTTTTTTTATAACTATGTTCGGGATACCATCAAAACCACATGATTTTTTGTTTTTTATGGTTTTTATTATGTATGATAGGTTTTTTTCAGTTGTGAAGATTTCTTTCAGAGTAGTGCAATTGTCGGCAGGGTTATTTGAGTTAAAGTTTGTAAGTTGAAAGTCTTTATGAGAATCTATTATGCGTTTTGTTTCGTTATTTATATGGTTTGTATGTCAATTGTTCCTAGTGTCGCATTTTGAGTGTAATATTTGAAAAAGTTTGATGCTATTGCATTGTTTATCGTCGGTAAGTCGTAAGTTATTTTGTTATCTACGTTTAGTTTTGCTATATTTAAATTTGACTTTTTTGATTTAAGTTTAGTAATGTTTTTGAATAGGTCGTTGTCTAGTTTGATATTTTTGAGTTTACTATTGAAATTATTGTTTATGTTTATTTGTATTTCAGTTGATATGTCGTTATTTAGAACCTTCAATTCGGATTTTAGCTGGAAGTAGTTAAAATCCTTGATATAAGCGTTATTTGATAAATATCTGTAGATTTTGTGTTTCAGTTTTTTTTTGTTCGTTAGCAGGGTCGAAAGATGTTTCGTTGTGTAAGAGTATTGAGTATTTTTTAACGTTATTGTAGGTATTGCGTCTTTAGTTGATTCGTTAATGTCTTGTGTGATTCTGTCTATAGTTTCGTCTATTTGTTGTTTAGTTAAGTTTGTCGTGGGATTGACGTTCAGTTTATCCATTTTTTTTACCATGCTTCTGCTAAATTTCGAGCAGTTTGCTTTGCCGTAATCAAATATTTTTATTGGGTTCTGTGTTTGGAATTCCACTGGCCAAAACCCAGACCCGTTTCTAGATGGTTTTCTTATTCCCTTGATGTTTAGTAATATTACTTCGTGATCCGAATATGAGGATTTGGTCCGTAAACAATCATGTTTTAGACAATTTTTGTCTACAAGTAAGTCACTATGTACTAGAAACTGATCTAGGTATGAACCGGTCGATGGATATGACGGGTAGAAACTATGCAGGAGCCTGACATCAAAAGTTGCATGGTTGTTAATATACCAATTGTATAGTACTCTATCATTGGTGTTGTCAACAGTATTCGACCAAAACGCATGTTTTGCGTTAAAATCACCGCCAACGTAATAGGGTACTTTCAAAGCTTTTAAAGACTTGAATAGAAGATTTAGGTCTTTTGTTTTTAATGATTGATTTTTGCAATTTATCGAATGGTAAACACATACACAGTTAATTCTCTTTCCTGATGTTAACATAATTGAGATACCAATACTATCAAAGGAATCAAATGCTGGAAGAGCGAGCTGAATTGAATTTATATTTTTTTGACGAGAATAGCCACGCCCCCGCCTGGATTGTCTGTACGGTTGTAATTGTAATTATTGTAATTTGGAAATTTGGTGTGAATGATATCTTTATTCTGTCTAAGTCGCGTTTCTGTTATGAGTGCAATGTCCGGTATAAGATTTGTTAGAAGAGAATTTAATTCGGTCTGTTTTTGTTTTGAGTAGAGTGAGTTCACATTTAGTAAGAAAGTCTTTAGAGTGAGTTTAGGGGTTTAGCAAATTGATGTATGGCGATAGTTCAAAAGCAAAGTTGAATAAGTGTTGTTTTTTTGTCTCGTCGTTTTGATTTGATTTTAGTGTGTCTGTTAAGTCGTTTATTTTTTTTGCCAGTTCAAAAAGGTTTAAGTTGAAAAAATGCTGAAATTGATTTAGTATGTAGTTGAGAGTACTCGAGTCGATTGCAGATGGTGGCGGTTGTGGTCTCGTTTGTCGAATGTTTGTAGTTATAGGAGTTTGGTGTTTGATTATTACAGCATCTGCAAAAGAAATTGATGGTTGTACGTAGTTTTTGTACATTTTTTGCGAATTTTGGTTAGAGATTAGTATATTTTGTCTTGTGTTTGTGAGTTGTCTGTCTTTTTTGTCTCTGTATTTCTGTGCGGCGGGGCAGTCTCTATAATTAGCCGGGTGACCTCTTCTGCACAGTTTACGCAGTACGGTTTCCCTTCCTGCGTATTCGTGCGAAGGCATTTCCCGGGTTCATGGTTTGAGGAGCATTTAATGCAACGGTAGGGCATGTTGCAATTCGCAGCGACATGGTCATACCGTTGGCACTTTCTACATTGTAGATTGGGTCTCGGATTAAGTTTTTCCCAGGTTATTCTTTGGTTCATAAGGAATGAGGTTTTAAGTAACGATTTTATATCAGATGATTTGTCGCACTTGATATAAAATAGTGAATTGTACGTTTTTTGTTTCGTTCTGAGGACTTTTCTCTGAGTTGTAACCTTGCCGTGGTAGAGAGGCTTGCGTACTCCAATGATCCTGATAGCGATGCTAGCGGGAACTTTTAGTTCCCAGCAGGGTCACCCATGCTAGTAAGGTAGACGGAGAGGGGTCAGACAAATGACAACTCAAGCACACTTAAGCCAAGGTGGAAATGCATCGTGCCGAGGGCTGCATGGCATCTCAGTGTGTAAAACGGGAGATGTCGTTAACGATCTCTTGCGAGAACCAGCCGAAACTCCCTCGTAACCAGGCTACTGCATGTGCAGGGGGCGCCCCGTGCAGGGTCCTTATATCCCCCCGACTTGTGGGAACAGAAATGGACCAATTTAAATTAACAAAAACAACAACGACACCGACACTTTTAACAATGACAACAACCACTACGACGATCACGGACGCCCAGACGAAAGCAACAGTAGTCACGACCATGACGACTGACACTACTGTTGTGTTCTCAACGAGAACAACGTCAACAGTACACACCGGGCCCAATTCAATGGAACCGGTGTGCACTGGGAAATCTGGTAGTGGTCCCCCAAAAGGAGGACCGCTCCGAAATGCCGAGAAGTTGGTGAATAAACTCACCAACCGTATCGTGCAGCTGAAAACTCCCTCCAGCGACGGCAAAAGCCGCAGCGGAGCGAGTAGAAAGCGTCATAGGCGGGCAAGAGATGTGGCATCTGCTAGTAACCCTGCAACAGGGGACGCGGCAAGATCCACATCCCTCCCCCTAAAATGCCAACCCCGGCAGGCAACGAGAGGATGGGCACCCCAAATATACGGAGCCCCCTCCTGAAGCCTGCACAACTCCAATTGGCGTTGACCTCTGAACAGGGACCGCTTGCCAGTTCACTAGAACTGGTGGCAGGGACCAGTTCCGGGTCCGCTGGAGCAAAACCTCGCAAAAAGAGGAAGAGGAAGGGAGCGGGAACAGACAGTGCCGCCGAAAAGGCGCGCACTTCTGAGACCATCTCAGCCTCCTCCACTCCCGAGGCGAGTACCCCCCAGGCGAAGAGGGTTAAACCCTCTAACCCCAGGCCCAAAGACACCTCTCACCAAAAAGGACAGAGAGCGACATTTGCGGAGATCCTTAAAACGGACCCAAAAATGAAAGTTTGCCTAACGTGCGAGACCCCTGTGAAGAGAGACATCACTTCAATGGAGGTGGATCGCATAGAGGCTGCAATCATCGGAGCGTTTGAGAGACTTCCCAACGGTGAAGTCCCACGCATACGTGATTGTAGACTGACGCAAGGTTCTCTCATTCTTTTATGCGAGAACCAAGCGACCAAGGATTGGCTAGTTAAATTGGCTGAATCCAAACCCCTGGTAGAAGGAATAGACCTTTCGGTCCATGACTTCATTCTACCCAAGTTGAGGAGGGTGAGGATCTGGTTGCCGGGCCCCGAAAGGAGCGCGACCCACATACTCACCACTATGAAATTCCTTAACTCAATGAGCACGGAGAACTGGAGGGTCTTCGAATACAAATATAGTCGGGCGCCGGAAGGTAACCAACTAATTGTAGGCGTGGACGCCCCAGGACTCAGAGATCTTGAGAAGGTTAATTTCCGCCCCTCTCGGGAGTTCGCCTTGCTACCTGCACGGTTCTAGGCAAGCCAGAGAAAGGGGAGAAAGAGGAGGAAAAGACAGGACCGAACTAATGCCAAATTCGGGACTAAATTTTCTCCAAATAAATGCGCACCACTGCAGAGCGGCCACCGACATAACAGGTAGGCAGCTTGCTATTGGACGTGCCAACATATGCCTCGTGCAAGAACCTTGGGTTTACAAGGAAATCGTACGGGGCTACGACACCCAGTTGGGGTCTGTATTATACAGCACAACTGCGAACAGACCCAGGACATGCATCTACATCTCCAATGATATTGATGCCGTCCTTCTTAAATCCTTTTGTTCTGCAGACCTTACTGCAGTCAAAATAATTTACTCCACAGAACTGGGCGAAAAAGAAGTAGTAGTGTGCTCTTCATATCTGCCCTACGACGCAGTCACCCCTCCCCCTTCAGAGGATCTGGTCGACTTAGTGTAATTCTGTGAGACAAATAATCTACCTCTTATAATTGGCTGTGACTCCAACGCGCACCACACACAGTGGGGCAGTACGGACATCAACCAAAGAGGTAGAACACTCTTTGAATACCTTGGTGCAACCACCCTGGAAATTGCAAACAAGGGTACGGCGCCAACCTTCATCACCTCTACACGTGAAGAAGTGTTGGACAAAACGCTGTGCACACAGGGCATTGCTCAAGATATTCAGGGATGGAAAGTTTCCTCCGAACCTCCATTGTCGGACCATAGGCACATTCTCTTCAGTCTGTTCTCAGAACCGTTGAAACCGGTCTCTTACAGGAATCCTAGATCCACTGACTGGTTCTCCTTTCACGAAGAGCTGTCAGAAAGAATCCGGGAAGTCCCAAAAGCAGCCCGGAATATTCCGGAACTAGAGCAAACAGTCGCTTTAACATCGGAAGCCATTTACTCCTCTTGTGAGAGTAATTGCGCCTTACGCACTAACAGGCTCCCCAAGAAAACGCCCTGGTGGGATATATCCTTGGAGAGCCTCAGAAAAGAAACGAGAAAAAGTTTCAACCAAGCCAAACAGCATGGTTTGAACAGTGAGTGGGAAGCCTGGAAGGCGGCCCAACGCAAGAACAAATCGGCTGTTCGGAGGAAAAAACGAGAAGCTTGGAAGAGTTACTGCGGCCAAATTGAGGAACTCCCTCAGGCTTGCAGACTCCAAAAAGCCCTCTCCAAAGATCCGAGATCTAGATTAACGGTGCTGCGCCAGTCGGACGGGGAATTTACCTCAAGTAATGAGGACACCCTGAAGCTGCTGCTCCACATCCATTTTCCGGAATCTCGCGAATCACCGGCATGCTCGTCTCTACAAGTCGAAAGTTCTCGTCCCCAAAAAACCGACTGGAGAACGGCTTCAGAGATTGTAACATACGATAGAACTAACTGGGCAATCAAAACCTTTGCCCCGTACAAATCAGCAGGGCCTGATGGCATTTTCCCAGCACTTCTTCAGAAAGGAGCTGATTTGCTAATCAAACCACTCTGTCAAATCTACCGCACGAGCCTCGCCTATGGCTATATTCCTTCGCCATGGAGGAAGGCACGTGTGATCTTCATACCTAAGCCTGGTCGTACTGACTACACCGAGGCCAAGAGCTTCCGTCCCATCAGCCTCACGTCATTCTTGCTTAAGACACTGGAGAGGCTGGTGGATAGATACCTGAGGGAGAGGATACCACGTATCCTCCCTCTCCACCCAAACCAACACGCGTATCAAGAGGGCAAATCCACGGATTCTGCACTCCATCAACTAGTGTTCAGAATTGAAAAAACTCTAGACATTAAATCATACGCTCTTGGTGTTTTTCTTGACATAGCAGGGGCATTTGACAACGTCACTTTTGATGCCATGAGCGAGGCAGCCGAAGTGCACGGCGCGGGTCTGACTGTCACTAGATGGATAAGTACCATGCTGTCCACTCGAACTGCTTCGACCAGTCTGGGAAGAGATACAGAATCAATCTCAGTTATGAGAGGATGCCCGCAGGGAGGTGTACTATCTCCACTGCTGTGGTGTCTGGCTGTAGATGATCTTCTTAGGATTTTAAACACCTCGGGCTACTATGCTCAAGCGTATGCGGATGACATAGCTCTGCTTGTATCGGGAAAATTCCCCAGTACATTAGCTGTGTTGTCTCATCAAGCTCTTATCAAGGTTCAAAAATGGGCCCTTTCCAAGGGTCTCTCCGTGAATCCTGACAAAACTGAACTCCTTATGTTCACCAGAAATAGGAATCTCGAAGGTTTTGAGGCTCCTTGCCTAGGTGAAACGAAACTGCAACTCTCCGAGTCAGTGAAATATCTAGGAGTATATCTAGATAAAAAGCTGACCTGGAAAAAGCACGTGGAGGTCAAAGAACAGAAAGCGTCGGCGCTCCTATGGGCCTGTCGCAGAACCTTTGGGCCAACCTGGGGACTAAAACCAAAAATGTTGTACTGGATGTACAATGTGGTGGTTAAACCTCTGCTGACCTACGCATCAGTTGTTTGGTGGCCTCGTACCCTAGTATCCAATGCTAGAGAACTTTTAAACCGTATTCAAAGACTTGCTCTTCTAAGTATTACGGTTGCAATCAGAACCACGCCAACTGCAGCCATGGAAGCCCTCTTGGGAACCACACCGCTGCACTTGGTGGTTCAAAGTACAGCAATGGCAACGTCCTATAGACTGCGAAATGCTGGACTCTGGATTGATCGATCAGATATCAAGGGCCATACCAGGATCCCAGCTAGTCTGATCAAATCATACCCCATACTCTCGATGCCATCGGACGTTATGTCCCCGGCATTTGTTTTCAAACGCAGATTCGAGACTGTCATGCTTCCTAGAGAATCCTGGATAGCGGATGGTGAGAGTCTCGCAAAACCACCCGGCCTTATCTGGTTCACGGATGGGTCTAAATCGGATGCAGGAACGGGGGCAGGTGTCATTAGTACGGTGCCCAAAAAGGCAATATCTATCGCCCTGGGCACTCATTGTTCAGTCTTTCAGGCTGAAATTTTCGCCATAATGGCATGCGCCAATCAGAACCTAAACAGGGGCTACAAAAACCTGCATATTAACATCTTCTCGGAGAGCCAAGCTGCACTACAATCTCTGAGTGCAGTCAAGATAACATCTTGCATCGTCCAAAAATGCTTCAACACCCTCAACCAACTAGCTGAGCACAACAGAGTTGTACTCAACTGGATACCGGGACACCTCGGGCTCCCAGGCAATACAATGGCGGATGTACTGGCCAAGATGGGCACCATTAGGAAACCTATCGGGCCGAAACCCATCATTGGTATTCCTAAGAGCACAGCCAAACTCTCCATTAGAGAATGGATTACCGCACAACACAAAATTCAGTGGCGAAATGAGTCCCTACGACAATCCAAAATTTTCATAACGGAACCAGGCCTTGTCAGGGACTCGTTACTGAAGTTGGACCGTAATAAAATCAGAGTGCTGGTGGGCGCCCTCACGGGACATTGCCTCCGCAAGCATTTACATACCATAGGTATCCTATCTGATCCCACCTGTAGTAAGTGCAGAACCGTTGAGGAAACTTCACTACACGTTATTAGTTTATGTGATGCCTTAACGGGCCTGCGAAAGAAGATCTTCGGAAAACCATTCTTGACCTTGTCGGATGTCCGGAATCTGAAGGTGGAATCTTTAATCGATTACCTGAAGAAAACAGAACTGTTTCCAGAGTTGGGACAAGCTACCACTCCATAAACGGTATACAGGTAATTAATCTTTTTTCCCACAGGTTTTCTTAGAAAACTTGTGCGATCCCAGGATATATGTCCAGATTCTCCCGAGGGTACAATGGGCCGAAAGGCCTAAGTACGGGGTGCTTTGGCACCCACCTCCTTGTAAAAAAAAAAAAAAAAAAAATTCGTTCTGAGGACTTCAACTTTTTGAAAATTAACGTTCAAATTTAGTGATGCTAAAGCCATTGACACGTCGCTCGCGTCGTAACTTCGGTCAATACCTCTAATGACATAGCATAAGGACCGATTGTCTTTCGGCGTGAATGTGTAATTATTTATTTTTGCTGTATTTGGAATTTGTAATGCTCTATTGTAGTCATCTATGTTTCTTGTTAATATATTTGAGCAGTTTTTGTTAATTTTTTTTATCAAAAAGTTTTTGTCTTTAAGACATTCGTTGAAGGAGTTTATTGTCTTTTTGTGATCTAGTTGGTAGCATACAATAGGGGGTATATTCGACTTTCTTTGTGGTTGCGGAGGGTGGATTGTCCTCTTTTTTTTATTTTGATCTGTGAGCATTTGTTCCGAGTTTGCACTCGACACTGAAGAAATTGAGGGAGAACGCCTGAGGTCATATGTAGGGTGGTTTGGCTCTACACCGACTTGTAACGGAACGTAGTAATTTGCCTGTAAACCAGACGTACTTGGAGAGGGTTGAGCCATTAAATAATTTGGATTATTTAGTCTGGGGTCTTTTAGAGGAGACATTACCGATAGTAATATATTTGATTTTTTTCCTGATTTTTTTGGTGTTTCTTTATGGCTTATGAATATTTTTCTTTGGCCACTTTTCAGCGGTGTTTTGCTGCGCTTTGTGGAAATAAGTAGTTTGGCATTAGGGGAATTAGGCGGGCGAGCGCGCCCCTTCAGCAAGGCCATGTTGTTTTTCCCTAATATGAAATCTTCCATCAACTGATGGCGTGATTAGTATATTTATTTAATACTTATATATATGAGTGTTTGTGTAAGAACCAAATAAAAATAAAATAATAAAAAAAATATGTACTTGTTTAAATTTTTAAATGATGTGATGAAAATTGTGAATAAGGTATGTGATGAAATTTGTGCAATGATGATTAATGAAATCTGATGATGATGAATATGTGATTCGTGTGGTGATGTGTAATTGATGTTCAAAATTACGTTGAATATGATGTAATAAGGATGAATGTAGTAATAGTGATGATGCAATTTATGTTGTGTGTATATTGATCTGATTTGATTTAGATGAAAGTATATGATGGAATTGTATGATGAAAAGAAGAAAAGAATTTATTCCTGGTGTAAATGTTATAATTTGATGGGTATTCAAATTACAAAATGGAATCGAATATTTTTCAAATTCCTGATTTCCCAACAAGAAATGAGAAATTTTGTTTATTTCCAATGATATCGAATAAATTTTCCAAATTTTCGATATGGCTGAAAGAAATTTTGTTTGTTTCCAAATCCGTTAGGATATACTGACTTTATTTATATCCTACCGGTAAATGAATATTACCGTGTAGAAACGGTATATATTTTGCAAACTTGCACTTGAAACTGATTTATTATTGATTATTTTGGAATGTTAAAATTGAAAGAGAAAAGAACTTAAAACTTTGAAATTTTATATTTATATTATATATATATATATATATATTATATTTATATTATTATATATATATTTTATAGTATTTCTTTGAAATTGATATAATTGATTTTTTTTTTTGAACTTTGTTTAGAATTTTATGTTTTCCCCCTGTGGGGGAGATTTTAATAAAAGAATGATTTTCCAATTAACCAAGTTTGTGTCTTGGTGCACTTAGTATATATATTCACTAGTTTTTTGTACTTTTTGAACTTTGTTTAGCACTTTAGTAATAAAATTTTATGTTTTCCCCCTGCGGGGGAGATTTTAATAAAAGAAAGATTTTCCAATTAACCAAGTTTGTGTCTTGGTGCACTTAGTATATATATTCACTAGTTTTTTGTAATAAAATAATTTTCTTTAATAAGAAGGAATTCACTTTGTTTTCACTAAAGTAAATTAAATTGTAATTTTATAAATCGGTATCTCTTGGTAAGACTCTCTGATCTGTTCACTCTGAATCTCGGATTCATCTCGATTTTTATTGCATCACTGTTCTTCCGTATTTATAGTAAAAGTGTCTCATCCTGTATCTGCTAGAAACTTCTAGTTTGAATGTTGTTCTTTCTTACATACTAATTGTTCTAAACTGGGGAAATTTCCTTGCATGTAAACGTGTTTTCTATTATTTGACAAGAAGCTTATTCTTGACGTTTCTAAAAGTTATAATTTGTTTGTGATTTGTTTTGAAAGTGTTTTCTGTGTGGTTTTTCCAGTATTTCATGATCTAATTAATATAAGTAAATCATAAAATACTTCTGGAAATTTCTAGTGATTCTTTTCTTTTGTTTTCGGTTAGTCTTTAGTGCAGTAATATTAATTTTCTGAAAAGTAGTCGACTTTTTTTATGCTGACAACAACAAAAAAAAGAAAATAAGAAAAATAAAGAAAAAATCAAGTTGATAAAAATATAAAATATGAATTACTATTTCTCCTTTTCTACTGAGCTTAGGTCAAGTAAGGGTTTAAGTTAAGTTTTTCATAATAACAAATATGGCGCCGAAAGGTAATCCTGATAAAAAATATTGTGGAAAATGTAAAAAACAACTCGGGAAAACAGGATATAAAGTGAAATGTGGGGAATGCAGGGAAAGGCTTCATGAGTCACGTGCTAAACTTAAACGTGAATTTCATAATAAAATTAAATTGGGTGAATAAACATATATCTGTGTGAAATCTTCTAAAAGTGGAAATAGTTCTACGTCGTCGGAAGATGAAGGTGATGAAATATTCGAGGATTCTTCTGTTTCTGACTTGGAACTAACATCAAAAAATAAGAAGAGAAAAATTACACTAGTGGATATCATGGAGAAACTAAATAATGTGGAAAAAATTTATACCGAGTGATTAAGCAAAGTCGAGGCGCAAGAAGACACAAACAAAAATGTTAAAAAAGACATTGAGGAATTGAAAAAGGAAAATATCTTTATAAGAAATCAAACAAATGGGAACAACATACAAACAAATAAATTGGAAGAAGATAAGCTTGAAAATAATATCATCATATCAGGCATTCCAGGCAAAGAAACTGGTAATCCAACTAACGTTAAGGGAATTGTCGGGAAATTGTAAAACATTTTAACCTGGGAATTGTTGAAGACGAAATAAAAGCCTGTTATAAAATTGGAAAAGAAAAGGATAATAAACAAGAGATAAAAATAATATTTCAAGATTTAAATGCAAAAAATAAAATAATGAAACGTAACGAAAAAAATCTAACAACGAAAGACATAGGACTTGCTGAAAATAACAAAATCTTCATCAACCATGATTGAACTAGACAAAATCAATTTTTGCTAAAATTGTCTAGAGATTTCCAAAACGAATTTTATTTTAAATATCTTTGGTTCTCGGGTGGAAATATATTGCTGCGCGAAACGGAAAAAAGCAAACGAATATATATTGACAGCGAAGATAGAATAAACGGATTGCGATCAAAAAACTTAGAAAAACATCAAAATTAAAAATCATCTATCTAAATGTTAGAAGCCTGAAAAATAAATTGCATGAAGTAGAACTGTTAGTGAATAAAGAGACACCAGACATACTAATACTAGTGGAAACATGGCTTCAGAAAGATGAAGCTAAGTACTATCAAATTAAAAATTATACGTGATAATAAAAACCTAAATAATATAGTAACCTTAAGAATAAATGATCTCAACTTAAACATATGTGCAATATACAGAAAACCTAAAAGTAATGTAGAAAGCTTTTTTGAAAAAGAAATACTACCAACAAAAAATTTGTTAATAGTGGGAGACTTAAATATAAATTTATTAAATGGAAAAAACAAAACTGTGATAGACTACAAAAATGCATTGAGAAGTGCTAATGTAATATATTAAATAAAATAATTAAAAAGAACTACACAAGAGTAAACAGAAAAGGGGAAGATACTATAATTGATCACGCTCTGACCAATGTTAGCTCAACTAAATTTACTAAAATAAAATGCTTTCATCATCCAATAAACGATCATAGAGGAATAAAATTTGAAGTAAATCTGAACAAGGAGATAATAAAACATAAAAAGGAATACAGGCAAAGGAATACGAATTATACTAATCTAAAGGACCATTTAATAAATCGATTAGAAGACACTGATATTACAAGTTTTAAGGAACTTGGAGAAATAATAGTAAAAGAATTCAACAGAAATACTGTTACTAAAATCAGAAAATATGCTGCGACAAACAAAGAAGGATGGATAACATATCACATATACAAAAAAATGAAACAACGGAACAAGCTGTATAAGAAGAAATTAAAAAATAAATATAATAAATATTAGCAAGAAAAATTCAAAGAAGCAAACAAAGAGCTAAAAAAATTAATCAAAAAATCAAAGTCACATTGGTATCAAGAGCAAATAAGAACAGCTGAAGGAAATAATAAAAGTTATGGCGAATTCTTAAAACTTTAAAAAATGGTGAGCAACTACATGGAAGCGACATTAAAGAAAAAGAGACAAAAAATGGTGAGAAGACTACATGCAAAAAACAAATAGCAAAAACAATAAATGAATACTATGTAAACATCGGAAAAAACTAGCAGAAGACATAGGTGGACAAAATCTGGGAAAAGAAGAAAAAGAGTATAAAGTCAATTCATCAAAAAGAAATCGTAAGAATCATCACAAAACTAAAATTAAATGTAGTAGCCGGTTATGATCGCATTAAACCAAAGTTAAATTAACAAGTAAAACATATAGTTGCACCTATAATAGTAAAATGAATAAAAACATATAAAGAATGGGATTTTCCCAATGGATTGAAAATTGCACGTGTGACACCAATATATAAGAATGATGAACGGAGTGATCCCAGCAACTACAGGCCAGTTTCTATCATAACAATTTTCAGCAAAATCTTTGAAACTATAATGCATTGCAGACTCACTAAACATATAAGCAATATAAACTTATTATCAAAGGTACAGCATGGTTTTCAACAACATTAAAGTACAACAACAGCAATGACAAATCTACTCAACTATCTTTGACTATAAAAAAGCTTTCGATACAGTGAAACACCAGATATTAATAAAAAAAATGCTCTTTGCTACATCCCAAATGAAAAAATGAGCGAAGCAAACCATAGTAGTCAATTCACATTTTCTCTATATCGGCCGGACCACTATGGAAATTTCCCGATAATGCCATCAAATATTCATTTCAGTTCTCCTATTCTAAATGTACATTCCAAGTTTCATGAAAATGTGACTAGTATTGACCGAATTATGAAGGTTCCTTTATATCACCCTCCCGCAACGCCCACAGAGGGGAGACGCATTTTATCTTTTCACTTGCCCTATCCAGAATGTACACACCAAGTTTAAAGAAAATCTGCCTATTATTGAGTGAATTATTGAAATTTTTCTTTTTCAGCCCTCCACAACCCCCCACCGCGGGGAGACATACTTTATTTTTTCAGCTGATCCATTCCAAACGTACCTTCGAACTTTCATTAAAATCCGACTATTATTGGCCGAATTAAGGAAGTTTCTATATTTCATTATTATTAGTGTTTTTTATTTCACCCTCCCGCAACCCCCACAAAGGGGACACGCATTCTATCTTCTCACTTACCGTATCCAGAGTGTACACACCAAGTTTAAAGAAAATCTGCCTATTATTGAGTGAATTATTGAAGTTTTTCTTTTCTAGCCCCCCACAACCCCTCACCGCAGGGAGACATATTTTATTTTTTCACTTGGTCCATCCCAAACGTACGTTCGAAGTTTCATTAAAATCCGACTATTATTAACCGAATTAAGGAAGTTTCTATATTTCCACCACAACTTTTTTTTAAAAAAGTTTTGCGCATTAGTGTTGCCAGATGTAAATTCCGTTGAAAAGTTAATATGTTCTGACTTCGATCCTAGTACACAAACTGTGAAAATCTCACGAAAATTGGACCAGCAGTTTTAGTTTTACAACAAGTGCAAAAATAGACTATATTTGGACAAAATGTATTTTTAGACAGTGTTGCCATAGTCGAATATGGCCCAAAAACTAATCAGATCTAAGTTGGGATCAAATACATGAACTGTGTAAATTTTATCGAAATTGGTCAAACAGTTTAGTCTGAACCGTGCGGACAAAATTTTATCATTTTTAGGCAAAAAAAGCGTTACCAAATAGTGTTGCCATATATTAATTTTGCCAAAATCTAACACCGTCTGGCATTTGATGCAACACCAAAATGGGGAAAGTTTCATGGAAAGCGGACCATCCATTCAGATTTTATTAACGATTTAAAAAAGCGGACGGACGGACATGGGGCTAATTATTTTTGACGAAACGGATTTTGCACTTATTTTCATCTTCCTAGCCCTTCTAGATCAAAAGTTAGGTTTTCGCACGATTATAGTGCTTTCCTATAAACATTCGTTTATCGGGAAAGTAAAAACTACAACAAATGGGAGTTGCAGGAACAGCAGCAAGTATGTTTAAATCTTACCTACAAGAGAGGAAATAATACACAAAAGTAGGAGATAAAATAAGTGAAGCGGAAAATATAGAATATTGAGTGCCACAAGGATCAATCCTGGGGCCTTTTCTTTACATTTTATATATAAAAGATCTCTAAATGTACAAGTTCTCGGGAAAAAAAATGCTGTATGCTGACGACATAGCAATGTTCTATGTAAATGACAATGATAATGACAAAGAAAGAAAAATTCAAAAGGATAAAGAAACACTGATTAAATGGTCAAATACAAACAGTTTAACTATAAACGGTAAAAAATGTCATGTGATAAATTTTGAAAGCATATAATATACAGTACTTAAATAGCAGCCTATGTACCTATAGATCATTAGCTCACAAAGTTAAAATATTGCCTCTAAAAGAACGAATAATGATATATGAAGCGTATATAAAAAGTAAACTAATATACATGATTGCTTTCTGGCAAATAAAAGTGACCAACAACGTTTACAAAGAAATCAAAATAAATTACTAAAGATAATATATGGTATAAACAGATATACGTCAACCAAACAGCTATATGAAATAACTAAGCTGTTACACATTGAAGAACTAAGGCAGCTAGAAACTATGAAAATGATAAATAAAATAAATACTGGAGAAATAGAAGATGAAGAATTAAAATTGACAAAAAGACATGAAATGTAAAAATACAACATAAGGACAAAGGATAACATACGCATAAAAGAAACTAGTACAAAAGCTGGAGAGAAAATGGTTATGATTCAATGCTTAAAGCTTTTTAATAAGTTGGAAGACCATATAAAAAGAGAAGAAAATGGAAAAAAATTTAGTAAGATGGTAAAGGATTATACAGTGGTGTTCAATGAAATCCGGACACTTTGAATTCTTGAAAAAATGCATGGTGCAGGTCGAAATTTTTTTTCAGTATTTAGTTACTTGATTTATGTAGTAAGTGTGTATTTCAAAAAATAGTTTAGTAATAATCGATAAGTCAAGTTATAAGCATAAACATTAAATAAATGAAAAAAATGTCGAAATTAAGTGATGCTGAAAAAAGTGTTATTATCGCATTATGGCATGAAGGATTGTCAGTACGGGAAATTAGTGATAGAGTATCACGGGGGAAGTCCTCTGTTGCTGATTTAATAAAAAAATTTTAAAATACCGGGACCACAGAACGCTCCAAAGGATCTGGAAGGAAATTCAAGACAACCATGGAAGAAGATCAATTTCTGGTCCTTCGTTGCAAACGAGGCCGCTTTGAACCTTCCACAAAATTGAAAGCGGAGCTTGCTTTAGCTAGTGGAACTGAGATGCGGAATAGAGTAGTATTCTCTGACGAAAGCAAATTTAAGCTGCATATCGGGGATGGGCGGCTACGCGTCCGAAGGAATTCAGGAGAACGCCTCAGTGATAACTGCATTCAGGAAATTCCCAACAAAGCTTAAGGAGTAATGGTCTGGGGATGTTTCAGTGCAAGTGGTTTAGGTCATCTGGGGTTTATAGATGGAAGAATAACCGCAGATATGTATTTAAATGTCCTAGAGAGTCATTTGAAACCGTCAGTTTTGGAGCTGTTTGCTGAAACTGAATGGTACATTTTTCCGCAAGATGATACGCCACCACACACTTCAGAAAAGGCATTTATTTATTTTTTTAGAACTATTGGACAATCCTCAAGAAAATCCAGTCCTAACATGTTGTCAAATTTTATTAACTTCCGTTTTTTTTTTCATTTTCAGATAAAAGACTACCTAAACCAAAACGGTAATAACACTTTGGAATGGCCTCCGTACAGCCCAGATCTTCATCCCATCGAAAATATCTGGGCTATTATGAAGAGAAAGTCAGTAAAGGTAATCTCCAAACACAACAGGACTTAAAGTGGTAAATTCAAAGTGCTTGGGATGAAATTAGTGATGACGTCACTGGAAATTTGTTGAATTCCATGAAGCACAGGTGCACAGCGGTTATTAAATGGCAGTCATACTTAATTATAAATAGGAGGTCCCAACTAGTGTGTACAAAATACAATTGATAAATTTTATTGAATCTATTTATAACATTTTTTTTTTGTATCTTAATAAACGTAATATTTACAAAAAATCATCTGAATTCCTATTAATTTTTTTAATTTTCCAATAAAACCAAAAATACTGATTGAACCATATAATATTTTTAGTAAATGTTACCTGAGATAATATAAAAAATTATGAAAACTAACAATATATCAAGGTTTTTTCTTCATAACTTTGTTTGCCTTTTTCAAAATTTTCTCTCATTTGTAAGTAACCCAGACCCTGGTAGCATAAGTCTAATTTGCAAATTTTATTCACTATAATATAACTTGATAGAACTAGAACTACTAAACTTATACGACTCTAATGCCATATATTGGAAAAAAACGCTACGAACTTTCTACTTAACTCAATATTTCAAGGTTTTTTTCTCCATAACTACGTTTATTCATTTACAAATTGGCTCAAATTCACAGGTAGGCTGGAGTCTAATAGCGTAAAGACGTTTTGTAAATTTCATTGAAATCAGTATATAGCTACATAAAATACATCGGAAAAACTTTATGAACAGGCTTATTTTAGGCTACAACTATCTTTCTCCACTATGCTTGGACCAATTTGACTAAAATTTAACACGGTATCGTCTATTCATGTAGTTAACCTATGTAATTAATTTAAACAAAATTGATTCACAAATTTTCCAATCACATCCGAAAAACCATAACTTTGCCCTCCTAGGATCGATTTTGCTCAAATGCAATACCAAACCAAGTTAAGGAATAAGCAACTCATATTATAAATTTCATCAAAATCGGATAACGCGTTTTAGAGTTGTCTTGTCTACGGACGGACGGATATGCATAAATCGATATAACTTTTGATTCCCTACGCAACCATACCCTTCCGCAAAAAATGAGGAAAGAAAATTAAAATTTCTCATTAGAAAGAAAGAAGTAACAAAAATCATATGTTTTTAAGCGCCAATTTGAGAGTCCCAAATTTTTTTTCAAGTATTGGTGCCTGTGTGAATAAAATTTCATAGCCATTTTTAATAAGCACGTGCTTTTTTGTAAGCCGAGGAAATTTTTTTTATAATTCAACTAGGGGGCTCCGCCCCTGCTCGCTTCGCTCGCCAACCCCGGGTCGCGGAGTGGACTTCGAGTAGATTTTAATTTTTAGTTTTCCTGTAATGTAATGGTAAAAAATGAAGGATAATAGAGTAAGAAGCAAAAAAAATATGTAACTGCTTTGTGATTTATTTTACGGCTTCTTCAAATACAATGTTTTTATGAATTTTGTTCTAGCTTGCCCTCTATTTTTATACCCCCTCTGCTTCTACATCGTGATAAAGCGACATACAGTTGACCAGGTGCGAATAGAAATGATAACATGCGATAATAGATAGATTATTTATTCAGTTCGGATTTGATATTAACGAAGCTGAGTTGGTCGAAACATTTATCTCTGTGGCGCGGCTGGTAAGCGCAGAATTTAGTAAAACTACTGTGCGTAAGTTGTGTGAGTTCAAGCTCCGCCGATGGCGCATATTTTTTTTCAGTTATAAAATTATTTATTCAGTTCTAATTTGATATTTACGAATCGGACTTACTTTAAGAATTGAAGTCAATGGCATAGTTAGCAAGAGATTTAGTTAGTAAGACAAACTGCCCTGAGATCGAATCCCCGTCGGTGCCGAAAATTTTTTTACTTATAAGTTATTTATTAAGCTTTTTCTACTACAAAATTTATAAATGATGTGCGGAAAAAACTTTTTTATTATAATGTAACGTGAGCAATTTGGTTTTGCCACCACTGCATTTTGGTTATTATTAAAAGAATAATAGCGGATGGCAAAATTGAATTGCTTTACAATTATCCATTTTTTTTTAATTTGTTTAAATTAAAATAGCATTAGTTGCAATTGGGAAATATAAGAAGCATTGTTTTTGTGTTTTTTTTTACAATTGCAACTGACAAGTTTTTTTTGGTTTGAAAGAATTCAAATTGAGATAATGGGAAATAAAATCGCGTTTGATATAGTTTTCTTGGTTTTTTTTTGAGAAGTTTGGTTAAAATTTAAAACCTAAATACAACATTTAATACATTAGACATAGAAACGCATAAGTTAACAATAAATAAAAAAAATTAAAACAATCCATATAATTTAACTAAAAAAGAGAAAAGATATAAAAACACAGAAGTTAATTTAAAACATTAAACTAAAACATAAAATCCATCTAATTTAAATTAAAACAAAACTTTAAATTTATCATAAAAACATAAAATACATAAGTTAAAATAATCACTTAAAATGAAGACAAAACATAAAATTTTAAACTAAAACCAAACATATTGCACTATAAAAATCACTACACAAATTTATTACTTTTCTGAGTTTTTCTTAATAAAAGAAAAACCCAGAAAACACGAGAATAATTTATTTGTAAACAAACAAAACGATTTCCGCGAAATGTCAAACGCAATATTTATAACTCAAGACTATTCGAGAAGTGTTACCACATAGCATTAAAAGCAACAAGAATCAAACAATAGTAATCAAATAATAGGATTTTTCTAGTAGAATCCCGAAATACTCTGACTTATATAAATAGCCGCCGGGATTCAAGTAGAGGATGAATTCAGATCAGAACTTCAAACTGTGAACTTGAAACATTCGGAGTAAAACTAAAGCTTTGATCTTAAAAGTAATTAAAATAGCGAAGCTCTAAAACTGTGATAAATAATTGTAATAATTAAATTATTGAAAGACAAATATTTTTTAAGACTAATTGTTAAGCAGAAATAAGTACAAATAAACTAAATTCACATAAATAAAAAGTGTTATCATTCTAATAACATCGAACCGAAAGAATAACACGTCACAATATGAATAATTTAATAACATAAAAGCACAAAATATAATTTTAAAAAACTCAAACGTCACATTCAACATATAATTTGTAACATATAACACGTAACCTACCATTGATACACCAACATAATTACCTAATAATTACACACACACAGAAAAAAAAGGAAAATTAAATTATTAAACCAACCGGCAACATACTCGTAGAAGTAGGACGAAGGAAAAACATCTCAAAAAGCAACATATTATAAACAACAAAACATAAATAAAAAACCAAAGAAAAGTATTACTAAAAAAACAAATTTTTTTTAAGTGGCTAACTTGTGCGAAACCATCCGCCTAGTATATATATTTTTTTGGTTTTTCATTGTTTTACAGGGTGTTACGTCAAGGCCTTGCGGACCTGTAAGTATCATTATGATTTATTTCGAAAGTTTATTTTATTATATGCTATTTTTTTTGGTTTTGGCTTTCAAATTGTTCTAAAAGTTTTGAAGCGAATTCTAATATATTGTAGTTTACATATAGTTTTGGTTTTTTTTTTAATTAATCTAATATTTTCAAAGTGAATATTTTTTCTTTTTTTGTGTTTTATTAAATTTCATTCATTTTTTTTTTGATTTAGTTAAAGTTAAATATCAATTCCACTTTTGGGTTTTCTTTTCTAAGATACCATAGTATAATTCTTTTTTTTGTTACTGTTTTTTTTTATAATTTTGCTTTAGTTTTCTTTAATAAAATGTGAAATGGAATTTTAAAACGTTTGCTTTTGGTTTCAATTAATTTATTTTTTTTTCATCTCCTTCCTGGTTATTAGTTCCGTTTTGGGGATTGTACACCCCTGGAATGGTTGAACCTTTAAGTAAAATGAGGTGCTAAACGAAAAAGTGAGCAGTTGCGGCCGAGGATAATGGGGGCGTAGGATTTTTCTTTTTCTCAACTTCCATGTTTTTTTTTTTGTTTTAGGTTGTGGGGATCGCACTTTCCACAGGTATTTCTAGGGCCGAATGCGATCCACAATGGGGTAATATGTTGTGTATAGCCCTTTGGGTGGGATAAAGGCCTCGGTGTTGGCAATAACATCTGCCGACACCAATTGAACAATTTGCTTCGGATGGGCCCATCTTCAGAATCTTCTGTCCATCCGTCTGTCATTTTAATTGAATTCCGTTTCGCGGGTTCTCAATGTAAAATTATCCTATTCAAAAATCTTGCCATCTCTTTTCCTTCTTCGTGACAATAGTCACAACTTTTTCTCTTTTATTTTTATTATTAACATTTTTACCCATTCTGCTAGTGACCTGAGAGGGTGTGAATTATTATTATCACATCTCCAGCCCTCTTGCTAGCCCAAATAATTTTGTTTACTGCACGCAAAAAAATTATTTGTACGTGACGGCATATGGTAGAAGGTAACGACCCACCCTATCCGGCGAGCTAGCTAGTGCAAGCAGCTAGGCGTGCAACTTCTAGTTACCTCTTCCTATACAATAAAACGCATAGAAGTGTTTGTTTAATCAAAGTGTTGCTTTACAACATTTTGATGCCGAATTATTCACGGTTACAAATGTGGTGCCCAACGATATGGGCTTCACGAATTTTAGTTGTGCGCTGTGTAATTTAAACCGTAGTTTAAATTACACAGCGCCCAATTTTTACAACTTAGCCAAAAATAATATTTTGGTTCTCTTTTATTTTCTTTGTTTTGACTACAAGTATATCGATTATCTCTGTTTTCTTTAGTCCGCCTCCTCGGCAATATTACTTTTTATACAAATTATATATGTATTCCATTTTGTTTTGCTATTAATGCACAGGAATTTATTTTGAGGTTATTCCTCATTAGTACATGTATTTTGCAATTCTTTTATTTTTATTGATTTTTAGGATGGATCCCTTTTAAGTCTTTTGACCAGATGCAATTGGATTTGTATCAGGTTGAACGCTTAAATGTTGTGGTATGGTAGACAATCCATGTTCAACGGTAGTGGCATGTAGTCATCAGACTAATTGTCATTGATGGTAAGCTCTGCCTTGACATAGGATTGTTTAAAGATTGTCCCGAATGAATGAGCAACGATGTTGTCCATGGCATTTGCTGGAAAAAATTAGGGATCCCTAGTAAAACTTAAATAATTTGTATGTTTATATGTTTGTAACGAATAAACTGAAAAACTACTGGACCGATTTCAAACATTGTTTCACCTTTTGGATGCTAGATTATCCCTGAGAAATATAGGCTACATTTAGTGATAGAACAAATTAGAAATCAGTACTAAAATATAAATAATTTGTATTTTTATATGTTTGTAACGAATAAACTCAAAAACTGCTAGACCGACATTAAAAATTCTTTGATCGTTCGAATGCTATATCATCTCTGAGTAACAAGGGGAATATTTATTGCTAGAAAAAATTAGTGATCGCTACTAAAACTTAAATAATTTGAATTTTTGTATGTTTGTAACGAATAGACTCAAAAACTGCTAGAGCGATCTCAAAAATTCTTTCACCATTAGAATGCCACATTATCCCTGAGTAACCTAGGCTGTATTTATTGCTAGAAAAAATTAGGGATCCCTACTAAAACTTAAATAATTTGTATGTTCATATCTTTGTAACGAATAAACTCAAAAACTACTGGACCGATTTCAAAAATTGTTTCACCTTTAGAATGCTAGATTATCCCTGAGAAATATAGGCCACATTTAGTGATAGAACAAATTAGAAATCAGTACTAAAACTTAAATAATTTGTATTTTTATATGTTTGTAACGAACAAACTCAAAAACTGCTAGACCGACATTAAAAATTCTTTGATCGTTCGAATGCTATATCATCTCTGAGTAAAAAGGGGAATATTTATTGCTAGAAAAAATTAGTGATCGCTACTAAAACTTAAATAATTTGAATTTTTGTATGTTTGTAAGGAATAAACTCAAAAACTACTGGACGAATTTTAAAAATGCATTCGCCATTAGAATGCTTCATTATCCCTGAGTAACATAGACTATATTTGCTGCTCGAAAAAATAAGGAATCCCTACTAAAACTTTTAATAATTTGAATTTTTGTATGTTTGTAACGAATAGACTCAAAAACTACTGGAGCGATTTCAAATATTCTTTCGCCATTAAAATGCTAAGTTATGTCTGAGTAACGTAGGCTATATTTATTGCTTGAAAAAATTAAGGATCCCTACTAAAACTTAAATAATTTTATGTTTGTATGCTTGTAACGAAGAAACTCAAAGACCACTGGACCGATTTCAAAAATTCTTTTACACTTAGAATGCTACATTACCCCTGAATAACATAGGCTATATTTATTGCTAGGAAAAATTAGGGATCTCTACAAAAACTTAAATAATTTGAATTTTTGTATGTTCGTAACGCATTAACTCAAAAACTGCTAAACCGATTCCAAAAATTCTTTCACCGTTATAATGCCAAATTACTTCTCAGTGATATAAGCAATATTTGTTGCTAGAAAAAATTAGGGATCCCTACTAAAACTATTAATAATTTGAATTTTTTTATGTTTGTAACGAATAGACTCAAAAACTGCTAGTCCGGTTTCAAAAATTCTTTCACCATTAAAATGCTAAGTTATGTCTGAGTAAGATAGGCTATATTTATTGTTTGAAAAAATTAGGGATCCCTACTAAAACTTAAATAATCAGTATTTTTATATGTTTGTAACGAATAAACTCATAAACTACTAGACCGACATCAAAAATTCTTTGATCGTTAGATTGCTATATCATCTCTGAGTAACAAGGGCTATATATATTGCTAGAAAAAATTAGGGATCCCTACTAAAACTTTTAATAATTTGAATTTTTATATGTTTGTAAAGAATAGACTCAAAAACTACTAGACCGATTTTCAAAATTCTTTCACCGTTAGAATGCTACGTTATCCCTAGGTAACATAAGATATATTTATTGCTAGAAAAAATTAGGGATCCCGACTAAAACTTAAATAATTTGAATTTTTGTATGTTTGTAACGAAGAAACTAAAAAACTACTGGACTGATTTCAAAAAATCTTTCACCATCAGAATACTACATTATCCATGAGTAACATAGGCTATATTTATTGCTAGAAAAGATTAGGGATCCCTATTAAAACTTAAATAATTTGTATGTTCATATGTTTGTAACGAATAAACTCAAAAACTACTGGACCGATTTCAAAAATTCTTTCACCATTAGTATGCTACGTTATCTCTGAGTAATATAGACAATATTTATTGCTGGAAAAAATTAGGGATCCCTAGTAAAACTTAAATAATTTGTATGTTTATATGTTTTGTAACGAATAAACTGAAAAACTACTGGACCGATTTCAAACATTGTTTCACCTTTTGGATGCTAGATTATCCCTGAGAAATATAGGCTACATTTAGTGATAGAACAAATTAGAAATCAGTACTAAAACTTAAATAATTTGTATTTTTATATGTTTGTAACGAATAAACTCAAAAACTGCTAGACCGACATTAAAAATTCTTTGATCGTTCGAATGCTATATCATCTCTGAGTAACAAGGGGAATATTTATTGCTAGAAAAAATTAGTGATCGCTACTAAAACTTAAATAATTTGAATTTTTGTATGTTTGTAACGAATAGACTCAAAAACTGCTAGAGCGATCTCAAAAATTCTTTCACCATTAGAATGCCACATTATCCCTGAGTAACCTAGGCTGTATTTATTGCTAGAAAAAATTAGGGATCCCTACTAAAACTTAAATAATGTGTATGTTCATATCTTTGTAACGAATAAACTCAAAAACTACTGGACCGATTTCAAAAATTGTTTCACCTTTAGAATGCTAGATTATCCCTGAGAAATATAGGCTACATTTAGTGATAGAACAAATTAGAAATCAGTACTAAAACTTAAATAATTTGTATTTTTATATGTTTGTAACGAACAAACTCAAAAACTGCTAGACCGACATTAAAAATTCTTTGATCGTTCGAATGCTATATCATCTCTGAGTAAAAAGGGGAATATTTATTGCTAGAAAAAATTAGTGATCGCTACTAAACTTAAATAATTTGAATTTTTGTATGTTTGTAAGGAATAAACTCAAAAACTACTGGACGAATTTTAAAAATGCATTCGCCATTAGAATGCTTCATTATCCCTGAGTAACATAGACTATATTTGCTGCTCGAAAAAATAAGGAATCCCTACTAAAACTTTTAATAATTTGAATTTTTGTATGTTTGTAACGAATAGACTCAAAAACTACTGGAGCGATTTCAAAAATTCTTTCGCCATTAAAATGCTAAGTTATGTCTGAGTAACGTAGGCTATATTTATTGCTTGAAAAAATTAGGCATCCACACTAAAACTTAAATAATTAGTATCTTTATATGTTTGTAACGAATAAACTCATAAACTGCTGGACCGATTTCAAAAATTCTTTCACCGTTATAATGCCAAATTACCCCTCAGTGATATAGGCAATATTTATTGCTAGAAAAAATTAGGGATCCATAATAAAACTATTAATAATTTGAATTTTTTTATGTTTCTAACGAATAGAGTCAAAAACTACTAAACCGATTTCAAAAATTCTTTCGCCATTAAAATGCCACATTATCCCTGAGTAACATAGGCTATATTTATTGCTAGAAAAAATTAGGGATCTCTACAAAAACTTAAATAATTTGAATTTTTGTATGCTTGTAACGAATAGACTCAAAAACTACTAGAGCGATTTCAAAAATTCTTTCACCATTAGAATGCCACATTATCCCTGAGTAACATAGGCTACATTTATTGCTAGAAAAAATTAGGGATCCCTACTAAAACTTAAATAATTGTATGTTTGTATGCTTGTAACGAATAGACTCAAAAACTACTAGAGCGATTTCAAAAATTCTTTCACCATTAGAATGCCACATTATCCCTGAGTAACATAGGCTACATTTATTGCTAGAAAAAATTAGGGATCTCTACAAAAACTTAAATAATTTGAATTTTTGTATGTTCGTAACGAATAAACTCAAAAACTGCTGGACCGATTTCAAAAATTCTTTCACCGTTATAATGCCAAATTACCCCTCAGTGATATAGGCAATATTTATTGCTAGAAAAAATTAGGGATCCCTACTAAAACTATTAATAATTTGAAGTTTTTTATGTTTGTAACGAATAGAGTCAAAAACTACTAGACCGATTTCAAAAATTCTTTCGCCATTAAAATGCTAAGTTATGTCTGAGTAACGTAGGCTATATTTATTGCTTGAAAAAATTAGGCATCCATACTAAAACTTAAATAATTAGTATTTTTATATGTTTGTAACGAATAAACTCATAAACTACTAGACCGACATCAAAAATTCTTTGACCGTTAGATTGCTATATCATCTCTGAGTAACAACGGCTATATTTATTGCTAGAAAAAATTAGGGATCCCTACTAAAACTTTTAATAATTTGAATTTTTATATGTTTGTAACGAATAGACTCAAAAACTACTAGACCTATTTCCAAAATTCTTTAACCGTTAGAATGCTACGTTATCCCTGAGTAACATAAGATATAATTATTGCTAGAAAAAATTAGGGATCCCTACTAAAACTTAAATAAATTGTATTTTTGTATGACTGTAGCGAATAAACTCAAAAACCACTGGACTGATTTCAAGAATTTGTTTACACTTAGAATGCTACATTATCCCTGAGTAACATAGGCTATATTTACTGCTAGAAAAAATTAGTGATCACTACTAAAACTTAAATAATTTATATTTTTGTATGACTGTAACGAATAAACTCAAAAACTACTGAACTGATTTCAAAAATTCGTTTACAGTTAGAATGCTACATTACCCCTGAATAACATAGGCCATATTTATTGCTAGAAAAAATTATGGATCTCTACAAAAACTTAAATAATTTGAATTTTTGTATGTTTGTAGGGAATAAACTCGAAAACTACTGGACGGATTTTAAAAACGCATTCGCCATTAGAATGCTTCATTATCCCTGAGTAACATAGGCTACATGTATTGCTAGAAAAAATTAGGGATCCCTAGTATAACTTAAATAATTTGTATGTTTATATGTTTGTAACGAATAAACTGAAAAACTACTGGACCGATTTCAAACATTGTTTCACCTTTTGGATGCTAGATTATCCCTGAGAAATATAGGCTACATTTAGTGATAGAACAAATTAGAAATCAGTACTAAAACTTAAATAATTTGTATTTTTATATGTTTGTAACGAATAAACTCAAAAACTGCTAGACCGACATTAAAAATTCTTTGATCGTTCGAATGCTATATCATCTCTGAGTAACAAGGGGAATATTTATTGTTAGAAAAAATTAGTGATCGCTACTAAAACTTAAATAATTTGAATTTTTGTATGTTTGTAACGAATAGACTCAAAAACTGCTAGAGCGACCTCAAAAATTCTTTCACCATTAGAATGCCACATTATCCCTGAGTAACCTAGGCTGTATTTATTGCTAGAAAAAATTAGGGATCCCTACTAAAACTTAAATAATTTGTATGTTCATATCTTTGTAACGAATAAACTCAAAAACTACTGGACCGATTTCAAAAATTGTTTCACCTTTAGAATGCTAGATTATCCCTGAGAAATATAGGCTACATTTAGTGATAGAACAAATTAGAAATCAGTACTAAAACTTAAATAATTTGTATTTTTATATGTTTGTAACGAACAAACTCAAAAACTGCTAGACCGACATTAAAAATTCTTTGATCGTTCGAATGCTATATCATCTCTGAGTAAAAAGGGGAATATTTATTGCTAGAAAAAATTAGTGATCGCTACTAAAACTTAAATAATTTGAATTTTTGTATGTTTGTAAGGAATAAACTCAAAAACTACTGGACGAATTTTAAAAATGCATTCGCCATTAGAATGCTTCATTATCCCTGAGTAACATAGACTATATTTGCTGCTCGAAAAAATAAGGAATCCCTACTAAAACTTTTAATAATTTGAATTTTTGTATGTTTGTAACGAATAGACTCAAAAACTACTGGAGCGATTTCAAAAATTCTTTCGCCATTAAAATGCTAAGTTATGTCTGAGTAACGTAGGCTATATTTATTGGTTGAAAAAATTAGGCATCCACACTAAAACTTAAATAATTAGTATTTTTATATGTTTGTAACGAATAAACTCATAAACTGCTGGACCGATTTCAAAAATTCTTTCACCGTTATAATGCCAAATTACCCCTCAGTGATATAGGCAATATTTATTGCTAGAAAAAATTAGGGATCCATACTAAAACTATTAATAATTTGAATTTTTTTATGTTTCTAACGAATAGAGTCAAAAACTACTAAACCGATTTCAAAAATTCTTTCGCCATTAAAATGCCAGATTATCCCTGAGTAACATAGGCTATATTTATTGCTAGAAAAAATTAGGGATCTCTACAAAAACTTAAATAATTTGAATTTTTGTATGCTTGTAACGAATAGACTCAAAAACTACTAGAGCGATTTCAAAAATTCTTTCACCATTAGAATGCCACATTATCCCTGAGTAACATAGGCTACATTTATTGCTAGAAAAAATTAGGGATCTCTACAAAAACTTAAATAATTTGAATTTTTGTATGTTCGTAACGAATAAACTCAAAAACTGCTGGACCGATTTCAAAAATTCTTTCACCGTTATAATGCCAAATTACCCCTCAGTGATATAGGCAATATTTATTGCTAGAAAAAATTAGGGATCCCTACTAAAACTATTAATAATTTGAATTTTTTTATGTTTGTAACGAATAGAGTCAAAAACTACTAGACCGATTTCAAAAATTCTTTCGCCATTAAAATGCTAAGTTATGTCTGAGTAACGTAGGCTATATTTATTGCTTGAAAAAATTAGGCATCCATACTAAAACTTAAATAATTAGTATTTTTATATGTTTGTAACGAATAAACTCATAAACTACTAGACCGACATCAAAAATTCTTTGACCGTTAGATTGCTATATCATCTCTGAGTAACAACGGCTATATTTATTGCTAGAAAAAATTAGGGATCCCTACTAAAACTTTTAATAATTTGAATTTTTATATGTTTGTAACGAATAGACTCAAAAACTACTAGACCGATTTCCAAAATTCTTTAACCGTTAGAATGCTACGTTATCCCTGAGTAACATAAGATATAATTATTGCTAGAAAAAATTAGGGATCCCTACTAAAACTTAAATAAATTGTATTTTTGTATGACTGTAGCGAATAAACTCAAAAACCACTGGACTGATTTCAAGAATTTGTTTACACTTAGAATGCTACATTATCCCTGAGTAACATAGGCTATATTTACTGCTAGAAAAAATTAGTGATCACTATTAAAACTTAAATAATTTATATTTTTGTATGACTGTAACGAATAAACTCAAAAACTACTGGACTGATTTCAAAAATTCGTTTACAGTTAGAATGCTACATTACCCCTGAATAACATAGGCCATATTTATTGCTAGAAAAAATTATGGATCTCTACAAAAACTTAAATAATTTGAATTTTTGTATGTTTGTAGGGAATAAACTCGAAAACTACTGGACGGATTTTAAAAACGCATTCGCCATTAGAATGCTTCATTATCCCTGAGTAACATAGGCTACATTTATTGCTAGAAAAAATTAGGGATCCCTACTAAAACTTAAATAATTGTATGTTTGTATGCTTGTAACGAAGAAACTCAAAGACCACTGGACCGATTTCAAAAATTCTTTTACACTTAGAATGCTACGTTACCCCTGAATAACATAGGCAATATTTACTGCTAGGAAAAATTAGGGATCTTTACAAAAACTTAAATAATTTGAATTTTGGTATGTTCGTAACACATAAACTCAAAAAGTGCAGGACCGATTCCAAAAATTCTTTCATCGTTATAATGGCAAATTACCCCTCAGTGATATAGGCAATATTTATTGCTAGAAAAAATTAGGAATCCCTACTAAAACTATTAATAATTTGAATTTTTTTATGTTTGTAACGAATAGACTCAAAAACTGCTAAGCCGATTTCAAAAATTCTTTCACCATTAAAATTCTAAGTTATGTCTGAGTAACATAGGCTATATTTATTGCTAGAAAAAATTAGGGATCTCTACAAAAACTTAAATAATTTGAATTTTTGTATGTTTGTAGCGAATAAACTCAAAAACTGCTGGACGGATTTCAAAAATGCTTTCACCGTTAAAATGCCTCATTATCCCTGAGTAACATAGACAATATTTGCTGCACGAAAAAATTATGGATCCCTACTAAAACTTTTAATAATTTGAATTTTTGTATGTTTGTAACGAATAGACTCAAAAACTACTAGAGCGATTTCAAAAGTTCTTTCACCATTAGAATGCTATGTTATCTCTGAGTAACATAGGCTATATTTTTTGCTTGAAAAATTAGGGATCCCTACTAAAACCTAAATAATTTGAATTTTTGTATGTTTGTAACGAATAAACTGAAAAATTACTGGACCGATTTCAAAAATTCTTTTACCATTAGAAAGCTGCATTATCCCTGAATAACATAGGCAATATTTACTGCTAGAAAAAATTAGGGATCCCTACTAAAACTCTTAATAATTTGAATATTTGTATGTTTGTAACGAATAGACTCAAAAACTACTAGAGCGATTTCAAAAATTCTTTCACCATTAGAATGCCACATTATCCCTGAGTAACATAGGCTACATTTATTGCTTGAAAAAATTAAGGATCCCTACTAAAACTTAAATAATTGTATGTTTGTATGCTTGTAACGAAGAAACTCAAAGACCACTGGACCGATTTCAAAAATTCTTTTACACTTAGAATGCTACATTACCCCTGAATAACATAGGCTATATTTATTGCTAGGAAAAATTAGGGATCTCTACAAAAACTTAAATAATTTGAATTTTTGTATGTTCGTAACGCATAAACTCAAAAACTGCTAAACCGATTCCAAAAATTCTTTCACCGTTATAATGCCAAATTACTCCTCAGTGATATAAGCAATATTTATTGCTAGAAAAAATTAGGGATCCCTACTAAAACTATTAATAATTTGAATTTTTTTATGTTTGTAACGAATAGACTCAAAAACTGCTAGTCCGATTTCAAAAATTCTTTCACCATTAAAATGCTAAGTTAGGTCTGAGTAAGATAGGCTATATTTATTGTTTGAAAAAATTAGGGATCCCTACTAAAACTTAAATAATCAGTATTTTTATATGTTTGTAACGAATAAACTCATAAACTACTAGACCGACATCAAAAATTCTTTGATCGTTAGATTGCTATATCATCTCTGAGTAACAAGGGCTATATATATTGCTAGAAAAAATTAGGGATCCCTACTAAAACTTTTAATAATTTGAATTTTTATATGTTTGTAAAGAATAGACTCAAAAACTACTAGACCGATTTTCAAAATTCTTTCACCGTTAGAATGCTACGTTATCCCTAGGTAACATAAGATATATTTATTGCTAGAAAAAATTAGGGATCCCGACTAAAACTTAAATAATTTGAATTTTTGTATGTTTGTAACGAAGAAACTAAAAAACTACTGGACTGATTTCAAAAAATCTTTCACCATCAGAATACTACATTATCCATGAGTAACATAGGCTACATTTATTGCTAGAAAAGATTAGGGATCCCTATTAAAACTTAAATAATTTGTATGTTCATATGTTTGTAACGAATAAACTCAAAAACTACTGGACCGATTTCAAAAATTCTTTCACCATTAGTATGCTACGTTATCTCTGAGTAATATAGGCAATATTTATTGCTGGAAAAAATTAGGGATCCCTAGTAAAACTTAAATAATTTGTATGTTTATATGTTTGTAACGAATAAACTGAAAAACTACTGGACCGATTTCAAACATTGTTTCACCTTTTGGATGCTAGATTATCCCTGAGAAATATAGGCTACATTTAGTGATAGAACAAATTAGAAATCAGTACTAAAATATAAATAATTTGTATTTTTATATGTTTGTAACGAATAAACTCAAAAACTGCTAGACCGACATTAAAAATTCTTTGATCGTTCGAATGCTATATCATCTCTGAGTAACAAGGGGAATATTTATTGCTAGAAAAAATTAGTGATCGCTACTAAAACTTAAATAATTTGAATTTTTGTATGTTTGTAACGAATAGACTCAAAAACTGCTAGAGCGATCTCAAAAATTCTTTCACCATTAGAATGCCACATTATCCCTGAGTAACCTAGGCTGTATTTATTGCTAGAAAAAATTAGGGATCCCTACTAAAACTTAAATAATTTGTATGTTCATATCTTTGTAACGAATAAACTCAAAAACTACTGGACCGATTTCAAAAATTGTTTCACCTTTAGAATGCTAGATTATCCCTGAGAAATATAGGCTACATTTAGTGATAGAACAAATTAGAAATCAGTACTAAAACTTAAATAATTTGTGTTTTTATATGTTTGTAACGAACAAACTCAAAAACTGCTAGACTGACATTAAAAATTCTTTGATCGTTCGAATGCTATATCATCTCTGAGTAAAAAGGGGAATATTTATTGCTAGAAAAAATTAGTGATCGCTACTAAAACTTAAATAATTTGAATTTTTGTATGTTTGTAAGGAATAAACTCAAAAACTACTGGACGAATTTTAAAAATGCATTCGCCATTAGAATGCTTCATTATCCCTGAGTAACATGGACTATATATGCTGCTCGAAAAAATAAGGAATCCCTACTAAAACTTTTAATAATTTGAATTTTTGTATGTTTGTAACGAATAGACTCAAAAACTACTGGAGCGATTTCAAAAATTCTTTCGCCATTAAAATGCTAAGTTATGTCTGAGTAACGTAGGCAATATTTATTGCTTGAAAAAATTAGGCATCCACACTAAAACTTAAATAATTAGTATTTTTATATGTTTGTAACGAATAAACTCATAAACTGCTGGACCGATTTCAAAAATTCTTTCACCATTAGAATGCCACATTATCCCTGAGTAACATAGGCTACATTTATTGCTAGAAAAAATTAGGGATCTCTACAAAAATTTAAATAATTTGAATTTTTGTATGTTCGTAACGAATAAACTCAAAAACTGCTGGACCGATTTCAAAAATTCTTTCACCGTTATAATGCCAAATTACCCCTCAGTGATATAGGCAATATTTATTGCTAGAAAAAATTAGGGATCCCTACTAAAACTATTAATAATTTGAATTTTTTTATGTTTGTAACGAATAGAGTCAAAAACTACTAGACCGATTTCAAAAATTCTTTCGCCATTAAAATGCTAAGTTATGTCTGAGTAACGTAAGCTATATTTATTGCTTGAAAAAATTAAGCATCCATACTAAAACTTAAATAATTAGTATTTTTATATGTTTGTAACGAATAAACTCATAAACTACTAGACCGACATCAATAATTCTTTGACCGTTAGATTGCTATATCATCTCTGAGTAAAAAGGGGAATATTTATTGCTAGAAAAAATTAGTGATCGCTACTAAAACTTAAATAATTTGAATTTTTGTATGTTTGTAAGGAATAAACTCAAAAACTACTGGACGAATTTTAAAAATGCATTCGCCATTAGAATGCTTCATTATCCCTGAGTAACATGGACTATATATGCTGCTCGAAAAAATAAGGAATCCCTACTAAAACTTTTAATAATTTGAATTTTTGTATGTTTGTAACGAATAGACTCAAAAACTACTAGAGCGATCTCAAAAATTCTTTCACCATTAGAATGCCACATTATCCCTGAGTAACCTAGGCTGTATTTATTGCTAGAAAAAATTAGGGATCCCTACTAAAACTTAAATAATTTGTATGTTCATATCTTTGTAACGAATAAACTCAAAAACTACTGGACCGATTTCAAAAATTGTTTCACCTTTAGAATGCTAGATTATCCCTGAGAAATATAGGCTACATTTAGTGATAGAACAAATTACAAATCAGTACTAAAACTTAAATAATTTGTATTTTTATATGTTTGTAACGAACAAACTCAAAAACTGCTAGACTGACATTAAAAATTCTTTGATCGTTCGAATGCTATATCATCTCTGAGTAAAAAGGGGAATATTTATTGCTAGAAAAAATTAGTGATCGCTACTAAAACTTAAATAATTTGAATTTTTGTATGTTTGTAAGGAATAAACTCAAAAACTACTGGACGAATTTTAAAAATGCATTCGCCATTAGAATGCTTCATTATCCCTGAGTAACATGGACTATATATGCTGCTCGAAAAAATAAGGAATCCCTACTAAAACTTTTAATAATTTGAATTTTTGTATGTTTGTAACGAATAGACTCAAAAACTACTGGAGCGATTTCAAAAATTCTTTCGCCATTAAAATGCTAAGTTATGTCTGAGTAACGTAGGCTATATTTATTGCTTGAAAAAATTAGGCATCCACACTAAAACTTAAATAATTAGTATTTTTATATGTTTGTAACGAATAAACTCATAAACTGCTGGATCGATTTCAAAAATTCTTTCACCGTTAGAATGCCACATTATCCCTGAGTAACATAGGCTACATTTATTGCTAGAAAAAATTAGGGATCTCTACAAAAATTTAAATAATTTGAATTTTTGTATGTTCGTAACGAATAAACTCAAAAACTGCTGGACCGATTTCAAAAATTCTTTCACCGTTATAATGCCAAATTACCCCTCAGTGATATAGGCAATATTTATTGCTAGAAAAAATTAGGGATCCCTACTAAAACTATTAATAATTTGAATTTTTTTATGTTTGTAACGAATAGAGTCAAAAACTACTAGACCGATTTCAAAAATTCTTTCGCCATTAAAATGCTAAGTTATGTCTGAGTAACGTAGGCTATATTTATTGCTTGAAAAAATTAGGCATCCATACTAAAACTTAAATAATTAGTAATTTTATATGTTTGTAACGAATAAACTCATAAACTACTAGACCGACATCAAAAATTCTTTGACCGTTAGATTGCTATATCATCTCTGAGTAACAACGGCTATATTTATTGCTAGAAAAAATTAGGGATCCCTACTAAAACTTTTAATAATTTGAATTTTTATATGTTTGTAACGAATAGACTCAAAAACTACTAGACCGATTTCCAAAATTCTTTAACCGTTAGAATGCTACGTTATCCCTGAGTAACATAAGATATAATTATTGCTAGAAAAAATTAGGGATCCCTACTAAAACTTAAATAAATTGTATTTTTGTATGACTGTAGCGAATAAACTCAAAAACCACTGGACTGATTTCAAGAATTTGTTTACACTTAGAATGCTACATTATCCCTGAGTAACATAGGCTATATTTACTGCTAGAAAAAATTAGTGATCACTACTAAAACTTAAATAATTTATATTTTTGTATGACTGTAACGAATAAACTCAAAAACTACTGGACTGATTTCAAAAATTCGTTTACAGTTAGAATGCTACATTACCCCTGAATAACATAGGCCATATTTATTGCTAGAAAAAATTATGGATCTCTACAAAAACTTAAATAATTTGAATTTTTGTATGTTTGTAACGAATAAACTCAAAAACTGCTGGACCGATTTCAAAAATGCTTTCACCGTTAAAATGCCAAATTACCCGTCAGTAATATAGGCAATATTTATTGCTAGAAAACGTTAGGGATCCCCACTAAAACTTAAATAATTTGAATTTTTGTATGTTTGTAACGAATAAACTCAAAAACTACTGGACCGATTTCAAAAATTCTTTCACCATTATAATGCTACGTTACCTTTGAGTAAAATAGGCTATATATATTGCTTGATAAAATTAGGGATCCCTACTAAAACTTAAATAATTTGAATTTTTGTATGTTTGTAACGAAAAGACTAAAAAACTACTGGACCGATTTAAAAAATTCTTTCACCTTTAGAATGCTAGATTATCCCTGAGAAATATAGGCTATATTTAGTGATAGAACAAATTAGAAATCACTGCTAAAACTTAAATAATTTGTATTTTTAAATGCATGTAACGAATAAACTCAAAAACTGCTAGACCGACATTAAAAATTCTTTGATCGTTCGAATACGATATCATCTCTGAGAAACAAGGGGAATATTTATTGCTAGAAAAAATTAGCGATCGCTACTAAAACTTAAATAATTTGAATTTTTGTATGTTTGTAAGGAATAAACTCAAAAACTACTGGACGGATTTTAAAAATGCATTCGCCATTAGAATGCTTCATTATCCCTGAGTAACATAGACTATATTTGCTGCACGAAAAAATTAGGGATCCCTACTAAAACTTTTAATAATTTGAATTTTTGTATGTTTGTGACGAATAGACTCAAAAATTACTAGAGCGATTTCAAAAGTTCTTTCACCATTAGAATGCTACGTTATCTCTGAGTAACATAGGCTATATTTATTGCTTGAAAAATTAGGGATCCCTACAAAAACTTAAATAATTTGAATTTTTGTATGTTTGTAACGAATAAACTGTAAAATAACTGGACTGATTTCAAAAATTCTTTTACCATTAGAAAGCTGCATTATCCCTGAATAACATAGGCAATATTTATTGCTAGAAAAAATTAGGGATCCCTACTAAAACTCTTAATAATTTGAATTTTTGTATGTTTGTAACGAATAGACTCAAAAACTACTAGAGCGATTTAAAAAATTCTTTCACCATTAGAATGCCACATTATCCCTGAGTAACATGGGCTACATTTATTGCTAGAAAAAATTAGGGATCCCTACTAAAACTTAAATAATTTGTATGTTAGTATGCTTGTAACGAAGAAACTCAAAGATCACTGGACCGATTTCAAAAATTCTTTTACACTTAGAATGCTACATTACCCCTGAGTAACATAGGCTATATTTATTGCTAGAAAAAATTAGGGATCTCTACAAAAACTTAAATAATTTGAATTTTTGTATGTTTGTAACGAATAAACTCAAAAACTGCTGGACGGATTTCAAAAATGCTTTCACCGTTAAAATGCCTCATTATCCCTGAGTAACATAGACAATATTTGCTGCACGAAAAAATTATGGATCCCTACTAAAACTTTTAATAATTTGAATTTTTGTATGTTTGTAACGAATAGACTCAAAAACTACTAGAGCGATTTCAAAAGTTCTTTCACCATTAGAATGCTACGTTATCTCTGAGTAACATAGGCTATATTTTTTGCTTGAAAAATTAGGGATCCCTACTAAAACCTAAATAATTTGAATTTTTGTATGTTTGTAACGAATAAACTGAAAAATTACTGGACCGATTTCAAAAATTCTTTTACCATTAGAAAGCTGCATTATCCCTGAATAACATAGGCAATATTTACTGCTAGAAAAAATTAGGGATCCCTACTAAAACTCTTAATAATTTGAATATTTGTATGTTTGTAACGAATAGACTCAAAAACTACTAGAGCGATTTCAAAAATTCTTTCACCATTAGAATGCCACATTATCCCTGAGTAACATAGGCTACATTTATTGCTTGAAAAAATTAAGGATCCCTACTAAAACTTAAATAATTGTATGTTTGTATGCTTGTAACGAAGAAACTCAAAGACCACTGGACCGATTTCAAAAATTCTTTTACACTTAGAATGCTACATTACCCCTGAATAACATAGGCTATATTTATTGCTAGGAAAAATTAGGGATCTCTACAAAAACTTAAATAATTTGAATTTTTGTATGTTCGTAACGCATAAACTCAAAAACTGCTAAACCGATTCCAAAAATTCTTTCACCGTTATAATGCCAAATTACCCCTCAGTGATATAAGCAATATTTATTGCTAGAAAAAATTAGGGATCCCTACTAAAACTATTAATAATTTGAATTTTTTTATGTTTGTAACGAATAGACTCAAAAACTGCTAGTCCGATTTCAAAAATTCGTTCACCATTAAAATGCTAAGTTATGTCTGAGTAAGATAGGCTATATTTATTGTTTGAAAAAATTAGGGATCCCTACTAAAACTTAAATAATCAGTATTTTTATATGTTTGTAACGAATAAACTCATAAACTACTAGACCGACATCAAAAATTCTTTAATCGTTAGATTGCTATATCATCTCTGAGTAACAAGGGGAATATTTATTGCTAGAAAAAATTAGTGATCGCTACTAAAACTTAAATAATTTGAATTTTTGTATGTTTGTAACGAATAGACTCAAAAACTACTAGAGCGATCTCAAAAATTCTTTCACCATTAGAATGCCACATTATCCCTGAGTAACCTAGGCTGTATTTATTGCTAGAAAAAATTAGGGATCCCTACTAAAACTTAAATAATTTGTATGTTCATATCTTTGTAACGAATAAACTCAAAAACTACTGGACCGATTTCAAAAATTGTTTCACCTTTAGAATGCTAGATTATCCCTGAGAAATATAGGCTACATTTAGTGATAGAACAAATTAGAAATCAGTACTAAAACTTAAATAATTTGTATTTTTATATGTTTGTAACGAACAAACTCAAAAACTGCTAGACCGGCATTAAAAATTCTTTGATCGTTCGAATGCTATATCATCTCTGAGTAACAAGGGGAATATTTATTGCTAGAAAAAATTAGTGATCGCTACTAAAACTTAAATAATTTGAATTTTTGTATGTTTGTAAGGAATAAACTCAAAAACTACTGGACGAATTTTAAAAATGCATTCGCCATTTGAATGCTTCATTATCCCTGAGTAACGTAGACTATATTTGCTGCTCGAAAAAATAAGGAATCCCTACTAAAACTTTTAATAATTTGAATTTTTGTATGTTTGTAACGAATAGACTCAAAAACTACTGGAGCGATTTCAAAAATTCTTTCGCCATTAAAATGCTAAGTTATGTCTGAGTAACGTAGGCAATATTTATTGCTTGAAAAAATTAGGCATCCACACTAAAACTTAAATAATTAGTATTTTTATATGTTTGTAACGAATAAACTCATAAACTGCTGGACCGATTTCAAAAATTCTTTCACCGTTATAATGCCAAATTACCCCTCAGTGATATAGGCAATATTTATTGCTAGAAAAAATTAGGGATCCATACTAAAACTATTAATAATTTGAATTTTTTTATGTTTCTAACGAATAGAGTCAAAAACTACTAAACCGATTTCAAAAATTCTTTCGCCATTAAAATGCCACATTATCCCTGAGTAACATAGGCTACATTTATTGCTAGAAAAAATTAGGGATCTCTACAAAAACTTAAATAATTTGAATTTTTGTATGCTTGTAACGAATAGACTCAAAAACTACTGGACCGATTTCAAAAATTCTTTCACCGTTGGAATGCTACGTTACGTCTTAGTAACATAAGATATATTTATTGCTAGAAAAAATTAGGGATCCCGACTAAAACTTAAATAATTTGAATTTTTGTATGTTTGTAACGAAGAAACTAAAAAACTACTGGACCGATTTCAAAAATCTTTCACCATCAGAATACTACATTATCCATGAGTAACATAGGCTATATTTATTGCTAGAAAAGATTAGGGATCTCTATTAAAACTTAAATAATTTGTATGTTCATATGTTTGTAACGAATAATCTCAAAAACTACTGGACCGATTTCAAAAATTCTTTCACCATTAGTATGCTACGTTATCTCTGAGTAACATAGGCAATATTTATTGCTGGAAAAAATTAGGGATCCCTAGTAAAACTTAAATAATTTGTATGTTTATATGTTTGTAACGAATAAACTGAAAAACTACTGGACCGATTTCAAACATTGTTTCACCTTTTGAATGCTAGATTATCCCTGAGTAACATAGGCTATGTTTATGTCTAGAAAAAACTAGGGGTTCCTACCAAAACTTGAATAATTGCAATTTTTATATGTTTGTAACGAATAAACTCAAGAACTTCCAGACAGACATTAAAAATTCTTTGATCGCTCGAATGCTATATCATCTCTGTGTAACAAGGGCTATATTTATTGCTAGAAAAATTTAGGGATCCCTACTAAAACTTAAATAATTTGTATGTTTATATGTTCGTAACGAATAAACTCAAAATTTCAAAAAATCTTTCTCCATCAGAATAATACATTATCCATGAGTAACATAGGCTATATTTATTGCTAGAAAAGATTAGGGATCCCTACGAAAATTTGAATAATTTGTATGCTCATATGTTTGTAACGAATAAACTCAAAAACTACTGGACCGATTTCAAAAATTGTTTCACCTTTAGAATGCCAGATTATCCCTGAGATATATAGGCTATATTTAGTGATAGAACAAATTAGAAATCACTACTAAAACTTAAATAATTTGTATTTTTATATGTTTGTAACGAATAAACTCAAAGACCACTGGACCGATTTCAAAAATTCTTTTACCATTAGAAAGCTACATTATCCCTGAATAACATAGGCAATATTTACTGCTAGAAAAAATTAGGGATCCCGACTAAAACTTAAATAATTTGAATTTTTGTATGTTTGTAACGAAGAAACTAAAAAACTACTGGACCGATTTCAAAAATTGTTTCACCTTTAGAATGCCAGATTATCCCTGAGATATATAGGCTATATTTAGTGATAGAACAAATTAGAAATCACTACTAAAACTTAAATAATTTGTATTTTTATATGTTTGTAACGAATAAACTCAAAGACCACTGGACCGATTTCAAAAATTCTTTTACCATTAGAAAGCTACATTATCCCTGAATAACATAGGCAATATTTACTGCTAGAAAAAATTAGGGATCCCGACTAAAACTTAAATAATTTGAATTTTTGTATGTTTGTAACGAATAATCTCAAAAACTACTGGACCGATTTCAAAAATTCTTTCACCATTAGTATGCTACGTTATCTCTGAGTAACATAGGCAATATTTATTGCTGGAAAAAATTAGGGATCCCTACCAAAACTTTTAATAATTTGAATTTTTGTATGTTTGTAACGAATAGACTCAAAAACTACTAGAGCGATTTCAAAAATTCTTTTACAATTAGAATGCCACATTATCCCTTAGTAACATAGGCTACATTTATTGCTAGAAAAAATTGGGGATCCCTACTAAAACTTAAATAATTTGTATGTTCATATCTTTGTAACGAATAGACTCAAAAACTACTGGACCGATTTCAAAAATTGTTTTACACTTAGAATGCTACATTACCCCTGAATAATATAGGCTATATTTATTGCTAGAAAAAATTAGGGATCTCTACAAAAACTTAAATAATTTGAATTTTTGTATGTTTGTAATGAATAAACTCAAAAACTGCTGGACCGATTTCAAAAATTCTTTCACCGTTATAATGCCAAATTACCCATCAGTAATATAGGCAATATTTATTGCTAGAAAAAATTAGGGATCCCTACTAAAACCTTTAACAATTTGAACTTTTTTATGTTTGTAACGAATAGACTCAAAAACTACTAGACCGATTTCAAAAATTCTTCGATCGTTAGATTGCTATATCATCTCTGAGTAACAAGGGGAATATTTATTGCTAGAAAAAATTAGTGATCGCTACTAAAACTTAAATAATTTGAATTTTTGTATGTTTGTAACGAATAGACTCAAAAACTACTAGAGCGACCTCAAAAATTCTTTCACCATTAGAACGCCACATTATCCCTGAGTAACCTAGGCTGTATTTATTGCTAGAAAAAATTAGGGATCCCTACTAAAACTTAAATAATTTGTATGTTCATATCTTTGTAACGAATAAACTCAAAAACTACTGGACCGATTTCAAAAATTGTTTCACCTTTAGAATGCTAGATTATCCCTGAGAAATATAGGCTACATTTAGTGATAGAACAAATTAGAAATCAGTACTAAAACTTAAATAATTTGTATTTTTATATGTTTGTAACGAATAAACTCAAAAACTGCTAGACCGACATTAAAAATTCTTTCATCATTCGAATGCTATATCATCTCTGAGTAACAAGGGGAATATTTATTGCTAGAAAAAATTAGTGATCGCTACTAAAACTTAAATAATTTGAATTTTTGTATGTTTGTAAGGAATAAACTCAAAAACTACTGGACGGATTTTAAAAATGCATTCGCCATTAGAATGCTTCATTATCCCTGAGTAACATAGACTATATTTGCTGCTCGAAAAAATCAGGAATCCCTACTAAAACTTTTAATAATTTGAATTTTTGTATGTTTGTAACGAATAGACTCAAAAACTACTGGAGCGATTTCAAAAATTCTTTTGCCATTAAAATGCTAAGTTATGTCTGAGTAACGTAGGCTATATTTATTGCTTGAAAAAATTAGGCGTCCATACTAAAACTGAAATAATTAGTATTTTTATATGTTTGTAACGAATAAACTCATAAACTGCTGGACCGATTTCAAAAATTCTTTCACCGTTATAATGCCAAATTACCCCTCAGTGATATAGGCAATATTTATTGCTAGAAAAAATTAGGGATCCATACTAAAACTATTAATAATTTGAATTTTTTTATGTTTGTAACGAATAGAGTCAAAAACTACTAGACCGATTTCAAAAATTCTTTCGCCATTAAAATGCCACATTATCCCTGAGTAACATAGGCTACATTTATTGCCAGAAAAAATTAGGGATCTCTACAAAAACTTAAATAATTTGAATTTTTGTATGCTTGTAACGAATAGACTCAAAAACTACTAGAGCGATTTCAAAAATTCTTTCACCATTAGAATGCCACATTATCCCTGAGTAACATGGGCTACATTTATTGCTAGAAAAAATTAGGGATCCCTACTAAAACTTAAATAATTGTATGTTTGTATGCTTGTAACGAATAGACTCAAAAACTACTAGAGCGATTTCAAAAATTCTTTCACCATTAGAATGCCACATTATCCCTGAGTAACATAGGCTACATTTATTGCTAGAACAAATTAGGGATCTCTACAAAAACTTAAATAATTTGAATTTTTGCATGTTCGTAACGAATAAACTCAAAAACTGCTGGACCGATTTCAAAAATTCTTTCACCGTTATAATGCCAAATTACCCCTCAGTGATATAGGCAATATTTATTGCTAGAAAAAATTAGGGATCCCTACTAAAACTATTAATAATTTGAATTTTTTTATGTTTGTAACGAATAGAGTCAAAAACTACTAGACCGATTTCAAAAATTCTTTCGCCATTAAAATGCTAAGTTATGTCTGAGTAACGTAGGCTATATTTATTGCTTGAAAAAATTAGGCATCCATACTAAAACTTAAACAATTAGTATTTTTATATGTTTGTAATGAATAAACTCATAAACTACTAGACCGACATCAAAAATTCTTTGACCGTTAGATTGCTATATCATCTCTGAGTAACAACGGCTATATTTATTGCTAGAAAAAATTAGGGATCCCTACTAAAACTTTTAATAATTTGAATTTTTATATGTTTGTAACGAATAGACTCAAAAACTACTAGACCGATTTCCAAAATTCTTTAACCGTTAGAATGCTACGTTATCCATCTGAGTAACATAGGCTATATTTACTGCTAGAAAAAATTAGTGATCACTACTAAAACTTAAATAATTTATATTTTTGTATGACTGTAACGAATAAACTCAAAAACTACTGGACTGATTTCAAAAATTCGTTTACAGTTAGAATGCTACATTACCCCTGAATAACATAGGCCATATTTATTGCTAGAAAAAATTATGGATCTCTACAAAAACTTAAATAATTTGAATTTTTGTATGTTTGTAACGAATAAACTCAAAAACTGCTGGACCGATTTCAAAAATGCTTTCACCGTTAAAATGCCAAATTACCCGTCAGTAATATAGGCAATATTTATTGCTAGAAAAAGTTAGGGATCCCCACTAAAACTTAAATAATTTGAATTTTTGTATGTTTGTAATGAATAAACTCAAAAACTACTGGACCGATTTCAAAAATTCTTTCACCATTAGAATGCTACGTTACTTTTGAGTAAAATAGGCTATATATATTGCTTGACAAAATTAGGGATCCCTACTAAAACTTAAATAATTTGAATTTTTGTATGTTTGTAACGAAAAGACTAAAAAACTACTGGACCGATTTCAAAAATTCTTTCACCTTTAGAATGCTAGATTATCCCTGAGAAATAGAGGCTATATTTAGTGATAGAACAAATTAGAAATCACTACTAAAACTTAAATAATTTGTATTTTTAAATGCATGTAACGAATAAACTCAAAAACTGCTAGACCGACATTAAAAATTCTTTGATCGTTCGAATACTATATCAGCTCTGAGAAACAAGGGGAATATTTATTGCTAGAAAAAATTAGTGATCGCTACTAAAACTTAAATAATTTGAATTTTTGTATGTTTGTAAGGAATAAACTCAAAAACTACTGGACGGATTTTAAAAATGCATTCGCCATTAGAATGCTTCATTATCCCTGAGTAACATAGACTATATTTGCTGCACGAAAAAATTAGGGATCCCTACTAAAACTTTTAATAATTTGAAATTTTGTATGTTTGTAACGAATAGACTCAAAAATTACTAGAGCGATTTCAAAAGTTCTTTCACCATTAGAATGCTACGTTATCTCTGAGTAACATAGGCTATATTTATTGCCTGAAAAATTAGGGATCCCTACTAAAACTTAAATAATTTGAATTTTTGTATGTTTGTAACGAATAAACTGTAAAATTACTGGACCGATTTCAAAAATTCTTTTACACTTAGAATGCTACATTACCCCTGAATAACATAGGCTATATTTATTGCTAGAAAAAATTAGGGATCTCTACAAAAACTTAAATAATTTGAATTTTTGTATGTTCGTAACGCATAAACTCAAAAACTGCTAACCGATTTCAAAAATTCTTTCACCATTAAAATGCTAAGTTATGTCTGAGTAACATAGGCTATATTTATTGTTTGAAAAAATTAGGGATCCCTACTAAAACTTACATAATTAGTATTGTTATATGTTTGTAACGAATAAACTCATAAACTACTAGACCGACATGAAAAATTCTTTGATCGTTAGATTGCTATATCATCTCTGAGTAACAAGGGCTATATATATTGGTAGAAAAAATTAGGGATCCCTACTAAAACTTTTAATAATTTGAATTTTTATATGTTTGTAACGAATAGACTCAAAAACTACTAGACGGATTTCCAAAATTCTTTCACCGTTAGAATGCTACGTTACCCCTGAGTAACATAAGATATAATTATTGCTAGAAAAAATTAGGGATCCCTACTAAAACTTAAATAATTTGTATTTTTGTATGTCTGTAACGAATAAACGCAAAAATTACTGGACCAATTTCAAAAATTCGTTAACACTTAGAATGCTACATTACCCCTGAATAACATAGGCTTTATTTATTGCTAGAAAAAATTAGGGATCTCTACAAAAACTTAAATAATTTGAATTTTTGTATGTTTGTAGGGAATAAACTCAAAAACTGCTGGACCGATTTCAAAAATGCTTTCACCGTTAAAATGCCAAATTACCCCTCAGTAATATAGGCAATATTTATTGCTAGAAAAATTAGGGATACCTACTAAAACTTAAATAATTTGAATTTTTGTATGTTTGTAACGAAAAGACTAAAAGACTACTGGACCGATTTCAAAAATTCTTTCACTGTTAAAATGCCAAATTACCCCTCAGTAATATAGGCAATATTTATTGCTAGAAAAATTAGGGATACCTACTAAAACTTAAATAATTTGAATTTTTGTATGTTTGTAACGAAGAAACTAAAAAACTACTGGACCGATTTCAAAAAATTTTTCACCATCAGAATACTACATTATCCATGAGTAACATAGGCTATATTTATTGCTAGAAAAGATTAGGGATCCCTATTAAAACTTAAATAATTTATATGTTCATATGTTTGTAACGAATAAACTCAAAAACTACTGGACCGATTTCAAAAATTCTTTCACCATTAGTATGCTACATTACCTCTGAGTAACATAGGCAATATTTATTGCTGGAAAAAATTAGGGATCCCTTGTAAAACTTAAATAATTTGTATGTTTATATGTTTGTAACGAATAAACTGAAAAACTACTGGACCGATTTCAAACAGTGTATCACCTTTTGAATGCTAGATTATCCCTGAGTAACATAGGCTATGTTTATGTCTAGAAAAAACTAGGGGTTCCGACCAAAGCTTGAATAATTGCAATTTTTATATGTTTGTAACGAATAAACTCAAGAACTACTAGACAGACATTAAAAATTCTTTGATCGCTCGAATGCTATATCATCTCTGAGTAACAAGGGCTATATTTATTGCTAGAAAAAATTAGGGATCCCTACTAAAACTTAAATAATTTGTATGTTTATATGGTTGTAACGAATAAACTCTAAAATTTCAAAAAATCTTTCTCGATCAGAATAATACATTATCCATGAGTAACATAGGCTATATTTATTGTTAGAAAAGATTAGGGATCCCTACGAAAACTTGAATAATTTGTATGTTCATATGTTTGTAACGAATAAACTCAAAAACTACTGGACCGATTTCAAAAATTCTTTCACCATTAGTATGCTACGTTATCTCTGAGTAACATAGGCAATATTTATTGCTGGAAAAAATTAGGGGGCCCTAGTAAAATTTAAATAATTTGTATGTTTATATGTTTGTAACGAATAAACTGAAAAACTACTGGACCGATTTCAAAAACTCTTTCACCGTTAGAATACTACGTTATCCCTGAGTAACATAAGATATATTTATTGCTAGAAAAGATTAGGGATCCCTATTAAAACTTAAATAATTTGTATGTTCATATGTTTGTAACGAATAAACTCAAAAACTACTGGACCGATTTCAAAAATTCTTTCACCATTAGTATGCTACGTTATCTCTGAGTAACATAGGCAATATTTATTGCTGGAAAAAATTAGGGGGCCCTAGTAAAATTTAAATAATTTGTATGTTTATATGTTTGTAACGAATAAACTGAAAAACTACTGGACCGATTTCAAACATTGTTTCACCTTTTGAATGCTAGATTATCCCTGAGTAACATAGGCTATGTTTATGTCTAGAAAAAACTAGGGGTTCCTACCAAAACTTGAATAATTGCAATTTTTATATGTTTGTAACGAATAAACTCAAGAACTACTAGACAGACATTAAAAATTCTTTGATCGCTCGAATGCTATATCATCTCTGAGTAACAAGGGCTATATTTATTGCTAGAAAAAATGAGGGATCCCTACTAAAAATTAAATAATTTGTATATTTATATGTTTGTAACGAATAAACTCAAAATTTCAAAAAATCTTTCTCCATCAGAATAATACATTATCCATGAATAACATAGGCTATATTTATTGCTAGAAAAGATTAGGGATCCCAACGAAAACTTGAATAATTTGTATGTTCATATGTTTGTAACGAATAAACTCAAAAACTACTGGACCGATTTTAAAAATTGTTTCACCTTTAGAATGCTAGATTATCCCTGAGAAATATAGGCTATATTTAGTGATAGAACAAATTAAAAATCAATACTAAAACTTAAATAATTTGTATTTTTATATGTTTGTAACGAATAAACTCAAAGACCACTGGACCGATTTCAAAAATTCTTTTACCATTCGAAAACTACATTATCCCTGAATAACATAGGCAATATTTATTGCTAGAAAAAATTAGGGAGCCCTACCAAAACTTTTATTAATTTGAATTTTTGTATGTTTGTAACGAATAGACTCAAAAACTACTAGAGCGATTTCAAAAATTCTTTTACAATTAGAATGCCACATTATCCCTTAGTAACATAGGATACATTTATTGCTAGAAAAAATTGGGGATCCCTACTAAAACTTAAATAATTTGTATCTTTGCATGCTTGTAACGAAGAAACTCAAAGACCACAGGACCGATTTCAAAAATTCTTTTACACTTAGAATGCTACATTACCCCTGAATAATATAGGCTATATTTATTGCTAGAAAAAATTAGGGATCTCTACAAAAACTTAAATAATTTGAATTTTTGTATGTTTGTAACGAATAAACTCAAAAACTGCTGGACCGATTTCAAAAATTCTTTCACCGTTATAATGCCAAATTACCCATCAGTAATATAGGCAATATTTATTGCTAGAAAAAATTAGGGATCCCTACTAAAACTTTTAATAATTTGAATTTTTTTATGTTTGTAACGAATAGACTCAAAAACTACTAGACCGATTTCAAAAATTCTTTGATCGTTAGATTGCTATATCATCTCTGAGTAACAAGGGCTATATTTATTGCTAGAAAAAATTAGGGATCCCTACTAAAACTTTTAATAATTTGAATTTTTATATGTTTGTGACGAAGAGACTCAAAAACTACCAGACCGGTTTCAAAAATTCTTTCACCGTTACAATGCTACGTTATGCCTGAGTAACTTAAGATATATTTATTGCTAGAAAAAATTAGGGATCCCTACTAAAACTTAAATAATTTGAATGTTTATATGTTGGTAACGAATAAACTAAAAAAGTACTAGACCGATTTCAAAAATTCTTTGACCTTTAGAATGCTACATTATCCCTGAGTAACACAGGTGATATTTATTGCTAGAAAAATTAGGGATCCCCACGAAAACTTAAATAATTTGTATTTTTGTATATCTGTAACGAATAAACGCAAAAATTACTGGACCAATTTCAAAAATTCTTTTACCATTAGAATACTACATTATCCCTGAGTAACATAGGCTATATTTACTGAATTTTTGTATGTTTGTAACGAAGAAACTAAAAAACTACTGGACTGATTTCAAAAAATCTTTCACCATCAGAATACTACATTATCCATTAGTAACATAGGCTATATTTATTGCTAGAAAAAATTAGGGATCCCTACTAAAACTTAAATAATTTGTATTTTTGTATGACTGTAACGAATAAACTCAAAAACTACTGGGATGATGTCAAAAATTCTTTTACACTTAGAATGCCACATTATCCCCGAGTAACATACGCTATATTTATTTCTAGAAAAAGTTAGGGATCGCTACTAAAACTTAAATAATTTGAATGTTTATATGTTGGTAACGAATAAACTAAAAAAGTACTAGACCGATTTCAAAAATTCTTTGACCTTTAGAATGCTACATTATCCCTGAGTAACACAGGTGATATTTATTGCTAGAAAAATTAGGGATCCCCACGAAAACTTAAATAATTTGTATTTTTGTATATCTGTAACGAATAAACGCAAAAACTACTGGACCGATTTCAAAACCTCTTTCACCGTTAGAATACTACGTTATCTTTGAGTAACATAGGCTATATTTATTGCTTGACAAAATTAGGGATCCCTACTAAAACTTAAATAATTTGAATTTTTGTATGTTTGTAACGAAAAGACTCAAAAACTACTGTACCGATTTCAAAAATTCTTTCACCGTTAGAATGCTATATTATCCCTGTTTAACATAGGCAATATTTATTGCTAGAAAAAATTAGGGATTCCTACTAAAACTTTTAATAATTTAAATTTTTGTATGTTTGTAACGAATAGGCTCAAAACTACTGGACCGATTTCAAAACCTCTTTCACCGTTAGACTACTACGTTATCCCTGAGTAACTTAAGATATATCTATTACTAGAAAATATTAGGGATCCCTACTAAAACTTAAATAATTTGAATGTTTATATGTTGGTAACGAATAAACTCAAAAATAGTAGACCGATTTCAAAAATTCTTTGACCTTTAGAATGCTACATTATCCCTGAGTAACATAGGCTATATTTACTGCTAGAAAAAATTAGGGATCCCGACTACAACGTAAATAATTTGAATTTTTGTATGTTTGTAACGAAGAAACTAAAAAACTACTGGACCGATTTCAAAAAATCTTTCACCATCAGAATACTACATTATCCATTAGTAACATCGGCTATATTTATTGCTAGAAAAAATTAGGGATCCCTACTAAAACTTAAATAATTTGAATGTTTATATGTTGGTAACGAATAAACTCAAAAAGTAGTAGACCGATTTGAAAAAATCTTTGACCATCAGAATACTACATTATTCATTAGTAACATAGGCTATATTTACTGCTAGAAAAAATTAGGAATCCCGACTAAAACGTAAATAATTTTAATTTTTGTATGTTTGTAACGAAGAAACTAAAAAAGTAGTAGACCGATTTCAACAAATCTTTCACCATCAGAATACTATATTATCCATTAGTAACATAGGCTATATTTATTGCTAGAAAAAATTAGGGATTCCTACTAAAACTTTTAATAATTTGAATTTTTTTATGTTTGTAACGAATAGACTCAAAAACTACTAGACCGATTTCAAAACATAAGATATAATTATTGCTAGAAAAAATTAGGGATCCCTACTAAAACTTAAATAATTTGTATTTTTGTATGACTGTAACGAATAAACTCAAAAACTAGTGGACTGATTTCAAAAATTCGTTTACACTTAGATTGCTATATTATCCCTGAGTAACATAGGCTATATTTACTGCTAGAAAAAATTAGGCATCCCTACTAAAACTTAAATAATTTGTATTTTTTTATGACTGTAACGAATAAACTCAAAAACTACTGGACTGATTTCAAAAATTCGTTTACAGTTAGAATGCTACATTACCCCTGAATAACATAGGCTATATTTATTGCTAGAAAAAATTATGGATCATAGGCTACATTTATTGCTAGAAAAAATTGGGGATCCCTACTAAAACTTAAATAATTTGTATGTTTGCATGCTTGTAACGAAGAAACTCAAAGACCACAGGACCGATTTCAAAAATTCTTTTACACTTAGAATGCTACATTACCCCTGAATAATATAGGCTATATTTATTGCTAGAAAAAATTAGGGATCTCTACAAAAACTTAAATAATTTGAATTTTTGTATGTTTGTAACGAATAGACTCAAAAACTACTAGACCGATTTCAAAAATTCTTTGATCGTTAGATTGCTATATCATCTCTGAGTAACAAGGGCTATATTTATTGCTAGAAAAAATTAGGGATCCCTACTAAAACTTTTAATAATTTGAATTTTTATATGTTTGTAACGAATAGACTCAAAAACTACTAGACCGATTTCAAAAATTCTTTGATCGTTAGATTGCTAAATCATCTCTGAGTAACAAGGGCTATATTTGTTGCTAGAAAAAATTAGGGATCCCTACTAAAACTTTTAATAATTTGAATTTTTATATGTTTGTGACGAATAGACTCAAAAACTACCAGACCGATTTCAAAAATTCTTTGACCTCTAGAATGCTACATTATCCCTGAGTAACATAGGTGATATTTATTGCTAGAAAAATTAGGGATCCCCACGAAAACTTAAATAATTTGTATTTTTGTATATCTGTAACGAATAAACGCAAAAATTACTGGACAAATTTCAAAAATTCTTTTACCATTAGAATACTACATTATCCCTGAGTAACATAGGCTATATTTACTGCTAGAAAAAATTAGGGATCCCGACTAAAACGTAAATAATTTGAATTTTTGTATGTTTGTAACGAAGAAACTAAAAAATTACAGGACTGATTTCAAAAAATCTTTCACCATCAGAATACTACATTATCCATTAGTAACATAGGCCATATTTATTGCTAGAAAAAATTAGGGATCCCTACTAAAACTTAAATAATTTGTATTTTTGTATGACTGTAATGAATAAACTCAAAAACTGCTGGAATGATGTCAAAACTTCTTTCACACTTAGAATGCCACATTATCCCCGAGTAACATACGCTATATTTATTTCTAGAAAAAGTTAGGGATCCCTACTAAACCTTAAATAATTTGAATTTTTGTATGTTTGTAACGAAAAGACTCAAAAACTACTGGACCGATTTCAAAAATTCGCTCACCGTTAGAATGCTACGTTATCTTTGAGTAACATAGGCTATATTTATTGCTTGACAAAATTAGGGATCCCTACTAAAACTTAAATAATTTGAATTTTTGTATGTTTGTAACGAAAAGACTCAAAAACTACTGTACCGAGTTCAAAAATTCTTTCACCGTTAGAATGCTATATTATCCCTGTGTAACATAGGCAATATTTATTGCTAGAAAAAATTAGGGATTCCTACTAAAACTTTTAATAATTTTAATTTTTGTACGTTTGTAACAAATAGGCTCAAAACTACTGGACCGATTTCAAAAACTCTTTCACCGTTAGAATACTACGTTATCCCTGAGTAACATAAGATATATTTACTGCTAGAAAAAATTAGGGCTATATTTATTGCTTGACAAAATTAGGAATCCCTACTAAAACTTAAATAATTTGAATGTTTATATGTTGGTAACGAATAAACTCAAAAAGTAGTAGACCGATTTCAAAAATTCTTTGACCTTTAGAATGCTACATTATCCCTGAGTAACATAGGCTATATTTACTGCTAGAAAAAATTAGGGATCCCGACTACAACGTAAATAATTTGAATTTTTGTATGCTTGTAACGAAGAAACAAAAAAACTACTGGACCGATTTCAAAAAATCTTTCACCATCAGAATACTACATTATCCATTAGTAACATAGGCTATATTTATTGCTAGAAAAAATTAGGGATCCCTACTAAAACTTAAATAATTTGAATGTTTATATGTTGGTAACGAATAAACTCAAAAAGTAGTAGACCGATTTGAAAAAATCTTTCACCATCAGAATACTACATTATCCATTAGTAACATAGGCTATATTTACTGCTAGAAAAAATTAGGGATCCCGACTAAAACGTAAATAATTTGAATTTTTGTATGTTTGTAACGAAGAAACTAAAAAAGTAGTAGACCGATTTCAACAAATCTTTCACCATCAGAATACTACATTATCCATTAGTAACATAGGCTATATTTATTGCTAGAAAAAATTAGGGATTCCTACTAAAACTTTTAATAATTTGAATTTTTATATGTTTGTAACGAATAGACTCAAAAACTACTAGACCGATTTCCAAAATTCTTTAACCGTTAGAATGCTACGTTATCCCTGAGTAACATAAGATATAATTATTGCTAGAAAAAATTAGGGATCCCTACTAAAACTTAAATAATTTGTATTTTTGTATGACTGTAACGAATAAATTCAAAAACTACTGGACTGATTTCAAAAATTCGTTTACACTTAGAATGCTACATTATCCCTGAGTAACATAGGCTATATTTACTGCTAGAAAAAATTATGGATCCCTACTAAAACTTAAATAATTTGTATTTTTGTATGACTGTAACGAATAAACTCAAAAACTACTGGGATGATGTCAAAAATTCTTTTACACTTAGAATGCCACATTATCCCCGAGTAACATACGCTATATTTATTTCTAGAAAAAGTTAGGGATCCCTACTAAAACTTAAATAATTTGAATGTTTATATGTTGGTAACGAATAAACTAAAAAAGTACTAGACCGATTTCAAAAATTCTTTGACCTTTAGAATGCTACATTATCCCTGAGTAACACAGGTGATATTTATTGCTAGAAAAATTAGGGATCCCCACGAAAACTTAAATAATTTGTATTTTTGTATATCTGTAACGAATAAACGCAAAAACTACTGGACCGATTTCAAAACCTCTTTCACCGTTAGAATACTACGTTATCTTTGAGTAACATAGGCTATATTTATTGCTTGACAAAATTAGGGATCCCTACTAAAACTTAAATAATTTGAATTTTTGTATGTTTGTAACGAAAAGACTCAAAAACTACTGTACCGATTTCAAAAATTCTTTCACCGTTAGAATGCTATATTATCCCTGTTTAACATAGGCAATATTTATTGCTAGAAAAAATTAGGGATTCCTACTAAAACTTTTAATAATTTAAATTTTTGTATGTTTGTAACGAATAGGCTCAAAACTACTGGACCGATTTCAAAACCTCTTTCACCGTTAGACTACTACGTTATCCCTGAGTAACTTAAGATATATCTATTACTAGAAAAAATTAGGGATCCCTACTAAAACTTAAATAATTTGAATGTTTATATGTTGGTAACGAATAAACTCAAAAATAGTAGACCGATTTCAAAAATTCTTTGACCTTTAGAATGCTACATTATCCCTGAGTAACATAGGCTATATTTACTGCTAGAAAAAATTAGGGATCCCGACTACAACGTAAATAATTTGAATTTTTGTATGTTTGTAACGAAGAAACTAAAAAACTACTGGACCGATTTCAAAAAATCTTTCACCATCAGAATACTACATTATCCATTAGTAACATCGGCTATATTTATTGCTAGAAAAAATTAGGGATCCCTACTAAAACTTAAATAATTTGAATGTTTATATGTTGGTAACGAATAAACTCAAAAAGTAGTAGACCGATTTGAAAAAATCTTTGACCATCAGAATACTACATTATTCATTAGTAACATAGGCTATATTTACTGCTAGAAAAAATTAGGAATCCCGACTAAAACGTAAATAATTTTAATTTTTGTATGTTTGTAACGAAGAAACTAAAAAAGTAGTAGACCGATTTCAACAAATCTTTCACCATCAGAATACTATATTATCCATTAGTAACATAGGCTATATTTATTGCTAGAAAAAATTAGGGATTCCTACTAAAACTTTTAATAATTTGAATTTTTTTATGTTTGTAACGAATAGACTCAAAAACTACTAGACCGATTTCAAAACATAAGATATAATTATTGCTAGAAAAAATTAGGGATCCCTACTAAAACTTAAATAATTTGTATTTTTGTATGACTGTAACGAATAAACTCAAAAACTAGTGGACTGATTTCAAAAATTCGTTTACACTTAGATTGCTATATTATCCCTGAGTAACATAGGCTATATTTACTGCTAGAAAAAATTAGGCATCCCTACTAAAACTTAAATAATTTGTATTTTTTTATGACTGTAACGAATAAACTCAAAAACTACTGGACTGATTTCAAAAATTCGTTTACAGTTAGAATGCTACATTACCCCTGAATAACATAGGCTATATTTATTGCTAGAAAAAATTATGGATCATAGGCTACATTTATTGCTAGAAAAAATTGGGGATCCCTACTAAAACTTAAATAATTTGTATGTTTGCATGCTTGTAACGAAGAAACTCAAAGACCACAGGACCGATTTCAAAAATTCTTTTACACTTAGAATGCTATATTAGGCTATATTTATTGCTAGAAAAAATTAGGGATCTCTACAAAAACTTAAATAATTTGAATTTTTGTATGTTTGTAACGAATAGACTCAAAAACTACTAGACCGATTTCAAAAATTCTTTGATCGTTAGATTGCTATATCATCTCTGAGTAACAAGGGCTATATTTATTGCTAGAAAAAATTAGGGATCCCTACTAAAACTTTTAATAATTTGAATTTTTATATGTTTGTAACGAATAGACTCAAAAACTACTAGACCGATTTCAAAAATTCTTTGATCGTTAGATTGCTAAATCATCTCTGAGTAACAAGGGCTATATTTGTTGCTAGAAAAAATTAGGGATCCCTACTAAAACTTTTAATAATTTGAATTTTTATATGTTTGTGACGAATAGACTCAAAAACTACCAGACCGATTTCAAAAATTCTTTGACCTCTAGAATGCTACATTATCCCTGAGTAACATAGGTGATATTTATTGCTAGAAAAATTAGGGATCCCCACGAAAACTTAAATAATTTGTATTTTTGTATATCTGTAACGAATAAACGCAAAAATTACTGGACAAATTTCAAAAATTCTTTTACCATTAGAATACTACATTATCCCTGAGTAACATAGGCTATATTTACTGCTAGAAAAAATTAGGGATCCCGACTAAAACGTAAATAATTTGAATTTTTGTATGTTTGTAACGAAGAAACTAAAAAATTACAGGACTGATTTCAAAAAATCTTTCACCATCAGAATACTACATTATCCGTTAGTAACATAGGCCATATTTATTGCTAGAAAAAATTAGGGATCCCTACTAAAACTTAAATAATTTGTATTTTTGTATGACTGTAATGAATAAACTCAAAAACTGCTGGAATGATGTCAAAACTTCTTTCACACTTAGAATGCCACATTATCCCCGAGTAACATACGCTATATTTATTTCTAGAAAAAGTTAGGGATCCCTACTAAACCTTAAATAATTTGAATTTTTGTATGTTTGTAACGAAAAGACTCAAAAACTACTGGACCGATTTCAAAAATTCGCTCACCGTTAGAATGCTACGTTATCTTTGAGTAACATAGGCTATATTTATTGCTTGACAAAATTAGGGATCCCTACTAAAACTTAAATAATTTGAATTTTTGTATGTTTGTAACGAAAAGACTCAAAAACTACTGTACCGAGTTCAAAAATTCTTTCACCGTTAGAATGCTATATTATCCCTGTGTAACATAGGCAATATTTATTGCTAGAAAAAATTAGGGATTCCTACTAAAACTTTTAATAATTTGAATTTTTGTACGTTTGTAACAAATAGGCTCAAAACTACTGGACCGATTTCAAAAACTCTTTCACCGTTAGAATACTACGTTATCCCTGAGTAACATAAGATATATTTACTGCTAGAAAAAATTAGGGCTATATTTATTGCTTGACAAAATTAGGAATCCCTACTAAAACTTAAATAATTTGAATGTTTATATGTTGGTAACGAATAAACTCAAAAAGTAGTAGACCGATTTCAAAAATTTTTTGACCTTTAGAATGCTACATTATCCCTGAGTAACATAGGCTATATTTACTGCTAGAAAAAATTAGGGATTCCGACTACAACGTAAATAATTTGAATTTTTGTATGTTTGTAACGAAGAAACAAAAAAACTACTGGACCGATTTCAAAAAATCTTTCACCATCAGAATACTACATTATCCATTAGTAACATAGGCTATATTTATTGCTAGAAAAAATTAGGGATCCCTACTAAAACTTAAATAATTTGAATGTTTATATGTTGGTAACGAATAAACTCAAAAAGTAGTAGACCGATTTGAAAAAATCTTTCACCATCAGAATACTACATTATCCATTAGTAACATAGGCTATATTTACTGCTAGAAAAAATTAGGGATCCCGACTAAAACGTAAATAATTTGAATTTTTGTATGTTTGTAACGAAGAAACTAAAAAAGTAGTAGACCGATTTCAACAAATCTTTCACCATCAGAATACTACATTATCCATTAGTAACATAGGCTATATTTATTGCTAGAAAAAATTAGGGATTCCTACTAAAACTTTTAATAATTTGAATTTTTATATGTTTGTAACGAATAGACTCAAAAACTACTAGACCGATTTCCAAAATTCTTTAACCGTTAGAATGCTACGTTATCCCTGAGTAACATAAGATATAATTATTGCTAGAAAAAATTAGGGATCCCTACTAAAACTTAAATAATTTGTATTTTTGTATGACTGTAACGAATAAATTCAAAAACTACTGGACTGATTTCAAAAATTCGTTTACACTTAGAATGCTACATTATCCCTGAGTAACATAGGCTATATTTACTGCTAGAAAAAATTATGGATCCCTACTAAAACTTAAATAATTTGAATTTTTGTATGTTTGTAACGAATAACCTCAAAAACTGCTGGACCGATTTCAAAAATGCTTTCACCGTTAAAATGCCAAATTACCCGTCAGTAATATAGGCAATATTTATTGCTAGCAAAAGTTAGGGATCCCCACTAAAACTTAAATAATTTGAATTTTTGTATGTTTGTAACGAATAAACTCAAAAACTACTGGACCGATTTCAAAAATTCTTTCACCATGAGAATGCTACGTTATCTTTGAGTAAAATAGGCTATATATATTGCTTGACAAAATTAGGGATACCTACTAAAACTTAAATAATTTGAATTTTTGTATGTTTGTAACGAAAAGACTCAAAAACTACTGGACCGATTTCAAAAATTCTTTCACCTTTAGAATGCTAGATTATCCCTGAGAAATATAGGCTATATTTAGTGATAGAACAAATTAGAAATCACTACTAAAACTTAAATAATTTGAATTTTTGTATGTTTGTAACGAAAAGACTAAAAAACTACTGGACCGATTTCAAAAAATCTTTCACCATCAGAATAGTACATTATCCATGAGTAACATTGGCTAAATTTGTTGCTAGAAAAGATTAGGAATCCCTATTAAAACGTAAATAATTTGTATGTTCATATGTTTGTAACGAATAAACTCAAAAACTACTGGACCGATTTCAAAAATTCTTTCACCATTAGTATGCTACGTTATCTCTGAGTAACATAGGCAATATTTATTGCTGGAAAAAATTAGGGATCCCTAGTAAAACTTAAATAATTTGTATGTTTATATGTTTGTAACGAATAAACTGAAAAACTACTGGACCGATTTCAAACATTGTTTCACCTTTTGAATGCTAGATTATCCCTGAATAACATAGGCTATGTTTATTTCTAGAAAAAGCTAGGGGTCCCTACCAAAACTTGAATAATTGGAATTTTTATATATTTGTAACGAATAAACTCAGAACTACTAGACCGACATTAAAAATTCTTTGATCGTTCGAATGCTATATCATCTCTGAGTAACAAGGGCTATATTTATTGCTAGAAAAAATTAGTGATCGCTACTAAAACTTAAATAATTTGAATTTTTGTATGTTTGTAACGAATAAACTCAAAAACAACTGGACCGATTTCAAAAATTCTTTCACCTTTAGAATGCTAGATTATCCCTGAGAAATATAGGCTATATTTAGTGATAGAACAAATTAGAAATCACTACTAAAACTTAAATAATTTGTATTTTTATATGTATGTAACGAATAAACTCAAAAACTGCTAGACCGACATTAAAAATTCTTTGATCGTTCGAATGCTATATCATCTCTGAGAAACAAGGGGAATATTTATTGCTAGAAAAAATTAGTGATCGCTACTAAAACTTAAATAATTTGAATTTTTTGTATGTTTGTAAGGAATAAACTCAAAAACTACTGGACGGATTTTAAAAATGCATTCGCCATTAGAATGCTTCATTATCCCTGAGTAAGATAGACTATATTTGCTGCACGAAAAAATTAGCGATCCCTACTAAAACTTAAATAATTTGAATTTTTGTATGTTTGTAACGAATAAACTGAAAAATTACTGGACCGATTTCAAAAATTCTTTTACCATTAGAAAGCTGCATTATCCCTGAATAAAATAGGCAATATTTATTGCTAGAAAAAATTAGCGATCCCTACTAAAACTTTTAATAATTTGAATTTTTGTATGTTTGTAACGAATAGACTCAAAAACTACTAGAGCGATTTCAAAAATTCTTTCACCTTTAGAATGCCACATTATCCCTGAGTAACATAGGCTACATTTATTGCTAGAAAAAATTAGGGATCCCTACTAAAACTTAAATAATTAGTATTTTTATATGTTTGTAACGAATAAACTCATAAACTACTAGAGTGATTTCAAAAATTCGTTTACACTTAGAATGCTACATTACCCCTGAATAACATAGGCTATATTTATTGCTAGAAAAAATTAGGGATCTCTACAAAAACTTAAATAATTTGAATTTTTGTATGTTTGTAACGAATAAACTCAAAAACCGCGGGACCGATTTCAAAAGTGCTTTCACCGTTAAAATGCCAAATTACCTCTCAGTAATATAGGCAATATTTATCGCTACAAAAATTTGGGAGCCCTACTAAAACTTAAATAATTCGAATTTTTGTATGTTTGTAACGAATAAACGCAAAAACTACTGGACCGATTTGAAAAATTCTTTCACCATTAGAATGCTACGTTATCTTTGGGGAAAATAGGCTATATATATTGGTTGACAAAATTAGGGAGCCCTACTAAAACTTAAATAATTTGAATTTTTGTATGTTTGTAACGAAAAGACTAAAAAACTACTGGACCGATTTCAAAAATTCTTTCACTGTTAGAATGCTACATTATCCCTGAGTAACATAGGCAATATTTATTGCTAGAAAAAATTAGGGATCCTACTAAAACTTTTAATAATTTGAATTTTTGTATGTTTGTAACGAATAGACTCAAAAACTACTGGACCGATTTCAAAAAATCTTTCACCATCAGAATACTACATTATCCATGAGTAACATAGGCTAAATTTGTTGCTAGAAAAGATTAGGGATCCCTATTAAAACGTAAATAATTTGTATGTTCATATGTTTGTAACGAATAAACTAAAAACTACTGGACCGATTTCAAAAATTCTTTCACCATTAGTATGCTACGTTATCTCTGAGTAACATAGGCAATATTTATTGCTGGAAAAAATTAGGGATCCCTAGTAAAACTTAAATAATTTGTATGTTTATATGTTTGTAACGAATAAACTGAAAAACTACTGGACCGATTTCAAACATTGTTTCACCTTTTGAATGCTAGATTATCCCTGAGTAACATAGGCTATGTTTATGTGTAGAAAAAACTAGGGGTCCATCCCAAAAGTTAAATAATTGGAATTTTTATATGTTTGTAACGAATAAACTCAAGAACTACAGGACCGATTTCAAACATCGTTTCACCTTTTGAATGCTACATTATCCCTGAATAACATAGGCTATGTTTATTTCTAGAAAAATCTAGGGTCCCTACCAAAACTTGAATAATTGGAATTTTTATATATTTGTAACGAATAAATTCAGAACTACTTGACCGACATTAAAAATTCTTTGATCGTTCGAATGCTATATCATCTCTGAGTAACAAGGGCTATATTTATTGCTAGAAAAAATTAGTGATCGCTACTAAAACTTAAATAATTTGAATTTTTGTATGTTTGTAACGAATAAACTCAAAAACTACTGGACCGATTTCAAAAATTCTTTCACCATTAGAATGCTACGTTATCTTCGAGTAAAATAGGCTATATATATTGCTTGGCAAAATTAGGGATCCCTACTAAAACTTAAATAATTTGAATTTTTGTATGTTTGTAACGAAAAGACTCAAAAACTGCTGGACCGATTTCAAAAATTCTTTCACCTTTAGAATGCTAGATTATCCCTGAGAAATATAGGCTATATTTAGTGATAGAACAAATTAGAAATCACTACTAAAACTTAAATAATTTGTATTTTTATATGTATGTAACGAATAAACTCAAAAACTGCTAGACCGACATTAAAAATTCTTTGATCGTTCGAATGCTATATCATCTCTGAGAAACAAGGGGAATATTTATTGCTAGAAAAAATTAGTGATCGCTACTAAAACTTAAATAATTTGAATTTTTTGTATGTTTGTAAGGAATAAACTCAAAAACTACTGGACGGATTTTAAAAATGCATTCGTCATTAGAATGCTTCATTATCCCTGAGTAAGATAGACTATATTTGCTGCACGAAAAAATTAGCGATCCCTACTAAAATTTAAATAATTTGAATTTTTGTATGTTTGTAACGAATAAACTGAAAAATTACTGGACCGATTTCAAAAATTCTTTTACCATTAGAAAGCTGCATTATCCCTGAATAAGATAGGCAATATTTATTGCTAGAAAAAATTAGCGATCCCTACTAAAACTCTTAATAATTTGAATTTTTGTATGTTTGTAACGAATAGACTCAAAAACCACTAAAGCGATTTCAAAAATTCTTTCACCATTAGAATGCCACATTATCCCTGAGTAACATAGGCTACATTTATTGCTAGAAAAAATTAGGGATCCCTACTAAAACTTAAATAATTAGTATTTTTATATGTTTGTAACGAATAAACTCATAAACTACTAGACTGATTTCAAAAATTCGTTTACACTTAGAATGCTACATTACCCCTGAATAACATAGGCTATATTTATTGCTAGAAAAAATTAGGGATCTCTACAAAAACTTAAATAATTTGAATTTTTGTATGTTTGTAACGAATAAACTCAAAAACCGCGGGACCGATTTCAAAAGTGCTTTCACCGTTAAAATGCCAAATTACCCCTCAGTAATATAGGCAATATTTATCGCTACAAAAATTTGGGAGCCCTACTAAAACTTAAATAATTTGAATTTTTGTATGTTTGTAACGAATAAACTCAAAAACTACTGGACCGATTTGAAAAATTCTTTCACCATTAGAATGCTACGTTATCTTTGAGTAAAATAGGCTATATATATTGGTTGACAAAATTAGGGAGCCCTACTAAAACTTAAATAATTTGAATTTTTGTATGTTTGTAACGAAAAGACTAAAAAACTACTGGACCGATTTCAAAAATTCTTTCACTGTTGGAATGCTACATTATCCCTGAGTAACATAGGCAATATTTATTGCTAGAAAAAATTAGGGATCCTACTAAAACTTTTAATAATTTGAATTTTTGTATGTTTGTAACGAATAGACTCAAAAACTACTGGACCGATTTTAAAAAATCTTTCACCATCAGAATACTACATTATCCATGAGCAACATAGGCTAAATTTGTTGCTAGAAAAGATTAGGGATCCCTATTAAAACGTAAATAATTTGTATGTTCATATGTTTGTAACGAATAAACTCAAAAACTACTGGACCGATTTCAAAAATTCTTTCACCATTAGTATGCTACGTTATCTCTGAGTAACATAGGCAATATTTATTGCTGGAAAAAATTAGGGATCCCTAGTAAAACTTAAATAATTTGTATGTTTATATGTTTGTAACGAATAAACTGAAAAACTACTGGACCGATTTCAAACATTGATTCACCTTTTGAATGCTAGATTATCCCTGAGTAACATAGGCTATGTTTATGTCTAGAAAAAACTAGGAGTCCCTACCAAAACTTGAATAATTGGAATTTTTATATGTTTGTAACGAATAAACTCAGAACTACTAGACCGACATTAAAAAATCTTTCACCATCAGAATACTACATTATCCATGAGTAACATAGGCTAAATTTGTTGCTAGAAAAGATTAGGGATCCCTATTAAAACGTAAATAATTTGTATGTTCATATGTTTGTAACGAATAAACTCAAAAACTACTGGACCGATTTCAAAAATTCTTTCACCATTAGTATGCTATGTTATCTCTGAGTAACATAGGCAATATTTATTGCTGGAAAAAATTAGGGATCCCTAGTAAAACTTAAATAATTTGTATGTTTATATGTTTGTAACGAATAAACTCAAGAACTACAGGACCGATTTCAAACATTGTTTCACCTTTTGAATGCTAGATTATCCCTGAATAACATAGGCTATGTTTATTTCTAGAAAAATCTAGGGGTCCCTACCAAAACTTGAATAATTGGAATTTTTATATATTTGTAACGAATAAACTCAGAACTACTAGACCGACATTAAAAATTCTTTGATCGTTCGAATGCTATATCATCTCTGAGTAACAATGGCTATATTTATTGCTAGAAAAAATTAGTGATCCCTACTAAAACTTAAATAATTTGAATTTTTTGTATGTTTGTAAGGAATAAACTCAAAAACTACTGGACGGATTTTAAAAATGCATTCGTCATTAGAATGCTTCATTATCCCTGAGTAAGATAGACTATATTTGCTGCACGAAAAAATTAGCGATCCCTACTAAAATTTAAATAATTTGAATTTTTGTATGTTTGTAACGAATAAACTGAAAAATTACTGGACCGATTTCAAAAATTCTTTTACCATTAGAAAGCTGCATTATCCCTGAATAAGATAGGCAATATTTATTGCTAGAAAAAATTAGCGATCCCTACTAAAACTCTTAATAATTTGAATTTTTGTATGTTTGTAACGAATAGACTCAAAAACCACTAAAGCGATTTCAAAAATTCTTTCACCATTAGAATGCCATATTATCCCTGAGTAACATAGGCTACATTTATTGCTAGAAAAAATTAGGGATCCCTACTAAAACTTAAATAATTAGTATTTTTATATGTTTGTAACGAATAAACTCATAAACTACTAGACTGATTTCAAAAATTCGTTTACACTTAGAATGCTACATTACCCCTGAATAACATAGGCTATATTTATTGCTAGAAAAAATTAGGGATCTCTACAAAAACTTAAATAATTTGAATTTTTGTATGTTTGTAACGAATAAACTCAAAAACCGCGGGACCGATTTCAAAAGTGCTTTCACCGTTAAAATGCCAAATTACCCCTCAGTAATATAGGCAATATTTATCGCTACAAAAATTTGGGAGCCCTACTAAAACTTAAATAATTTGAATTTTTGTATGTTTGTAACGAATAAACTCAAAAACTACTGGACCGATTTGAAAAATTCTTTCACCATTAGAATGCTACGTTATCTTTGAGTAAAATAGGCTATATATATTGGTTGACAAAATTAGGGAGCCCTACTAAAACTTAAATAATTTGAATTTTTGTATGTTTGTAACGAAAAGACTAAAAAACTACTGGACCGATTTCAAAAATTCTTTCACTGTTGGAATGCTACATTATCCCTGAGTAACATAGGCAATATTTATTGCTAGAAAAAATTAGGGATCCTACTAAAACTTTTAATAATTTGAATTTTTGTATGTTTGTAACGAATAGACTCAAAAACTACTGGACCGATTTTAAAAAATCTTTCACCATCAGAATACTACATTATCCATGAGCAACATAGGCTAAATTTGTTGCTAGAAAAGATTAGGGATCCCTATTAAAACGTAAATAATTTGTATGTTCATATGTTTGTAACGAATAAACTCAAAAACTACTGGACCGATTTCAAAAATTCTTTCACCATTAGTATGCTACGTTATCTCTGAGTAACATAGGCAATATTTATTGCTGGAAAAAATTAGGGATCCCTAGTAAAACTTAAATAATTTGTATGTTTATATGTTTGTAACGAATAAACTGAAAAACTACTGGACCGATTTCAAACATTGATTCACCTTTTGAATGCTAGATTATCCCTGAGTAACATAGGCTATGTTTATGTCTAGAAAAAACTAGGAGTCCCTACCAAAACTTGAATAATTGGAATTTTTATATGTTTGTAACGAATAAACTCAGAACTACTAGACCGACATTAAAAAATCTTTCACCATCAGAATACTACATTATCCATGAGTAACATAGGCTAAATTTGTTGCTAGAAAAGATTAGGGATCCCTATTAAAACGTAAATAATTTGTATGTTCATATGTTTGTAACGAATAAACTCAAAAACTACTGGACCGATTTCAAAAATTCTTTCACCATTAGTATGCTATGTTATCTCTGAGTAACATAGGCAATGTTTATTGCTGGAAAAAATTAGGGATCCCTAGTAAAACTTAAATAATTTGTATGTTTATATGTTTGTAACGAATAAACTCAAGAACTACAGGACCGATTTCAAACATTGTTTCACCTTTTGAATGCTAGATTATCCCTGAATAACATAGGCTATGTTTATTTCTAGAAAAATCTAGGGGTCCCTACCAAAACTTGAATAATTGGAATTTTTATATATTTGTAACGAATAAACTCAGAACTACTAGACCGACATTAAAAATTCTTTGATCGTTCGAATGCTATATCATCTCTGAGTAACAAGGGCTATATTTATTGCTAGAAAAAATTAGTGATCCCTACTAAAACTTAAATAATTTGAATTTTTGTATGTTTGAAACGAATAGACTCAAAAACTACTAGACCGACTTCAAAAATTCTTTCACCATTAGAATGCTACGTTATTCCTGAGTAACATAGGCTATATTTATTGCTAGAAAAAATTAGGGATCCCTACTGAAACTTAAATAATTTGATTGTTTATATGTTGGTAGCGAATAAACTCAAAAAGTAGTAGACCGATTTCAAAAATTCTTTGACCTTTAGAATGCTACATTATCCCAGAGTAACATAGGCTATATTTACTGCTAGAAAAAATTAGTGATCCCTACTAAAACTTAAATAATTTGAATTTTTGTATGTTTGAAACGAATAGACTCAAAAACTACTAGACCGACTTCAAAAATTCTTTCACCATTAGAATGCTACGTTATCCCTGAGTAACAAGGGCTATATTTATTGCTAGGAAAAATTAGGGATCCCTACTAAAACGTAAATAATTTGTATGTTTATATGTTTGTAACGAATAAACTCAAAATTTCAAAAAATCTTTCTCCATCAGAATAATACATTATCCATGAGTAACATAGGCTATATTTATTGCTAGAAAAGATTAGAGATCCCTACGAAAACTTGAATAATTTGTATGTTCATATGTTTGTAACGAATAAACTCAAAGACCACTGGACCGATTTCAAAAATTCTTTTACTCTTAGAAAGCTACATTATCCCTGAATAACATAGGCAATATTTAGTGCTAGAAAAAATTAGGGATTCCTACCAAAACTTTTAATAATTTGAATTTTTATATGTTTGTAACGAATAGACTCAAAAACTACTAGAGCGATTTCAAAAATTCTTTTACAATTAGAATGCCACATTATCCCTTAGTAACATAGGCTACGTTTATTGCTAGAAAAAATTGGGGATCCCTACTAAAACTTAAATAATTTGTATGTTTGCATGCTTGTAACGAAGAAACTCAAAGACCACAGGACCGATTTCAAAAATGCATTCGCCATTAGAATGCTTCATTATCCCTGAGTAAGATAGACTATATTTGCTGCACGAAAAAATTAGCGATCCCTACTAAAACTTAAATAATTTGAATTTTTGTATGTTTGTAACGAATAAATTGAAAAATTACTGGACCGATTTCAAAAATTCTTTCACCTTTAGAATGCTAGATTATCCCTGAGAAATATAGGCTATATTTAGTGATAGAACAAATTAGAAATCACTACTAAAACTTAAATAATTTGAATTTTTGTATGTTTGTAACGAAAAGACTAAAAAACTACTGGACCGATTTCAAAAAATCTTTCACCATCAGAATAGTACATTATCCATGAGTAACATTGGCTAAATTTGTTGCTAGAAAAGATTAGGAATCCCTATTAAAACGTAAATAATTTGTATGTTCATATGTTTGTAACGAATAAACTCAAAAACTACTGGACCGATTTCAAAAATTCTTTCACCATTAGTATGCTACGTTATCTCTGAGTAACATAGGCAATATTTATTGCTGGAAAAAATTAGGGATCCCTAGTAAAACTTAAATAATTTGTATGTTTATATGTTTGTAACGAATAAACTGAAAAACTACTGGACCGATTTCAAACATTGTTTCACCTTTTGAATGCTAGATTATCCCTGAATAACATAGGCTATGTTTATTTCTAGAAAAAGCTAGGGGTCCCTACCAAAACTTGAATAATTGGAATTTTTATATATTTGTAACGAATAAACTCAGAACTACTAGACCGACATTAAAAATTCTTTGATCGTTCGAATGCTATATCATCTCTGAGTAACAAGGGCTATATTTATTGCTAGAAAAAATTAGTGATCGCTACTAAAACTTAAATAATTTGAATTTTTGTATGTTTGTAACGAATAAACTCAAAAACAACTGGACCGATTTCAAAAATTCTTTCACCTTTAGAATGCTAGATTATCCCTGAGAAATATAGGCTATATTTAGTGATAGAACAAATTAGAAATCACTACTAAAACTTAAATAATTTGTATTTTTATACGTATGTAACGAATAAACTCAAAAACTGCTAGACCGACATTAAAAATTCTTTGATCGTTCGAATGCTATATCATCTCTGAGAAACAAGGGGAATATTTATTGCTAGAAAAAATTAGTGATCGCTACTAAAACTTAAATAATTTGAATTTTTTGTATGTTTGTAAGGAATAAACTCAAAAACTACTGGACGGATTTTAAAAATGCATTCGCCATTAGAATGCTTCATTATCCCTGAGTAAGATAGACTATATTTGCTGCACGAAAAAATTAGCGATCCCTACTAAAACTTAAATAATTTGAATTTTTGTATGTTTGTAACGAATAAACTGAAAAATTACTGGACCGATTTCAAAAATTCTTTTACCATTAGAAAGCTGCATTATCCCTGAATAAAATAGGCAATATTTATTGCTAGAAAAAATTAGCGATCCCTACTAAAACTTTTAATAATTTGAATTTTTGTATGTTTGTAACGAATAGACTCAAAAACTACTAGAGCGATTTCAAAAATTCTTTCACCTTTAGAATGCCACATTATCCCTGAGTAACATAGGCTACATTTATTGCTAGAAAAAATTAGGGATCCCTACTAAAACTTAAATAATTAGTATTTTTATATGTTTGTAACGAATAAACTCATAAACTACTAGAGTGATTTCAAAAATTCGTTTACACTTAGAATGCTACATTACCCCTGAATAACATAGGCTATATTTATTGCTAGAAAAAATTAGGGATCTCTACAAAAACTTAAATAATTTGAATTTTTGTATGTTTGTAACGAATAAACTCAAAAACCGCGGGACCGATTTCAAAAGTGCTTTCACCGTTAAAATGCCAAATTACCTCTCAGTAATATAGGCAATATTTATCGCTACAAAAATTTGGGAGCCCTACTAAAACTTAAATAATTCGAATTTTTGTATGTTTGTAACGAATAAACGCAAAAACTACTGGACCGATTTGAAAAATTCTTTCACCATTAGAATGCTACGTTATCTTTGGGGAAAATAGGCTATATATATTGGTTGACAAAATTAGGGAGCCCTACTAAAACTTAAATAATTTGAATTTTTGTATGTTTGTAACGAAAAGACTAAAAAACTACTGGACCGATTTCAAAAATTCTTTCACTGTTAGAATGCTACATTATCCCTGAGTAACATAGGCAATATTTATTGCTAGAAAAAATTAGGGATGCTACTAAAACTTTTAATAATTTGAATTTTTGTATGTTTGTAACGAATAGACTCAAAAACTACTGGACCGATTTCAAAAAATCTTTCACCATCAGAATACTACATTATCCATGAGTAACATAGGCTAAATTTGTTGCTAGAAAAGATTAGGGATCCCTATTAAAACGTAAATAATTTGTATGTTCATATGTTTGTAACGAATAAACTAAAAACTACTGGACCGATTTCAAAAATTCTTTCACCATTAGTATTCTACGTTATCTCTGAGTAACATAGGCAATATTTATTGCTGGAAAAAATTAGGGATCTCTAGTAAAACTTAAATAATTTGTATGTTTATATGTTTGTAACGAATAAACTGAAAAACTACTGGACCGATTTCAAACATTGTTTCACCTTTTGAATGCTAGATTATCCCTGAGTAACATAGGCTATGTTTATGTGTAGAAAAAACTAGGGGTCCATCCCAAAAGTTAAATAATTGGAATTTTTATATGTTTGTAACGAATAAACTCAAGAACTACAGGACCGATTTCAAACATCGTTTCACCTTTTGAATGCTACATTATCCCTGAATAACATAGGCTGTGTTTATTTCTAGAAAAATCTAGGGTCCCTACCAAAACTTGAATAATTGGAATTTTTATATATTTGTAACGAATAAATTCAGAACTACTAGACCGACATTAAAAATTCTTTGATCGTTCGAATGCTATATCATCTCTGAGTAACAAGGGCTATATTTATTGCTAGAAAAAATTAGTGATCGCTACTAAAACTTAAATAATTTGAATTTTTGTATGTTTGTAACGAATAAACTCAAAAACTACTGGACCGATTTCAAAAATTCTTTCACCATTAGAATGCTACGTTATCTTCGAGTAAAATAGGCTATATATATTGCTTGGCAAAATTAGGGATCCCTACTAAAACTTAAATAATTTGAATTTTTGTATGTTTGTAACGAAAAGACTCAAAAACTGCTGGACCGATTTCAAAAATTCTTTCACCTTTAGAATGCTAGATTATCCCTGAGAAATATAGGCTACATTTATTGCTAGAAAAAATTAGGGATCCCTACTAAAACTTAAATAATTAGTATTTTTATATGTTTGTAACGAATAAACTCATAAACTACTAGACTGATTTCAAAAATTCGTTTACACTTAGAATGCTACATTACCCCTGAATAACATAGGCTATATTTATTGCTAGAAAAAATTAGGGATCTCTACAAAAACTTAAATAATTTGAATTTTTGTATGTTTGTAACGAATAAACTCAAAAACCGCGGGACCGATTTCAAAAGTGCTTTCACCGTTAAAATGCCAAATTACCCCTCAGTAATATAGGCAATATTTATCGCTACAAAAATTTGGGAGCCCTACTAAAACTTAAATAATTTGAATTTTTGTATGTTTGTAACGAATAAACTCAAAAACTACTGGACCGATTTGAAAAATTCTTTCACCATTAGAATGCTACGTTATCTTTGAGTAAAATAGGCTATATATATTGGTTGACAAAATTAGGGAGCCCTACTAAAACTTAAATAATTTGAATTTTTGTATGTTTGTAACGAAAAGACTAAAAAACTACTGGACCGATTTCAAAAATTCTTTCACTGTTGGAATGCTACCTTATCCCTGAGTAACATAGGCAATATTTATTGCTAGAAAAAATTAGGGATCCTACTAAAACTTTTAATAATTTGAATTTTTGTATGTTTGTAACGAATAGACTCAAAAGCTACTGGACCGATTTTAAAAAATCTTTCACCATCAGAATACTACATTATCCATGAGCAACATAGGCTAAATTTGTTGCTAGAAAAGATTAGGGATCCCTATTAAAACGTAAATAATTTGTATGTTCATATGTTTGTAACGAATAAACTCAAAAACTACTGGACCGATTTCAAAAATTCTTTCACCATTAGTATGCTACGTTATCTCTGAGTAACATAGGCAATATTTATTGCTGGAAAAAATTAGGGATCCCTAGTAAAACTTAAATAATTTGTATGTTTATATGTTTGTAACGAATAAACTGAAAAACTACTGGACCGATTTCAAACATTGATTCACCTTTTGAATGCTAGATTATCCCTGAGTAACATAGGCTATGTTTATGTCTAGAAAAAACTAGGAGTCCCTACCAAAACTTGAATAATTGGAATTTTTATATGTTTGTAACGAATAAACTCAGAACTACTAGACCGACATTAAAAAATCTTTCACCATCAGAATACTACATTATCCATGAGTAACATAGGCTAAATTTGTTGCTAGAAAAGATTAGGGATCCCTATTAAAACGTAAATAATTTGTATGTTCATATGTTTGTAACGAATAAACTCAAAAACTACTGGACCGATTTCAAAAATTCTTTCACCATTAGTATGCTATGTTATCTCTGAGTAACATAGGCAATATTTATTGCTGGAAAAAATTAGGGATCCCTAGTAAAACTTAAATAATTTGAATTTTTGTATGTTTGTAACGAATAAACTCAAAAACCGCGGGACCGATTTCAAAAGTGCTTTCACCGTTAAAATGCCAAATTACCCCTCAGTAATATAGGCAATATTTATCGCTAGAAAAATTTGGGAGCCCTACTAAAACTTAAATAATTTGAATTTTTGTATGTTTGTAACGAATAAACTCAAAAACAACTGGACCGATTTGAAAAATTCTTTCACCATTAGAATGCTACGTTATCTTTGAGTAAAATAGGCTATATATATTGGTTGACAAAATTAGGGAGCCCTACTAAAACTTAAATAATTTGAATTTTTGTATGTTTGTAACGAAAAGACTAAAAAACTACTGGACCGATTTCAAAAATTCTTTCACTGTTGGAATGCTACATTATCCCTGAGTAACATAGGCAATATTTATTGCTAGAAAAAATTAGGGATCCTACTAAAACTTTTAATAATTTGAATTTTTGTATGTTTGTAACGAATAGACTCAAAAACTACTGGACCGATTTTAAAAAATCTTTCACCATCAGAATACTACATTATCCATGAGCAACATAGGCTAAATTTGTTGCTAGAAAAGATTAGGGATCCCTATTAAAACGTAAATAATTTGTATGTTCATATGTTTGTAACGAATAAACTCAAAAACTACTGGACCGATTTCAAAAATTCTTTCACCATTAGTATGCTACGTTATCTCTGAGTAACATAGGCAATATTTATTGCTGGAAAAAATTAGGGATCCCTAGTAAAACTTAAATAATTTGTATGTTTATATGTTTGTAACGAATAAACTGAAAAACTACTGGACCGATTTCAAACATTGATTCACCTTTTGAATGCTAGATTATCCCTGAGTAACATAGGCTATGTTTATGTCTAGAAAAAACTAGGAGTCCCTACCAAAACTTGAATAATTGGAATTTTTATATGTTTGTAACGAATAAACTCAGAACTACTAGACCGACATTAAAAAATCTTTCACCATCAGAATACTACACTATCCATGAGTAACATAGGCTAAATTTGTTGCTAGAAAAGATTAGGGATCCCTATTAAAACGTAAATAATTTGTATGTTCATATGTTTGTAACGAATAAACTCAAAAACTACTGGACCGATTTCAAAAATTCTTTCACCATTAGTATGCTATGTTATCTCTGAGTAACATAGGCAATATTTATTGCTGGAAAAAATTAGGGATCGATAGTAAAACTTAAATAATTTGTATGTTTATATGTTTGTAACGAATAAACTCAAGAACTACAGGACCGATTTCAAACATTGTTTCACCTTTTGAATGCTAGATTATCCCTGAATAACATAGGCTATGTTTATTTCTAGAAAAATCTAGGGGTCCCTACCAAAACTTGAATAATTGGAATTTTTATATATTTGTAACGAATAAACTCAGAACTACTAGACCGACATTAAAAATTCTTTGATCGTTCGAATGCTATATCATCTCTGAGTAACAAGGGCTATATTTATTGCTAGAAAAAATTAGTGATCCCTACTAAAACTTAAATAATTTGAATTTTTGTATGTTTGAAACGAATAGACTCAAAAACTACTAGACCGACTTCAAAAATTCTTTCACCATTAGAATGCTACGTTATTCCTGAGTAACATAGGCTATATTTATTGCTAGAAAAAATTAGGGATCCCTACTGAAACTTAAATAATTTGATTGTTTATATGTTGGTAGCGAATAAACTCAAAAAGTAGTAGACCGATTTCAAAAATTCTTTGACCTTTAGAATGCTACATTATCCCAGAGTAACATAGGCTATATTTACTGCTAGAAAAAATTAGTGATCCCTACTAAAACTTAAATAATTTGAATTTTTGTATGTTTGAAACGAATAGACTCAAAAACTACTAGACCGACTTCAAAAATTCTTTCACCATTAGAATGCTACGTTATCCCTGAGTAACAAGGGCTATATTTATTGCTAGGAAAAATTAGGGATCCCTACTAAAACGTAAATAATTTGTATGTTTATATGTTTGTAACGAATAAACTCAAAATTTCAAAAAATCTTTCTCCATCAGAATAATACATTATCCATGAGTAACATAGGCTATATTTATTGCTAGAAAAGATTAGAGATCCCTACGAAAACTTGAATAATTTGTATGTTCATATGTTTGTAACGAATAAACTCAAAGACCACTGGACCGATTTCAAAAATTCTTTTACTCTTAGAAAGCTACATTATCCCTGAATAACATAGGCAATATTTAGTGCTAGAAAAAATTAGGGATTCCTACCAAAACTTTTAATAATTTGAATTTTTATATGTTTGTAACGAATAGACTCAAAAACTACTAGAGCGATTTCAAAAATTCTTTTACAATTAGAATGCCACATTATCCCTTAGTAACATAGGCTACGTTTATTGCTAGAAAAAATTGGGGTCCCTACTAAAACTTAAATAATTTGTATGTTTGCATGCTTGTAACGAAGAAACTCAAAGACCACAGGACCGATTTCAAAAATGCATTCGCCATTAGAATGCTTCATTATCCCTGAGTAAGATAGACTATATTTGCTGCACGAAAAAATTAGCGATCCCTACTAAAACTTAAATAATTTGAATTTTTGTATGTTTGTAACGAATAAATTGAAAAATTACTGGACCGATTTCAAAAATTCTTTTACCATTAGAAAGCTGCATTATCCCTGAATAAGATAGGCAATATTTATTGCTAAAAAAAATTAGCGATCCCTACTGAAACTCTTAATAATTTGAATTTTTGTATGTTTGTAACGAATAGACTCAAAAACTAGTAGAGCGATTTCAAAAATTCTTTCACCATTAGGATGCCACATTATCCCTGAGTAACATAGGCTACATTTATTGCTAGAAAAAATTAGGGATCCCTACTAAAACTTTTAATAATTTGAATTTTTGTATGTTTGTAACGAATAAACTCATAAACTACTAGACTGATTTCAAAAATTCGTTTACACTTAGAATGCTACATTACCCCTGAATAACATAGGCTATATTTATTGCTAAAAAAAATTAGGGATCTCTACAAAAACTTAAATAATTTGAATTTTTGTATGTTCGTAACGAATAAACTCAAAAACCGCTGGACCGATTTCAAAAGTGCTTTCACCGTTAAAATGCCAAATTACCCCTCAGTAATATAGGCAATATTTATTGCTAGAAAAATTAGGGAGCCCCACTAAAACTTAAATAATTTGAATTTTTGTAGGTTTGTAACGAATAAACTCAAAAACTACTGGACCGATTTGAAAAATTCTTTCACCATTAGAATGTTACGTTATCTTTGAGTAAAATAGGCTATATATATTGGTTGACAAAATTAGGGAGCCCTACTAAAACTTAAATAATTTGAATTTTTGTATGTTTGTAACGAATAGACTCAAAAACTACTGGACCGATTTCAAAAATTCGTTTACACTTAGAATGCTGCATTTCCCCTGAATAACATAGGCTATATTTATTGCTAGAAAAAATTAGGGATCTCTACAAAAACTCAAATAATTTGAATTTTTGTATGTTTGTAACGAATAAACTTAAAAACTGCTGGACCGATTTCAAAAGTGCTTTCACCGATAAAATGCCAAATTACCCCTCAGTAATGTAGGCAATATTTATTGCTAGAAAAATTAGGGTGCCCTACTAAAACTTAAATAATTTGAATTTTTGTATGTTTGTAACGAATAAACTCAAAAACTACTGGACCGATTTGAAAAATTCTTTCACCATTAGAATGCTGCGTTATCTTTGAGTAAAATAGGCTATACATATTGGTTGACAAAATTAGGGATCTCTACAAAAACTTAAATAATTTGAATTTTTGTATGTTTGTAACGAAAAGACTAAAAAACTACTGGACCGATTTCAAAAATTCTTTCACTGTTAGAATGCTACGTTATCCCTGAGTAACATAGGCAATATTTATTGATAAAAAAAATTAGGGATCCTACTAAAACTTTTAATAATTTGAATTTTTGTATGTTTGTAACGAATAGACTCAAAAACTACTGGACCGATTTCAAAAATTCTTTCACCGTTAGAATGCTACGTTATCCCTAAGTAACATAAGATATATTTATTGCTAGAAAAAATTAGGGATCCCGACTAAAACTTAAATAATTTGAATTATTGTATGTTTGTAACAAAGAAACTAAAAAACTACTGGACCGATTTCAAAAAATTTTTCACCATCAGAATACTACATTATCCATGAATAACATAGGCTAAATTTGTTGCTAAAAAAGATTAGGGATCCCTATTAAAACGTAAATAATTTGTATGTTCATATGTTTCTAACGAATAAACTCAAAAACTACTGGACCGATTTCAAAAATTCTTTCACCATTAGTATGCTACGTTATCTCTGAGTAACATAGGCAATATTTATTGCTGGAAAAAATTAGGTATCCCTAGTAAAACTTAAATAATTTGTATGTTTATATGTTTGTAACGAATAAACTGAAAACCTACTGGACCGATTTCAAACATTGTTTCACCTTTTTAATGCTAGATTATCCCTGAGTAACATAGGCTATGTTTATGTCTAGAAAAAACTAGGGGTCCCTACCAAAACTTGAATAATTGAAATTTTTATATGTTTGTAACGAATAAACTCAAGAACTACTAGACCGATTTCAAAAATTCTTTGATCGTTCGAATGTTATATCATCTCTGAGTAACAAGGGCTATATTTATTGCTAGAAAAAATTAGGGATCGCTACTAAAACTTAAATAATTTGTATGTTTATATGTTTGTAACGAATAAACTAAAAATTTCAAAAAATCTTTCTCCATCAGAATAATACATTATCCATGAGTAACATAGGCTATATTTATTGCTAGATAAGATTAGGGATCCCTACTAAAACTTAAATAATTTGTATGTTTGCATGCTTGTAACGAAGAAACTCAAAGACCACAGGACCGATTTCAAAAATTCTTTTACACTTACAATGCTACATTACCCCTGAATAATATAGGCTACATTTATTGCTAGAAAAAATTGGGGATCCCTACTAAAACTTAAATAATTTGTATGTTTACATGCTTGTAACGAAGAAACTCAAAGACCACAGGACCGATTTCAAAAATTCTTTTACACTTAGAATGCTACATTACCCCTGAATAATATAGGCTATATTTATTGCTAGAAAAAATTAGGGATCTCTACAAAAACTTAAATAATTTGAATTTTTGTATGTTTGTAACGAATAAACTCAAAAACTGCTGGACCGATTTCAAAAATTCTTTCACCGTTATAATGCCAAATTACCCATCAGTAATATAGGCAATATTTATTGCTAGAAAAAATTAGGGATCCCTACTAAAACTTTTAATAATTTGAATTTTTTTATGTTTGTAACGAATAGACTCAAAAACTAATAGACCGATTTCAAAAATTCTTTGATCGTTAGATTGCTATATCATCTCTGAGTAACAAGGGCTATATTTATTGCTAGAAAAAATTAGGGATCCCTACTAAAACTTTTAATAATTTGAATTTTTATATGTTTGTAACGAATAGACTCAAAAACTACTAGACCGATTTCAAAAATTCTTTGATCGTTAGATTGCTATATCATCTCTGAGTAACAAGGGCTATATTTGTTGCTAGAAAAAATTAGGGATCCCTACTAAAACTTTTAATAATTAGAATTTTTATATGTTTGTGACGAATAGACTCAAAAACTACCAGACCGATTTCAAAAATTCTTTCACCGTTAGAATGCTACGTTATGCCTGAGTAACATAAGATTTATTTAATGCTAGAAAAAATTAGGGATAACTACTAAAACTTAAATAATTTGAATGTTTATATGTTGGTAACGAATAAACTAAAAAAGTACTAGACCGATTTCAAAAATTCTTTGACCTTTAGAATGCTACATTATCCCTGAGTTACATAGGTGATATTTATTGCTAGAAAAATTAGGGATCCCCACGAAAACTTAAATAATTTGTATTTTTGTATATCTGTAACGAATAAACGCAAAAATTACTGGACCAATTTCAAAAATTCTTTTACCATTAGAATACTACATTATCCCTGAGTAACATAGGCTATATTTACTGCTATAAAAAATTAGGGATCCCGACTAAAATGTAAATAATTTGAATTTTTGTATGTTTGTAACGAAGAAATTAAAAAACTGCTGGACTGATTTCAAAAAATCTTTCACCATCAGAATACTACATTATCCATTAGTAACATAGGCTATATTTATTGCTAGAAAAAATTAGGGATCCCTCCTAAAACTTAAATAATTTGTATTTTTGTATGACTGTAACGAATAAACTCAAAAACTACTGGAATGATGTCAAAAATTCTTTTACACTTAGAATGCCACATTATCCCCTAGTAACATACGCTATATTTATTTCTAGAAAAAGTTAGGGATCCCTACTAAAACTTAAATAATTTGAATTTTTGTATGTTTGTAACGAAAAGACTCAAAAACTACTGGACCGATTTCAAAAATTCTTTCACCGTTAGAATGCTACATTATCCCTGTGTAACATAGGCAATATTTATTGCTAGAAAAAATTAGGGATTCCTACTAAAACTTTTAATAATTTGAATTTTTGCATATTTGTAACGAAAAGACTCAAAAACTGCTGGACCGATTTCAAAAATTCTTTCACCGTTAGAATACTACGTTATCCCTGAGTAACATAAGATATATTTATTGCTAGAAAAAATTAAGGATCCCTACTAAAACTTAAATAATTTGAATGTATATATGTTGGTAACGAATAAACTCAAAAAGTAGTAGACCGATTTCAAAAATTATTTGACCTTTAGAATGCTACATTATCCCTGAGTAAAATAGGCTATATTTACTGCTAGAAAAAATTAGGGATCCCTACTAAAACTTAAATAATTTGAATGTTTATATGTTGGTAACGAATAAACTCAAAAAGTAGTAGACCGATTTGATAAAATCTTTCACCATCAGAATACTACATTATCCATTAGTAATATAGGCTATATTTATTGCTAGAAAAAATTAGGGATTCCTACTAAAACTTTTAATAATTTGAATTTTTATATGTTTGTAACGAATAGACTCAAAAACTACTAGACCGATTTCCAAAATTCTTTAACCGTTAGAATGCTACGTTATCCCTGAGTAACATAAGATATAATTATTGCTAGAAAAAATTAGGGATCCCTACTAAAACTTAAATAATTTGTATTTTTGTATGACTGTAACGAATAAACTCAAAAACTACTGGACCGATTTCAAAAATTCTTTCACCATTAGAATGCTACATTATCTTTGAGTAAAATAGGCTATATATATTGCTAGAAAAAATTATGGATCTCCACAAAAACTTAAATAATTTGAATTTTTGTGTGTTTGTAACGAATAAACTCAAAAACTGCTGGACCGATTTCAAAAATGCTTTCACCGTTAAAATGCCAAATTACCCGTCAGTAATATAGGCAATATTTATTGCTAGAAAAAGTTAGGGAGCCCTACTAAAACTTAAATAATTTGAATTTTTGTATGTTTGTAACGAATAAACTCAAAAACTACTGGACCGATTTGAAAAATTCTTTGATCGTTAGATTGCTATATCATCTCTGAGTAACAAGGGCTATATTTATTGCTAGAAAAAATTAGGGATCCCTACTAAAACTTTTAATAATTTGAATTTTTATATGTTTGTAACGAATAGACTCAAAAACTACTAGACCGATTTCAAAAATTCTTTGATCGTTAGATTGCTATATCATCTCTGAGTAACATAGGCTATATTTACTGATAGAAAAAATTAGGGATCCCTACTAAAACTTAAATAATTTGTATTTTTGTATGACTGTAACGAATAAACTCAAAAACAACTGGACTGATTTCAAAAATTCGTTTACAGTTAGAATGCTACATTACCCGTGAATAACATAGGCCATATTTATTGCTAGAAAAAATTATGGATTCCCACTAAAACTTAAATAATTTGAATTTTTGTATGTTTGTAACGAATAAACTCAAAAACTACTGGACCGATTTCAAAAATTCTTTCACCATTAGAATGCTACGCTATCTTTGAGTAAAATAGGCTATATATATTGCTTGAAAAAATTAGGGATCCCTACTAAAACTTAAATAATTTGAATTTTTGTATGTTTGTAGAGAAAAGACTCGAAAACTAATGGACCGATTTCAAAAATTCTTTTACACTTAGAATGCTACATTACCCCTGAATAACATAGGCTATATTTATTGCTAGGAAAAATTAGGGATCTCTACAAAAACTTAAATAATTTGAATTTTTGTAAGTTCGTAACGCATAAACTCAAAAACTGCTGGACCGATTCCAAAAGTGCTTTCACCGTTAAAATGCCAAATTACCCCTCAGTAATATAGGCAATATTTATTGCTAGAAAAATTAGGGAGCCCTACTAAAACTTAAATAATTTGAATTTTTGTATGTTTGTAACGAATAAACTCAAAAACTACTGGACCGATTTGAAAAATTCTTTGATCGTTAGATTGCTATATCATCTCTGAGTAACAAGGGCTATATTTGTTGCTAGAAAAAATTAGGGATCCCTACTAAAACTTTTAATAATTTGAATTTTTATATGTTTGTGACGAATAGACTCAAAAACTACCAGACCGATTTCAAAAATTCTTTCACCGTTAGAATGCTACGTTATGCCTGAGTAACAAAAGATTTATTTAATGCTAGAAAAAATTAGGGATCCCTACTAAAACTTAAATAATTTGAATTTTTGTATGTTTGTAACGAAGAAACTAAAAAACTACTGGACTGATTTCAAAAATTCTTTCACCGTTAGAATACTACGTTATCCCTGAGTAACATAAGATATATTTATTGCTAGAAAAAATTAAGGATCCCTACTAAAACTTAAATAATTTGAATGTATATATGTTGGTAACGAATAAACTCAAAAAGTAGTAGACCGATTTCAAAAATTCTTTGACCTTTAGAATGCTACATTATCCCTGAGTAACATAGGCTATATTTACTGCTAGAAAAAATTAGGGATCCCTACTAAAACTTAAATAATTTGAATGTTTATATGTTGGTAACGAATAAACTCAAAAAGTAGTAGACCGATTTGAAAAAATCTTTCACCATCAGAATACTACATTATCCATTAGTAACATAGGCTATATTTATTGCTAGAAAAAATTAGGGATTCCTACTAAAACTTTTAATAATTTGAATTTTTATATGTTTGTAACGAATAGACTCAAAAACTACTAGACCGATTTCCAAAATTCTTTAACCGTTAGAATGCTACGTTATCCCTGAGTAACATAAGATATAATTATTGCTAGAAAAAATTAGGGATCCCTACTAAAACTTAAATAATTTGTATTTTTGTATGACTGTAACGAATAAACTCAAAAACTACTGGACTGATTTCAAAAATTCGTTTACACTTAGAATGCTACATTATCCCTGAGTAACATAGGCTATATTTACTGATAGAAAAAATTAGGGATCCCTACTAAAACTTAAATAATTTGTATTTTTGTATGACTGTAACGAATAAACTCAAAAACTACTGGACTGATTTCAAAAATTCGTTTACAGTTAGAATGCTACATTACCCGTGAATAACATAGGCCATATTTATTGCTAGAAAAAATTATGGATCTCCACAAAAACTTAAATAATTTGAATTTTTGTGTGTTTGTAACGAATAAACTCAAAAACTACTGGACCGATTTCAAAAATTCTTTCACCATTAGAATGCTACGTTATCTTTGAGTAAAATAGGCTATATATATTGCTTGAAAAAATTAGGGATCCCTACTAAAACTTAAATAATTTGAATTTTTGTATGTTCGTAACGAAAAGACTCGAAAACTATTGGACCGATTTCAAAAATTCTTTTACACTTAGAATGCTACATTACCCCTGAATAACATAGGCTATATTTATTGCTAGGAAAAATTAGGGATCTCTACAAAAACTTAAATAATTTGAATTTTTGTAAGTTCGTAACGCATAAACTCAAAAACTGCTGGACCGATTCCAAAAGTGCTTTCACCGTTAAAATGCCAAATTACCCCTCAGTAATATAGGCAATATTTATTGCTAGAAAAAGTTAGGGATCCCCACTAAAACTTAAATAATTTGAATTTTTGTATGTTTGTAACGAATAAACTCAAAAACTACTGGACCGATTTCAAAAATTCTTTCACCATTAGAATGCTACGTTATCTTTGAGTAAAATAGGCTATATATATTGCTTGAAAAAATTAGGGATCCCTACTAAAACTTAAATAATTTGAATTTTTGTATGTTTGTAACGAAAAGACTCGAAAACTATTGGACCGATTTCAAAAATTCTTTTACACTTAGAATGCTACATTACCCCTGAATAACATAGGCTATATTTATTGCTAGGAAAAATTAGGGATCTCTACAAAAACTTAAATAATTTGAATTTTTGTAAGTTCGTAACGCATAAACTCAAAAACTGCTGGACCGATTCCAAAAGTGCTTTCACCGTTAAAATGCCAAATTACCCCTCAGTAATATAGGCAATATTTATTGCTAGAAAAATTAGGGAGCCCTACTAAAACTTAAATAATTTGAATTTTTGTATGTTTGTAACGAATAAACTTAAAAACTACTGGACCGATTTGAAAAATTCTTTGATCGTTAGATTGCTATATCATCTCTGAGTAACAAGGGCTATATTTATTGCTAGAAAAAATTAGGGATCCCTACTAAAACTTTTAATAATTTGAATTTTTATATGTTTGTAACGAATAGACTCAAAAACTACTAGACCGATTTCAAAAATTGTTTGATCGTTAGATTGCTATATCATCTCTGAGTAACAAGGGCTATATTTGTTGCTAGAAAAAATTAGGGATCCCTACTAAAACTTTTAATAATTTGAATTTTTATATGTTTGTGACGAATAGACTCAAAAACTACCAGACCGATTTCAAAAATTCTTTCACCGTTAGAATGCTACGTTATGCCTGAGTAACATAAGATTTATTTAATGCTAGAAAAAATTAGGGATCCCTACTAAAAATTAAATAATTTGAATGTTTATATGTTGGTAACGAATAAACTAAAAAAGTACTAGACCGATTTCAAAAATTCTTTGACCTTTAGAATGCTACATTATCCCTGAGTTACATAGGTGATATTTATTGCTAGAAAAATTAGGGATCCCCACGAAAACTTAAATAATTTGTATTTTTGTATATCTGTAACGAATAAACGCAAAAATTACTGGACCGATTTCAAAAATTCTTTGACCTTTAGAATACTACATTATCCATTAGTAACATAGGCTATATTTATTGCTAGAAAAAATTAGGGATCCCTCCTAAAACTTAAATAATTTGTATTTTTGTATGACTGTAACGAATAAACTCAAAAACTACTGGAATGATGTCAAAAATTCTTTTACACTTAGAATGCCACATTATCCCCTAGTAACATACGCTATATTTATTTCTAGAAAAAGTTAGGGATCGCTACTAAAACTTAAATAATTTGAATTTTTGTATGTTTGTAACGAAAAGACTCAAAAACTACTGGACCGATTTCAAAAATTCTTTCACCGTTAGAATGCTACATTATCCCTGTGTAACATAGGCAATATTTATTGCTAGAAAAAATTAGGGATTCCTACTAAAACTTTTAATAATTTGAATTTTTGTATATTTGTAACGAAAAGACTCAAAAACTACTGGACCGATTTCAAAAATTCTTTCACCGTTAGAATACTACGTTATCCCTGAGTAACATAAGATATATTTATTGCTAGAAAAAATTAAGGATCCCTACTAAAACTTAAATAATTTGAATGTATATATGTTGGTAACGAATAAACTCAAAAAGTAGTAGACGGATTTTAAAAATTCTTTGACCTTTAGAATGCTACATTATCCCTGAGTAACATAGGCTCTATTTACTGCTAGAAAAAATTAGGGATCCCTACTAAAACTTAAATAATTTGAATGTTTATATGTTGGTAACGAATAAACTCAAAAAGTAGTAGACCGATTTGAAAAAATCTTTCACCATCAGAATACTACATTATCCATTAGTAACATAGGCTATATTTATTGCTAGAAAAAATTAGGGATTCCTACTAAAACTTTTAATAATTTGAATTTTTATATGTTTGTAACGAATAGACTCAAAAACTACTAGACCGATTTCCAACATTCTTTAACCGTTAGAATGCTACGTTATCCCTGAGTAACATAAGATATAATTATTGCTAGAAAAAATTAGGGATCCCTACTAAAACTTAAATAATTTGTATTTTTGTATGACTGTAACGAATAAACTCAAAAACTACTGGACTGATTTCAAAAATTCGTTTACACTTAGAATGCTACATTATCCCTGAGTAACATAGGCTATATTTACTGATAGAAAAAATTAGGGATCCCTACTAAAACTTAAATAATTTGTATTTTTGTATGACTGTAACGAATAGACTCAAAAACTACTGGACTGATTTCAAAAATTCGTTTACAGTTAGAATGCTACATTACCCGTGAATAACATAGGCCATATTTATTGCTAGAAAAATTTATGGATCTCCACAAAAACTTAAATAATTTGAATTTTTGTGTGTTTGTAACGAATAAACTCAAAAACTGCTGGACCGATTTCAAAAATGCTTTCACCGTTAAAATGCCAAATTACCCGTCAGTAATATAGGCAATATTTATTGCTAGAAAAAGTTAGGGATCCCCACTAAAACTTAAATAATTTGAATTTTTGTATGTTTGTAACGAATAAACTCAAAAACTACTGGACCGATTTCAAAAATTCTTTCACCATTAGAATGCTACGTTATCTTTGAGTAAAATAGGCTATATATATTGCTTGAAAAAATTAGGGATCCCTACTAAAACTTAAATAATTTGAATTTTTGTATGTTTGTAACGAAAAGACTCGAAAACTATTGGACCGATTTCAAAAATTCTTTTACACTTAGAATGCTACATTACCCCTGAATAACATAGGCTATATTTATTGCTAGGAAAAATTAGGGATCTCTACAAAAATTTAAATAATTTGAATTTTTGTAAGTTCGTAACGCATAAACTCAAAAACTGCTGGACCGATTCCAAAAGTGCTTTCACCGTTAAAATGCCAAATTACCCCTCAGTAATATAGGCAATATTTATTGCTAGAAAAATTAGGGAGCCCTACTAAAACTTAAATAATTTGAATTTTTGTATGTTTGTAACGAATAAACTCAAAAACTACTGGACCGATTTGAAAAATTCTTTCACCATTAGAATGCTACATTATCCCTGAGTAACATAGGCTATATTTACTGCTAGAAAAAATTAGGGATCCCGACTAAAACGTAAATAATTTGAATTTTTGTATGTTTGTAACGAAGAAACTAAAAAAGTAGTAGACCGATTTCAACAAATCTTTCACCATCAGAATACTACATTATCTATTAGTAACATAGGCTATATTTATTGCTAGAAAAAATTAGCGATCCCTACTAAAACTCTTAATAATTTGAATTTTTGTATGTTTGTAACGAATAGACTCAAAAACTACTAGAGCGATTTCAAAAATTCTTTCACCATTAGAATGCCACATTATCCCTTAGTAACATAGGCTACATTTATTGCTGGAAAAAATTGGGGATCCCTACTAAAACTTAAATAATTTGTATGTTTGCATTCTTGTAACGAAGAAACTCAAAGACCACAGGACCGATTTCAAAAAGTCTTTTACACTTAGAATGCTACATTACCCCTGAATAACATAGGCTATATTTATTGCTAGGAAAAATTAGGGATCTCTACAAAAACTTAAATAATTTGAATTTTTGTAAGTTCGTAACGCATAAACTCAAAAACTACTGGACCGATTTGAAAAATTCTTTCACCATTAGAATGCTACATTATCCCTGAGTAACATAGGCTATATTTACTGCTAGAAAAAATTAGGGATCCCGACTAAAACGTAAATAATTTGAATTTTTGTATGTTTGTAACGAAGAAACTAAAAAACTACTGGACTGATTTCAAAAAATCTTTCACCATCAGAATACTACATTATCCATTAGTAACATAGGCTATATATATTGCTTGAAAAAATTAGGGATCCCTACTAAAACTTAAATAATTTGAATTTTTGTATGTTTGTAACGAAAAGACTCGAAAACTATTGGACCGATTTCAAAAATTCTTTTACACTTAGAATGCTACATTACCCCTGAATAACATAGGCTATATTTATTGCTAGGAAAAATTAGGGATCTCTACAAAAACTTAAATAATTTGAATTTTTGTAAGTTCGTAACGCATAAACTCAAAAACTGCTGGACCGATTCCAAAAGTGCTTTCACCGTTAAAATGCCAAATTACCCCTCAGTAATATAGGCAATATTTATTGCTAGAAAAATTAGGGAGCCCTACTAAAACTTAAATAATTTGAATTTTTGTATGTTTGTAACGAATAAACTCAAAAACTACTGGACCGATTTGAAAAATTCTTTGATCGTTAGATTGCTATATCATCTCTGAGTAACAAGGGCTATATTTGTTGCTAGAAAAAATTAGGGATCCCTACTAAAACTTTTAATAATTTGAATTTTTATATGTTTGTGACGAATAGACTCAAAAACTACCAGACCGATTTCAAAAATTCTTTCACCGTTAGAATGCTACGTTATGCCTGAGTAACATAAGATTTATTTAATGCTAGAAAAAATTAGGGATCCCTACTAAAACTTAAATAATTTGAATGTTTATATGTTGGTAACGAATAAACTAAAAAAGTACTAGACCGATTTCAAAAATTCTTTGACCTTTAGAATGCTACATTATCCCTGAGTTACATAGGTGATATTTATTGCTAGAAAAATTAGGGATCCCCACGAAAACTTAAATAATTTGTATTTTTGTATATCTGTAACGAATAAACGCAAAAATTACTGGACCAATTTCAAAAATTCTTTTACCATGAGAATACTACATTATCCCTGAGTAACATAGGCTATATTTACTGCTAGAAAAAATTAGGGATCCCGACTAAAACGTAAATAATTTGAATTTTTGTATGTTTGTAACGAAGAAACTAAAAAACTACTGGACTGATTTCAAAAAATCTTTCACCATTAGAATACTACATTATCCATTAGTAACATAGGCTATATTTATTGCTAGAAAAAATTAGGGATCCCTCCTAAAACTTAAATAATTTGTATTTTTGTATGACTGTAACGAATAAACTCAAAAACTACTGGAATGATGTCAAAAATTCTTTTACACTTAGAATGCCACATTATCCCCTAGTAACATACGCTATATTTATTTCTAGAAAAAGTTAGGGATCCCTACTAAAACTTAAATAATTTGAATTTTTGTATGTTTGTAACGAAAAGACTCAAAAACCACTGGACCGATTTCAAAAATTCTTTCACCGTTAGAATGCTACATTATCCCTGTGTAACATAGGCAATATTTATTGCTAGAAAAAATTAGGGATTCCTACTAAAACTTTTAATAATTTGAATTTTTGTATATTTGTAACGAAAAGACTCAAAAACTACTGGACCGATTTCAAAAATTCTTTCACCGTTAGAATACTACGTTATCCCTGAGTAACATAAGATATATTTATTGCTAGAAAAAATTAAGGATCCCTACTAAAACTTAAATAATTTGAATGTATATATGTTGGTAACGAATAAACTCAAAAAGTAGTAGACCGATTTCAAAAATTCTTTGACCTTTAGAATGCTACATTATCCCTGAGTAACATAGGCTATATTTACTGCTAGAAAAAATTAGGGATCCCTACTAAAACTTAAATAATTTGAATGTTTATATGTTGGTAACGAATAAACTCAAAAAGTAGTAGACCGATTTGAAAAAATCTTTCACCATCAGAATACTACATTATCCATTAGTAACATAGGCTATATTTATTGCTAGAAAAAATTAGGGATTCCTACTAAAACTTTTAATAATTTGAATTTTTATATGTTTGTAACGAATAGACTCAAAAACTACTAGACCGATTTCCAAAATTCTTTAACCGTTAGAATGCTACGTTATCCCTGAGTAACATAAGATATAATTATTGCTAGAAAAAATTAGGGATCCCTACTAAAACTTAAATAATTTGTATTTTTGTATGACTGTAACGAATAAACTCAAAAACTACTGGACTGATTTCAAAAATTCGTTTACACTTAGAATGCTACATTATCCCTGAGTAACATAGGCTATATTTACTGATAGAAAAAATTAGGGATCCCTACTAAAACTTAAATAATTTGTATTTTTGTATGACTGTAACGAATAAACTCAAAAACTACTGGACTGATTTCAAAAATTCGTTTACAGTTAGAATGCTACATTACCCGTGAATAACATAGGCCATATTTATTGCTAGAAAAAATTATGGATCTCCACAAAAACTTAAATAATTTGAATTTTTGTGTGTTTGTAACGAATAAACTCAAAAACTACTGGACCGATTTCAAAAATTCTTTCACCATTAGAATGCTACGTTATCTTTGAGTAAAATAGGCTATATATATTGCTTGAAAAAATTAGGGATCCCTACTAAAACTTAAATAATTTGAATTTTTGTATGTTTGTAACGAAAAGACTCGAAAACTATTGGACCGATTTCAAAAATTCTTTTACACTTAGAATGCTACATTACCCCTGAATAACATAGGCTATATTTATTGCTAGGAAAAATTAGGGATCTCTACAAAAACTTAAATAATTTGAATTTTTGTAAGTTCGTAACGCATAAACTCAAAAACTGCTGGACCGATTCCAAAAGTGCTTTCACCGTTAAAATGCCAAATTACCCCTCAGTAATATAGGCAATATTTATTGCTAGAAAAAGTTAGGGATCCCCACTAAAACTTAAATAATTTGAATTTTTGTATGTTTGTAACGAATAAACTCAAAAACTACTGGACCGATTTCAAAAATTCTTTCACCATTAGAATGCTACGTTATCTTTGAGTAAAATAGGCTATATATATTGCTTGAAAACATTAGGGATCCCTACTAAAACTTAAATAATTTGAATTTTTGTATGTTTGTAACGAAAAGACTCGAAAACTATTGGACCGATTTCAAAAATTCTTTTACACTTAGAATGCTACATTACCCCTGAATAACATAGGCTATATTTATTGCTAGGAAAAATTAGGGATCTCTACAAAAACTTAAATAATTTGAATTTTTGTAAGTTCGTAACGCATAAACTCAAAAACTGCTGGACCGATTCCAAAAGTGCTTTCACCGTTAAAATGCCAAATTACCCCTCAGTAATATAGGCAATATTTATTGCTAGAAAAATTAGGGAGCCCTACTAAAACTTAAATAATTTGAATTTTTGTATGTTTGTAACGAATAAACTTAAAAACTACTGGACCGATTTCAAAAATTCTTTGATCGTTAGATTGCTATATCATCTCTGAGTAACAAGGGCTATATTTGTTGCTAGAAAAAATTAGGGATCCCTACTAAAACTTTTAATAATTTGAATTTTTATATGTTTGTGACGAATAGACTCAAAAACTACCAGACCGATTTCAAAAACTCTTTCACCGTTAGAATGCTACGTTATGCCTGAGTAACATAAGATTTATTTAATGCTAGAAAAAATTAGGGATCCCTACTAAAAATTAAATAATTTGAATGTTTATATGTTGGTAACGAATAAACTAAAAAAGTACTAGACCGATTTCAAAAATTCTTTGACCTTTAGAATGCTACATTATCCCTGAGTAACATAGGCTATATTTACTGCTAGAAAAAATTAGGGATCCCGACTAAAACGTAAATAATTTGAATTTTTGTATGTTTGTAACGAAGAAACTAAAAAACTACTGGACTGATTTCAAAAAATCTTTCACCATCAGAATACTACATTATCCATTAGTAACATAGGCTATATTTATTGCTAGAAAAAATTAGGGATCCCTCCTAAAACTTAAATAATTTGTATTTTTGTATGACTGTAACGAATAAACTCAAAAACTACATTAATGATGTCAAAAATTCTTTTACACTTAGAATGCCACATTATCCCTGAGTAACATAGGCTATATTTACTGCTAGAAAAAATTAGGGATCCCTATTAAAACGTAAATAATTTGTATGTTCATATGTTGGTAACGAATAAACTCAAAAAGTAGTAGACCGATTTGAAAAAATCTTTCACCATCAGAATACTACATTATCCATTAGTAACATAGGCTATATTTATTGCTAGAAAAAATTAGGGATTCCTACTAAAACTTTTAATAATTTGAATTTTTATATGTTTGTAACGAATAGACTCAAAAACTACTAGACCGATTTCCAACATTCTTTAACCGTTAGAATGCTACGTTATCCCTGAGTAACATAAGATATAATTATTGCTAGAAAAAATTAGGGATCCCTACTAAAACTTAAATAATTTGTATTTTTGTATGACTGTAACGAATAAACTCAAAAACTACTGGACTGATTTCAAAAATTCGTTTACAGTTAGAATGCTACATTACCCGTGAATAACATAGGCCATATTTATTGCTAGAAAAATTTATGGATCTCCACAAAAACTTAAATAATTTGAATTTTTGTGTGTTTGTAACGAATAAACTCAAAAACTGCTGGACCGATTTCAAAAATGCTTTCACCGTTAAAATGCCAAATTACCCGTCAGTAATATAGGCAATATTTATTGCTAGAAAAAGTTAGGGATCCCCACTAAAACTTAAATAATTTGAATTTTTGTATGTTTGTAACGAATAAACTCAAAAACTACTGGACCGATTTCAAAAATTCTTTCACCATTAGAATGCTACGTTATCTTTGAGTAAAATAGGCTATATATATTGCTTGAAAAAATTAGGGATCCCTACTAAAACTTAAATAATTTGAATTTTTGTATGTTTGTAACGAAAAGACTCGAAAACTATTGGACCGATTTCAAAAATTCTTTTACACTTAGAATGCTACATTACCCCTGAATAACATAGGCTATATTTATTGCTAGGAAAAATTAGGGATCTCTACAAAAATTTAAATAATTTGAATTTTTGTAAGTTCGTAACGCATAAACTCAAAAACTGCTGGACCGATTCCAAAAGTGCTTTCACCGTTAAAATGCCAAATTACCCCTCAGTAATATAGGCAATATTTATTGCTAGAAAAATTAGGGAGCCCTACTAAAACTTAAATAATTTGAATTTTTGTATGTTTGTAACGAATAAACTCAAAAACTACTGGACCGATTTGAAAAATTCTTTCACCATTAGAATGCTACATTATCCCTGAGTAACATAGGCTATATTTACTGCTAGAAAAAATTAGGGATCCCGACTAAAACGTAAATAATTTGAATTTTTGTATGTTTGTAACGAAGAAACTAAAAAAGTAGTAGACCGATTTCAACAAATCTTTCACCATCAGAATACTACATTATCTATTAGTAACATAGGCTATATTTATTGCTAGAAAAAATTAGCGATCCCTACTAAAACTCTTAATAATTTGAATTTTTGTATGTTTGTAACGAATAGACTCAAAAACTACTAGAGCGATTTCAAAAATTCTTTCACCATTAGAATGCCACATTATCCCTTAGTAACATAGGCTACATTTATTGCTGGAAAAAATTGGGGATCCCTACTAAAACTTAAATAATTTGTATGTTTGCATTCTTGTAACGAAGAAACTCAAAGACCACAGGACCGATTTCAAAAAGTCTTTTACACTTAGAATGCTACATTACCCCTGAATAACATAGGCTATATTTATTGCTAGGAAAAATTAGGGATCTCTACAAAAACTTAAATAATTTGAATTTTTGTAAGTTCGTAACGCATAAACTCAAAAACTACTGGACCGATTTGAAAAATTCTTTCACCATTAGAATGCTACATTATCCCTGAGTAACATAGGCTATATTTACTGCTAGAAAAAATTAGGGATCCCTATTAAAACGTAAATAATTTGTATGTTCATATGTTTGTAACGAATAAACTCAAAAACTACTGGACCGATTTGAAAAATTCTTTCACCATTAGAATGCTACATTATCCCTGAGTAACATAGGCTATATTTACTGATAGAAAAAATTAGGGATCCCTACTAAAACTTAAATAATTTGTATTTTTGTATGACTGTAACGAATAGACTCAAAAACTACTGGACTGATTTCAAAAATTCGTTTACAGTTAGAATGCTACATTACCCGTGAATAACATAGGCCATATTTATTGCTAGAAAAATTTATGGATCTCCACAAAAACTTAAATAATTTGAATTTTTGTGTGTTTGTAACGAATAAACTCAAAAACTGCTGGACCGATTTCAAAAATGCTTTCACCGTTAAAATGCCAAATTACCCGTCAGTAATATAGGCAATATTTATTGCTAGAAAAAGTTAGGGATCCCCACTAAAACTTAAATAATTTGAATTTTTGTATGTTTGTAACGAAGAAACTAAAAAACTACTGGACTGATTTCAAAAAATCTTTCACCATCAGAATACTACATTATCCATTAGTAACATAGGCTATATTTATTGCTAGAAAAAATTAGGGATCCCTCCTAAAACTTAAATAATTTGTATTTTTGTATGACTGTAACGAATAAACTCAAAAACTACATTAATGATGTCAAAAATTCTTTTACACTTAGAATGCCACATTATCCCTGAGTAACATAGGCTATATTTACTGCTAGAAAAAATTAGGGATCCCTATTAAAACGTAAATAATTTGTATGTTCATATGTTGGTAACGAATAAACTCAAAAAGTAGTAGACCGATTTGAAAAAATCTTTCACCATCAGAATACTACATTATCCATTAGTAACATAGGCTATATTTATTGCTAGAAAAAATTAGGGATTCCTACTAAAACTTTTAATAATTTGAATTTTTATATGTTTGTAACGAATAGACTCAAAAACTACTAGACCGATTTCCAACATTCTTTAACCGTTAGAATGCTACGTTATCCCTGAGTAACATAAGATATAATTATTGCTAGAAAAAATTAGGGATCCCTACTAAAACTTAAATAATTTGTATTTTTGTATGACTGTAACGAATAAACTCAAAAACTACTGGACTGATTTCAAAAATTCGTTTACAGTTAGAATGCTACATTACCCGTGAATAACATAGGCCATATTTATTGCTAGAAAAATTTATGGATCTCCACAAAAACTTAAATAATTTGAATTTTTGTGTGTTTGTAACGAATAAACTCAAAAACTGCTGGACCGATTTCAAAAATGCTTTCACCGTTAAAATGCCAAATTACCCGTCAGTAATATAGGCAATATTTATTGCTAGAAAAAGTTAGGGATCCCCACTAAAACTTAAATAATTTGAATTTTTGTATGTTTGTAACGAATAAACTCAAAAACTACTGGACCGATTTCAAAAATTCTTTCACCATTAGAATGCTACGTTATCTTTGAGTAAAATAGGCTATATATATTGCTTGAAAAAATTAGGGATCCCTACTAAAACTTAAATAATTTGAATTTTTGTATGTTTGTAACGAAAAGACTCGAAAACTATTGGACCGATTTCAAAAATTCTTTTACACTTAGAATGCTACATTACCCCTGAATAACATAGGCTATATTTATTGCTAGGAAAAATTAGGGATCTCTACAAAAATTTAAATAATTTGAATTTTTGTAAGTTCGTAACGCATAAACTCAAAAACTGCTGGACCGATTCCAAAAGTGCTTTCACCGTTAAAATGCCAAATTACCCCTCAGTAATATAGGCAATATTTATTGCTAGAAAAATTAGGGAGCCCTACTAAAACTTAAATAATTTGAATTTTTGTATGTTTGTAACGAATAAACTCAAAAACTACTGGACCGATTTGAAAAATTCTTTCACCATTAGAATGCTACATTATCCCTGAGTAACATAGGCTATATTTACTGCTAGAAAAAATTAGGGATCCCGACTAAAACGTAAATAATTTGAATTTTTGTATGTTTGTAACGAAGAAACTAAAAAAGTAGTAGACCGATTTCAACAAATCTTTCACCATCAGAATACTACATTATCTATTAGTAACATAGGCTATATTTATTGCTAGAAAAAATTAGCGATCCCTACTAAAACTCTTAATAATTTGAATTTTTGTATGTTTGTAACGAATAGACTCAAAAACTACTAGAGCGATTTCAAAAATTCTTTCACCATTAGAATGCCACATTATCCCTTAGTAACATAGGCTACATTTATTGCTGGAAAAAATTGGGGATCCCTACTAAAACTTAAATAATTTGTATGTTTGCATTCTTGTAACGAAGAAACTCAAAGACCACAGGACCGATTTCAAAAAGTCTTTTACACTTAGAATGCTACATTACCCCTGAATAACATAGGCTATATTTATTGCTAGGAAAAATTAGGGATCTCTACAAAAACTTAAATAATTTGAATTTTTGTAAGTTCGTAACGCATAAACTCAAAAACTACTGGACCGATTTGAAAAATTCTTTCACCATTAGAATGCTACATTATCCCTGAGTAACATAGGCTATATTTACTGCTAGAAAAAATTAGGGATCCCTATTAAAACGTAAATAATTTGTATGTTCATATGTTTGTAACGAATAAACTCAAAAACTACTGGACCGATTTCAAAAATTCTTTCACCATTAGTATGCTACGTTATCTCTGAGGAACATAGGCAATATTTATTGCTGGAAAAAATTAGGGATCCCTAGTAAAACTTAAATAATTTGTATGTTTATATGTTTGTAACGAATAAACTGAAAACCTACTGGACCGATTTCAAACATTGTTTCACCTTTTGAATGCTAGATTATCCCTGAGTAACATAGGCTATGTTTATGTCTAGAAAAAACTAGGGGTCCTTACCAAAACTTGAATAATTGGAATTTTTATATGTTTGTAACGAATAAACTCAAGAACTACTAGACAGACATTAAAAATTCTTTGATCGTTCGAATGCTATATCATCTCTGAGTAACAAGGGCTATATTTATTGCTAGAAAAAATTAGGGATCGCTACTAAAACTTAAATAATTTGTATGTTTATATGTTTGTAACGAATAAACTCAAAATTTCAAAAAATCTTTCTCCATCAGAATAATACATTATCCATGAGTAACATAGGCTATATTTATTGCTAGAAAAGATTAGGGATCCCTACGAAAACTTGAATAATTTGTATGTTCATATGTTTGTAACGAATAAACTCAAAAACTACTGGACCGATTTCAAAAATTCTTTTACCATTAGAAAGCTACGTTATCCCTTAGTAACATAGGCTACATTTATTGCTAGAAAAAATTGGGGATCCCTACTAAAACTTAAATAATTTGTATGTTTGCATGCTTGTAACGAAGAAACTCAAAGACCACAGGACCGATTTCAAAAATTCTTTTACACTTAGAATGCTACATTACCCGTGAATAATATAGGCTATATTTATTGCTAGAAAAAATTAGGGATCTCTACAAAAACTTAAATAATTTGAATTTTTGTATGTTTGTAACGAATAAACTCAAAAGCTACTAGACCGATTTCAAACATTCTTTGATCGTTAGATTGCTATATCATCTCTGAGTAACAAGGGCTATATTTATTGCTAGAAAAAATTAGGGATCCCTACTAAAACTTTTAATAATTTGAATTTTTATATGTTTGTAACGAATAGACTCAAAAACTACTAGACCGATTTCAAAAATTCTTTGATCGTTAGATTGCTATATCATCTGTGAGTAACAAGGGCTATATTTGTTGCTAGAAAAAATTAGGGATCCCTACTAAAACTTTTAATAATTTGAATTTTTATATGCTTGTGACGAATAGACTCAAAAACTACCAGACCGATTTCAAAAATTCTTTTACCGTTAGAATGCTACGTTATGCATGAGTAACATAAGATTTATTTAATGCTAGAAAAAATTAGGGATCCATACTAAAACTTAAATAATTTGAATGTTTATATGTTGGTAACGAATAAACTAAAAAAGTACTAGACCGATTTCAAAAATTCTTTGACCTTTAGAATGCTACATTATCCATTAGTAACATAGGCTATATTTATTGCTAGAAAAAATTAGGGATCCCTCCTAAAACTTAAATAATTTGTGTTTTTGTATGACTGTAACGAATAAACTCAAAAACTACTGGAATGATGTCAAAAATTCTTTTACACTTAGAATGCCACATTATCCCCTAGTAACATACGCTATATTTATTTCTAGAAAAAGTTAGGGATCCCTACTAAAACTTAAATAATTTGAATGTATATATGTTGGTAACGAATAAACTCAAAAAGTAGTAGACCGATTTCAAAAATTCTTTGACCTTTAGAATGCTACATTATCTCTGAGTAACATAGGCTATATTTACTGCTAGAAAAAATTAGGGATCCCGACTACAACGTAAATAATTTGAATTTTTGTATATTTGTAACGAAAAGACTCAAAAACTACTGGACCGATTTCAAAAAATCTTTCACCATCAGAATACTACATTATCCATTAGTGACATAGGCTATATTTATTGCTAGAAAAAATTAGGGATCCCTACTAAAACTTAAATAATTTGAGTGTTTATATGTTGGTAACGAATAAACTCAAAAAGTAGTAGGCCGATTTGAAAAAATCTTTCCCCATCAGAATACTACATTATCCATTAGTAACATAGGCTATATTTATTGCTAGAAAAAATTAGGGATCCCTACTAAAACTTAAATAATTTGAATGTTTATATGTTGGTAACGAATAAACTCAAAAAGTAGTAGACCGATTTGAAAAAATCTTTCACCATCAGAATACTACATTATCCATTAGTAACATAGGCTATATTTATTGCTAGAAAAAATTAGGGATTCCTACTAAAACTTTTAATAATTTGAATTTTTATATGTTTGTAACTAATAGACTCAAAAACTACTAGACCGATTTCCAAAATTCTTTAACCGTTAGAATCCTACGTTATCCCTGAGTAACATAAGATATAATTATTGCTAGAAAAAATTAGGGATCCCTACTAAAACTTAAATAATTTGTATTTTTGTATGACTGTAACGAATAAACTCAAAAACTACTGGACTGATTACAAAAATTCTTTCATCTTTAGAATGCTACATTACCCCTGAGTAACATAGGCTATATTTACTGATAGAAAAAATTAGGGATCCCTACTAAAACTTAAATAATTTGTATTTTTGTATGACTGTAACGAACAAACTCAAAAACTACTGGACTGATTTCAAAAATTCGTTTACAGTTAGAATGCTACATTACCCGTGAATAACATAGGCCATATTTATTGCTAGAAAAAATTATGGATCTCCACAAAAACTTAAATAATTTGAATTTTTGTGTGTTTGTAACGAATAAACTCAAAAACTGCTGGACCGATTTCAAAAATGCTTTCACCGTTAAAATGCCAAATTAGCCGTCAGTAATATAGGCAATATTTATTGCTAGAAAAAGTTAGGGATCCCCACTAAAACTAAAATAATTTGAATTTTTGTATGTTTGTAACGAATAAACTCAAAAACTACTGGACCGATTTCAAAAATTCTTTCACCATTAGAATGCTACATTATCCCTGAGTAATATAGGCTATATTTACTGCTAGAAAAAATTAGGGATCCCGACTAAAACGTAAATAATTTGAATTTTTGTATGTTTGTAACGAAGAAACTAAAAAAGTAGTAGACCAATTCCAACAAATCTTTCACCATCAGAATACTACATTATCCATTAGTAACATAGGCTATATTTATTGCTAGAAAAAATTAGCGATCCCTACTAAAACTCTTAATAATTTGAATTTTTGTATGTTTGTAACGAATAGACTCAAAAACTACTAGAGCGATTTCAAAAATTCTTTCACCGTTAGAATGCTACATTATCCCTGTGTAACATAGGCAATATTTATTGCTAGAAAAAATTAGGGATTCCTACTAAAACTTTTAATAATTTGAATTTTTGTATATTTGTAACGAAAAGACTCAAAAACTACTGGACCGATTTCAAAAATTCTTTCACCGTTAGAATACTACGTTATCTCTGAGTAACATAAGATATATTTATTGCTAGAAAAAATTAAGGATCCCTACTAAAACTTAAATAATTTGAATGTATATATGTTGGTAACGAATAAACTCAAAAAGTAGTAGACCGATTTCAAAAATTCTTTGACCTTTAGAATGCTACATTATCCCTGAGTAACATAGGCTATATTTACTGCTAGAAAAAATTAGGGATCCCGACTACAACGTAAATAATTTGAATTTTTGTATGTTTGTAACGAAGAAACTAAAAAACTACTGGACCGATTTCAAAAAATCTTTCACCATCAGAATACTACATTATCCATTAGTAAGATAGGCTATATTTATTGCTAGAAAAAATTAGGGATCCCTACTAAAACTTAAATAATTTGAATGTTTATATGTTGGTAACGAATAAACTCAAAAAGTAGTAGGCCGATTTGAAAAAATCTTTCCCCATCAGAATACTACATTATCCATTAGTAACATAGGCTATATTTATTGCTAGAAAAAATTAGGGATCCCTACTAAAACTTAAATTATTTGAATGTTTATATGTTGGTAACGAATAAACTCAAAAAGTAGTAGACCGATTTGAAAAAATCTTTCACCATCAGAATACTACATTATCCATTAGTAACATAGGCTATATTTATTGCTAGAAAAAATTAGGGATTCCTACTAAAACTTTTAATAATTTGAATTTTTATATGTTTGTAACGAATAGACTCAAAAACTACTAGACCGATTTCCAAAATTCTTTAACCGTTAGAATGCTACGTTATCCCTGAGTAACATAAGATATAATTATTGCTAGAAAAAATTAGGGATCCCTACTAAAACTTAAATACTTTGTATTTTTGTATGACTGTGACGAATAAACTCAAAAACTACTGGACTGATTTCAAAAATTCGTTTACACTTAGAATGCTACATTATCCCTGAGTAACATAGGCTATATTTACTGATAGAAAAAATTAGGGATCCCTACTAAAACTTAAATAATTTGTATTTTTGTATGACTGTAACGAATAAACTCAAAAACTACTGGACTGATTTCAAAAATTCGTTTACAGTTAGAATGCTACATTACCCGTGAATAACATAGGCCATATTTATTGCTAGAAAAAATTATGGATCTCCACAAAAACTTAAATAATTTGAATTTTTGTGTGTTTGTAACGAATAAACTCAAAAACTGCTGGACCGATTTCAAAAATGCTTTCACCGTTAAAATGCCAAATTACCCGTCAATAATATAGGCAATATTTATTGCTAGAAAAAGTTAGGGATCCCCACTAAAAATTAAATAATTTGAATTTTTGTATGTTTGTAACGGATAAACTCAAAAACTACTGGACCGATTTCAAAATTCTTTCACCATTAGAATGCTACGTTATCTTTGAGTAAAATAGGCTATATATATTGCTTGAAAAAATTAGGGATCCCTACTAAAATTTAAATAATTTGAATTTTTGTATGTTTGTAACGAAAAGACTCAAAAACTATTGGACCGATTTCAAAAATTCTTTTACACTTAGAATGCTACATTACCCCTGAATAACATAGGCTATATTTATTGCTAGGAAAAATTAGGGATCTCTACAAAAACTTAAATAATTTGAATTTTTGTAAGTTCGTAACGCATAAACTCAAAAACTGCTGGACCGATTCCAAAAGTGCTTTCACCGTTAAAATGCCAAATTACCCCTCAGTAATATAGGCAATATTTATTGCTAGAAAAATTAGGGAGCCCTACTAAAACTTAAATAATTTGAATTTTTGTATGTTTGTAACGAATAAACTCAAAAACTGCTGGACCGATTTGAAAAATTCTTTCACCATTAGAATGCTACATTATCCCTGAGTAACATAGGCTATATTTACTGCTAGAAAAAATTAGGGATCCCGACTAAAACGTAAATAATTTGAATTTTTGTATGTTTGTAACGAAGAAACTAAAAAAGTAGTAGACCAATTTCAACAAGTCTTTCACCATCAGAATACTACATTATCCATTAGTAACATAGGCTATATTTATTGCTAGAAAAAATTAGCGATCCCTAGTAAAACTCTTAATAATTTGAATTTTTGTATGTTTGTAACGAATAGACTCAAAAACTACTAGAGCGATTTCAAAAATTCTTTCACCATTAGAATGCCACATTATCCCTTAGTAACATAGGCTACATTTATTGCTAGAAAAAATTGGGGATCCCTACTAAAACTTAAATAATTTGTATGTTTGCATTCTTGTAACGAAGAAACTCAAAGACCACAGGACCGATTTCAAAAATTCTTTTACACTTAGAATGCTACATTACCCCTGAATAACATAGGCTATATTTATTGCTAGGAAAAATTAGGGATCTCTACAAAAACTTAAATAATTTGAATTTTTGTAAGTTCGTAACGCATAAACTCAAAAACTGCTGGACCGATTCCAAAAATTCTTTCACCGTTATAATGCCAAATTACCCCTCAGTGATATAGGCAATATTTATTGCTAGAAAAAATTAGGGATCCCTACTAAAACTATTAATAATTTGAATTTTTTTAGGTTTGTAACGAATAGACTCAAAAACTGCTAACCGATTTTAAAAATTCTTTCACCATTAAAATGCTAAGTTATGTCTGAGTAACATAGGCTATATTTATTGTTTGAAAAAATTAGGGATCCCTACTAAAACTTAAATAATTAGTATTTTTATATGTTTGTAACGAATAAACTCATAAACTACTAGACTGATTTCAAAACTTCGTTTACACTTAGAATGCTACATTACCCCTGAATAACATGTGCTATATTTATTGCTAGAAAAAATTAGGGATCTCTACAAAAACTTAAATAATTTGAATTTTTGTATGTTTGTAACGAATAAATTCAAAAACTGCTGGACCGATTTCAAAAGTGCTTTCACCGTTAAAATGCCAAATTACTCCTCAGTAATATAGGCAATATTTATTGTTAGAAAAATTAGGGAGCCCTACTAAAACTTAAATAATTTGAATTTTTGCATGTTTGTAACGAATAAACTCAAAAACTACTGGACCGATTTGAAAAATTCTTTCACCATTAGAATGCTACGTTATCTTTGAGTAAAATAGGCTATATATATTGGTTGACAAAATTAGGGAGCCCTACTAAAACTTAAATAATTTGAATTTTTGTATGTTTGTAACGAAAAGACTAAAAAACTACTGGACCGATTTCAAAAATTCTTTCACTGTTAGAATGCTACATTATCCCTGAGTAACATAGGCAATATTTATTGCTAGAAAAAATTAGGGATCCTACTAAAACTTTTAATAATTTGAATTTTTGTATGTTTGTAACCAATGGACTCAAAAACTACTGGACCGATTTCAAAAAAATCTTTCACCATCAGAATACTACATTATCCATGAGTAACATAGGCTAAATTTGTTGCTAGAAAAGATTAGGGATCCCTATTAAAACGTAAATAATTTGTATGTTCATATGTTTGTAACGAATAAACTCAAAAACTACTGGACCGATTTCAAAAATTCTTTCACCATTAGTATGCTACGTTATCTTTGAGTAACATAGGCAATATTTATTGCTGGAAAAAATTAGGGATCCCTAGTAAAACTTAAATAATTTGTATGTTTATATGTTTGTAACGAATAAACTGAAAAACTACTGGACCGATTTCAAACATTGTTTCACCTTTTGAATGCTAGATTATCCCTGAGTAACATAGGCTATGTTTATGTCTAGAAAAAACTAGGGGTCCCTACTAAAACTTGAATAATTTGTATGTTTATATGTTTGTAACGAATAAACTCAAAATTTCAAAAAATCTTTGTCCATCAGAATAATACATTATCCATGAGTAACATAGGCGATATTTATTGCTAGAAAAGATTAGGGATCCCTGCGAAAACTTGAATAATTTGTATGTTTATATGTTTGTAACGAATAAACTCAAAATTTCAAAAAATCTTTCTCCATCAGAATAATACATTACCCATGAGTAACATAGGCTTTATTTATTGCTAGAAAAGATTAGGGATCCCTACGAAAATTTGAATAATTTGTATGTTCATATGTTTGTAACGAATAAACTCAAAAACTACTGGACCGATTTCAAAAATTGTTTCACCTTTAGAATGCTAGATTATCCCTGAGAAATATAGGCTATATTTAGTGATAGAACAAATTAGAAATCACTACTAAAACTTAAATAATTTGTATTTTTATATGTTTGTAACGAATAAACTCAAAGACCACTGGACCGATTTCAAAAATTCTTTTACCATTAGAAAGCTACATTATCCCTGAATAACATAGGCAATATTTATTGCTAGAAAAAATTAGGGATCCCTACCAAAACTTTTAATAATTTGAATTTTTGTATGTTTGTAACGAATAGACTCAAAAACTACTAGAGCGATTTCAAAAATTCTTTTACAATTAGAATGCCACATTATCCCTTAGTAACATAGGCTACATTTATTGCTAGAAAAAATTGGGGATCCCTACTAAAAGTTAAATAATTTGTATGTTTGCATTCTTGTAACGAAGAAACTCAAAGAACACAGGACCGATTTCAAAAATTCTTTTACACTTAGAATGCTACATTACCCCTCAATAATATAGGCTATATTTATTGCTAGAAAAAATTAGGGATCTCTACAAAAATTTAAATAATTTGAATTTTTGTATGTTTTTAACGAATAAACTCAAAAACTGCTGGACCGATTTCAAAAATTCTTTCACTGTTATAATGCCAAATTACCCAGCAGTAATATAGGCAATATTTATTGCTAGAAAAAATTAGGGATCCCTACTAAAACTTTTAATAATTTGAATTTTTTTATGTTTGTAACGAATAGACTCAAAAACTACTAGACCGATTTCAAAAATTCTTTGATCTTTAGATTGCTATATCATCTCTGAGTAACAAGGGCTACATTTATTGCTAGAAAAAATTAGGGATGCCTACTAAAACTTATAATAATTTGAATTTTTATATGTTTGTAACGAATAGACTCAAAAACTACTGGACCGATTTCAAAAACTCTTTGATCGTTAGATTGCTATATCATCTCTGAGTAACCAGGGCTATATTTGTTGCTAGAAAAAATTAGGGATCCCTACTAAAACTTTTAATAATTTGAATTTTTATATGTTTGTGACGAATAGACTCAAAAACTACCAGACCGATTTCAAAAATTCTTTCACCGTTAGAATGCTACGTTATGCCTGAGTAACATAAGATATATTTATTGCTAGAAAAAATTAGGGATCCCTACTAAAACTTAAATAATTTGTATTTTTATATATCTGTAACGAATAAACGCAAAAATTACTGGACCAATTTCAAAAATTCTTTTACCATTAGAATACTACATTATCCCTGAGTAACATAGGCTATATTTACTGCTAGAAAAAATTAGGGATCCCGACTAAAACGTAAATAATTTGAATTTTTGTATGTTTGTAACGAAGAAACTAGAAAACTACTGGACTGATTTCAAAAATTCTTTTACACTTAGAATGCCACATTACCCCGAGTAACATACGCTATATTTATTTCTAGAAAAAGTTAGGGATCCCTACTAAAACTTAAGTAATTTGAATTTTTGTATGTTTGTAACGAAAAGACTCAAAAACTACTGGACCGATTTCAAAAATTGTTTCACCGTTAGAATGCTACGTTATATTTGAGTAACATAGGCTATATTTATTGCTTGACAAAATTAGGGATCCCTACTAAAACTTAAATAATTTGAATTTTTGTATGTTTGTAACGAAAAGACTCAAAAACTACTGTACCGATTTCAAAAATTCTTTCACCGTTAGAATGCTACACTATCCCTGTGTAAGATAGGCAATATTTATTGCTAGAAAAAATTAGGGATTCCTACTAAAACTTTTAATAATTTGAATTTTTGTATGTTTGTAACGAATAGGCTCAAAACTACTGGACCGATTTCAAAAACTCTTTCACCATTAGAATACTACGTTATCCCTGAGTAACATAAGATATATTTATTGCTAGAAAAAATTAAGGATCCCTACCAAAACTTAAATAATTTGAATGTTTATATGTTGGTAACGAATAAACTCAAAAAGTAGTAGACCGATTTCAAAAAGTCTTTGACCTTTAGAATGCTACATTATCACTGAGTAACATAGGCTATATTTACTGCTAGAAAAAATTAGGGATCCCGACTACAACGTAAATAATTTGAATTTTTGTATGTTTGTAACGAAGAAACTAAAAAAGTAGTAGACCGATTTCAACAAATCTTTCACCATCAGAATACTACATTATCCATTAGTAACATAGGCTATATTTATTGCTAGAAAAAGTTAGGGATCCCCACTAAAACTTAAATAATTTGAATTTTTGTATGTTTGTAACGAATAAACTCAAAAACTACTGGACCGATTTCAAAAATTCTTTCACCATTAGAATGCTACGTTATCTTTGAGTAAAATAGGCTATATATATTGCTTGACAAAATTAGGGATCCCTACTAAAACTTAAATAATTTGAATTTTTGTATGTTTGTAACGAAAAGACTCAAAAACTACTGTACCGATTTCAAAAATTCTTTCACCGTTAGAATGCTACACTATCCCTGTGTAAGATAGGCAATATTTATTGCTAGAAAAAATTAGGGATTCCTACTAAAACTTTTAATAATTTGAATTTTTGTATGTTTGTAACGAACAGGCTCAAAACTACTGGACCGATTTCAAAAACTCTTTCACCATTAGAATACTACGTTATCCCTGAGTAACATAAGATATATTTATTGCTAGAAAAAATTAAGGATCCCTACCAAAACTTAAATAATTTGAATGTTTATATGTTGGTAACGAATAAACTCAAAAAGTAGTAGACCGATTTCAAAAATTCTTTGACCTTTAGAATGCTACATTATCACTGAGTAACATAGGCTATATTTACTGCTAGAAAAAATTAGGGATCCCGACTACAACGTAAATAATTTGAATTTTTGTATGTTTGTAACGAAGAAACTAAAAAAGTAGTAGACCGATTTCAACAAATCTTTCACCATCAGAATACTACATTATCCATTAGTAACATAGGCTATATTTATTGCTAGAAAAAGTTAGGGATCCCCACTAAAACTTAAATAATTTGAATTTTTGTATGTTTGTAACGAATAAACTCAAAAACTACTGGACCGATTTCAAAAATTCTTTCACCATTAGAATGCTACGTTATCTTTGAGTAAAATAGGCTATATATATTGCTTGACAAAATTAGGGATCCCTACTAAAACTTAAATAATTTGTATGTTTGCATTCTTGTAACGAAGAAACTCAAAGAACACAGGACCGATTTCAAAAATTCTTTTACACTTAGAATGCTACATTACCCCTCAATAATATAGGCTATATTTATTGCTAGAAAAAATTAGGGATCTCTACAAAAATTTAAATAATTTGAATTTTTGTATGTTTGTAACGAATAAACTCAAAAACTGCTGGACCGATTTCAAAAATTCTTTCACTGTTATAATGCCAAATTACCCATCAGTAATATAGGCAATATTTATTGCTAGAAAAAATTAGGGATCCCTACTAAAACTTTTAATAATTTGAATTTTTTTATGTTTGTAACGAATAGACTCAAAAACTACTAGACCGATTTCAAAAATTCTTTGATCGTTAGATTGCTATATCATCTCTGAGTAACAAGGGCTACATTTATTGCTAGAAAAAATTAGGGATGCCTACTAAAACTTATAATAATTTGAATTTTTATATGTTTGTAACGAATAGACTCAAAAACTACTGGACCGATTTCAAAAACTCTTTGATCGTTAGATTGCTATGTCATCTCTGAGTAACCAGGGCTATATTTGTTGCTAGAAAAAATTAGGGATCCCTACTAAAACTTTTAATAATTTGAATTTTTATATGTTTGTGACGAATAGACTCAAAAACTACCAGACCGATTTCAAAAATTCTTTCACCGTTAGAATGCTACGTTATGCCTGAGTAACATAAGATATATTTATTGCTAGAAAAAATTAGGGATCCCTACTAAAACTTAAATAATTTGTATTTTTATATATCTGTAACGAATAAACGCAAAAATTACTGGACCAATTTCAAAAATTCTTTTACCATTAGAATACTGCATTATCCCTGAGTAACATAGGCTATATTTACTGCTAGAAAAAATTAGGGATCCCGACTAAAACGTAAATAATTTGAATTTTTGTATGTTTGTAACGAAGAAACTAGAAAACTACTGGACTGATTTCAAAAATTCTTTTACACTTAGAATGCCACATTACCCCGAGTAACATACGCTATATTTATTTCTAGAAAAAGTTAGGGATCCCTACTAAAACTTAAGTAATTTGAATTTTTGTATGTTTGTAACGAAAAGACTCAAAAACTACTGGACCGATTTCAAAAATTGTTTCACCGTTAGAATGCTACGTTATATTTGAGTAACATAGGCTATATTTATTGCTTGACAAAATTAGGGATCCCTACTAAAACCTAAATAATTTGAATTTTTGTATGTTTGTAACGAAAAGACTCAAAAACTACTGTACCGATTTCAAAAATTCTTTCACCGTTAGAATGCTACACTATCCCTGTGTAAGATAGGCAATATTTATTGCTAGAAAAAATTAGGGATTCCTACTAAAACTTTTAATAATTTGAATTTTTGTATGTTTGTAACGAATAGGCTCAAAACTACTGGACCGATTTCAAAAACTCTTTCACCATTAGAATACTACGTTATCCCTGAGTAACATAAGATATATTTATTGCTAGAAAAAATTAAGGATCCCTACCAAAACTTAAATAATTTGAATGTTTATATGTTGGTAACGAATAAACTCAAAAAGTAGTAGACCGATTTCAAAAATTCTTTGACCTTTAGAATGCTACATTATCACTGAGTAACATAGGCTATATTTACTGCTAGAAAAAATTAGGGATCCCGACTACAACGTAAATAATTTGAATTTTTGTATGTTTGTAACGAAGAAACTAAAAAAGTAGTAGACCGATTTCAACAAATCTTTCACCATCAGAATACTACATTATCCATTAGTAACATAGGCTATATTTATTGCTAGAAAAAGTTAGGGATCCCCACTAAAACTTAAATAATTTGAATTTTTGTATGTTTGTAACGAATAAACTCAAAAACTACTGGACCGATTTCAAAAATTCTTTCTCCATTAGAATGCTACGTTATCTTTGAGTAAAATAGGCTATATATATTGCTTGACAAAATTAGGGATCCCTACTAAAACTTAAATAATTTGAATTTTTGTATGTTTGTAACGAAAAGACTCAAAAACTACTGGACCGATTTGAAAAAATCTTTCACCATCAGAATACTACATTATCCATTAGTAACATAGGCTATATTTACTGCTAGAAAAATTAGGGATCCCGACTAAAACTTAAATAATTTGAATGTTTATATGTTGGTAACGAATAAACTCAAAAAGTAGTAGACCGATTTGAAAAAATCTTTCACCATTAGTATGCTACGTTATCTTTGAGTAACATAGGCAATATTTATTGCTGGAAAAAATTAGGGATCCCTAGTAAAACTTAAATAATTTGTATGTTTATATGTTTGTAACGAATAAACTGAAAAACTACTGGACCGATTTCAAACATTGTTTCACCTTTTGAATGCTAGATTATCCCTGAGTAACATAGGCTATGTTTATGTCTAGAAAAAACTAGGGGTCCCTACTAAAACTTAAATAATTTGTATGTTTATATGTTTGTAACGAATAAACTCAAAATTTCAAAAAATCTTTCTCCATCAGAATAATATATTATCCATGAGTAACATAGGCGATATTTATTGCTAGAAAAATTAGGGATCCCTACGAAAACTTGAATAATTTGTATGTTTATATGTTTGTAACGAATAAACTCAAAATTTCAAAAAATCTTTCTCCATCAGAATAATACATTATCCATGAGTAACATAGGCGATATTTATTGCTAGAAAAGATTAGGGATCCCTACGAAAACTTGAATAATTTGTATGTTTATATGTTTGTAACGAATAAACTCAAAATTTCAAAAAATCTTTCTCCATCAGAATAATACATTATCCATGAGTAACATAGGCGATATTTATTGCTAGAAAAGATTAGGGATCCCTACGAAAACTTGAATAATTTGTATGTTCATATGTTTGTAACGAATAAACTCAAAAACTCCTGGACCGATTTCAAAAATTGTTTCACCTTTAGAATGCTAGATTATCCCTGAGAAATATAGGCTATATTTAGTGATAGAACAAATTAGAAATCACTACTAAAACTTAAATAATTTGTATCTTTATATGTTTGTAACGAATAAACTCAAAGACCACTGGACCGATTTCAAAAATTCTTTTACCATTAGAAAGCTACATTATCCCTGAATAACATAGGCAATATTTATTGCTAGAAAAAATTAGGGATCCCTACCAAAACTTTTAATAATTTGAATTTTTGTATGTTTGTAACGAATACACTCAAAAACTACTAGAGCGATTTCAAAAATTCTTTTACAATTAGAATGCCACATTATCCCTTAGTAACATAGGCTACATTTATTGCTAGAAAAAATTGGGGATCCCTACTAAAACTTAAATAATTTGTATGTTTGCATTCTTGTAACGAAGAAACTCAAAGACCACAGGACCGATTTCAAAAATTCTTTTACACTTAGAATGCTACATTACCCCTCAATAATATAGGCTATATTTATTGCTAGAAAAAATTAGGGATCTCTACAAAAACTTAAATAATTTGAATTTTTGTATGTTTGTAACGAATAAACTCAAAAACTGCTGGACCGATTTCAAAAATTCTTTCACTGTTATAATGCCAAATTACCCATCAGTAATATAGGCAATATTTATTGCTAGAAAAAATTAGGGATCCCTACTAAAACTTTTAATAATTTGAATTTTTTTATGTTTGTAACGAATAGACTCAAAAACTACTAGACCGATTTCAAAAATTCTTTGATCGTTAGATTGCTATATTATCTCTGAGTAAAAAGGGCTACATTTATTGCTAGAAAAAATTAGGGATCCCTACTAAAACTTATAATAATTTGAATTTTTATATGTTTGTAACGAACAGACTCAAAAACTACTAGACCGATTTCAAAAATTCTTTGATCGTTAGATTGCTATATCATCTCTGAGTAACCAGGGCTATATTTGTTGCTAGAAAAAATTAGGGATCCCTACTAAAACTTTTAATAATTTGAATTTTTATATGTTTGTGACGAATAGACTCAAAAACTACCAGACCGATTTCAAAAATTCTTTCACCGTTAGAATGCTACGTTATGCCTGAGTAACATAAGATATATTTATTGCTAGAAAAAATTAGGGATCCCTACTAAAACTTAAATAATTTGTATTTTTGTATATCTGTAACGAATAAACGCAAAAATTACTGGACCAATTTCAAAAATTCTTTTACCATTAGAATACTACATTATCCCTGAGTAACATAGGCTATATTTACTGCTAGAAAAAATTAGGGATCCCGACTAAAACGTAAATAATTTGAATTTTTGTATGTTTGTAACGAAGAAACTAGAAAACTACTGGACTGATTTCAAAAATTCTTTTACATTTAGAATGCCACATTATCCCCGAGTAACATACGCTATATTTATTTCTAGAAAAAGTTAGGGATCCCTACTAAAACTTAAGTAATTTGAATTTTTGTATGTTTGTAACGAAAAGACTCAAAAACTACTGGACCGATTTCAAAAATTCTTTCACCGTTAGAATGCTACGTTTTATTTGAGTAACATAGGCTATATTTATTGCTTGACAAAATTAGGGATCCCTACTAAAACTTAAATAATTTGAATTTTTCTATGTTTGTAACGAAAAGACTCAAAAACTACTGTACCGATTTCAAAAATTCTTTCACCGTTAGAATGCTACACTATCCCTGTGTAAGATAGGCAATATTTATTGCTAGAAAAAATTAGGGATTCCTACTAAAACTTTTAATAATTTGAATTTTTGTATGTTTGTAACGAATAGGCTCAAAACTACTGGACCGATTTCAAAAACTCTTTCACCATTAGAATACTACGTTATCCCTGAGTAACATAAGATATATTTATTGCTAGAAAAAATTAAGGATCCCTACTAAAACTTAAATAATTTGAATGTTTATATGTTGGTAACGAATAAACTCAAAAAGTAGTAGACCGATTTCAAAAATTCTTTGACCTTTAGAATGCTACATTATCACTGAGTAACATAGGCTATATTTACTGCTAGAAAAAATTAGGGATCCCGACTACAACGTAAATAATTTGAATTTTTGTATGTTTGTAACGAAGAAACTAAAAAAGTAGTAGACCGATTTCAACAAATCTTTCACCATCAGAATACTACATTATCCATTAGTAACATAGGCTATATTTATTGCTAGAAAAAGTTAGGGATCCCCACTAAAACTTAAATAATTTGAATTTTTGTATGTTTGTAACGAATAAACTCAAAAACTACTGGACCGATTTCAAAAATTCTTTCACCATTAGAATGCTACGTTATCTTTGAGAAAATAGGCTATATATATTGCTTGAAAAAATTAGGGATCCCTACTAAAACTTAAATAATTTGAATTTTTGTATGTTTGTAACGAAAAGACTCAAAAACTACTGGACCGATTTGAAAAAATCTTTCACCATCAGAATACTACATTATCCATTAGTAACATAGGCTATATTTACTGCTAGAAAAAATTAGGGATCCCGACTAAAACTTAAATAATTTGAATGTTTATATGTTGGTAACGAATAAACTCAAAAAGTAGTAGACCGATTTGAAAAAATCTTTCACCATCAGAATACTACATTATCCATTAGTAACATAGGCTATATTTACTGCTAGAAAAAGTTAGGGATCCCCACTAAAACTTAAATAATTTGAATTTTTGTATGTTTGTAACGAATAAACTCAAAAACTACTGGACCGATTTCAAAAATTCTTTCACCATTAGAATGCTACGTTATCTTTGAGTAAAATAGGCTATATATATTGCTTGACAAAATTAGGGATCCCTACTAAAACTTAAATAATTTGTATGTTTGCATTCTTGTAACGAAGAAACTCAAAGAACACAGGACCGATTTCAAAAATTCTTTTACACTTAGAATGCTACATTACCCCTCAATAATATAGGCTATATTTATTGCTAGAAAAAATTAGGGATCTCTACAAAAATTTAAATAATTTGAATTTTTGTATGTTTGTAACGAATAAACTCAAAAACTGCTGGACCGATTTCAAAAATTCTTTCACTGTTATAATGCCAAATTACCCATCAGTAATATAGGCAATATTTATTGCTAGAAAAAATTAGGGATCCCTACTAAAACTTTTAATAATTTGAATTTTTTTATGTTTGTAACGAATAGACTCAAAAACTACTAGACCGATTTCAAAAATTCTTTGATCGTTAGATTGCTATATCATCTCTGAGTAACAAGGGCTACATTTATTGCTAGAAAAAATTAGGGATGCCTACTAAAACTTATAATAATTTGAATTTTTATATGTTTGTAACGAATAGACTCAAAAACTACTGGACCGATTTCAAAAACTCTTTGATCGTTAGATTGCTATGTCATCTCTGAGTAACCAGGGCTATATTTGTTGCTAGAAAAAATTAGGGATCCCTACTAAAACTTTTAATAATTTGAATTTTTATATGTTTGTGACGAATAGACTCAAAAACTACCAGACCGATTTCAAAAATTCTTTCACCGTTAGAATGCTACGTTATGCCTGAGTAACATAAGATATATTTATTGCTAGAAAAAATTAGGGATCCCTACTAAAACTTAAATAATTTGTATTTTTATATATCTGTAACGAATAAACGCAAAAATTACTGGACCAATTTCAAAAATTCTTTTACCATTAGAATACTGCATTATCCCTGAGTAACATAGGCTATATTTACTGCTAGAAAAAATTAGGGATCCCGACTAAAACGTAAATAATTTGAATTTTTGTATGTTTGTAACGAAGAAACTAGAAAACTACTGGACTGATTTCAAAAATTCTTTTACACTTAGAATGCCACATTACCCCGAGTAACATACGCTATATTTATTTCTAGAAAAAGTTAGGGATCCCTACTAAAACTTAAGTAATTTGAATTTTTGTATGTTTGTAACGAAAAGACACAAAAACTACTGGACCGATTTCAAAAATTGTTTCACCGTTAGAATGCTACGTTATATTTGAGTAACATAGGCTATATTTATTGCTTGACAAAATTAGGGATCCCTACTAAAACCTAAATAATTTGAATTTTTGTATGTTTGTAACGAAAAGACTCAAAAACTACTGTACCGATTTCAAAAATTCTTTCACCGTTAGAATGCTACACTATCCCTGTGTAAGATAGGCAATATTTATTGCTAGAAAAAATTAGGGATTCCTACTAAAACTTTTAATAATTTGAATTTTTGTATGTTTGTAACGAATAGGCTCAAAACTACTGGACCGATTTCAAAAACTCTTTCACCATTAGAATACTACGTTATCCCTGAGTAACATAAGATATATTTATTGCTAGAAAAAATTAAGGATCCCTACCAAAACTTAAATAATTTGAATGTTTATATGTTGGTAACGAATAAACTCAAAAAGTAGTAGACCGATTTCAAAAATTCTTTGACCTTTAGAATGCTACATTATCACTGAGTAACATAGGCTATATTTACTGCTAGAAAAAATTAGGGATCCCGACTACAACGTAAATAATTTGAATTTTTGTATGTTTGTAACGAAGAAACTAAAAAAGTAGTAGACCGATTTCAACAAATCTTTCACCATCAGAATACTACATTATCCATTAGTAACATAGGTTATATTTATTGCTAGAAAAAGTTAGGGATCCCCACTAAAACTTAAATAATTTGAATTTTTGTATGTTTGTAACGAATAAACTCAAAAACTACTGGACAGATTTCAAAAATTCTTTCTCCATTAGAATGCTACGTTATCTTTGAGTAAAATAGGCTATATATATTGCTTGACAAAATTAGGGATCCCTACTAAAACTTAAATAATTTGAATTTTTGTATGTTTGTAACGAAAAGACTCAAAAACTACTGGACCGATTTGAAAAAATCTTTCACCATCAGAATACTACATTATCCATTAGTAACATAGGCTATATTTACTGCTAGAAAAATTAGGGATCCCGACTAAAACTTAAATAATTTGAATGTTTATATGTTGGTAACGAATAAACTCAAAAAGTAGTAGACCGATTTGAAAAAATCTTTCACCATTAGTATGCTACGTTATCTTTGAGTAACATAGGCAATATTTATTGCTGGAAAAAATTAGGGATCCCTAGTAAAACTTAAATAATTTGTATGTTTATATGTTTGTAACGAATAAACTGAAAAACTACTGGACCGATTTCAAACATTGTTTCACCTTTTGAATGCTAGATTATCCCTGAGTAACATAGGCTATGTTTATGTCTAGAAAAAACTAGGGGTCCCTACTAAAACTTAAATAATTTGTATGTTTATATGTTTGTAACGAATAAACTCAAAATTTCAAAAAATCTTTCTCCATCAGAATAATATATTATCCATGAGTAACATAGGCGATATTTATTGCTAGAAAAATTAGGGATCCCTACGAAAACTTGAATAATTTGTATGTTTATATGTTTGTAACGAATAAACTCAAAATTTCAAAAAATCTTTCTCCATCAGAATAATACATTATCCATGAGTAACATAGGCGATATTTATTGCTAGAAAAGATTAGGGATCCCTACGAAAACTTGAATAATTTGTATGTTTATATGTTTGTAACGAATAAACTCAAAATTTCAAAAAATCTTTCTCCATCAGAATAATACATTATCCATGAGTAACATAGGCGATATTTATTGCTAGAAAAGATTAGGGATCCCTACGAAAACTTGAATAATTTGTATGTTCATATGTTTGTAACGAATAAACTCAAAAACTCCTGGACCGATTTCAAAAATTGTTTCACCTTTAGAATGCTAGATTATCCCTGAGAAATATAGGCTATATTTAGTGATAGAACAAATTAGAAATCACTACTAAAACTTAAATAATTTGTATCTTTATATGTTTGTAACGAATAAACTCAAAGACCACTGGACCGATTTCAAAAATTCTTTTACCATTAGAAAGCTACATTATCCCTGAATAACATAGGCAATATTTATTGCTAGAAAAAATTAGGGATCCCTACCAAAACTTTTAATAATTTGAATTTTTGTATGTTTGTAACGAATACACTCAAAAACTACTAGAGCGATTTCAAAAATTCTTTTACAATTAGAATGCCACATTATCCCTTAGTAACATAGGCTACATTTATTGCTAGAAAAAATTGGGGATCCCTACTAAAACTTAAATAATTTGTATGTTTGCATTCTTGTAACGAAGAAACTCAAAGACCACAGGACCGATTTCAAAAATTCTTTTACACTTAGAATGCTACATTACCCCTCAATAATATAGGCTATATTTATTGCTAGAAAAAATTAGGGATCTCTACAAAAACTTAAATAATTTGAATTTTTGTATGTTTGTAACGAATAAACTCAAAAACTGCTGGACCGATTTCAAAAATTCTTTCACTGTTATAATGCCAAATTACCCATCAGTAATATAGGCAATATTTATTGCTAGAAAAAATTAGGGATCCCTACTAAAACTTTTAATAATTTGAATTTTTTTATGTTTGTAACGAATAGACTCAAAAACTACTAGACCGATTTCAAAAATTCTTTGATCGTTAGATTGCTATATTATCTCTGAGTAAAAAGGGCTACATTTATTGCTAGAAAAAATTAGGGATCCCTACTAAAACTTATAATAATTTGAATTTTTATATGTTTGTAACGAACAGACTCAAAAACTACTAGACCGATTTCAAAAATTCTTTGATCGTTAGATTGCTATATCATCTCTGAGTAACCAGGGCTATATTTGTTGCTAGAAAAAATTAGGGATCCCTACTAAAACTTTTAATAATTTGAATTTTTATATGTTTGTGACGAATAGACTCAAAAACTACCAGACCGATTTCAAAAATTCTTTCACCGTTAGAATGCTACGTTATGCCTGAGTAACATAAGATATATTTATTGCTAGAAAAAATTAGGGATCCCTACTAAAACTTAAATAATTTGTATTTTTGTATATCTGTAACGAATAAACGCAAAAATTACTGGACCAATTTCAAAAATTCTTTTACCATTAGAATACTACATTATCCCTGAGTAACATAGGCTATATTTACTGCTAGAAAAAATTAGGGATCCCGACTAAAACGTAAATAATTTGAATTTTTGTATGTTTGTAACGAAGAAACTAGAAAACTACTGGACTGATTTCAAAAATTCTTTTACATTTAGAATGCCACATTATCCCCGAGTAACATACGCTATATTTATTTCTAGAAAAAGTTAGGGATCCCTACTAAAACTTAAGTAATTTGAATTTTTGTATGTTTGTAACGAAAAGACTCAAAAACTACTGGACCGATTTCAAAAATTCTTTCACCGTTAGAATGCTACGTTTTATTTGAGTAACATAGGCTATATTTATTGCTTGACAAAATTAGGGATCCCTACTAAAACTTAAATAATTTGAATTTTTCTATGTTTGTAACGAAAAGACTCAAAAACTACTGTACCGATTTCAAAAATTCTTTCACCGTTAGAATGCTACACTATCCCTGTGTAAGATAGGCAATATTTATTGCTAGAAAAAATTAGGGATTCCTACTAAAACTTTTAATAATTTGAATTTTTGTATGTTTGTAACGAATAGGCTCAAAACTACTGGACCGATTTCAAAAACTCTTTCACCATTAGAATACTACGTTATCCCTGAGTAACATAAGATATATTTATTGCTAGAAAAAATTAAGGATCCCTACTAAAACTTAAATAATTTGAATGTTTATATGTTGGTAACGAATAAACTCAAAAAGTAGTAGACCGATTTCAAAAATTCTTTGACCTTTAGAATGCTACATTATCACTGAGTAACATAGGCTATATTTACTGCTAGAAAAAATTAGGGATCCCGACTACAACGTAAATAATTTGAATTTTTGTATGTTTGTAACGAAGAAACTAAAAAAGTAGTAGACCGATTTCAACAAATCTTTCACCATCAGAATACTACATTATCCATTAGTAACATAGGCTATATTTATTGCTAGAAAAAGTTAGGGATCCCCACTAAAACTTAAATAATTTGAATTTTTGTATGTTTGTAACGAATAAACTCAAAAACTACTGGACCGATTTCAAAAATTCTTTCACCATTAGAATGCTACGTTATCTTTGAGAAAATAGGCTATATATATTGCTTGAAAAAATTAGGGATCCCTACTAAAACTTAAATAATTTGAATTTTTGTATGTTTGTAACGAAAAGACTCAAAAACTACTGGACCGATTTGAAAAAATCTTTCACCATCAGAATACTACATTATCCATTAGTAACATAGGCTATATTTACTGCTAGAAAAAATTAGGGATCCCGACTAAAACTTAAATAATTTGAATGTTTATATGTTGGTAACGAATAAACTCAAAAAGTAGTAGACCGATTTGAAAAAATCTTTCACCATCAGAATACTACATTATCCATTAGTAACATAGGCTATATTTACTGCTAGAAAAAATTAGGGATCCCGACTAAAACGTAAATAATTTGAATTTTTGTATGTTTGTAACGAAGAAACTAAAAAAGTAGTAGACCGATTTCAACAAATCTTTCACCATCAGAATACTACATTATCCATTAGTAACATAGGCTATATTTATTACTAGAAAAAATTAAGGATTCCTACTAAAACTTTTAATAATTTGAATTTTTGTATGTTTGTAACGAATAGACTCAAAAACTACTGGACCGATTTTCAAAATTCTTTAACCGTTAGAATGCTACGTTATCCCTGAGTAACATAAGATACAATTATTGCTAGAAAAAATTAGGGATCCCTACTAAAACTTAAATAATTTGTATTTTTGTATGACTGTAACGAATAAACTCAAAAACTACTGGACTGATTTCAAAAATTCGTTTACACTTAGAATACTACATTATCCCTGAGTAACATAGGCTATATTTACTGCTAGAAAAAATTAGGGATCCCTACTGAAACTTAAATAATTTGTATTTTTGTATGACTGTAACGAATAAACTCAAAAACTACTGGACTGATTTCAAAAATTCTTTCACCATTAGAATGCTACGTTATCTTTGAGTAAAATAGGCTATATATATTGCTTGACAAAATTAGGGATCCCTACTAAAACTTAAATAATTTGAATTTTTGTATGTTTGTAACGAAAAGACTCAAAAACTACTGGACCGATTTCAAAAATTCTTTTACACTTAGAATGCTACATTACCTCTGAATAACATAGGCTATATTTATTGCTAGGAAAAATTAGGGATCTCTTCAAAAACTTAAATAATTTGAATTTTTGTAAGTTCGTAACGCATAAACTCAAAAACTGCTGGACCGCTTCCAAAAGTGCTTTCACCGTTAAAATGCCAAAAAACCCCTCAGTAATATAGGCAATATTTATTGCTAGAAAAATTAGGGAGCCCTACTAAAACTTAAATAATTTGAATTTTTGTATGTTTGTAACGAATAAACTGAAAAACTGCTGGACCGATTTCAAAAATGCTTTCACCGTTAAAATGCCAAATTACCCGTCAATAATATAGGCAATATTTATTGCTAGAAAAAGTTAGGGATCCCCACTAAAACTTAAATAATTTGAATTTTTGTATGTTTGTAACGGATAAACTCAAAAACTACTGGACCGATTTCAAAAATTCTTTCACCATTAGAATGCTACGTTATCTTTGAGTAAAATAGGCTATATATATTGCTTGAAAAAATTAGGGATCCCTACTAAAATTTAAATAATTTGAATTTTTGTATGTTTGTAACGAAAAGACTCAAAAACTATTGGACCGATTTCAAAAATTCTTTTACACTTAGAATGCTACATTACCCCTGAATAACATAGGCTATATTTATTGCTAGGAAAAATTAGGGATCTCTACAAAAACTTAAATAATTTGAATTTTTGTAAGTTCGTAACGCATAAACTCAAAAACTGCTGGACCGATTCCAAAAGTGCTTTCACCGTTAAAATGCCAAATTACCCCTCAGTAATATAGGCAATATTTATTGCTAGAAAAATTAGGGAGCCCTACTAAAACTTAAATAATTTGAATTTTTGTATGTTTGTAACGAATAAACTCAAAAACTACTGGACCGATTTGAAAAATTCTTTCACCATTAGAATGCTACATTATCCCTGAGTAACATAGGCTATATTTACTGCTAGAAAAAATTAGGGATCCCGACTAAAACGTAAATAATTTGAATTTTTGTATGTTTGTAACGAAGAAACTAAAAAAGTAGTAGACCAATTTCAACAAGTCTTTCACCATCAGAATAGTACATTATCCATTAGTAACATAGGCTATATTTATTGCTAGAAAAAATTAGCGATCCCTAGTAAAACTCTTAATAATTTGAATTTTTGTATGTTTGTAACGAATAGACTCAAAAACTACTAGAGCGATTTCAAAAATTCTTTCACCATTAGAATGCCACATTATCCCTTAGTAACATAGGCTACATTTATTGCTAGAAAAAATTGGGGATCCCTACTAAAACTTAAATAGTTTGTATGTTTGCATTCTTGTAACGAAGAAACTCAAAGACCACAGGACCGATTTCAAAAATTCTTTTACACTTAGAATGCTACATTACCCCTGAATAACATAGGCTATATTTATTGCTAGGAAAAATTAGGGATCTCTACAAAAACTTAAATAATTTGAATTTTTGTAAGTTCGTAACGCATAAACTCAAAAACTGCTGGACCGATTCCAAAAATTCTTTCACCGTTATAATGCCAAATTACCCCTCAGTGATATAGGCAATATTTATTGCTAGAAAAAATTAGGGATCCCTACTAAAACTATTAATAATTTGAATTTTTTTAGGTTTGTAACGAATAGACTCAAAAACTGCTAACCGATTTTAAAAATTCTTTCACCATTAAAATGCTAAGTTATGTCTGAGTAACATAGGCTATATTTATTGTTTGAAAAAATTAGGGATCCCTACTAAAACTTAAATAATTAGTATTTTTATATGTTTGTAACGAATAAACTCATAAACTACTAGACTGATTTCAAAAATTCGTTTACACTTAGAATGCTACATTACCCCTGAATAACATGGGCTATATTTATTGCTAGAAAAAATTAGGGATCTCTACAAAAACTTAAATAATTTGAATTTTTGTATGTTTGTAACGAATAAACTCAAAAACTGCTGGACCGATTTCAAAAGTGCTTTCACCGTTAAAATGCCAAATTACTCCTCAGTAATATAGGCAATATTTATTGTTAGAAAAATTAGGGAGCCCTACTAAAACTTAAATAATTTGAATTTTTGCATGTTTGTAACGAATAAACTCAAAAACTACTGGACCGATTTGAAAAATTCTTTCACCATTAGAATGCTACGTTATCTTTGAGTAAAATAGGCTATATATATTGGTTGACAAAATTAGGGAGCCCTACTAAAACTTAAATAATTTGAATTTTTGTATGTTTGTAACGAAAAGACTAAAAAACTACTGGACCGATTTCAAAAATTCTTTCACTGTTAGAATGCTACATTATCCCTGAGTAACATAGGCAATATTTATTGCTAGAAAAAATTAGGGATCCTACTAAAACTTTTAATAATTTGAATTTTTGTATGTTTGTAACCAATGGACTCAAAAACTACTGGACCGATTTCAAAAAAATCTTTCACCATCAGAATACTACATTATCCATGAGTAACATAGGCTAAATTTGTTGCTAGAAAAGATTAGGGATCCCTATTAAAACGAAATAATTTGTATGTTCGTATGTTTGTAACGAATAAACTCAAAAACTACTGGACCGATTTCAAAAATTCTTTCACCATTAGTATGCTACGTTATCTTTGAGTAACATAGGCAATATTTATTGCTGGAAAAAATTAGGGATCCCTAGTAAAACTTAAATAATTTGTATGTTTATATGTTTGTAACGAATAAACTGAAAAACTACTGGACCGATTTCAAACATTGTTTCACCTTTTGAATGCTAGATTATCCCTGAGTAACATAGGCTATGTTTATGTCTAGAAAAAACTAGGGGTCCCTACTAAAACTTAAATAATTTGTATGTTTATATGTTTGTAACGAATAAACTCAAAATTTCAAAAAATCTTTCTCCATCAGAATAATATATTATCCATGAGTAACATAGGCGATATTTATTGCTAGAAAAGATTAGGGATCCCTACGAAAACTTGAATAATTTGTATGTTTATATGTTTGTAACGAATAAACTCAAAATTTCAAAAAATCTTTCTCCATCAGAATAATACATTATCCATGAGTAACATAGGCGATATTTATTGCTAGAAAAGATTAGGGATCCCTGCGAAAACTTGAATAATTTGTATGTTTATATGTTTGTAACGAATAAACTCAAAATTTCAAAAAATCTTTCTCCATCAGAATAATACATTACCCATGAGTAACATAGGCTTTATTTATTGCTAGAAAAGATTAGGGATCCCTACGAAAACTTGAATAATTTGTATGTTCATATGTTTGTAACGAATAAACTCAAAAACTACTGGACCGATTTCAAAAATTGTTTCACCTTTAGAATGCTAGATTATCCCTGAGAAATATAGGCTATATTTAGTGATAGAACAAATTAGAAATCACTACTAAAACTTAAATAATTTGTATTTTTATATGTTTGTAACGAATAAACTCAAAGACCACTGGACCGATTTCAAAAATTCTTTTACCATTAGAAAGCTACATTATCCCTGAATAACATAGGCAATATTTATTGCTAGAAAAAATTAGGGATCCCTACCAAAACTTTTAATAATTTGAATTTTTGTATGTTTGTAACGAATAGACTCAAAAACTACTAGAGCGATTTCAAAAATTCTTTTACAATTAGAATGCCACATTATCCCTTAGTAACATAGGCTACATTTATTGCTAGAAAAAATTGGGGATCCCTACTAAAACTTAAATAATTTGTATGTTTGCATTCTTGTAACGAAGAAACTCAAAGAACACAGGACCGATTTCAAAAATTCTTTTACACTTAGAATGCTACATTACCCCTCAATAATATAGGCTATATTTATTGCTAGAAAAAATTAGGGATCTCTACAAAAACTTAAATAATTTGAATTTTTGTATGTTTGTAACGAATAAACTCAAAAACTGCTGGACCGATTTCAAAAATTCTTTCACTGTTATAATGCCAAATTACCCATCAGTAATATAGGCAATATTTATTGCTAGAAAAAATTAGGGATCCCTACTAAAACTTTTAATAATTTGAATTTTTTTATGTTTGTAACGAATAGACTCAAAAACTACTAGACCGATTTCAAAAATTCTTTGATCGTTAGATTGCTATATCATCTCTGAGTAACAAGGGCTACATTTATTGCTAGAAAAAATTAGGGATGCCTACCAAAACTTATAATAATTTGAATTTTTATATGTTCGTAACGAATAGACTCAAAAACTACTGGACCGATTTCAAAAACTCTTTGATCGTTAGATTGCTATATCATCTCTGAGTAACCAGGGCTATATTTGTTGCTAGAAAAAATTAGGGATCCCTACTAAAACTTTTAATAATTTGAATTTTTATATGTTTGTGACGAATAGACTCAAAAACTACCAGACCGATTTCAAAAATTCTTTCACCGTTAGAATGCTACGTTATGCCTGAGTAACATAAGATATATTTATTGCTAGAAAAAATTAGGGATCCCTACTAAAACTTAAATAATTTGTATTTTTATATATCTGTAACGAATAAACGCAAAAATTACTGGACCAATTTCAAAAATTCTTTTACCATTAGAATACTACATTATCCCTGAGTAACATAGGCTATATTTACTGCTAGAAAAAATTAGGGATCCCGACTAAAACGTAAATAATTTGAATTTTTGTATGTTTGTAACGAAGAAACTAGAAAACTACTGGACTGATTTCAAAAATTCTTTTACACTTAGAATGCCACATTACCCCGAGTAACATACGCTATATTTATTTCTAGAAAAAGTTAGGGATCCCTACTAAAACTTAAGTAATTTGAATTTTTGTATGTTTGTAACGAAAAGACTCAAAAACTACTGGACCGATTTCAAAAATTGTTTCACCGTTAGAATGCTACGTTATATTTGAGTAACATAGGCTATATTTATTGCTTGACAAAATTAGGGATCCCTACTAAAACTTAAATAATTTGAATTTTTGTATGTTTGTAACGAAAAGACTCAAAAACTACTGTACCGATTTCAAAAATTCTTTCACCGTTAGAATGCTACACTATCCCTGTGTAAGATAGGCAATATTTATTGCTAGAAAAAATTAGGGATTCCTACTAAAACTTTTAATAATTTGAATTTTTGTATGTTTGTAACGAATAGGCTCAAAACTACTGGACCGATTTCAAAAACTCTTTCACCATTAGAATACTACGTTATCCCTGAGTAACATAAGATATATTTATTGCTAGAAAAAATTGAGGATCCCTACCAAAACTTAAATAATTTGAATGTTTATATGTTGGTAACGAATAAACTCAAAAAGTAGTAGACCGATTTCAAAAATTCTTTGACCTTTAGAATGCTACATTATCACTGAGTAACATAGGCTATATTTACTGCTAGAAAAAATTAGGGATCCCGACTACAACGTAAATAATTTGAATTTTTGTATGTTTGTAACGAAGAAACTAAAAAAGTAGTAGACCGATTTCAACAAATCTTTCACCATCAGAATACTACATTATCCATTAGTAACATAGGCTATATTTATTGCTAGAAAAAGTTAGGGATCCCCACTAAAACTTAAATACTTTGAATTTTTGTATGTTTGTAACGAATAAACTCAAAAACTACTGGACCGATTTCAAAAATTCTTTCACCATTAGAATGCTACGTTATCTTTGAGTAAAATAGGCTATATATATTGCTTGACAAAATTAGGGGTCCCTACTAAAACTTAAATAATTTGTATGTTTGCATTCTTGTAACGAAGAAACTCAAAGAACACAGGACCGATTTCAAAAATTCTTTTACACTTAGAATGCTACATTACCCCTCAATAATATAGGCTATATTTATTGCTAGAAAAAATTAGGGATCTCTACAAAAACTTAAATAATTTGAATTTTTGTATGTTTGTAACGAATAAACTCAAAAACTGCTGGACCGATTTCAAAAATTCTTTCACTGTTATAATGCCAAATTACCCATCAGTAATATAGGCAATATTTATTGCTAGAAAAAATTAGGGATCCCTACTAAAACTTTTAATAATTTGAATTTTTTTATGTTTGTAACGAATAGACTCAAAAACTACTAGACCGATTTCAAAAATTCTTTGATCGTTAGATTGCTATATCATCTCGGAGTAACAAGGGCTACATTTATTGCTAGAAAAAATTAGGGATGCCTACTAAAACTTATAATAATTTGAATTTTTATATGTTTGTAACGAATAGACTCAAAAACTACTGGACCGATTTCAAAAACTCTTTGATCGTTAGATTGCTATATCATCTCTGAGTAACCAGGGCTATATTTGTTGCTAGAAAAAATTAGGGATCCCTACTAAAACTTTTAATAATTTGAATTTTTATATGTTTGTGACGAATAGACTCAAAAACTACCAGACCGATTTCAAAAATTCTTTCACCGTTAGAATGCTACGTTATGCCTGAGTAACATAAGATATATTTATTGCTAGAAAAAATTAGGGATCCCTACTAAAACTTAAATAATTTGTATTTTTATATATCTGTAACGAATAAACGCAAAAATTACTGGACCAATTTCAAAAATTCTTTTACCATTAGAATACTACATTATCCCTGAGTAACATAGGCTATATTTACTGCTAGAAAAAATTAGGGATCCCGACTAAAACGTAAATAATTTGAATTTTTGTATGTTTGTAACGAAGAAACTAGAAAACTACTGGACTAATTTCAAAAATTCTTTTACACTTAGAATGCCACATTACCCCGAGTAACATACGCTATATTTATTTCTAGAAAAAGTTAGGGATCCCTACTAAAACTTAAGTAATTTGAATTTTTGTATGTTTGTAACGAAAAGACTCAAAAACTACTGGACCGATTTCAAAAATTGTTTCACCGTTAGAATGCTACGTTATATTTGAGTAACATAGGCTATATTTATTGCTTGACAAAATTAGGGATCCCTACTAAAACTTAAATAATTTGAATTTTTGTATGTTTGTAACGAAAAGACTCAAAAACTACTGTACCGATTTCAAAAATTCTTTCACCGTTAGAATGCTACACTATCCCTGTGTAAGATAGGCAATATTTATTGCTAGAAAAAATTAGGGATTCCTACTAAAACTTTTAATAATTTGAATTTTTGTATGTTTGTAACGAATAGGCTCAAAACTACTGGACCGATTTCAAAAACTCTTTCACCATTAGAATACTACGTTATCCCTGAGTAACATAAGATATATTTATTGCTAGAAAAAATTAAGGATCCCTACCAAAACTTAAATAATTTGAATGTTTATATGTTGGTAACGAATAAACTCAAAAAGTAGTAGACCGATTTCAAAAATTCTTTGACCTTTAGAATGCTACATTATCACTGAGTAACATAGGCTATATTTACTGCTAGAAAAAATTAGGGATCCCGACTACAACGTAAATAATTTGAATTTTTGTATGTTTGTAACGAAGAAACTAAAAAAGTAGTAGACCGATTTCAACAAATCTTTCACCATCAGAATACTACATTATCCATTAGTAACATAGGCTATATTTATTGCTAGAAAAAGTTAGGGATCCCCACTAAAACTTAAATAATTTGAATTTTTGTATGTTTGTAACGAATAAACTCAAAAACTACTGGACCGATTTCAAAAATTCTTTCACCATTAGAATGCTACGTTATCTTTGAGTAAAATAGGCTATATATATTGCTTGACAAAATTAGGGATCCCTACTAAAACTTAAATAATTTGAATTTTTGTATGTTTGTAACGAAAAGACTCAAAAACTACTGGACCGATTTGAAAAAATCTTTCACCATCAGAATACTACATTATCCATTAGTAACATAGGCTATATTTACTGCTAGAAAAATTAGGGATCCCGACTAAAACTTAAATAATTTGAATGTTTATATGTTGGTAACGAATAAACTCAAAAAGTAGTAGACCGATTTGAAAAAATCTTTCACCATTAGTATGCTACGTTATCTTTGAGTAACATAGGCAATATTTATTGCTGGAAAAAATTAGGGATCCCTAGTAAAACTTAAATAATTTGTATGTTTATATGTTTGTAACGAATAAACTGAAAAACTACTGGACCGATTTCAAACATTGTTTCACCTTTTGAATGCTAGATTATCCCTGAGTAACATAGGCTATGTTTATGTCTAGAAAAAACTAGGGGTCCCTACTAAAACTTAAATAATTTGTATGTTTATATGTTTGTAACGAATAAACTCAAAATTTCAAAAAATCTTTCTCCATCAGAATAATATATTATCCATGAGTAACATAGGCGATATTTATTGCTAGAAAAATTAGGGATCCCTACGAAAACTTGAATAATTTGTATGTTTATATGTTTGTAACGAATAAACTCAAAATTTCAAAAAATCTTTCTCCATCAGAATAATACATTATCCATGAGTAACATAGGCGATATTTATTGCTAGAAAAGATTAGGGATCCCTACGAAAACTTGAATAATTTGTATGTTTATATGTTTGTAACGAATAAACTCAAAATTTCAAAAAATCTTTCTCCATCAGAATAATACATTATCCATGAGTAACATAGGCGATATTTATTGCTAGAAAAGATTAGGGATCCCTACGAAAACTTGAATAATTTGTATGTTCATATGTTTGTAACGAATAAACTCAAAAACTCCTGGACCGATTTCAAAAATTGTTTCACCTTTAGAATGCTAGATTATCCCTGAGAAATATAGGCTATATTTAGTGATAGAACAAATTAGAAATCACTACTAAAACTTAAATAATTTGTATTTTTATATGTTTGTAACGAATAAACTCAAAGACCACTGGACCGATTTCAAAAATTCTTTTACCATTAGAAAGCTACATTATCCCTGAATAACATAGGCAATATTTATTGCTAGAAAAAATTAGGGATCCCTACCAAAACTTTTAATAATTTGAATTTTTGTATGTTTGTAACGAATAGACTCAAAAACTACTAGAGCGATTTCAAAAATTCTTTTACAATTAGAATGCCACATTATCCCTTAGTAACATAGGCTACATTTATTGCTAGAAAAAATTGGGGATCCCTACTAAAACTTAAATAATTTGTATGTTTGCATTCTTGTAACGAAGAAACTCAAAGACCACAGGACCGATTTCAAAAATTCTTTTACACTTAGAATGCTACATTACCCCTTAATAATATAGGCTATATTTATTGCTAGAAAAAATTAGGGATCTCTACAAAAAGTTAAATAATTTGAATTTTTGTATGTTTGTAACGAATAAACTCAAAAACTGCTGGACCGATTTCAAAAATTCTTTCACTGTTATAATGCCAAATTACCCATCAGTAATATAGGCAATATTTATTGCTAGAAAAAATTAGGGATCCCTACTAAAACTTTCAATAATTTGAATTTTTTTATGTTTGTAACGAATAGACTCAAAAACTACTAGACCGATTTCAAAAATTCTTTGATCGTTAGATTGCTATATTATCTCTGAGTAACAAGGGCTACATTTATTGCTAGAAAAAATTAGGGATCCCTACTAAAACTTATAATAATTTGAATTTTTATATGTTTGTAACGAACAGACTCAAAAACTACTAGACCGATTTCAAAAATTCTTTGATCTTTAGATTGCTATATCATCTCTGAGTAACCAGGGCTATATTTGTTGCTAGAAAAAATTAGGGATCCCTAATAAAACTTTTAATAATTTGAATTTTTATATGTTTGTGACGAATAGACTCAAAAACTACCAGACCGATTTCAAAAATTCTTTCACCGTTAGAATGCTACGTTATGCCTGAGTAACATAAGATATATTTATTGCTAGAAAAAATTAGGGATCCCTACTAAAACTTAAATAATTTGTATTTTTGTATATCTGTAACGAATAAACGCAAAAATTACTGGACCAATTTCAAAAATTCTTTTACCATTAGAATACTACATTATCCCTGAGTAACATAGGCTATATTTACTGCTAGAAAAAATTAAGGATCCCGACTAAAACGTAAATAATTTGAATTTTTGTATGTTTGTAACGAAGAAACTAGAAAACTACTGGACTGATTTCAAAAATTCTTTTACACTTAGAATGCCACATTATCCCCGAGTAACATACGCTATATTTATTTCTAGAAAAAGTTAGGGATCCCTACTAAAACTTAAGTAATTTGAATTTTTGTATGTTTGTAACGAAAAGACTCAAAAACTACTGGACCGATTTCAAAAATTCCTTCACCGTTAGAATGCTACGTTTTATTTGAGTAACATAGGCTATATTTATTGCTTGACAAAATTAGGGATCCCTACTAAAACTTAAATAATTTGAATTTTTGTATGTCTGTAACGAAAAGACTCAAAAACTACTGTACCGATTTCAAAAATTCTTTCACCGTTAGAATGCTACACTATCCCTGTGTAAGATAGGCAATATTTATTGCTAGAAAAAATTAGGGATTCCTACTAAAACTTTTAATAATTTGAATTTTTGTATGTTTGTAACGAATAGGCTCAAAACTACTGGACCGATTTCAAAAACTCTTTCACCATTAGAATACTACGTTATCCCTGAGTAACATAAGATATATTTATTGCTAGAAAAAATTAAGGATCCCTACTAAAACTTAAATAATTTGAATGTTTATATGTTGGTAACGAATAAACTCAAAAAGTAGTAGACCGATTTCAAAAATTCTTTGACCTTTAGAATGCTACATTATCACTGAGTAACATAGGCTATATTTACTGCTAGAAAAAATTAGGGATCCCGACTACAACGTAAATAATTTGAATTTTTGTATGTTTGTAACGAAGAAACTAAAAAAGTAGTAGACCGATTTCAACAAATCTTTCACCATCAGAATACTACATTATCCATTAGTAACATAGGCTATATTTATTGCTAGAAAAAGTTAGGGATCCCCACTAAAACTTAAATAATTTGAATTTTTGTATGTTTGTAACGAATAAACTCAAAAACTACTGGACCGATTTCAAAAATTCTTTCACCATTAGAATGCTACGTTATCTTTGAGTAAAATAGGCTATATATATTGCTTGACAAAATTAGGGATCCCTACTAAAACTTAAATAATTTGAATTTTTGTATGTTTGTAACGAAAAGACTCAAAAACTACTGGACCGATTTGAAAAAATCTTTCACCATCAGAATACTACATTATCCATTAGTAACATAGGCTATATTTACTGCTAGAAAAATTAGGGATCCCGACTAAAACTTAAATAATTTGAATGTTTATATGTTGGTAACGAATAAACTCAAAAAGTAGTAGACCGATTTGAAAAAATCTTTCACCATTAGTATGCTACGTTATCTTTGAGTAACATAGGCAATATTTATTGCTGGAAAAAATTAGGGATCCCTAGTAAAACTTAAATAATTTGTATGTTTATATGTTTGTAACGAATAAACTGAAAAACTACTGGACCGATTTCAAACATTGTTTCACCTTTTGAATGCTAGATTATCCCTGAGTAACATAGGCTATGTTTATGTCTAGAAAAAACTAGGGGTCCCTACTAAAACTTAAATAATTTGTATGTTTATATGTTTGTAACGAATAAACTCAAAATTTCAAAAAATCTTTCTCCATCAGAATAATATATTATCCATGAGTAACATAGGCGATATTTATTGCTAGAAAAATTAGGGATCCCTACGAAAACTTGAATAATTTGTATGTTTATATGTTTGTAACGAATAAACTCAAAATTTCAAAAAATCTTTCTCCATCAGAATAATACATTATCCATGAGTAACATAGGCGATATTTATTGCTAGAAAAGATTAGGGATCCCTACGAAAACTTGAATAATTTGTATGTTTATATGTTTGTAACGAATAAACTCAAAATTTCAAAAAATCTTTCTCCATCAGAATAATACATTATCCATGAGTAACATAGGCGATATTTATTGCTAGAAAAGATTAGGGATCCCTACGAAAACTTGAATAATTTGTATGTTCATATGTTTGTAACGAATAAACTCAAAAACTCCTGGACCGATTTCAAAAATTGTTTCACCTTTAGAATGCTAGATTATCCCTGAGAAATATAGGCTATATTTAGTGATAGAACAAATTAGAAATCACTACTAAAACTTAAATAATTTGTATTTTTATATGTTTGCAACGAATAAACTCAAAGACCACTGGACCGATTTCAAAAATTCTTTTACCATTAGAAAGCTACATTATCCCTGAATAACATAGGCAATATTTATTGCTAGAAAAAATTAGGGATCCCTACCAAAACTTTTAATAATTTGAATTTTTGTATGTTTGTAACGAATAGACTCAAAAACTACTAGAGCGATTTCAAAAATTCTTTTACAATTAGAATGCCACATTATCCCTTAGTAACATAGGCTACATTTATTGCTAGAAAAAATTGGGGATCCCTACTAAAACTTAAATAATTTGTATGTTTGCATTCTTGTAACGAAGAAACTCAAAGACCACAGGACCGATTTCAAAAATTCTTTTACACTTAGAATGCTACATTACCCCTCAATAATATAGGCTATATTTATTGCTAGAAAAAATTAGGGATCTCTACAAAAAGTTAAATAATTTGAATTTTTGTATGTTTGTAACGAATAAACTCAAAAACTGCTGGACCGATTTCAAAAATTCTTTCACTGTTATAATGCCAAATTACCCATCAGTAATATAGGCAATATTTATTGCTAGAAAAAATTAGGGATCCCTACTAAAACTTTTAATAATTTGAATTTTTTTATGTTTGTAACGAATAGACTCAAAAACTACTAGACCGATTTCAAAAATTCTTTGATCGTTAGATTGCTATATTATCTCTGAGTAACAAGGGCTACATTTATTGCTAGAAAAAATTAGGGATCCCTACTAAAACTTATAATAATTTGAATTTTTATATGTTTGTAACGAACAGACTCAAAAACTACTAGACCGATTTCAAAAATTCTTTGATCGTTAGATTGCTATATCATCTCTGAGTAACCAGGGCTATATTTGTTGCTAGAAAAAATTAGGGATCCCTACTAAAACTTTTAATAATTTGAATTTTTATATGTTTGTGACGAATAGACTCAAAAACTACCAGACCGATTTCAAAAATTCTTTCACCGTTAGAATGCTACGTTATGCCTGAGTAACATAAGATATATTTATTGCTAGAAAAAATTAGGGATCCCTACTAAAACTTAAATAATTTGTATTTTTGTATATCTGTAACGAATAAACGCAAAAATTACTGGACCAATTTCAAAAATTCTTTTACCATTAGAATACTACATTATCCCTGAGTAACATAGGCTATATTTACTGCTAGAAAAAATTAGGGATCCCGACTAAAACGTAAATAATTTGAATTTTTGTATGTTTGTAACGAAGGAACTAGAAAACTACTGGACTGATTTCAAAAATTCTTTTACACTTAGAATGCCACATTATCCCCGAGTAACATACGCTATATTTATTTCTAGAAAAAGTTAGGGATCCCTACTAAAACTTAAGTAATTTGAATTTTTGTATGTTTGTAACGAAAAGACTCAAAAACTACTGGACGGATTTCAAAAATTCTTTCACCGTTAGAATGCTACGTTTTATTTGAGTAACATAGGCTATATTTATTGCTTGGCAAAATTAGGGATCCCTACTAAAACTTAAATAATTTGAATTTTTGTATGTCTGTAACGAAAAGACTCAAAAACTACTGTACCGATTTCAAAAATTCTTTCACCGTTAGAATGCTACACTATCCCTGTGTAAGATAGGCAATATTTATTGCTAGAAAAAATTAGGGATTCCTACTAAAACTTTTAATAATTTGAATTTTTGTATGTTTGTAACGAATAGGCTCAAAACTACTGGACCGATTTCAAAAACTCTTTCACCATTAGAATACTACGTTATCCCTGAGTAACATAAGATATATTTATTGCTAGAAAAAATTAAGGATCCCTACTAAAACTTAAATAATTTGAATGTTTATATGTTGGTAACGAATAAACTCAAAAAGTAGTAGACCGATTTCAAAAATTCTTTGACCTTTAGAATGCTACATTATCACTGAGTAACATAGGCTATATTTACTGCTAGAAAAAATTAGGGATCCCGACTACAACGTAAATAATTTGAATTTTTGTATGTTTGTAACGAAGAAACTAAAAAAGTAGTAGACCGATTTCAACAAATCTTTCACCATCAGAATACTACATTATCCATTAGTAACATAGGCTATATTTATTGCTAGAAAAAGTTAGGGATCCCCACTAAAACTTAAATAATTTGAATTTTTGTATGTTTGTAACGAATAAACTCAAAAACTACTGGACCGATTTCAAAAATTCTTTCACCATTAGAATGCTACGTTATCTTTGAGTAAAATAGGCTATATATATTGCTTGAAAAAATTAGGGATCCCTACTAAAACTTAAATAATTTGAATTTTTGTATGTTTGTAACGAAAAGACTCAAAAACTACTGGACCGATTTGAAAAAATCTTTCACCATCAGAATACTACATTATCCATTAGTAACATAGGCTATATTTACTGCTAGAAAAAATTAGGGATCCCGACTAAAACTTAAATAATTTGAATGTTTATATGTTGGTAACGAATAAACTCAAAAAGCAGTAGACCGATTTGAAAAAATCTTTCACCATCAGAATACTACATTATCCATTAGTAACATAGGCTATATTTACTGCTAGAAAAAATTAGGGATCCCGACTAAAACGTAAATAATTTGAATTTTTGTATGTTTGTAACGAAGAAACTAAAAAAGTAGTAGACCGATTTCAACAAATCTTTCACCATCAGAATACTACATTATCCATTAGTAACATAGGCTATATTTATTACTAGAAAAAATTAAGGATTCCTACTAAAACTTTTAATAATTTGAATTTTTGTATGTTTGTAACGAATAGACTCAAAAACTACTGGACCGATTTCCAAAATTCTTTAACCGTTAGAATGCTACGTTATCCCTGAGTAACATAAGATACAATTATTGCTAGAAAAAATTAGGGATCCCTACTAAAACTTAAATAATTTGTATTTTTGTATGACTGTAACGAATAAACTCAAAAACTACTGGACTGATTTCAAAAATTCGTTTACACTTAGAATACTACATTATCCCTGAGTAACATAGGCTATATTTACTGCTAGAAAAAATTAGGGATCCCTACTGAAACTTAAATAATTTGTATTTTTGTATGACTGTAACGAATAAACTCAAAAACTACTGGACTGATTTCAAAAATTCTTTCACCATTAGAATGCTACGTTATCTTTGAGTAAAATAGGCTATATATATTGCTTGACAAAATTAGGGATCCCTACTAAAACTTAAATAATTTGAATTTTTGTATGTTTGTAACGAAAAGACTCAAAAACTACTGGACCGATTTCAAAAATTCTTTTACACTTAGAATGCTACATTACCTCTGAATAACATAGGCTATATTTATTGCTAGGAAAAATTAGGGATCTCTTCAAAAACTTAAATAATTTGAATTTTTGTAAGTTCGTAACGCATAAACTCAAAAACTGCTGGACCGCTTCCAAAAGTGCTTTCACCGTTAAAATGCCAAAAAACCCCTCAGTAATATAGGCAATATTTATTGCTAGAAAAATTAGGGAGCCCTACTAAAACTTAAATAATTTGAATTTTTGTATGTTTGTAACGAATAAACTCAAAAACTACTGGACCGATTTGAAAAATTCTTTCACCATTAGAATGCTACATTATCCCTGAGTAACATAGGCTATATTTACTGCTAGAAAAAATTAGGGATCCCGACTAAAACGTAAATAATTTGAATTTTTGTATGTTTGTAACGAAGAAACTAAAAAAGTAGTAGACCGATTTCAACAAATCTTTCACCATCAGAATACTACATTATCTATTAGTAACATAGGCTATATTTATTACTAGAAAAAATTAAGGATTCCTACTAAAACTTTTAATAATTTGAATTTTTGTATGTTTGTAACGAATAGACTCAAAAACTACTAGACCGATTTCCAAAATTCTTTAACCGTTAGAATGCTACATTACCCGTGAATAACATAGGCCATATTTATTGCTAGAAAAAGTTATGGATCTCCACAAAAACTTAAATAATTTGAATTTTTGTGTGTTTTTAACGAATAAACTCAAAAACTGCTGGACCGATTTCAAAAATGCTTTCACCGTTAAAATGCCAAATTACCCGTCAGTAATATAGGCAATATTTATTGCTAGAAAAAGTTAGGGATCCCCACTAAAACTTAAATAATTTGAATTTTTGTATGTTTGTAACGAATAAACTCAAAAACTACTGGACCGATTTCAAAAATTCTTTCACCATTAGAATGCTACGTTATCTTTGAGTAAAATAGGCTATATATATTGCTTGACAAAATTAGGGATCCCTACTAAAACTTAAATAATTTGAATTTTTGTATGTTTGTAACGAGAAGACTCAAAAACTACTGGACCGATTTCAAAAATTCTTTTACACTTAGAATGCTACATTACCTCTGAATAACATAGGCTATATTTATTGCTAGGAAAAATTAGGGATCTCTTCAAAAACTTAAATAATTTGAATTTTTGTAAGTTCGTAACGCATAAACTCAAAAACTGCTGGACCGCTTCCAAAAGCGCTTTCACCGTTAAAATGCCAAAAAACCCCTCAGTAATATAGGCAATATTTATTGCTAGAAAAATTAGGGAGCCCTACTAAAACTTAAATAATTTGAATTTTTGTATGTTTGTAAAGAAAAGACTCAAAAACTACTGGACCGATTTCAAAAATTCTTTCACGGTTAGAATGCTACGTTATATTTGAGTAACATAGGCTATATTTATTGCTAGACAAAATTAGGGATCCCTACTAAAACTTAAATAATTTGAATTTTTGTATGTTTGTAACGAAAAGACTCAAAAACTACTGTACCGATTTCAAAAATTCTTTCACCGTTAGAATGCTATATTATCCCTGTGTAACATAGGCAATATTTATTGCTAGAAAAAATTAGGGATTCCTACTAAAACTTTTAATAATTTGAATTTTTGTATGTTTGTAACGAATAGGCTCAAAACTACTGGACCGATTTCAAAAACTCTTTCACCGTTAGAATACTACGTTATCCCTAAGTAACATAAGATATATTTATTGCTAGAAAAAATTAAGGATCCCTACTAAAACTTAAATAATTTGAATGTTTATATGTTGGTAACGAATAAACTCAAAAAGTAGTAGACCGATTTGAAAAAATCTTTCACCATCAGAATACTACATTATCCATTAGTAACATAGGCTATATTTACTGCTAGAAAAAATTAGGGATCCCGACTAAAACGTAAATAATTTGAATTTTTGTATGTTTGTAACGAAGAAACTAAAAAAGTAGTAGACCGATTTCAACAAATCTTTCACCATCAGAATACTACATTATCTATTAGTAACATAGGCTATATTTATTACTAGAAAAAATTAAGGATTCCTACTAAAACTTTTAATAATTTGAATTTTTGTATGTTTGTAACGAATAGACTCAAAAACTACTAGACCGATTTCCAAAATTCTTTAACCGTTAGAATGCTACGTTATCCCTGAGTAATATAAGATATAATTATTGCTAGAAAAAATTAGGGATCCCTACTAAAACTTAAATAATTTGTATTTTTGTATGTTTGTAACGAATAAACTCAAAAACTACTGGACCGATTTCAAAAATTCTTTCACCATTAGAATGCTACGTTATCTTTGAGTAAAATAGGCTATATATATTGCTTGATAAAATTAGGGATCCCTACTAAAACTTAAATAATTTGAATTTTTGTATGTTTGTAACGAGAAGACTCAAAAACTACTGGACCGATTTCAAAAATTCTTTTACACTTAGAATGCTACATTACCTCTGAATAACATAGGCTATATTTATTGCTAGGAAAAATTAGGGATCTCTTCAAAAACTTAAATAATTTGAATTTTTGTAAGTTCGTAACGCATAAACTCAAAAACTGCTGGACCGCTTCCAAAAGCGCTTTCACCGTTAAAATGCCAAAAAACCCCTCAGTAATATAGGCAATATTTATTGCTAGAAAAATTAGGGAGCCCTACTAAAACTTAAATAATTTGAATTTTTGTATGTTTGTAAAGAAAAGACTCAAAAACTACTGGACCGATTTCAAAAATTCTTTCACGGTTAGAATGCTACGTTATATTTGAGTAACATAGGCTATATTTATTGCTAGACAAAATTAGGGATCCCTACTAAAACTTAAATAATTTGAATTTTTGTATGTTTGTAACGAAAAGACTCAAAAACTACTGTACCGATTTCAAAAATTCTTTCACCGTTAGAATGCTATATTATCCCTGTGTAACATAGGCAATATTTATTGCTAGAAAAAATTAGGGATTCCTACTAAAACTTTTAATAATTTGAATTTTTGTATGTTTGTAACGAATAGGCTCAAAACTACTGGACCGATTTCAAAAACTCTTTCACCGTTAGAATACTACGTTATCCCTAAGTAACATAAGATATATTTATTGCTAGAAAAAATTAAGGATCCCTACTAAAACTTAAATAATTTGAATGTTTATATGTTGGTAACGAATAAACTCAAAAAGTAGTAGACCGATTTGAAAAAATCTTTCACCATCAGAATACTACATTATCCATTAGTAACATAGGCTATATTTACTGCTAGAAAAAATTAGGGATCCCGACTAAAACGTAAATAATTTGAATGTTTGTATGTTTGTAACGAAGAAACTAAAAAAGTAGTAGACCGATTTCAACAAATCTTTCACCATCAGAATACTACATTATCTATTAGTAACATAGGCTATATTTATTACTAGAAAAAATTAAGGATTCCTACTAAAACTTTTAATAATTTGAATTTTTGTATGTTTGTAACGAATAGACTCAAAAACTACTAGACCGATTTCCAAAATTCTTTAACCGTTAGAATGCTACGTTATCCCTGAGTAATATAAGATATAATTATTGCTAGAAAAAATTAGGGATCCCTACTAAAACTTAAATAATTTGTATTTTTGTATGTTTGTAACGAATAAACTCAAAAACTACTGGACCGATTTCAAAAATTCTTTCACCATTAGAATGCTACGTTATCTTTGAGTAAAATAGGCTATATATATTGCTTGATAAAATTAGGGATCCCTACTAAAACTTAAATAATTTGAATTTTTGTATGTTTGTAACGAAAAGACTCTAAAACTACTGGACCGATTTCAAAAATTCTTTTACACTTAGAATGCTACATTACCCCTGAATAACATAGGCTATATTTACTGCTAGGAAAAATTAGGGATCTCTACAAAAACTTAAATAATTTGAATTTTTGTAATTTCGTAACGCATAAACTCAAAAACTGCTGGACCGCTTCCAAAAGTGCTTTCACCGTTAAAATGCCAAAAAACCCCTCAGTAATATAGGCAATATTTATTGCTAGAAAAATTAGGGAGCCCTACTAAAACTTAAATAATTTGAATTTTTGTATGTTTGTAACGAATAAACTCAAAAACTACTGGACCGATTTGAAAAATTCTTTCACCATTAGAATGCTACATTATCCCTGAGTAACATAGGCTATATTTACTGCTAGAAAAAATTAGGGATCCCGACTAAAACGTAAATAATTTGAATTTTTGTATGTTTGTAACGAAGAAACTAAAAAAGTAGTAGACCGATTTCAACAAATCTTTCACCATCAGAATACTACATTATCCATTAGTAACATAGGCTATATTTATTGCTAGAAAAAATTAGCGATCCCTACTAAAACTCTTAATAATTTGAATTTTGGTATGTTTGTAACGAATAGATTCAAAAACTACTAGCGCGATTTCAAAAATTCTTTCACCATTAGAATGCCACATTATCCCCGAGTAACATACGCTACATTTATTGCTAGAAAAAATTAGGAATCCCTACTAAAACTTAAATAATTTGTATGTTTGTATGCTTGTAACGAAGAAACTCAAAGACCACTGGACCGATTTCAAAAATTCTTTTACACTTAGAATGCTACATTACCCCTGAATAACATAGGCTATATTTATTGCTAGGAAAAATTAGGGATCTCTACAAAAACTTAAATAATTTGAATTTTTGTAAGTTTGTAACACATAAAATCAAAAACTGCTGGACCGATTCCAAAAATTCTTTCACCGTTATAATGCCAAAATACCCCTCAGTGATATAGGCTATATTTATTGCTAGAAAAAATTAGGGATCCCTACTAAAACTATTAATAATTTGAATTTTTTTAGGTTTGTAACGAATAGACTCAAAAACTGCTAACCGATTTTAAAAATTCTTTCACCTTTAAAATGCTAAGTTATGTCTGAGTAACATAGGCTATATTTATTGTTTGAAAAAATTAGGGATCCCTACTAAAACTTAAATAATTAGTATTTTTATATGTTTGTTATGAATAAACTCATAAACTACTAGATTGATTTCAAAAATTCGTTTACACTTAGAATGCTACATTACCCCTGAATAACATGGGCTATATTTATTGCTAGAAAAATTAGGGATCTCTACAAAAACTTAAATAATTTGAATTTTTGTATGTTTGTAACGAATAAACTCAAAAACTGCTGGACCGATTTCAAAAGTGCTTTCACCGATAAAATGCCAAATTACCCCTCAGTAATATAGGCAATATTTATTGTTAGAAAAATTAGGGAGCCCTACTAAAACTTTTAATAATTTGAATTTTTGTATGTTTGTAACAAATAAACTCAAAAACTACTGGACCGATTTGAAAAATTCTTTCACCATTAGAATGCTACGTTATCTTTGAGTGAAATAGGCTATATATATTGGTTGACAAAATTAGGGAGCCCTACTAAAACTTAAATAAATTGAATTTTTGTATGTTTGTAACGAAAAGACTAAAAAACTACTGGACCGATTTCAAAAATTCTTTCACTGTTAGAATGCTACATTATCCCTGAGTAAGATAGGCAATATTTATTGCTAGAAAAAATTAGGGATCCTACTAAAACTTTTAATAATTTGAATTTTTGTATGTTTGTAACGAATAGACTCAAAAACTACTGGACCGATTTCAAAAAATCTTTCACCATCAGAATACTACATTATCCATGAGTAACATAGGCTAAATTTGTTGCTAGAAAAGATTAGCGATCCCTATTAAAACGTAAATAATTTGTATGTTCATATGTTTGTAACGAATAAACTCAAAAACTACTGGACCGATTTCAAAAATTCTTTCACCATTAGTATGCTACGTTATCTCTGAGTAACATACGCAATATTTATTGCTGGGAAAAATTAGGGAACCCTAGTAAAACTTAAATAATTTGTATGTTTATATGTTTGTAACGAATAAACTGAAAAACTACTGGACCGATTTCAAACATTGTTTCACCTTTTGAATGCTAGATTATCCCTGAATAACATAGGCTATGTTTATTTCTAGAAAAATCTAGGGGTTCCTACCAAAACTTGAATAATTGTAATTTTTATATGTTTGTAATGAATAAACTCAGAACTACTAGACCGACATTAAAAATTCTTTGATCGTTCGAATGCTATATCATCTCTGAGTAACAAGGGCTATATTTATTGCTAGAAAAAATTAGTTGATCGCTGCTAAAACTTAAATAATTTGAATTTTTGTATGTTTGTAACGAATAGACTCAAAAACTACTAGACCGACTTCAAAAATTCTTTCACCGTTAGAATTCTTCATTTTCCCTGAGTAACATAGGCTATATTTATTGCTAGAAAAAATTAGGGATCCCTACTAAAACTTAAATAATTTGTATATTTATATGTTTGTAACGAATAAACTCAAAATTTCAAAAAATCTTTCTCCATCAGAATAATACATTATCCATGAGTAACATAGGCTATATTTATTGCTAGAAAAGATTAGGGATCCCTACGAAAACTTGAATAATTTGTATGTTCACATGTTTGTAACGAATAAGCTCAAACACCACTGGACCGATTTCAGAAATTCTTTTACCATTAGAAAGCTACATTATCCCTGAATAACATAGGCAATATTTATTGCTAGAAAAAATTAGGGATCCCTACCAAAACTTTTAATAATTTGAATTTTTGTATGTTTGTAACGAATAGACTCAAAAACTACTAGAGCGATTTCAAAAATTCTTTTACAATTAGTATGCCACATTATCCCTTAGTAACATAGGCTACATTTATTGCTAGAAAAAATTAGGGATCCCGACTAAAACGTAAATAATTTGAATTTTTGTATGTTTGTAACGAAGAAACTAAAAAAGTAGTAGACCGAATTCAACAAATCTTTCACCATCAGAATACTACATTATCTATTAGTAACATAGGCTATATTTATTACTAGAAAAAATTAAGGATTCCTACTAAAACTTTTAATAATTTGAATTTTTGTATGTTTGTAACGAATAGACTCAAAAACTACTAGACCGATTTCCAAAATTCTTTAACCGTTAGAATGCTACATTACCCGTGAATAACATAGGCCATATTTATTGCTAGAAAAAGTTATGGATCCCCACTAAAACTTAAATAATTTGAATTTTTGTATGTTTGTAACGAATAAACTCAAAAACTACTGGACCGATTTCAAAAATTCTTTCACCATTAGAATGCTACGTTATCTTTGAGTAAAATAGGCTATATATATTGCTTGACAAAATTAGGGATCCCTACTAAAACTTAAATAATTTGAATTTTTGTATGTTTGTAACGAGAAGACTCAAAAACTACTGGACCGATTTCAAAAATTCTTTTACACTTAGAATGCTACATTACCTCTGAATAACATAGGCTATATTTATTGCTAGGAAAAATTAGGGATCTCTTCAAAAACTTAAATAATTTGAATTTTTGTAAGTTCGTAACGCATAAACTCAAAAACTGCTGGACCGCTTCCAAAAGCGCTTTCACCGTTAAAATGCCAAAAAACCCCTCAGTAATATAGGCAATATTTATTGCTAGAAAAATTAGGGAGCCCTACTAAAACTTAAATAATTTGAATTTTTGTATGTTTGTAAAGAAAAGACTCAAAAACTACTGGACCGATTTCAAAAATTCTTTCACGGTTAGAATGCTACGTTATATTTGAGTAACATAGGCTATATTTATTGCTAGACAAAATTAGGGATCCCTACTAAAACTTAAATAATTTGAATTTTTGTATGTTTGTAACGAAAAGACTCAAAAACTACTGTACCGATTTCAAAAATTCTTTCACCGTTAGAATGCTATATTATCCCTGTGTAACATAGGCAATATTTATTGCTAGAAAAAATTAGGGATTCCTACTAAAACTTTTAATAATTTGAATTTTTGTATGTTTGTAACGAATAGGCTCAAAACTACTGGACCGATTTCAAAAACTCTTTCACCGTTAGAATACTACGTTATCCCTAAGTAACATAAGATATATTTATTGCTAGAAAAAATTAAGGATCCCTACTAAAACTTAAATAATTTGAATGTTTATATGTTGGTAACGAATAAACTCAAAAAGTAGTAGACCGATTTGAAAAAATCTTTCACCATCAGAATACTACATTATCCATTAGTAACATAGGCTATATTTACTGCTAGAAAAAATTAGGGATCCCGACTAAAACGTAAATAATTTGAATTTTTGTATGTTTGTAACGAAGAAACTAAAAAAGTAGTAGACCGATTTCAACAAATCTTTCACCATCAGAATACTACATTATCTATTAGTAACATAGGCTATATTTATTACTAGAAAAAATTAAGGATTCCTACTAAAACTTTTAATAATTTGAATTTTTGTATGTTTGTAACGAATAGACTCAAAAACTACTAGACCGATTTCCAAAATTCTTTAACCGTTAGAATGCTACGTTATCCCTGAGTAATATAAGATATAATTATTGCTAGAAAAAATTAGGGATCCCTACTAAAACTTAAATAATTTGTATTTTTGTATGTTTGTAACGAATAAACTCAAAAACTACTGGACCGATTTCAAAAATTCTTTCACCATTAGAATGCTACGTTATCTTTGAGTAAAATAGGCTATATATATTGCTTGATAAAATTAGGGATCCCTACTAAAACTTAAATAATTTGAATTTTTGTATGTTTGTAACGAAAAGACTCTAAAACTACTGGACCGATTTCAAAAATTCTTTTACACTTAGAATGCTACATTACCATTGATTAACATAGGCTATATTTACTGCTAGGAAAAATTAGGGATCTCTACAAAAACTTAAATAATTTGAATTTTTGTAATTTCGTAACGCATAAACTCAAAAACTGCTGGACCGCTTCCAAAAGTGCTTTCACCGTTAAAATGCCAAAAAACCCCTCAGTAATATAGGCAATATTTATTGCTAGAAAAATTAGGGAGCCCTACTAAAACTTAAATAATTTGAATTTTTGTATGTTTGTAACGAATAAACTCAAAAACTACTGGACCGATTTGAAAAATTCTTTCACCATTAGAATGCTACATTATCCCTGAGTAACATAGGCTATATTTACTGCTAGAAAAAATTAGGGATCCCGACTAAAACGTAAATAATTTGAATTTTTGTATGTTTGTAACGAAGAAACTAAAAAAGTAGTAGACCGATTTCAACAAATCTTTCACCATCAGAATACTACATTATCCATTAGTAACATAGGCTATATTTATTGCTAGAAAAAATTAGCGATCCCTACTAAAACTCTTAATAATTGGAATTTTGGTATGTTTGTAACGAATAGATTCAAAAACTACTAGCGCGATTTCAAAAATTCTTTCACCATTAGAATGCCACATTATCCCCGAGTAACATACGCTACATTTATTGCTAGAAAAAATTAGGAATCCCTACTAAAACTTAAATAATTTGTATGTTTGTATGCTTGTAACGAAGAAACTCAAAGACCACTGGACCGATTTCAAAAATTCTTTTACACTTAGAATGCTACATTACCCCTGAATAACATAGGCTATATTTATTGCTAGGAAAAATTAGGGATCTCTACAAAAACTTAAATAATTTGAATTTTTGTAAGTTTGTAACACATAAAATCAAAAACTGCTGGACCGATTCCAAAAATTCTTTCACCGTTATAATGCCAAAATACCCCTCAGTGATATAGGCTATATTTATTGCTAGAAAAAATTAGGGATCCCTACTAAAACTATTAATAATTTGAATTTTTTTAGGTTTGTAACGAATAGACTCAAAAACTGCTAACCGATTTTAAAAATTCTTTCACCTTTAAAATGCTAAGTTATGTCTGAGTAACATAGGCTATATTTATTGTTTGAAAAAATTAGGGATCCCTACTAAAACTTAAATAATTAGTATTTTTATATGTTTGTTATGAATAAACTCATAAACTACTAGATTGATTTCAAAAATTCGTTTACACTTAGAATGCTACATTACCCCTGAATAACATGGGCTATATTTATTGCTAGAAAAAATTAGGGATCTCTACAAAAACTTAAATAATTTGAATTTTTGTATGTTTGTAACGAATAAACTCAAAAACTGCTGGACCGATTTCAAAAGTGCTTTCACCGATAAAATGCCAAATTACCCCTCAGTAATATAGGCAATATTTATTGTTAGAAAAATTAGGGAGCCCTACTAAAACTTTTAATAATTTGAATTTTTTATGTTTGTAACAAATAAACTCAAAAACTACTGGACCGATTTGAAAAATTCTTTCACCATTAGAATGCTACGTTATCTTTGAGTGAAATAGGCTATATATATTGGTTGACAAAATTAGGGAGCCCTACTAAAACTTAAATAAATTGAATTTTTGTATGTTTGTAACGAAAAGACTAAAAAACTACTGGACCGATTTCAAAAATTCTTTCACTGTTAGAATGCTACATTATCCCTGAGTAAGATAGGCAATATTTATTGCTAGAAAAAATTAGGGATCCTACTAAAACTTTTAATAATTTGAATTTTTGTATGTTTGTAACGAATAGACTCAAAAACTACTGGACCGATTTCAAAAAATCTTTCACCATCAGAATACTACATTATCCATGAGTAACATAGGCTAAATTTGTTGCTAGAAAAGATTAGCGATCCCTATTAAAACGTAAATAATTTGTATGTTCATATGTTTGTAACGAATAAACTCAAAAACTACTGGACCGATTTCAAAAATTCTTTCACCATTAGTATGCTACGTTATCTCTGAGTAACATACGCAATATTTATTGCTGGGAAAAATTAGGGAACCCTAGTAAAACTTAAATAATTTGTATGTTTATATGTTTGTAACGAATAAACTGAAAAACTACTGGACCGATTTCAAACATTGTTTCACCTTTTGAATGCTAGATTATCCCTGAATAACATAGGCTATGTTTATTTCTAGAAAAATCTAGGGGTTCCTACCAAAACTTGAATAATTGGAATTTTTATATGTTTGTAATGAATAAACTCAGAACTACTAGACCGACATTAAAAATTCTTTGATCGTTCGAATGCTATATCATCTCTGAGTAACAAGGGCTATATTTATTGCTAGAAAAAATTAGTTGATCGCTGCTAAAACTTAAATAATTTGAATTTTTGTATGTTTGTAACGAATAGACTCAAAAACTACTAGACCGACTTCAAAAATTCTTTCACCGTTAGAATGCTACGTTATCCCTGAGTAACATAGGCTATATTTATTGCTAGAAAAAATTAGGGATCCCTACTAAAACTTAAATAATTTGTATATTTATATGTTTGTAACGAATAAACTCAAAATTTCAAAAAATCTTTCTCCATGAGAATAATACATTATCCATGAGTAACATAGGCTATATTTATTGCTAGAAAAGATTAGGGATCCCTACGAAAACTTGAATAATTTGTATGTTCACATGTTTGTAACGAATAAGCTCAAACACCACTGGACCGATTTCAGAAATTCTTTTACCATTAGAAAGCTACATTATCCCTGAATAACATAGGCAATATTTATTGCTAGAAAAAATTAGGGATCCCTACCAAAACTTTTAATAATTTGAATTTTTGTATGTTTGTAACGAATAGACTCAAAAACTACTAGAGCGATTTCAAAAATTCTTTTACAATTAGAATGCCACATTATCCCTTAGTAACATAGGCTACATTTATTGCTAGAAAAAATTGGGGATCCCTACTAAAACTTAAATAATTTGTATGTTCACATGTTTGTAACGAATAAACTCAAAGACCACTGGACCGATTTCAAAAATTCTTTTACCATTAGAAAGCTACATTATCCCTGAATAACATAGGCAATATTTATTACTAGAAAAAATTAGGGATCCCTACCAAAACTTTTAATAATTTGAATTTTTGTATGTTTGTAACGAATAGACTCAAAAACTACTAGAGCGATTTCAAAAATTCTTTTACAATTAGAATGCCACATTATCCCTTAGTAACATAGGCTACATTTATTGCTAGAAAAAATTGGGGATCCCGACTAAAACTTAAATAATTTGTATGTTTGCATGCTTGTAACGAAGAAACTCAAAGACCACAGGACCGATTTCAAAAATTCTTTTACACTTAGAATGCTACATTACCCTTGAATAATATAGGCTATATTTATTGCTAGAAAAAATTAGGGATCTCTACAAAAACTTAAATAATTTGAATTTTTGTATGTTTGTAACGAATAAACTCAAAAACTGCTGGACCGATTTCAAAAATTCTTTACCCGTTATAATGCCAAATTACCCATCAGTAATATAGGCATTATTTATTGCTTGAAAAAATTAGGGATCCCTACTAAAACTTTTAATAATTTGAATTTTTTTATGTTTGTAACGAATAGACTCAAAAACTACTAGACCGATTTCAAAAATTCTTTGATCGTTAGATTGCTATATCATCTCTGAGTAACAAGGGCTATATTTATTGCTAGAAAAAATTAGGGATCCCTACTAAAACTATTAATAATTTGAATTTTTATATGTTTGTAACGAATAGACTCAAAAACTACTAGACCGATTTCAAAAATTCTTTGATCGTTAGATTGCTATATCATCTCTGAGTAACAAGGGCTATATTTGTTGCTAGAAAAAATTAGGGATCCCTACTAAAACTTTTAATAATTTGAATTTTTATATGTTTGTGACGAATAGACTCAAAAACTACCAGACCGATTTCAAAAATTCTTTCACCGTTAGAATGCCACGTTATGCCTGAGTAACATAGGATATATTTATTGCTAGAAAAAATTAGGGATCCCTACCAAAACTTTTAATAATTTGAATTTTTGTATCTTTGTAACGAATAGACTCAAAAACTACTAGAGCGATTTCAAAAATTCTTTTACAATTAGAATGCCACATTATCCCTTAGTAACATAGGCTACATTTATTGCTAGAAAAAATTAGGGATCCCTACTAAAACTTAAATAATTTGTATGTTTATATGTTTGTTACGAATAAACTCAAAATTTCAAAAAATCTTTCTCCATCAGAATAATACATTATCCATGAGTAACATAGGCTATATTTATTGCTAGAAAAGATTAGGGATCCCTACGAAAACTTGAATAATTTGTATGTTCACATGTTTGTAACGAATAAGCTCAAAGACCACTGGACCGATTTCAGAAATTCTTTTACCATTAGAAAGCTACATTATCCCTGAATAACATAGGCAATATTTATTGCTAGAAAAAATTAGGGATCCCTACCAAAACTTTTAATAATTTGAATTTTTGTATCTTTGTAACGAATAGACTCAAAAACTACTAGAGCGATTTCAAAAATTCTTTTACAATTAGAATGCCACATTATCCCTTAGTAACATAGGCTACATTTATTGCTAGAAAAAATTGGGGATCCCTACTAAAACTTAAATAATTTGTATGTTTGCATGCTTGTAATGAAGAAACTCAAAGACCACAGGACCGATTTCAAAAATTCTTTTACACTTAGAATGCATCATTACCGTTGAATAATATAGGCTATATTTATTGCTAGAAAAAATTAGGGATCTCTACAAAAACTTAAATAATTTGAATTTTTGTATGTTTGTAACGAATAAACTCAAAAATTGCTGGACCGATTTCAAAAATTCTTTACCCGTTATAATGCCAAATTACCCATCAGTAATATAGGCAATATTTATTGCTAGAAAAAATTAGGGATCCCTACTAAAACTTTTAATAATTTGAATTTTTTTATGTTTGTAACGAATAGACTCAAAAACTACTAGACCGATTTCAAAAATTCTTTGATCGTTAGATTGCTATATCATCTCTGAGTAACAAGGGCTATATTTATTGCTAGAAAAAATTAGGGATCCCTACTAAAACTTTTAATAATTTGAATTTTTATATGTTTGTAACGAATAGACTCGAAAACTACTAGACCGATTTCAAAAATTCTTTGATCGTTAGATTGCTATATCATCTCTGAGTAACAAGGGCTATATTTGTTGCTAGAAAAAATTAGGGATCCCTACTAAAACTTTTAATAATTTGAATTTTTATATCTTTGTGACGAATAGACTCAAAAACTACCAGACCGATTTCAAAAATTCTTTCACCGTTAGAATGCTACGTTATGCCTGAGTAACATAAGATATATTTATTGCTAGAAAAAATTAGGGATCCCTACTAAAACTTAAATAATTTGAATGTTTATATGTTGGTAACGAATAAACTAAAAAAGTACTAGACCGATTTCAAAAATTCTTTGGAATTTAGAATGCTACACTATCCCTGAGTAACATAGGCGATATTTATTGCTAGAAAAATTAGGGATCCCCACGAAAACTTAAATAATTTGTATTTTTGTATATCTGTAACGAATAAACGAAAAAATTACTGGACCAATTTCAAAAATTCTTTTACCATTAGAATACTACATTATCCCTGAGTAACATAGGCTATATTTACTGCTAGAAAAAATTAGGGATCCCGACTAAAACGCAAATAATTTGAATTTTTGTATATTTGTAACGAAGAAACTAAAAAACTACTGGACTGATTTCAAAAAATCTTTCACCATCAGAATACTACATTATCCGTTAGTAACATAGGCTATATTTATTGCTAGAAAAAATTAGGGATCCCTACTAAAACTTAAATAATTTGTATTTTTGTATGACTGTAACGAATAAACTCAAAAACTATTGGACCGATTTCAAAAATTGTTTCACCTTTAGAATGCTAGATTATCCCTGAGAAATATAGGCTATATTTAGTGATAGAACAAATTAGAAATCACTACTAAAACTTAAATAATTTGTATTTTTATATGTTTGTAACGAATAAACTCAAAGACCACTGGATCGATTTGAAAAATTCTTTCACCATTAGAATGCTACGTTATCTTTGAGTAAAATAGGCTATATATATTGGTTGACAAAATTAGGGAGCCCTACTAAAACTTAAATAATTTGAATTTTTGTTTGTTTGTAACGAATAAACTCAAAAACCACTAGACCGATTTCAAAAATTCGTTCAACATTAGAATGCTACATTATCCCTGAGTAACATAGGCTATATTTATTGCTAGAAAAAATTAGGGATCCCTACTAAAACTTAAATAATTTGTATGTTTATATGTTTGTAACGAATAAACTCAAAATTTCAAAAAATCTTTCTCCATCAGAATAATACATTATCCATGAGTACCATAGGCTATATTTATTGCTAGAAAAGATTAGGGATCCCTACGAAAACTTGAATAATTTGTATGTTCATATGTTTGTAACGAATAAACTCAAAGACCACTGGACCGATTTCAAAAATTCTTTTACCATTAGAAAGCTACATTATCCCTGAATAACATAGGCAATATTTATTGCTAGGAAAAATTAGGGATCTCTACAAAAACTTAAATAATTTGAATTTTTGTAAGTTCGTAACGCATAAACTCAAAAACTGCTGGACCGATTCCAAAAATTCTTTCACCGTTATAATGCCAAATTACCCCTCAGTGATATAGGCAATATTTATTGCTAGAAAAAATTAGGGATCCCTACTAAAACTATTAATAATTTGAATTTTTTTAGGTTAGTAACGAATAGACTCAAAAACTGCTAACCGATTTTAAAAATTCTTTCACCATTAAAATGCTAAGTTATGTCTGAGTAACATAGGCTATATTTATTGTTTGAAAAAATTAGGGATCCCTACTAAAACTTAAATAATTAGTATTTTTATATGTTTGTAACGAATAAATTCATAAACTACTAGACTGATTTCAAAAATTCGTTTACACTTAGAATGCTACATTACCCCTGAATAACATAGGCTATATTTATTGCTAGAAAAAATTAGGGATCTCTACAAAAACTTAAATAATTTGAATTTTTGTATGTTTGTAACGAATAAACTCAAAAACTGCTGGACCGATTTCAAAAGTGCTTTCACCGATAAAATGCCAAATTACACCTCAGTAATATAGGCAATATTTATTACTAGAAAAATTAGGGAGCTCTACTAAAACTTAAATAATTTGAATTTTTGTATGTTTGTAACGAATAAACTCAAAAACTACTGGACCGATTTGGAAAATTCTTTCACCATTAGAATGCTACGTTATCTTTGAGTAAAATAGGTTATATATATTGGTTGACAAAATTAGGGAGCCCTACTAAAACTTAAATAATTTGAATTTTTGTATGACTGTCACGAATAAACTCAAAAGCTACTGGACTGATTTCAAAAATTCGGTTACACTTAGAATGCTACATTACCCCTGAATAACATAGGCTATATTTATTGCTAGGAAAAATTAGGGATCTCTACAAAAACTTAAATAATTTGAATTTTTGTAAGTTCGTAACGCATAAACTCAAAAACTGCTGGACCGATTCCAAAAGTGCTTTCACCGTTAAAATGCCAAATTACCCCTCAGTAATATAGGCAATATTTATTGCTAGAAAAATTAGGGAGCCCTACTATAACTTAAATAATTTGAATTTTTGTATGTTTGTAACGAATAAACTCAAAAACTACTGGACCGATTTGAAAAATTCTTTCACCATTAGAATGCTCCATTATCCCTGAGTAACATAGGCTATATTTACTGCTAGAAAAAATTAGGGATCCCGACTAAAACGTAAATAATTTGAATTTTTGTATGTTTGTAACGAAGAAACTAAAAAAGTAGTAGACCGATTTCAACAAATCTTTCACCATCAGAATACTACATTATCCATTAGTAACATAGGCTATATTTATTGCTAGAAAAAATTAGCGAGCCCTACTAAAACTCTTAATAATTTGAATTTTTGTATGTTTGTAACGAATAGACTCAAAAACTACTAGAGCGATTTCAAAACTTCTTTCACCGTTAGATTGCCACATTATCCCCGAGTAACATAGGCTACATTTATTGCTAGAAAAAATTAGGAATCCCTACTAAAACTTAAATAATTTGTATGTTTGTATGCTTGTAACGAAGAAACTCAAAGACCACTGGACCGATTTCAAAAATTCTTTTACACTTAGAATGCTACATTACCCCTGAATAACATAGGCTATATTTATTGCTAGGAAAAATTAGGGATCTCTACAAAAACTTAAATAATTTGAATTTTTGTAAGTTCGTAACGCATAAACTCAAAAACTGCTGGACCGATTCCAAAAATTCTTTCACCGTTATAATGCCAAATTACCCATCAGTAATATAGGCATTATTTATTGCTTGAAAAAATTAGGGATCCCTACTAAAACTTTTAATAATTTGAATTTTTTTATGTTTGTAACGAATAGACTCAAAAACTACTAGACCGATTTCAAAAATTCTTTGATCGTTAGATTGCTATATCATCTCTGAGTAACAAGGGCTATATTTGTTGCTAGAAAAAATTAGGGATCCCTACTAAAACTTTTAATAATTTGAATTTTTATATGTTTGTGACGAATAGACTCAAAAACTACCAGACCGATTTCAAAAATTCTTTCACCGTTAGAATGCCACGTTATGCCTGAGTAACATAGGATATATTTATTGCTAGAAAAAATTAGGGATCCCTACTAAAACTTAAATAATTTGTATGTTTATATGTTTGTTACGAATAAACTCAAAATTTCAAAAAATCTTTCTCCATCAGAATAATACATTATCCATGAGTAACATAGGCTATATTTATTGCTAGAAAAGATTAGGGATCCCTACGAAAACTTGAATAATTTGTATGTTCACATGTTTGTAACGAATAAGCTCAAAGACCACTGGACCGATTTCAGAAATTCTTTTACCATTAGAAAGCTACATTATCCCTGAATAACATAGGCAATATTTATTGCTAGAAAAAATTAGGGATCCCTACCAAAACTTTTAATAATTTGAATTTTTGTATCTTTGTAACGAATAGACTCAAAAACTACTGGAGCGATTTCAAAAATTCTTTTACAATTAGAATGCCACATTATCCCTTAGTAACATAGGCTACATTTATTGCTAGAAAAAATTGGGGATCCCTACTAAAACTTAAATAATTTGTATGTTTGCATGCTTGTAATGAAGAAACTCAAAGACCACAGGACCGATTTCAAAAATTCTTTTACACTTAGAATGCTTCACTACCGTTGAATAATATAGGCTATATTTATTGCTAGAAAAAATTAGGGATCTCTACAAAAACTTAAATAATTTGAATTTTTGTATGTTTGTAACGAATAAACTCAAAAACTGCTGGACCGATTTCAAAAATTCTTTACCCGTTATAATGCCAAATTACCCATCAGTAATATAGGCAATATTTATTGCTAGAAAAAATTAGGGATCCCTACTAAAACTTTTAATAATTTGAATTTTTTTATGTTTGTAACGAATAGACTCAAAAACTACTAGACCGATTTCAAAAATTCTTTGATCGTTAGATTGCTATATCATCTCTGAGTAACAAGGGCTATATTTATTGCTAGAAAAAATTAGGGATCCCTACTAAAACTTTTAATAATTTGAATTTTTATATGTTTGTAACGAATAGACTCGAAAACTACTAGACCGATTTCAAAAATTCTTTGATCGTTAGATTGCTATATCATCTCTGAGTAACAAGGGCTATATTTGTTGCTAGAAAAAATTAGGGATCCCTACTAAAACTTTTAATAATTTGAATTTTTATATCTTTGTGACGAATAGACTCAAAAACTACCAGACCGATTTCGAAAATTCTTTCACCGTTAGAATGCTACGCTATGCCTGAGTAACATAAGATATATTTATTGCTAGAAAAAATTAGGGATCCCTACTAAAACTTAAATAATTTGAATGTTTATATGTTGGTAACGAATAAACTAAAAAAGTACTAGACCGATTTCAAAAATTCTTTGGAATTTAGAATGCTACATTATCCCTGAGTAACATAGGCGATATTTATTGCTAGAAAAATTAGGGATCCCCACGAAAACTTAAATAATTTGTATTTTTGTATATCTGTAACGAATAAACGAAAAAATTACTGGACCAATTTCAAAAATTCTTTTACCATTAGAATACTACATTATCCCTGAGTAACATAGGCTATATTTACTGCTAGAAAAAATTAGGGATCCCGACTAAAACGCAAATAATTTGAATTTTTGTATGTTTGTAACGAAGAAACTAAAAAACTACTGGACTGATTTCAAAAAATCTTTCACCATCAGAATACTACATTATCCGCTAGTAACATAGGCTATATTTATTGCTAGAAAAAATTAGGGATCCCTACTAAAACTTAAATAATTTGTATTTTTGTATGACTGTAACGAATAAACTCAAAAACTACTGGACCGATTTCAAAAATTGTTTCACCTTTAGAATGCTAGATTATCCCTGAGAAATATAGGCTATATTTAGTGATAGAACAAATTAGAAATCACTACTAAAACTTAAATAATTTGTATTTTTATATGTTTGTAACGAATAAACTCAAAGACCACTGGATCGATTTGAAAAATTCTTTCACCATTAGAATGCTACGTTATCTTTGAGTAAAATAGGCTATATATATTGGTTGACAAAATTAGGGAGCCCTACTAAAACTTAAATAATTTGAATTTTTGTTTGTTTGTAACGAATAAACTCAAAAACCACTAGACCGATTTCAAAAATTCGTTCAACATTAGAATGCTACATTATCCCTGAGTAACATAGGCTATATTTATTGCTAGAAAAAATTAGGGATCCCTACTAAAACTTAAATAATTTGTATGTTTATATGTTTGTAACGAATAAACTCAAAATTTCAAAAAATCTTTCTCCATCAGAATAATACATTATCCATGAGTACCATAGGCTATATTTATTGCTAGAAAAGATTAGGGATCCCTACGAAAACTTGAATAATTTGTATGTTCATATGTTTGTAACGAATAAACTCAAAGACCGCTGGACCGATTTCAAAAATTCTTTTACCATTAGAAAGCTACATTATCCCTGAATAACATAGGCAATATTTATTGCTAGGAAAAATTAGGGATCTCTACAAAAACTTAAATAATTTGAATTTTTGTAAGTTCGTAACGCATAAACTCAAAAACTGCTGGACCGATTCCAAAAATTCTTTCACCGTTATAATGCCAAATTACCCCTCAGTGATATAGGCAATATTTATTGCTAGAAAAAATTAGGGATCCCTACTAAAACTATTAATAATTTGAATTTTTTTAGGTTAGTAACGAATAGACTCAAAAACTGCTAACCGATTTTAAAAATTCTTTCACCATTAAAATGCTAAGTTATGTCTGAGTAACATAGGCTATATTTATTGTTTGAAAAAATTAGGGATCCCTACTAAAACTTAAATAATTAGTATTTTTATATGTTTGTAACGAATAAATTCATAAACTACTAGACTGATTTCAAAAATTCGTTTACACTTAGAATGCTACATTACCCCTGAATAACATAGGCTATATTTATTGCTAGAAAAAATTAGGGATCTCTACAAAAACTTAAATAATTTGAATTTTTGTATGTTTGTAACGAATAAACTCAAAAACTGCTGGACCGATTTCAAAAGTGCTTTCACCGATAAAATGCCAAATTACGCCTCAGTAATATAGGCAATATTTATTGCTAGAAAAATTAGGGAGCTCTACTAAAACTTAAATAATTTGAATTTTTGTATGTTTGTAACCAATAAACTCAAAAACTACTGGACCGATTTGAAAAATTCTTTCACCATTAGAATGCTACGTTATCTTTGAGTAAAATAGGTTATATATATTGGTTGACAAAATTAGGGAGCCCTACTAAAACTTAAATAATTTGAATTTTTGTATGACTGTCACGAATAAACTCAAAAGCTACTGGACTGATTTCAAAAATTCGGTTACACTTAGAATGCTACATTACCCCTGAATAACATAGGCTATATTTATTGCTAGGAAAAATTAGGGATCTCTACAAAAACTTAAATAATTTGAATTTTTGTAAGTTCGTAACGCATAACCTCAAAAACTGCTGGACCGATTCCAAAAGTGCTTTCACCGTTAAAATGCCAAATTACCCCTCAGTAATATAGGCAATATTTATTGCTAGAAAAATTAGGGAGCCCTACTATAACTTAAATAATTTGAATTTTTGTATGTTTGTAACGAATAAACTCAAAAACTACTGGACCGATTTGAAAAATTCTTTCACCATTAGAATGCTACATTATCCCTGAGTAACATAGGCTATATTTACTGCTAGAAAAAATTAGGGATCCCGACTAAAACGTAAATAATTTGTATGTTTGTATGCTTGTAACGAAGAAACTCAAAGACCACTGGACCGATTTCAAAAATTCTTTTACACTTAGAATGCTACATTACCCCTGAATAACATAGGCTATATTTATTGCTAGGAAAAATTAGGGATCTCTACAAAAACTTAAATAATTTGAATTTTTGTAAGTTCGTAACGCATAAACTCAAAAACTTCTGGACCGATTCCAAAAATTCTTTCACCGTTATAATGCCAAATTACCCCTCAGTGATATAGGCAATATTTATTGCTAGAAAAAATTAGGGATCCCTACTAAAACTATTAATAATTTGAATTTTTTTAGGTTTGTAACGAATAGACTCAAAAACTTCTAACCGATTTTAAAAATTCTTTCACCATTAAAATGCTAAGTTATGTCTGAGTAACATAGGCTATATTTATTGTTTGAAAAAATTAGGAATCCCTACTAAAACTTAAATAATTAGTATTTTTATATGTTTGTAACGAATAAACTCATAAACTACTAGATTGATTTCAAAAATTCTTTTACACTTAGAATGCTACATTACCCCTGAATAACATGGGCTATATTTATTGCTAGAAAAAATTAGGGATCTCTACAAAAACTTAAATAATTTGAATTTTTATGTTTGTAACGAATAAACTCAAAAACTGCTAGACCGATTTCAAAAGTGCTTTCACCGTTAAAATGCCAAATTACCCCTCAGTAATATAGGCAACATTTATTGTTAGAAAAATTAGGGAGCCCTACTAAAACTTTTAATAATTTGAATTTTTGTATGTTTGTAACGAATAAACTCAAAAACTATTGGACCGATTTGAAAAATTCTTTCACCATTAGAATGCTACGTTATCTTTGAGTAAAATAGGCTATATATATTGGTTGACAAAATTAGGGAGCCCTACTAAAACTTAAATAATTTGAATTTTTGTATGTTTGTAACGAAAAGACTAAAAAACTACTGGACCGATTTCAAAAATTCTTTCACTGTTAGAATGCTACATTATCCCTGAGTAACATAGGCAATATTTATTGCTAGAAAAAATTAGGGATCCTACTAAAACTTTTAATAATTTGAATTTTTGTATGTTTGTAACGAATAGACTCAAAAACTACTGGACCGATTTCAAAAAATCTTTCACGATCAGAATACTACATTATCCATGAGTAACATAGGCTAAATTTGTTGCTAGAAAAGATTAGGGATCCCTATTAAAACTTAAATAATTTGTATGTTTATATGTTTGTAACGAATAAACTGAAAAACTGCTGGACCGATTTCAAACATTTTTTCACCTTTTGAATGCTAGATTATCCCTGAGTAACATAGGCTATGTTTATGTCTAGAAAAAACTAGGGGTCCCTACCAAAACTTGAATAATTGGAATTTTTATATGTTTGTAACGAATAAACACAAGAACCACTAGACAGACATTAAAAATTCTTTGATCGTTCAAATGCTATATCATCTCTGAGTATCAAGGGCTATATATATTGCTAGAAAAAATTAGCGATCCCTACTAAAACTTAAATAATTTGTATGTTTATATGTTTGTAACGAATAAACTCAAAATTTCAAAAAATCTTTCTCCATCAGAATAATACATTATCCATGAGTAACATAGGCTATATTTATTGCTAGAAAAGATTAGGGATCCCTACGAAAACTTGAATAATTTGTATGTTCATATGTTTGTAACGAATAAACTTAAAAACTACTGGACCGATTTCAAAAATTGTTTCACCTTTAGAATGCTAGATTATCCCTGAATAACATAGGCAATATTTATTGCTAGAAAAAATTAGGGATCCCTACCAAAACTTTTAATAATTTGAATTTTTGTATGTCTGTAACGAATAGACTCAAAAACTACTAGAGCGATTTCAAAAATTCTTTTACAATTAGAATGCCACATTATCCCTTAGTAACATAGGCTACATTTATTGCTAGAAAAAATTGGGGATCCCTACTAAAACTTAAATAATTTGTATGTTTGCATTCTTGTAACGAAGAAACTCAAAGACCACAGGACCGATTTCAAAAATTCTTTAACACTTAGAATGCTACATTACCCCTGAATAATATAGGCTATATTTATTGCTAGAAAAAATTAGGGATCTCTACAAAAACTTCAATAATTTGAATTTTTGTATGTTTGTAACGAATAAACTCAAAAACTGCTGGACCGATTTCAAAAATTCTTTCACCGTTATAATGCCAAATTTCCCATCATTAATATAGGCAATATTTATTGCTAGAAAAAATTTGGGATCCCTACTAAAACTTTTAATAATTTGAATTTTTTTATGTTTGTAACGAATAGACTCAAAAACTACTAGACCGATTTCAAAAATTCTTTGATCGTTAGATTGCTATATCATCTCTGAGTAACAAGGGCTATATTTATTGCTAGAAAAAATTAGGGATCCCCACTAAAACTTAAATAATTTATATTTTTGTATGTTTGTAACGAATAAACTCAAAGAACACTTGACCGATTTCAAAAATTCTTTCACCATTAGAATGCTACGTTATCTCTGAGTAACATAGGCTATATCTATTGCTTGAAAAAATTAGGGATCCCTACTAAAACTTAAATAATTTGAATGTTTATATGTTGGTAACGAATAAACTAAAAAAGTACTAGACCGATTTCAAAAATTCTTTGAAATTTAGAATGCTACATTATTCCTGAGTAACATAGGTGATATTTATTGCTAGAAAAATTAGGGATCCCCACGAAAACGTAAATAATTTGTATTTTTGTAATAAACGCAAAAATTACTGGACCAATTTCAAAAATTCTTTTACCATTAGAATACTACATTATCCCTGAGTAACATAGGCTATATTTACTGCTAGAAAAAATTAGGGATACCGACTAAAACGCAAATAATTTGAATTTTTGTATGTTTGTAACGAAGAAGCTAAAAAACTACTGGACTGATTTCAAAAAATCTTTCACCATCAGAATACTAAATTATCCGTTAGTAACATAGGCTATATTTATTGCTAGAAAAAATTAGGGATCCCTACTAAAACTTAAATAATTTGTATTTTTGTATGACTGTAACGAATAAACTCAAAAACTACTGGACCGATTTCAAACATTGTTTCATCTTTTGAATGCTAGATTATCCCTGAGTAACATAGGCTATGTTTGTGTCTAGAAAAAACTAGGGGTCCCTACCAAAACTAGAATAATTGGAATTTTTATATGTTTGTAACGAATAAACTCAAGAACTACTAGACAGACATTAAAAATTCTTTGATAGTTCGAATGCTATATCATCTCTGAGTAACAAGGGCTATATTTATTGCTAGAAAAAATTAGGGAGCCCTACTAAAACTTCAATAATTTGTATGTTTATATGTTTGTAACGAATAAACTCAAAGACCACTGGACGGATTTCAAAAATTCTTTTACCATTAGAAAGCTACATTATCCCTGAATAACATAGGCAATATTTATTGCTAGGAAAAATTAGGGATCTCTACAAAAACTTAAATAATTTGCATTTTTGTAAGTTCGTAACGCATAAACTCAAAAACTGCTGGACCGATTCCAAAAATTCTTTCACCGTTATAATGCCAAATTACCCCTCAGTGATATAGGCAATATTTATTGCTAGAAAAAATTAGAGTTCCCTACTAAAACTATTAATAATTTGAATTTTTTTAGGTTTGTAACGAATAGACTCAAAAACTGCTAACCGATTTTAAAAATTCTTTCACCATTAAAATGCTAAGTTTATGTATGAGTAACATAGGCTATTTTTATTGTTTGAAAAAATTGGGGATCCCTACTAAAACTTAAATAATTAGTATTTTTATATGTTTGTAACGAATAAACTCATAAACTACTAGACTGATTTCAAAAATTCGTTTACACTTAGAATGCTACATTACCCCTGAATAACATAGGCTATATTTATTGCTAGAAAAAATTAGGGATCTCTACAAAAACTTAAATAATTTGAATTTTTGTATGTTTGTAACGAATAAACTCAAAAACTGCTGGACCGATTTCAAAAGTGCTTTCACCGATAAAATGCCAAATTACCCCTCAGTAATATAGGCAATATTTATTGCTAGAAAAATTAGGGAGCCCCACTAAAACTTAAATAATTTGAATTTTTGTATGTTTGTAACGAATAAACTCAAAAACTACTGGACCGATTTGAAAAATTCTTTCACCATTAGAATGCTACGTTATCTTTGAGTAAAATAGGCTATATATATTGGTTGACAAAATTAAGGAGCCCTACAAAAACTTAAATAATTTGAATTTTTGTATGACTGTCACGAATAAACTCAAAAGCTACTGGACTGATTTCAAAAATTCGGTTACACTTAGAATGCTACATTACCCCTGAATAACATAGGCTATATTTATTGCTAGAAAAAATTAGGGATCTCTACAAAAACTTAAATAATTTGAATTTTTGTATGTTTGTAACGAATAAACTCAAAAACTGCTGGACCGATTTCAAAAATTCTTTCACCGTTATAATGCCAAATTACCCATCAGTAAAATAGGCTATATATATTGGTTGACAAAATTAAGGAGCCCTACTAAAACTTAAATAATTTGAATTTTTGTATGTTTGTAACGAAGAAACTAAAAAACTACTGGACCGATTTCAAAAAATCTTTCACCATCAGAATACTACATTATCCATGAGTAACATAGGCTAAATTTGTTGCTAGAAAAGATTAGGGATCCCTATTAAAACTTAAATAATTTGTATGTTCATATGTTTGTAACGAATAAACTGAAAAACTACTGGACCGATTTCAAACATTGTTTCATCTTTTGAATGCTAGATTATCCCTGAGTAACATAGGCTATGTTTGTGTCTAGAAAAAACTAGGGGTCCCTACCAAAACTAGAATAATTGGAATTTTTATATGTTTGTAACGAATAAACTCTAGAACTACTAGACAGACATTAAAAATTCTTTGATAGTTCGAATGCTATATCATCTCTGAGTAACAAGGGCTATATTTATTGCTAGAAAAAATTAGGGAGCCCTACTAAAACTTCAATAATTTGTATGTTTATATGTTTGTAACGAATAAAGTGAAAAACTACTGTACAGATTTCAAACATTGTTTCACCTTTTGAATGCTAGATTATCCCTGAGTAACAGAGGCTATGTTTGTGTCTAGAAAAAACTAGGGGTCCCTATTAAAATTTAAATAATTTGTATGTTCATATGTTTGTAACGAATAGACTCAAAAACTACTAGACCGATTTCAAAAATTCTTTGATCGTTAGATTACTATATCATCTCTGAGTAACAAGGGCTATATTTATTGCTAGGAAAAATTAGGGATCCCCACTAAAACCTAAATAATTTGAATTTTTGTTTGTTTGTAACGAATAAACTCAAAAACCACTAGACCGATTTCAAAAATTCGTTCAACATTAGAATGCTACATTATCCCTGAGTAACATAGGCTATATTTATTGCTAGAAAAAATTAGGGATCCCCACTAAAACCTAAATAATTTGAATTTTTGTTTGTTTGTAACGAATAAACTCAAAAACCACTAGACCGATTTCAAAAATTCGTTCAACATTAGAATGCTACATTATCCATGAGTAACATAGGCTAAATTTGTTGCTAGAAAAGATTAGGGATCCCTATTAAAACTTAAATAATTTGTATGTTCATATGTTTCTAACGAATAAACTCAAAAACTACTGGACCGATTTCAAAAATTCTGTCACCATTAGAATGCTACGTTATCCCTGAGTAACATAGGCTATATTTATTGCTAGAAAAAATTAGGGATCCCCACAAAAACCTAAATAATTTGAATTTTTGTTTGTTTGTAACGAATAAACTCAAAAACCACTAGACCGATTTCAAAAATTCGTTCAACATTAGAATGCTACATTATCCCTGAGTAACATAGGCTATATTTATTGCTAGAAAAAATTAGGGATCCCTACAAAAACTTGAATAATTTGTATGTTCATATGTTTGTAACGAATAAACTCAAAAACTACTGGACCGATTTCAAAAATTGTTTCACCTTTAGCATGCTAGATTATCCCTGAGAAATATAGGCTATATTTAGTGATAGAACAAATTAGAAATCACTACTAAAACTTAAATAATTTGTATTTTTATATGTTTGTAACGAATAAAATCAAAGACCACTGGACCGATTTCAAAAATTCTTTTACCATTAGAAAGCTACATTATCCCTGAATAACATAGGCAATATTTATTGCTAGAAAAAATTAGGGATCCCTACCAAAACTTTTAATAATTTGAATTTTTGTATGTTTGTAACGAATAGACTCAAAAACTACTAGAGCGATTTCAAAAATTCTTTTACAATGAGAATGCCACATTATCCCTGAGTAACATAGGCTACATTTATTGCTAGGAAAAATTGGGGATCCCTACTAAAACTTAAATAATTTGTATGTTTGCATGCTTGTAACGAAGAAACTCAAAGACCACAGGACCGATTTCAAAAATTCTTTTACACTTAGATTGCGACATTACCCCTGAATGATATAGGCTATATTTATTGCTAGAAAAAATTAGGGATCTCTACAAAAACTTATATAATTTGAATTTTTGTATGTTTGTAACGAATAAACTCAAAAACTGCTGGACCGATTTCAAAAATTCTTTCACCGTTATAATGCCAAATTACCCATCAGTAATATAGGCAATATTTATTGCTAGAAAAAATTAGGGATCGATACTAAAACCTTTAATAATTTGAATTTTTTTATGTTTGTAACGAATAGACTCAAAAACTACTAGACCGATTTCAAAAATTCTTTGATCGTTAGATTGCTATATCACCTCTGAGTAACAAGGGCTATATTTATTGCTAGAAAAAATTAGGGATCCCTACTAAAACTTTTAATAATTTGAATTTTTATATGTTTGTAACGAATAGACTCAAAAACTACTAGACCGATTTCAAAAATTCTTTGATCGTTAGATTACTATATCATCTCTGAGTAACAAGGGCTATATTTATTGCTAGGAAAAATTAGGGATCCCTACTAAAACTTTTAGTAATTTGAATTTTTATATGTTTGTGACGAATAGACTCAAAAACTACTAGACCGATTTCAAAAATTCTTTCACCGTTAGAATGCTACGTTATGCCTGAGTAACATAAGATATATTTATTGCTAGAAAAAATTAGGGATGCCTACTAAAATTTAAATAATTTGAATGTTTATATGTTGGTAAGGAATAAACTAAAAAAGTACTAGACCGATTTCAAAAATTCTTTGACCTTTAGAATGCTACATTATCCCTGAGTAACATAGGCGATATTTATTGCTAGAAAAAATTAGAGATCCCCACGAAAACTTAAATAATTTGTATTTTTGTATGTCTGTAACGAATAAACGCAAAATTTACTGGACCAATTTCAAAAATTCTTTTACCACTAGAATACTACATTATCCCTGAGTAACATAGGCTATATTTACTGCTAGAAAAAATTAGGGATCCCGACTAAAACGTAAATAATTTGAATTTTTGTATGTTTGTAACGAAGAAACTAAAAAACTACTGGACCGATTTCAAAAAATCTTTCACCATTAGAATACTACATTATCCATTAGTAACATAGCCTATATTTATTGCTAGAAAAACTTAGGGATCACTACTAAAACTTAAATAATTGGTATTTTTGTATGACTGTAACGAATAAACTCAAAAACTACTGGAATGATGTCAAAAATTCTTTTACACTTAGAATGCCACATTATCCCCGAGTGACATACGCTATATTTATTTCTAGAAAAAGTTAGGGATCCCTACTAAAACTTAAATAATTTGAATTTTTGTATGTTTGTAACGAAAAGACTCAAAAACTACTGTACCGATTTCAAAAATTCTTTCATCGTTAGAATGCTACGTTATCTTTGAGTAACATAGGCTATATTTATTGCTTGATAAAATTAGGGATCCCTACTAAAACTAAAATAATTTGAGTTTTTGTATGTTTGTAACGAAAACACTCAAAAACAACTGTACCGATTTCAAGAATTCTTTCACCGTTAGAATGCTACATTATCCCTGTGTAACATAGGCAATATTTATTGCTAGAAAAAATTAGGGATTCCTACTAAAACTTTTAATAATTTGAATTTTTGTATGTTTGTAACGAATAGGCTCAAAACTACTGGACCGATTTCAAAAACTCTTTCACCGTTAGAATACTACGTTATCCCTGAGTAACATAAGATATATTTATTGCTAGAAAAAATTAGGCATCCCTACTAAAACTTAAATAATTTGAATGTTTATATGTTGGTAACGAATAAACTCAAAAAGTAGTAGACAGATTTCAAAAATTCTTTGACCTTTAGAATGCCACATTATCCCTGAGTAACATAGGCTATATTTACTGCTAGAAAAAATTAGGGATCCCGACTAAAACGTAAGTAATTTGTATTTTTTTATGTTTGTAACGAATAAACTCAAAAACTACTAGACCGACATTAAAAATTCTTTGATCGTTCGAATGCTATATCATCTCTGAGTAACAAGGGGAATATTTATTGCTAGAAAAAATTAGTGATCGCTACTAAAACTTAAATAAATTGAATTTTTGTATGTTTGTAAGGAATAAACTCAAAAACTACTGGACGGATTTTAAAAATGCAGTCGCCATTAGAATTCATCATTATCCCTGAATAACTTAGACTATATTTGTTGCTCGAAAAAATTAGGGATCCCCACTAAAACTTAAATAATTTATATTTTTGTATGTTTGTAACGAATAAACTCAAAGAACACTTGACCGATTTCAAAAATTCTTTCACCATTAGAATGCTACGTTATCTCTGAGTAACATAGGCTATATCTATTGCTTGAAAAAATTAGGGATCCCTACTAAAACTTAAATAATTTGAATGTTTATATGTTGGTAACGAATAAACTAAAAAAGTACTAGACCGATTTCAAAAATTCTTTGAAATTTAGAATGCTACATTATTCCTGAGTAACATAGGTGATATTTATTGCTAGAAAAATTAGGGATCCCCACGAAAACGTAAATAATTTGTATTTTTGTAATAAACGCAAAAATTACTGGACCAATTTCAAAAATTCTTTTACCATTAGAATACTACATTATCCCTGAGTAACATAGGCTATATTTACTGCTAGAAAAAATTAGGGATACCGACTAAAACGCAAATAATTTGAATTTTTGTATGTTTGTAACGAAGAAGCTAAAAAACTACTGGACTGATTTCAAAAAATCTTTCACCATCAGAATACTAAATTATCCGTTAGTAACATAGGCTATATTTATTGCTAGAAAAAATTAGGGATCCCTACTAAAACTTAAATAATTTGTATTTTTGTATGACTGTAACGAATAAACTCAAAAACTACTGGACCGATTTCAAAAATTGTTTCACCTTTAGAATGCTAGATTATCCCTGAGAAATATAGGCTATATTTAGTGATAGGACAAATTAGAAATCACTACTAAAACTTAAATAATTTGTATTTTTATATGTTTGTAACGAATAAACTCAAAGACCACTGGACCGATTTGAAAAATTCTTTCACCATTAGAATGCTACGTTATCTTTGAGTAAAATAGGCTATATATATTGGTTGACAAAATTAGGGAGCCCTACTAAAACTTAAATAATTTGAATTTTTGTTTGTTTGTAACGAATAAACTCAAAAACCACTAGACCGATTTCAAAAATTCGTTCAACATTAGAATGCTACATTATCCCTGAGTAACATAGGCTATATTTATTGCTAGAAAAAATTAGGGATCCCTACTAAAACTTAAATAATTTGTATGTTTATATGTTTGTAACGAATAAACTCAAAATTTCAAAAAATCTTTCTCCATCAGAATAATAAATTATCCATGAGTAACATAGGCTATATTTATTGCTAGAAAAGATTACGGATCCCTACGAAAACTTGAATAATTTGTATGTTCATATGTTTGTAACGAATAAACTCAAAGACCACTGGACCGATTTCAAAAATTCTTTTACCATTAGAAAGCTACGTTATCCCTGAATAACATAGGCAATATTTATTGCTAGGAAAAATTAGGGATCTCTACAAAAACTTAAATAATTTGCATTTTTGTAAGTTCGTAACGCATAAACTCAAAAACTGCTGGACCGATTCCAACAATTCTTTCACCGTTATAATGCCAAATTACCCCTCAGTGATATAGGCAATATTTATTGCTAGAAAAAATTAGAGTTCCCTACTAAAACTATTAATAATTTGAATTTTTTTAGGTTTGTAACGAATAGACTCAAAAACTGCTAACCGATTTTAAAAATTCTTTCACCATTAAAATGCTAAGTTTATGTATGAGTAACATAGGCTATATTTATTGTTTGAAAAAATTGGGGATCCCTACTAAAACTTAAATAATTAGTATTTTTATATGTTTGTAACGAATAAACTCATAAACTACTAGACTGATTTCAAAAATTCGTTTACACTTAGAATGCTACATTACCCCTGAATAACATAGGCTATATTTATTGCTAGAAAAAATTAGGGATCTCTACAAAAACTTATATAATTTGAATTTTTGTATGTTTGTAACGAATAAACTCAAAAACTGCTGGACCGATTTCAAAAGTGCTTTCACCGATAAAATGCCAAATTACCCCTCAGTAATATAGGCAATATTTATTGCTAGAAAAATTAGGGAGCCCCGCTAAAACTTAAATAATTTGAATTTTTGTATGTTTGTAACGAATAAACTCAAAAACTACTGGACCGATTTGAAAAATTCTTTCACCATTAGAATGCTACGTTATCTTTGAGTAAAATAGGCTATATATATTGGTTGACAAAATTAAGGAGCCCTACAAAAACTTAAATAATTTGAATTTTTGTATGACTGTCACGAATAAACTCAAAAGCTACTGGACTGATTTCAAAAATTCGGTTACACTTAGAATGCTACATTACCCCTGAATAACATAGGCTATATTTATTGCTAGAAAAAATTAGGGATCTCTACAAAAACTTAAATAATTTGAATTTTTGTATGTTTGTAACGAATAAACTCAAAAACTGCTGGACCGATTTCAAAAATTCTTTCACCGTTATAATGCCAAATTACCCATCAGTAAAATAGGCTATATATATTGGTTGACAAAATTAAGGAGCCCTACTAAAACTTAAATAATTTGAATTTTTGTATGTTTGTAACGAAGAAACTAAAAAATTACTGGACCGATTTCAAAAAATCTTTCACCATCAGAATACTACATTATCCATGAGTAACATAGGCTAAATTTGTTGCTAGAAAAGATTAGGGATCCCTATTAAAACTTAAATAATTTGTATGTTCATATGTTTGTAACGAATAAACTGAAAACTACTGGACCGATTTCAAACATTGTTTCATCTTTTGAATGCTAGATTATCCCTGAGTAACATAGGCTATGTTTGTGTCTAGAAAAAACTAGGGGTCCCTACCAAAACTAGAATAATTGGAATTTTTATATGTTTGTAACGAATAAACTCAAGAACTACTAGACAGACATTAAAAATTCTTTGATAGTTCGAATGCTATATCATCTCTGAGTAACAAGGGCTATATTTATTGCTAGAAAAAATTAGGGAGCCCTACTAAAACTTCAATAATTTGTATGTTTATATGTTTGTAACGAATAAAGTGAAAAACTACTGTACCGATTTCAAACATTGTTTCACCTTTTGAATGCTAGATTATCCCTGAGTAACATAGGCTATGTTTGTGTCTAGAAAAAACTAGGGGTCCCTACCAAAACTAGAATAATTGGAATTTTTATATGTTTGTAACGAATAAACTCAAGAACTACTAGACAGACATTAAAAATTCTTTGATAGTTCGAATGCTATATCATCTCTGAGTAACAAGGGCTATATTTATTGCTAGAAAAAATTAGGGAGCCCTACTAAAACTTCAATAATTTGTATGTTTATATGTTTGTAACGAATAAAGTGAAAAACTACTGTACCGATTTCAAACATTGTTTCACCTTTTGAATGCTAGATTATCCCTGAGTAACATAGGCTATATTTATTGCTAGAAAAAATTACGGGTCCCTACTAAAATTTAAATAATTTGTATGTTTATATGTTTGTAACGAATAAACTGAAAAACTACTGGACCGATTTCAAACATTGTTTCACCTTTTGAATGCTAGATTATCCCTGAGTAACATAGGCTATGTTTATGTCTAGAAAAATCTAGGGGTCCCTACCAAAACTTGAATAATTGGAATTTTTATATGTTTGTAACGAATAAACTCAGAACTACTAGACCGACATTAACAATTCTTTGATCGTTCGAATGCTATATCATCTCTGAGTAACAAGGGCTATATTTATGCTAGAAAAAATTAGTGATCCCCACTAAAACCTAAATAATTTGAATTTTTGTTTGTTTGTAACGAATAAACTCAAAAACCACTAGACCGATTTCAAAAATTCGTTCAACATTAGAATGCTACATTATCCCTGAGTTACATAGGCTATATTTATTGCTAGAAAAAATTAGGGATCCCCACTAAAACCTAAATAATTTGAATTTTTGTTTGTTTGTAACGAAGAAACTCAAAAACCACTAGACCGATTTCAAAAATTCGTTCAACATTAGAATGCTACATTATCCATGAGTAACATAGGCTAAATTTGTTGCTAGAAAAGATTAGGGATCCCTATTAAAACTTAAATAATTTGTATGTTCATATGTTTCTAACGAATAAACTCAAAAACTACTGGACCGATTTCAAAAATTCTGTCACCATTAGAATGCTACGTTATCCCTGAGTAACATAGGCTATATTTATTGCTAGAAAAAATTAGGGATCCCCACTAAAACCTAAATAATTTGAATTTTTGTTTGTTTGTAACGAATAAACTCAAAAACCACTAGACCGATTTCAAAAATTCGTTCAACATTAGAATGCTACATTATCCCTGAGTAACATAGGCTATATTTATTGCTAGAAAAAATTAGGGATCCCTACAAAAACTTGAATAATTTGTATGTTCGTATGTTTGTAACGAATAAACTCAAAAACTACTGGACCGATTTCAAAAATTGTTTCACCTTTAGAATGCTAGATTATCCCTGAGAAATATAGGCTATATTTAGTGATAGAACAAATTAGAAATCACTACTAAAACTTAAATAATTTGTATTTTTATATGTTTGTAACGAATAAACTCAAAGACCACTGGACCGATTTCAAAAATTCTTTTACCGTTAGAAAGCTACATTATCCCTGAATAACATAGGCAATATTTATTGCTAGAAAAAATTAGGGATCCCTACCAAAACTTTTAATAATTTGAATTTTTGTATGTTTGTAACGAATAGACTCAAAAACTACTAGAGCGATTTCAAAAATTCTTTTACAATGAGAATGCCACATTATCCCTGAGTAACATAGGCTACATTTATTGCTAGGAAAAATTGGGGATCCCTACTAAAACTTAAATAATTTGTATGTTTGCATGCTTGTAACGAAGAAACTCAAAGACCACAGGACCGATTTCAAAAATTCTTTTACACTTAGATTGCGACATTACCCCTGAATGATATAGGCTATATTTATTGCTAGAAAAAATTAGGGATCTCTACAAAAACTTATATAATTTGAATTTTTGTATGTTTGTAACGAATAAACTCAAAAACTGCTGGACCGATTTCAAAAATTCTTTCACCGTTATAATGCCAAATTACCCATCAGTAATATAGGCAATATTTATTGCTAGAAAAAATTAGGGATCCCTACTAAAACCTTTAATAATTTGAATTTATTTATGTTTGTAACGAATAGACTCAAAAACTACTAGACCGATTTCAAAAATTCTTTGATCGTTAGATTGCTATATCACCTCTGAGTAACAAGGGCTATATTTATTGCTAGAAAAAATTAGGGATCCCTACTAAAACTTTTAATAATTTGAATTTTTATATGTTTGTAACGAATAGACTCAAAAACTACTAGACCGATTTCAAAAATTCTTTGATCGTTAGATTACTATATCATCTCTGAGTAACAAGGGCTATATTTATTGCTAGGAAAAATTAGGGATCCCTACTAAAACTTTTAGTAAATTGAATTTTTATATGTTTGTGACGAATAGACTCAAAAACTACTAGACCGATTTCAAAAATTCTTTCACCGTTAGAATGCTACGTTATGCCTGAGTAACATAAGATATATTTATTGCTAGAAAAAATTAGGGATGCCTACTAAAATTTAAATAATTTGAATGTTTATATGTTGGTAAGGAATAAACTAAAAAAGTACTAGACCGATTTCAAAAATTCTTTGACCTTTAGAATGCTACATTATCCCTGAGTAACATAGGCGATATTTATTGCTAGAAAAAATTAGAGATCCCCACGAAAACTTAAATAATTTGTATTTTTGTATGTCTGTAACGAATAAACGCAAAATTTACTGGACCAATTTCAAAAATTCTTTTACCATTAGAATACTACATTATCCCTGAGTAACATAGGCTATATTTACTGCTAGAAAAAATTAGGGATCCCGACTAAAACGTAAATAATTTGAATTTTTGTATGTTTGTAACGAAGAAACTAAAAAACTACTGGACCGATTTCAAAAAATCTTTCACCATTAGAATACTACATTATCCATTAGTAACATAGCCTATATTTATTGCTAGAAAAACTTAGGGATCACTACTAAAACTTAAATAATTGGTATTTTTGTATGACTGTAACGAATAAACTCAAAAACTACTGGAATGATGTCAAAAATTCTTTTACACTTAGAATGCCACATTATCCCCGAGTGACATACGCTATATTTATTTCTAGAAAAAGTTAGGGATCCCTACTAAAACTTAAATAATTTGAATTTTTGTATGTTTGTAACGAAAAGACTCAAAAACTACTGGACCGATTTCAAAAATTCTTTCATCGTTAGAATGCTACGTTATCTTTGAGTAACATAGGCTATATTTATTGCTTGATAAAATTAGGGATCCCTACTAAAACTAAAATAATTTGAGTTTTTGTATGTTTGTAACGAAAACACTCAAAAACAACTGTACCGATTTCAAGAATTCTTTCACCGTTAGAATGCTACATTATCCCTGTGTAACATAGGCAATATTTATTGCTAGAAAAAATTAGGGATTCCTACTAAAACTTTTAATAATTTGAATTTTTGTATGTTTGTAACGAATAGGCTCAAAACTACTGGACCGATTTCAAAAACTCTTTCACCGTTAGAATACTACGTTATCCCTGAGTAACATAAGATATATTTATTGCTAGAAAAAATTAGGGATCCCGACTAAAACGTAAGTAATTTGTATTTTTTTATGTTTATAACGAATAAACTCAAAAACTACTAGACCGACATTAAAAATTCTTTGATCGTTCGAATGCTATATCATCTCTGAGTAACAAGGGGAATATTTATTGCTAGAAAAAATTAGTGATCGCTACTAAAACTTAAATAAATTGAATTTTTGTATGTTTGTAAGGAATAAACTCAAAAACTACTGGACGGATTTTAAAAATGCATTCGCCATTAGAATTCATCATTATCCCTGAATAACATAGACTATATTTGTTGCTCGAAAAAATTAGGGATCCCCACTAAAACTTAAATAATTTATATTTTTGTATGTTTGTAACGAATAAACTCAAAGAACACTTGACCGATTTCAAAAATTCTTTCACCATTAGAATGCTACGTTATCTCTGAGTAACATAGGCTATATCTATTGCTTGAAAAAATTAGGGATCCCTACTAAAACTTAAATAATTTGAATTTTTGTATGTTTGTAACGAATAAACTGAAAAAGTAATGGACCGATTTCAAAAATTCTTTGACCTTTAGAATGCTACATTATCCCTGAGTAACATAGGCGATATTTATTGCTAGAAAAAATTAGAGATCCCCACGAAAACTTAAATAATTTGTATTTTTGTATGTCTGTAACGAATAAACGCAAAAATTACTGGACCAATTTCAAAAATTCTTTTACACTTAGAATGCGACATTACCCCTGAATGATATAGGCTATATTTATTGCTAGAAAAAATTAGGGATCTCTACAAAAACTTATATAATTTGAATTTTTGTATGTTTGTAACGAATAAACTCAAAAACTGCTGGACCGATTTCAAAAATTCTTTGATCGTTAGATTGCTATATCATCTCTGAGTAACAAGGGCTATATTTATTGCTAGGAAAAATTAGGGATCCCTACTAAAACTTTTAGTAATTTGAATTTTTATATGTTTGTGACGAATAGACTCAAAAACTACTAGACGGATTTCAAAAATTCTTTCACCGTTAGAATGCTACGTTATGCCTGAGTAACATAAGATATATTTATTGCTAGAAAAAATTAGGGATGCCTACTAAAATTTAAATAATTTGAATGTTTATATGTTGGTAACGAATAAACTAAAAAAGTACTAGACCGATTTCAAAAATTCTTTGACCTTTAGAATGCTACATTATCCCTGAGTAACATAGGCGATATTTATTGCTAGAAAAAATTAGAGATCCCCACGAAAACTTAAATAATTTGTATTTTTGTATGTTTGTAAGGAATAAACTCAAAAACTACTGGACGGATTTTAAAAATGCATTCGCCATTAGAATTCATCATTATCCCTGAATAACATAGACTATATTTGTTGCTCGAAAAAATTAGGGATCCCCACTAAAACTTAAATAATTTATATTTTTGTATGTTTGTAACGAATAAACTCAAAGAACACTTGACCGATTTCAAAAAATCTTTCACCATTAGAATACTACATTATCCATTAGTAACATAGCCTATATTTATTGCTAGAAAAACTTAGGGATCACTACTAAAACTTAAATAATTGGTATTTTTGTATGACTGTAACGAATTAACTCATAAACTACTAGACTGATTTCAAAAATTCGTTTACACTTAGAATGCTACATTACCCCTGAATAACATAGGCTATGTTTATTGCTAGAAAAAATTAGGGATCTCTACAAAAACTTAAATAATTTGAATTTTTGTATGTTTGTAACGAATAAACTCAAAAACTGCTGGACCGATTTCAAAAATTCTTTCACCGTTATAATGCCAAATTACCCATCAGTAAAATAGGCTATATATATTGGTTGACAAAATTAAGGAGCCCTACTAAAACTTAAATAATTTGAATTTTTGTATGTTTGTAACGAAGAAACTAAAAAACTACTGGACCGATTTCAAAAAATCTTTCACCATCAGAATACTACATTATCCATGAGTAACATAGGCTAAATTTGTTGCTAGAAAAGATTAGGGATCCCTATTAAAACTTAAATAATTTGTATGTTCATATGTTTGTAACGAATAAACTGAAAAACTACTGGACCGATTTCAAACATTGTTTCACCTTTTGAATGCTAGATTATCCCTGAGTAACATAGGCTATGTTTGTGTCTAGAAAAAACTAGGGGTCCCTACCAAAACTAGAATAATTGGAATTTTTATATGTTTGTAACGAATAAACTCAAGAACTACTAGACAGACATTAAAAATTCTTTGATAGTTCGAATGCTATATCATCTCTGAGTAACAAGGGCTATATTTATTGCTAGAAAAAATTAGGGAGCTCTACTAAAACTTCAATAATTTGTATGTTTATATGTTTGTAACGAATAAAGTGAAAAACTACTGTACCGATTTCAAACATTGTTTCACCTTTTGAATGCTAGATTATCCCTGAGTAACATAGGCTATGTTTGTGTCTAGAAAAAACTAGGGGTCCCTACCAAAACTAGAATAATTGGAATTTTTATATGTTTGTAACGAATAAACTCAAGAACTACTAGACAGACATTAAAAATTCTTTGATAGTTCGAATGCTATATCATCTCTGAGTAACAAGGGCTATATTTATTGCTAGAAAAAATTAGGGAGCCCTACTAAAACTTCAATAATTTGTATGTTTATATGTTTGTAACGTATAAAGTGAAAAACTACTGTACCGATTTCAAACATTGTTTCACCTTTTGAATGCTAGATTATCCCTGAGTAACATAGGCTATATTTATTGCTAGAAAAAATTACGGGTCCCTACTAAAACTTAAATAATTTGTATGTTTATATGTTTGTAACGAATAAACTGAAAAACTACTGGACCGATTTCAAACATTGTTTCACCTTTTGAATGCTAGATTATCCCTGAATAACATAGGCTATGTTTATGTCTAGAAAAATCTAGGGGTCCCTACCAAAACTTGAATAATTGGAATTTTTATATGTTTGTAACGAATAAACTCAGAACTACTAGACCGACACTAACAATTCTTTGATCGTTCGAATGCTATATCATCTCTGAGTAACAAGGGCTATATTTATTCCTAGAAAAAATTAGTGATCCCCACTAAAACCTAAATAATTTGAATTTTTGTTTGTTTGTAACGAATAAACTCAAAAACCACTAGACCGATTTCAAAAATTCGTTCAACATTAGAATGCTACATTATCCCTGAGTAACATAGGCTATATTTATTGCTAGAAAAAATTAGGGATCCCCACTAAAACCTAAATAATTTGAATTTTTGTTTGTTTGTAACGAATAAACTCAAAAACCACTAGACCGATTTCAAAAATTCGTTCAACATTAGAATGCTACATTATCCATGAGTAACATAGGCTAAATTTGTTGCTAGAAAAGATTAGGGATCCCTATTAAAACTTAAATAATTTGTATGTTCATATGTTTCTAACGAATAAACTCAAAAACTACTGGACCGATTTCAAAAATTCTGTCACCATTAGAATGCTACGTTATCCCTGAGTAACATAGGCTATATTTATTGCTAGAAAAAATTAGGGATCCCCACTAAAACCTAAATAATTTGAATTTTTGTTTGTTTGTAACGAATAAACTCAAAAACCACTAGACCGATTTCAAAAATTCGTTCAACATTAGAATGCTACATTATCCCTGAGTAACATAGGCTATATTTATTGCTAGAAAAAATTAGGGATCTCTACAAAAACTTATATAATTTGAATTTTTGTATGTTTGTAACGAATAAACTCAAAAACTGCTGGACCGATTTCAAAACTTCTTTCACCGTTATAATGCCAAATTACCCATCAGTAATATAGGCAATATTTATTGCTAGAAAAAATTAGGGATCCCTACTAAAACCTTTAATAATTTGAATTTTTTTATGTTTGTAACGAATAGACTCAAAAACTACTAGACCGATTTCAAAAATTCTTTGATCGTTAGATTGCTATATCACCTCTGAGTAACAAGGGCTATATTTATTGCTAGAAAAAATTAGGGATCCCTACTAAAACTTTTAATAATTTGAATTTTTATATGTTTGTAACGAATAGACTCAAAAACTACTAGACCGATTTCAAAAATTCTTTGATCGTAAGATTGCTATATCATCTCTGAGTAACAAGGGCTATATTTATTGCTAGGAAAAATTAGGGATCCCTACTAAAACTTTTAGTAATTTGAATTTTTATATGTTGGTAACGAATAAACTAAAAAAGTACTAGACCGATTTCAAAAATTCTTTGACCTTTAGAATGCTACATTATCCCTGAGTAACATAGGCGATATTTATTGCTAGAAAAAATTAGAGATCCCCACGAAAACTTAAATAATTTGTATTTTTGTATGTCTGTAACGAATAAACGCAAAAATTACTGGACCAATTTCAAAAATTCTTTTACCATTAGAATACTACATTATCCTTGAGTAACATAGGCTATATTTACTGCTAGAAAAAATTAGGGATCCCGACTAAAACGTAAATAATTTGAATTTTTGTATGTTTGTAACGAAGAAACTAAAAAACTACTGGACCGATTTCAAAAACTCTTTCACCATTAGAATACTACATTATCCATTAGTAACATAGCCTATATTTATTGCTAGAAAAACTTAGGGATCACTACTAAAACTTAAATAATTGGTATTTTTGTATGACTGTAACGAATAAACTCAAAAACTACTGGAAGGATGTCAAAAATTCTTTTACACTTAGAATGCCACATTATCCCCGAGTGACATACGCTATATTTATTTCTAGAAAAAGTTAGGGATCCCTACTAAAACTTAAATAATTTGAATTTTTGTATGTTTGTAACGAAAAGACTCAAAAACTACTGGACCGATTTCAAAAATTCTTTCATCGTTAGAATGCTACGTTATCTTTGAGTAACATAGGCTATATTTATTGCTTGACAAAATTAGGGATCCCTACTAAAACTAAAATAATTTGAGTTTTTGTATGTTTGTAACGAAAACACTCAAAAACAACTGTACCGATTTCAAGAATTCTTTCACCGTTAGAATGCTACATTATCCCTGTGTAACATAGGCAATATTTATTGCTAGAAAAAATTAGGGATTCCTACTAAAACTTTTAATAATTTGAATTTTTGTATGTTTGTAACGAATAGGCTCAAAACTACTGGACCGATTTCAAAAACTCTTTCACCGTTAGAATACTACGTTATCCCTGAGTAACATAAGATATATTTATTGCTAGAAAAAATTAGGCATCCCTACTAAAACTTAAATAATTTGAATGTTTATATGTTGGTAACGAATAAACTCAAAAAGTAGTAGACAGATTTCAAAAATTCTTTGACCTTTAGAATGCCACATTATCCCTGAGTAACATAGGCTATATTTACTGCTAGAAAAAATTAGGGATCCCGACTAAAACGTAAGTAATTTGTATTTTTTTATATTTGTAACGAATAAACTCAAAATCTACTAGACCGACATTAAAAATTCTTTGATCGTTCGAATGCTATATCATCTCTGAGTAACAAGGGGAATATTTATTGCTAGAAAAAATTAGTTATCGCTACTAAAACTTAAATAAATTGAATTTTTGTATGTTTGTAAGGAATAAACTCAAAAACTACTGGACGGATTTTAAAAATGCATTCGCCATTAGAATTCATCATTATCCCTGAATAACATAGACTATATTTGTTGCTCGAAAAAATTAGGGATCCCCACTAAAACTTAAATAATTTATATTTTTGTATGTTTGTAACGAATAAACTCAAAGAACACTTGACCGATTTCAAAAATTCTTTCACCATTAGAATGCTACGTTATCTCTGAGTAACATAGGCTATATCTATTGCTTGAAAAAATTAGGGATCCCTACTAAAACTTAAATAATTTGAATTTTTGTATGTTTGTAACGAATAAACTGAAAAAGTAATGGACCGATTTCAAAAATTCTTTGACCTTTAGAATGCTACATTATCCCTGAGTAACATAGGCGATATTTATTGCTAGAAAAAATTAGAGATCCCCACGAAAACTTAAATAATTTGTATTTTTGTATGTCTGTAACGAATAAACGCAAAAATTACTGGACCAATTTCAAAAATTCTTTTACACTTAGAATGCGACATTACCCCTGAATGATATAGGCTATATTTATTGCTAGAAAAAATTAGGGATCTCTACAAAAACTTATATAATTTGAATTTTTGTATGTTTGTAACGAATAAACTCAAAAACTGCTGGACCGATTTCAAAAATTCTTTGATCGTTAGATTGCTATATCATCTCTGAGTAACAAGGGCTATATTTATTGCTAGGAAAAATTAGGGATCCCTACTAAAACTTTTAGTAATTTGAATTTTTATATGTTTGTGACGAATAGACTCAAAAACTACTAGACCGATTTCAAAAATTCTTTCACCGTTAGAATGCTACGTTATGCCTGAGTAACATAAGATATATTTATTGCTAGAAAAAATTAGGGATGCCTACTAAAATTTAAATAATTTGAATGTTTATATGTTGGTAACGAATAAACTAAAAAAGTACTAGACCGATTTCAAAAATTCTTTGACCTTTAGAATGCTACATTATCCCTGAGTAACATAGGCGATATTTATTGCTAGAAAAAATTAGAGATCCCCACGAAAACTTAAATAATTTGTATTTTTGTATGTTTGTAAGGAATAAACTCAAAAACTACTGGACGGATTTTAAAAATGCATTCGCCATTAGAATTCATCATTATCCCTGAATAACATAGACTATATTTGTTGCTCGAAAAAATTAGGGATCCCCACTAAAACTTAAATAATTTATAGTTTTGTATGTTTGTAACGAATAAACTCAAAGAACACTTGACCGATTTCAAAAATTCTTTCACCTTTAGAATGCTATATTATCCCTGAATAACATAGGCTATATTTATTGCTAGAAAAAATTAGGGATCTCTACTAAAACTTAAATAATTTGTATGTTCATATGTTTGTAACGAATAAACTCAAAAACTACTAGACCGACATTAAAAATTCTTTGATCGTTGGAATGCTATATCATCTCTGAGTAACAAGGGGAATATTTATTGCTAGAAAAAATTAGTGATCGCTACTAAAACTTAAATAAATTGAATTTTTGTATGTTTGTAAGGAATAAACTCAAAAACTACTGGACGGATTTTAAAAATGCATTCGCCATTAGAATTCTTCATTATCCCTGAATAACATAGACTATATTTGTTGCTCGAAAAAATTAGGGATCCCCACTAAAACTTAAATAATTTATATTTTTGTATGTTTGTAACGAATAAACTCAAAGAACACTTGACCGATTTCAAAAATTCTTTCACCATTAGAATGCTACGTTATCTCTGAGTAACATAGGCTATATCTATTGCTTGAAAAAATTAGGGATCCCTACTAAAACTTAAATAATTTGAATTTTTGTATGTTTGTAACGAATAAACTGAAAAAGTAATGGACCGATTTCAAAAATTCTTTGACCTTTAGAATGCTACATTATCCCTGAGTAACATAGGCTATATTTACTGCTAGAAAAAATTAGGGATCCCGACTAAAACGTAAATAATTTGTATTTTTTTATGTTTGTAACGAATAAACTCAAAAACTACTAGACCGACATTAAAAATTCTTTGATCGTTCGAATGCTATATCATCTCTGAGTAACAAGGGGAATATTTATTGCTAGAAAAAATTAGTGATCGCTACTAAAACTTAAATAAATTGAATTTTTGTATGTTTGTAAGGAATAAACTCAAAAACTACTGGACGGATTTTAAAAATGCATTCGCCATTAGAATTCTTCATTATCCCTGAATAACATAGACTATATTTGTTGCTCGAAAAAATTAGGGATCCCCACTAAAACTTAAATAATTTATATTTTTGTATGTTTGTAACGAATAAACTCAAAGAACACTTGACCGATTTCAAAAATTCTTTCACCATTAGAATGCTACGTTATCTCTGAGTAACATAGGCTATATCTATTGCTTGAAAAAATTAGGGATCCCTACTAAAACTTAAATAATTTGAATTTTTGTATGTTTGTAAGGAATAAACTCAAAAAATACTGGACGGATTTTAAAAATGCATTCGCCATTAGAATTCTTCATTATTCCTGAATAACATAGACTATATTTATTGCTAGCAAAAATTAGGAATCCCTACGAAAACTTAAATAATTTGTATGTTTATATGTCTGTAACGAATAAACTCAAAAACTACTGGATTGATTTCAAAAATTCTTTACAATTAGAATGCCACATTATCCCTGAGTAACATAGGCTACATTTATTGCTAGAAAAAATTGGGGATCCCTACTAAAACTTAAATAATTTGTATGTTTGTATGCTTGTAGCGAAGAAACTCAAAGGCCACTGGACCGATTTCAAAAATTCTTTTACACTTAGAATGCTACATTACCCCTGAATAACATAGGCTATATTTATTGCTAGAAAAAATTAGGGATCTCTACAAAAACTTAAATAATTTGAATTTTTGTATGTTTGTAACGAATAAACTCAAAAACTGCTGGACCGATTTCAAAAATTCTTTCACCGTTATAATGCCAAATTACCCCTCAGTAATATAGGCAATATTTATTGCTAGAAAAAATAAGGGATCCCTACTAAAACTTTTAATAATTTGAATTTTTTTATGTTTGTAACGAATAGACTCAAAAACTACTAGACCGATTTCAAAAATTCTTTGATCGTTAGATTGCTATATCATCTCTGAGTAACAAGGGCTATATTTGTTGCTAGAAAAAATTAGGCATCCCTACTAAAACTTTTAATAATTTGAATTTTTATATGTTTGTAACGAATAGACTCAAAAACTACTTGACCGATTTCAAAAATTCTTTGATCGTTAGATTGCTATATCATCTCTGAGTAACAAGGGCTATACTTATTGCTAGAAAAAATTAGGGATCCCTACTAAAACTTTTAATAATTTGAATTTCTATATGTTGGTAACGAATAAACTCAAAAAGTAGTGGACCGATTTCAAAAGTTCTTTGACCTTTAGGATGCTACATTATCCCTGGGTAAATTAGACGATAATTATTCCTAGAAAAAATTAGGGATCCCTACGAAAACTTAAATAATTTGTATTTTTGTATGTCTGTAACGAATAAACGCAAAAATTACTGGACCAATTTCAAAACTTCTTTTACCATTAGAATACTACATTATCCCTGAGTAACATAGGCTATATTTACTGCTAGAAAAAATTAGGGATCCCGACTAAAACGTAAATAAGTTGAATTTTTGTATGTTTGTAACGAAGAAACTAAAAAACTACTGGACCGATTTCAAAAAATCTTTCACCATCAAAATACTACATTATCCATTAGTAACATAGGCTATATTTATTGCAAGAAAAAATTAGGGATTCCTACTAAAACTTAAATAATTTGTATATTCACATGTTTGTACCGAATAAACTCAAAAACTACTGGCCCGATTTCAAAAATTGTTTCACCTTTAGAATTCTAAATTATCCCTGAGAAATATAGGCTATATTTAGTGATAGAACAAATTAGAAATCACTACTGAAACTTAAATAATTTGTATTTTTGTATGTCTGTAACGAATAAACGCAAAAATTACTGGACCAATTTCAAAACTTCTTTTACCATTAGAATACTACATTATCCCTGAGTAACATAGGCTATATTTACTGCTAGAAAAAATTAGGGATCCCGACTAAAACGTAAATAATTTGAATTTTTGTATGTTTGTAACGAAGAAACTAAAAAACTACTGGACCGATTTCAAAAAATCTTTCACCATTAGAATGCCACATTATCCCTGAGTAACATAGGCTATATTTATTGCTAGAAAAAATTAGGGATCTCTACTAAAACTTAAATAATTTGTATGTTTGTATGCTTGTAACGAAGAAACTCAAAGACCACTGGACCGATTTCAAAAATTCTTTTACACTTAGAATGCTACATTACCCCTGAATAACATAGGCTATATTTATTGCTAGGAAAAATTAGGGATCTCTACAAAAATTTAAATAATTTGAATTTTTGTACGTTCGTAACGCATAAACTCAAAAACTGCTGGACCGATTCCAAAAATTCTTTCAACGTTATAATGCCAAATTACCCCTCAGTGATATAGGCAATATTTATTGCTAGAAAAAATTAGGCATCCCTACTAAAACTATTAATAATTTGAATTTTTTTAGGTTTGTAACGAATAGACTAAAAACTGCTAACCGATTTTAAAAATTCTTTCACCATTAAAATGCTAAGTTATGTCTGAGTAACATAGGCTATATTTATTGTTTGAAAAGATTAGGGATCCCTACTAAAACTTAAATAATTAGTATTTTTGTATGTTTGTAACGAATAAACTCATAAACTACTAGACTGATTTCAAAAATTCGTTTACACTTAGAATGCTACATTACCCCTGAATAACATAGGCTATATTTATTGCTAGAAAAAATTAGATATCTCTACAAAAACTTAAATAATTTGAATTTTTGTATGTTTGTAACGAAAAAACTCAAGAACTGCTGGACCGATTTCAAAAGTGCTTCCACCGATAAAATGCCAAATTACCCCTCAGTAATATAGGCAATATTTATTGCTAGAAAAATTAGGGAGCCCTACTAAAACTTAAATAATTTGAATTTTTGTATGTTTGTAACGAATAAACTCAAAAACTACTGGACCGATTTGAAAAATTCTTTCACCATTAAAATGCTACGTTATCTTTGAGTAAACTAGGCTATATATATTGGTTGACAAAATTAGGGAGCCCTACTAAAACTTAAATAATTTGAATTTTTGTATGACTGTCACGAATAAACTCAAAAACTACTGGACTGATTTCAAAAATTGGTTTAAACTTAGAATGCTACGTTTTCCCTGAGTAACATAGGCTATATTTACTGCTAGAAAAAATTAGGGATCCCTACTAAAACTTAAATAATTTGTATTTTTGTATGTCTGTAACGAATAAACTCAAAGAACACTTGACCGATTTCAAAAATTCTTTCACCATTAGAATGCTACGTTATCTCTGAGTAACATAGGCTATATCTATTGCTTGAAAAAATTAGGCATCCCTACTAAAACTTAAATAATTTGAATTTTTGTATGTTTGTAAGGAATAAACTCAAAAAATACTGGACGGATTTTAAAAATGCATTCGCCATTAGAATACTACATTATCCATTAGTAACATAGCCTATATTTATTGCTAGAAAAAATTAGGGATCCCTACTAAAACTTAAATAATTGGTATTTTTGTATGACTGTAACGAATAAACTCAAAAACTACTGGAATGATATCAAAAATTCTTTTACACTTAGAATGCTACATTATCCCCAAGTAACATACGCTATATTTATTTCTAGAAAAAGTTAGGGATCCCTACTAAAACTTAAATAATTTGAATTTTTGTATGTTTGTAACGAAAAGACTCAAAAACTACTGTACAGATTTCAAAAATTCTTTCACCGTTAGAATGCTACATTATCCCTGTATAACATAGGCAATATTTATTGCTAGAAAAAATTAGGGATTCCTACTAAAACTTTTAATAATTTGAATTTTTGTATGTTTGTAACGAATAGGCTCAAAACTACTGGACCGATTTCAAAAACTCTTTCACCGTTAGAATACTATGTTATCCCTGAGTAACATAAGATATATTTATTGCTAGAAAAAATTAGGCATCCCTACTAAAACTTAAATAATTTGAATGTTTATATGTTGGTAACGAATAAACTCAAAAAGTATTAGACCGATTTCAAAAATTCTTTGACCTTTAGAATGCTACATTATCCCTGAGTAACATAGGCTATATTTACTGCTAGAAAAAATTAGGGATCCCGACTAAAACGGAAATAATTTGTATTTTTTTATGTTTCCAACGAATAAACTCAAAAACTACTAGACCGACATTAAAAATTCTTTGATCGTTCGAATGCTATATCATCTCTGAGTAACAAGGGGAATATTTATTGCTAGAAAAAATTAGTGATCGCTACTAAAACTTAAATAAATTGAATTTTTGTATGTTTGTAAGGAATAAACTCAAAAACTACTGGACGGATTTTAAAAATGCATTCGCCATTAGAATTCTTCATTATCCCTGAATAACATAGACTATATTTGTTGCTCGAAAAAATTAGGGATCCCCACTAAAACTTAAATAATTTGAATTTTTGTATGTTTGTAACGAATAAACTGAAAAAGTACTGGACCGATTTCAAAAATTCTTTGACTTTTAGAATGCTATATTATCCCTGAATAACATAGGCAATATTTATTGCTAGGCAAAATTAGGGATCCCTACGAAAACTTAAATAATTTGTATGTTTATATGTCTGTAACGAATAAACTCAAAAACTACTGGATTGATTTCAAAAATTCTTTTACAATTAGAATGCCACATTATCCCTGCGTAACATAGGCTACATTTATTGCTAGAAAAATTGGGGATCCCTGCTAAAACTTAAATAATTTGTATGTTTGTATGCTTGTAGCGAAGAAACTCAAAGGCCACTGGACCGATTTCAAAAATTCTTTTACACTTAGAATGCTACATTACCCCTGAATAACATCGGCTATATTTATTGCTAGAAAAAATTAGGGATCTCTACAAAAACTTAAATAATTTGAATTTTTGTATGTTTGTAACGAATAAACTCAAAAACTGCTGGACCGATTTCAAAAATTCTTTCACCGTTAGAATGCTACGTTATCCCTGAGTAAGATAATATATATTTATTGCTAGAAAAAATTAGGGATCCCTACTAAAACTTAAATAATTTGTATTTTTTTACGTCTGTAACGAATAAACGCAAAAATTACTGGACCAATTTCAAAATTTCTTTTACACTTAGAATGCTACATTATCCCTGAGTAAAATAGGCTATATTTACTGCTAGAAAAATTAGGGATCCCCATGACAACTTAAATAATTTGTATTTTTATATGTCTGTAACGAATAAACGCAAAAATTACTGGACCAATTTCAAAATTTCTTTTACACTTATAATGCTACATTATCCCTGAGTAAAATAGGCTATATTTACTGCTAGAAAAAATTAGGGATCCCTACTAAAACTTAAATAATTCGTATTTTTGTATGACTGTAACGAATAAACTCAAAAACTACTAGAATGATGTCAAAAATTCTTTTACACTTAGAATGCCACATTATCCCCGAGTAACATACGCTATATGTATTTCTAGAAAAAGTTAGGGATCCCTACTAAAACTTAAATAATTTGAATTTTTGTATGTTTGTAACGAAAAGACTTAAAAACTACTGGACCGATTTAAAAAATTCTTTCGCCGTTAGAATGCTACGTTATCTTTGAGTAACATACGCTATATATATTGCTTGACAAAATTAGGGATCCCTACTAAAACTTAAATAATTTGAATTTTTGTATGTTTGTAACGAAAAGACTCAAAAACTACTGTACCGATTTCAAAAATTCTTTCACCGTTAGAATGCTACATTCTCCCTGTGTAACATAGGCAATATTTATTGCTAGAAAAATTAGGGATCCCTACTAAAACTTTTAATAATTTGAATTTTTGTATGTTTGTAACGAATAGGCTGAAAACTACTGGACCGATTTCAAGAACTCTTTCACCGTTAGAATGCTACGTTATCCCTGAGTAACATAAGATATATTTATTGCTAGAAAAAATTAGGGATCCCTACTAAAACTTAAATAATTTGTATGTTTGTATGCTTGTAGCGAAGAAACTCAAAGGCCACTGAACCGATTTCAAAAATTCTTTTACACTTAGAATGCTACTTTACCCCTGAATAACATAGGCTATATTTATTGCTAGAAAAAATTAGGGATCTCTACAAAAACTTAAATAATTTGAATTTTTGTATGTTTGTAACGAATAAACTCAAAAACTGCTGGACCGATTTCAAAAATTCTTTCACCGTTAGAATGCTACGTTATCCCTGAGTAACATAATATATATTTATTGCTAGAAAAAATTAGGGATCCCTACTAAAACTTAAATAATTTGAATATTTATATGTTGGTAACGAATAAACTCAAAAAGTAGTATACCGATTTCAAAAGTTCTTTGACCTTTAAAATGCTACATTATCCCTGAGTAACATAGGCTACATTTATTGCTAGAAAAAATTGGGGATCCCTACTAAAACTTAAATAATTTGTATGTTTGTATGCTTGTAGCGAAGAAACTCAAAGGCCACTGGACCGATTTCAAAAATTCTTTCACCGTTATAATGCCAAATTACCCCTCAGTAATATAGGCAATATTTATTGCTAGAAAAAATTAGGGATCCCTACTAAAACTTTTAATAATTTGAATTTTTTTATGTTTGTAACGAATAGACTCAAAAACTACTAGACCGATTTCAAAAATTCTTTGATCGTTAGATTGCTATATCATCTCTGAGTAACATAGGCTATATTTATTGCAAGAAAAAATTAGGGATCCCTACTAAAACTTAAATAATTTGTATGTTCATATGTTTGTAACGAATAAACTCAAAAACTACTGGACCGATTTCAAACATTGTTTCACCTTTAGAATTCTAAATTATCCCTGAGAAATATAGGCTATATTTAATGATAGAACAAATTAGAAATCACTACTGAAACTTAAATAATTTGTATTTCTGTATGTCTGTAGCGAATAAACGCAAAAATTACTGGACCAATTTCAAAACTTCTTTTACCATTAGAATACTAAATTATCCCTGAGTAACATAGGCTATATTTACTGCTAGAAAAAATTAGGGATCCCGACTAAAACGTAAATAATTTGAATTTTTGTATGTTTGTAACGAAGAAACTAAAAAACTGCTGGACCGATTTCAAAAAATCTTTCACCATTAGAATGCCACATTATCCCTGAGTAACATAGGCTACATTTATTGTTAGGAAAAATTAGGGATCCCTACTAAAACTTAAACAATTGGTATTTTTGTATGACTGTAACGAATAAACTCAAAAACTACTGGAATGATGTCAAAAATTCTTTTACACTTAGAATGCCACATTATCCCCGAGTAACATACGCTATATTTATTTCTAGAAAAAGTTAGGGATCTCTACAAAAACTTAAATAATTTGAATTTTTGTACGTTCGTAATGCATAAACTCAAAAACTGCTGGACCGATTCCTAAAATTCTTTCACCGTTATAATGCCAAATTACCCCTCAGTGATATAGGCAATATTTATTGCTAGAAAAAATTAGGGATCCCTACTAAAACTATTAATAATATGAATTTTTTTAGGTTTGTAACGAATAGACTCAAAAACTGCTAACCGATTTTAAAAATTCTTTCACCATTAAAATGCTAAGTTATGTCTGAGTAACATAGGCTATATTTATTGCTAGGAAAAATTAGGGATCCCTACTAAAACTTAAATAATTAGTATTTTTATATGTTTGTAGCGAATAAACTCATAAACTACTAGACTGATTTCAAAAATTCGTTTACACTTAGAATGCTACATTACCCCTGAATAACATAGGCTATATTTATTGCTAGAAAAAATTAGGGATCTCTACAAAAACTTAAATAATTTGAATTTTTGTATGTTTGTAACGAAGAAACTAAAAAACTAGTGGCCCGATTTCAAGAAATCTTTCACCATTAGAATACTATAATATCCATTAGTAACATAGCCTATATTTATTGCTAGAAAAAATTAGGGATCCCTACTAAAACTTAAATAATTGGTATTTTTGTATGACTGTAACGAATAAACTCAAAAACTACTGGAATGATGTCAGAAATTCTTTTACACTTAGAATGCCACATTATCCCCGAGTAACATACGCTATATTTATTTCTAGAAAAAGTTAGGGATCTCTACAAAAACTTAAATAATTTGAATTTTTGTACGTTCGTAACGCACAAACTCAAAAACTGCTGGATCGATTCCTAAAATTCTTTCACCGTTATAATGCCAAATTACCCCTCAGTGATATAGGTAATATTTATTGCTAGAAAACATTAGGGATCCCTACTAAAACTATTAATAATATGAATTTTTTTAGGTTTGTAACGAATAGACTCAAAAACTGCTAACCGATTTTAAAAATTCTTTCACCATTAAAATGCTAAGTTATGTCTGAGTAACATAGGCTATATTTATTGCTAGGAAAAATTAGGGATCCCTACTAAAACTTAAATAATTAGTATTTTTATATGTTTGTAACGAATAAACTCAAAAACTACTAGAATGATGTCAAAAATTCTTTTACACTTAGAATGCCACATTATCCCCGAGTAACATACGCTATATTTATTTCTAGAAAAAGTTAGGGATCCCTACTAAAACTTAAATAATTTGAATTTTTGTATGTTTGTAACGAAAAGACTTAAAAACTACTGGACCGATTAAAAAAATTCTTTCACCGTTAGAATGCTACGTTATCTTTGAGTAACATACGCTATATATATTGCTTGACAAAATTAGGGATCCCTACTAAAACTTAAATAATTTGAATTTTTGTATGTTTGTAACGAAAAGACTCAAAAACTACTGTACCGATTTCAAAAATTCTTTCACCGTTAGAATGCTACGTTATCCCTGAGTAACATAAGATATATTTATTGCTAGAAAAAATTAGGGATCCCTACTAAAACTTAAATAATTTGTATGTTTGTATGCTTGTAGAGAAGAAACTCAAAGGCCACTGGACCGATTTCAAAAATTCTTTTACACTTAGAATGCTACATTACCCCTGAATAACATAGGCTATATTTATTGCTAGAAAAAATTAGGGATCTCTACAAAAACTTAAATAATTTGAATTTTTGTATGTTTGTAACGAATAAACTCAAAAACTGCTGGACCGATTTCAAAAATTCTTTCACCGTTAGAATGCTACGTCATCCCTGAGTAACATAAGATATATTTATTGCTAGAAAAAATTAGGGATCCCTACTAAAACTTAAATAATTTGTATGTTTGTATGCTTGTAGCGAAGAAACTCAAAGGCCACTGGACCGATTTCAAAAATTCTTTTACACTTAGAATGCTACATTACCCCTGAATAACATAGGCTATATTTATTGCTAGAAAAAATTAGGGATCTCTACAAAAACTTAAATAATTTGAATTTTTGTATGTTTGTAACGAATAAACTCAAAAACTGCTGGACCGATTTCAAAAATTCTTTCACCGTTAGAATTCTACGTTATCCCTGAGTAACATAATATATATTTATTGCTAGAAAAAATTAGGGATCCCTACTAAAACTTAAATAATTTGAATGTTTATATGTTGGTAACGAATAAACTCAAAAAGTAGTATACCGATTTCAAAAGTTCTTTGACCTTTAAAATGCTACATTATCCCTGAGTAACATAGGCTACATTTATTGCTAGAAAAAATTGGGGATCCCTACTAAAACTTAAATAATTTGTATGTTTGTATGCTTGTAGCGAAGAAACTCAAAGGCCACTGGACCGATTTCAAAAATTCTTTTACACTTAGAATGCTACATGACCCCTGAATAACATAGGCTATATTTATTGCTAGAAAAAATTAGGGATCTCTACAAAAACTTAAATAATTTGAATTTTTGTATGTTTGTAACGAATAAACTCAAAAACTGCTGGACCGATTTCAAAAATTCTTTCACCATTAAAATGCTAAGTTATGTCTGAGTAACATAGGCTATATTTATTGCTAGGAAAAATTAGGGATCCCTACTAAAAGTTTTAATAATTTGAATTTTTTTATGTTTGTAACGAATAGACTCAAAAACTACTAGACCGATTTCAAAAATTCTTTGATCGTTAGATTGCTATATCATCTCTGAGTAACAAGGGCTATATTTGTTGCTAGAAAAAATTAGGGATCCCTACTAAAACTTTTAATAATTTGAATTTTTATATGTTTGTAACGAATGGACTCAAAAACTATTAGACCGATTTCAAAAATTCTTTGATCGTTAGATTGCTATATCATCTCTGAGTAACATAGGCTATATTTATTGCAAGAAAAATTAGGGATCCCTACTAAAACCTAAATAATTTGTATGTTCATATGTTTGTAACGAATAAACTCAAAAACTACTGGACCGATTTCAAAAATTGTTTCACCTTTAGAATTCTAAATTATCCCTGAGAAATATAGGCTATATTTAATGATAGAACAAATTAGAAATCACTACTGAAACTTAAATAATTTGTATTTTTGTATGTCTGTAGCGAATAAACGCAAAAATTACTGGACCAATTTCAAAACTTCTTTTACCATTAGAATACTACATTATCCCTGAGTAACATAGGCTATATTTACTGCTAGAAAAAATTAGGGATCCCGACTAAAACGTAAATAATTTGAATTTTTGTATGTTTGTAACGAAGAAACTAAAAAACTGCTGGACCGATTTCAAAAAATCTTTCACCATTAGAATGCCGCATTATCCCTGAGTAACATAGGCTACATTTATTGTTAGGAAAAATTAGGGATCCCTACTAAAACTTAAATAATTGGTATTTTTGTATGACTGTAACGAATAAACTCAAAAACTACTGGAATGATGTCAAAAATTCTTTTACACTTAGAATGCCACATTATCGCCGAGTAACATACGCTATATTTATTTCTAGAAAAAGTTAGGGATCTCTACAGAAACTTAAATAATTTGAATTTTTGTACGTTCGTAACGCATAAACTCAAAAACTGCTGGACCGATTCCTAAAATTCTTTCACCGTTATAATGCCAAATTACCCCTCAGTGATATAGGCAATATTTATTGCTAGAAAAATTAGGGATCCCTACTAAAACTATTAATAATATGAATTTTTTTAGGTTTGTAACGAATAGACTCAAAAACTGCTAACCGATTTTAAAAATTCTTTCACCATTAAAATGCTAAGTTATGTCTGAGTAACATAGGCTATATTTATTGCTAGGAAAAATTAGGGATCCCTACTAAAACTTAAATAATTAGTATTTTTATATGTTTGTAGCGAATAAACTCATAAACTACTAGACTGATTTCAAAAATTCGTTTACACTTAGAATGCTACATTACCCCTGAATAACATAGGCTATATTTATTGCTAGAAAAAATTAGGGATCTCTACAAAAACTTAAATAATTTGAATTTTTGTATGTTTGTAACGAATGGACTCAAAAACTATTAGACCGATTTCAAAAATTCTTTGATCGTTAGATTGCTATATCATCTCTGAGTAACAAGGGCTATATTTGTTGCTAGAAAAAATTAGGGATCCCTACTAAAACTTTTAATAATTTGAATTTTTATATGTTTGTAACGAATGGACTCAAAAACTATTAGACCGATTTCAAAAATTCTTTGATCGTTAGATTGCTATATCATCTCTGAGTAACAAGGGCTATATTTGTTGCTAGAAAAAATTAGGGATCCCTACTAAAACTTTTAATAATTTGAATTTTTATATGTTTGTAACGAATAGACTCAAAAACTACTAGACCGATTTCAAAAATTCTTTGATCGTTAGATTGCTATATCATCTCTGAGTAACATAGGCTATATTTATTGCAAGAAAAAATTAGGGATCCCTACTAAAACTTAAATAATTTGTATGTTCATATGTTTGTAACGAATAAACTCAAAAACTACTGGACCGATTTCAAAAATTGTTTCACCTTTAGAATTCTAAATTATTCCTGCGAAATATAGGCTATATTTAATGATAGAACAAATTAGAAATCACTACTGAAACTTAAATAATTTGTATTTTTGTATGTCTGTAGCGAATAAACGCAAAAATTACTGGACCAATTTCAAAACTTCTTTTACCATTAGAATACTAAATTATCCCTGAGTAACATAGGCTATATTTACTGCTAGAAAAAATTAGGGATCCCGACTAAAACGTAAATAATTTGAATTTTTGTATGTTTGTAACGTAGAAACTAAAAAACTGCTGGACCGATTTCAAAAAATCTTTCACCATTAGAATGCCACATTATCCCTGAGTAACATAGGCTACATTTATTGTTAGGAAAAATTAGGGATCCCTACTAAAACTTAAATAATTGGTATTTTTGTATGACTGTAACGAATAAACTCAAAAACTACTGGAATGATGTCAAAAATTCTTTTACACTTAGAATGCCACATTATCCCCGAGTAACATACGCTATATTTATTTCTAGAAAAAGTTAGGGATCTCTACAAAAACTTAAATAATTTGAATTTTTGTATGTTTGTAACGAAGAAACTAAAAAACTAGTGGCCCGATTTCAAAAAATCTTTCACCATTAGAATACTATATTATCCATTAGTAACATAGCCTATATTTATTGCTAGAAAAAATTAGGGATCCCTACTAAAACTTAAATAATTTGTATGTTCATATGTTTGTAACGAATAAACTCAAAAACTACTGGACCGATTTCAAAAATTGTTTCACCATTAAAATGCTAAGTTATGTCTGAGTAACATAGGCTATATTTATTGCTAGGAAAAATTAGGGATCCCTACTAAAACTTAAATAATTAGTATTTTTATATGTTTGTAGCGAATAAACTCATAAACTACTAGACTGATTTCAAAAATTCGTTTACACTTAGAATGCTACATTACCCCTGAATAACATAGGCTATATTTATTGCTAGAAAAAATTAGGGATCTCTACAAAAACTTAAATAATTTGAATTTTTGTATGTTTGTAACGAAGAAACTAAAAAACTAGTGGCCCGATTTCAAAAAATCTTTCACCATTAGAATACTATATTATCCATTAGTAACATAGCCTATATTTATTGCTAGAAAAAATTAGGGATCCCTACTAAAACTTAAATAATTGGTATTTTTGTATGACTGTAACGAATAAACTCAAAAACTACTGGAATGATGTCAAAAATTCTTTTACACTTAGAATGCCACATTATCCCCGAGTAACATACGCTATATTTATTTCTAGAAAAAGTTAGGGATCTCTACAAAAACTTAAATAATTTGAATTTTTGTACGTTCGTAACGCATAAACTCAAAAACTGCTGGATCGATTCCTAAAATTCTTTCACCGTTATAATGCCAAATTACCCCTCAGTGATATAGGCAATATTTATTGCTAGAAAACATTAGGGATCCCTACTAAAACTATTAATAATATGAATTTTTTTAGGTTTGTAACGAATAGACTCAAAAACTGCTAACCGATTTTAAAAATTCTTTCACCATTAAAATGCTAAGTTATGTCTGAGTAACATAGGCTATATTTATTGCTAGGAAAAATTAGGGATCCCTACTAAAACTTAAATAATTAGTATTTTTATATGTTTGTAACGAATAAACTCAAAAACTACTAGAATGATGTCAAAAATTCTTTTACACTTAGAATGCCACATTATCCCCGAGTAACATACGCTATATTTATTTCTAGAAAAAGTTAGGGATCCCTACTAAAACTTAAATAATTTGAATTTTTGTATGTTTGTAACGAAAAGACTTAAAAACTACTGGACCGATTAAAAAAATTCTTTCACCGTTAGAATGCTACGTTATCTTTGAGTAACATACGCTATATATATTGCTTGACAAAATTAGGGATCCCTACTAAAACTTAAATAATTTGAATTTTTGTATGTTTGTAACGAAAAGACTCAAAAACTACTGTACCGATTTCAAAAATTCTTTCACCGTTAGAATGCTACATTCTCCCTGTGTAACATAGGCAATATTTATTGCTAGAAAAATTAGGGATCCCTACTAAAACTTTTAATAATTTGAATTTTTGTATGTTTGTAACGAATAGGCTCAAAACTACTGGACCGATTTCAAGAACTCTTTCACCGTTAGAATGCTACGTTATCCCTGAGTAACATAAGATATATTTATTGCTAGAAAAAATTAGGGATCCCTACTAAAACTTAAATAATTTGTATGTTTGTATGCTTGTAGCGAAGAAACTCAAAGGCCACTGGACCGATTTCAAAAATTCTTTTACACTTAGAATGCTACATTACCCCTGAATAACATAGGCTATATTTATTGCTAGAAAAAATTAGGGATCTCTACAAAAACTTAAATAATTTGAATTTTTGTATGTTTGTAACGAATAAACTCAAAAACTGCTGGACCGATTTCTAAAATTCTTTCACCGTTAGAATGCTACTTTATCCCTGAGTAACATAATATATATTTATTGCTAGAAAAAATTAGGGATCCCTACTAAAACTTAAATAATTTGAATGTTTATATGTTGGTAACGAATAAACTCAAAAAGTAGTATACCGATTTCAAAAGTTCTTTGACCTTTAAAATGCTACATTATCCCTGAGTAACATAGGCTACATTTATTGCTAGAAAAAATTGGGGATCCCTACTAAAACTTAAATAATTTGTATGTTTGTATGCTTGTAGCGAAGAAACTCAAAGGCCACTGGACCGATTTCAAAAATTCTTTTACACTTAGAATGCCACATTATCCCCGAGTAACATACGCTATATTTACTGCTAGAAAAAATTAGGGATCCCGACTAAAACGTAAATAATTTGTATTTTTTTATATTTGCAACGAATAAACTCAAAAACTACTAGACCGACATTAAAAATTCTTTGATCGTTCGAATGCTATATCATCTCTGAGTAACAAGGGGAATATTTATTGCTAGAAAAAATTAGTGATCGCTACTAAAACTTAAATAAATTGCATTTTGGTATGTTTGTAAGGAATAAACTCAAAAACTACTGGACGGATGTTAAAAATGCATTCGCCATTAGAATTCTTCATTATCCCTGAATAACATAGACTATATTTGTTGCTCGAAAAAATTAGGGATCCCCACTAAAACTTAAATAATTTATATTTTTGTATGTTTGTAACGAATAAACTCAAAGAACACTTGACCGATTTCAAAAATTCTTTCACCATTAGAATGCTACGTTATCTCTGAGTAACATAGGCTACATCTATTGCTTGAAAAGATTAGGGATCCATACTAAAACTTAAATAATTTGAGTTTTTGTATGTTTGTAACGAATAAACTGAAAAAGTACTGGACCGATTTCAAAAATTCTTTGACCTTTAGAATGCTATATTATCCCTGAATAACATAGGGAATATTTATTGCTAGCAAAAATTAGGGATCCCTACGAAAACTTAAATAATTTGTATGTTTATATGTCTGTAACGAATAAACTCAAAAACTACTGGATTGATTTCAAAAATTCTTTTACAATTAGAATGCCACATTATCCCTGAGTAACATAGGCTACATTTATTGCTAGAAAAAATTGGGGATCCCTACTAAAACTTAAATAATTTGTATGTTTGTATGCTTGTAGCGAAGAAACTCAAAGGCCACTGGACCGATTTCAAAAATTCTTTTACACTTAGAATGCTACATTACCCCTGAATAACATCGGCTATATTTATTGCTAGAAAAAATTAGGGATCTCTACAAAAACTTAAATAATTTGAATTTTTGTATGTTTGTAACGAATAGACTCAAAAACTACTAGACCGATTTCAAAAATTCTTTGATCGTTAGATTGCTATATCATCTCTGAGTAACAAGGGCTATATTTATTGCTAGAAAAAATTAGGGATCCCTACTAAAACTTTTAATAATTTGAATTTTTATATGTTTGTAACGAATAGACTCAAAAACTACTAGACCGATTTCAAAAATTCTTTGATCGTTAGATTGCTATATCATCTCTGAGTAACAAGGGCTACATTTATTGCTAGAAAAAATTGGGGATCCCTACTAAAATTTAAATAATTGGTATTTTTGTATGACTGTAACGAATAAACTCAAAAACTACTGAAATGATGTCAAAAATTCTTTCACCGTTATAATGCCAAATTACCCATCAGTAATATAGGCAATATTTATTGCTAGAAAAAATTAGGGATCCCTACTAAAACTTTTAATAATTTGATTTTTTTTATGTTTGTAACGAATAGACTCAAAAACTACTAGACCGATTTCAAAAATTCTTTGATCGTTAGATTGCTATATCATCTCTGAGTAACAAGGGCTATATTTATTGCTAGAAAAAATTAGGGATCCCTACTAAAACTTTTAATAATTTGAATTTTTATATGTTTGTAACGAATAGACTCAAAAACTACTAGACCGATTTCAAAAATTCTTTGATCGTTAGATTGCTATATCATCTCTGAGTAACAAGGGCTATATTTATTGCTAGGAAAAATTAGGGATCCCTACTAAAACTTTTAATAATTTGAATTTTTATATGTTTGTGACGAATATACTCAAAAACTGCTAGACCGATTTCAAAAATTCTTTCAACGTTAGAATGCTAATTTATGCCTGAGTAACATAAGATATATTTATTGCTAGAAAAAATTAGGGAAAACTTAAATAATTTGAATGTTTATATGTTGGTAACGAATAAACTAAGAAAGTGCTAGACCGATTTCAAAAATTCTTTGACCTTTAGAATGCTACATTATCCCTGAGTAACATAGGCGATATTTATTGCTAGAAAAAATTAGGGATCCCCACGAAAATTTAAATAATTTGTATTTTTGTATGTCTGTAACGAATAAACGCAAAAACTGCTGGACCGATTTCAAAAATTCTTTCACCGTTATAATGCCAAATTACCCATCAGTAATATAGGCAATATTTATTGCTAGAAAAAATTAGGGATCCCTACTAAAACTTAAATAATTTGAATGTTTATATGTTGGTAACGAATAAACTAAAAAAGTGCTAGACCGATTTCAAAAATTCTTTGACCTTTAGAATGCTACATTATCCCTGAGTAACATAGGCGATATTTATTGCTAGAAAAAATTAGGGATCCCCACGAAAATTTAAATAATTTGTATTTTTGTATGTCTGTAACGAATAAACGCAAAAACTGCTGGACCGATTTCAAAAATTCTTTCACCGTTATAATGCCAAATTACCCATCAGTAATATAGGCAATATTTATTGCTAGAAAAAATTAGGGATCCCTACTAAAACTTTTAATAATTTGAATTTTTTTATGTTTGTAACGAATAGACTCAAAAACTACTAGACCGATTTCAAAAATTCTTTGATCGTTAGATTGCTATATCATCTCTGAGTAACAAGGGCTATATTTATTGCTAGAAAAATTAGGGATCCCTACTAAAACTTTTAATAATTTGAATTTTTATATGTTTGTGACGAATATACTCAAAAACTACTAGACCGATTTCAAAAATTCTTTTACCATTAGAATGCTACGTTATCTCTGAGTAACATAGGCTATATCTATTGCTTGAAAAAATTAGGGATCCCTACTAAAACTTAAATAATTTGAATTTTTGTATGTTTATAACGAAGAAACTAAAAAACTACTGGACCGATTTCAAAAAATCTTTCACCATTAGAATACTACATTATCCATTAGTAACATAGCCTATATTTATTGCTAGAAAAAATTAGGGATCCCTACTAAAACTTAAATAATTGGTATTTTTGTATGACTGTAACGAATAAACTCAAAAACTACTGGAATGATGTCAAAAATTCTTTTACACTTAGAATGCCACATTATCCCCGAGTAACATACGCTATATTTAGTTCTAGAAAAAGTTAGGGATCCCTACTAAAATTTAAATAATTTGAATTTTTGTATGTTTGTAACGAAAAGACTCCAAAACTACTCGACCGATTTCAAAAATTCTTTCATCGTTAGAATGCTACGTTATCTTTGAGTAACATAGGCTATATCTGTTGCTTGAAAAAATTAGGGATCCCTACTAAAACTTAAATAATTTGAATTTTCGTATGTTTGTAACGAATAAACTGAAAAAGTACTGGACCGATTTCAAAAATTCTTTGACCTTTAGAATGCTATATTATCCCTGAATAACATAGGCAATATTTATTGCTAGCAAAAATTAGGGATCCCTACGAAAACTTAAATAATTTGTATGTTTATATGTCTGTAACGAATAAACTCAAAAACTACTGCATTGATTTCAAAAATTCTTTTACAATTAGAATGCCACATTATCCGTGAGTAACATAGGCTACATTTATTGCTAGAAAAAATTAGGGATCTCTACAAAAACTTAAATAATTTGAATTTTTGTATGTTTGTAACGAATAAACTCAAAAACTGCTGGACCGATTTCAAAAATTCTTTCACCGTTATAATGCCAAATTATCCCTCAGTAATATAGGCAATATTTATTGCTAGAAAAAATTAGGGATCCAAACTAAAACTTTTAATAATTTGAATTTTTTTATGTTTGTAACGAATAGACTCAAAAACTACTAGACCGATTTCAAAAATTCTTTGATCGTTAGATTGCTATATCATCTCTGAGTAGCAAGAGCTATATTTGTTGCTAGAAAAAATTAGGGATCCCTACTAAAACTTTTAATAATTTGAATTTTTGTATGTTTGTAACGAAAAGACTCAAAAACTACTGGACCGATTTCAAAACTTCTTTCATCTTTAGAGTGCTACGTTATCTTTGAGTAACATAGGCTATATGTATTGCTTGAAAAAATTAGGGATCCCTACTAAAACTTAAATAATTTGAATTTTTGTATGTTTGTAACGAATAAACTGAAAAAGTACTGGACCGATTTCAAAAATTCTTTGACCTTTAGAATGCTATATTATCCCTGAATAACATAGGCTATATTTATTGCTTGACAAAATTAGGCATCCCTACTAAAACTAAAATAATTTGAGTTTTTGTATGTTTGTAACGAAAAGCCTCAAAAACTACTGTACCGATTTCAAAAATTCTTTCACCGTTAGAATGCTACATTATCCCTGTGTAACATAGGCAATATTTATTGCTAGAAAAAATTAGGGATTCCTACTAAAACTTTTAATAATTTGAATTTTTGTATGTGTGTAACGAATAGGCTCAAAACTACTGGACCGATTTCTAAAACTCTTTCACCGTTAGAATACTACGTTATCCCTGAGTAACATAAGATATATTTATTGCTAGAAAAAATTAGGCATCCCTACTAAAACTTAAATAATTTGAATGTTTATATGTTGGTAACGAATAAACTCAAAAAGTAGTAGACCGATTTCAAAAATTCTTTGACCTTTAGAATGCTACATTATCCCTGAGTAACATAGGCTATATTTACTGCTAGAAAAAATCAGGGATCCCAACTAAAACGTAAATAGTTCGTATTTTTTTATGTTTGTAACGAATAAACTCAAAAACTACTAGACCGACATTATAAATTCTTTGATCGTTCGAATGCTATATCATCTCTGAGTAACAAGGGGAATATTTATTGCTAGAAAAAATTAGTGATCGCTACTAAAACTTAAATAATTTGAATTTTTGTATGTTTGTAAGGAATAAACTCAAAAACTACTGGACGGATTTTCAAAATGCATTCGCCATTAGAATTCTTCATTATCCCTGAGTAACATAGACTATATTTGTTGCTCGAAAAAATTAGGGATCCCCACAAAACTTAAATAATTTATATTTTTGTAGGTTTGTAACGAATAAACTCAAAGAACACTTGACCGATTTCAAAAATTCTTTCACCATTAGAATGCTACGTAATCTCTGAATAACATAGGCTATATCTATTGCTTGAAAAAATTAGGGATCCCTACTAAAACTTAAATAATTTGAATTTTTGTATGTTTGTAACGAATAAACTGAAAAAGTACTGGACCGATTTCAAAACTTCTTTGACCTTTAGAATGCTATATTATCCCTGAATAACATAGGCTACATTTATTGCTAGAAAAAATTGGGGATCCCTACTAAAACTTAAATAATTTGTATGTTTGTATGCTTGTAACGAAGAAACTTAAAGACCACTGGACCGATTTCAAAAATTCTTTTACACTTAGAATGCTACATTACCCCTGAATAACATAGGCTATATTTATTGCTAGAAAAAATTAGGGATCTCTACAAAAACTTAAATAATTTGAATTTTTGTATGTTTGTAACGAATAAACTCAAAAACTGCTGGACCAATTTCAAAAATTCTTTCACCGTTATAATGCCAAATTACCCCTCAGTAATATAGGCAATATTTATTGCTAGAAAAAATTAGGGATCCCTACTAAAACTTTTAATAATTTGAATTTTTTTATGTTTGTAACGAATAGACTCAAAAACTACTAGACCGATTTCAAAAATTCTTTGATCGTTAGATTGCTATATCATCTCTGAGTAACAAGGGCTATATTTATTGCTAGAAAAAATTAGGGATCCCTACTATAACTTTTAATAATTTGAATTTTTATATGTTTGTGACGAATAGACTCAAAAACCACTAGACCGATTTCAAAAATTCTTTCACCGTTAGAATGCTACGTTATCCCTGAGTAACAGAATATATATTTTTTGCTAGAAAAAATTAGGGATCCCTACTAAATCTTAAATAATTTGTATTTTTGTATGTCTGTAACGAATAAACGCAAAAATTACTGGACCAATTTCAAAATTTCTTTTACACTTAGAATGCTACATTATCCCTGAGTAAAATAGGCTATATTTACTGCTAGAAAAAATTAGGGATCCCCACGAAAACTTAAATAATTTGTATTTTTGTATGTCTGTAACGAATAAACGCAAAAATTACTGGACCAATTTCAAAATTTCTTTTACACTTATAATGCTACATTATCCCTGAGTAAAATAGGCTATATTTACTGCTAGAAAAAATTAGGGATCCCTACTAAAACTTAAATAATTTGTATTTTTGTATGACTGTAACGAATAAACTCAAAAACTACTAAAATGATGTCAAAAATTCTTTTACACTTAGAATGCCACATCAGCCCCGAGTAACATACGCTATAATTATTTCTAGAAAAAGTTAGGGATCCCTAGTAAAACTTAAATAATTTGAATTTTTGTATGTTTGTAACGAAAAGACGTAAAAACTACTGGACCGATTTCAAAAATTCTTTCACCGTTAGAATGCTACGTTATCTTTGAGTAACATAGGCTATATTTATTGCTTGACAAAATTAGGGATCCCTACTAAAACTTAAATAATTTGAATTTTTGTATGTTTGTAACAAAAAGACTCAAAAACTACTGTACCAATTTCAAAAATTCTTTCACCGTTAAAATGCTACATTCTGCCTGTGTAACATAGGCAATATTTATTGCTAGAAAAATTAGGGATCCCTACTAAAACTTTTAATAATTTGAATTTTTGTATGTTTGTAACGAATAGGCTCAAAACTACTGGACCGATTTCAAGACCTCTTTCACCGTTAGAATGCTACGTTATCCCTGCGTAACATAGGATATATTTATTGCTAGAAAAAATTAGGGGTCCCTACTAAAACTTAAATAATTTGAATGTTTATATGTTGGTAACGAATAAACTCAAAAAGTAGTGGACCGATTTCAAAAATTCTTTGACCTTTAGAATGCTACATTATCCCTGAGTAACATAGACGATAATTATTGCTAGAAAAAATTAGGGATCCCTACGAAAACTTAAATAATTTGTATTTTTGTATGTCTGTAACGAATAAACGCAAAAATTACTGGACCAATTTCAAAACTTCTTTTACCATTAGAATACTACATTATCCCTGAGTAACATAGGCTATATCTATTGCTTGAAAAAATTAGGGATCCCTACTAAAACTTAAATAATTTGAATTTTTGTATGTTTGTAACGAATAAACTGAAAAAGTACTGGACCGATTTCAAAAATTCTTTTACACTTAGAATGCTACATTACCCCTGAATAACATAGGCTATATTTATTGCTAGAAAAAATTAGGGATCTCTACAAAAACTTAAATAATTTGAATTTTTGTATGTCTGTAACGAATAAACGCAAAAATTACTGGACCAATTTCAAAACTTCTTTTACCATTAGAATACTACATTATCCCTGAATAACATAGGCAATATTTATAGCTAGCAAAAATTAGGGATCCCTACGAAAACTTAAATAATTTGTATGTTTATATGTCTGTAACGAATAAACTCAAAAACTACTGCATTGATTTCAAAAATTCTTTTACAGTTAGAATGCCACATTATCCCTGAGTAACATAGGCTACATTTATTGCTAGAAAAAATTGGGGATCCCTACTAAAACTTAAATAATTTGTATGTTTGTATGCTTGTAACGAAGAAACTCAAAGACCACTGGACCGATTTCAAAAATTCTTTTACACTTAGAATGCTACATTACCCCTGAATAACATAGGCTATATTTATTGCTAGAAAAAATTAGGGATCTCTACAAAAACTTAAATAATTTGAATTTTTGTATGTTTGTAACGAATAAACTCAAAAACTGCTGGACCGATTTCAAAAATTCTTTCACCGTTATAATGCCAAATTACCCCTCAGTAATATAGGCAATATTTAGTGCTAGAAAAAATTAGGGATCCCTACTAAAACTTTTAATAGTTTGAATTTTTATATGTTTGTAACGAATAGACTCAAAAACTACTAGACCGATTTGAAAAATTCTTTGATCGTTAGATTGCTATATCATCTCTGAGTAACAAGGGCTATATTTATTGCTAGAAAAAATTAGGGATCCCTACTAAAACTTTTAATAATTTGAATTTTTATATGTGTGTGACGAATAGACTCAAAAACTACTAGACCGATTTCAAAAATTCTTTCACCGTTAGAATGCTACGTTATCCCTGAGTAACATAATATATATTTATTGCTAGAAAAAATTAGGGATCCCTACTAAACCTTAAATAATTTGTATTTTTGTATGTCTGTAACGAATAAACGCAAAAAGTACTGGACCAATTTCAAAATTTCTTTTACACTTAGAATGCTACATTATCCCTGAGTAAAATAGGCTATATTTACTGCTAGAAAAAATTAGGGATCCCCACGAAAACTTAAATAATTTGTATTTTTGTATGTCTGTAACGAATAAACGCAAAAATTACTGGACCAATTTCAAAATTTTTTTTACACTTATAATGCTACATTATCCCTGAGTAAAATAGGCTATATTTACTGCTAGAAAAAATTAGGGATCCCTACTAAAACTTAAATCATTTGTATTTTTGTATGACTGTAACGAATAAACTCAAAAACTACTAGAATGATGTCAAAAATTCTTTTACACTTAGAATGCCACATTATCTCCGAGTAACATACGCTATATTTATTTCTAGAAAAAGTTAGGGATCCCTACTAAAACTTAAATAATTTGAATTTTTGTACGTTCGTAACGCATAAACTCAAAAACTGCTGGACCGATTCCTAAAATTCTTTCACCGTTATAATGCCAAATTACCCCTCAGTGATATAGGCAATATTTGTTGCTAGAAAAAATTAGGGATCCCTACTAAAACTATTAATAATTTGAATTTTTTTAGGTTTGTAACGAATAGACTCAAAAACTGCTAACCGATTTTAAAAATTCTTTCACCATTAAAATGCTAAGTTATGTCTGAGTAACATAGGCTATATTTATTGCTAGGAAAAATTAGGGATCCCTACTAAAACTTAAATAATTAGTATTTTTATATGTTTGTAACGAATAAACTCATAAACTACTAGACTGATTTCAAAAATTCGTTTACACTTAGAATGCTACATTACCCCTGAATAACATAGGCTATATTTATTGCTAGAAAAAATTAGGGATCTCTACAAAAACTTAAATAATTTGAATTTTTGTATGTTTGTAACGAAGAAACTAAAAAACTAGTGGACCGATTTCAAAAAATCTTTCACCATTAGAATACTATATTATCCTTTAGTAACATAGCCTATATTTATTGCTAGAAAAAATTAGGGATCCCTACTAAAACTTAAATAATTGGTATTTTTGTATGACTGTAACGAATAAACTCAAAAACTACTGGAATGATGTCAAAAATTCTTTCACCGTTATAATGCCAAATTACCCCTCAGTGATATAGGCAATATTTATTGCTAGAAAAAATTAGGGATCCCTACTAAAACTATTAATAATTTGAATTTTTTTAGGTTTGTTACGAATAGACTCAAAAACTGCTAACCGATTTTAAAAATTCTTTAACCATTAAAATGCTAAGTTATGTCTGAGTAACATAGGCTATATTTATTGTTTGAAAAGATTAGGGATCCCTACTAAAACTTAAATAATTAGTATTTTTATATGTTTGTAACGAATAAACTCATAAACTACTAGACTGATTTCAAAAATTCGTTTACACTTAGAATGCTACATTACCCCTGAATAACATAGGCTATATTTATTGCTAGAAAAAATTAGGGATCTCTACAAAAACTTAAATAATTTGAATTTTTGTATGTTTGTAACGAAGAAACTAAAAAACTAGTGGACCGATTTCAAAAAATCTTTCACCATTAGAATACTATATTATCCATTAGTAACATAGCCTATATTTATTGCTAGAAAAAATTAGGGATCCCTACTAAAACTTAAATAATTAGTATTTTTGTATGACTGTAACGAATAAACTCAAAAACTACTGGAATGATGTCAAAAATTCTTTTACACTTAGAATGCCACATTATCCCCGAGTAACATACGCTATATTTATTTCTAGAAAAAGTTAGGGATCCCTACTAAAGCTTAAATAATTTGAATTTTTGTATGTTTGTAACGAAAAGACTCAAAAACTACTGCACCGATTTCAAAAGTTCTTTCATCGTTAGAATGCTACGTTATCTTTGAGTAACATAGGCAATATTTATTGCTAGAAAAAATTAGGGATTCCTACTAAAACTTTTAATAATTAGAATTTTTGTATGTTTGTAACGAATAGGTTCAAAACTACTGGACCGATTTCAAAAACTCTTTCACCGTTAGAATGCTACATTATCCCTGAGTAACATAGCCTATATTTATTGCTAGAAAAAATTAGGGATCCCTACTAAAACTTAAATAATTAGTATTTTTGTATGACTGTAACGAATAAACTCAAAAACTACTGGAATGATGTCAAAAATTCTTTTACACTTAGAATACCACATTATCCCCGAGTAACATACGCTATATTTACTGCTAGAAAAAATTAGGGATCCCGACTAAAACGTAAATAATTTGTATTTTTTTATGTTTGCAACGAATAAACTCAAAAACTACTAGACCGACATTAAAAATTCTTTGATCGTTCGAATGCTATATCATCTCTGAGTAACAAGGGGAATATTTATTGCTAGAAAAAATTAGTGATCGCTACTAACACTTAAATAAATTGAATTTTTGTATGTTTGTAAGGAATTAACTCAAAAACTACTGGACGGATTTTAAAAATGCATTCGCCATTAGAATTCTTCATTATCCCTGAATAACATAGACTATATTGGTTGCTCGAAAAAATTAGGGATCCCCACTAAAACTTAAATAATTTATATTTTTGTATGTTTGTAACGAATAAACTCAAAGAACACTTGACCGATTTCAAAAATTCTTTCACCATTAGAATGCTACGTTATCTCTGAGTAACATAGGCTATATCTATTGCTTGAAAAAATTAGGGATCCCTACTAAAACTTAAATAATTTGAATTTTTGTATGTTTGTAACGAATAAACTGAAAAAGTACTGGACCGATTTCAAAAATTCTTTGACCTTTAGAATGCTATATTATCCCTGAATAACATAGGCAATATTTATTGCTAGCAAAAATTAGGGATCCCTACGAAAACTTAAATAATTTGTATGTTTATATGTCTGTAACGAATAAACTCAAAAACTACTGGATTGATTTCAAAAATTCTTTTACAATTAGAATGCCACATTATCCCTGAGTAACATAGGCTACATTTATTGCTAGAAAAAATTGGGGATCCCTACTAAAACTTAAATAATTTGTATGTTTGTATGCTTGTAGCGAAGAAACTCAAAGGCCACTGGACCGATTTCAAAAATTCTTTTACACTTAGAATGCTACATTACCCCTGAATAACATCGGCTATATTTATTGCTAGAAAAAGTTAGGGATCTCTACAAAAACTTAAATAATTTGAATTTTTGTATGTTTGTAACGAATAAACTCAAAAACTGCTGGACCGATTTCAAAAATTCTTTCACCGTTATAATGCCAAATTACCCATCAGTAATATAGGCAATATTTATTGCTAGAAAAAATTAGGGATCCCTACTAAAACTTTTAATAATTTGAATTTTTTTATGTTTGTAACGAATAGACTCAAAAACTACTAGACCGATTTCAAAAATTCTTTGATCGTTAGATTGCCATATCATCTCTGAGTAACAAGGGCTATATTTATTGCTAGAAACAATTAGGGATCCCTACTAAAACTTTTAATAATTTGAATTTTTATATGTTTGTAACGAATAGACTCAAAAACCACTAGACCGACTTCAAAAATTCTTTGATCGTTAGATTGCTATATCATCTCTGAGTAACAAGGGCTATATTTATTGCTAGGAAAAATTAGGGATCCCTACTAAAACTTTTAATAATTTGAATTTTTATATGTTTGTGACGAATATACTCAAAAACTACTAGACCGATTTCAAAAATTCTTTCACCGTTAGAATGCTAATTTATGCCTGAGTAACATAAGATATATTTATTGCTAGAAAAAATTAGGGATCCCTACTAAAACTTAAATAATTTGAATGTTTATATGTTGGTAACGAATAAACTAAAAAAGTGCTAGACCGATTTCAAAAATTCTTTGACCTTTAGAATGCTACATTATCCCTGAGTAACATAGGCGATATTTATTGCTAGAAAAAATTAGGGATCCCCACGAAAATTTAAATAATTTGTATTTTTGTATGTCTGTAACGAATAAACGCAAAAACTGCTGGACCGATTTCAAAAATTCTTTCACCGTTATAATGCCAAATTACCCATCAGTAATATAGGCAATATTTATTGCTAGAAAAAATTAGGGATCCCTACTAAAACTTTTAATAATTTGAATTTTTTTATGTTTGTAACGAATAGACTCAAAAACTACTAGACCGATTTCAAAAATTCTTTGATCGTTAGATTGCTATATCATCTCTGAGTAACAAGGGCTATATTTATTGCTAGGAAAAATTAGGGATCCCTACTAAAACTTTTAATAATTTGAATTTTTATATGTTTGTAACGAATAGACTCAAAAACTACTAGACCGATTTCAAAAATTCTTTGATCGTTAGATTGCTATATCATCTCTGAGTAACAAGGGCTATATTTATTGCTAGGAAAAATTAGGGATCCCTACTAAAACTTTTAATAATTTGAATTTTTATATGCTTGTGACGAATGTACTCAAAAACTACTAGACCGATTTCAAAAATTCTTTCACCGTTAGAATGCTAATTTATGCCTGAGTAACATAAGATATATTTATTCCTAGAAAAAATTAGGGATCCCTACTAAAACTTAAATAATTTGAATGTTTATATGTTGGTAACGAATAAACTAAAAAAGTGCTAGACCGATTTCAAAAATTCTTTGACCTTTAGAATGCTACATTATCCCTGAGTAACATAGGCGATATTTATTGCTAGAAAAAATTAGGGATCCCCACGAAAACTTAAATAATTTGTATTTTTGTATGTCTGTAACGAATAATCGCAAAAATTACTGGAACAATTTCAAAAATTCTTTTACCATTAGAATGCTACGTTATCTCTGAGTAACATAGGCTATATCTATTGCTTGAAAAAATTAGGGATCCCTACTAAAACTTAAATAATTTGAATTTTTGTATGTTTGTAACGAAGAAACTAAAACACTACTGGACCGATTTTAAAAAATCTTTCACCATTAGAATACTACATTATCCATTAGTAACATAGCCTATATTTATTGCTAGAAAAAATTAGGGATCCCTACTAAAACTTAAATAATTTGTATTTTTGTATGACTGTAACGAATAAACTCAAAAACTACTGGAATGATGTCAAAAATTCTTTTACACTTAGAATGCCACATTATCCCCGAGTAACATACGCTATATATATTTCTAGAAAAAGTTAGGGATCCCTACTAAAACTTAAATAATTTGAGTTTTTGTATGTTTGTAACGAAAAGACTCAAAAACTACTGGACCGATTTCAAAAATTCTTTCATCGTTAGAATGCTACGTTATCTTTGAGTAACATAGGCTATATCTATTGCTTGAAAAAATTAGGGATCCCTACTAAAACTTAAATAATTTGAATTTTTGTATGTTTGTAACGAATAAACTGAAAAAGTACTGGACCGATTTCAAAAATTCTTTGACCTTTAGAATGCTATATTATCCCTGAATAACATAGGCTATATTAATTGCTTGACAAAATTAGGGATCCCTACTAAAACTAAAATAATTTGAGTTTTTGTATGTTTGTAACGAAAAGACTCGAAAACTACTGTACCGATTTCAAAAATTCTTTCACCGTTAGAATGCTACATTATCCTTGTGTAGCATAGGCAATAGTTATTGCTAGAAAAAATTAGGGATTCCTACTAAAACTTTTAATAATTTGAATTTTTGTATGTTTGTAACGAATAGGCTCAAAACTACTGGACCGATTTCTAAAACTCTTTCACCGTTAGAATACTACGTTATCCCTGAGTAACATAAGATATATTTTTTGCTAGAAAAAATTAGGCATCCCTACTAAAACTTAAATAATTTGAATGTTTATATGTTGGTAACGAATAAACTCAAAAAGTAGTAGAACGATTTCAAAAATTCTTTGACCTTTAGAATGCTACATTATCCCTGAGTAACATAGGCTATATTTACTGCTAGAAAAAATTAGGGATCCCGACTAAAACGTAAATAATTTGTATTTTTTTATATTTGTAACGAATAAACTCAAAAACTACTAGACCGACATTAAAAATTCTTTGATCGTTCGAATGCTATATCATCTCTGAGTAACAAGGGGAATATTTATTGCTAGAAAAAATTAGTGATCGCTACTAAAACTTAAATAATTTGAATTTTTGTATGTTTGTAAGGAATAAACTCAAAAACTACTGGACGGATTTTCAAAATGCATTCGGCATTAGAATTCTTTATTATCCCTGAGTAACATAGACTATATTTGTTGCTCGAAAAAATTAGGGATCCCCACTATAACTTATATAATTTATATTTTTGTATGTTTGTAACGAATAAACTCAAAGAACACTTGACCGATTTCAAAAATTCTGTCACCATTAGAATGCTACGTTATCTCTGAGTAACATAGGCTATATCTATTGCTTGAAAAAATTAGGGATCCCTACTAAAACTTAAATAATTTGAATTTTTGTATGTTTGTAACAAAAAGACTCAAAAACTACTGTACCGATTTCAAAAATTCTTTCACCGTTAGAATGCTACATTCTCCCTGTGTAACATAGGCAATATTTATTGCTAGAAAAATTAGGGATCCCTACTAAAACTTTTAATAATTTGAATTTTTGTATGTTTGTAACGAATAGGCTCAAAACTACTGGACCGATTTCAAGAACTCTTTCACCGTTAGAATGCTACGTTATCCCTGAGTAACATAGGATATATTTATTGCTAGAAAAAATTAGGGGTCCCTACTAAAACTTAAATAATTTGAATGTTTATATGTTGGTAACGAATAAACTCAAAAAGTAGTGGACCGATTTCAAAAATTCTTTGACCTTTAGAATGCTACATTATCCCTGAGTAACATAGACTATATTTGTTGCTCGAAAAAATTAGGGATCCCCACTAAAACTTAAATAATTTATATTTTTGTATGTTTGTAACGAATAAACTCAAAGAACACTTGACCGATTTCAAAAATTCTTTCACCATTAGAATGGTACGTTATCTCTGAGTAACATAGGCTATATCTATTGCTTGAAAAAATTAGGGATCCCTACTAAAACTTAAATAATTTGAATTTTTGTATGTTTGTAACGAAAAGACTCAAAAACTACTGTACCGATTTCAAAAATTCTTTCACCGTTAGAATGCTACATTCTCCCTGTGTAACATAGGCAATATTTATTGCTAGAAAAATTAGGGATCCCTACTAAAACTTTTAATAATTTGAATTTTTGTATGTTTGTAACGAATAGGCTCAAAACTACTGGACCGATTTCAAGAACTCTTTCACCGATTGAATGCTACGTTATCCCTGAGTAACATAGGATATATTTATTGCTAGAAAAAATTAGGGGTCCCTACTAAAACTTAAATAATTTGAATGTTTATATGTTGGTAACGAATAAACTCAAAAAGTAGTGGACCGATTTCAAAAATTCTTTGACCTTTAGAATGCTACATTATCCCTGAGTAACAGAGACGATAATTATTGCTAGAAAAAATTAGGGATCCCTACGAAAACTTAAATAATTTGTATTTTTGTATGTCTGTAACGAATAAACGCAAAAATTACTGGACCAATTTCAAAACTTCTTTTACCATTAGAATACTACATTATCCCTGAGTAACATAGGCTATATCTATTCCTTGAAAAAATTAGGGATCCCTACTAAAACTTAAATAATTTGAATTTTTGTATGTTTGTAACGAATAAACTGAAAAAGTACTGGACCGATTTCAAAAATTCTTTGACCTTTAGAATGCTATATTATCCCTGAATAACATAGGCAATATTTATTGCTAGCAAAAATTAGGGAGCCCTACGAAAACTTAAATAATTTGTATGTTTATATGTCTGTAACGAATAAACTCAAAAACAACTGCATTGATTTCAAAAATTCTTTTACAATTAGAATGCCACATTATCCCTGAGTAACATAGGCTACATTTATTGCTAGAAAAAATTGGGGATCCCTACTAAAACTTAAATAATTTGTATGTTTGTATGCTTGTAACGAAGAAACTCAAAGACCACTGGACCGATTTCAAAAATTCTTTTACACTTAGAATGCTACATAACTCCTGAATAACATAGGCTATATTTATTGCTAGAAAAAATTAGGGATCTCTACAAAAACTTAAATAATTTGAATTTTTGTATGTTTGTAACGAATAAACTCAAAAACTGCTGGACCGATTTCAAAAATTCTTTCACCGTTATAATGCCAAATTACCCCTCAGTAATATAGGCAATGTTTATTGCTAGAAAAAATTAGGGATCCAAACTAAAACTTTTAATAATTAGAATTTTTTTATGCTTGTAACGAATAGACTCAAAAATTACTAGACCGATTTCAAAAATTCTTTGATCGTTAGATTGCTATATCATCTCTGAGTAACAAGAGCTATATTTGTTGCTAGAAAAAATTAGGGATCCCTACTAAAACTTTTAATAATTTGAATTTTTGTATGTTTGTAACGAAAAGACTCAAAAACTACTGGACCGATTTCAAAACTTCTTTCATCTTTAGAGTGCTACGTTATCTTTGAGTAACATAGGCTATATGTATTGCTTGAAAAAATTAGGGATCCCTACTAAAACTTAAATAATTTGAATTTTTGTATGTTTGTAACGAATAAACTGAAAAAGTACTGGACCGATTTCAAAAATTCTTTGACCTTTAGAATGCTATATTATCCCTGAAGAACATAGGCTATATTTATTGCTTGACAAAATTAGGGATCCCTACTAAAACTAAAATAATTTGAGTTTTTGTATGTTTGTAACGAAAAGACTCAAAAACTACTGTACCGATTTCAAAAATTCTTTCACCGTTAGAATGCTACATTATCCCTGTGTAACATAGGCAATATTTATTGCTAGAAAAAATTAGGGATTCCTACTAAAACTTTTAATAATTTGAATTTTTGTATGTTTGTAACGAATAGGCTCAAAACTACTGGACCGATTTCTAAAACTCTTTCGCCGTTAGAATACTACGTTATCCCTGAGTAACATAAGATATATTTATTGCTAGAAAAAATTAGGCATCCCTACTAAAACTTAAATAATTTGAATGTTTATATGTTGGTAACGAATAAACTCAAAAAGTAGTAGACCGATTTCAAAAATTCTTTGACCTTTAGAATACTACATTATCCCTGAGTAACATAGGCTATATTTACTGCTAGAAAAAATTAGGGATCCCGACTAAAACGTAAATAGTTTGTATTTTTTATGTTTGTAACGAATAAACTTAAAAACTACTAGACCGACATTATAAATTCTTTGATCGTTCGAATGCTATATCATCTCTGAGTAACAAGGGGAATATTTATTGCTAGAAAAAATTAGTGATCGCTACTAAAACTTAAATAATTTGAATTTTTGTATGTTTGTAAGGAATAAAATCAAAAACTACTGGACGGATTTTCAAAATGCATTCGCCATTAGAATTCTTCATTATCCCTGAGTAACATAGACTATATTTGTTGCTCGAAAAAATTAGGGATCCCCACTAAAACTTAAATAATTTATATTTTTGTAGGTTTGTATCGAATAAACTCAAAGAACACTTGACCGATTTCAAAAATTCTTTCACCATTAGAATGCTACGTAATCTCTGAATAACATAGGCTATATCTATTGCTTGAAAAAATTAGGGATCCCTACTAAAACTTAAATAATTTGAATTTCTGTATGTTTGTAACGAATAAACTTAAAAAGTACTGGACCGATTTCAAAAATTCTTTGACCTTTAGAATGCTATATTATCCCTGAATAACATAGGCTACATTCATTGCTAGAAAAAATTGGGGATCCCTACTAAAACTTAAATAATTTGTATGTTTGTATGCTTGTAACGAAGAAACTCAAAGACCACTGGACCGATTTCAAAAATTCTTTTACACTTAGAATGCTACATTACCCCTGAATAACATAGGCTATATTTATTGCTAGAAAAAATTAGGGATCTCTACAAAAACTTAAATAATTTGAATTTTTGTATGTTTGTAACGAATAAACTCAAAAACTGCTGGACCGATTTCAAAAATTCTTTCACCGTTATAATGCCAAATTACCCCTCAGTAATATAGGCAATATTTATTGCTAGAAAAATTAGGGATCCCTACTAAAACTTTTAATAATTTGAATTTTTGTATGTTTGTAACGAATAGGCTCAAAACTACTGGACCGATTTCAAGAACTCTTTCACCGTTAGAATGCTACGTTATCCCTGAGTAACATAGGATATATTTATTGCTAGAAAAAATTAGGGGTCCCTACTAAAACTTAAATAATTTGAATGTTTATATGTTGGTAACGAATAAACTCAAAAAGTAGTGGACCGATTTCAAAAATTCTTTGACCTTTAGAATGCTACATTATCCCTGAGTAACATAGACTATATTTGTTGCTCGAAAAAATTAGGGATCCCCACTAAAACTTAAATAATTTATATTTTTGTATGTTTGTAACGAATAAACTCAAAGAACACTTGACCGATTTCAAAAATACTTTCACCATTAGAATGGTACGTTATCTCTGAGTAACATAGGCTATATCTATTGCTTGAAAAAATTAGGGATCCCTACTAAAACTTAAATAATTTGAATTTTTGTATGTTTGTAACGAAAAGACTCAAAAACTACTGTACCGATTTCAAAAATTCTTTCACCGTTAGAATGCTACATTCTCCCTGTGTAACATAGGCAATATTTATTGCTAGAAAAATTAGGGATCCCTACTAAAACTTTTAATAATTTGAATTTTTGTATGTTTGTAACGAATAGGCTCAAAACTACTGGACCGATTTCAAGAACTCTTTCAGCGATAGAATGCTACGTTATCCCTGAGTAACATAGGATATATTTATTGCTAGAAAAAATTAGGGGTCCCTACTAAAACTTAAATAATTTGAATGTTTATATGTTGGTAACGAATAAACTCAAAAAGTAGTGGACCGATTTCAAAAATTCTTTGACCTTTAGAATGCTACATTATCCCTGAGTAACAGAGACGATAATTATTGCTAGAAAAAATTAGGGATCCCTACGAAAACTTAAATAATTTGTATTTTTGTATGTCTGTAACGAATAAACGCAAAAATTACTGGACCAATTTCAAAACTTCTTTTACCATTAGAATACTACATTATCCCTGAGTAACATAGGCTATATCTATTCCTTGAAAAAATTAGGGATCCCTACTAAAACTTAAATAATTTGAATTTTTGTATGTTTGTAACGAATAAACTGAAAAAGTACTGGACCGATTTCAAAAATTCTTTGACCTTTAGAATGCTATATTATCCCTGAATAACATAGGCAATATTTATTGCTAGCAAAAATTAGGGAGCCCTACGAAAACTTAAATAATTTGTATGTTTATATGTCTGTAACGAATAAACTCAAAAACTACTGCATTGATTTCAAAAATTCTTTTACAATTAGAATGCCACATTATCCCTGAGTAACATAGGCTACATTTATTGCTAGAAAAAATTGGGGATCCCTACTAAAACTTAAATAATTTGTATGTTTGTATGCTTGTAACGAAGAAACTCAAAGACCACTGGACGGATTTCAAAAATTCTTTTACACTTAGAATGCTACATTACCCCTGAATAACATAGGCTATATTTATTGCTAGAAAAAATTAGGGATCTCTACAAAAACTTAAATAATTTGAATTTTTGTATGTTTGTAACGAATAGGCTCAAAAACTACTGGACCGATTTCAAAAATTCTTTCACCGTTATAATGCCAAATTACCCCTCAGTAATATAGGCAATGTTTATTGCTAGAAAAAATTAGGGATCCCTACTAAAACTTAAATAATTTGTATTTTTGTATGACTGTAACGAATAAACTCAAAAACTACTGGAATGATGTCAAAAATTCTTTTACACTTAGAATGCCACATTATCCCCGAGTAACATACGCTATATTTATTTCTAGAAAAAGTTAGGGATCCCTACTAAAACTTAAATAATTTGAGTTTTTGTATGTTTGTAACGAAAAGACTCAAAAACTACTGCACCGATTTCAAAAATTCTTTCATCGTTAGAATGCTACGTTATCTTTGAGTAACATAGGCTATATCTATTGCTTGAAAAAATTAGGGATCCCTACTAAAACTTAAATAATTTGAATTTTTGTATGTTTGTAACGAATAAACTGAAAAAGTACTGGACCGATTTCAAAAATTCTTTGACCTTTAGAATGCTATATTATCCCTGAATAACATAGGCTATATTAATTGCTTGACAAAATTAGGGATCCCTACTAAAACTAAAATAATTTGAGTTTTTGTATGTTTGTAACGAAAAGACTCGAAAACTACTGTACCGATTTCAAAAATTCTTTCACCGTTAGAATGCTACATTATCCTTGTGTAGCATAGGCAATAGTTATTGCTAGAAAAAATTAGGGATTCCTACTAAAACTTTTAATAATTTGAATTTTTGTATGTTTGTAACGAATAGGCTCAAAACTACTGGACCGATTTCTAAAACTCTTTCACCGTTAGAATACTACGTTATCCCTGAGTAACATAAGATATATTTTTTGCTAGAAAAAATTAGGCATCCCTACTAAAACTTAAATAATTTGAATGTTTATATGTTGGTAACGAATAAACTCAAAAAGTAGTAGACCGATTTCAAAAATTCTTTGACCTTTAGAATGCTACATTATCCCTGAGTAACATAGGCTATATTTACTGCTAGAAAAAATTAGGGATCCCGACTAAAACGTAAATAATTTGTATTTTTTTATGTTTGTAACGAATAAACTCAAAAACTACTAGACCGACATTAAAAATTCTTTGATCGTTCGAATGCTATATCATCTCTGAGTAACAAGGGGAATATTTATTGCTAGAAAAAATTAGTGATCGCTACTAAAACTTAAATAATTTGAATTTTTGTATGTTTGTAAGGAATAAACTCAAAAACTACTGGACGGATTTTCAAAATGCATTCGGCATTAGAATTCTTTATTATCCCTGAGTAACATAGACTATATTTGTTGCTCGAAAAAATTAGGGATCCCCACTAAAACTTAAATAATTTATATTTTTGTAGGTTTGTATCGAATAAACTCAAAGAACACTTGACCGATTTCAAAAATTCTTTCACCATTAGAATGCTACGTAATCTCTGAATAACATAGGCTATATCTATTGCTTGAAAAAATTAGGGATCCCTACTAAAACTTAAATAATTTGAATTTCTGTATGTTTGTAACGAAGAAACTCAAAGACCACTGGACCGATTTCAAAAATTCTTTTACACTTAGAATGCTACATTACCCCTGAATAACATAGGCTATATTTATTGCTATAAAAAATTAGGGATCTCTACAAAAACTTAAATAATTTGAATTTTTGTATGTTTGTAACGAATAAACTCAAAAACTGCTGGACCGATTTCAAAAATTCTTTCACCGTTATAATGCCAAATTACCCCTCAGTAATATAGGCAATGTTTATTGCTAGAAAAAATTAGGGATCCAAACTGAAACTTTTAATAATTAGAATTTTTTTATGCTTGTAACGAATAGACTCAAAAATTACTAGACCGATTTCAAAAATTCTTTGATCGTTAGATTGCTATATCATCTATGAGTAACAAGAGCTATATTTGTTGCTAGAAAAAATTAGGGATCCCTACTAAAACTTTTAATAATTTGAATTTTTGTATGTTTGTAACGAAAAGACTCAAAAACTACTGGACCGATTTCAAAACTTCTTTCATCTTTAGAGTGCTACGTTATCTTTGAGTAACATAGGCTATATGTATTGCTTGAAAAAATTAGGGATCCCTACTAAAACTTAAATAATTTGAATTTTTGTATGTTTGTAACGAATAAACTGAAAAAGTACTGGACCGATTTCAAAAATTCTTTGACCTTTAGAATGCTATATTATCCCTGAAGAACATAGGCTATATTTATTGCTTGACAAAATTAGGGATCCCTACTAAAACTAAAATAATTTGAGTTTTTGTATGTTTGTAACGAAAAGACTCAAAAACTACTGTACCGATTTCAAAAATTCTTTCACCGTTAGAATGCTACATTATCCCTGTGTAACATAGGCAATATTTATTGCTAGAAAAAATTAGGGATTCCTACTAAAACTTTTAATAATTTGAATTTTTGTATGTTTGTAACGAATAGGCTCAAAACTACTGGACCGATTTCTAAAACTCTTTGGCCGTTAGAATACTACGTTATCCCTGAGTAACATAAGATATATTTATTGCTAGAAAAAATTAGGCATCCCTACTAAAACTTAAATAATTTGAATGTTTATATGTTGGTAACGAATAAACTCAAAAAGTAGTAGACCGATTTCAAAAATTCTTTGACCTTTAGAATACTACATTATCCCTGAGTAACATAGGCTATATTTACTGCTAGAAAAAATTAGGGATCCCGACTAAAACGTAAATAGTTTGTATTTTTTATGTTTGTAACGAATAAACTCAAAAACTACTAGACCGACATTATAAATTCTTTGATCGTTCGAATGCTATATCATCTCTGAGTAACAAGGGGAATATTTATTGCTAGAAAAAATTAGTGATCGCTACTAAAACTTAAATAATTTGAATTTTTGTATGTTTGTAAGGAATAAAATCAAAAACTACTGGACGGATTTTCAAAATGCATTCGCCATTAGAATTCTTCATTATCCCTGAGTAACATAGACTATATTTGTTGCTCGAAAAAATTAGGGATCCCCACTAAAACTTAAATAATTTATATTTTTGTAGGTTTGTATCGAATAAACTCAAAGAACACTTGACCGATTTCAAAAATTCTTTCACCATTAGAATGCTACGTAATCTCTGAATAACATAGGCTATATCTATTGCTTGAAAAAATTAGGGATCCCTACTAAAACTTAAATAATTTGAATTTCTGTATGTTTGTAACGAATAAACTTAAAAAGTACTGGACCGATTTCAAAAATTCTTTGACCTTTAGAATGCTATATTATCCCTGAATAACATAGGCTACATTCATTGCTAGAAAAAATTGGGGATCCCTACTAAAACTTAAATAATTTGTATGTTTGTATGCTTGTAACGAAGAAACTCAAAGACCACTGGACCGATTTCAAAAATTCTTTTACACTTAGAATGCTACATTACCCCTGAATAACATAGGCTATATTTATTGCTAGAAAAAATTAGGGATCTCTACAAAAACTTAAATAATTTGAATTTTTGTATGTTTGTAACGAATAAACTCAAAAACTGCTGGACCGATTTCAAAAATTCTTTCACCGTTATAATGCCAAATTACCCCTCAGTAATATAGGCAATATTTATTGCTAGAAAAATTAGGGATCCCTACTAAAACTTTTAATAATTTGAATTTTTGTATGTTTGTAACGAATAGGCTCAAAACTACTGGACCGATTTCAAGAACTCTTTCACCGTTAGAATGCTACGTTATCCCTGAGTAACATAGGATATATTTATTGCTAGAAAAAATTAGGGGTCCCTACTAAAAATTAAATAATTTGAATGTTTATATGTTGGTAACGAATAAACTCAAAAAGTAGTGGACCGATTTCAAAAATTCTTTGACCTTTAGAATGCTACATTATCCCTGAGTAACATAGACTATATTTGTTGCTCGAAAAAATTAGGGATCCCCACTAAAACTTAAATAATTTATATTTTTGTATGTTTGTAACGAATAAACTCAAAGAACACTTGACCGATTTCAAAAATTCTTTCACCATTAGAATGGTACGTTATCTCTGAGTAACATAGGCTATATCTATTGCTTGAAAAAATTAGGGATCCCTACTAAAACTTAAATAATTTGAATTTTTGTATGTTTGTAACGAAAAGACTCAAAAACTACTGTACCGATTTCAAAAATTCTTTCACCGTTAGAATGCTACATTCTCCCTGTGTAACATAGGCAATATTTATTGCTAGAAAAATTAGGGATCCCTACTAAAACTGTTAATAATTTGAATTTTTGTATGTTTGTAACGAATAGGCTCAAAACTACTGGACCGATTTCAAGAACTCTTTCAGCGATAGAATGCTACGTTATCCCTGAGTAACATAGGATATATTTATTGCTAGAAAAAATTAGGGGTCCCTACTAAAACTTAAATAATTTGAATGTTTATATGTTGGTAACGAATAAACTCAAAAAGTAGTGGACCGATTTCAAAAATTCTTTGACCTTTAGAATGCTACATTATCCCTGAGTAACAGAGACGATAATTATTACTAGAAAAAATTAGGGATCCCTACGAAAACTTAAATAATTTGTATTTTTGTATGTCTGTAACGAATAAACGCAAAAATTACTGGACCAATTTCAAAACTTCTTTTACCATTAGAATACTACATTATCCCTGAGTAACATAGGCTATATCTATTCCTTGAAAAAATTAGGGATCCCTACTAAAACTTAAATAATTTGAATTTTTGTATGTTTGTAACGAATAAACTGAAAAAGTACTGGACCGATTTCAAAAATTCTTTGACCTTTAGAATGCTATATTATCCCTGAATAACATAGGCAATATTTATTGCAAGCAAAAATTAGGGAGCCCTACGAAAACTTAAATAATTTGTATGTTTATATGTCTGTAACGAATAAACTCAAAAACTACTGCATTGATTTCAAAAATTCTTTTACAATTAGAATGCCACATTACCCCTCAGTAATATAGGCAATGTTTATTGCTAGAAAAAATTAGGGATCCCTACTAAAACTTAAATAATTTGTATTTTTGTATGACTGTAACGAATAAACTAAAAAACTACTGGAATGATGTCAAAAATTCTTTTACACTTAGAATGCCACATTATCCCCGAGTAACATACGCTATATTTATTTCTAGAAAAAGTTAGGGATCCCTACTAAAACTTAAATAATTTGAGTTTTTGTATGTTTGTAACGAAAAGACTCAAAAACTACTGGACCGATTTCAAAAATTCTTTCATCGTTAGAATGCTACGTTATCTTTGAGTAACATAGGCTATATCTATTGCTTGAAAAAATTAGGGATCCCTACTAAAACTTAAATAATTTGAATTTTTGTATGTTTGTAACGAATAAACTGAAAAAGTACTGGACCGATTTCAAAAATTCTTTGACCTTTAGAATGCTATATTATCCCTGAATAACATAGGCTATATTAATTGCTTGACAAAATTAGGGATCCCTACTAAAACTAAAATAATTTGAGTTTTTGTATGTTTGTAACGAAAAGACTCGAAAACTGCTGTACCGATTTCAAAAATTCTTTCACCGTTAGAATGCTACATTATCCTTGTGTAGCATAGGCAATAGTTATTGCTAGAAAAAATTAGGGATTCCTACTAAAACTTTTAATAATTTGAATTTTTGTATGTTTGTAACGAATAGGCTCAAAACTACTGGACCGATTTCTAAAACTCTTTCACCGTTAGAATACTACGTTATCCCTGAGTAACATAAGATATATTTTTTGCTAGAAAAAATTAGGCATCCCTACTAAAACTTAAATAATTTGAATGTTTATATGTTGGTAACGAATAAACTCAAAAAGTAGTAGACCGATTTCAAAAATTCTTTGACCTTTAGAATGCTACATTATCCCTGAGTAACATAGGCTATATTTACTGCTAGAAAAAATTAGGGATCCCGACTAAAACGTAAATAATTTGTATTTTTTTATGTTTGTAACGAATAAACTCAAAAACTACTAGACCGACATTAAAAATTCTTTGATCGTTCGAATGCTATATCATCTCTGAGTAACAAGGGGAATATTTATTGCTAGAAAAAATTAGTGATCGCTACTAAAACTTAAATAATTTGAATTTTTGTATGTTTGTAAGGAATAAACTCAAAAACTACTGGACGGATTTTCAAAATGCATTCGGCATTAGAATTCTTTATTATCCCTGAGTAACATAGACTATATTTGTTGCTCGAAAAAATTAGGGATCCCCACTAAAACTTAAATAATTTATATTTTTGTATGTTTGTAACGAATAAACTCAAAGAACACTTGACCGATTTCAAAAATTCTGTCACCATTAGAATGCTACGTTATCTCTGAGTAACATAGGCTATATCTATTGCTTGAAAAAATTAGGGATCCCTACTAAAACTTAAATAATTTGAATTTTTGTATGTTTGTAACAAAAAGACTCAAAAACTACTGTACCGATTTCAAAAATTCTTTCACCGTTAGAATGCTACATTCTCCCTGTGTAACATAGGCAATATTTATTGCTAGAAAAATTAGGGATCCCTACTAAAACTTTTAATAATTTGAATTTTTGTATGTTTGTAACGAATAGGCTCAAAACTACTGGACCGATTTCAAGAACTCTTTCACCGTTAGAATGCTACGTTATCCCTGAGTAACATAGGATATATTTATTGCTAGAAAAAATTAGGGGTCCCTACTAAAACTTAAATAATTTGAATGTTTATATGTTGGTAGCGAATAAACTCAAAAAGTAGTGGACCGATTTCAAAAATTCTTTGACCTTTAGAATGCTACATTATCCCTGAGTAACATAGACTATATTTGTTGCTCGAAAAAATTATTGATCCCCACTAAAACTTAAATAATTTATATTTTTGTATGTTTGTAACGAATAAACTCAAAGAACACTTGACCGATTTCAAAAATTCTTTCACCATTAGAATGGTACGTTATCTCTGAGTAACATAGGCTATATCTATTGCTTGAAAAAATTAGGGATCCCTACTAAAACTTAAATAATTTGAATTTTTGCATGTTTGTAACGAAAAGACTCAAAAACTACTGTACCGATTTCAAAAATTCTTTCACCGTTAGAATGCTACATTCTCCCTGTGTAACATAGGCAATATTTATTGCTAGAAAAATTAGGGATCCCTACTAAAACTTTTAATAATTTGAATTTTTGTATGTTTGTAACGAATAGGCTCAAAACTACTGGACCGATTTCAAGAACTCTTTCACCGATTGAATGCTACGTTATCCCTGAGTAACATAGGATATATTTATTGCTAGAAAAAATTAGGGGTCCCTACTAAAACTTAAATAATTTGAATGTTTATATGTTGGTAACGAATAAACTCAAAAAGTAGTGGACCGATTTCAAAAATTCTTTGACCTTTAGAATGCTACATTATCCGTGAGTAACAGAGACGATAATTATTGCTAGAAAAAATTAGGGATCCCTACGAAAACTTAAATAATTTGTATTTTTGTATGTCTGTAACGAATAAACGCAAAAATTACTGGACCAATTTCAAAACTTCTTTTACCATTAGAATACTACATTATCCCTGAGTAACATAGGCTATATCTATTCCTTGAAAAAATTAGGGATCCCTACTAAAACTTAAATAATTTGAATTTTTGTATGTTTGTAACGAATAAACTGAAAAAGTACTGGACCGATTTCAAAAATTCTTTGACCTTTAGAATGCTATATTATCCCTGAATAACATAGGCAATATTTATTGCTAGCAAAAATTAGGGAGCCCTACGAAAACTTAAATAATTTGTATGTTTATATGTCTGTAACGAATAAACTCAAAAACAACTGCATTGATTTCAAAAATTCTTTTACAATTAGAATGCCACATTATCCCTGAGTAACATAGGCTACATTTATTGCTAGAAAAAATTGGGGATCCCTACTAAAACTTAAATAATTTGTATGTTTGTATGCTTGTAACGAAGAAACTCAAAGACCACTGGACCGATTTCAAAAATTCTTTTACACTTAGAATGCTACATAACTCCTGAATAACATAGGCTATATTTATTGCTAGAAAAAATTAGGGATCTCTACAAAAACTTAAATAATTTGAATTTTTGTATGTTTGTAACGAATAAACTCAAAAACTGCTGGACCGATTTCAAAAATTCTTTCACCGTTATAATGCCAAATTACCCCTCAGTAATATAGGCAATGTTTATTGCTAGAAAAAATTAGGGATCCAAACTAAAACTTTTAATAATTAGAATTTTTTTATGCTTGTAACGAATAGACTCAAAAACTACTAGACCGATTTCAAAAATTCTTTGATCGTTAGATTGCTATATCATCTCTGAGTAACAAGAGCTATATTTGTTGCTAGAAAAAATTAGGGATCCCTACTAAAACTTTTAATAATTTGAATTTTTGTATGTTTGTAACGAAAAGACTCAAAAACTGCTGGACCGATTTCAAAACTTCTTTCATCTTTAGAGTGCTACGTTATCTTTGAGTAACATAGGCTATATGTATTGCTTGAAAAAATTAGGGATCCCTACTAAAACTTAAATAATTTGAATTTTTGTATGTTTGTAACGAATAAACTGAAAAAGTACTGGACCGATTTCAAAAATTCTTTGACCTTTAGAATGCTATATTATCCCTGAAGAACATAGGCTATATTTATTGCTTGACAAAATTAGGGATCCCTACTAAAACTAAAATAATTTGAGTTTTTGTATGTTTGTAACGAAAAGACTCAAAAACTACTGTACCGATTTCAAAAATTCTTTCACCGTTAGAATGCTACATTATCCCTGTGTAACATAGGCAATATTTATTGCTAGAAAAAATTAGGGATTCCTACTAAAACTTTTAATAATTTGAATTTTTGTATGTTTGTAACGAATAGGCTCAAAACTACTGGACCGTTTCTAAAACTCTTTCGCCGTTAGAATACTACGTTATCCCTGAGTAACATAAGATATATTTATTGCTAGAAAAAATTAGGCATCCCTACTAAAACTTAAATAATTTGAATGTTTATATGTTGGTAACGAATAAACTCAAAAAGTAGTAGACCGATTTCAAAAATTCTTTGACCTTTAGAATACTACATTATCCCTGAGTAACATAGGCTATATTTACTGCTAGAAAAAATTAGGGATCCCGACTAAAACGTAAATAGTTTGTATTTTTTTATGTTTGTAACGAATAAACTCAAAAACTACTAGACCGACATTATAAATTCTTTGATCGTTCGAATGCTATATCATCTCTGAGTAACAAGGGGAATATTTATTGCTAGAAAAAATTAGTGATCGCTACTAAAACTTAAATAATTTGAATTTTTGTATGTTTGTAAGGAATAAAATCAAAAACTACTGGACGGATTTTCAAAATGCATTCGCCATTAGAATTCTTCATTATCCCTGAGTAACATAGACTATATTTGTTGCTCGAAAAAATTAGGGATCCCCACTAAAACTTAAATAATTTATATTTTTGTAGGTTTGTATCGAATAAACTCAAAGAACACTTGACCGATTTCAAAAATTCTTTCACCATTAGAATGCTACGTAATCTCTGAATAACATAGGCTATATCTATTGCTTGAAAAAATTAGGGATCCCTACTAAAACTTAAATAATTTGAATTTTTGTATGTTTGTAACGAATAAACTTAAAAAGTACTGGACCGATTTCAAAAATTCTTTGACCTTTAGAATGCTATATTATCCCTGAATAACATAGGCTACATTCATTGCTAGAAAAAATTGGGGATCCCTACTAAAACTTAAATAATTTGTATGTTTGTATGTTGGTAACGAATAAACTCAAAAAGTAGTGGACCGATTTCAAAAATTCTTTGACCTTTAGAATGCTACATTATCCCTGAGTAACATAGACTATATTTGTTGCTCGAAAAAATTAGGGATCCCGACTAAAACGTAAATAGTTTGTATTTTTTTATGTTTGTAACGAATAAACTCAAAAACTACTAGACCGACATTATAAATTCTTTGATCGTTCGAATGCTATATCATCTCTGAGTAACAAGGGGAATATTTATTGCTAGAAAAAATTAGTGATCGCTACTAAAACTTAAATAATTTGAATTTTTGTATGTTTGTAAGGAATAAAATCAAAACCTACTGGACGGATTTTCAAAATGCATTCGCCATTAGAATTCTTCATTATCCCTGAGTAACATAGACTATATTTGTTGCTCGAAAAAATTAGGGATCCCCACTAAAACTTAAATAATTTATATTTTTGTAGGTTTGTATCGAAGAAACTCAAAGACCACTGGACCGATTTCAAAAATTCTTTTACACTTAGAATGCTACATTACCCCTGAATAACATAGGCTATATTTATTGCTAGAAAAAATTAGGGATCTCTACAAAAACTTAAATAATTTGAATTTTTGTATGTTTGTTACGAATAGGCTCAAAACTACTGGACCGATTTCAAGAACTCTTTCACCGTTAGAATGCTACGTTATCCCTGAGTAACATAGGATATATTTATTGCTAGAAAAAATTAGGGGTCCCTACTAAAACTTAAATAATTTGAATGTTTATATGTTGGTAACGAATAAACTCAAAAAGTAGTGGACCGATTTCAAAAATTCTTTGACCTTTAGAATGCTACATTATCCCTGAGTAACATAGACTATATTTGTTGCTCGAAAAAATTAGGGATCCCCACTAAAACTTAAATAATTTATATTTTTGTATGTTTGTAACGAATAAACTCAAAGAACACTTGACCGATTTCAAAAGTTCTTTCACCATTAGAATGGTACGTTATCTCTGAGTAACATAGGCTATATCTATTGTTTGAAAAAATTAGGGATCCCTACTAAAACTTAAATAATTTGAATTTTTGTATGTTTGTAACGAAAAGACTCAAAAACTACTGTACCGATTTCAAAAATTCTTTCACCGTTAGAATGCTACATTCTCCCTGTGTAACATAGGCAATATTTATTGCTAGAAAAATTAGGGATCCCTACTAAAACTTTTAATAATTTGAATTTTTGTATGTTTGTTACGAATAGGCTCAAAACTACTGGACCGATTTCAAGAACTCTTTCAGCGATAGAATGCTACGTTATCCCTGAGTAACATAGGATATATTTATTGCTAGAAAAAATTAGGGGTCCCTACTAAAACTTAAATAATTTGAATGTTTATATGTTGGTAACGAATAAACTCAAAAAGTAGTGGACCGATTTCAAAAATTCTTTGACCTTTAGAATGCTACATTATCCCTGAGTAACAGAGACGATAATTATTGCTAGAAAAAATTAGGGATCCCTACGAAAACTTAAATAATTTGTATTTTTGTATGTCTGTAACGAATAAACGCAAAAATTACTGGACCAATTTCAAAACTTCTTTTACCATTAGAATACTACATTATCCCTGAGTAACATAGGCTATATCTATTCCTTGAAAAAATTAGGGATCCCTACTAAAACTTAAATAATTTGAATTTTTGTATGTTTGTAACGAATAAACTGAAAAAGTACTGGACCGATTTCAAAAATTCTTTGACCTTTAGAATGCTATATTATCCCTGAATAACATAGGCAATATTTATTGCTAGCAAAAATTAGGGAGCCCTACGAAAACTTAAATAATTTGTATGTTTATATGTCTGTAACGAATAAACTCAAAAACTACTGCATTGATTTCAAAAATTCTTTTACAATTAGAATGCCACATTATCCCTGAGTAACATAGGCTACATTTATTGCTAGAAAAAATTGGGGATCCCTACTAAAACTTAAATAATTTGTATGTTTGTATGCTTGTAACGAAGAAACTCAAAGACCACTGGACCGATTTCAAAAATTCTTTTACACTTAGAATGCTACATTACCCCTGAATAACATAGGCTATATTTATTGCTAGAAAAAATTAGGGATCTCTACAAAAACTTAAATAATTTGAATTTTTGTATGTTTGTAACGAATAAACTCAAAAACTGCTGGACCGATTTCAAAAATTCTTTCACCGTTATAATGCCAAATTACCCCGCAGTAATATAGGCAATGTTTATTGCTAGAAAAAATTAGGGATCCCTACTAAAACTTTTAATAATTTGAATTTTTGTATGTTTGTAACGAAAAGACTCAAAAACTACTGGACCGATTTCAAAACTTCTTTCATCTTTAGAGTGCTACGTTATCTTTGAGTAACATAGGCTATATGTATTGCTTGAAAAAATTAGGGATCCCTACTAAAACTTAAATAATTTGAATTTTTGTATGTTTGTAACGAATAAACTGAAAAAGTACTGGACCGATTTCAAAAATTCTTTGACCTTTAGAATGCTATATTATCCCCGAATAACATAGGCTATATTTATTGCTTGACAAAATTAGGGATCCCTACTAAAACTAAAATAATTTGAGTTTTTGTATGTTTGTAACGAAAAGACTCAAAAACTACTGTACCGATTTCAAAAATTCTTTCACCGTTAGAATGCTACATTATCCCTGTGTAACATAGGCAATATTTATTGCTAGAAAAAATTAGGGATTCCTACTAAAACTTTTAATAATTTGAATTTTTGTATGTTTGTAACGAATAGGCTCAAAACTACTGGACCGATTTCTAAAACTCTTTCACCGTTAGAATACTACGTTATCCCTGAGTAACATAAGATATATTTATTGTTAGAAAAATTAGGCATCCCTACTAAAACTTAAATAATTTGAATGTTTATATGTTGGTAACGAATAAACTCAAAAAGTAGTAGACCGATTTCAAAAATTCTTTGACCTTTAGAATGCTACATTATCCCTGAGTAACATAGGCTATATTTACTACTAGAAAAAATTAGGGATCCCGACTAAGACGTAAATAGTTTGTATTTTTTTATGTTTGTAACGAATAAACTCAAAAACTACTAGACCGACATTATAAATTCTTTGATCGTTCGAATGCTATATCATCTCTGAGTAACAAGGGGAATATTTATTGCTAGAAAAAATTAGTGATCGCTACTAAAACTTAAATAATTTGAATTTTTGTATGTTTGTAAGGAATAAAATCAAAAGCTACTGGACGGATTTTCAAAATGCATTCGCCATTAGAATTCTTCATTATCCCTGAGTAACATAGACTATATTTGTTGCTCGAAAAAATTAGGGATCCCCACTAAAACTTAAATAATTTATATTTTTGTAGGTTTGTAACGAATAAACTCAAAGAACACTCGACCGATTTCAAAAATTCTTTCACCATTAGAATGCTACGTAATCTCTGAATAACATAGGCTATATCTATTGCTTGAAAAAATTAGGGATCCCTACTAAAACTTAAATAATTTGAATTTTTGTATGTTTGTAACGAATAAACTGAAAAAGTACTGGACCGATTTCAAAAATTCTTTGACCTTTAGAATGCTATATTATCCCTGAATAACATAGGCTACATTTATTGCTAGAAAAAATTGGGGATCAGTACTAAAACTTAAATAATTTGTATGTTTGTATGCTTGTAACGAAGAAACTCAAAGACGACTGGACCGATTTCAAAAATTCTTTTACACTTAGAATGCTACATTACCCCTGAATAACATAGGCTATATTTATTGCTAGAAAAAATTAGGGATCTCTACAAAAACTTAAATAATTTGAATTTTTGTATGTTTGTAACGAATAAACTCAAAAACTGCTGGACCGATTTCAAAAATTCTTTCACCGTTATAATGCCAAATTACCCCTCAGTAATATAGGCAATATTTATTGCTAGAAAAAATTAGGGATCCCTACTAAAACTTTTAATAATTTGAATTTTTTATGTTTGTAACGAATAGATTCAAAAACTACTAGACCGATTTCAAAAATTCTTTGATCGTTAGATTGCTATATCATCTCTGAGTAACAAGGGCTATATTTATTGCTAGAAAAAATTAGGGATCCCTACTATAACTTTTAATAATTTGAATTTTTATATGTTTGTGACGAATAGACTCAAAAACCACTAGACCGATTTCAAAAATTCTTTCACCGTTAGAATGCTACGTTATCCCTGAGTAACATAATATATATTTATTGCTAGAAAAAATTAGGGATCCCTACTAAATCTTAAATAATTTGTATTTTTGTATGTCTGTAACGAATAAACGCAAAAATTACTGGACCAATTTCAAAATTTCTTTTACACTTAGAATGCTACATTATCCCTGAGTAAAATAGGCTATATTTACTGCTAGAAAAAATTAGAGATCCCCACGAAAACTTAAATAATTTGTATTTTTGTATGTCTGTAACGAATAAACGCAAAAATTACTGGACCAATTTCAAAACTTCTTTTACCATTAGAATACTATATTATCCCTGAGTAACATAGGCTATATCTATTGCTTGAAAAAATTAGGGATCCCTACTAAAACTTAAATAATTTGAATTTTTGTATGTTTGTAACGAATAAACTGAAAAAGTACTGGACTGATTTCAAAAATTCTTTGACCTTTAGAATGCTATATTATCCCTGAATAACATAGGCAATATTTATAGCTAGCAAAAATTAGGGATCCCTACGAAAACTTAAATAATTTGTATGTTTATATGTCTGTAACGAATAAACTCAAAAACTACTGCATTGATTTCAAAAATTCTTTTACAATTAGAATGCCACATTATCCCTGAGTAACATAGGCTACATTTATTGCTAGAAAAAATTGGGGATCCCTACTAAAACTTAAATAATTTGTATGTTTGTATGCTTGTAACGAAGAAACTCAAAGACCACTGGACCGATTTCAAAAATTCTTTTACACTTAGAATGCTACATTACCCCTGAATAACATAGGCTATATTTATTGCTAGAAAAAATTAGGGATCTCTACAAAAACTTAAATAATTTGAATTTTTGTATGTTTGTAACGAATAAACTCAAAAACTGCTGGACCGATTTCAAAAATTCTTTCACCGTTATAATGCCAAATTACCCCTCAGTAATATAGGCAATATTTATTGCTAGAAAAATTTAGGGATCCCTACTAAAACTTTTAATAATTTGAATTTTTTTATGTTTGTAACGAATAGACTCAAAAACTACTAGACCGATTTCAAAAATTCTTTGATCGTTAGATTGCTATATCATCTCTGAGTAACAAGGGCTATATTTGTTGCTAGAAAAAATTAGGGATCCCTACTAAAACTTTTAATAGTTTGAATTTTTATATGTTTATAACGAAAAGACTCAAAAACTACTAGACCGATTTCAAAAATTCTTTGATCGTTAGATTGCTATATCATCTCTGAGTAACAAGGGCTATATTTATTGCTAGAAAAAATTAGGGATCCCTACTAAAACTTTTAATAATTTGAATTTTTATATGTTTGTGACGAATAGACTCAAAAACTACTAGACCGATTTCAAAAATTCTTTCACCGTTAGAATGCTACGTTATCTCTGAGTAACATAATATATGTTCATTGCTAGCAAAAATTAGGGATCCCTACTAAACCTTAAATAATTTGTATTTTTGTATGTCTGTAACGAATAAACGCAAAAATTACTGGACCAATTTCAAAATTTCTTTTACACTTAGAATGCTACATTATCCCTGAGTAAAATAGGCTATATTTACTGCTAGAAAAAATTAGGGATCCCCACGAAAACTTAAATAATTTGTATTTTTGTATGTCTGTAACGAATAAACGCAAAAATTACTGGACCAATTTCAAAATTTCTTTTACACTTAGAATGCTACATTATCCCTGAGTAAAATAGGCTATATTTACTGCTAGAAAAAATTAGGGATCCCTACTAAAACTTAAATCATTTGTATTTTTGTATGACTGTAACGAATAAACTCAAAAACTACTAGAATGATGTCAAAAATTCTTTTACACTTAGAATGCCATATTATCCCCGAGTAATATACGCTATATTTATTTCTAGAAAAAGTTAGGGATCCCTACTAAAACTTAAATAATTTGAATTTTTGTATGTTTGTAACGAAAAGACTTAAAAACTACTGGACCGATTTCAAAAATTCTTTCACCGTTAGAATGCTACGTTATCTTTGAGTAACATAGGCTATATTTATTGCTTGACAAAATTAGGGATCCCTACTCAAACTTAAATAATTTGAATTTTTGTATGTTTGTAACGAAAAGACTCAAAAACTACTGTACCGATTTCAAAAATTCTTTCACCGTTAGAATCCTACATTCTCCCTGTGTAACATAGGCAATATTTATTGCTAGAAAAATTAGGGATCCCTACTAAAACTTTTAATAATTTGAATTTATGTATGTTTGTAACGAATAGGCTCAAAACTACTGGACCGATTTCAAGAACTCTTTCACCGTTAGAATGCTACGTTATCCCTGAGTAACACAACATATATTTATTGCTAGAAAAATTAGGGATCCCTACTAAAACTTAAATAATTTGAATGTTTATATGTTGGTAGCGAATAAACTCAAAAAGTAGTGGACCGATTTCAAAAATTCTTTGACCTGTAGAATGCTACATTATCCCTGAGTAACAGAGACGATAATTATTGCTAGAAAAAATTAGGGATCCCTACGAAAACTTAAATGATTTGTATTTTTTTATGTCTGTAACGAATAAACGCAAAAATTACTGTACCAATTTCAAAACTTCTTTTACCATTAGAATACTACATTATCCCTGAGTAACATAGGCTATATTTACTGCTAGAAAAAATTAGGGATCCCGACTAAAACGTAAATAATTTGAATTTTTGTATGTTTGTAACGAAGAAACTAAAAAACTGCTGGACCGATTTCAAAAAATCTTTCACCATCAGAATACTACATTATCCATTAGTAACATAGGCTATATTTATTGCAAGAAAAAGTTAGGGATCCATACTAAAACTTAAAGAATTTGTATGTTCATATGTTTGTAACGAATAAACTCAAAAACTACTGGACCGATTTCAAAAATTGTTTCACCTTTAGAATTCTAAATTATCCCTGAGAAATATAGGCTATATTTAGTGATAGAAAAAATTAGAAATCACTACTAAAACTTAAATAATTTGTATTTCTATATGTTTGTAACGAATAAACTCAAAAACTACTAGACCGGCAATAAAAATTCTATGATCGTTCGAATGCTATATCATCTCTGAGTAACAAGGGGAATATTTATTGCTAGAAAAAATTAGTGATCGCTACTAAAACTTAAATAATTTGAATTTTTGTATGTTTGTAACGAATAAACTCAAAAACTACTGGACGGATTTTAAAAATGCATTCGCCATTAGAATTCTTCATTTTCCCTGAGTAACAAAGACTATATTTGTTGCTCGAAAAAATTAGGGATCACCACTAAAACTTAAATAATTTATATTTTTGTATGTTTGTAACGAATACACTCAAAGACCAGTGGACCGATTTGAAAAATTCTTTTACCATTGGAAAGCTACATTATCCCTGAATAACATAGGCAATATTTATTGCTAGAAAAAATTAGGGATCCCTACTAAAACTTTTAATAATTTGAATTTTTGTATGTTTGCAACGAATAAACTGAAAAAGTACCGGACCGATTTCAAAAATTCGTTGACCTTTAGAATGCTACGTTATCCCTAAGTAACATAAGATATATTTATTGCTAGGGAAAATTAGGGATCCCTACGAAAACTTAAATAATTTGTATTTTGGTACGTCAGTAACGAATAAACGCAAAAATTACTGGACCAATTTCAAAACTTCTTTTACCATTAGAATACTACATAATCCCTGAGTAACATAGGCTATATTTACTGGTAGAAAAAATTAGGGATCCCGACTAAAACGTAAATAATTTGAATTTTTGTATGTTTGTAACGAAGAAACTAAAAAACTACTGGACCGATTTTAAAAAATCTTTCACCATCAGAATACTACATTATCCATTAGTAACATAGGCTATATTTATTGCTAGAAAAAATTAGGGATCCCTACTAAAACTTAAATAATTTGTATGTTCATATGTTTGTAACGAATAAACTCAAAAACTACTGGACCGATTTCAAAAATTGTTTCACCTTTAGAATTCTAAATTATCCCTTAGAAATATAGGCTATATTTAGTGATAGAACCAATTAGAAATCACTACTAAAACTTAAATAATTTGTATTTTTATATATTTGTAAAAAATAAACTCAAAAACTACTAGACCGACATTAAAAATTCTTTGATCGTTCGAATGCTATATCATCTCTGAGTAACAAGGGGAATATTTATTGCTAGAAAAAATTAGTGATCGCTACTAAAACTTAAATAATTTGAATTTTTGTATGTTTGTAAGGAATAAACTCAAAAACTACTGGACGGATTTGAAAAATGCATTCGCCATTAGAATTTTTCATTATCCCTGAGTAACATAGACTATATTTGTTGCTCGAAAAAATTAGGGATCCCCACTAAAACTTAAATAATTTATATTTTTGTATGTTTGTAACGAATAAACTCAAAGACCACTGGACCGATTTCAAAAATGCTTTCACCATTAGAATGCTATATTATCCCTGAATAACATAGGCAATATTTATTGCTAGAAAAAATTAGGGATCCCTACTAAAACTTAAATAATTTGTATTTTTGTATGACTGTAACGAATAAACTCAAAAACTACTAGAATGATGTCAAAAATTCTTCTACACTTAGAATGCCACATCATCCCCGAGTAACATACGCTATATTTATTTCTAGAAAAAGTTAGGGATCCCTACTAAAACTTAAATAATTTGAATTTTTGTATGTTTGTAACGCAAAGACTTAAAAACTACTGGACCGATTTCAAAAATTCTTTCACCGTTAGAATGCTACGTTATCTTTGAGTAACATAGGCTATATTTATTGCTTGACAAAATTAGGGATCCCTACTAAAACTTAAATAATTTGAATTTTTGTATGTTTGTAACAAAAAGACTCAAAACCTACTGTACCGATTTCAAAAATTCATTCACCGTTAGAATGCTACATTCTCCCTGTGTAACATAGGCAATATTTATTGCTAGAAAAATTAGGGATCCCTACTAAAACTTTTAATAATTTGAATTTTTGTATGTTTGTCACGAATAGGCTCAAAACTACTGGACCGATTTCAAGAACTCTTTCACCGTTAGAATGCTACGTTATCCCTGAGTAACATAGGATATATTTATTGCTAGAAAAAATTAGGGGTCCCTACTAAAACTTAAATAATTTGAATGTTTATATGTTGGTAACGAATAAACTCAAAAAGTAGTGGACCGATTTCAAAAATTCTTTGACCTTTAGAATGCTACATTATCCCTGAGTAACATAGACGATAATTATTGCTAGAAAAAATTAGGGATCCCTACGAAAACTTAAATAATTTGTATTTTTGTATGTCTGTAACGAATAAACGCAAAAATTACTGGACCAATTTCAAAACATCTTTTACCATTAGAATACTACACTATCCCTGAGTAACATAGGCTATATCTATTGCTTGAAAAAATTAGGGATCCCTACTAAAACTTAAATAATTTGAATTTTTGTATGTTTGTAACGAATAAACTGAAAAAGTACTGGACCGATTTCAAAAATTCTTTGACCTTTAGAATGCTATATTATCCGTGAATAACATAGGCAATATTTATAGCTAGCAAAAATTAGGGATCCCTACGAAAACTTAAATAATTTGTATGTTTATATGTCTGTAACGAATAAACTCAAAAACTACTGCATTGATTTCAAAAATTCTTTTACAATTAGAACGCCACATTATCCCTGAGTAACATAGGCTACATTTATTGCTAGAAAAAATTGGGGATCCCTACTAAAACTTAAATAATTTGTATGTTTGTATGCTTGTAACGAAGAAACTCAAAGACCACAGGACCGATTTCAAAAATTCTTTTACACTTAGAATGCTACATTACCCCTGAATAACATAGGCTATATTTATTGCTAGAAAAAATTAGGGATCTCTACAAAAACTTAAATAATTTGAATTTTTGTATGTTTGTAACGAATAAACTCAAAAACTGCTGGACCGATTGCAAAAATTCTTTCACCGTTATAATGCCAAATTTCCCCTTAGTAATATAGGCAATATTTATTGCTAGAAAAAATTAGGGATCCCTACTAAAACTTTTAATAGTTTGAATTTTTATATGTTTGTAACGAATAGACTCAAAAACTACTAGACCGATTTCAAAAATTCTTTGATCTTTAGATTGCTATATCATCTCTGAGTAACAAGGGCTATATTTATTGCTAGAAAAAATTAGGGATCCCTACTAAAACTTTTAATAATTTGAATTTTTATATGTTTGTGACGAATAGACTCAAAAACTACTAGACCGATTTCAAAAATTCTTTCACCGTTAGAATGCTACGTTATCCCTGAGTAACATAATACTTGTATATATTTATTGCTAGAAAAAATTAGGGATCCCTACTAAACCTTCAATAATTTGTATTTTTGTATGTCTGTAACGAATAAACGCAAAAATTACTGGACCCATTTCAAAATTTCTTTTACACTTAGAATGCTACATTATCCCTGAGTAAAATAGGCTATATTTACTGCTAGAAAAAATTAGGGATCCCCACGAAAACTTAAATAATTTGTATTTTTGTATGACTGTAACGAATAAACTCAAAAACTACTAGAATGATGTCAAAAATTCTTTTACACTTAGAATGCCACATCATCCCCGAGTAACATACGCTATATTTATTTCTAGAAAAAGTTAGGGATCCCTACTAAAACTTAAATAATTTGAATTTTTGTATGTTTGTAACGAAAAGACTTAAAAACTACTGGACCGATTTCAAAAATTCTTTTACACTTAGAATGCTACATTACTCCTGAATAACATAGGCTATATTTATTGCTAGAAAAAATTAGGGATCTCTACAAAAACTTAAATAATTTGAATTTTTGTATGTTTGTAACGAATAAACTCAAAAACTGCTGGACCGATTTCAAAAATTCTTTCACCGTTATAATGCCAAATTACCCCTCAGTAATATAGGCAATATTTATTGCTAGAAAAAATTAGGGATCCAAACTAAAACTTTTAATAATTTGAATTTTTTTATGTTTGTAACGAATAGACTCAAAAACTACTAGACCGATTTCAAAAATTCTTTGATCGTTAGATTGCTATATCATCTCTGAGTAACAGGAGCTATATTTGTTGCTAGAAAAAATTAGGGATCCCTACTAAAACTTTTAATAATTTGAATTTTTGTATGTTTGTAACCAAAAGACTCAAAAACTACTGGACCGATTTCAAAACTTCTTTCATCTTTAGAGTGCTACGTTATCTTTGTGTAACATAGGCTATATGTATTGCTTGAAAAAATTAGGGATCCCTACTAAAACTTAAATAATTTGAATTTTTGTATGTTTGTAACGAATAAACTGAAAAAGTACTGGACCGATTTCAAAAATTCTTTGACCTTTAGAATGCTATATTATCCCTGAATAACATAGGCTATATTTATTGCTTGACAAAATTAGGGATCCCTACTAAAACTAAAATAATTTGAGTTTTTGTATGTTTGTAACGAAAAGACTCAAAAACTACTGTACCGATTTCAAAAATTCTTTCACCCTTAGAATGCTACATTATCCCTGTGTAACATAGGCAATATTTATTGCTAGAAAAAATTAGGGATTCCTACTAAAACTTTTAATAATTTGAATTTTTGTATGTTTGTAACGAATAGGCTCAAAACTACTGGACCGATTTCTAAAACTCTTTCACCGTTAGAATACTACGTTATCCCTGAGTAACATAAGATATATTTATTGCTAGAAAAAATTAGGCATCCCTACTAAAACTTAAATAATTTGAATGTTTATATGTTGGTAACGAATAAACTCAAAAAGTAGTAGACCGATTTCAAAAATTCTTTGACCTTTAGAATGCTACATTATCCCTGAGTAAAATAGGCTATATTTACTGCTAGAAAAAATTAGGGATCCCGACTAAAACGTAAATAGTTTGTATTTTTTTATGTTTGTAACGAATAAACTCAAAAACTACTAGACCGCCATTATAAATTCTTTGATCGTTCGAATGCTATATCATCTCTGAGTAACAAGGGGAATATTTATTGCTAGAAAAAATTAGTGATAGCTACTAAAACTTAAATAATTTGAATTTTTGTATGTTTGTAAGGAATAAAATCAAAAACTACTGGGCGGATTTTCAAAATACATTCGCCATTAGAATTCTTCATTATCCCTGAGTAACATAGACTATATTTGTTGCTCGAAAAAATTAGGGATCCCCACTAAAACTTAAATAATTTATATTTTTGTAGGTTTGTAACGAATAAACTCAAAGAACACTTGACCGATTTCAAAAATTCTTTCACCATTAGAATGCTACGTAATCTCTGAATAACATAGGCTATATCTATTGCTTGAAAGACTTAGGGATCCCTACTAAAACTTAAATAATTTGAATTTTTGTATGTTTGTAACGAATAAACTGAAAAAGTACTGGACCGATTTCAAAAATTCTTTGATCTTTAGAATGCTATATTATCCCTGAATAACATAGGCTACATTTATTGCTAGAAAAAATTGGGGATCCCTACTAAAACTTAAATAATTTGTATGTTTGTATGCTTGTAACGAAGAAACTCAAAGACCACTGGACCGATTTCAAAAATTCTTTTACACTTAGAATGCTACATTACCCCTGAATAACATAGGCTATATTTATTGCTAGAAAAAATTAGGGATCTCTACAAAAACTTAAATAATTTGAATTTTTGTATGTTTGTAACGAATAAACTCAAAAACTGCTGGACCGATTTCAAAAATACTTTCACCGTTATAATGCCAAATTACCCCTCAGTAATATAGGCAATATTTATTGCTAGAAAAAATTAGGGATCCCTACTAAAACTTTTAATAATTTGAATTTTTTTATGTTTGTAACGAATAGACTCAAAAACTACTAGACCGATTTCAAAACTTCTTTGATCGTTAGATTGCTATATCATCTCTGAGTAACAAGGGCTATATTTATTGCTAGAAAAAAGTAGGGATCCCTACTATAACTTTTAATAATTTGAATTTTTATATGTTTGTGACGAATAGACTCAAAAACCACTAGACCGATTTCAAAAATTCTTTCACCGTTAGAATGCTACGTTATCCCTGAGTAACATAATATATATTTATTGCTAGAAAAAATTAGGGATCCCTACTAAATCTTAAATAATTTGTATTTTTGTATGTCTGTAACGAATAAACGCAAAAATTACTGGACCAATTTCAAAATTTCTTTTACACTTAGAATGCTACGTTATCCCTGAGTAACATAATATATATTTATTGCTAGAAAAAATTAGGGATCCCTACTAAACCTTAAATAATTTGTATTTTTGTATGTCTGTAACGAATAAACGCAAAAATTACTGGACCAATTTCAAAAATTCTTTCACCGTTAGAATGCTACGTTATCCCTGCGTAACATAGGATATATTTATTGCTAGAAAAAATTAGGGGTCCCTACTAAAACTTAAATAATTTGAATGTTTATATGTTGGTAACGAATAAACTCAAAAAGTAGTGGACCGATTTCAAAAATTCTTTGACCTTTAGAATGCTACATTATCCCTGAGTAACATAGACGATAATTATTGCTAGAAAAAATTAGGGATCCCTACGAAAACTTAAATAATTTGTATTTTTGTATGTCTGTAACGAATAAACGCAAAAATTACTGGACCAATTTCAAAACTTCTTTTACCATTAGAATACTATATTATCCCTGAGTAACATAGGCTATATCTATTGCTTGAAAATATTAGGGATCCCTACTAAAACTTAAATAATTTGAATTTTTGTATGTTTGTAATGAATAAACTGAAAAAGTACTGGACCGATTTCAAAAATTCTTTGACCTTTAGAATGCTATATTATCCCTGAATAACATAGGCAATATTTATAGCTAGCAAAAATTAGGGATCCCTACGAAAACTTAAATAATTTGTATGTTTATATGTCTGTAACGAATAAACTCAAAAACTACTGCATTGATTTCAAAAATTCTTTTACAATTAGAATGCCACATTATCCCTGAGTAACATAGGCTACATTTATTGCTAGAAAAAATTGGGGATCCCTACTAAAACTTAAATAATTTGTATGTTTGTATGCTTGTAACGAAGAAACTCAAAGACCACTGGACCGATTTCAAAAATTCTTTTACACTTAGAATGCTACATTACCCCTGAATAACATAGGCTATATTTATTGCTAGAAAAAATTAGGGATCTCTACAAAAACTTAAATAATTTGAATTTTTGTATGTTTGTAACGAATAAACTCAAAAACTGCTGGACCGATTTCAAAAATTCTTTCACCGTTATAATGCCAAATTACCCCTCAGTAATATAGGCAATATTTATTGCTAGAAAAATTTAGGGATCCCTACTAAAACTTTTAATAGTTTGAATTTTTTTATGTTTGTAACGAATAGACTCAAAAACTACTAGACCGATTTCAAAAATTCTTTGATCGTTAGATTGCTATATCATCTCTGAGTAACAAGGGCTATATTTGTTGCTAGAAAAAATTAGGGATCCCTACTAAAACTTTTAATAGTTTGAATTTTTATATGTTTATAACGAATAGACTCAAAAACTACTAGACCGATTTCAAAAATTCTTTGATCGTTAGATTGCTATATCATCTCTGAGTAACAAGGGCTATATTTATTGCTAGAAAAAATTAGGGATCCCTACTAAAACTTTTAATAATTTGAATTTTTATATGTTTGTGACGAATAGACTCAAAAACTACTAGACCGATTTCAAAAATTCTTTCACCGTTAGAATGCTACGTTATCCCTGAGTAACATAATATATATTTATTGCTAGAAAAAATTAGGGATCCCTACTAAACCTTAAATAATTTGTATTTTTGTATGTCTGTAACGAATAAACGCAAAAATTACTGGACCAATTTCAAAATTTCTTTTACACTTAGAATGCTACATTATCCCTGAGTAAAATAGGCTATATTTACTGCTAGACAAAATTAGGGATCCCCACGAAAACTTAAATAATTTGTATTTTTGTATGTCTGTAACGAATAAACGCAAAAATTACTGGACCAATTTCAAAATTTCTTTTACACTTATAATGCTACATTATCCCTGAGTAAAATAGGCTATATTTACTGCTAGAAAAAATTAGGGATCCCTACTAAAACTTAAATCATTTGTATTTTTGTATGACTGTAACGAATAAACTCAAAAACTACTAGAATGTAGTCAAAAATTCTTTTACACTTAGAATGCCACATTATCCCCGAGTAACATACGCTATATTTATTTCTAGAAAAAGTTAGGGATCCCTACTAAAACTTAAATAATTTGAATTTTTGTATGTTTGTAACGAAAAGACTTAAAAACTTCTGGACCGATTTCAAAAATTCTTTCACCGTTAGAATGCTACGTTATCTTTGAGTAACATAGGCTATATTTATTGCTAGAAAAATTAGGGATCCCTACTAAAACTTTTAATAATTTGAATTTATGTACGTTTGTAACGAATAGGCTCAAAACTGCTGGACCGATTTCAAGAACTCTTTCACCGTTAGAATGCTACGTTACCCTGAGTAACACAACATATATTTATTGCTAGAAAAATTAGGGATCCCTACTAAAACTTAAATAATTTGAATGTTTATATGTTGGTAACGAACAAACTCAAAAAGTAGTGGACCGATTTCAAAAATTCTTTGACCTGTAGAATGCTACATTATCCCTGAGTAACAGAGACGATAATTATTGCTAGAAAAAATTAGGGATCCCTACGAAAACTTAAATAATTTGTATTTTTTTATGTCTGTAACGAATAAACGCAAAAATTACTGTACCAATTTCAAAACTTCTTTTACCATTAGAATACTACATTATCCCTGAGTAACATAGGCTATATTTACTGCTAGAAAAAATTAGGGATCCCGACTAAAACGTAAATAATTTGAATTTTTGTATGTTTGTAACGAAGAAACTAAAAAACTGCTGGACCGATTTCAAAAAATCTTTCACCATCAGAATACTACATTATCCATTAGTAACATAGGCTATATTTATTGCAAGAAAAAATTAGGGATCCATACTAAAACTTCAATAATTTGTATGTTCATATGTTTGTAACGAATAAACTCAAAAACTACTGGACCGATTTCAAAAATTGTTTCACCTTTAGAATTCTAAATTATCCCTGAGAAATATAGGCTATATTTAGTGATAGAACAAATTAGAAATCACTACTAAAACTTAAATAATTTGTATTTCTATATGTTTGTAACGAATAAACTCAAAAACTACTAGACCGGCAATAAAAATTCTATGATCGTTCGAATGCTATATCATCTCTGAGTAACAAGGGGAATATTTATTGCTAGAAAAAATTAGTGATCGCTACTAAAACTTAAATAATTTGAATTTTTGTATGTTTGTAAGGAATAAACTCAAAAACTTCTGGACGGATTTTAAAAATGCATTCGCCATTAGAATTCTTCATTTTCCCTGAGTAACAAAGACTATATTTGTTGCTCGAAAAAATTAGGGATCACCACTAAAACTTAAATAATTTATATTTTTGTATGTTTGTAACGAATACACTCAAAGACCAGTGGACCGATTTCAAAAATTCTTTTACCATTGGAAAGCTACATTATCCCTGAATAACATAGGCAATATTTATTGCTAGAAAAAATTAGGGATCCCTACTAAAACTTAAATAATTTGAATTTTTGTATGTTTGTAACGAATAAACTGAAAAAGTACTGGACCGATTTCAAAAATTCTTTGACCTTTAGAATGCTACGTTATCCCTGAATAACATAAGATATATTTATTGCTAGGAAAAATTAGGGATCCCTACGAAAACTTAAATAATTTGTATTTTGGTACGTCAGTAACGAATAAACGCAAAAATTACTGGACCAATTTCAAAACTTCTTTTACCATTAGAATACTACATTATCGCTGAGTAACATAGGCTATATTTACTGGTAGAAAAAATTAGGGATCCCGACTAAAACGTAAATAATTTGAATTTTTGTATGTTTGTAACGAAGAAACTAAAAAACTACTGGACCGATTTCAAAAAATCTTTCACCATCAGAATACTACATTATCCATTAGTAACATAGGCTATATTTATTGCTAGAAAAAATTAGGGATCCCTACTAAAACTTAAATAATTTGTTTGTTCATATGTTTGTAACGAATAAACTCAAAATCTACTGGACCGATTTCAAAAATTGTTTCACCTTTAGAATTCTAAATTATCCCTTAGAAATATAGGCTATATTTAGTGATAGAACCAATTAGAAATCACTACTAAAACTTAAATAATTTGTATTTTTATATATTTGTAAAAAATAAACTCAAAAACTACTAGACCGACATTAAAAATTCTTTGATCGTTCGAATACTATATCATCTCTGAGTAACAAGGGGAATATTTATTGCTAGAAAAAATTAGTGATCGCTACTAAAACTTAAATAATTTGAATTTTTGTATGTTTGTAAGGAATAAACTCAAAAACTACTGGACCGATTTCAAAAATTGTTTCACCTTTAGAATTCTAAATTATCCCTTAGAAATATAGGCTATATTTAGTGATAGAACCAATTAGAAATCACTACTAAAACTTAAATAATTTGTATTTTTATATATTTGTAAAAAATAAACTCAAAATCTACTGGACCGATTTCAAAAATTCTTTGACCTTTAGAATGCTATATTATCCCTGAATAACATAGGCAATATTTATTGCTAGAAAAAATTAGGGATCCCTACTAAAACTTAAATAATTTGTATTTTTGTATGACTGTAACGAATAAACTCAAAAACTACTAGAATGATGTCAAAAATTCTTCTACACTTAGAATGCCACATCATCCCCGAGTAACATACGCTATATTTATTTCTAGAAAAAGTTAGGGATCCCTACTAAAACTTAAATAATTTGAATTTTTGTATGTTTGTAACGAAAAGACTTAAAAACTACTGGACCGATTTCTAAAATTCTTTCACCGTTAGAATGCTACGTTATCCCTGAGTAACATAGGCTACATTTATTGCTAGAAAAAATTGGGGATCCCTACTAAAACTTTTAATAATTTGAATTTTTGTATGTTTGTCACGAATAGGCTCAAAACTACTGGACCGATTTCAAGAACTCTTTCACCGTTAGAATGCTACGTTATCCCTGAGTAACATAGGATATATTTATTGCTAGAAAAAATTAGGGGTCCCTACTAAAACTTAAATAATTTGAATGTTTATATGTTGGTAACGAATAAACTCAAAAAGTAGTGGACCGATTTCAAAAATTCTTTGACCTTTAGAATACTACATTATCCCTGAGTAACATAGGCTATATCTATTGCTTGAAAAAATTAGGGATCCCTACTAAAACTTAAATAATTTGAATTTTTGTATGACTGTAACGAATAAACTCAAAAACTACTAGAATGATGTCAAAAATTCTTCTACACTTAGAATGCCACATCATCCCCGAGTAACATACGCTATATTTATTGCTTGACAAAATTAGGGATCCCTACTAAAACTTAAATAATTTGAATTTTTGTATGTTTGTAACAAAAAGACTCAAAAACTACTGTACCGATTTCAAAAATTCTTTCACCGTTAGAATGCTACATTCTCCCTGTGTAACATAGGCAATATTTATTGCTAGAAAAATTAGGGATCCCTACTAAAACTTTTAATAATTTGAATTTTTGTATGTTTGTCACGAATAGGCTCAAAACTACTGGACCGATTTCAAGAACTCTTTCACCGTTAGAATGCTACGTTATCCCTGAGTAACATAGGATATATTTATTGCTAGAAAAAATTAGGGGTCCCTACTAAAACTTAAATAATTTGAATGTTTATATGTTGGTAACGAATAAACTCAAAAAGTAGTGGACCGATTTCAAAAATTCTTTGACCTTTAAAATGCTACATTATCCCTGAGTAACATAGACGATAATTATTGCTAGAAAAAATTAGGGATCCCTACGAAAACTTAAATAATTTGTATTTTTGTATGTCTGTAACGAATAAACGCAAAAATTACTGGACCAATTTCGAAACTTCTTTTACCATTAGAATACTACATTATCCCTGAGTAACATAGGCTATATCTATTGCTTGAAAAAATTAGGGATCCCTACTAAAACTTAAATAATTTGAATTTTCGTATGTTTGTAAGGAATAAACTGAAAAAGTACTGGACCGATTTCAAAAATTCTTTGACCTTTAGAATGCTATATTATCCCTGAATAACGTAGGCAATATTTATAGCTAGCAAAAAGTAGGGATCCCTACGAAAACTTAAATAATTTGTATGTTTATATGTCTGTAACGAATAAACTCAAAAACTACTGCATTGATTTCAAAAATTCTTTTACAATTAGAATGCCACATTATCCCTGAGTAACATAGGCTACATTTATTGCTAGAAAAAATTGGGGATCCCTACTAAAACTTAAATAATTTGTATGTTTGTATGCTTGTAACGAAGAAACTCAAAGACCACTGGACCGATTTCAAAAATTCTTTTACACTTAGAATGCTACATTACCCCTGAATAACATAGGCTATATTTATTGCTAGAAAAAATTAGGGATCTCTACAAAAACTTAAATAATTTGAATTTTTGTATGTTTGTAACGAATAAACTCAAAAACTGCTGGACCGATTGAAAAAATTCTTTCACCGTTATAATGCCAAATTACCCCTTAGTAATATAGGCAATATTTATTGCTAGAAAAAATTAGGGATCCCTACTAAAACTTTTAATAGTTTGAATTTTTATATGTTTGTAACGAATAGACTCAAAAACTACTAGACCGATTTCAAAAATTCTTTGATCTTTAGATTGCTATATCATCTCTGAGTAACAAGGGCTATATTTATTGCTAGAAAAAATTAGGGATCCCTACTAAAACTTTTAATAATTTGAATTTTTATATGTTTGTGACGAATAGACTCAAAAACTACTAGACCGATTTCAAAAATTCTTTCACCGTTAGAATGCTACGTTATCCCTGAGTAACATAATACTTGTATATATTTATTGCTAGAAAAAATTAGGGATCCCTACTAAACCTTAAATAATTTGTATTTTTGTATGTCTGTAACGAATAAACGCAAAAATTACTGGACCCATTTCAAAATTTCTTTTACACTTAGAATGCTACATTATCCCTGAGTAAAATAGGCTATATTTACTGCTAGAAAAAATTAGGGATCCCCACGAAAACTTAAATAATTTGTATTTTTGTATGTCTGTAACGAATAAACGCAAAAATTACTGGACCAATTTCAAAATTTCTTTTACACTTATAATGCTACATTATCCCTGAGTAAAATAGGCTATATTTACTGCTAGAAAAAATTCGGGATCCCTACTAAAACTTAAATAATTTGTATTTTTGTATGACTGTAACGAATAAACTCAAAAGCTACTAGAATGATGTCAAAAATTCCTTTACACTTAGAATGCCACATCATCCCCGAGTAACATACGCTATATTTATTTCTAGAAAAAGCTAGGGATCCCTACTAAAACTTAAATAATTTGAATTTTTGTATGTTTGTAACGAAAAGACTTAAAAACTACTGGACCGATTTCAAAAATTCTTTCACCGTTAGAATGCTACGTTATCTTTGAGTAACATAGGCTATATTTATTGCTTGACAAAATTAGGGATCCCTACTAAAACTTAAATAATTTGAATTTTTGTATGTTTGTAACAAAAAGACTCAAAAACTACTGTACCGATTTCAAAAATTCTTTCACCGTTAGAATGCTACATTCTCCCGGTGTAACATAGGCAATATTTATTGCTAGAAAAATTAGGGATCCCTACTAAAACTTTTAATAATTTGAATTTTTGTATGTTTGTAACGAATAGGCTCAAAACTACTGGACCGATTTCAAGAACTCTTTCACCGTTAGAATGCTACGTTATCCCTGAGTAACATAGGATATATTTATTGCTAGAAAAAATTAGGGGTCCCTACTAAAACTTAAATAATTTGAATGTTTATATGTTGGTAACGAATAAACTCAAAAAGTAGTGGACCGATTTCAAAAATTCTTTGACCTTTAGAATGCTACATTATCCCTGAGTAACATAGGCTACATTTATTGCTAGAAAAAATTGGGGATCCCTATTAAAACTTAAATAATTTGTATGTTTGTATGCTTGTAACGAAGAAACTCAAAGACCACTGGACCGATTTCAAAAATTCTTTTACACTTAGAATGCTACCTTACCCCTGAATAACATAGGCTATATTTATTGCTAGAAAAAATTAGGGATCACTACAAAAACTTAAATAATTTGAATTTTTGTATGTTTGTAACGAATAAACTCAAAAACTGCTGGACCGATTACAAAAATTCTTTCACCGTTATAATGCCAAATTACCCCTCAGTAATATAGGCAATATTTATTGCTAGAAAAAATTAGGGATCCCTACTAAAACTTTTAATAATTTGAATTTTTTTATGTTTGTAACGAATAGACTCAAAAACTACTAGCCCGATTTCAAAAATTCTTTGATCGTTAGATTGCTATATCATCTCTGAGTAACAAGGGCTATATTTGTTGCTAGAAAAAATTAGGGATCCCTACTAAAACTTTTAATAGATTGAATTTTTATATGTTTGTAACGAATAGACTCAAAAACTACTAGACCGATTTCAAAAATTCTTTGATCGTTAGATTGCTATATCATCTCTGAGTAACAAGGGCCATATTTATTGCTAGAAAAAATTAGGGATCCCTACTAAATCTTTTAATAATTTGAATTTTTATATGTTTGTGACGAATAGACTCAAAAACTACTAGACCGATTTCAAAAATTCTTTCACCGTTAGAATGCTACGTTATCCCTGAGTAACATAATATATATTTATTGCTAGAAAAAATTAGGGATCCCTATTAAACCTTAAATAATTTGTATTTTTGTATGTCTGTAACGAATAAATGCAAAAATTACTGGACCAATTTCAAAATTTCTTTTACACTTAGAATGCTACATTATCCCTGAGTAAAATAGGCTATATTTACTGCTAGAAAAAATTAGGGATCCCCACGAAAACTTAAATAATTTGTATTTTTGTATGTCTGTAACGAATAAACGCAAAAATTACTGGACCAATTTCAAAATTTCTTTTACACTTATAATGCTACATTATCCCTGAGTAAAATAGGCTATATTTACTGCTAGAAAAAATTAGGGATCCCTACTAAAACTTAAATAATTTGTATTTTTGTATGACTGTAACGAATAAACTCAAAAACTACTAGAATGATGTCAAAAATTCTTTTACACTTAGAATGCCACATTATCCCCGAGTAACATACGCTATATTTATTTCTAGAAAAAGTTAGGGATCCCTACTAAAACTTAAATAATTTGAATTTTTGTATGTTTGTAACGAAAAGACTTAAAAACTACTGGACCGATTTCAAAAATTCTTTCACCGTTAGAATGCTACGTTATCTTTGAGTAACATAGGCTATATTTATTGCTTGACAAAATTAGGGATCCCTACTAAAACTTAAATAATTTGAATTTTTGTATGTTTGTAACGAAAAGACTCAAAAACTACTGTACCGATTTCAAAAATTCTTTCACCGTTAGAATCCTACATTCTCCCTGTGTAACATAGGCAATATTTATTGCTAGAAAAATTAGGGATCCCTACTAAAACTTTTAATAATTTGAATTTTTGTATGTTTGTAACGAATAGGCTCAAAACTACTGGACCGATTTCAAGAACTCTTTCACTGTTAGAATGCTACGTTATCCCTGAGTAACACAACATATATTTATTGCTAGAAAAATTAGGGATCCCTACTAAAACTTAAATAATTTGAATGTTTATATGTTGGTAACGAATAAACTCACAAAGTAGTGGACCGATTTCAAAAATTCTTTGACCTGTAGAGTGCTACATTATCCCTGAGTAACAGAGACGATAATTATTGCTAGAAAAAATTAGGGATCCCTACGAAAACTTAAATAATTTGTATTTTTGTATGTCTGTAACGAATAAACGCAAAAATTACTGGACCAATTTCAAAACTTCTTTTACCATTAGAATACTACATTATCCCTGAGTAACATAGGCTATATTTACTGCTAGAAAAAATTAGGGATCCCGACTAAAACGTAAATAATTTGAATTTTTGTATGTTTGTAACGAAGAAACTAAAAAACTACTGGACCGATTTCAAAAAATCTTTCACCATCAGAATACTACATTATCCATTAGTAACATAGGCTATATTTATTGCAAGAAAAAATTAGGGATCCCTACTAAAACTTAAATAATTTGTATGTTCATATGTTTGTAACGAATAAACTCAAAAACTACTGGACCGATTTCAAAAATTGTTTCACCTTTAGAATTCTAAATTATCCCTGAGAAATATAGGCTATATTTAGTAATAGAACAAATTAGAAATCACTACTAAAACTTAAATAATTTGTATTTCTATATGTTTGTAACGAATAAACTCAAAAACTACTAGACCGGCAATAAAAATTCTATGATCGTTCGAATGCTATATAATCTCTGAGTAACAAGGGGAATATTTATTGCTAGAAAAAATTAGTGATCGCTACTAAAACTTAAATAATTTGAATTTTTGTATGTTTGTAAGGAATAAACTCAAAAACTACTGGACGGATTTTAAAAATGCATTCGCCATTAGAATTCTTCATTTTCCCTGAGTAACAAAGACTATATTTGTTGCTCGAAAAAATTAGGGATCACCACTAAAACTTAAATAATTTATATTTTTGTATGTTTGTAACGAATACACTCAAAGACCAGTGGACCGATTTCAAAAATTCTTTTACCATTGGAAAGCTACATTATCCCTGAATAACATAGGCAATATTTATTGGTAGAAAAAATTAGGGATCCCTATTAAAACTTTTAATAATTTGAATTTTTGTAGGTTTGCAACGAATAAACTGAAAAAGTACCGGACCGATTTCAAAAATTCTTTGACCTTTAGAATGCCACATTATCCCTGAGTAACATAGGCTACATTTATAGCTAGAAAAAATTGGGGATCCCTACTAAAACTTAAATAATTTGTATGTTTGTATGCTTGTAACGAAGATACTCAAAGACCACTGGACCGATTTCAAAAATTCTTTTACACTTAGAATGCTACATTACCCCTGAATAACATAGGCTATATTTATTGCTAGAAAAAATTAGGGATCTCTACAAAAACTTAAATAATTTGAATTTTTGTATGTTTGTAACGAATAGGCTCAAAACTAGTGGACCGTTTTCTAAAACTCTTTCACCGTTAGAATACTACGTTATCCCTGAGTAACATAAGATATATTTATTGCCAGAAAAAATTAGGCATCCCTACCAAAACTTAAATAATTTGAATGTTTATATGTTGGTAACGAATAAACTCAAAAAGTAGTAGACCGATTTCAAAAATTCTTTGACCTTTGGAATGCTACATTATTCCTGAGTAACATAGGCTATATTTACTGATAGAAAAAATTAGGGATCCCGACTAAAACGTAAATAATTTGTATTTTTTTATGTTTGTAACGAATAAACTCAAAAACTACTAGACCGACATTATAAATTCTTTGATCGTTCGAATGCTATATCATCTCTGAGTAACAAGGGGAATATTTATTGCTAGAAAAAATTAGTGATCGCTACTAAAACTTAAATAATTTGAATTTTTGTATGTTTGTAAGGAATAAACTCAAAAACTACTGGACGGATTTTCAAAATGCATTCGCCATTAGAATTCTTCATTATACCTGAGTAACATAGACTATATTTGTTGCTCGAAAAAATTAGGGATCCCCACTAAAACTTAAATAATTTATATTTTTGTAGGTTTGTAACGAATAAACTCAAAGAACACTTGACCGATTTCAAAAATTCTTTCACCATTAGAATGCTACGTAATCTCTGAATAACATAGGCTATATCTATTGCTTGAAAAAATTAAGGATCCCTACTAAAACTTAAATAATTTGAATTTTTCTATGTTTGTAACGAATAAACTGAAAAAGTACTGGACCGATTTCAAAAATTCTTTGATCTTTAGAATGCTATATTATCCCTGAATAACATAGGCTACATTTATTGCTAGAAAAAATTGGGGATCCCTACTAAAACTTAAATAATTTGTATGTTTGTATGCTTGTAACGAAGAAACTCAAAGACCACTGGACCGATTTCAAAAATTCTTTTACACTTAGAATGCTACATTACCCTTGAATAACATAGGCTATATTTATTGCTAGAAAAAATTAGGGATCTCTACAAAAACTTAAATAATTTGAATTTTTGTATGTTTGTAACGAATAAACTCAAAAACTGCTGGACTGATTTCAAAAATTCTTTTACACTTAGAATGCCAAATTACCCCTCAGTAATATAGGCAATATTTATTGCTAGAAAAAATTAGGGATCCCTACTAAAACTTAAATAATTTGAATGTTTATATGTTGGTAACGAATAAACTCAAAAAGTAGTAGACCGATTTCAAAAATTCTTTGACCTTTGGAATGCTACATTATCCCTGAGTAACATAGGCTATATTTACTGCTAGAAAAAATTAGGGATCCCGACTAAAACGTAAATAATTTGTATTTTTTTATGTTTGTAACGAATAAACTCAAAAACTACTAGACCGACATTATAAATTCTTTGATCGTTCGAATGCTATATCATCTCTGAGTAACAAGGGCCATATTTATTGCTAGAAAAAATTAGGGATCCCTACTAAATCTTTTAATAATTTGAATTTTTATATGTTTGTGACGAATAGACTCAAAAACTACTAGACCGATTTCAAAAATTCTTTCACCGTTAGAATGCTACGTTATCCCTGAGTAACATAATATATATTTATTGCCAGAAAAAATTAGGCATCCCTACTAAAACTTAAATAATTTGAATGTTTATATGTTGGTAACGAATAAACTCAAAAAGTAGTAGACCGATTTCAAAAATTCTTCGACCTTTGGAATGCTACATTATCCCTGAGTAACATAGGCTATATTTACTGCTAGAAAAAATTAGGGATCCCGACTAAAACGTAAATAATTTGTATTTTTTTATGTTTGTAACGAATAAACTCAAAAACTACTAGACCGACATTATAAATTCTTTGATCGTTCGAATGCTATATCATCTCTGAGTAACAAGGGGAATATTTATTGCTAGAAAAAATTAGTGATCGCTACTAAAACTTAAATAATTTGAATTTTTGTATGTTTGTAAGGAATAAACTCAAAAACTACTGGACGGATTTTCAAAATGCATTCGCCATTAGAATTCTTCATTATCCCTGAGTAACATAGACTATATTTGTTGCTCGAAAAAATTAGGGATCCCCACTAAAACTTAAATAATTTATATTTTTCAGGTTTGTAACGAATAAACTCAAAGAACACTTGACCGATTTCAAAAATTCTTTCACCATTAGAATGCTACGTAATCTCTGAATAACATAGGCTATATCTATTGCTTGAAAAAATTAGGGATCCCTACTAAAACTTAAATAATTTGAATTTTTGTATGTTTGTAACGAATAAACTGAAAAAGTACTGGACCGATTTCAAAAATTCTTTGATCTTTAGAATGCTATATTATCCCTGAATAACATAGGCTACATTTATTGCTAGAAAAAATTGGGGATCCCTACTAAAACTTAAATAATTTGTATGTTTGTATGCTTGTAACGAAGAAACTCAAAGACCACTGGACCGATTTCAAAAATTCTTTTACACTTAGAATGCTACATTACCCTTGAATAACATAGGCTATATTTATTGCTAGAAAAAATTAGGGATCTCTACAAAAACTTAAATAATTTGAATTTTTGTATGTTTGTAACGAAAAGACTTAAAAACTACTGGACCGATTTCAAAAATTCTTTCACCGTTAGAATGCTACGTTATCTTTGAGTAACATAGGCTATATTTATTGCTTGACAAAATTAGGGATCCCTACTAAAACTTAAATAATTTGAATTTTTGTATGTTTGTAACAAAAAGACTCAAAAACTACTGTACCGATTTCAAAAATTCTTTCACCGCTAGAATGCTACATTCTCCCTGTGTAACATAGGCAATATTTATTGCTAGAAAAATTAGGGATCCCTACGAAAACTTAAATAATTTGTATTTTTGTATGTCAGTAACGAATAAACGCAAAAATTACTGGACCAATTTCAAAACTTCTTTTACCATTAGAATACTACATTATCCCTGAGTAACATAGACGATAATTATTGCTAGAAATAATTAGGGATCCCTACGAAAACTTAAATAATTTGTATTTTTGTATGTCAGTAACGAATAAACGCAAAAATTACTGGACCAATTTCAAAACTTCTTTTACCATTAGAATACTACATTATCCCTGAGTAACATAGGCTATATCTATTGCTTGAAAAAATTAGGGATCCCTACTAAAACTTAAATAATTTGAATTTTTGTATGTTTGTAACGAATAAACTGAAAAAGTACTGGACCGATTTCAAAAATTCTTTGATCTTTAGAATGCTATATTATCCCTGAATAACATAGGCTACATTTATTGCTAGAAAAAATTGGGGATCCCTACTAAAACTTAAATAATTTGTATGTTTGTATGCTTGTAACGAAGAAACTCAAAGACCACTGGACCGATTTCAAAAATTCTTTTACACTTAGAATGCTACATTACCCTTGAATAACATAGGCTATATTTATTGCTAGAAAAAATTAGGGATCTCTACAAAAACTTAAATAATTTGAATTTTTGTATGTTTGTAACGAAAAGACTTAAAAACTACTGGACCGATTTCAAAAATTCTTTCACCGTTAGAATGCTACGTTATCTTTGAGTAACATAGGCTATATTTATTGCTTGACAAAATTAGGGATCTCTACAAAAACTTAAATAATTTGAATTTTTGTATGTTTGTAACGAAAAGACTTAAAAACTACTGGACCGATTTCAAGAACTCTTTCACCGTTAGAATGCTACGTTATCCCTGAGTAACATAGGATATATTTATTGCTAGAAAAAATTAGGGGTCCCTACTAAAACTTAAATAATTTGAATGTTTATATGTTGGTAACGAATAAACTCAAAAAGTAGTGGACCGATTTCAAAAATTCTTTGACCTTTAGAATGCTACATTATCCCTGAGTAACATAGACGATAATTATTGCTAGAAATAATTAGGGATCCCTACGAAAACTTAAATAATTTGTATTTTTGTATGTCAGTAACGAATAAACGCAAAAATTACTGGACCAATTTCAAAACTTCTTTTACCATTAGAATACTACATTATCCCTGAGTAACATAGGCTATATCTATTGCTTGAAAAAATTAGGGATCCCTACTAAAACTTAAATAATTTGAATTTTTGTATGTTTGTAACGAATAAACTGAAAAAGTACTGGACCGATTTCAAAAATTCTTTGACCTTTAGAATGCTATATTATCCCTGAATAACATAGGCAATATTTATAGCTAGCAAAAATTAGGGATCCCTAAAAACTTAAATAATTTGTATGTTTATATGTCTGTAACGAATAAACTCAAAAACTACTGCATTGATTTCAAAAATTCTTTTACAATTAGAATGCCACATTATCCCTGAGTAACATAGGCTACATTTATTGCTAGAAAAAATTGGGGATCCCTACTAAAACTTAAATAATTTGTATGTTTGTATGCTTGTAACGAAGAAACTCAAAGACCACTGGACCGATTTCAAAAATTCTTTTACACTTAGGATGCTACATTACCCCTGAATAACATAGGCTATATTTATTGCTAGAAAAAATTAGGGATCTCTACAAAAACTTAAATAATTTGAATTTTTGTATGTTTGTAACGAATAAACTCAAAAACTGCTGGACCGATTTCAAAAATTCTTTGATCGTTAGATTGCTATATCATCTCTGAGTAACAAGGGCTATATTTGTTGCTAGAAAAAATTAGGGATCCCTACTAAAACTTTTAATAGTTTGAATTTTTATATGTTTGTAACGAATAGACTCAAAAACTACTAGACCGATTTCAAAAATTCTTTGATCGTTAGATTGCTATATCATCTCTGAGTAACAAGGGCTATATTTATTGGCAGAAAAAATTAGGGATCCCTACTAAAACTTTTAATAATTTGAATTTTTATATGTTTGTGACGAATAGACTAAAAACTACTAGACCGATTTCAAAAATTCTTTCACCGTTAGAATGCTACGTTATCCCTGAGTAACATAATATATATTTATTGCTAGAAAAAATTAGGGATCCCTACTAAACCTTAAATAATTTGTATTTTTGTATGTCTGTAACGAATAAACGCAAAAATTACTGGACCAATTTCAAAATTTGTTTACACTTAGAATGCTACATTATCCCTGAGTAAAATAGGCTATATTTACTGCTAGAAAAAATTAGGGATCCCCACGAAAACTTAAATAATTTGTATTTTTGTATGTCTGTAACGAATAAACGCAAAAATTACTATACCAATTTCAAAATTTCTTTTACACTTATAATGCTACATTATCCCTGAGTAAAATAGGCTATATTTACTGCTAGAAAAAATTAGGGATCCCTACTAAAACTTAAATAATTTGTATTTTTGTATGACTGTAACGAATAAACTCAAAAACTACTAGAATGATGTCAAAAATTCTTTTGCACTTAGAATGCCACATTATCCCCGAGTAACATACGCTATATTTATTTCTAGAAAAAGTTAGGGATCCCTACTAAAACTTAAATAATTTGAATTTTTGTATGTTTGTAACGAAAAGACTTAAAAACTACTGGACCGATTTCAAAAATTCTTTCACCGTTAGAATGCTACGTTATCTTTGAGTAACATAGGCTATATTTATTGCTTGACAAAATTAGGGATCCCTACTAAAACTTAAATAATTTGAATTTTTGTATGTTTGTAACGAAAAGACTCAAAAACTACTGTACCGATTTCAAAAATTCTTTCACCGTTAGAATCCTACATTCTTCCTGTGTAACATAGGCAATATTTATTGCTAGAAAAATTAGGGATCCCTACTAAAACTTTTAATAATTTGAATTTTTGTATGTTTGTAACGAATAGGCTCAAAACTACTGGACCGATTTCAAGAACTCTTTCACCGTTAGAATGCTACGTTATCCCTGAGTAACACAACATTTATTTATTGCTAGAAAAAATTAGGGATCCCTACTAAAACTTAAATAATTTGAATGTTTATATGTTGGTAACGAATAAACTCAAAAAGTAGCGGACCGATTTCAAAAATTCTTTGACCTGTAGAATCCTACATTCTTCCTGTGTAACATAGGCAATATTTATTGCTAGAAAAATTAGGGATCCCTACTAAAACTTTTAATAATTTGAATTTTTGTATGTTTGTAACGAAGAAACTAAAAAACTACTGGACCGATTTCAAAAAATCTTTCACCATCAGAATACTACATTATCCATTAGTAACATAGGCTATATTTATTGCAAGAAAAAATTAGGGATCCCTACTAAAACTTAAATAATTTGTATGTTCATATGTTTGTAACGAATAAACTCAAAAACTACTGGACCGATTTCAAAAATTGTTTCACCTTTAGAATTCTAAATTATCCCTGAGAAATATAGGCTATATTTAGTGATAGAACAAATGAGAAATCACTACTAAAACTTAAATAATTTGTATTTCTATATGTTTGTAATGAATAAACTCAAAAACTACTAGACCGGCAATAAAAATTCTATGGTCGTTCGAATGCTATATCATCTCTGAGTAACAAGGGAAATATTTATTGCTAGAAAAAATTAGTGATCGCTACTAAAACTTAAATAATTTGAATTTTTGTATGTTTGTAAGGAATAAACTCAAAAACTACTGGACGGATTTTATAAATGCATTCGCCATTAGAATTCTTCATTTTCCCTGAGTAACAAAGACTATATTTGTTGCTCGAAAAATTATTGATCACCACTAAAACTTAAATAATTTATATTTTTGTATGTTTGTAACGAATACACTCAAAGACCAGTGGACCGATTTCAAAAATTCTTTTACCATTGGAAAGCTACATTATCCCTGAATAACATAGGCAATATTTATTGCTAGAAAAAATTAGGGATCCCTACTAAAACTTTTAATAATTTGAATTTTTGTATGTTTGCAACGAATAAACTGAAAAAGTACCGGACCGATTTCAAAAATTCTTTGACCTTTAGAATGCTACGTTATCCCTAAGTAACATAAGATATATTTATTGCTAGGAAAAATTAGGGATCCCTACGAAAACTTAAATAATTTGTATTTTGGTACGTCTGTAACGAATAAACGCAAAAATTACTGGACCAATTTCAAAACTTCTTTTACCATTAGAATACTACATTATCCCTGAGTAACATAGGCTATATTTACTGCTACAAAAAATTAGGGATCCCGACTAAAACGTAAAAAATTTGAATTTTTGTATGTTTGTAACGAAGAAACTAAAAAACTACTGGACCGATTTCAAAAAATCTTTCACCATCAGAATACTACATTATCCATTAGTAACATAGGCTATATTTATTGCTAGAAAAAATTAGGGATCCCTACTAAAACTTAAATAATTTGTATGTTCATATGTTTGTAACGAATAAACTCAAAAACTACTGGACCGATTTCAAAAATTGTTTCACCTTTAGAATTCTAAATTATCCCTTAGAAATATAGGCTATATTTAGTGATAGAACCAATTAGAAATCACTACTAAAACTTAAATAATTTGTATTTTTATATGTTTGTAAAATATAAACTCAAAAACTACTAGACCGACATTAAAAATTCTTTGATCGTTCGAATGCTATATCATCTCTGAGTAACAAGGGGAATATTTATTGCTAGAAAAAATTAGTTATCGCTACTAAAACTTAAATAATTTGAATTTTTGTATGTTTGTAAGGAATAAACTCAAAAACTACTGGACGGATTTTAAAAATGCATTCGCCATTAGAATTCTTCATTTTCCCTGAGTAACAAAGACTATATTTGTTGCTCGAAAGAATTAGGGATCACCACTAAAACTTAAATAATTTATATTTTTGTATGTTTGTAACGAATACACTCAAAGACCAGTGGACCGATTTCAAAAATTCTTTTACCATTGGAAAGCTACATTATCCCTGAATAACATAGGCAATATTTATTGCTAGAAAAAATTAGGGATCCCTACTAAAACTTTTAATAATTTGAATTTTTGTATGTTTGCAACGAATAAACTGAAAAAGTACTGGACCGATTTCAAAAATTCTTTGATCTTTAGAATGCTATATTATCCCTGAATAACATAGGCTACATTTATTGCTAGAAAAATTGGGGATCCCTACTAAAACTTAAATAATTTGTATGTTTGTATGCTTGTAACGAAGAAACTCAAAGACCACTGGACCGATTTCAAAAATTCTTTTACACTTAGAATGCTACATTACCCTTGAATAACATAGGCTATATTTATTGCTAGAAAAAATTAGGGATCTCTACAAAAACTTAAATAATTTGAATTTTTGTATGTTTGTAACGAATAAACTCAAAAACTGCTGGACTGATTTCAAAAATTCTTTTACACTTAGAATGCCAAATTACCCCTCAGTAATATAGGCAATATTTATTGCTAGAAAAAATTAGGGATCCCTACTAAAACTTAAATAATTTGAATGTTTATATGTTGGTAACGAATAAACTCAAAAAGTAGTAGACCGATTTCAAAAATTCTTTGACCTTTGGAATGCTACATTATCCCTGAGTAACATAGGCTATATTTACTGCTAGAAAAAATTAGGGATCCCGACTAAAACGTAAATAATTTGTATTTTTTTATGTTTGTAACGAATAAACTCAAAAACTACTAGACCGACATTATAAATTCTTTGATCGTTCGAATGCTATATCATCTCTGAGTAACAAGGGCCATATTTATTGCTAGAAAAAATTAGGGATCCCTACTAAATCTTTTAATAATTTGAATTTTTATATGTTTGTGACGAATAGACTCAAAAACTACTAGACCGATTTCAAAAATTCTTTCACCGTTAGAATGCTACGTTATCCCTGAGTAACATAATATATATTTATTGCCAGAAAAAATTAGGCATCCCTACTAAAACTTAAATAATTTGAATGTTTATATGTTGGTAACGAATAAACTCAAAAAGTAGTAGACCGATTTCAAAAATTCTTCGACCTTTGGAATGCTACATTATCCCTGAGTAACATAGGCTATATTTACTGCTAGAAAAAATTAGGGATCCCGACTAAAACGTAAATAATTTGTATTTTTTTATGTTTGTAACGAATAAACTCAAAAACTACTAGACCGACATTATAAATTCTTTGATCGTTCGAATGCTATATCATCTCTGAGTAACAAGGGGAATATTTATTGCTAGAAAAAATTAGTGATCGCTACTAAAACTTAAATAATTTGAATTTTTGTATGATTGTAAGGAATAAACTCAAAAACTACTGGACGGATTTTCAAAATGCATTCGCCATTAGAATTCTTCATTATCCCTGAGTAACATAGACTATATTTGTTGCTCGAAAAAATTAGGGATCCCCACTAAAACTTAAATAATTTATATTTTTCAGGTTTGTAACGAATAAACTCAAAGAACACTTGACCGATTTCAAAAATTCTTTCACCATTAGAATGCTACGTAATCTCTGAATAACATAGGCTATATCTATTGCTTGAAAAAATTAGGGATCCCTACTAAAACTTAAATAATTTGAATTTTTGTATGTTTGTAACGAATAAACTGAAAAAGTACTGGACCGATTTCAAAAATTCTTTGATCTTTAGAATGCTATATTATCCCTGAATAACATAGGCTACATTTATTGCTAGAAAAAATTGGGGATCCCTACTAAAACTTAAATAATTTGTATGTTTGTATGCTTGTAACGAAGAAACTCAAAGACCACTGGACCGATTTCAAAAATTCTTTTACACTTAGAATGCTACATTACCCTTGAATAACATAGGCTATATTTATTGCTAGAAAAAATTAGGGATCTCTACAAAAACTTAAATAATTTGAATTTTTGTATGTTTGTAACGAAAAGACTTAAAAACTACTGGACCGATTTCAAAAATTCTTTCACCGTTAGAATGCTACGTTATCTTTGAGTAACATAGGCTATATTTATTGCTTGACAAAATTAGGGATCCCTACTAAAACTTAAATAATTTGAATTTTTGTATGTTTGTAACAAAAAGACTCAAAAACTACTGTACCGATTTCAAAAATTCTTTCACCGCTAGAATGCTACATTCTCCCTGTGTAACATAGGCAATATTTATTGCTAGAAAAATTAGGGATCCCTACTAAAACTTTTAATAATTTGAATTTTTGTATGTTTGTAACGAATAGGCTCAAAACTACTGGACCGATTTCAAGAACTCTTTCACCGTTAGAATGCTACGTTATCCCTGAGTAACATAGGATATATTTATTGCTAGAAAAAATTAGGGGTCCCTACTAAAACTTAAATAATTTGAATGTTTATATGTTGGTAACGAATAAACTCAAAAAGTAGTGGACCGATTTCAAAAATTCTTTGACCTTTAGAATGCTACATTATCCCTGAGTAACATAGACGATAATTATTGCTAGAAATAATTAGGGATCCCTACGAAAACTTAAATAATTTGTATTTTTGTATGTCAGTAACGAATAAACGCATAAATTACTGGACCAATTTCAAAACTTCTTTTACCATTAGAATACTACATTATCCCTGAGTAACATAGGCTATATCTATTGCTTGAAAAAATTAGGGATCCCTACTAAAACTTAAATAATTTGAATTTTTGTATGTTTGTAACGAATAAACTGAAAAAGTACTGGACCGATTTCAAAAATTCTTTGACCTTTAGAATGCTATATTATCCCTGAATAACATAGGCAATATTTATAGCTAGCAAAAATTAGGGATCCCTAAAAACTTAAATAATTTGTATGTTTATATGTCTGTAACGAATAAACTCAAAAACTACTGCATTGATTTCAAAAATTCTTTTACAATTAGAATGCCACATTATCCCTGAGTAACATAGGCTACATTTATTGCTAGAAAAAATTGGGGATCCCTACTAAAACTTAAATAATTTGTATGTTTGTATGCTTGTAACGAAGAAACTCAAAGACCACTGGACCGATTTCAAAAATTCTTTTACACTTAGGATGCTACATTACCCCTGAATAACATAGGCTATATTTATTGCTAGAAAAAATTAGGGATCTCTACAAAAACTTAAATAATTTGAATTTTTGTATGTTTGTAACGAATAAACTCAAAAACTGCTGGACCGATTTCAAAAATTCTTTGATCGTTAGATTGCTATATCATCTCTGAGTAACAAGGGCTATATTTGTTGCTAGAAAAAATTAGGGATCCCTACTAAAACTTTTAATAGTTTGAATTTTTATATGTTTGTAACGAATAGACTCAAAAACTACTAGACCGATTTCAAAAATTCTTTGATCGTTAGATTGCTATATCATCTCTGAGTAACAAGGGCTATATTTATTGGCAGAAAAAATTAGGGATCCCTACTAAAACTTTTAATAATTTGAATTTTTATATGTTTGTGACGAATAGACTAAAAACTACTAGACCGATTTCAAAAATTCTTTCACCGTTAGAATGCTACGTTATCCCTGAGTAACATAATATATATTTATTGCTAGAAAAAATTAGGGATCCCTACTAAACCTTAAATAATTTGTATTTTTGTATGTCTGTAACGAATAAACGCAAAAATTACTGGACCAATTTCAAAATTTGTTTACACTTAGAATGCTACATTATCCCTGAGTAAAATAGGCTATATTTACTGCTAGAAAAAATTAGGGATCCCCACGAAAACTTAAATAATTTGTATTTTTGTATGTCTGTAACGAATAAACGCAAAAATTACTATACCAATTTCAAAATTTCTTTTACACTTATAATGCTACATTATCCCTGAGTAAAATAGGCTATATTTACTGCTAGAAAAAATTAGGGATCCCTACTAAAACTTAAATAATTTGTATTTTTGTATGACTGTAACGAATAAACTCAAAAACTACTAGAATGATGTCAAAAATTCTTTTGCACTTAGAATGCCACATTATCCCCGAGTAACATACGCTATATTTATTTCTAGAAAAAGTTAGGGATCCCTACTAAAACTTAAATAATTTGTATGTTTGTATGCTTGTAACGAAGAAACTCAAAGACCACTGGACCGATTTCAAAAATTCTTTTACACTTAGAATGCTACATTACCCTTGAATAACATAGGCTATATTTATTGCTAGAAAAAATTAGGGATCTCTACAAAAACTTAAATAATTTGAATTTTTGTATGTTTGTAACGAAAAGACTTAAAAACTACTGGACCGATTTCAAAAATTCTTTCACCGTTAGAATGCTACGTTATCTTTGAGTAACATAGGCTATATTTATTGCTTGACAAAATTAGGGATCCCTACTAAAACTTAAATAATTTGAATTTTTGTATGTTTGTAACAAAAAGACTCAAAAACTACTGTACCGATTTCAAAAATTCTTTGACCTTTAGAATGCTACATTATCCCTGAGTAACATAGACGATAATTATTGCTAGAAATAATTAGGGATCCCTACGAAAACTTAAATAATTTGTATGTTTATATGTCTGTAACGAATAAACTCAAAAACTACTGCATTGATTTCAAAAATTCTTTTACAATTAGAATGCCACATTATCCCTGAGTAACATAGGCTACATTTATTGCTAGAAAAAATTGGGGATCCCTACTAAAACTTAAATAATTTGTATGTTTGTATGCTTGTAACGAAGAAACTCAAAGACCACTGGACCGATTTCAAAAATTCTTTGATCTTTAGAATGCTATATTATCCCTGAATAACATAGGCTACATTTATTGCTAGAAAAAATTGGGGATCCCTACTAAAACTTAAATAATTTGTATGTTTGTATGCTTGTAACGAAGAAACTCAAAGACCACTGGACCGATTTCAAAAATTCTTTTACACTTAGAATGCTACATTACCCTTGAATAACATAGGCTATATTTATTGCTAGAAAAAATTAGGGATCTCTACAAAAACTTAAATAATTTGAATTTTTGTATGTTTGTAACGAAAAGACTTAAAAACTACTGGACCGATTTCAAAAATTCTTTCACCGTTAGAATGCTACGTTATCTTTGAGTAACATAGGCTATATTTATTGCTTGACAAAATTAGGGATCCCTACTAAAACTTAAATAATTTGAATTTTTGTATGTTTGTAACAAAAAGACTCAAAAACTACTGTACCGATTTCAAAAATTCTTTCACCGCTAGAATGCTACATTCTCCCTGTGTAACATAGGCAATATTTATTGCTAGAAAAATTAGGGATCCCTACTAAAACTTTTAATAATTTGAATTTTTGTATGTTTGTAACGAATAGGCTCAAAACTACTGGACCGATTTCAAGAACTCTTTCACCGTTAGAATGCTACGTTATCCCTGAGTAACATAGGATATATTTATTGCTAGAAAAAATTAGGGGTCCCTACTAAAACTTAAATAATTTGAATGTTTATATGTTGGTAACGAATAAACTCAAAAAGTAGTGGACCGATTTCAAAAATTCTTTGACCTTTAGAATGCTACATTATCCCTGAGTAACATAGACGATAATTATTGCTAGAAATAATTAGGGATCCCTACGAAAACTTAAATAATTTGTATTTTTGTATGTCAGTAACGAATAAACGCAAAAATTACTGGACCAATTTCAAAACTTCTTTTACCATTAGAATACTACATTATCCCTGAGTAACATAGGCTATATCTATTGCTTGAAAAAATTAGGGATCCCTACTAAAACTTAAATAATTTGAATTTTTGTATGTTTGTAACGAATAAACTGAAAAAGTACTGGACCGATTTCAAAAATTCTTTGACCTTTAGAATGCTATATTATCCCTGAATAACATAGGCAATATTTATAGCTAGCAAAAATTAGGGATCCCTAAAAACTTAAATAATTTGTATGTTTATATGTCTGTAACGAATAAACTCAAAAACTACTGCATTGATTTCAAAAATTCTTTTACAATTAGAATGCCACATTATCCCTGAGTAACATAGGCTACATTTATTGCTAGAAAAAATTGGGGATCCCTACTAAAACTTAAATAATTTGTATGTTTGTATGCTTGTAACGAAGAAACTCAAAGACCACTGGACCGATTTCAAAAATTCTTTTACACTTAGGATGCTACATTACCCCTGAATAACATAGGCTATATTTATTGCTAGAAAAAATTAGGGATCTCTACAAAAACTTAAATAATTTGAATTTTTGTATGTTTGTAACGAATAAACTCAAAAACTGCTGGACCGATTTCAAAAATTCTTTGATCGTTAGATTGCTATATCATCTCTGAGTAACAAGGGCTATATTTGTTGCTAGAAAAAATTAGGGATCCCTACTAAAACTTTTAATAGTTTCAATTTTTATATGTTTGTAACGAATAGACTCAAAAACTACTAGACCGATTTCAAAAATTCTTTGATCGTTAGATTGCTATATCATCTCTGAGTAACAAGGGCTATATTTATTGGCAGAAAAAATTAGGGATCCCTACTAAAACTTTTAATAATTTGAATTTTTATATGTTTGTGACGAATAGACTAAAAACTACTAGACCGATTTCAAAAATTCTTTCACCGTTAGAATGCTACGTTATCCCTGAGTAACATAATATATATTTATTGCTAGAAAAAATTAGGGATCCCTACTAAACCTTAAATAATTTGTATTTTTGTATGTCTGTAACGAATAAACGCAAAAATTACTGGACCAATTTCAAAATTTGTTTACACTTAGAATGCTACATTATCCCTGAGTAAAATAGGCTATATTTACTGCTAGAAAAAATTAGGGATCCCCACGAAAACTTAAATAATTTGTATTTTTGTATGTCTGTAACGAATAAACGCAAAAATTACTATACCAATTTCAAAATTTCTTTTACACTTATAATGCTACATTATCCCTGAGTAAAATAGGCTATATTTACTGCTAGAAAAAATTAGGGATCCCTACTAAAACTTAAATAATTTGTATTTTTGTATGACTGTAACGAATAAACTCAAAAACTACTAGAATGATGTCAAAAATTCTTTTGCACTTAGAATGCCACATTATCCCCGAGTAACATACGCTATATTTATTTCTAGAAAAAGTTAGGGATCCCTACTAAAACTTAAATAATTTGAATTTTTGTATGTTTGTAACGAAAAGACTTAAAAACTACTGGACCGATTTCAAAAATTCTTTCACCGTTAGAATGCTACGTTATCTTTGAGTAACATAGGCTATATTTATTGCTTGACAAAATTAGGGATCCCTACTAAAACTTAAATAATTTGAATTTTTGTATGTTTGTAACGAAAAGACTCAAAAACTACTGTACCGATTTCAAAAATTCTTTCACCGTTAGAATCCTACATTCTTCCTGTGTAACATAGGCAATATTTATTGCTAGAAAAATTAGGGATCCCTACTAAAACTTTTAATAATTTGAATTTTTGTATGTTTGTAACGAATAGGCTCAAAACTACTGGACCGATTTCAAGAACTCTTTCACCGTTAGAATGCTACGTTATCCCTGAGTAACACAACATTTATTTATTGCTAGAAAAAATTAGGGATCCCTACTAAAACTTAAATAATTTGAATGTTTATATGTTGGTAACGAATAAACTCAAAAAGTAGCGGACCGATTTCAAAAATTCTTTGACCTGTAGAATTCTACATTATCCCTGAGTAACAGAGACGATAATTATTGCTAGAAAAAATTAGGGATCCCTACGAAAACTTAAATAATTTGTATTTTTGTATGTCTGTAACGGATAAACGCAAAAATTACTGGACCAATTTCAAAACTTCTTTTACCATTAGAATACTACATTATCCCTGAGTAACATAGGCTATATTTACTGCTAGAAAAAATTAGGGATCCCGACTAAAACGAAAATAATTTGAATTTTTGTATGTTTGTAACGAAGAAACTAAAAAACTACTGGACCGATTTCAAAAAATCTTTCACCATCAGAATACTACATTATCCATTAGTAACATAGGCTATATTTATTGCAAGAAAAAATTAGGGATCCCTACTAAAACTTAAATAATTTGTATGTTCATATGTTTGTAACGAATAAACTCAAAAACTACTGGACCGATTTCAAAAATTGTTTCACCTTTAGAATTCTAAATTATCCCTGAGAAATATAGGCTATATTTAGTGATAGAACAAATGAGAAATCACTACTAAAACTTAAATAATTTGTATTTCTATATGTTTGTAACGAATAAACTCAAAAACTACTAGACCGGCAATAAAAATTCTATGGTCGTTCGAATGCTATATCATCTCTGAGTAACAAGGGAAATATTTATTGCTAGAAAAAATTAGTGATCGCTACTAAAACTTAAATAATTTGAATTTTTGTATGTTTGTAAGGAATAAACTCAAAAACTACTGGACGGATTTTATAAATGCATTCGCCATTAGAATTCTTCATTTTCCCTGAGTAACAAAGACTATATTTGTTGCTCGAAAAATTATTGATCACCACTAAAACTTAAATAATTTATATTTTTGTATGTTTGTAACGAATACACTCAAAGACCAGTGGACCGATTTCAAAAATTCTTTTACCATTGGAAAGCTACATTATCCCTGAATAACATAGGCAATATTTATTGCTAGAAAAAATTAGGGATCCCTACTAAAACTTTTAATAATTTGAATTTTTGTATGTTTGCAACGAATAAACTGAAAAAGTACCGGACCGATTTCAAAAATTCTTTGACCTTTAGAATGCTACGTTATCCCTAAGTAACATAAGATATATTTATTGCTAGGAAAAATTAGGGATCCCTACGAAAACTTAAATAATTTGTATTTTGGTACGTCTGTAACGAATAAACGCAAAAATTACTGGACCAATTTCAAAACTTCTTTTACCATTAGAATACTACATTATCCCTGAGTAACATAAGCTATATTTACTGCTACAAAAAATTAGGGATCCCGACTAAAACGTAAAAAATTTGAATTTTTGTATGTTTGTAACGAAGAAACTAAAAAACTACTGGACCGATTTCAAAAAATCTTTCACCATCAGAATACTACATTATCCATTAGTAACATAGGCTATATTTATTGCTAGAAAAAATTAGGGATCCCTACTAAAACTTAAATAATTTGTATGTTCATATGTTTGTAACGAATAAACTCAAAAACTACTGGACCGATTTCAAAAATTGTTTCACCTTTAGAATTCTAAATTATCCCTTAGAAATATAGGCTATATTTAGTGATAGAACCAATTAGAAATCACTACTAAAACTTAAATAATTTGTATTTTTATATGTTTGTAAAATATAAACTCAAAAACTACTAGACCGACATTAAAAATTCTTTGATCGTTCGAATGCTATATCATCTCTGAGTAACAAGGGGAATATTTATTGCTAGAAAAAATTAGTTATCGCTACTAAAACTTAAATAATTTGAATTTTTGTATGTTTGTAAGGAATAAACTCAAAAACTACTGGACGGATTTTAAAAATGCATTCGCCATTAGAATTCTTCATTTTCCCTGAGTAACAAAGACTATATTTGTTGCTCGAAAGAATTAGGGATCACCACTAAAACTTAAATAATTTATATTTTTGTATGTTTGTAACGAATACACTCAAAGACCAGTGGACCGATTTCAAAAATTCTTTTACCATTGGAAAGCTACATTATCCCTGAATAACATAGGCAATATTTATTGCTAGAAAAAATTAGGGATCCCTACTAAAACTTTTAATAATTTGAATTTTTGTATGTTTGCAACGAATAAACTGAAAAAGTACCGGACCGATTTCAAAAATTCTTTGACCTTTAGAATGCTACGTTATCCCTAAGTAACATAAGATATATTTATTGCTAGGAAAAATTAGGGATCCCTACTAAAACTTTTAATAATTTGAATTTTTTTATGTTTGTAACGAATAGACTCAAAAACTACTAGACCGATTTCAAAAATTCTTTGATCGTTAGATTGCTATATCATCTCTGAGTAACAAGGGCTATATTTATTGATAGAAAAAATTAGGGATCCCTACTAAAACTTTTAATAATTTGAATTTTTTTATGTTTGTAACGAATAGACTCAAAAACTACTAGACCGATTTCAAAAATTCTTTGATCGTTAGATTGCTATATCATCTCTGAGTAACAAGGGCTATATTTATTGCTAGAAAAAATTAGGGATCCCTACTAAAACTTTTAATAATTTGAATTTTTATATGTTTGTAACGAATAGACTCAAAAACTGCTAGACCGATTTCAAAAATTCTTTCACCGTTAGAATGTTACGTTATCCCTGAGTAACATAAGATATATTTATTGCTAGAAAAAATTAGGGATCCCTACTAAAACTTAAATAATTTGAATGTTTATATGTGGTAACGAATAAACTAAAAAAGCACTAGACCGATTTCAAAAATTCTTTGACCTTTAGAATGCTACATTATCCCTCAGTAACATAGGCGATATTTATTGCTAGAAAAAATTAGGGATCCCCACGAAAATTTAAATAATTTGTATTTTTGTATGTCTGTAACGAATAAACGCAAAAATTACTTCACCAATTTCAAAAATTCTTTTACACTTAGAATGCTACATTATCCCTGAGTAACATAGGCTATATTTACTGCTGGAAAAAATTAGGGATCCTTACTAAAACTTAAATAATTTGTATTTTTGTGTGACTGTAACGAATAAACTCAAAAACTACTGGAATAGTGTCAAAATTTCTTTTACACTTAGAATGCCACATTATCCCTGAGTAACATACGCTATATTTATTTCTAGAAAAAGTTAGGGATCGCTAGTAAAACTTAAATAATTTGAATTTTTGTATGTTTGTAACGAAAAGACTCAAAAATTACTGGACCGATTTCAAAAATTCTTTCACCGTTAGAATGCTACATTATCCCTGTGTAACATAGGCAATATTTATTGCTAGAAAAAATTAGGGATCCCTACTAAAACTTTTAATAATTTGAATTTTTGTATGTTTGTAACGAATAGGCTCAAAAACTACTGGACCGATTTCAAAAACTCTTTCACCGTTAGAATGCTACGTTATCCCTGAGTAACATAAGATATATTTATTGCTACAAAAAATTAGGGATCCCTACTAAAACTTAAATAATTTGAATGTTTATATGTTGGTAACGGATAAACTCAAAAAGTAGTAGACCGATTTCAAAAATTCTTTGACCTTTAGAATGCTACATTATCCCTGAGTAACATAGACGATAATTATTGCTAGAAAAAATTAGGGATCCCTACGAAAACTTAAATAATTTGTATTTTTGTATGTCTGTAACGAATAAACGCAAAAATTACTTCACCAATTTCAAAAATTCTTTTACACTTAGAATGCTACATTATCCCGGAGTAACATAGGCTATATTTACTGCTAGAAAAAATTAGGGATCCTTACTAAAACTTAAATAATTTGTATTTTTGTGTGACTGTAACGAATAAACTCAAAAACTACTGGAATAGTGTCAAAAGTTCTTTTACACTTAGAATGCCACATTATCCCCGAGTAACATACGCTATATTTATTTCTAGAAAAAGTTAGGGATCGCTACTAAAATTTAAATAATTTGAATTTTTGTATGTTTGTAACGAAAAGACTCAAAAACTACTGGACCGATTTCAAAAATTCTTTCACCGGTAGAATGCTACATTATCCCTGTGTAACATAGGCAATATTTATTGCTAGAAAAAATTAGGGATCCCTACTAAAACTTTTAATAATTTGAATTTTTGTATGTTTGTAACGAATAGGCTCAAAAACTACTGGACCGATTTCAAAAACTCTTTCACCGTTAGAATGCTACGTTATCCCTGAGTAACATAGGCAATATTTATTGCTAGAAAAAATTAGGGATCCCTACTAAAACTTTTAATAATTTGAATTTTTGTATGTTTGTAACGAATAGGCTCAAAAATTACTGGACCGATTTCAAAAACTCTTTCACCGTTAGAATGCTACGTTATCCCTGAGTAACATAGGCAATATTTATTGCTAGAAAAAATTAGGGATCGCTACTAAAACGTTTAATAATTTGAATTTTTGTATGTTTGTAACGAATAGACTCAAAAACTACTGGACCGATTTCAAAAATTCTTTCACCGTTAGAATGCTACATTTTCCTTGTGTAACATAGGCAATATTTATAGCTAGGAAAAATTAGGGATCCCTACTAAAACTTTTAATAATTTGAATTTTTGTATGTTTGTAACGAATAAGCTCAAAAACTACTGGACCGATTTCAAAAACTCTTTCACCGTTAGAATGCTACGTTATCCCTGAGTAACATAAGATATATTTATTGCTACAAAAAATTAGGGATCCATACTAAAACTTAAATAATTTGAATGTTTATATGTTGGTAACGGATAAACTCAAAAAGTAGTAGACCGATTTCAAAAATTCTTTGACCTTTAGAATGCTACATTATCCCTGAGTAACATAGACGATAATTATTGCTAGAAAAAATTAGGGATCCCTACGAAAACTTAAATAATTTGTATTTTTGTATGTCTGTAACGAATAAACGCAAAAATTACTTCACCAATTTCAAAAATTCTTTTACACTTAGAATGCTACATTATCCCTGAGTAACATAGGCTATATTTACTGCTAGAAAAAATTAGGGATCCTTACTAAAACTTAAATAATTTGTATTTTTGTGTGACTGTAACGAATAAACTCAAAAACTACTGGAAAAGTGTCAAAAGTTCTTTTACACTTAGAATGCCACATTATCCCTGAGTAACATACGCTATATTTATTTCTAGAAAAAGTTAGGGATCGCTACTAAAACTTGAATAATTTGAATTTTTGTATGTTTGTAACGAAAAGACTCAAAAACTACTGGACCGATTTCAAAAATTCTTTCACCGTTAGAATGCTACATTATCCCTGTGTAACATAGGCAATATTTATTGCTAGAAAAAATTAGGGATCCCTACTAAAACTTTTAATAATTTGAATTTTTGTATGTTTGTAACGAATAGGCTCAAAAACTACTGGACCGATTTCAAAAACTCTTTCACCGTTAGAATGCTACGTTATCCCTGAGTAACGTAGGCAATATTTATTGCTAGAAAAAATTAGGGATCCCTACTAAAACTTTTAATAATTCGAATTTTTGTATGTTTGTAACGAATAGGCTCAAAAATTACTGGACCGATTTCAAAAACTCTTTCACCGTTAGAATGCTACGTTATCCCTGACTAACATACGCTATATTTATTTCTAGAAAAAGTTAGGGATCGCTACTAAAATTTAAATAATTTGAATTTTTGTATGTTTGTAACGAAAAGACTCAAAAACTACTGGACCGATTTCAAAAACTCTTTCACCGTTAGAATGCTACGTTATCCCTGAGTAACATAAGATATATTTATTGCTAGAAAAAATTAGGGATCCCTACTAAAACTTAAATAATTTGAATTTTTATATGTTGGTAACGAATAAACTCAAAAAGTAGTGGACCGATTTCAAAAATTCTTTGACCTTTAGAATACTACATTATCCCTGAGTAACATAGATGATAATTATTGCTAGAAAAATTGGGGATCCCTACTAAATCTTAAATAATTTGTATGTTTGTATGCTTGTAACGAAGAAACTCAAAGACCACTGGACCGATTTCAAAAATTCTTTTACACTTAGAATGCTACATTACCCCTGAATAACACAGGCTATATTTATTGCAAGAAAAAATTAGGCATCCCTACTACAACTTAAATAATTTGTATGTTCATATGTTTGTAACGAATAAACTCAAAAACTACTGGACCGATTTCAAAAATTGTTTCACCTTTAGAATTCTAAATTATCCCTTAGAAATATAGGCTATATTTAGTGATAGAACAAATTAGAAATCACTACTAAACCTTAAATAATTTGTATTTCTATATGTTTGTAACGAATAAACTCAAAAACTACTAGACCGGCAATAAAAATTCTATGATCGTTCGAATGCTATATCATCTCTGAGTAACAAGGGGAATATTTATTGCTAGAAAAAATTAGTGATCGCTACTAAAACTTAAATAATTTGAATTTTTGTATGTTTGTAAGGAATAAACTCAAAAACTACTGGACGGATTTTAAAAATGCATTCGCCATTAGAATTTTTCATTATCCCTGAGTAACATAGACTATATTTGTTGCTCGAAAAAATTAGGGATCCCCACTAAAACTTAAATAATTTATATTTTTGTATGTTTGTAACGAATAAACTCAAAGACCACTGGACCGATTTCAAAAATGCTTTCACCATTAGAATGCTACGTTATCTCTGAGTAATATAGGCTATATCTATTGCTTGAAAAAATTAGGGATCCCTACGAAAACTTAAATAATTTGTATTTTGGTACGTCTGTAACGAATAAACGCAAAAATTACTGAACCAATTTCAAAACTTCTTTTACCATTAGAATACTACATTATCCCTGAGTAACATAGGCTATATTTACTACTACAAAAAATTAGGGATCCCGACTAAAACGTAAATAATTTGAATTTTTGTATGTTTGTAACGAAGAAACTAAAAAACTACTGGACCGATTTCAAAAAATCTTTCACCATCAGAATACTACATTATCCATTAGTAACATAGGCTATATTTATTGCTAGAAAAAATTAGGGATCCCTACTAAAACTTAAATAATTTGTATGTTCATATGTTTGTAACGAATAAACTCAAAAACTACTGGACCGATTTCAAAAATTGTTTCACCTTTAGAATTCTAAATTATCCCTTAGAAATATAGGCTATATTTAGTGATAGAACCAATTAGAAATCACTACTAAAACTTAAATAATTTGTATTTTTATATGTTTGTAAAAAATAAACTCAAAAACTACTAGACCGACATTAAAAATTCTTTGATCGTTCGAATGCTATATCATCTCTGAGTAACAAGGGGAATATTTATTGCTAGAAAAAATTAGTGATCGCTACTAAAACTTAAATAATTTGAATTTTTGTATGTTTGTAAGGAATAAACTCAAAAACTACTGGACGGATTTTAAAAATGCATTCGCCATTAGAATTTTTCATTATCCCTGAGTAACATAGACTATATTTGTTGCTCGAAAAAATTAGGGATCCCCACTAAAACTTAAATAATTTATATTTTTGTATGTTTGTAACGAATAAACTCAAAGACCACTGGACCGATTTCAAAAATTCTTTCACCGTTAGAATGCTACATTTTCCTTGTGTAACATAGGCAATATTTATTGCTAGAAAAAATTAGGGATCCCTACTAAAACTTTTAATAATTTGAATTTTTGTATGTTTGTAACGAATAAGCTCAAAAACTACTGGACCGATTTCAAAAACTCTTTCACCGTTAGAATGCTACGTTATCCCTGAGTAGCATAAGATATATTTATTGCTACAAAAAATTAGGGATCCCTACTAAAACTTAAATAATTTGAATGTTTATATGTTGGTAACGAATAAACTCAAAAAGTAGTAGACCGATTTCAAAAATTCTTTGACCTTTAGAATGCTACATTATCCCTGAGTAACATAGACGATAATTATTGCTAGAAAAAATTAGGGATCCCTACGAAAACTTAAATAATTTGTATTTTTGTATGTCTGTAACGAATAAACGCAAAAATTACTTCACCAATTTCAAAAATTCTTTTACACTTAGAATGCTACATTATCCCTGAGTAACATAGGCTATATTTACTGCTAGAAAAAATTAGGGATCCTTACTAAAACTTAAATAATTTGTATTTTTGTGTGACTGGAACGAATAAACTCAAAAACTACTGGAATAGTGTCAAAAGTTCTTTTACACTTAGAATGCCACATTATCCCTGAGTAACATACGCTATATTTATTTCTAGAAAAAGTTAGGGATCGCTACTAAAACTTGAATAATTTGAATTTTTGTATGTTTGTAACGAAAAGACTCAAAAACTACTGGACCGATTTCAAAAATTCTTTCACCGTTAGAATGCTACATTATCCCTGTGTAACATAGGCAATATTTATTGCTAGAAAAAATTAGGGATCCCTACTAAAACTTTTAATAATTTGAATTTTTGTATGTTTGTAACGAATAGGCTCAAAAACTACTGGACCGATTTCAAAAACTCTTTCACCGTTAGAATGCTACGTTATCCCTGAGTAACATAGGCAATATTTATTGCTAGAAAAAATTAGGGATCCCTACTAAAACTTTTAATAATTCGAATTTTTGTATGTTTGTAACGAATAGGCTCAAAAATTACTGGACCGATTTCAAAAACTCTTTCACCGTTAGAATGCTACGTTATCCCTGAGTAACATACGCTATATTTATTTCTAGAAAAAGTTAGGGATCGCTACTAAAATTTAAATAATTTGAATTTTTGTATGTTTGTAACGAAAAGACTCAAAAACTACTGGACCGATTTCAAAAACCCTTTCACCGTTAGAATGCTACGTTATCCCTGAGTAACATAAGATATATTTATTGCTAGAAAAAATTAGGGATCCCTACTAAAACTTAAATAATTTGAATTTTTATATGTTGGTAACGAATAAACTCAAAAAGTAGTGGACCGATTTCAAAAATTCTTTGACCTTTAGAATGCTACATTATCCCTGAGTAACATAGATGATAATTATTGCTAGAAAAATTGGGGATCCCTACTAAATCTTAAATAATTTGTATGTTTGTATGCTTGTAACGAAGAAACTCAAAGACCACTGGACCGATTTCAAAAATTCTTTTACACTTAGAATGCTACATTACCCCTGAATAACACAGGCTATATTTATTGCAAGAAAAAATTAGGCATCCCTACTAAAACTTAAATAATTTGTATGTTCATATGTTTGTAACGAATAAACTCAAAAACTACTGGACCGATTTCAAAAATTGTTTCACCTTTAGAATTCTAAATTATCCCTTAGAAATATAGGCTATATTTAGTGATAGAACAAATTAGAAATCACTACTAAACCTTAAATAATTTGTATTTCTATATGTTTGTAACGAATAAACTCAAAAACTACTAGACCGGCAATAAAAATTCTATGATCGTTCGAATGCTATATCATCTCTGAGTAACAAGGGGAATATTTATTGCTAGAAAAAATTAGTGATCGCTACTAAAACTTAAATAATTTGAATTTTTGTATGTTTGTAAGGAATAAACTCAAAAACTACTGGACGGATTTTAAAAATGCATTCGCCATTAGAATTTTTCATTATCCCTGAGTAACATAGACTATATTTGTTGCTCGAAAAAATTAGGGATCCCCACTAAAACTTAAATAATTTATATTTTTGTATGTTTGTAACGAATAAACTCAAAGACCACTGGACCGATTTCAAAAATGCTTTCACCATTAGAATGCTACGTTATCTCTGAGTAATATAGGCTATATCTATTGCTTGAAAAAATTAGGGATCCCTACGAAAACTTAAATAATTTGTATTTTGGTACGTCTGTAACGAATAAACGCAAAAATTACTGAACCAATTTCAAAACTTCTTTTACCATTAGAATACTACATTATCCCTGAGTAACATAGGCTATATTTACTACTACAAAAAATTAGGGATCCCGACTAAAACGTAAATAATTTGAATTTTTGTATGTTTGTAACGAAGAAACTAAAAAACTACTGGACCGATTTCAAAAAATCTTTCACCATCAGAATACTACATTATCCATTAGTAACATAGGCTTTATTTATTGCTAGAAAAAATTAGGGATCCCTACTAAAACTTAAATAATTTGTATGTTCATATGTTTGTAACGAATAAACTCAAAAACTACTGGACCGATTTCAAAAATTGTTTCACCTTTAGAATTCTAAATTATCCCTTAGAAATATAGGCTATATTTAGTGATAGAACCAATTAGAAATCACTACTAAAACTTAAATAATTTGTATTTTTATATGTTTGTAAAAAATAAACTCAAAAACTACTAGACCGACATTAAAAATTCTTTGATCGTTCGAATGCTATATCATCTCTGAGTAACAAGGGCAATATTTATTGCTAGAAAAAATTAGTGATCGCTACTAAAACTTAAATAATTTGAATTTTTGTATGTTTGTAAGGAATAAACTCAAAAACTACTGGACGGATTTTAAAAATGCATTCGCCATTAGAATTTTTCATTATCCCTGAGTAACATAGACTATATTTGTTGCTCGAAAAAATTAGGGATCCCCACTAAAACTTAAATAATTTATATTTTTGTATGTTTGTAACGAATAAACTCAAAGACCACTGGACCGATTTCAAAAATGCTTTCACCATTAGAATGCTACGTTATCTCTGAGTTATATAGGCTATATCTATTGCTTGAAAAAATTAGGGATCCCTACTAAAACTTAAATAATTTGAATTTTTGTATGTTTGTAACGAATAAACTGAAAAAGTACTGGCCCGATTTCAAAAATTCTTTGACCTTTAGAATGCTATATTATCCCTGAATAACATAGGCAATATTTATTGCTAGCAAACATTAGGGATCCCTACGAAAACTTAAATAATTTGTATGTTTATATGTCTGTAACGAATAAACTCAAAAACTAGTGGATTGATTTCAAAAATTCTTTTACATTTGGAATGCCACATTATCCCTGAGTAACATAGGCTACATTTATAGCTAGAAAAAATTGGGGATCCCTACTAAAACTTAAATAATTTGTATGTTTGTATGCTTGTAACGAATAGACTCAAAAACTGCTGGACCGATTTCAAAAATTCTTTCACCGTTATAATGCCAAATTACCCCTCAGTAATATAGGCAATATTTATTGCTAGAAAAAATTAGGGATCCCTACTAAAACTTTTAATAATTTGAATTTTTTTATGTTTGTAACGAATAGACTCAAAAACTACTAGACCGATTTCAAAAATTCTTTGATCGTTAGATTGCTATATCATCTCTGAGTAACAAGGGCTATATTTATTGCTAGAAAAAATTAGGGATCCCTACTAAAACTTTTAATAATTTGAATTTTTATATGTTTGTAACGAATAGACTCAAAAACTGCTAGACCGATTTCAAAAATTCTTTCACCGTTAGAATGTTACGTTATCCCTGAGTAACATAAGATATATTTATTGCTAGAAAAAATTAGGGATCCCTACTAAAACTTAAATAATTTGAATGTTTATATGTGGTAACGAATAAACTAAAAAAGCACTAGACCGATTTCAAAAATTCTTTGACCTTTAGAATGCTACATTATCCCTCAGTAACATAGGCGATATTTATTGCTAGAAAAAATTAGGGATCCCCACGAAAACTTAAATAATTTGTATTTTTGTATGTCTGTAACGAATAAACGCAAAAATTACTTCACCAATTTCAAAAATTCTTTTACACTTAGAATGCTACATTATCCCTGAGTAACATAGGCTATATTTACTGCTGGAAAAAATTAGGGATCCTTACTAAAACTTAAATAATTTGTATTTTTGTGTGACTGTAACGAATAAACTCAAAAACTACTGGAATAGTGTCAAAATTTCTTTTACACTTAGAATGCCACATTATCCCTGAGTAACATACGCTATATTTATTTCTAGAAAAAGTTAGGGATCGCTAGTAAAACTTAAATAATTTGAATTTTTGTATGTTTGTAACGAAAAGACTCAAAAATTACTGGACCGATTTCAAAAATTCTTTCACCGTTAGAATGCCACATTATCCCTGTGTAACATAGGCAATATTTATTGCTAGAAAAAATTAGGGATCCCTACTAAAACTTTTAATAATTTGAATTTTTGTATGTTTGTAACGAATAGGCTCAAAAACTACTGGACCGATTTCAAAAACTCTTTCACCGTTAGAATGCTACGTTATCCCTGAGTAACATAAGATATATTTATTGCTACAAAAAATTAGGGATCCCTACTAAAACTTAAATAATTTGAATGTTTATATGTTGGTAACGAATAAACTCAAAAAGTAGTAGACCGATTTCAAAAATTCTTTGACCTTTAGAATGCTACATTATCCCTGAGTAACATAGACGATAATTATTGCTAGAAAAAATTAGGGCTCCCTACGAAAACTTAAATAATTTGTATTTTTGTATGTCTGTAACGAATAAACGCAAAAATTACTTCACCAATTTCAAAAATTCTTTTACACTTAGAATGCTACATTATCCCTGAGTAACATAGGCTATATTTACTGCTAGAAAAAATTAGGGATCCTTACTAAAACTTAAATAATTTGTATTTTTGTGTGACTGTAACGAATAAACTCAAAAACTACTGGAATAGTGTCAAAAGTTCTTTTACACTTAGAATGCCACGTTATCCCTGAGTAACATACGCTATATTTATTTCTAGAAAATTTAGGGATCGCTACTAAAACTTAAATAATTTGAATTTTTGTATGTTTGTAACGAAAAGACTCAAAAACTACTGGACCGATTTCAAAAATTCTTTCACCGTTAGAATGCTACATTATCCCTGTGTAACATAGGCAATATTTATTGCTAGAAAAAATTAGGGATCCCTACTAAAACTTTTAATAATTTGAATTTTTGTATGTTTGTAACGAATAGGCTCAAAAACTACTGGACCGATTTCAAAAACTCTTTCACCGTTAGAATGCTACGTTATTCCTGAGTAACATAGGCAATATTTATTGCTAGAAAAAATTAGGGATCCCTACTAAAACTTTTAATAATTTGAATTTTTGTATGTTTGTAACGAATAGGCTCAAAAATTACTGGACCGATTTCAAAAACTCTTTCACCGTTAGAATGCTACGTTATCCCTGAGTAACATAGGCAATATTTATTGCTAGAAAAAATTAGGGATCGCTACTAAAACGTTTAATAATTTGAATTTTTGTATGTTTGTAACGAATAGACTTAAAAACTACTGGAATGGTGTCAAAAATTCTTTTACACTTAGAATGCCACGTTATCCCTGAGTAACATACGCTATATTTATTTCTAGAAAAATTTAGGGAGCGCTACTAAAACTTAAATAATTTGAATTTTTGTATGTTTGTAACGAAAAGACTCAAAAACTACTGGATCGATTTCAAAAATTCTTTCACCGTTAGAATGCTACGTTATCTTTGAGGTACATAGGCTATACTTATTGCTTGACAAAATTAGGGATCCCTACTAAAACTTAAATAATTTGAATTTTTGTATGTTTGTAACGAAAAGACTCAAAAACTACTGGACCGATTTCAAAAACTCTTTCACCATCAGAATACTACATTATCCATTAGTAACATAGGCTATATTTATTGCTAGAAAAAATTAGGGATCCCTACTAAAACTTAAATAATTTGTATGTTCATATGTTTGTAACGAATAAACTCAAAAACTACTGGACCGATTTCAAAAATTGTTTCACCTTTAGAATTCTAAATTATCCCTTAGAAATATAGGCTATATTTAGTGATAGAACCAATTAGAAATCACTACTAAAACTTAAATAATTTGTATTTTTATATGTTTGTAAAAAATAAACTCAAAAACTACTAGACCGACATTAAAAATTCTTTGATCGTTCGAATGCTATATCATCTCTGAGTAACAAGGGGAATATTTATTCCTAGAAAAAATTAGTGATCGCTACTAAAACTTAAATAATTTGAATTTTTGTATGTTTGTAAGGAATAAACTCAAAAACTACTGGACGGATTTTAAAAATGCATTCGCCATTAGAATTTTTCATTATCCCTGAGTAACATAGACTATATTTGCTGCTCGAAAAAATTAGGGATCCCCACTAAAACTTAAATAATTTATATTTTTGTATGTTTGTAACGAATAAACTCAAAGACCACTGGACCGATTTCAAAAATGCTTTCACCATTAGAATGCTACGTTATCTCTGAATAATATAGGCTATATCTATTGCTTGAAAAAATTAGGGATCCCTACTAAAACTTAAATAATTTGAATTTTTCTATGTTTGTAACGAATAAACTGAAAAAGTACTGGCCCGATTTCAAAAATTCTTTGACCTTTAGAATGCTATATTATCCCTGAATAACATAGGCAATATTTATTGCTAGCAAAAATTAGGGATCCCTACGAAAACTTAAATAATTTGTATGTTTATATGTCTGTAACGAATAAACTCAAAAAGTAGTGGACCGATTTCAAAAATTCTTTGACCTTTAGAATGCTACATTATCCCTGAGTAACATAGATGATAATTATTGCTAGAAAAATTGGGGATCCCTACTAAATCTTAAATAATTTGTATGTTTGTATGCTTGTAACGAAGAAACTCAAAGACCACTGGACCGATTTCAAAAATTCTTTTACACTTAGAATGCTACATTACCCCTGAATAACACAGGCTATATTTATTGCAAGAAAAAATTAGGCATCCCTACTAAAACTTAAATAATTTGTATGTTCATATATTTGTAACGAATAAACTCAAAACCACTGGACCGATTTCAAAAATTGTTTCACCTTTAGAATTCTAAATTATCCCTTAGAAATATAGGCTATATCTAGTGAGAGAACAAATTAGAAATCACTACTAAACCTTAAATAATTTGTATTTCTATATGTTTGTAACGAATAAACTCAAAAACTACTAGACCGGCAATAAAAATTCTATGATCGTTCGAATGCTATATCATCTCTGAGTAACAAGGGGAATATTTATTGCTAGAAAAAATTAGTGATCGCTACTAAAACTTAAATAATTTGAATTTTTGTATGTTTGTAAGGAATAAACTCAAAAACTACTGGACGGATTTTAAAAATGCATTCGCCATTAGAATTTTTCATTATCCCTGAGTAACATAGACTATATTTGTTGCTCGAAAAAATTAGGGATCCCCACTAAAACTTAAATAATTTATATTTTTGTATGTTTGTAACGAATAAACTCAAAGACCACTGGACCGATTTCAAAAATGCTTTCACCATTAGAATGCTACGTTATCTCTGAATAATATAGGCTATATCTATTGCTTGAAAAAATTAGGGATCCCTACTAAAACTTAAATAATTTGAATTTTTCTATGTTTGTAACGAATAAACTGAAAAAGTACTGGCCCGATTTCAAAAATTCTTTGACCTTTAGAATGCTATATTATCCCTGAATAACATAGGCAATATTTATTGCTAGCAAAAATTAGGGATCCCTACGAAAACTTAAATAATTTGTATGTTTGTTGAGTCTTGCTCAACATTTTCTATAAAATATATAAAAATTAATTAAAATAAATGAATAAAAATATGAATTACCAAATTCCTTGTTTACATTTAAAACTGTCAAACGACAGCCATGCGCAGTACGCCATGTTAAAATAAGACCATATTTTATACATCCACTGAACAGAATTATTCAGAATAAATTATAATTTTTTTTTTAAAATTAATTCATACATTCAATTAATTACCACATTATAAGTAATGTGACGAATTATCATGTTATTAGTTTTCAACAAAAAGGAATATTTGATTAAATATTCAATAAAAACCAACACATCAGTTGTGAATTTGATCCAACAATAAGTTTAGCCACATCCTCCCAATTGTACACCCCTGCATTTTGCTACTTTCATTTAAGTTTGTTAATCCAATTTAAGTGGAAAATCCAAAACGATAACAAAAAAACTTAAAGAAACCATTTACACACCTAATAACGTCAAAATTAAAGAACATACGATAAAATAAGTTAATAAGATCCAAAACTGTATTTTGAGTTTTTACACACCCCTAAAATTTTGAAGAAGTTTTTTTAATAATTTTTGTACAAAAATTATCAGGGGGACACAGGTGCGTTAGCAAAATTCGCAAGAAATAAATTCAAATGAAGTAATGTAAGAATTAGAGCATCAATACTACATATTATAAACATATATAATTTTTAAAGTCGTAAGGACGACAACTTGACTCAGAAGTCAATCGATCCCGTATCATTTGAAAAATCCGTTAGACACCACAGTATAAAAAGGGGAATCAAATTCAAATCAAGCACTTAGTTTTTCTCAACCGAACGAGAAGGGATCAACCAAACATGGTGAGTACAAATTAAAATTAAGTCGTCTTGGTGAAACAAGTAAAAAAATTGAAAATTTCCAACGGACAAATTGCCTTGCAAATTTTCAATCGGGCATTGATAAAGGATACTCGTTGCCTTATCATTTTTTCATATTAAGAATGGTGATGGATAATTTGCCTCATTATTTTTAATCGGGATTTTAATTCTGGATATCGTTGCCGAATTAATGTAAAATCAAATAGCTTGATAAATACAATCAAGAAAGTTTCAACCATAGACAACATTATTGTCTTTACATAAACACGGACATTGTCGCCTGTTTATTCTTTTATACATAAACACGGACATTTTTGCCTGTTTATTCTTACGGACATATCGCCTAATTTTCGTCAAACAATCACGGATATTCACGCCTGATTACCATCACATGAACACGGACATTTTGCCTGTTTATTTTTTATAAACACGGACATTTTTGCCTGTTTATTCTTTTATAAAATTACGGACATATCGCCTAATTTTCGTCAAACAATCACGGATATTCACGCCTGATTACCATCACATAAACACGGACATTTTGCCTGTTTATTTTTTATAAACACGGACATTTTTGCCTGTTTATTCTTTTATAAAATTACGGACATATCGCCTAATTTTCGTCAAACAATCACGGATATTCACGCCTGATTACCATCACATAAACACGGACATTTTGCCTGTTTATTTTTTATAAACACGGACATTTTTGCCTGTTTATTCTTTTATAAAATTACGGACATATCGCCTAATTTTCGTCAAACAATCACGGATGTTCACGCCTGATTACCATCACATGAACACGGACATTTTGCCTGTTTATTTTTTATAAACACGGACATTTTTGCCTGTTTATTCTTTTATAAGTTACAGATATTATCGCCTAATATTTCTTTGAGATAATTACGGACACTAGCGCCTAATTGATCTCACATTAAACCACGGACAATTTTGCCCGATCTCTCCGTCCAAAATCACGGACAGATCAGCTGACTTTCGTCAAGAGTTCACCAAAGCAACACAGACCAGACTAATTGCTTAGAGTCATAAAATTAATAATTAGATTGATGTTTTTCTTGAATTTTTTTACTAGACTAAGATATATGAATTTTAAATATTTTTAAGATGAATTAAATAAAATTAAATATTATTCCTATTTACAAATAAAACAATCTTTTTATTTTACCACAACAACCTATCCGTTTAAAATTAGTGATTAGATTGTGTCGAAGTTACGTAAGTTACATCAACACAATTTCATCACTATAAATGTTAAGTTGAGGACTTAACATTTTGGTCCTTCGAGCCGGATAGATTGATTGTTTGTAGTAGGAATCGCGTTTATTTAAAATTCATATAGAACCACGAGTAGTAACGCATTTGTGTCCTCTTGGATAGATAGAATCAGATAAGGGTTAGTGTGTAGGTGACTTGCATTCAATTTCGTTTGTTTTTTATTATAAAAATTGCAGAGGGTTACAATGGGTGATCCAAAAATCATATTAACGCAAATCGGGTTGATCGACCAAATTCGAAGGGCGATTATAAATCATCGAAAAACTGGGGAAGCCAGAAAAACGGGAGGTTATTTAAATCGAAGAATGTCTGCCGTTGAGAAAGTATGGGAAGATATAACGAAGAATCAGGTTCTCATTTCCATGGAAGAACAAACACTAAAGGACACCGACTATATAAAAAAGGGGGTTTTCGACGACATAGAAGGTGCATATTTCGAATTCATTGGTGAACTCCAAGAAGCTTTCGAAATCATCAATAAACCAACGAACCCGGTGCCTCTTAATGAGTCGTTCAACCAAACTAGCGGAGAATCAAGAATTCAGAATAGATCGGAAATACATTTACCAAAAATTAACCTCCCAAAGTTTAACGGCGATTACGAATCATGGCGGTCGTTCCACGATTTATTCGTCTCTTTAATACATTCAAATTCTGGAATTCCTTCAGTGCAAAAATTGCACTATTTAAAAACAAGTCTAGTCGGCGAAGCAGAAAGGCTGCTACGACAATTCCAGACCATTGGGGATAATTATGGCCCAGCCTGGAACACGTTAGTTAAACGTTATGACAATAAACGAGTATTAGTACACACTCAGTTAAAAGTACTATTCAATCAACACATTTTACGAAACGAAACGGTCAATGGCATTAAAGCTATTATCGACCAAACATCAGAATGCCTTCATGAATTAGAAGCATTGCAAATCCCCATCGGGGAATGGGATCCAATCATAATTCATTTAGTAAATCAACGATTACCTCTCGAAACGAGGAATCTATGGGAGCAATCATTAGGAAACACGTCAGAGGTGCCTTCTTTAGACGAATTTTTCAAATTCTTAGAGTCAAGGTACCGCACGTTGGAAGCTGTAGTCGATATAAAGTCCAACAACGGAAAAACACAAAATCATCATGTGGATTGTAAAAGTGGATGCCCACTATGCAAGCAATCACATTATTTGCATGCGTGCAACAGATTCTTGAACATGGACATCTCCATGAAAACAAAATACATATTAGATAATCAGATGTGCTACAATTGTCTAAGGGTAGGACATCAAATAAAGAAATGTTTAAACAAATTCGGATGCAAGAGATGTGGAAAAAGACACCACACTTTGCTACACACTGACCACACATCTTCTAACGGAGAAGATGTGGGTCATACGGAGGGTGCAGACAAAGTACCATCCAGGGTTTCAACTTCGACCATGTTCGCGCAGAACAGTAAGGGTCAAAAAACCATCCTAAGGGATAACATTCAAGGGCTACTCGCTACCGCAATGGTAGGGGTAGCAAACACACAAGGCAATGCTGCAACATTTCGAGCATTGGTAGATTCAGGATCACAAGCATCCTTTACGGAAGGTGTGGATACGACACCTTCTAGGGTTTCTGCCGTGACTACGTTTAGTCAAATTAGTAAAGATCGGCAAACAACACCCAGGCAAAACAATCAAGGGCTACTCGCTACCGCAATGGTAGGGGTAGCAAACACACAAGGCAATGCTGCAACATTTCGAGCATTGGTAGATTCAGGATCACAAGCATCCTTTACGGAAGGTGTGGATACGACACCTTCTAGGGTTTCTGCCGTGACTACGTTTAGTCAAATTAGTAAAGATCGGCAAACAACACCCAGGCAAAACAATCAAGGGCTACTCGCTACCGCAATGGTAGGGGTAGCAAACACACAAGGCAATGCTGCAACATTTCGAGCATTGGTAGATTCAGGATCACAAGCATCCTTTACGGAAGGTGTGGATACGACACCTTCTAGGGTTTCTGCCGTGACTACGTTTAGTCAAATTAGTAAAGACCGGCAAACAACACCCAGGCAAAACAATCAAGGGCTACTCGCTACCGCAATGGTAGGGGTAGCAAACACACAAGGCAATGCTGCAACATTTCGAGCATTAATAGATTCGGGATCACAAGTATCCTTTATCACGGAAAAAGCCGTTCAACAACTAAAGTTGAAAGGCTCACAAGTTGATATTCAAGTCACGGGACTTGGTAAACCGAGGGTAACAACAATCAATAAGAAAGTAACTTTCAACATAAAATCAATCAATTCCAATTTTGCACTAAACTTAGAAGCTTTAGTATTAAAAAGAATCACTGGAATAACCCCAGCTGACACTATTACCAAAGAAAATTGGTCGCATCTTCAGGATCTCGAGTTCGCAGATCCACAATTCTCTCAACCGGGAAAAATTGACATCCTGTTAGGAGTCGAAATATATTCGGCAATCCTGTTGGATGGGTTAAGAAAAGGGCCGATTGAATATCCAATTGCCCAACGAACACATTTGGGTTGGATCTTATTTGGTGGGAAAAATAAATCCAATCAAACTACCTCATTCAATATAACCGTTGAAAACGAACTTGATCAAGCACTGAAAAGATTCTGGGAAATAGAAGAACTTTTACCATCACGTAAACACACTAAAGAGGAAACCCAATGTGAGAAATTTTTCGGAGAAACTCATAGACTTAAAGAAACTAGACAATCTCAAGTTCGTCTGCCATTTATAACACCACCAAATCTCGGCCATTCAAAATACATCGCTGATAAATGTTTTCAACAAATAGAAAACAAATTTGCAAAAAACAAACATATGTTGGAAGAATACACAACGTGCATAAATGAATACATATATTTAAAACACATGAGACCCTTAACGCAAAAGGAACTTTGTACACAACAACCATCCAATCATTGTTATTTACCACATCAAGCTGTGTACAAAAACAGTAGTACAACCAAAGTAAGAGTTGTCTTTAACGCATCTGCCAAAACATCAAATGGGAAGACCTTAAATGTTTATCTTATGACTGATCCAACAATCCAACCAAAACGCGCTGCTACACTTCTCAAATCGAAAAAATATAAATACGCCTTAACGGCCGATATCGAGAAAATGTACCGAATAACACAAATCGAAGCATGTCTTAATTCAAGACCATTATGCCCAATGACCACAGACATAGCAGACTTGGAGCCTTTAACCCCAGGTCATTTTCTAATAGGAACAACATTAATAGCACTTCCAGAACAAAATTTAACTTTAGAAAACATACATATCCTTTCAAGATGGCAGTACCTTAAACAATTTCAACAAATTTTTTGAAAAAAAAATAGTCAACCGATTATTTACATCGACTGCAACAACGACCTAAATGGTTAACTGCAACACCCAATTCAGAAATCGGAGAATTATTATTTCTCAAATGCAATATCCTTCCACCCATCAAGTGGCCCTTAGCAAGGATAATTGATATCCATCCAGGCAAGGACAATATAGTTCGAGTAGTCACAGTTAAGACTACAGAAGGCACATTCAAACGCCCAACCACAAAAATCATTAAACTCCCAACCAATAAATAAATCAGTCCCAATTCCTTGTACAACAGTATCAACAAATAACACAATCAAAGAAACATAAAAGTTAATACACGGAACAAACGGGCGAGTCATTAAGGTGAAATTATTGAAATCGATCGACACCAACAATATCACCAATTGGAAAATTAGATGATTCGGATATCGGGACCATCCTACCGTTTCCCAGACAACTACCACAAAGGGAAAATTGTTTAAAAAAAAAGGGGGGGGGGAGTATGTTGAGTCTTGCTCAACATTTTCTATAAAATATAAAAAAATTAATTAAAATAAATGAATAAAAATATGAATTACCAAATTCCTTGTTTACATTTAAAACTGTCAAACGACAGCCATGCGCAGTACGCCATGTTAAAATAAGACCATATTTTATACATCCACTGAACAGAATTATTCAGAATAAATTATAATTTTTTTTTTAAAATTAATTCATACATTCAATTAATTACCACATTATAAGTAATGTGACGAATTATCATGTTATTAGTTTTCAACAAAAAGGAATATTTGATTAAATATTCAATAAAAACCAACACATCAGTTGTGAATTTGATCCAACAATAAGTTTAGCCACATCCTCCCAATTGTACACCCCTGCATTTTGCTACTTTCATTTAAGTTTGTTAATCCAATTTAAGTGGAAAATCCAAAACGATAACAAAAAAACTTAAAGAAACCATTTACACACCTAATAACGTCAAAATTAAAGAACATACGATAAAATAAGTTAATAAGATCCAAAACTGTATTTTGAGTTTTTACACACCCCAAAAATTTTGAAGAAGTTTTTTTAATAATTTTTGTACAAAAATTATCAGGGGGACACAGGTGCGTTAGCAAAATTCGCAAGAAATAAATTCAAATGAAGTAATGTAAGAATTAGAGCATCAATACTACATATTATAAACATATATAATTTTTAAAGTCGTAAGGACGACAACTTGACTCAGAAGTCAATCGATCCCGTATCATTTGAAAAATCCGTTAGACACCACAGTATAAAAAGGGGAATCAAATTCAAATCAAGCACTTAGTTTTTCTCAACCGAACGAGAAGGGATCAACCAAACATGGTGAGTACAAATTAAAATTAAGTCGTCTTGGTGAAACAAGTAAAAAAATTGAAAATTTCCAACGGACAAATTGCCTTGCAAATTTTCAATCGGGCATTGATAAAGGATACTCGTTGCCTTATCATTTTTTCATATTAAGAATGGTGATGGATAATTTGCCTCATTATTTTTAATCGGGATTTTAATTCTGGATATCGTTGCCGAATTAATGTAAAATCAAATAGCTTGATAAATACAATCAAGAAAGTTTCAACCATAGACAACATTATTGTCTTTACATAAACACGGACATTGTCGCCTGTTTATTCTTTTATACATAAACACGGACATTTTTGCCTGTTTATTCTTACGGACATATCGCCTAATTTTCGTCAAACAATCACGGATATTCACGCCTGATTACCATCACATGAACACGGACATTTTGCCTGTTTATTTTTTATAAACACGGACATTTTTGCCTGTTTATTCTTTTATAAAATTACGGACATATCGACTAATTTTCGTCAAACAATCACGGATATTCACGCCTGATTACCATCACATAAACACGGACATTTTGCCTGTTTATTTTTTATAAACACGGACATTTTTGCCTGTTTATTCTTTTATAAAATTACGGACATATCGCCTAATTTTCGTCAAACAATCACGGATATTCACGCCTGATTACCATCACATGAACACGGACATTTTGCCTGTTTATTTTTTATAAACACGGACATTTTTGCCTGTTTATTCTTTTATAAAATTACGGACATATCGCCTAATTTTCGTCAAACAATCACGGATATTCACGCCTGATTACCATCACATGAACACGGACATTTTGCCTGTTTATTTTTTATAAACACGGACATTTTTGCCTGTTTATTCTTTTATAAAATTACGGACATATCGCCTAATTTTCGTCAAACAATCACGGATATTCACGCCTGATTACCATCACATAAACACGGACATTTTGCCTGTTTATTTTTTATAAACACGGACATTTTTGCCTGTTTATTCTTTTATAAAATTACGGACATATCGCCTAATTTTCGTCAAACAATCACGGATGTTCACGCCTGATTACCATCACATAAACACGGACATTTTGCCTGTTTATTTTTTATAAACACGGACATTTTTGCCTGTTTATTCTTTTATAAGTTACAGATATTATCGCCTAATATTTCTTTGAGATAATTACGGACACTAGCGCCTAATTGATCTCACATTAAACCACGGACAATTTTGCCCGATCTCTCCGTCCAAAATCACGGACAGATCAGCTGACTTTCGTCAAGAGTTCACCAAAGCAACACAGACCAGACTAATTGCTTAGAGTCATAAAATTAATAATTAGATTGATGTTTTTCTTGAATTTTTTTACTAGACTAAGATATATGAATTTTAAATATTTTTAAGATGAATTAAATAAAATTAAATATTATTCCTATTTACAAATAAAACAATCTTTTTATTTTACCACAACAACCTATCCGTTTAAAATTAGTGATTAGATTGTGTCGAAGTTACGTAAGTTACATCAACACAATTTCATCACTATAAATGTTAAGTTGAGGACTTAACAATGTTTATATGTCTGTAACGAATAAACTCAAAAACTAGTGGATTGATTACAAAAATTCTTTTACATTTAGAATGCCACATTATCCCTGAGTAACATAGGCTACATTTATAGCTAGAAAAAATTGGGGATCCCTACTAAAACTTAAATAATTTGTATGTTTGTATGCTTGTAACGAATAGACTCAAAAACTGCTGGACGGATTTCAAAAATTCTTTCAGTAACATAGGCAATATTTATTGCTAGAAAAAATTAGGGATCGCTACTAAAACGTTTAATAATTTGAATTTTTGTATGTTTGTAACGAATAGACTCAAAAACTACTGGACGGATTTTAAAAATGCATTCGCTATTAGAATTTTTCATTATCCCTGAGTAACATAGACTATATTTGTTGCTCGAAAAAATTAGGGATCCCCACTAAAACTTAAATAATTTATATTTTTGTATGTTTGTAACGAATAAACTCAAAGACCACTGGACCGATTTCAAAAATGCTTTTACCATTAGAATGCTACGTTATCTCTTAGTAACATAAGATATATTTATTGCTAGAAAAAATTAGGGATCCCTACTAAAACTTAAATAATTTGAATGTTTATATGTGGTAACGAATAAACTAAAAAAGCACTAGACCGATTTCAAAAATTCTTTGACATTTAGAATGCTACATTATCCCTGAGTAACCTAGGCGATATTTATTGCTAGAAAAAATTGGGGATCCCCACGAAAACTTAAATAATTTGTATTTCTGTATGTCTGTAACGAATAAACGCAAAAATTACTGGACCAATTTCAAAAATTCTTTTACACTTAGAATGCTAAATTATCCCTGAGTAACATAGGCTATATTTACTGCTAGAAAAAATTAGGGATCCCTACTAAAACTTAAATAATTTGTATTTTTGTGTGACTGTAACGAATAAACTCAAAAACTACTGGAATGGTGTCAAAAATTCTTTTACACTTAGAATGCCACGTTATCCCTGAGTAACATACGCTATATTTATTTCTAGAAAAATTTAGGGATCGCTACTAAAACTTAAATAATTTGAATTTTTGTATGTTTGTAACGAAAAGACTCAAAAACTACTGGATCGATTCCAAAAATTCTTTCACCGTTAGAATGCTACGTTATCTTTGAGGTACATAGGCTATACTTATTGCTTGACAAAATTAGGGATCCCTACTAAAACTTAAATAATTTGAATTTTTGTATGTTTGTAACGAAAAGACTCAAAAACTACTGGACCGATTTCAAAAACTCTTTCACCGTTAGAATGCTACGTTATCCCTGAGTAACATAAGATATATTTATTGCTAGAAAAAATTAGGGATCCCTACTAAAACTTAAATAATTTGAGTGTTTATATGTTGGTAACGAATAAACTCAAAAAGTAGTGGACCGATTTCAAAAATTCTTTGACCTTTAGAATGCTACATTATCCCTGAGTAACATAGATGATAATTATTGCTAGAAAAATTGGGGATCCCTACTAAATCTTAAATAATTTGTATGTTTGTATGCTTGTAACGAAGAAACTCAAAGACCACTGGACCGATTTCAAAAATTCTTTTACACTTAGAATGCTACATTACCCCTGAATAACACAGGCTATATTTATTGCAAGAAAAAATTAGGCATCCCTACTAAAACTTAAATAATTTGTATGTTCATATGTTTGTAACGAATAAACTCAAAAACTACTGGACCGATTTCAAAAATTGTTTCACCTTTAGAATTCTAAATTATCCCTGAGAAATATAGGCTATATTTAGTGATAGAACAAATTAGAAATCACTACTAAACCTTAAATAATTTGTATTTCTATATGTTTGTAACGAATAAACTCAAAAACTACTAGACCGGCAATAAAAATTCTATGATCGTTCGAATGCTATATCATCTCTGAGTAACAAGGGGAATATTTATTGCTAGAAAAAATTAGTGATCGCTACTAAAACTTAAATAATTTGAATTTTTGTATGTTTGTAAGGAATAAACTCAAAAACTACTGGACGGATTTTAAAAATGCATTCGCCATTAGAATTCTTCATTATCCCTGAGTAACATAGACTATATTTGTTGCTCGAAAAAATTAGGGATCATCACTAAAACTTAAATAATTTATATTTTTGTATGTTTGTAACGAATACACTCAAAGACCACTGGACCGATTTCAAAAATTCTTTTACCATTGGAAAGCTACATTATCCCTGAATAACATAGGCAATATTTATTGCTAGAAAAAATTATGGATCCCTACTAAAACTTTTAATAATTTGAATTTTTGTATGTTTGTAACGAATAAACTGAAAAAGTACCGGACCGATTTCTAAAATCCTTTGACCTTTAGAATGCTACGTTATCCCTAAGTAACATAAGACATATTTATTGCTAGAAAAAATTAGGGATCCCTACGAAAACTTAAATAATTTGTATTTTGGTACGTCTGTAACGAATAAACGCAAAAATTACTGGACCAATTTCAAAACTTCTTTTACCACTACAATACTACATTATCCCTGAGTAACATAGGCTATATTTACTGCTAGAAAAAATTAGGGATCCCGACTAAAACGTAAGTAATTTGAATTTTTGTATGTTTGTAACGAAGAAACTAAAAAACTACTGGACCGATTTCAAAAAATCTTTCACCATCAGAATACTACATTATCCATTAGTAACATAGGCTATATTTATTGCTAGAAAAAATTAGGGATCCCTACTAAAACTTAAATAATTTTTATGTTCATATGTTTGTAACGAATAAACTCAAAAACTACTGGACCGATTTCAAAAATTGTTTCACCTTAAGAATTCTAAATTATCCCTTAGAAATATAGGCTATATTTAGTGATAGAACAAATTAGAAATCACTACTAAAACTTAAATAATTTGTATTTTTATATGTTTGTAAAAAATAAACTCAAAAACTACTAGACCGACATTAAAAATTCTTTGATCGTTCGAATGCTATATCATCTCTGAGTAACAAGGGGAATATTTATTGCTAGAAAAAATTAGTGATCGCTACTAAAACTTAAATAATTTGAATTTTTGTATGTTTGTAAGGAATAAACTCAAAAACTACTGGACGGATTTTAAAAATGCTTTCGCCATTAGAATTTTTCATTATTCCTGAGTAACATAGACTATATTTGTTGCTCGAAAAAATTAGGGATCCCCACTAAAACTTAAATAATTTATATTTTTGTATGTTTGTAACGAATAAACTCAAAGACCACTGGACCGATTTCAAAAATGCTTCCAACATTAGAATGCTACGTTATCTCTGAGGAACATAGGCTATATCTGTTGCTTGAAAAAATTAGGGATCCCTACTAAAACTTAAATAATTTGAATTTTTGTATGTTTGTAACGAATAAACTGAAAAAGTACTGGACCGATTTCAAAAATTGTTTGACCTTTAGAATGCTATATTATCCCTGAATAACATAGGCAATATTTATTGCTAGCAAAAATTAGGGATCCTTACTAAAACTTAAATAATTTGAATTTTTGTATGTTTGTAACGAATAAACTGAAAAAGTACTGGACCGATTTCAATAATTCTTTTACACTTAGAATGCTACATTACCCCTGAATAACATAGGCTATATTTATTGCTAGAAAAAATTATGGATCTCTACAAAAACTTAAATAATTTGAATTTTTGTATGTTTGTAACGAATGAACTCAAAAACTGCTGGACCGATTTCAAAAATTCTTTCACTGTTATAATGCCAAATTACCCCTCAGTAATATAAGCAATATTTATTGCTAGAAAAAATTAGGGATCCCTACTAAAACTTTTAATAATTTGAATTTTTTTATGTTTGTAACGAATAGACTCAAAAACTACTAGACCGATTTCAAAAATTCTTTGATCATTAGATTGCTATATCATCTCTGAGTAACAAGGGGAATATTTATTGCTAGAAAAAATTAGGGATCCCTACTAAAACTTTTAATAATTTGAATTTTTGTATGTTTGTAACGAATAAACTGAAAAAGTACCGGACCGATTTCAAAAATTCTTTGACCTTTAGAATGCTACGTTATCCCTAAGTAACATAAGATATATTTATTGCTAGAAAAAATTAGGGATCCCTACGAAAACTTAAATAATTTGTTTTTTGGTACGTCTGTAACGAATAAACGCAAAAATTACTGGACCAATTTCAAAACTTCTTTTACCATTAGAATACTACATTATCCCTGAGTAACATAGGCTATATTTATTGCTAGGAAAAATTAGGTATCCCTACTAAAACTTACATAATTTGTATGTTCATATGTTTGTAACGAATAAACTCAAAGACCACTGGACCGATTTCAAAAATTGTTTCACCTTTAGAATTCTAAATTATCCCTGAGAAATATAGGCTATATTTAGTGATATAACGAATTAGAAATCACTACTAAAACTTAAATAATTTGTATTTTTATATGTTTGTAACGAATAAACTCAAAAACTACTAGACCGACGTTAAAAATTCTTTGATCGTTCGAATACTATATCATCTCTGAGTAACAAGGGGAATATTTATTGCTAGAAAAAATTAGTGATCGCTACAAAAACTTAAATAATTTGAATTTTTGTATGTTTGTAAGGAATAACCTCAAAAACTACTGGACGGATTTTAAAAATGCATTCGCCATTAGAATTGTTCATTATCCCTGAGTAACATAGACTATATTTGTTGCTCGAAAAAATTAGGGATCCCCACGAAAACTTAAATAATTTATATTTTTGTATGTTTGTAATGAATAAACTCAAAGACCACTGGACCGATTTCAAAAATTCTTTGTCCTTTAGAATGCTACGTTATCTCTGAGTAACATAGGCTATATTTATTGCTTGAAAAAATTAGGGATCCCTACTAAAACTTAAATAATTTGAATTTTTGTATGTTTGTAACGAAGAAACTAAAAAACTACTGGACCGATTTCAAAAAATCTTTCACCATCAGAATACTACATTATCCATTAGTAACATAGGCTATATTTATTGCTAGAAAAAATTAGGGATCCCTACTAAAACTTAAATAATTTGAATTTTTGTATGTTTGTAACGAAGAAACTAAAAAACTACTGGACCGATTTCAAAAAATCTTTCACCATCAGAATACTACATTATCCCTGAGTAACATAGGCTATATTTACTGCTAGAAAAAATTAGGGATCCCGACTAAAACGTAAATAATTTGAATTTTTGTATGTTTGTAACGAAGAAACTAAAAAACTACTGGACCGATTTCAAAAAATCTTTCACCATCAGAATACTACATTATCCATTAGTAACATAGGCTATATTTATTGCTAGAAAAAATTAGGGATCCCTACTAAAACTTAAATAATTTTTATGTTCATATGTTTGTAACGAATATACTCAAAAACTACTGGACCGATTTCAAAAATTGTTTCACCTTAAGAATTCTAAAGTATCCCTTAGAAATATAGGCTATATTTAGTGATAGAACAAATTAGAAATCACTACTAAAACTTAAATAATTTGTATTTTTATGTGTTTGTAAAAAATAAACTCAAAAACTACTAGACCGACATTAAAAATTCTTTGATCGTTCGAATGCTATATCATCTCTGAGTAACAAGGGGAATATTTATTGCTAGAAAAAATTAGTGATCGCTACTAATACTTAAATAATTTGAATTTTTGTATGTTTGTAAGGAATAAACTCAAAAACTACTGGACGGATTTTAAAAATGCTTTCGCCATTAGAATTTTTCATTATTCCTGAGTAACATAGACTATATTTGTTGCTCGAAAAAATTAGGGATCCCCACTAAAACTTAAATAATTTATATTTTTGTATCTTTGTAACGAATAAACTCAAAGACCACTGGACCGATTTCAAAAATGCTTCCACCATTAGAATGCTACGTTATCTCTGAGTAACATAGGCTATATCTGTTGCTTGAAAAAATTAGGGATCCCTACTAAAACTTAAATAATTTGAATTTTTGTATGTTTGTAACGAATAAACTGAAAAAGTACTGGACCGATTTCAAAAATTGTTTGACCTTTAGAATGCTATATTATCCCTGGATAACATAGGCAATATTTATTGCTAGCAAAAATTAGGGATCCCTACGAAAACTTAAATAATTTGTATGTTTATATGTCTGTAACGAATAAACTCAAAAACTAGTGGATTGATTTCAAAAATTCTTTTACATTTAGAATGCCACATTATCCCTGAGTAACCTAGGCTACATTTATAGCTAGAAAAAATTGGGGATCCCTACTAAAACTTAAATGATTTGTATGTTTGTATGCTTGTAACGAAGAAACTCAAAGACCACTGGACCGATTTCAATAATTCTTTTACACTTAGAATGCTACATTACCCCTGAATAACATAGGCTATATTTATTGCTAGAAAAAATTAGGGATCTCTACAAAAACTTAAATAATTTGAATTTTTGTATGTTTGTAACGAATAAACTCAAAAACTGCTGGACCGATTTCAAAAATTCTTTCACTGTTATAATGCCAAATTACCCCTCAGTAATATAAGCAATATTTATTGCTAGAAAAAATTAGGGATCCCTACTAAAACTTTTAATAATTTGAATTTTTGAAGTGAAAACTTGTTTAGCCGCGGGAGTGATTTGAAACTCGATGAAACGCTAAAAAAAAGCGACACTTTTTTACCAAGATGACATACCAGTCGATCAGAATTCATAGCAACAAAAATTTTGCATACAAAAAATTTTCAAATAAATATGTTAGGCAAAATTTCAGACAAAATTATTTTTTTTATTTTCTTTATTTTGGTTTGATTTCTGAACTCCGGATACCCAGAATACAGAATACAGTGTTTCCTATTTTCTTCGTCTCTTCTTTGTGCGCTGTTTCGTAGGCATATGGATGGCGATGGATAGTTTGATATTATACACGGTATGCGACAACAAAATATCAATCATTTCTAACATTTATGTAAATAACAATTCACTGCACTTAAAATATTAGAAAAAATACACCTAGGCCTCGGTTTACGTCGTAGATACGTTCCAAAATTTAACGACGCATTCTGAAACAATGCAAAGTGTATTAACATTTTGTATGAAGAAAAACACTAATAAAATTAATAATTTGAGAAACATAAATAAAAGAAACTTTAATAATTTTTTAAAAAAAAAATTAATATTATTATATTTTTCAATTGTAAAATAATTATTTATAACAAAAAAATTGAAGTTATTAGCTTAAAAAATAAAATCAAAAAAATTAACGACGAAAAATCTACGACGCGTAGTGAAAATTGGTTTATTTTTAGGAACGACACAATGTCGAAAAAACGCAACATGTAACGACGCAACGCCAGGCCTAGGTGTATATAACAAACAAATTTCTTCTCTCTTTCTATTGAGAAATTTTAATTTTCTTTTCTTATTTTGTGCGGATTTTTTTGTTTCTGTCATTTTCAAAAGAGGTATTGGGACGGTCGCGTCTAATTTCTCTTGCAGACATTCCAAATTTTGATATTGTTGTTCAATAGAAAAGAAAATATGCGAGGACAGTCGGAGTTGCAATACACCATAATAATATAAATGACAACCCGTGTTGTTACTCCACAAATAGATCTCAATGTACAATACCTAGAATCATTGTCTGTTCAGCTTTCTAAAGTGCGAGAAATATTTGCTTGTGAAAGCAGATTGGACCATAATAAATCAATTATAATTGTGGCAATTTATATTTCTCCCAACCAATCAATAAATACAATTATTGAATTTATCCACGAGAATTTGCTAAACTACACACCAGAAATTTCGCGTATTCTTAAAAAAGATTACGATAAAATTCCGATGATTTTAAGTGGGTATTTTAATGTTAATTTTGCATTGGATACAGCGCTCCGTTTGATTGAGTTCCTCAACACCAAATTAAAATTAAAAAAGTGCAGGAGTCGCACTGAATCGACAACTAGATCGAAAACAGTAATTGACGCTGTATTTCAAAGATATATTGACCAAATCCAAACCAAAGCATTCATTTCATACTTCAGTTATCATAAGCCACTCGTGTCACTTATTGAAATTCAAAGCAAAGAGTGTGAATAATAAAATGTAAAATAATTTTTAAACTTGGTACCAATATTTTAATAAATAAACCCTATAGCACAGGGTCTACATTAGCCAATATTTCTGGTATACCAGCAAAATTGGTTGCTAAAAAGCTAGTGTAGACCCTGCTGGTATACCAATTTTTCTGGTATGCCAATTCTGGTATACCAATTTTTGACATTTGCATTTAATAAAATGGCGGAAACTAAATTTTTGCGAAGTGAAATTATCAAATTGATAAGAAAAATATCGAAGGATTGATTTAAAAAAAGGGGACATGGGGAGATCTGGCCACTGAATTGAATTCGACACTTTAAAGCCAATATTTTGGCTATTTTTATTTCCTGTTCTCGGTTCAACGGCATGTCAGATACTGAATTGGTATACCAGTATTGGCTCACGTAAAAAAAAACTGGTAGTATTTTATTTCTGGTAAGCCAATTGGTATACCAGAAATATTGGCTAATGTACACCCTGTGTAACTATCCCACCTCCGATACTGTATTCATCTCATTCTCTGGCTGTTTAGTTTTCCGAAGGTTTCACTTCTACCGCGTGTGCACAGCACACATGATTTTTTTTTATGTTTGTAACGAATAGACTCAAAAACTACTAGACCGATTTCAAAAATTCTTTGATCGTTAGATTGCTATATCATCTCTGAGTAACAAGGGCTATATTTGTTGCTAGAAAAAATTAAGGATCCCTACTAAAACTTTTAATAATTTGAATTTTTATATGTTTGTAACGAATAGACTCAAAAACTACTAGACCGATTTCAAAAATTCTTTGATCGTTAGATTGCTATATCATCTCTGAGTAACAAGGGCTATATTTATTGCTAGAAAAAATTAGGGATCCCTACTAAAACTTTTAATAATTTGAATTTTTATATGTTTGTAACGAATAGACTCAAAAACTACTAGACCGATTTCAAAAATTCTTTGACCTTTAGAATGCTACATTATTCCTGAGTAACATAGGCGATATTTATTGCTAAAAAAAATTAGGGATCCCCACGAAAACTTAAATAATTTGTATTTTTGTATGTCTGTAACGAATAAACGCAAAAATTACTGGACCAATTTCAAAAATTCTTTGATCGTTAGATTGCTACATTATCCCTGTGTAACATAGACGATAATTATTGCTAGAAAAAATTAGGGATTCCTGCTAAAACTTTTAATAATTTGAATGTTTATATGTTGGTAACGTAGAAACTCAAGGACCACTGGACCGATTTCAAAAATTCTTTTACACTTAGAATGATACATTACCCCTGAATAACATAGGCTATATTTATTTCTAGAAAAAGTTAGGGATCCCTACTAAAACTTAAATAATTTGAATTTTTGTATGTTTGTAACGAAAAGACTCAAAAACTACTGGACTGATTTCAAAAACTCTTTCACCGTTAGAATGCTACGTTATCTTTGAGTAACATAGGCTATATTTATTGCTTGACAAAAATAGGGATCCCTACTAAAACTTAAATAATTTGAATTTTTGTATGCTTGTAACGAAAAGATTCAAAAACTACTGTACCGATTTCAAAACTTCTTTCACCGTTAGAATGCTACATTATCCCTGTGTAACATAGGCAATATTTATTGCTAGAAAAAATTAGGGATTCCTACTAAAACTTTTAATAATTTGAATTTTTGTATGTTTGTAACGAATAGACTCAAAAACTACTGGACCGATTTCAAAAACTCTTTCATAAACTTACATAATTTGTATGTTCATATGTTTGTAACGAATAAACTCAAAGACCACTGGACCGATTTCAAAAATTGTTTCACCTTTAGAATTCTAAATTATCGCTGAGAAATATAGGCTATATTTAGTGATATAACGAATTAGAAATTACTACTAAAACTTAAATAATTTGTATTTTTATATGTTTGTAACGAATAAACTCAAAAACTACTAGACCGACGTTAAAAATTCTTTGATCGTTCGAATACTATATCATCTCTGAGTAACAAGGGGAATATTTATTGCTAGAAAAAATTAGTGATCGCTACTAAAACTTAAATAATTTGAATTTTTGTATGTTTGTAAGGAATAACCTCAAAAACTACTGGACGGATTTTAAAAATGCATTCGCCATTAGAATTCTTCATTATCCCTGAGTAACATAGACTATATTTGTTGCTCGAAAAAATTAGGGATCCCCACGAAAACTTAAATAATTTATATTTTCGTATGTTTGTAATGAATAAACTCAAAGACCACTTGACCGATTTCAAAAATTCTTTGACCTTTAGAATGCTATGTTATCTCTGAGTAACATAGGCTATATTTATTGCTTGAAAAAATTAGGGATCCCTACTAAAACTTAAATAATTTGAATTTTTGTATGTTTGTAACGAATAAACTGTAAAAGCACTGGACCGATTGCAAAAATTCTTTGACCTTTAGAATGATATATTATCCCTGAATAACATAGGCAATATTTATTGCTAGCAAAAATTAGGGATCCCTACGAAAACTTAAATAATTTGTATGTTTATATGTCTGTAACGAATAAACTCAAAAACTGCTGGATTGATTTCAAAAATTCTTTTACAATTAGAATGCCACATTATCCCTGAGTAACATAGGCTACATTTATTGCTAGAAAAATTGGGGATCCCTACTAAATCTTAAATAATTTGTATGTTTGTATGCTTGTAACGAAGAAACTCAAAGACCACTGGACCGATTTCAAAAATTCTTTTACACTTAGAATGCTACATTACCCCTGAATAACACAGGCTATATTTATTGCAAGAAAAAATTAGGCATCCCTACTAAAACTTAAATAATTTGTATGTTCATATGTTTGTAACGAATAAACTCAAAAACTACTGGACCGATTTCAAAAATTCTTTCACTGTTATAATGCCAAATTACCCCTCAGTAATATAAGCAATATTTATTGCTAGAAAAAATTAGGGATCCCTACTAAAACTTTTAATAATTTGAATTTTTTTATGTTTGTAACGAATAGACTCAAAAACTACTAGACTGATTTCAAAAATTCTTTGATCGTTAGATTGCTATATCATCTCTGAGTAACAAGGGGAATATTTATTGCTAGAAAAAATTAGTGATCGCTACTAAAACTAAAATAATTTGAATTTTTGTATGTTTGTAAGGAATAACCTCAAAAACTACTGGACGGATTTTAAAAATGCATTCGCCATTAGAATTCTTCATTATCCCTGAGTAACATAGACTATATTTGTTGCTCGAAAAAATTAGGGATCCCCACTAAAACTTAAATAATTTATATTTTTGTATGTTTGTAACGAATAAACTCAAAGACCACTGGACCGATTTCAAAAATGCTTCCATCATTAGAATGCTACGTTATCTCTGAGTAACATAGGCTATATCTGTTGCTTAAAAAAATTAGGGATCCCTACTAAAACTTAAATAATTTGAATTTGTGTATGTTTGTAACGAATAAACTGACAAAGTACTGGACCGATTTCAAAAATTGTTTGACCTTTAGAATGCTATATTATCCCTGAATAACATAGGCAATATTTATTGCTAGCAAAAATTAGGGATCCCTACGAAAACTTAAATAATTTGTATGTTTATATGTCTGTAACGAATAAACTCAAAAACTACTGGACCGATTTCAAAAATTCTTTTACACTTAGAATGCTACATTACCCCTGAATAACACAGGCTATATTTATTGCAAGAAAAAATTAGGCATCCCTACTAAAACTTAAATAATTTGTATGTTCATATGTTTGTAACGAATAAACTCAAAAACTACTGGACCGATTTCAAAAATTCTTTCACTGTTATAATGCCAAATTACCCCTCAGTAATATAAGCAATATTTATTGCTAGAAAAAATTAGGGATCCCTACTAAAACTTTTAATAATTTGAATGTTTTTATGTTTGTAACGAATAGACTCAAAAACTACTAGACCGATTTCAAAAATTCTTTGATCGTTAGATTGCTATAACATCTCTGAGTAACAAGGGGAATATTTATTGCTAGAAAAAATTAGGGATCCCTACTAAAACTTTTAATAATTTGAATTTTTGTATGTTTGTAACGAATAAACTGAAAAAGTACCGGACCGATTTCAAAATTTCTTTGACCTTTAGAATGCTACGTTATCCCTAAGTAACATAAGATATATTTATTGCTAGAACAAATTGGGGATCCCTACGAAAACTTAAATAATTTGTATTTTGGTACGTCTGTAACGAATAAACGCAAAAATTACTGGACCAATTTCAAAACTTCTTTTGCCATTAGAATACTAAATTATCCCTGAGTAACATAGGCTATATTTACTGCTAGAAAAAATTAGGGATCCCGACTAAAACGTAAATAATTTGAATTTTTGTATGTTTGTAACGAAGAAACTAAAAAACTACTGGACCGATTTCAAAAAATCTTTCACCATCAGAATACTACATTATCCATTAGTAACATAGGCTATATTTATTGCTAGAAAAAATTAGGGATCCCTACTAAAACTTAAATAATTTTTATGTTCATATGTTTGTAACGAATATACTCAAAAACTACTGGACCGATTTCAAAAATTGTTTCACCTTAAGAATTCTAAAGTATCCCTTAGAAATATAGGCTATATTTAGTGATATAACGAATTAGAAATTACTACTAAAACTTAAATAATTTGTATTTTTATATGTTTGTAACGAATAAACTCAAAAACTACTAGACCGACGTTAAAAATTCTTTGATCGTTCGAATGCTATATCATCTCTGAGTAACAAGGGGAATATTTATTGCTAGAAAAAATTAGTGATCGCTACTAATACTTAAATAATTTGAATTTTTGTATGTTTGTAAGGAATAAACTCAAAAACTACTGGACGGATTTTAAAAATGCTTTCGCCATTAGAATTTTTCATTATTCCTGAGTAACATAGACTATATTTGTTGCTCGAAAAAATTAGGGATCCCCACTAAAACTTAAATAATTTATATTTTTGTATGTTTGTAACGAATAAACTCAAAGACCACTGGACCGATTTCAAAAATGCTTCCATCATTAGAATGCTACGTTATCTCTGAGTAACATAGGCTATATCTGTTGCTTAAAAAAATTAGGGATCCCTACTAAAACTTAAATAATTTGAATTTGTGTATGTTTGTAACGAATAAACTGACAAAGTACTGGACCGATTTCAAAAATTGTTTGACCTTTAGAATGCTATATTATCCCTGAATAACATAGGCAATATTTATTGCTAGCAAAAATTAGGGATCCCTACGAAAACTTAAATAATTTGTATGTTTATATGTCTGTAACGAATAAACTCAAAAACTGCTGGATTGATTTCAAAAATTCTTTTACATTTAGAATGCCACATTATCCCTGAGTAACATAGGCTACATTTATAGCTAGAAAAAATTGGGGATCCCTACTAAAACTTAAATGATTTGTATGTTTGTATGCTTGTAACGAAGAAACTCAAAGACCACTGGACCGATTTCAATAATTCTTTTACACTTAGAATGCTACATTACCCCTGAATAACATAGGCTATATTTATTGCTAGAAAAAATTAGGGATATCTACAAAAACTTAAATAATTTGAATTTTTGTATGTTTGTAACGAATAAACTCAAAAACTGCTGGACCGATTTCAAAAATTCTTTCACTGTTATAATGCCAAATTACCGCTCAGTAATATAAGCAATATTTATTGCTAGAAAAAATTAGGGATCCCTACTAAAACTTTTAATAATTTGAATTTTTGAAGTGAAAACTTCTTTAGCCGCGGGAGTGATTTGAAACTCGATGAAACGCTAAAAAAAGCGACACTTTTTTAGCAAGATGATACCAGTCGATCAGAATTCATAGCAACAAAAATTTTGCATACAAAAAATTTTCAAATAAATATGTTAGGCAAAATTTCAGACAAAATTATTTTTTTTATTTTCTTTATTTTGGTTTGATTTCTGAACTCTGGATACCCAGAATACAGAATACAGTGTTTCCTATTATCTTCGTCTCTTCTTTGTGCGCTGTTTCGTAGGCATATGGATGGCGATGGATAGTTTGATATTATACACGGTATGCGACAACAAAATATCAATCATTTCTAACATTTATGTAAATAACAATTCACTGCACTTAAAATATTAGAAAAAATACACCTAGGCCTCGGTTTACGTCGTAGATACGTTCCAAAATTTAACGACGCATTCTGAAACAATGCAAAGTGTATTAACATTTTGTATGAAGAAAAACACTAATAAAATTTATAATTTGAGAAACATAAATAAAAGAAACTTTAATAATTTTTTTAAAACAAAATTAATATTATTATATTTTTTAATTGTAAAATAATTATTTATAACAAAAAAATTGAAGTTATTAGCTTAAAAAATAAAATCAAACAAATTAACGACGAAAAATCTACGACGCGTAGTGAAAATTGGTTTATTTTTAGGAACGACACAATGTCGAAAAAACGCAACATGTAACGACGCAACGCCAGGCCTAGGTGTATATAACACACAAATTTCTTCTCTCTTTCTAATGAGAAATTTTAATTTTCTTTTCTTATTTTGTGCGGATTTTTTTGTTTCTGTCATTTTCAAAAGAGGTATTGGGACGGTCGCGTCTAATTTCTCTGGCAGACATTCCAAATTTTGATATTGTTGTTCAATAGAAAAGAAAATATGCGAGGACAGTCGGAGTTGCAATATACCATAATAATATAAATGACAACCCGTGTTGTTACTCCACAAATAGATCTCAATGTACAATACCTAGAATCATTGTCTGTTCAGCTTTCTAAAGTGCGAGAAATATTTGCTTGTGAAAGCAGATTGGACCATAATAAATCAATTATAATTGTGGCAATTTATATTTCTCCCAACCAATCAATAAATACAATTATTGAATTTATCCACGAGAATTTGCTAAACTACACACCAGAAATTTCGCGTATTCTTAAAAAAGATTACGATAAAATTCCGATGATTTTAAGTGGGGATTTTAATGTTAATTTTGCATTGGATACAGCGCTCCCTTTTATTGAGTTCCTCAACACCAAATTAAAATTAAAAAAGTGCAGTAGTCGCACTGAATCGACAACTAGATCGAAAACAGTAATTGACGCTGTATTTCAAAGATATATTGACCAAATCCAAACCAAAGCATTCATTTCATACTTCAGTTATCATAAGCCACTCGTGTCACTTATTGAAATTCAAAGCAAAGAGTGTGAATAATAAAATGTAAAATAATTTTTAAACTTGGTACCAATATTTTAATAAATAAACCCTATAGCACAGGGTCTACATTAGCCAATATTTCTGGTATACCAGCAAAATTGGTTGCTAAAAAGCTAGTGTAGACCCTGCTGGTATACCAATTTTTCTGGTATGCCAATTCTGGTATACCAATTTTTGACATTTGCATTTAATAAAATGGCGGAAACTAAATTTTTGCGAAGTGAAATTATCAAATTGATAAGAAAAATATAGAAGGATTGATTTAAAAAAAGGGGACATGGGAAGATCTGGCCACTGAATTGAATTCGACACTTTAAAGCCAATATTTTGGCTATTTTTATTTCCTGTTCTCGGTTCAACGGCATGTCAGATACTGAATTGGTATACCAGTATTGGCTCACGTAAAAAAAAACTGGTAGTATTTTATTTCTGGTAAGCCAATTGGTATACCAGAAATATTGGCTAATGTACAACCTGTGTAACTATCCCACCTCCGATACTGTATTCATCTCATTCTCTGGCTGTTTAGTTTTCCGAAGGTTTCACTTCTACCGCGTGTGCACAGCACACATGATTTTTTTTTATGTTTGTAACGAATAGACTCAAAAACTACTAGACCGATTTCAAAAATTCTTTGATCGTTAGATTGCTATATCATCTCTGAGTAACAAGGGCTATATTTGTTGCTAGAAAAAATTAAGGATCCCTACTAAAACTTTTAATAATTTGAATTTTTATATGTTTGTAACGAATAGACTCAAAAACTACTAGACCGATTTCAAAAATTCTTTCACCGTTAGAATGCTACGTTATCCCTGAGTAACATAAGATATATTTATTGCTAGAAAAAATTAGGGATCCCTACTAAAACTTAAATAATTTGAATGTTTATATGTGGTAACGAATAAACTAAAAAAGCACTAGACCGATTTCAAAAATTCTTTGACCTTTAGAATGCTATATTATTCCTGAGTAACATAGGCGATATTTATTGCTAAAAAAAATTAGGGATCCCCACGAAAACTTAAATAATTTGTATTTTTGTATGTCTGTAACGAATAAACGCAAAAATTACTGGACCAATTTCAAAAATTCTTTGATCGTTAGATTGCTACATTATCCCTGTGTAACATAGACGATAATTATTGCTAGAAAAAATTAGGGATTCCTACTAAAACTTTTAATAATTTGAATGTTTATATGTTGGTAACGTAGAAACTCAAAGACCACTGGACCGATTTCAAAAATTCTTTTACACTTAGAATGCTAAATTACCGCTGAATAACATAGGCTATATTTATTTCTAGAAAAAGTTAGGGATCCCTACTAAAACTTAAATAATTTGAATTTTTGTATGTTTGTAACGAAAAGACTCAAAAACTACTGGACTGATTTCAAAAACTCTTTCACCGTTAGAATGCTACGTTATCTTTGAGTAACATAGGCTATATTTATTGCTTGACAAAAATAGGGATCCCTACTAAAACTTAAATAATTTGAATTTTTGTATGCTTGTAACGAAAAGATTCAAAAACTACTGTACCGATTTCAAAACTTCTTTCACCGTTAGAATGCTACATTATCCCTGTGTAACATAGGCAATATTTATTGCTAGAAAAAATTAGGGATTCCTACTAAAACTTTTAATAATTTGAATTTTTGTATGTTTGTAACGAATAGACTCAAAAACTACTGGACCGATTTCAAAAACTCTTTCACCGTTAGAATGCTACGTTATTCCTGAGTAAGATAAGATATATTTATTGCTAGAAAAAATTAGGGATCCCTACTAAAACTTAAATAATTTGAATGTTTATATGTTGGTAATGAATAAACTCAAAAAGTACTAGACCGATTCCAAAAATTCTTTGACCTTTAGAATGCTACATTATCCCTGAGTAAGATAGACGATAATTATTGCTAGAAAAAATTAGGGATCCCTACGAAAACTTAAATAATTTGTGTTTTTGTATGTCTATAACGAATAAACTCAAAAACTGCTGGACCGGTTTCAAAAATTCTTTCACCGTTATAATGCCAAATTACCCCTCAGTAATATAGGCAATATTTATTGCTAGAAAAAATTAGGGATCCCTACTAAAACTTAAATAATTTGTATTTTTGTGTGACTGTAACGAATAAACTCAAAAACTACTGGAATGGTGTCAAAAATTCTTTTACACTTAGAATGCCACATTATCCCTGAGTAACATACGCTATATTTATTTCTAGAAAAAGTTAGGGATCGCTACTAAAACTTAAATAATTTGAATTTTTGTATGTTTGTAACGAAAAGACTCAAAAACTACTGGACCGATTTCAAAAATTCTTTTACCGTTAGAATGCTACGTTATCTTTGAGGTACATAGGCTATATTTATTGCTTGACAAAATTAGGGATCCCTACTAAAACTTAAATAATTTGAATTTTTGTATGTTTGTAACGAAAAGACTCAAAAACTACTGTACCGATTTCAAAAACTCTTTCACCGTTAGAATGCTACATTATCCCTGTGTAACATAGGCAATATTTATTGCTAGAAAAAATTAGGGATCCCTACTAAAACTTTTAATAATTTGAATTCTTATATGTTTGTAACGAATAAACTCAAAAACTACTAGACCGATTTCAAAAATTCTTTGATCGTTAGATTGCTACATTATCCCTGTGTAACATAGACGATAATTATTGCTAGAAAAAATTAGGGATTCCTACTAAAACTTTTAATAATTTGAATGTTTATATGTTGGTAGCGAAGAAACTCAAAGACCACTGGACCGATTTCAAAAATTCTTTTACACTTAGAATGCTACATTACCCCTGAATAACATAGGCTATATTTATTTCTAGAAAATTTAGGGATCGCTACTAAAACTTAAATAATTTGAATTTTTGTATGTTTGTAACGAAAAGACTCAAAAACTACTGGACCGATTTCAAAAATTCTTTCACCGTTAGAATGCTACATTATCCCTGTGTAACATAGGAAATATTTATTGCTAGAAAAAATTAGGGATCCCTACTAAAACTTTTAATAATTTGAATTTTTGTATGTTTGTAACGAATAGACACAAAAACTACTGGACCGATTTCAAACACTCTTTCACCGTTAGAATGCTACGTTATCTTTGAGGTACATAGGCTATATTTATTGCTTGACAAAATTAGGGATCCGTACTAAAACTTAAATAATTTGAATTTTTGTATGTTTGTAACGAAAAGACCCAAAAACTACTGTACCGATTTCAAAAACTCTTTCACCGTTAGAATGCTACATTATCCCTGTGTAACATAGGCAATATTTATTGCTAGAAAAAATTAGGGATCCCTACTAAAACTTTTAATAATTTTAATTCTTATATGTTTGTAACGAATAGACTCAAAAACTACTAGACCCATTTCAAAAATTCTTTGTTCGTTAGATTGCTACATTATCCCTGTGTAACATAGGCTATATTTATTGCTAGAAAAAATTAGGGATCCCTACTAAAACTTAAATAATTTGTATGTTCATATGTTTGTAACGAATAAACTCAAAAACTACTGGACCGATTTCAAAAATTGTTTCACCTTTAGAATTCTAAATTATCCCTGAGAAATACAGGCTATATTTAGTGATAGAACAAATTAGAAATCACTTCTAAAACTTAAATAATTTGTATTTTTATGTGTTTGTAAAAAATAAACTCAAAAACTACTAGACCGACATTAAAAATTCTTTGATCCTTCGAATGCTATATCATCTCTGAGTAACAAGCGGAATATTTATTGCTAGAAAAAATTAGTGATCGCTACTAAAACTTAAATAATTTGAATTTTTGTATATTTGTAAGGAATAAACTCAAAAACTACTGGACGGATTTTAAAAATGCATTCGCCATTAGAATTTTTCATTATCCCTGAGTAACATAGACTATATTTGTTGCTCGAAAAAATTAGGGATCCCCACTAAAACTTAAATAATTTATATTTTTGTATGTTTGTAACGAATAAACTCAAAGACCACTGGACCGATTTCAAAAATGCTTTCACCATTAGAATGCTACGTTATCTCTGAGTAACATAGGCTATATCTATTGCTTGAAAAAATTAGGGATCCCTACTAAAACTTAAATAATTTGAATTTTTGTATGTTTGTAACGAATAAACTGAAAAAGTACTGGACCGATTTCAAAAATTCTTTGACCTTTAGAATGCTATATTATCCCTGGATAACAGAGGCAATATTTATTGCTAGCAAAAATTAGGGATCCCTACGAAAACTTAAATAATTTGTATGTTTATATGTCTGTAACGAATAAACTCAAAAACTGGTGGATTGATTTCAAAAATTCTTTTACACTTAGAATGCTACATTACCCCTGAATAATATAGGCTATATTTATTGATAGAAAAAATTAGGGATCTCTACAAAAACTTAAATTATTTGAATTTTTGTATGTTTGTAACGAATAAACTCAAAAACTGCTGGACCGGTTTCAAAAATTCTTTCACCGTTATAATGCCAAATTACCCCTCAGTAATATAGGCAAAATTTATTGGTAGAAAAAATTAGGGATCCCTACCAAAACTTTTAATAATTTGAATTTTTTTATGTTTGTAACGAATAGACTCAAAAACTACTAGACCGATTTCAAAAATTCTTTGATCGTTAGATTGCTATATCATCTCTGAGTAACAAGGGCTATATTTGTTGCTAGAAAAAATTAAGGATCCCTACTAAAACTTTTAATAATTTGAATTTTTATATGTTTGTAACGAATAGACTCAAAAACTGCTAGACCGATTTCAAAAATTCATTGATCGTTAGATTGCTATATCATCTCTGAGTAACAAGTGCTATATTTATTGCTAGAAAAAATTAGGGATCCCTACTAAAACTTTTATTAATTTGAATTTTTATATGTTTGTGACGAATAGACTCAAAAACTACTAGACCGATTTCAAAAATTCTTTCACCGTTAGAATGCTACGTTATTCCTGAGTAACATAAGATATATTTATTGGTAGAAAAAATTAGGGATCCCTACTAAAACTTAATTAATTTGAATGTTTATATGTGGTAACGAATAAACTAAAAAAGCACTAGACCGATTTCAAAAATTCTTTGAACTTTAGAATGCTACATTATCCCTGAAAAACCTAGGCGATATTTATTGCTAGAAAAAATTGGGGATCCCCACGAAAACTTAAATAATTTGAATTTTTGTATGTCTGTAACGAATAAACGCAAAAACTACTGGAATGGTGTCAAAAATTCTTTTACACTTAGAATGCCACATTATCCCTGAGTAACATACGCTATATTTATTTCTAGAAAAGTTAGGGATCGCTACTAAAACTTAAATAATTTGAATTTTTGTATGTTTGTAACGAAAAGACTCAAAAACTACTGGACCGATTTCAAAAATTCTTTTACCGTTAGAATGCTACGTTATCTTTGAGGTACATAGGCTATATTTATTGCTTGACAAAATTAGGGATCCCTACTAAAACTTAAATAATTTGAATTTTTGTATGTTTGTAACGAAAAGACTCAAAAACTACTGTACCGATTTCAAAAACTCTTTCACCGTTAGAATGCTACATTATCCCTGTGTAACATAGGCAATATTTATTGCTAGAAAAAATTAGGGATCCCTACTAAAGCTTTTAATAATTTGAATTTTTGTATGTTTGTAACGAATAGACTCAAAAACTACTGGACCGATTTCAAAAACTCTTTCACCGTTAGAATGCTACGTTATTCCTGAGTAACATAAGATATATTTATTGCTAGAAAAAATTAGGGATCCCTACTAAAACTTAAATAATTTGAATGTTTATATGTTGGTAACCAATAAACTCAAAAAGTACTAGACCGATTTTAAAAATTCTTTGACCTTTAGAATGCTACATTATCCCTGAGTAACATAGACGATAATTATTGCTAGAAAAAGTTAGGGATCCCTACGAAAACTTAATAATTTGTGTTTTTGTATGTCTGTAACGAATAAACGCAAAAATTACTGGACGAATTTCAAAACTTCTTTTACCATTAGAATACTACATTATCCATTAGTAACATAGGCTATATTTATTGCTAGAAAAAATTAGGGATCTCTACTAAAATTTAAATAATTTGTATGTTCGTATGTTTGTAACGAATAAACTCAAAAACTACTGGACCGATTTCAAAAATTGTTTCACCTTTAGAATTCTAAATTATCCCTGAGAAATATAGGCTATATTTAGTGATAGAACAAATTAGAAATCACTACTAAAACTTAAATAATTTGTATTTTTATATGTTTGTAACGAATAAACTCAAAAACTACTGGACCGACATTAAAAATTCTTTGATCGTTCGAATGCTATATCATCTCTGAGTAACAAGGGGAATATTTATTGCTAGAAAAAATTAGTGATCGCTACTAAAACTTAAATAATTTGAATTTTTGTATGTTTGCAAGGAATAACCTCAAAAACTACTGGACGGATTTTAAAAATGCATTCGCCATTAGAATTCTTCATTATCCCTGAGTAACATAGACTATAATTGCTGCTCGAAAAAATTAGGGATCCCCACTAAAACTTAAATAATTTATATTTTTGTATGTTTGTAACGAATAAACTAAAAGACCACTGGACCGATTTCAAAAATTCTTTTACCATTGGAAAGCTACATTATCCCTGAATAACATAGGCAATATTTATTGGTACAAAAAATTAGGGATCCCTACTAAAACTTTTAACAATTTGAATTTTTGTATGTTTGTAACGAAAAGACTCAAAAACTACTAGAGCGATTTCAAAGATTCTTTCACCATTAGAATGCTACGTTATCTCTGAGTAACATAGGCTATATTTATTGCTAGAAAAAATTAGGGATCCCTACTAAAACTTAAATAATTTGTATGTTCATATGTTTGTAACGAATAAACTCAAAAACTACTGGACCGATTTCAAAAATTGTTTCACCTTTAGAATTCTAAATTATCCCTGAGAAATACAGGCTATATTTAGTGATAGAACAAATTAGAAATCACTTCTAAAACTTAAATAATTTGTATTTTTATGTGTTTGTAAAAAATAAACTCAAAAACTACTAGACCGACATTAAAAATTCTTTGATCGTTCGAATGCTATATCATCTCTGAGTAACAAGGGGAATATTTATTGCTAGAAAAAATTAGTGATCGCTACTAAAACTTAAATAATTTGAATTTTTGTATGTTTGTAAGGAATAAATTCAAAAACTACTGGACGGATTTTAAAAATGCATTCGCTATTAGAATTTTTCATTATCCCTGAGTAACATAGGCTATATCTATTGCTTGAAAAAATTAGGGATCCCTACTAAAACTTAAATAATTTGAATTTTTGTATGTTTGTAACGAATAAACTGAAAAAGTACTGGACCGATTTCAAAAATTCTTTGACCTTTAGAATGCTATATTATCCCTGAATAACATAGGCAATATTTATTGCTAGCAAAAATTATGGATCCCTACGCAAACTTAAATAATTGGAATGTTTATATGTCTGTAACGAATAAACTCAAAAACTAGTGGATTGATTTCAAAAATTCTTTTACCATTAGAATGCCACATTATCCCTGAGTAATATAGGCTACATTTATAGCTAGAATAAATTGGGGATCCCTACTAAAACTTAAATAATTTGTATGTTTGTATGCTTATAACGAAGAAACTCGAAGACTACTGGACCGATTTCAAAAATTCTTTTACACTTAGAATGCTACATTACCCCTGAATAACATAGGCTATATTTATTGATAGAAAAAATTAGGGATCTCTACAAAAACTTAAATTATTTGAATTTTTGTATGTTTGTAACGAATAAACTCAAAAACTGCTGCACCGGTTTCAAAAATTCTTTCACCGTTATAATGCCAAATTACCCCTCAGTAATATAGGCAATATTTATTGCTAGAAAAAATTAGGGATCCCTACCAAACTTTTAATAATTTGAATTTTTTTATGTTTGTAACGAATAGACTCAAAAACTACTAGACCGATTTCAAAAATTCTTTGATCGTTAGATTGCTATATCATCTCTGAGTAACAAGGGCTATATTTGTTGCTAGAAAAAATTAAGGATCCCTACTAAAACTTTTAATAATTTGAATTTTTATATGTTTGTAACGAATAGACTCAAAAACTGCTAGACCGATTTCAAAAATTCATTGATCGTTAGATTGCTATATCATCTCTGAGTAACATTGGCTATATTTATTGCTAGAAAAAATTAGGGATCCCTACTAAAACTTTTATTAATTTGAATTTTTATATGTTTGTAACGAATAGACTCAAAAACTACTAGACCGATTTCAAAAATTCATTGATCGTTAGATTGCTATATCATCTCTGTGTAACAAGAAAAAATTAGGGATCCCTACTAAAACTTTTATTAATTTGAATTTTTATATGTTTGTAACGAATAGACTCAAAAACTACTAGACCGATTTCAAAAATTCTTTCACCTTTAGAATGCTACGTTATCCCTGAGTAACATAAGATATATTTATTGGTAGAAAAAATTACGGATCCCTACTAAAACTTAAATAATTTGAATGTTTATATGTGGTAACGAATAAACTAAAAAAGCACTGGACCGATTTCAAAAATTCTTTGACCTTTAGAATGCTACATTATCCCTGAGTAACCTAGGCGATATTTATTGCTAGAAAAAATTGGGGATCCCCACGAAAACTTAAATAATTTGTATTTTTGTGTGACTGTAACGAATAAACTCAAAAACTACTGGAATGGTGTCAAAAATTCTTTTACACTTAGAATGCCACATTATCCCTGAGTAACATACGCTATATTTATTTCTAGAGAAAGTTAGGGATCGCTACTAAAACTTAAATAATTTGTATTTTTGTATGTCTGTAACGAATAAACGCAAAAATTACTGGACCAATTTCAAAAATTCTTTTACACTTAGAATGCTACATTATCCCTGGGTAACATAGGCTATATTTACTGCTAGAAAAAATTAGGGATCCCTACTAAAACTTAAATAATTTGTATTTTTGTGTGACTGTAACGAATAAACTCAAAAACTACTGGAATGGTGTCAAAAATTCTTTTACACTTAGAATGCCACATTATCCCTGAGTAACATACGCTATATTTATTTCTAGAGAAAGTTAGGGATCGCTACTAAAACTTAAATAATTTGAATTTTTGTATGTTTGTAACGAAAAGACTCAAAAACTACTGGACCGATTTCAAAAATTCTTTCCCCGTTAGAATGCTACGTTATCTTTGAGGTACATAGGCTATATTTATTGCTTGACAAAATTAGGGATCCCTACTAAAACTTAAATAATTTGAATTTTTGTATCTTTGTAACGAAAAGACTCAAAAACTACTGTACCGATTTCAAAAATTCTTTTACCGTTAGAATGCTACATTATCCCTGTGTAACATAGGCAACATTTATTGCTAGAAAAAATTAGGGATCCCTACTAAAACTTTTAATAGTTTGAATTTTTGTATGTTTGTAACGAATCGGCTCAAAAACTACTGGACCGATTTCAAAAACTCTATCACCGTTAGAATGCTACGTTATCCCTGAGTAACATAAGATATATTTATTGCTAGAAAAAATTAGGGATCCCTACTAAAACTTAAATAATTTGAATGTTTATATGTTCGTAACGAATAAACTCAAAAAGTAGTGGACCGATTTCAAAAATTCTTTGACCTTTAGAATGCTACATTATCCCTGAGTAACATAGACGATAATTATTGCTAGAAAAAATTAGGGATCCCTACGAAAACTTAAATAATTTGTATTTTTGTATGTCTGTAACGAATAAACGCAAAAATTACTGGACCAATTTCAAAACTTCTTTTACCATTAGAATACTACATTATCCCTGAGTAACATAGGCTATATTTATTGCTAGGAAAAATTAGGGATCCCTACTAAAACTTAAATAATTTGTATGTTCATATGTTTGTAACGAATAAACTCAAAAACGACTGGACCGATTTCAAAAATTGTTTCACCTTTAGAATTCTAAATTATCCCTGAGAAATATAGGCTATATTTAGTGATATAACGAATTAGAAATCACTACTAAAACTTAAATAATTTGTATTTTTATATGCTTGTAACGAATAAACTCAAAAACTACTAGACCGACGTTAAAAATTCTTTGATCGTTCGAATGCTATATCATCTCTGAGTAACAAGGGGAATATTTATTGCTAGAAAAAATTAGTGATCGCTACTAAAACTTAAATAATTTGAATTTTTGTATGTTTGTAAGGAATAACCTCAAAAACTACTGGACGGATTTTAAAAATGCATTCGCCATTAGAATTCTTCATTATCCCTGAGTAACATAGACTATATTTGTTGCTCGAAAAAATTAGGGATCCCCACTAAAATTTAAATAATTTATATTTTTGTATGTTTGTAACGAATAAACTCAAAGACCACTGGACCGATTTCAAAAATTCTTTCACCATTAGAATGCTACGTTATCTCTGAGTAACATAGGCTATATTTATTCCTTGAAAAAATTAGGGATCCCGACTAAAACTTAAATAATTTGAATTTTTGTATGTTTGTAACGAATAAACTGAAAAAGCACTGGACCGATTTCAAAAATTCTTTGACCTTTAGAATGCTATATTATCCCTGAATAACATAGGCAATATTTATTGCTAGCAAAAATTAGGGATCCCTACGAAAACTTAAATAATTTGTATGTTTATATGTCTGTAACGAATAAACTCAAAAACTACTGGATTGATTTCAAAAATTCTTTTACAATTAGAATGCCACATTATCCCTGAGTAACATAGGCTACATTTATTGCTAGAAAAATTGGGGATCCCTACTAAATCTTAAATAATTTGTATGTTTGTATGCTTGTAACGAAGAAACTCAAAGACCACTGGACCGATTTCAAAAATTCTTTTACACTTAGAATGCTACATTACCCCTGAATAACATAGGCTATATTTATTGCTAGAAAAAAATTAGGGATCTCTACAAAAACTTGAATTATTTGAATTTTTGTATGTTTGTAACGAATAAACTCAAAAACTGCTGGACCGATTTCAAAAATTCTTTCACCTTTATAATGCCAAATTACCCCTCAGTAATATAGGCAATATTTATTGCTAGAAAAAATTAGGAATCCCTACTAAAACTTTTAATAATTTGAATTTTTATATGTTTGTAACGAATAGACTCAAAAACTACTAGACCGATTTCAAAAATTCTTTGATGGTTAGATTGCTATATCATCTCTGAGTAACAAGGGCTATATTTGTTGCTAGAAAAAATTAAGGTTCCCTACTAAAACTTTTAATAATTTGAATTTTTATATGTTTGTAACGAATAGACTCAAAAACTGCTAGACCGATTTCAAAAATTCATTGATCGTTAGATTGCTATATCATCTCTGAGTAACAAGGGCTATATTTATTGCTAGAAAAAATTAGGGATCCCTACTAAAACTTTTATTAATTTGAATTTTTATATGTTTGTAACGAATAGACTCAAAAACTACTAGACCGATTTCAAAAATTCTTTCACCCTTAGAATGCTACGTTATCCCTGAGTAACATAAGATATATTTATTGGTAGAAAAAATTAGGGATCCCTACTAAAACTTAAATAATTGGAATGTTTATATGTGGTAACGAATAAACTAAAAAAGCACTAGACCGATTTCAAAAATTCTTTGACCTTTAGAATGCTACATTATCCCTGAGTAACCTAGGCGATATTTATTGCTAGAAAAAATTGGGGATCCCAACGAAAACTTAAATAATTTGTATTTTTGTATGTCTGTAACGAATAAACGCAAAAATTACTGGACCAATTTCAAAAATTCTTTTACACTTAGAATGCTACATTATCCCTGGGTAACATAGGCTATATTTACTGCTAGAAAAAATTAGGGATCCCTACTAAAACTTAAATAATTTGTATTTTTGTGTGACTGTAACGAATAAACTCAAAAACTACTGGAATGGTGTCAAAAATTCTTTCACCGTTATAATGCCAAATTACCCCTCAGTAATATAGGCAATATTTATTGCTAGAAAAAATTAGGAATCCCTACTAAAACTTTTAATAATTTGAATTTTTATATGTTTGTAACGAATAGACTCAAAAACTACTAGACCGATTTCAAAAATTCTTTCCCCGTTAGAATGCTACGTTATCTTTGAGGTACATAGGCTATATTTATTGCTTGACAAAATTAGGGATCCCTACTAAAACTTAAATAATTTGAATTTTTGTATCTTTGTAACGAAAAGACTCAAAAACTACTGTACCGATTTCAAAAATTCTTTTACCGTTAGAATGCTACATTATCCCTGTGTAACATAGGCAATATTTATTGCTAGAAAAAATTAGAGATGCCTACTAAAACTTTTAATAGTTTGAATTTTTGTATGTTTGTAACGAATAGGCTCAAAAACTACTGGACCGATTTCAAAAACTCTATCACCGTTAGAATACTACATTATCCCTGAGTAACATAGGCTATATTTATTGCTAGGAAAAATTAGGGATCCCTACTAAAACTTAAATAATTTGTATGTTCATATGTTTGTAACGAATAAACTCAAAAACCACTGGACCGATTTCAAAAATTGTTTCACCTTTAGAATTCTAAATTATCCCTGAGAAATATAGGCTATATTTAGTGATATAACGAATTAGAAATCACTACTAAAACTTAAATAATTTGTATTTTTATATGTTTGTAACGAATAAACTCAAAAACTCCTAGACCGACGTTAAAAATTCTTTGATCGTTCGAATGCTATATCATCTCTGAGTAACAAGGGGAATATTTATTGCTAGAAAAAATTAGTGATCGCTACTAAAACTTAAATAATTTGAATTTTTGTATGTTTGTAAGGAATAACCTCAAAAACTACTGGACGGATTTTAAAAATGCATTCGCCATTAGAATTCTTCATTATCCCTGAGTAACATAGACTATATTTGTTGCTCGAAAAAATTAGGGATCCCCACTAAAATTTAAATAATTTATATTTTTGTATGTTTGTAACGAATAAACTCAAAGACCACTGGACCGATTTCAAAAATTCTTTCACCATTAGAATGCTACGTTATCTCTGAGTAACATAGGCTATATTTATTCCTTGAAAAAATTAGGGATCCCGACTAAAACTTAAATAATTTGAATTTTTGTATGTTTGTAACGAATAAACTGAAAAAGCACTGGACCGATTTCAAAAATTCTTTGACCTTTAGAATGCTATATTATCCCTGAATAACATAGGCAATATTTATTGCTAGCAAAAATTAGGGATCCCTACGAAAACTTAAATAATTTGTATGTTTATATGTCTGTAACGAATAAACTCAAAAACTACTGGATTGATTTCAAAAATTCTTTTACAATTAGAATGCCACATTATCCCTGAGTAACATAGGCTACATTTATTGCTAGAAAAATTGGGGATCCCTACTAAATCTTAAATAATTTGTATGTTTGTATGCTTGTAACGAAGAAACTCAAAGACCACTGGACCGATTTCAAAAATTCTTTTACACTTAGAATGCTACATTACCCCTGAATAACATAGGCTATATTTATTGCTAGAAAAAAATTAGGGATCTCTACAAAAACTTAAATTATTTGAATTTTTGTATGTTTGTAACGAATAAACTCAAAAACTGCTGGACCGATTTCAAAAATTCTTTCACCGTTATAATGCCAAATTACCCCTCAGTAATATAGGCAATATTTATTGCTAGAAAAAATTAGGAATCCCTACTAAAACTTTTAATAATTTGAATTTTTATATGTTTGTAACGAATAGACTCAAAAACTACTAGACCGATTTCAAAAATTCTTTGATGGTTAGATTGCTATATCATCTCTGAGTAACAAGGGCTATATGTGTTGCTAGAAAAAATTAAGGATCCCTACTAAAACTTTTAATAATTTGAATTTTTATATGTTTGTAACGAATAGACTCAAAAACTGCTAGACCGATTTCAAAAATTCATTGATCGTTAGATTGCTATATCATCTCTGAGTAACAAGGGCTATATTTATTGCTAGAAAAAATTAGGGATCCCTACTAAAACTTTTATTAATTTGAATTTTTATATGTTTGTAACGAATAGACTCAAAAACTACTAGACCGATTTCAAAAATTCTTTCACCCTTAGAATGCTACGTTATCCCTGAGTAACATAAGATATATTTATTGGTAGAAAAAATTAGGGATCCCTACTAAAACTTAAATAATTGGAATGTTTATATGTGGTAACGAATAAACTAAAAAAGCACTAGACCGATTTCAAAAATTCTTTGACCTTTAGAATGCTACATTATCCCTGAGTAACCTAGGCGATATTTATTGCTAGAAAAAATTGGGGATCCCAACGAAAACTTAAATAATTTGTATTTTTGTATGTCTGTAACGAATAAACGCAAAAATTACTGGACCAATTTCAAAAATTCTTTTACACTTAGAATGCTACATTATCCCTGAGTAACATAGGCTATATTTACTGCTAGAAAAAATTAGGGATCCCTACTAAAACTTATATAATTTGTATTTTTGTGTGACTGTAACGAATAAACTCAAAAACTACTGGAATGGTGTCAAAAATTCTTTTACACTTAGAATGCCACATTATCCCTGAGTAACATACGCTATATTTATTTCTAGAGAAAGTTAGGGATCGCTACTAAAACTTAAATAATTTGAATTTTTGTGTGTTTGTAACGAAAAGACTCAAAAACTACTGGACCGATTTCAAAAACTCTTTCACCGTTAGAATGCTACGTTATCCCTGAGTAACATAAGATATATTTATTGCTAGAAAAAATTAGGGATCCCTACTAAAACTTAAATAATTTGAATGTTTATATGTTGGTAACGAATAAACTCAAAAAGTAGTGGACCGATTTCAAAAATTCTTTGACCTTTAGAATGCTATATTATCCCTGAGTAACATAGACGATAATTATTGCTAGAAAAAATTAGGGATCCCTACGAAAACTTAAATAATTTGTATTTTTGTATGTCTGTAACGAATAAACGCAAAAATTACTGGACCAATTTCAAAACTTCTTTTACCATTAGAATACTACATTATCCCTGAGTAACATAGGCTATATTTATTGCTAGGAAAAATTAGGGATCCCTACTAAAACTTAAATAATTTGTATGTTCATATGTTTGTAACGAATAAACTCAAAATCTACTGGACCGATTTCAAAAATTGTTTCACCTTTAGAATTCTAAATTATCCCTGAGAAATTAGGCTATATTTAGTGATATAACGAATAAGAAATCACTACTAAAACTTAAATAATTTGAATTTTTATATGTTTGTAAGGAATAGACTCAAAAACTACTAGACCGATTTCAAAAATTCTTTGATGGTTAGATTGCTATATCATCTCTGAGTAACAAGGGCTATATTTGTTGCTAGAAAAAATTAAGGTTCCCTACTAAAACTTTTAATAATTTGAATTTTTATATGTTTGTAACGAATAGACTCAAAAACTGCTAGACCGATTTCAAAAATTCATTGATCGTTAGATTGCTATATCATCTCTGAGTAACAAGGGCTATATTTATTGCTAGAAAAAATTAGGGATCCCTACTAAAACTTTTATTAATTTGAATTTTTATATGTTTGTAACGAATAGACTCAAAAACTACTAGACCGATTTCAAAAATTCTTTCACCCTTAGAATGCTACGTTATCCCTGAGTAACATAAGATATATTTATTGGTAGAAAAAATTAGGGATCCCTACTAAAACTTAAATAATTGGAATGTTTATATGTGGTAACGAATAAACTAAAAAAGCACTAGACCGATTTCAAAAATTCTTTGACCTTTAGAATGCTACATTATCCCTGAGTAACCTAGGCGATATTTATTGCTAGAAAAAATTGGGGATCCCAACGAAAACTTAAATAATTTGTATTTTTGTATGTCTGTAACGAATAAACGCAAAAATTACTGGACCAATTTCAAAAATTCTTTTACACTTAGAATGCTACATTATCCCTGGGTAACATAGGCTATATTTACTGCTAGAAAAAATTAGGGATCCCTACTAAAACTTAAATAATTTGTATTTTTGTGTGACTGTAACGAATAAACTCAAAAACTACTGGAATGGTGTCAAAAATTCTTTTACACTTAGAATGCCACATTATCCCTGAGTAACATACGCTATATTTATTTCTAGAGAAAGTTAGGGATCGCTACTAAAACTTAAATAATTTGAATTTTTGTATGTTTGTAACGAAAAGACTCAAAAACTACTGGACCGATTTCAAAAATTCTTTCCCCGTTAGAATGCTACGTTATCTTTGAGGTACATAGGCTATATTTATTGCTTGACAAAATTAGGGATCCCTACTAAAACTTAAATAATTTGAATTTTTGTATCTTTGTAACGAAAAGACTCAAAAACTACTGTACCGATTTCAAAAATTCTTTTACCGTTAGAATGCTACATTATCCCTGTGTAACATAGGCAATATTTATTGCTAGAAAAAATTAGAGATCCCTACTAAAACTTTTAATAGTTTGAATTTTTGTATGTTTGTAACGAATAGGCTCCAAAACTACTGGACCGATTTCAAAAACTCTATCACCGTTAGAATGCTACGTTATCCCTAAGTAACATAAGATATATTTATTGCTAGAAAAAATTAGGGATCCCTACTAAAACTTAAATAATTTGAATGTTTATATGTTCGTAACGAATAAACTCAAAAAGTAGTGGACCGATTTCAAAAATTCTTTGACCTTTAGAATGCTACATTATCCCTGAGTAACATAGACGATAATTATTGCTAGAAAAAATTAGGGATCCCTACGAAAACTTAAATAATTTGTATTTTTGTATGTCTGTAACGAATAAACGCAAAAATTACTGGACCAATTTCAAAACTTCTTTTACCATTAGAATACTACATTATCCCTGAGTAACATAGGCTATATTTATTGCTAGGAAAAATTAGGGATCCCTACTAAAACTTAAATAATTTGTATGTTCATATGTTTGTAACGAATAAACTCAAAAACCACTGGACCGATTTCAAAAATTGTTTCACCTTTAGAATTCTAAATTATCCCTGAGAAATATAGGCTATATTTAGTGATATAACGAATTAGAAATCACTACTAAAACTTAAATAATTTGTATTTTTATATGTTTGTAACGAATAAACTCAAAAACTACTAGACCGACGTTAAAAATTCTTTGATCGTTCGAATGCTATATCATCTCTGAGTAACAAGGGGAATATTTATTGCTAGAAAAAATTAGTGATCGCTACTAAAACTTAAATAATTTGAATTTTTGTATGTTTGTAAGGAATAACCTCAAAAACTACTGGACGGATTTTAAAAATGCATTCGCCATTAGAATTCTTCATTATCCCTGAGTAACACAGACTATATTTGTTGCTCGAAAAAATTAGGGATCCCCACTAAAACTTAAATAATTTATATTTTTGTATGTTTGTAACGAATAAACTCAAAGACCACTGGACCGATTTCAAAAATTCTTTCACCATTAGAATGCTACGTTATCTCTGAGTAACATAGGCTATATTTATTCCTTGAAAAAATTAGGGATCCCGACTAAACCTTAAATAATTTGAATTTTTGTATGTTTGTAACGAATAAACTGAAAAAGCACTGGACCGATTTCAAAAATTCTTTGACCTTTAGAATGCTATATTATCCCTGAATAACATAGGCAATATTTATTGCTAGCAAAAATTAGGGATCCCTACGAAAACTTAAATAATTTGTATGTTTATATGTCTGTAACGAATAAACTCAAAAACTACTGGATTGATTTCAAAAATTCTTTTACAATTAGAATGCCACATTATCCCTGAGTAACATAGGCTACATTTATTGCTAGAAAAAAATTAGGGATCTCTACAAAAACTTAAATTATTTGAATTTTTGTATGTTTGTAACGAATAAACTCAAAAACTGCTGGACCGTTTTCAAATATTCTTTCACCGTTATAATGCCAAATTACCCCTCAGTAATATAGGCAATATTTATTGCTAGAAAAAATTAGGAATCCCTACTAAAACTTTCAATAATTTGAATTTTTATATGTTTGTAACGAATAGACTCAAAAACTACTAGATCGATTTCAAAAATTCCTTGATGGTTAGATTGCTATATCATCTCTGAGTAACAAGGGCTATATGTGTTGCTAGAAAAAATTAAGGATCCCTACTAAAACTTTTAATAATTTGAATTTTTATATGTTTGTAACGAATAGACTCAAAAACTGCTAGACCGATTTCAAAAATTCATTGATCGTTAGATTGCTATATCATCTCTGAGTAACAAGGGCTATATTTATTGGTAGAAAAAATTAGGGATCCCTACTAAAACTTTTATTAATTTGAATTTTTATATGTTTGTAACGAATAGACTCAAAAACTACTAGACCGATTTCAAAAATTCTTTCACCCTTAGAATGCTACGTTATCCCTGAGTAACATAAGATATATTTATTGGTAGAAAAAATTAGGGATCCCTACTAAAACTTAAATAATTGGAATGTTTATATGTGGTAACGAATAAACTAAAAAAGCACTAGACCGATTTCAAAAATTCTTTGACCTTTAGAATGCTACATTATCCCTGAGTAACCTAGGCGATATTTATTGCTAGAAAAAATTGGGGATCCCAACGAAAACTTAAATAATTTGTATTTTTGTATGTCTGTAACGAATAAACGCAAAAATTACTGGACCAATTTCAAAAATTCTTTTACACTTAGAATGCTACATTATCCCTGAGTAACATAGGCTATATTTACTGCTAGAAAAAATTAGGAATCCCTACTAAAACTTATATAATTTGTATTTTTGTGTGACTGTAACGAATAAACTCAAAAACTACTGGAATGGTGTCAAAAATTCTTTTACACTTAGAATACCACATTATCCCTGAGTAACATACGCTATATTTATTTCTAGAGAAAGTTAGGGATCGCTACTAAAACTTAAATAATTTGAATTTTTGTATGTTTGTAACGAAAAGACTCAAAAACTACTGGACCGATTTCAAAAACTCTTTCACCGTTAGAATGCTACGTTATCCCTGAGTAACATAAGATATATTTATTGCTAGAAAAAATTAGGGATCCCTACTAAAACTTAAATAATTTGAATGTTTATATGTTGGTAACGAATAAACTCAAAAAGTAGTGGACCGATTTCAAAAATTCTTTGACCTTTAGAATGCTATATTATCCCTGAGTAACACAGACGATAATTATTGCTAGAAAAAATTAGGGATCCCTACGAAAACTTAAATAATTTGTATTTTTGTATGTCTGTAACGAATAAACGCAAAAATTACTGGACCAATTTCAAAACTTCTTTTACCATTAGAATACTACATTATCCCTGAGTAACATAGGCTATATTTATTGCTAGGAAAAATTAGGGATCCCTACTAAAACTTAAATAATTTGTATGTTCATATGTTTGTAACGAATAAACTCAAAAACTACTGGACCGATTTCAAAAATTGTTTCACCTTTAGAATTCTAAATTATCCCTGAGAAATTAGGCTATATTTAGTGATATAACGAATAAGAAATCACTACTAAAACTTAAATAATTTGTATTTTTATATGTTTGTAACGAATAAACTCAAAAACTACTAGACCGACGTTAAAAATTCTTTGATCGTTCGAATGCTATATCATCTCTGAGTAACAAGGGGAATATTTATTGCTAGAAAAAATTAGTGATCGCTACTAAAACTTAAATAATTAGAATTTTTGTATGTTTGTAAGGAATAACCTCAAAAACTACTGGACGGATTTTAAAAATGCATTCGCCATTAGAATTCTTCATTATCCCTGAGTAAAATAGGCTACATTTATAGCTAGAATAAATTGGGGATCCCTACTAAAATTTAAATAATTTGTATGTTTGTATGCTTATAACGAAGAAACTCAAAGACCACTGGACCGATTTCAAAAATTCTTTTACACTTAGAATGCTACATTACGCCTGAATAACATAGGCTAAATTTATTGATAGAAAAAATTAGGGATCTCTACAAAAACTTAAATTATTTGAATTTTTATATGTTTGTAACGAATAAACTCAAAAACTGCTGGACCAGTTTCAAAAATTCTTTCACCGTTATAATGCCAAATTACCCCTCAGTAATATAGGCAATATTTATTGCTAGAAAAAATTAGGGATCCCTACCAAAACTTTTAATAATTTGAATTTTTTTATGTTTGTAACGAATAGACTCAAAAACTACTAGACCGATTTCAAAAATTCTTTGATCGTTAGATTGCTATATCATCTCTGAGTAACAAGGGCTATATTTGTTGCTAGAAAAAATTAAGGATCCCTACTAAAACTTTTAATAATTTGAATTTTTATATGTTTGTAACCAATAGACTCTAAAACTGCTAGACCGATTTCAAAAATTCATTGATCGTTAGATTGCTATATCATCTCTGTGTAACAAGAAAAAATTAGGGATCCCTACTAAAACTTTTATTAATTTGAATTTTTATATGTTTGTAACGAATAGACTCAAAAACTACTAGACCGATTTCAAAAATTCTTTCACCGTTAGAATGCTACGTTATCCCTGAGTAACATAAGATATATTTATTGGTAGAAAAAATTACGGATCCCTACTAAAACTTAAATAATTTGAATGTTTATATGTGGTAACGAATAAACTAAAAAAGCACTAGACCAATTTCAAAAATTCTTTGACCTTTAGAATGCTACATTATCCCTGAGTAACCTAGGCGATATTTATTGCTAGAAAAAATTGGGGATCCCCACGAAAACTTAAATAATTTGTATTTTTGTGTGACTGTAACGAATAAACTCAAAAACTACTGGAATGGTGTCAAAAATTCTTTTACACTTAGAATGCCATATTATCCCTGAGTAACATACGCTATACTTATTTCTAGAGAAAGTTAGGGATCGCTACTAAAACTTAAATAATTTGTATTTTTGTATGTCTGTAACGAATAAACGCAAAAATTACTTTACCAATTTCAAAAATTCTTTTACACTTAGAATGCTACATTATCCCTGAGTAACATAGGCTATATTTACTGCTAGAAAAAATTAGGGATCCCTACTAAAACTTAAATAATTTGTATTTTTGTGTGACTGTAACGAATAAACTCAAAAACTACTGGAATGGTGTCAAAAATTCTTTTACACTTAGAATGCCACATTATCCCTGAGTAACATACGCTATATTTATTTCTAGAGAAAGTTAGGGATCGCTACTAAAACTTAAATAATTTGAATTTTTGTATGTTTGTAACGAAAAGACTCAAAAACTACTGGACCGATTTCAAAAATTCTTTCCCCGTTAGAATGCTACGTTATCTTTGAGGTACGTAGGCTATATTTATTGCTTGACAAAATTAGGGATCCCTACTAAAACTTAAATAATTTGAATTTTTGTATCTTTGTAACGAAAAGACTCAAAAACTACTGTACCGATTTCAAAAATTCTTTTACCGTTAGAATGCTACATAATCCCTGTGTAACATAGGCAATATTTATTGCTAGAAAAAATTAGAGATCCCTACTAAAACTTTTAATAGTTTGAATTTTTGTATGTTTGTAACGAATAGGCTCAAAAACTACTGGACCGATTTCAAAAACTCTATCACCGTTAGAATGCTACGTTATCCCTAAGTAACATAAGATATATTTATTGCTAGAAAAAATTAGGGATCCCTACTAAAACTTAAATAATTTGAATGTTTATATGTTCGTAACGAATAAACTCAAAAAGTAGTGGACCGATTTCAAAAATTCTTTGACCTTTAGAATGCTACATTATCCCTGAGTAACATAGACGATAATTATTGCTAGAAAAAATTAGGGATCCCTACGAAAACTTAAATAATTTGTATTTTTGTATGTCTGTAACGAATAAACGCAAAAATTACTGGACCAATTTCAAAACTTCTTTTACCATTAGAATACTACATTATCCCTGAGTAACATAGGCTATATTTATTGCTAGGAAAAATTAGGGATCCCTACTAAAACTTAAATAATTTATATGTTCATATGTTTGTAACGAATAAACTCAAAAACCACTGGACCGATTTCAAAAATTGTTTCACCTTTAGAATTCTAAATTATCCCTGAGAAATATAGGCTATATTTAGTGATATAACGAATTAGAAATCACTACTAAAACTTAAATAATTTGTATTTTTATATGTTTGTAACGAATAAACTCAAAAACTACTAGACCGACGTTAAAAATTCTTTGATCGTTCGAATGCTATATCATCTCTGAGTAACAAGGGGAATATTTATTGCTAGAAAAAATTAGTGATCGCTACTAAAACTTAAATAATTTGAATTTTTGTATGTTTGTAAGGAATAACCTCAAAAACTACTGGACGGATTTTAAAAATGCATTCGCCATTAGAATTCTTCATTATCCCTGAGTAACACAGACTATATTTGTTGCTCGAAAAAATTAGGGATCCCCACTAAAATTTAAATAATTTATATTTTTGTATGTTTGTAACGAATAAACTCAAAGACCACTGGACCGATTTCAAAAATTCTTTCACCATTAGAATGCTACGTTATCTCTGAGTAACATAGGTTATATTTATTCCTTGAAAAAATTAGGGATCCCGACTAAAACTTAAATAATTTGAATTTTTGTATGTTTGTAACGAATAAACTGAAAAAGCACTGGACCGATTTCAAAAATTCTTTGACCTTTAGAATGCTATATTATCCCTGAATAACATAGGCAATATTTATTGCTAGCAAAAATTAGGGATCCCTACGAAAACTTAAATAATTTGTATGTTTATATGTCTGTAACGAATAAACTCAAAAACTACTGGATTGATTTCAAAAATTCTTTTACAATTAGAATGCCACATTATCCCTGAGTAACATAGGCTACATTTATTGCTAGAAAAAAATTAGGGATCTCTACAAAAACTTAAATTATTTGAATTTTTGTATGTTTGTAACGAATAAACTCAAAAACTGCTGGACCGATTTCAAAAATTCTTTCACCGTTATAATGCCAAATTACCCCTCAGTAATATAGGCAATATTTATTGCTAGAAAAAATTAGGAATCCCTACTAAAACTTTTAATAATTTGAATTTTTATATGTTTGTAACGAATAGACTCAAAAACTACTAGACCGATTTCAAAAATTCTTTGATGGTTAGATTGCTATATCATCTCTGAGTAACAAGGGCTATATGTGTTGCTAGAAAAAATTAAGGATCCCTACTAAAACTTTTAATAATTTGAATTTTTATATGTTTGTAACGAATAGACTCAAAAACTGCTAGACCGATTTCAAAAATTCATTGATCGTTAGATTGCTATATCATCTCTGAGTAACAAGGGCTATATTTATTGCTAGAAAAAATTAGGGATCCCTACTAAAACTTTTATTAATTTGAATTTTTATATGTTTGTAACGAATAGACTCAAAAACTACTAGACCGATTTCAAAAATTCTTTCACCCTTAGAATGCTACGTTATCCCTGAGTAACATAAGATATATTTATTGGTAGAAAAAATTAGGGAGCCCTACTAAAACTTAAATAATTGGAATGTTTATATGTGGTAACGAATAAACTAAAAAAGCACTAGACCGATTTCAAAAATTCTTTGACCTTTAGAATGCTACATTATCCCTGAGTAACCTAGGCGATATTTATTGCTAGAAAAAATTGGGGATCCCAACGAAAACTTAAATAATTTGTATTTTTGTATGTCTGTAACGAATAAACGCAAAAATTACTGGACCAATTTCAAAAATTCTTTTACACTTAGAATGCTACATTATCCCTGAGTAACATAGGCTATATTTACTGCTAGAAAAAATTAGGGATCCCTACTAAAACTTATATAATTTGTATTTTTGTGTGACTGTAACGAATAAACTCAAAAACTACTGGAATGGTGTCAAAAATTCTTTTACACTTAGAATGCCACATTATCCCTGAGTAACATACGCTATATTTATTTCTAGAGAAAGTTAGGGATCGCTACTAAAACTTAAATAACTTGAATTTTTGTATGTTTGTAACGAAAAGACTCAAAAACTACTGGACCGATTTCAAAAACTCTTTCACCGTTAGAATGCTACGTTATCCCTGAGTAACATAAGATATATTTATTGCTAGAAAAAATTAGGGATCCCTACTAAAACTTAAATAATTTGAATGTTTATATGTTGGTAACGAATAAACTCAAAAAGTAGTGGACCGATTTCAAAAATTCTTTGACCTTTAGAATGCTATATTATCCCTGAGTAACATAGACGATAATTATTGCTAGAAAAAATTAGGGATCCCTACGAAAACTTAAATAATTTGTATTTTTGTATGTCTGTAACGAATAAACGCAAAAATTACTGGACCAATTTCAAAACTTCTTTTACCATTAGAATACTACATTATCCCTGAGTAACATAGGCTATATTTATTGCTAGGAAAAATTAGGGATCCCTACTAAAACTTAAATAATTTGTATGTTCATATGTTTGTAACGAATAAACTCAAAAACTACTGGACCGATTTCAAAAATTGTTTCACCTTTAGAATTCTAAATTATCCCTGAGAAATTAGGCTATATTTAGTGATATAACGAATAAGAAATCACTACTAAAACTTAAATAATTTGTATTTTTATATGTTTGTAACGAATAAACTCAAAAACTACTAGACCGACGTTAAAAATTCTTTGATCGTTCGAATGCTATATCATCTCTGAGTAACAAGGGGAATATTTATTGCTAGAAAAAATTAGTGATCGCTACTAAAACTTAAATAATTTGAATTTTTGTATGTTTGTAAGGAATAACCTCAAAAACTACTGGACGGATTTTAAAAATGCATTCGCCATTAGAATTCTTTATTATCCCTGAGTAAAATAGGCTACATCTATAGCTAGAATAAATTGGGGATCCCTACTAAAATTTAAATAATTTGTATGTTTGTATGCTTATAACGAAGAAACTCAAAGACCACTGGACCGATATCAAAAATTCTTTTACACTTAGAATGCTACATTACGCCTGAATAACATAGGCTAAATTTATTGATAGAAAAAATTAGGGATCTCTACAAAAACTTAAATTATTTGAATTTTTATATGTTTGTAACGAATAAACTCAAAAACTGCTGGACCAGTTTCAAAAATTCTTTCACCGTTATAATGCCAAATTACCCCTCAGTAATATAGGCAATATTTATTGCTAGAAAAAATTAGGGATCCCTACCAAAACTTTTAATAATTTGAATTTTTTTATGTTTGTAACGAATAGACTCAAAAACTACTAGACCGATTTCAAAAATTCTTTGATCGTTAGATTGCTATATCATCTCTGAGTAACAAGGGCTATATTTGTTGCTAGAAAAAATTAAGGATCCCTACTAAAACTTTTAATAATTTGAATTTTTATATGTTTGTAACGAATAGACTCTAAAACTGCTAGACCGATTTCAAAAATTCATTGATCGTTAGATTGCTACATTATCCCTGAGTAACATAGACGATAATTATTGCTAGAAATAGTTAGGGATCCCTACGAAAACTTAATAATTTGTGTTTTTGTATGTCTGTAACGAATAAACGCAAAAATTACTGGACGAATTTCAAAACTTCTTTTACCATTAGAATACTACATTATCCCTGAGTAACAAAGGCTATATTTACTGCTAGAAAAAATTAGGGATCCCGACTAAAACGTAAATAATTTGAATTTTTGTATGTTTGTAACGAAGAAACTAAAAAACTACTGGACCGATTTCAAAAAATCTTTCACCATCAGAATACTACATTATCCATTAGTAACATAGGCTATATTTATTGCTAGAAAAAATTAGGGATCTCTACTAAAATTTAAATAATTTGTATGTTCGTATGTTTGTAACGAATAAACTCAAAAACTACTGGACCGATTTCAAAAATTGTTTCACCTTTAGAATTCTAAATTATCCCTGAGAAATATAGGCTATATTTAGTGATAGAACAAATTAGAAATCACTACTAAAACTTAAATAATTTGTATTTTTATATGTTTGTAACGAATAAACTCAAAAACTACTGGACCGACATTAAAAATTCTTTGATCGTTCGAATGCTATATCATCTCTGAGTAACAAGGGGAATATTTATTGCTAGAAAAAATTAGTGATCGCTACTAAAACTTAAATAATTTGAATTTTTGTATGTTTGCAAGGAATAACCTCAAAAACTACTGGACGGATTTTAAAAATGCATTCGCCATTAGAATTCTTCATTATCCCTGAGTAACATAGACTATAATTGCTGCTAGAAAAAATTAGGGATCCCTACTAAAACTTAAATAATTTGAATGTTTATATGTTGGTAACGAATAAACTCAAAAAGTACTAGACCGATTTCAAAAATTCTTTGACCTTTAGAATGCTACATTATCCCTGAGTAACATAAACGATAATTATTGCTAGAAAAAATTAGGGATCCCTACGAAAACTTAAATAATTTGTATTTTTGTATGTCTGTAAGGAATAAACGCAAAAATTACTGGACCGATTTCAAAAATTCTTTTACCATTGGAAAGCTACATTATCCCTGAATAACATAGGCAATATTTATTGGTAGAAAAAATTAGGGATCCCTACTAAAACTTTTAACAGTTTGAATTTTTGTATGTTTGTAACGAAAAGACTCAAAAACTACTAGAGCGATTTCAAAGATTCTTTCACCATTAGAATGCTACGTTATCTCTGAGTAACATAGGCTATATTTATTGCTAGAAAAAATTAGGGATCCCTACTAAAACTTAAATAATTTGAATGTTTATATGTTCGTAACGAATAAACTCAAAAAGTAGTGGACCGATTTCAAAAATTCTTTTACACTTAGAATGCTACATTATCCCTGAGTAACATAGGCTATATTTACTGCTAGAAAAAATTAGGGATCCCTACTAAAACTTAAATAATTTGTATTTTTGTGTGACTGCAACGAATAAACTCAAAAACTACTGGAATGGTGTCAAAAATTCTTTTACACTTAGAATGCCACATTATCCCTGAGTAACATACGCTATATTTATTTCTAGAGAAAGTTAGGGATCGCTACTAAAACTTAAATAATTTGAATTTTTGTATGTTTGTAACGAAAAGACTCAAAAACTACTGGACCGATTTCAAAAACTCTTTCACCGTTAGAATGCTACGTTATCCCTGAGTAACATAAGATATATTTATTGCTAGAAAAAATTAGTGATCCCTACTAAAACTTAAATAATTTGAATGTTTATATGTTGGTAACGAATAAACTCAAAAAGTAGTGGACCGATTTCAAAAATTCTTTGACCTTTAGAATGCTATATTATCCCTGAGTAACATAGACGATAATTATTGCTAGAAAAAATTAGGGATCCCTACGAAAACTTAAATAATTTGTATTTTTGTATGTCTGTAACGAATAAACGCAAAAATTACTGGACCAATTTCAAAACTTCTTTTACCATTAGAATGCTACATTATCCCTGGGTAACATAGGCTATATTTACTGCTAGAAAAAATTAGGGATCCCTACCAAAACTTTTAATAATTTGAATTTTTTTATGTTTGTAACGAATAGACTCAAAAACTACTAGACCGATTTCAAAAATTCTTTGATCGTTAGATTGCTATATCATCTCTGAGTAACAAGGGCTATATTTGTTGCTAGAAAAAATTAAGGATCCCTACTAAAACTTTTAATAATTTGAATTTTTATATGTTTGTAACGAATAGACTCTAAAACTGCTAGACCGATTTCAAAAATTCATTGATCGTTAGATTGCTACATTATCCCTGAGTAACATAGACGATAATTATTGCTAGAAATAGTTAGGGATCCCTACGAAAACTTAATAATTTGTGTTTTTGTATGTCTGTAACGAATAAACGCAAAAATTACTGGACGAATTTCAAAACTTCTTTTACCATTAGAATACTACATTATCCCTGAGTAACAAAGGCTATATTTACTGCTAGAAAAAATTAGGGATCCCGACTAAAACGTAAATAATTTGAATTTTTGTATGTTTGTAACGAAGAAACTAAAAAACTACTGGACCGATTTCAAAAAATCTTTCACCATCAGAATACTACATTATCCATTAGTAACATAGGCTATATTTATTGCTAGAAAAAATTAGGGATCTCTACTAAAATTTAAATAATTTGTATGTTCGTATGTTTGTAACGAATAAACTCAAAAACTACTGGACCGATTTCAAAAATTGTTTCACCTTTAGAATTCTAAATTATCCCTGAGAAATATAGGCTATATTTAGTGATAGAACAAATTAGAAATCACTACTAAAACTTAAATAATTTGTATTTTTATATGTTTGTAACGAATAAACTCAAAAACTACTGGACCGACATTAAAAATTCTTTGATCGTTCGAATGCTATATCATCTCTGAGTAACAAGGGGAATATTTATTGCTAGAAAAAATTAGTGATCGCTACTAAAACTTAAATAATTTGAATTTTTGTATGTTTGCAAGGAATAACCTCAAAAACTACTGGACGGATTTTAAAAATGCATTCGCCATTAGAATTCTTCATTATCCCTGAGTAACATAGACTATAATTGCTGCTAGAAAAAATTAGGGATCCCTACTAAAACTTAAATAATTTGAATGTTTATATGTTGGTAACGAATAAACTCAAAAAGTACTAGACCGATTTCAAAAATTCTTTGACCTTTAGAATGCTACATTATCCCTGAGTAACATAAACGATAATTATTGCTAGAAAAAATTAGGGATCCCTACGAAAACTTAAATAATTTGTATTTTTGTATGTCTGTAAGGAATAAACGCAAAAATTACTGGACCGATTTCAAAAATTCTTTTACCATTGGAAAGCTACATTATCCCTGAATAACATAGGCAATATTTATTGGTAGAAAAAATTAGGGATCCCTACTAAAACTTTTAACAGTTTGAATTTTTGTATGTTTGTAACGAAAAGACTCAAAAACTACTAGAGCGATTTCAAAGATTCTTTCACCATTAGAATGCTACGTTATCTCTGAGTAACATAGGCTATATTTATTGCTAGAAAAAATTAGGGATCCCTACTAAAACTTAAATAATTTGAATGTTTATATGTTCGTAACGAATAAACTCAAAAAGTAGTGGACCGATTTCAAAAATTCTTTTACACTTAGAATGCTACATTATCCCTGAGTAACATAGGCTATATTTACTGCTAGAAAAAATTAGGGATCCCTACTAAAACTTAAATAATTTGTATTTTTGTGTGACTGCAACGAATAAACTCAAAAACTACTGGAATGGTGTCAAAAATTCTTTTACACTTAGAATGCCACATTATCCCTGAGTAACATACGCTATATTTATTTCTAGAGAAAGTTAGGGATCGCTACTAAAACTTAAATAATTTGAATTTTTGTATGTTTGTAACGAAAAGACTCAAAAACTACTGGACCGATTTCAAAAACTCTTTCACCGTTAGAATGCTACGTTATCCCTGAGTAACATAAGATATATTTATTGCTAGAAAAAATTAGTGATCCCTACTAAAACTTAAATAATTTGAATGTTTATATGTTGGTAACGAATAAACTCAAAAAGTAGTGGACCGATTTCAAAAATTCTTTGACCTTTAGAATGCTATATTATCCCTGAGTAACATAGACGATAATTATTGCTAGAAAAAATTAGGGATCCCTACGAAAACTTAAATAATTTGTATTTTTGTATGTCTGTAACGAATAAACGCAAAAATTACTGGACCAATTTCAAAACTTCTTTTACCATTAGAATACTACATTATCCCTGAGTAACATAGGCTATATTTATTGCTAGGAAAAATTAGGGATCCCTACTAAAACTTAAATAATTTGTATGTTCATATGTTTGTAACGAATAAACTCAAAAACTACTGGACCGATTTCAAAAATTGTTTCACCTTTAGAATTCTAAATTATCCCTGAGAAATTAGGCTATATTTAGTGATATAACGAATAAGAAATCACTACTAAAACTTAAATAATTTGTATTTTTATATGTTTGTAACGAATAAACTCAAAAACTACTAGACCGACGTTAAAAATTCTTTGATCGTTCGAATGCTATATCATCTCTGAGTAACAAGGGGAATATTTATTGCTAGAAAAAATTAGTGATCGCTACTAAAACTTAAATAATTTGAATTTTTGTATGTTTGTAAGGAATAACCTCAAAAACTACTGGACGGATTTTAAAAATGCATTCGCCATTAGAATTCTTCATTATCCCTGAGTAAAATAGGCTACATCTATAGCTAGAATAAATTGGGGATCCCTACTAAAATTTAAATAATTTGTATGTTTGTATGCTTATAACGAAGAAACTCAAAGACCACTGGACCGATATCAAAAATTCTTTTACACTTAGAATGCTACATTACGCCTGAATAACATAGGCTAAATTTATTGATAGAAAAAATTAGGGATCTCTACAAAAACTTAAATTATTTGAATTTTTATATGTTTGTAACGAATAAACTCAAAAACTGCTGGACCAGTTTCAAAAATTCTTTCACCGTTATAATGCCAAATTACCCCTCAGTAATATAGGCAATATTTATTGCTAGAAAAAATTAGGGATCCCTACCAAAACTTTTAATAATTTGAATTTTTTTATGTTTGTAACGAATAGACTCAAAAACTACTAGACCGATTTCAAAAATTCTTTGATCGTTAGATTGCTATATCATCTCTGAGTAACAAGGGCTATATTTGTTGCTAGAAAAAATTAAGGATCCCTACTAAAACTTTTAATAATTTGAATTTTTATATGTTTGTAACGAATAGACTCTAAAACTGCTAGACCGATTTCAAAAATTCATTGATCGTTAGATTGCTACATTATCCCTGAGTAACATAGACGATAATTATTGCTAGAAATAGTTAGGGATCCCTACGAAAACTTAATAATTTGTGTTTTTGTATGTCTGTAACGAATAAACGCAAAAATTACTGGACGAATTTCAAAACTTCTTTTACCATTAGAATACTACATTATCCCTGAGTAACAAAGGCTATATTTACTGCTAGAAAAAATTAGGGATCCCGACTAAAACGTAAATAATTTGAATTTTTGTATGTTTGTAACGAAGAAACTAAAAAACTACTGGACCGATTTCAAAAAATCTTTCACCATCAGAATACTACATTATCCATTAGTAACATAGGCTATATTTATTGCTAGAAAAAATTAGGGATCTCTACTAAAATTTAAATAATTTGTATGTTCGTATGTTTGTAACGAATAAACTCAAAAACTACTGGACCGATTTCAAAAATTGTTTCACCTTTAGAATTCTAAATTATCCCTGAGAAATATAGGCTATATTTAGTGATAGAACAAATTAGAAATCACTACTAAAACTTAAATAATTTGTATTTTTATATGTTTGTAACGAATAAACTCAAAAACTACTGGACCGACATTAAAAATTCTTTGATCGTTCGAATGCTATATCATCTCTGAGTAACAAGGGGAATATTTATTGCTAGAAAAAATTAGTGATCGCTACTAAAACTTAAATAATTTGAATTTTTGTATGTTTGCAAGGAATAACCTCAAAAACTACTGGACGGATTTTAAAAATGCATTCGCCATTAGAATTCTTCATTATCCCTGAGTAACATAGACTATAATTGCTGCTAGAAAAAATTAGGGATCCCTACTAAAACTTAAATAATTTGAATGTTTATATGTTGGTAACGAATAAACTCAAAAAGTACTAGACCGATTTCAAAAATTCTTTGACCTTTAGAATGCTACATTATCCCTGAGTAACATAAACGATAATTATTGCTAGAAAAAATTAGGGATCCCTACGAAAACTTAAATAATTTGTATTTTTGTATGTCTGTAAGGAATAAACGCAAAAATTACTGGACCGATTTCAAAAATTCTTTTACCATTGGAAAGCTACATTATCCCTGAATAACATAGGCAATATTTATTGGTAGAAAAAATTAGGGATCCCTACTAAAACTTTTAACAGTTTGAATTTTTGTATGTTTGTAACGAAAAGACTCAAAAACTACTAGAGCGATTTCAAAGATTCTTTCACCATTAGAATGCTACGTTATCTCTGAGTAACATAGGCTATATTTATTGCTAGAAAAAATTAGGGATCCCTACTAAAACTTAAATAATTTGAATGTTTATATGTTCGTAACGAATAAACTCAAAAAGTAGTGGACCGATTTCAAAAATTCTTTTACACTTAGAATGCTACATTATCCCTGAGTAACATAGGCTATATTTACTGCTAGAAAAAATTAGGGATCCCTACTAAAACTTAAATAATTTGTATTTTTGTGTGACTGCAACGAATAAACTCAAAAACTACTGGAATGGTGTCAAAAATTCTTTTACACTTAGAATGCCACATTATCCCTGAGTAACATACGCTATATTTATTTCTAGAGAAAGTTAGGGATCGCTACTAAAACTTAAATAATTTGAATTTTTGTATGTTTGTAACGAAAAGACTCAAAAACTACTGGACCGATTTCAAAAACTCTTTCACCGTTAGAATGCTACGTTATCCCTGAGTAACATAAGATATATTTATTGCTAGAAAAAATTAGTGATCCCTACTAAAACTTAAATAATTTGAATGTTTATATGTTGGTAACGAATAAACTCAAAAAGTAGTGGACCGATTTCAAAAATTCTTTGACCTTTAGAATGCTATATTATCCCTGAGTAACATAGACGATAATTATTGCTAGAAAAAATTAGGGATCCCTACGAAAACTTAAATAATTTGTATTTTTGTATGTCTGTAACGAATAAACGCAAAAATTACTGGACCAATTTCAAAACTTCTTTTACCATTAGAATGCTACATTATCCCTGGGTAACATAGGCTATATTTACTGCTAGAAAAAATTAGGGATCCCTACCAAAACTTTTAATAATTTGAATTTTTTTATGTTTGTAACGAATAGACTCAAAAACTACTAGACCGATTTCAAAAATTCTTTGATCGTTGGATTGCTATATCATCTCTGAGTAACAAGGGCTATATTTGTTGCTAGAAAAAATTAAGGATCCCTACTAAAACTTTTAATAATTTGAATTTTTATATGTTTGTAACGAATAGACTCTAAAACTGCTAGACCGATTTCAAAAATTCATTTATCGTTAGATTGCTATATCATCTCTGTGTAACAAGAAAAAATTAGGGATCCCTACTAAAACTTTTATTAATTTGAATTTTTATATGTTTGTAACGAATAGACTCAAAAACTACTAGACCGATTTCAAAAATTCTTTCACCGTTAGAATGCTACGTTATCCCTGAGTAACATAAGATATATTTATTGGTAGAAAAAATTACGGATCCCTACTAAAACTTAAATAATTTGAATGTTTATATGTGGTAACGAATAAACTAAAAAAGCACTGGACCGATTTCAAAAATTCTTTGACCTTTAGAATGCTACATTATCCCTGAGTAACCTAGGCGATATTTATTGCTAGAAAAAATTGGGGATCCCCACGAAAACTTAAATAATTTGTATTTTTGTGTGACTGTAACGAATAAACTCAAAAACTACTGGAATGGTGTCAAAAATTCTTTTACACTTAGAATGCCACATTATCCCTGAGTAACATACGCTATATTTATTTCTAGAGAAAGTTAGGGATCGCTACTAAAACTTAAATAATTTGTATTTTTGTATGTCTGTAACGAATAAACGCAAAAATTACTGGACCAATTTCAAAAATTCTTTTACACTTAGAATGCTACATTATCCCTGGGTAACATAGGCTATATTTACTGCTAGAAAAAATTAGGGATCCCTACTAAAACTTAAATAATTTGTATTTTTGTGTGACTGTAACGAATAAACTCAAAAACTACTGGAATGGTGTCAAAAATTCTTTTACACTTAGAATGCCACATTATCCCTGAGTAACATACGCTATATTTATTTCTAGAGAAAGTTAGGGATCGCTACTAAAACTTAAATAATTTGAATTTTTGTATGTTTGTAACGAAAAGACTCAAAAACTACTGGACCGATTTCAAAAATTCTTTCCCCGTTAGAATGCTACGTTATCTTTGAGGTACATAGGCTATATTTATTGCTTGACAAAATTAGGGATCCCTACTAAAACTTAAATAATTTGAATTTTTGTATCTTTGTAACGAAAAGACTCAAAAACTACTGTACCGATTTCAAAAATTCTTTTACCGTTAGAATGCTACATTATCCCTGTGTAACATAGGCAACATTTATTGCTAGAAAAAATTAGAGATCCCTACTAAAACTTTTAATAGTTTGAATTTTTGTATGTTTGTAACGAATCGGCTCAAAAACTACTGGACCGATTTCAAAAACTCTATCACCGTTAGAATGCTACGTTATCCCTGAGTAACATAAGATATATTTATTGCTAGAAAAAATTAGGGATCCCTACTAAAACTTAAATAATTTGAATGTTTATATGTTCGTAACGAATAAACTCAAAAAGTAGTGGACCGATTTCAAAAATTCTTTGACCTTTAGAATGCTACATTATCCCTGAGTAACATAGACGATAATTATTGCTAGAAAAAATTAGGGATCCCTACGAAAACTTAAATAATTTGTATTTTTGTATGTCTGTAACGAATAAACGCAAAAATTACTGGACCAATTTCAAAACTTCTTTTACCATTAGAATACTACATTATCCCTGAGTAACATAGGCTATATTTATTGCTAGGAAAAATTAGGGATCCCTACTAAAACTTAAATAATTTGTATGTTCATATGTTTGTAACGAATAAACTCAAAAACGACTGGACCGATTTCAAAAATTGTTTCACCTTTAGAATTCTAAATTATCCCTGAGAAATATAGGCTATATTTAGTGATATAACGAATTAGAAATCACTACTAAAACTTAAATAATTTGTATTTTTATATGCTTGTAACGAATAAACTCAAAAACTACTAGACCGACGTTAAAAATTCTTTGATCGTTCGAATGCTATATCATCTCTGAGTAACAAGGGGAATATTTATTGCTAGAAAAAATTAGTGATCGCTACTAAAACTTAAATAATTTGAATTTTTGTATGTTTGTAAGGAATAACCTCAAAAACTACTGGACGGATTTTAAAAATGCATTCGCCATTAGAATTCTTCATTATCCCTGAGTAACATAGACTATATTTGTTGCTCGAAAAAATTAGGGATCCCCACTAAAATTTAAATAATTTATATTTTTGTATGTTTGTAACGAATAAACTCAAAGACCACTGGACCGATTTCAAAAATTCTTTCACCATTAGAATGCTACGTTATCTCTGAGTAACATAGGCTATATCTGTTGCTTGAAAAAATTAGGGATCCCGACTAAAACTTAAATAATTTGAATTTTTGTATGTTTGTAACGAATAAACTGAAAAAGCACTGGACCGATTTCAAAAATTCTTTGACCTTTAGAATGCTATATTATCCCTGAATAACATAGGCAATATTTATTGCTAGCAAAAATTAGGGATCCCTACGAAAACTTAAATAATTTGTATGTTTATATGTCTGTAACGAATAAACTCAAAAACTACTGGATTGATTTCAAAAATTCTTTTACAATTAGAATGCCACATTATCCCTGAGTAACATAGGCTACATTTATTGCTAGAAAAATTGGGGATCCCTACTAAATCTTAAATAATTTGTATGTTTGTATGCTTGTAACGAAGAAACTCAAAGACCACTGGACCGATTTCAAAAATTCTTTTACACTTAGAATGCTACATTACCCCTGAATAACATAGGCTATATTTATTGCTAGAAAAAAATTAGGGATCTCTACAAAAACTTAAATTATTTGAATTTTTGTATGTTTGTAACGAATAAACTCAAAAACTGCTGGACCGATTTCAAAAATTCTTTCACCGTTATAATGCCAAATTACCCCTCAGTAATATAGGCAATATTTATTGCTAGAAAAAATTAGGAATCCCTACTAAAACTTTTAATAATTTGAATTTTTATATGTTTGTAACGAATAGACTCAAAAACTACTAGACCGATTTCAAAAATTCTTTGATGGTTAGATTGCTATATCATCTCTGAGTAACAAGGGCTATATTTGTTGCTAGAAAAAATTAAGGTTCCCTACTAAAACTTTTAATAATTTGAATTTTTATATGTTTGTAACGAATAGACTCAAAAACTGCTAGACCGATTTCAAAAATTCATTGATCGTTAGATTGCTATATCATCTCTGAGTAACAAGGGCTATATTTATTGCTAGAAAAAATTAGGGATCCCTACTAAAACTTTTATTAATTTGAATTTTTATATGTTTGTAACGAATAGACTCAAAAACTACTAGACCGATTTCAAAAATTCTTTCACCCTTAGAATGCTACGTTATCCCTGAGTAACATAAGATATATTTATTGGTAGAAAAAATTAGGGATCCCTACTAAAACTTAAATAATTGGAATGTTTATATGTGGTAACGAATAAACTAAAAAAGCACTAGACCGATTTCAAAAATTCTTTGACCTTTAGAATGCTACATTATCCCTGAGTAACCTAGGCGATATTTATTGCTAGAAAAAATTGGGGATCCCAACGAAAACTTAAATAATTTGTATTTTTGTATGTCTGTAACGAATAAACGCAAAAATTACTGGACCAATTTCAAAAATTCTTTTACACTTAGAATGCTACATTATCCCTGGGTAACATAGGCTATATTTACTGCTAGAAAAAATTAGGGATCCCTACTAAAACTTAAATAATTTGTATTTTTGTGTGACTGTAACGAATAAACTCAAAAACTACTGGAATGGTGTCAAAAATTCTTTCACCGTTATAATGCCAAATTACCCCTCAGTAATATAAGCAATATTTATTGCTAGAAAAAATTAGGAATCCCTACTAAAACTTTTAATAATTTGAATTTTTATATGTTTGTAACGAATAGACTCAAAAACTACTAGACCGATTTCAAAAATTCTTTCCCCGTTAGAATGCTACGTTATCTTTGAGGTACATAGGCTATATTTATTGCTTGACAAAATTAGGGATCCCTAATAAAACTTAAATAATTTGAATTTTTGTATCTTTGTAACGAAAAGACTCAAAAACTACTGTACCGATTTCAAAAATTCTTTTACCGTTAGAATGCTACATTATCCCTGTGTAACATAGGCAATATTTATTGCTAGAAAAAATTAGAGATGCCTACTAAAACTTTTAATAGTTTGAATTTTTGTATGTTTGTAACGAATAGGCTCAAAAACTACTGGACCGATTTCAAAAACTCTATCACCGTTAGAATGCTACGTTATCCCTAAGTAACATAAGATATATTTATTGCTAGAAAAAATTAGGGATCCCTACTAAAACTTAAATAATTTGAATGTTTATATGTTCGTAACGAATAAACTCAAAAAGTAGTGGACCGATTTCAAAAATTCTTTGACCTTTAGAATGCTACATTATCCCTGAGTAACATAGACGATAATTATTGCTAGAAAAAATTAGGGATCCCTACGAAAACTTAAATAATTTGTATTTTTGTATGTCTGTAACGAATAAACGCAAAAATTACTGGACCAATTTCAAAACTTCTTTTACCATTAGAATACTACATTATCCCTGAGTAACATAGGCTATATTTATTGCTAGGAAAAATTAGGGATCCCTACTAAAACTTAAATAATTTGTATGTTCATATGTTTGTAACGAATAAACTCAAAAACCACTGGACCGATTTCAAAAATTGTTTCACCTTTAGAATTCTAAATTATCCCTGAGAAATATAGGCTATATTTAGTGATATAACGAATTAGAAATCACTACTAAAACTTAAATAATTTGTATTTTTATATGTTTGTAACGAATAAACTCAAAAACTACTAGACCGACGTTAAAAATTCTTTGATCGTTCGAATGCTATATCATCTCTGAGTAACAAGGGGAATATTTATTGCTAGAAAAAATTAGTGATCGCTACTAAAACTTAAATAATTTGAATTTTTGTATGTTTGTAAGGAATAACCTCAAAAACTACTGGACGGATTTTAAAAATGCATTCGCCATTAGAATTCTTCATTATCCCTGAGTAACATAGACTATATTTGTTGCTCGAAAAATTTAGGGATCCCCACTAAAATTTAAATAATTTATATTTTTGTATGTTTGTAACGAATAAACTCAAAGACCACTGGACCGATTTCAAAAATTCTTTCACCATTAGAATGCTACGTTATCTCTGAGTAACATAGGCTATATTTATTCCTTGAAAAAATTAGGGATCCCGACTAAAACTTAAATAATTTGAATTTTTGTATGTTTGTAACGAATAAACTGAAAAAGCACTGGACCGATTTCAAAAATTCTTTGACCTTTAGAATGCTATATTATCCCTGAATAACATAGGCAATATTTATTGCTAGCAAAAATTAGGGATCCCTACGAAAACTTAAATAATTTGTATGTTTATATGTCTGTAACGAATAAACTCAAAAACTACTGGATTGATTTCAAAAATTCTTTTACAATTAGAATGCCACATTATCCCTGAGTAACATAGGCTACATTTATTGCTAGAAAAATTGGGGATCCCTACTAAATCTTAAATAATTTGTATGTTTGTATGCTTGTAACGAAGAAACTCAAAGACCACTGGACCGATTTCAAAAATTCTTTTACACTTAGAATGCTACATTACCCCTGAATAACATAGGCTATATTTATTGCTAGAAAAAAATTAGGGATCTCTACAAAAACTTAAATTATTTGAATTTTTGTATGTTTGTAACGAATAAACTCAAAAACTGCTGGACCGATTTCAAAAATTCTTTCACCGTTATAATGCCAAATTACCCCTCAGTAATATAGGCAATATTTATTGCTAGAAAAAATTAGGAATCCCTACTAAAACTTTTAATAATTTGAATTTTTATATGTTTGTAACGAATAGACTCAAAAACTGCTAGACCGATTTCAAAAATTCATTGATCGTTAGATTGCTATATCATCTCTGAGTAACAAGGGCTATATTTATTGCTAGAAAAAATTAGGGATCCCTACTAAAACTTAAATAATTGGAATGTTTATATGTGGTAACGAATAAACTAAAAAAGCACTAGACCGATTTCAAAAATTCTTTGACCTTTAGAATGCTACATTATCCCTGAGTAACCTAGGCGATATTTATTGCTAGAAAAAATTGGGGATCCCAACGAAAACTTAAATAATTTGTATTTTTGTATGTCTGTAACGAATAAACGCAAAAATTACTGGACCAATTTCAAAAATTCTTTTACACTTAGAATGCTACATTATCCCTGGGTAACATAGGCTATATTTACTGCTAGAAAAAATTAGGGATCCCTACTAAAACTTAAATAATTTGTATTTTTGTGTGACTGTAACGAATAAACTCAAAAACTACTGGAATGGTGTCAAAAATTCTTTTACACTTAGAATGCCACATTATCCCTGAGTAACATACGATATATTTATTTCTAGAGAAAGTTAGGGATCGCTACTAAAACTTAAATAATTTGAATTTTTGTATGTTTGTAACGAAAAGACTCAAAAACTACTGGACCGATTTCAAAAATTCTTTCCCCGTTAGAATGCTACGTTATCTTTGAGGTACATAGGCTATATTTATTGCTTGACAAAATTAGGGATCCCTACTAAAACTTAAATAATTTGAATTTTTGTATCTTTGTAACGAAAAGACTCAAAAACTACTGTACCGATTTCAAAAATTCTTTTACCGTTAGAATGCTACATTATCCCTGTGTAACATAGGCAATATTTATTGCTAGAAAAAATTAGAGATCCCTACTAAAACTTTTAATAGTTTGAATTTTTGTATGTTTGTAACGAATAGGCTCAAAAACTACTGGACCGATTTCAAAAACTCTATCACCGTTAGAATGCTACGTTATCCCTAAGTAACATAAGATATATTTATTGCTAGAAAAAATTAGGGATCCCTACTAAAACTTAAATAATTTGTATTTTTGTATGTCTGTAACGAATAAACGCAAAAATTACTGGACCAATTTCAAAACTTCTTTTACCATTAGAATACTACATTATCCCTGAGTAACATAGGCTATATTTATTGCTAGGAAAAATTAGGGATCCCTACTAAAACTTAAATAATTTGTATGTTCATATGTTTGTAACGAATAAACTCAAAAACCACTGGACCGATTTCAAAAATTGTTTCACCTTTAGAATTCTAAATTATCCCTGAGAAATATAGGCTATATTTAGTGATATAACGAATTAGAAATCACTACTAAAACTTAAATAATTTGTATTTTTATATGTTTGTAACGAATAAACTCAAAAACTACTAGACCGACGTTAAAAATTCTTTGATCGTTCGAATGCTATATCATCTCTGAGTAACAAGGGGAATATTTATTGCTAGAAAAAATTAGTGATCGCTACTAAAACTTAAATAATTTGAATTTTTGTATGTTTGTAAGGAATAACCTCAAAAACTACTGGACGGATTTTAAAAATGCATTCGCCATTAGAATTCTTCATTATCCCTGAGTAACACAGACTATATTTGTTGCTCGAAAAAATTAGGGATCCCCACTAAAATTTAAATAATTTATATTTTTGTATGTTTGTAACGAATAAACTCAAAGACCACTGGACCGATTTCAAAAATTCTTTCACCATTAGAATGCTACGTTATCTCTGAGTAACATAGGCTATATTTATTCCTTGAAAAAATTAGGGATCCCGACTAAAACTTAAATAATTTGAATTTTTGTATGTTTGTAACGAATAAACTGAAAAAGCACTGGACCGATTTCAAAAATTCTTTGACCTTTAGAATGCTATATTATCCCTGAATAACATAGGCAATATTTATTGCTAGCAAAAATTAGGGATCCCTACGAAAACTTAAATAATTTGTATGTTTATATGTCTGTAACGAATAAACTCAAAAACTACTGGATTGATTTCAAAAATTCTTTTACAATTAGAATGCCACATTATCCCTGAGTAACATAGGCTACATTTATTGCTAGAAAAAAATTAGGGATCTCTACAAAAACTTAAATTATTTGAATTTTTGTATGTTTGTAACGAATAAACTCAAAAACTGCTGGACCGATTTCAAAAATTCTTTCACCGTTATAATGCCAAATTACCCCTCAGTAATATAGGCAATATTTATTGCTAGAAAAAATTAGGAATCCCTACTAAAACTTTTAATAATTTGAATTTTTATATGTTTGTAACGAATAGACTCAAAAACTACTAGACCGATTTCAAAAATTCTTTGATGGTTAGATTGCTATATCATCTCTGAGTAACAAGGGCTATATGTGTTGCTAGAAAAAATTAAGGATCCCTACTAAAACTTTTAATAATTTGAATTTTTATATGTTTGTAACGAATAGACTCAAAAACTGCTAGACCGATTTCAAAAATTCATTGATCGTTAGATTGCTATATCATCTCTGAGTAACAAGGGCTATATTTATTGCTAGAAAAAATTAGGGATCCCTACTAAAACTTTTATTAATTTGAATTTTTATATGTTTGTAACGAATAGACTCAAAAACTACTAGAGCGATTTCAAAAATTCTTTCACCCTTAGAATGCTACGTTATCCCTGAGTAACATAAGATATATTTATTGGTAGAAAAAATTAGGGATCCCTACTAAAACTTAAATAATTGGAATGTTTATATGTGGTAACGAATAAACTAAAAAAGCACTAGACCGATTTCAAAAATTCTTTGACCTTTAGAATGCTACATTATCCCTGAGTAACCTAGGCGATATTTATTGCTAGAAAAAATTGGGGATCCCAACGAAAACTTAAATAATTTGTATTTTTGTATGTCTGTAACGAATAAACGCAAAAATTACTGCACCAATTTCAAAAATTCTTTTACACTTAGAATGCTACATTATCCCTGAGTAACATAGGCTATATTTACTGCTAGAAAAAATTAGGGATCCCTACTAAAACTTATATAATTTGTATTTTTGTGTGACTGTAACGAATAAACTCAAAAACTACTGGAATGGTGTCAAAAATTCTTTTACACTTAGAATGCCACATTATCCCTGAGTAACATACGCTATATTTATTTCTAGAGAAAGTTAGGGATCGCTACTAAAACTTAAATAATTTGAATTTTTGTATGTTTGTAACGAAAAGACTCAAAAACTACTGGACCGATTTCAAAAACTCTTTCACCGTTAGAATGCTACGTTATCCCTGAGTAACATAAGATATATTTATTGCTAGAAAAAATTAGGGATCCCTACTAAAACTTAAATAATTTGAATGTTTATATGTTGGTAACGAATAAACTCAAAAAGTAGTGGACCGATTTCAAAAATTCTTTGACCTTTAGAATGCTATATTATCCCTGAGTAACATAGACGATAATTATTGCTAGAAAAAATTAGGGATCCCTACGAAAACTTAAATAATTTGTATTTTTGTATGTCTGTAACGAATAAACGCAAAAATTACTGGACCAATTTCAAAACTTCTTTTACCATTAGAATACTACATTATCCCTGAGTAACATAGGCTATATTTATTGCTAGGAAAAATTAGGGATCCCTACTAAAACTTAAATAATTTGTATGTTCATATGTTTGTAACGAATAAACTCAAAAACTACTGGACCGATTTCAAAAATTGTTTCACCTTTAGAATTCTAAATTATCCCTGAGAAATTAGGCTATATTTAGTGATATAACGAATAAGAAATCACTACTAAAACTTAAATAATTTGTATTTTTATATGTTTGTAACGAATAAACTCAAAAACTACTAGACCGACGTTAAAAATTCTTTGATCGTTCGAATGCTATATCATCTCTGAGTAACAAGGGGAATATTTATTGCTAGAAAAAATTAGTGATCGCTACTAAAACTTAAATAATTAGAATTTTTGTATGTTTGTAAGGAATAACCTCAAAAACTACTGGACGGATTTTAAAAATGCATTCGCCATTAGAATTCTTCATTATCCCTGAGTAAAATAGGCTACATTTATAGCTAGAATAAATTGGGGATCCCTACTAAAATTTAAATAATTTGTATGTTTGTATGCTTATAACGAAGAAACTCAAAGACCACTGGACCGATTTCAAAAATTCTTTTACACTTAGAATGCTACATTACGCCTGAATAACATAGGCTAAATTTATTGATAGAAAAAATTAGGGATCTCTACAAAAACTTAAATTATTTGAATTTTTATATGTTTGTAACGAATAAACTCAAAAACTGCTGGACCAGTTTCAAAAATTCTTTCACCGTTATAATGCCAAATTACCCCTCAGTAATATAGGCAATATTTATTGCTAGAAAAAATTAGGGATCCCTACCAAAACTTTTAATAATTTGAATTTTTTTATGTTTGTAACGAATAGACTCAAAAACTACTAGACCGATTTCAAAAATTCTTTGATCGTTAGATTGCTATATCATCTCTGAGTAACAAGGGCTATATTTGTTGCTAGAAAAAATTAAGGATCCCTACTAAAACTTTTAATAATTTGAATTTTTATATGTTTGTAACGAATAGACTCTAAAACTGCTAGACCGATTTCAAAAATTCATTGATCGTTAGATTGCTATATCATCTCTGTGTAACAAGAAAAAATTAGGGATCCCTACTAAAACTTTTATTAATTTGAATTTTTATATGTTTGTAATGAATAGACTCAAAAACTACTAGACCGATTTCAAAAATTCTTTCACCGTTAGAATGCTACGTTATCCCTGAGTAACATAAGATATATTTATTGGTAGAAAAAATTACGGATCCCTACTAAAACTTAAATAATTTGAATGTTTATATGTGGTAACGAATAAACTAAAAAAGCACTAGACCGATTTCAAAAATTCTTTGACCTTTAGAATGCTACATTATCCCTGAGTAACCTAGGCGATATTTATTGCTAGAAAAAATTGGGGATCCCCACGAAAACTTAAATAATTTGTATTTTTGTGTGACTGTAACGAATAAACTCAAAAACTACTGGAATGGTGTCAAAAATTCTTTTACACTTAGAATGCCATATTATCCCTGAGTAACATACGCTATACTTATTTCTAGAGAAAGTTAGGGATCGCTACTAAAACTTAAATAATTTGTATTTTTGTATGTCTGTAACGAATAAACGCAAAAATTACTTAACCAATTTCAAAAATTCTTTTACACTTAGAATGCTACATTATCCCTGAGTAACATAGGCTATATTTACTGCTAGAAAAAATTAGGGATCCCTACTAAAACTTAAATAATTTGTATTTTTGTGTGACTGTAACGAATAAACTCAAAAACTACTGGAATGGTGTCAAAAATTCTTTTACACTTAGAATGCCACATTATCCCTGAGTAACATACGCTATATTTATTTCTAGAGAAAGTTAGGGATCGCTACTAAAACTTAAATAATTTGAATTTTTGTATGTTTGTAACGAAAAGACTCAAAAACTACTGGACCGATTTCAAAAATTCTTTCCCCGTTAGAATGCTACGTTATCTTTGAGGTACGTAGGCTATATTTATTGCTTGACAAAATTAGGGATCCCTACTAAAACTTAAATAATTTGAATTTTTGTATCTTTGTAACGAAAAGACTCAAAAACTACTGTACCGATTTCAAAAATTCTTTTACCGTTAGAATGCTACATTATCCCTGTGTAACATAGGCAATATTTATTGCTAGAAAAAATTAGAGATCCCTACTAAAACTTTTAATAGTTTGAATTTTTGTATGTTTGTAACGAATAGGCTCAAAAACTACTGGACCGATTTCAAAAACTCTATCACCGTTAGAATGCTACGTTATCCCTAAGTAACATAAGATATATTTATTGCTAGAAAAAATTAGGGATCCCTACTAAAACTTAAATAATTTGAATGTTTATATGTTCGTAACGAATAAACTCAAAAAGTAGTGGACCGATTTCAAAAATTCTTTGACCTTTAGAATGCTACATTATCCCTGAGTAACATAGACGATAATTATTGCTAGAAAAAATTAGGGATCCCTACGAAAACTTAAATAATTTGTATTTTTGTATGTCTGTAACGAATAAACGCAAAAATTACTGGACCAATTTCAAAACTTCTTTTACCATTAGAATACTACATTATCCCTGAGTAACATAGGCTATATTTATTGCTAGGAAAAATTAGGGATCCCTACTAAAACTTAAATAATTTGTATGTTCATATGTTTGTAACGAATAAACTCAAAAACCACTGGACCGATTTCAAAAATTGTTTCACCTTTAGAATTCTAAATTATCCCTGAGAAATATAGGCTATATTTAGTGATATAACGAATTAGAAATCACTACTAAAACTTAAATAATTTGTATTTTTATATGTTTGTAACGAATAAACTCAAAAACTACTAGACCGACGTTAAAAATTCTTTGATCGTTCGAATGCTATATCATCTCTGAGTAACAAGGGGAATATTTATTGCTAGAAAAAATTAGTGATCGCTACTAAAACTTAAATAATTTGAATTTTTGTATGTTTGTAAGGAATAACCTCAAAAACTACTGGACGGATTTTAAAAATGCATTCGCCATTAGAATTCTTCATTATCCCTGAGTAACACAGACTATATTTGTTGCTCGAAAAAATTAGGGATCCCCACTAAAATTTAAATAATTTATATTTTTGTATGTTTGTAACGAATAAACTCAAAGACCACTGGACCGATTTCAAAAATTCTTTCACCATTAGAATGCTACGTTATCTCTGAGTAACATAGGCTATATTTATTCCTTGAAAAAATTAGGGATCCCGACTAAAACTTAAATAATTTGAATTTTTGTATGTTTGTAACGAATAAACTGAAAAAGCACTGGACCGATTTCAAAAATTCTTTGACCTTTAGAATGCTATATTATCCCTGAATAACAGAGGCAATATTTATTGCTAGCAAAAATTAGGGATCCCTACGAAAACTTAAATAATTTGTATGTTTATATGTCTGTAACGAATAAACTCAAAAACTACTGGATTGATTTCAAAAATTCTTTTACAATTAGAATGCCACATTATCCCTGAGTAACATAGGCTACATTTATTGCTAGAAAAAAATTAGGGATCTCTACAAAAACTTAAATTATTTGAATTTTTGTATGTTTGTAACGAATAAACTCAAAAACTGCTGGACCGATTTCAAAAATTCTTTCACCGTTATAATGCCAAATTACCCCTCAGTAATATAGGCAATATTTATTGCTAGAAAAAATTAGGAATCCCTACTAAAACTTTTAATAATTTGAGTTTTTATATGTTTGTAACGAATAGACTCAAAAACTACTAGACCGATTTCAAAAATTCTTTGATGGTTAGATTGCTATATCATCTCTGAGTAACAAGGGCTATATGTGTTGCTAGAAAAAATTAAGGATCCCTACTAAAACTTTTAATAATTTGAATTTTTATATGTTTGTAACGAATAGACTCAAAAACTGCTAGACCGATTTCAAAAATTCATTGATCGTTAGATTGCTATATCATCTCTGAGTAACAAGGGCTATATTTATTGCTAGAAAAAATTAGGGATCCCTACTAAAACTTTTATTAATTTGAATTTTTATATGTTTGTAACGAATAGACTCAAAAACTACTAGACCGATTTCAAAAATTCTTTCACCCTTAGAATGCTACGTTATCCCTGAGTAACATAAGATATATTTATTGGTAGAAAAAATTAGGGAGCCCTACTAAAACTTAAATAATTGGAATGTTTATATGTGGTAACGAATAAACTAAAAAAGCACTAGACCGATTTCAAAAATTCTTTGACCTTTAGAATGCTACATTATCCCTGAGTAACCTAGGCGATATTTATTGCTAGAAAAAATTGGGGATCCCAACGAAAACTTAAATAATTTGTATTTTTGTATGTCTGTAACGAATAAACGCAAAAATTACTGGACCAATTTCAAAAATTCTTTTACACTTAGAATGCTACATTATCCCTGAGTAACATAGGCTATATTTACTGCTAGAAAAAATTAGGGATCCCTACTAAAACTTATATAATTTGTATTTTTGTGTGACTGTAACGAATAAACTCAAAAACTACTGGAATGGTGTCAAAAATTCTTTTACACTTAGAATGCCACATTATCCCTGAGTAACATACGCTATATTTATTTCTAGAGAAAGTTAGGGATCGCTACTAAAACTTAAATAATTTGAATTTTTGTATGTTTGTAACGAAAAGACTCAAAAACTACTGGACCGATTTCAAAAACTCTTTCACCGTTAGAATGCTACGTTATCCCTGAGTAACATAAGATATATTTATTGCTAGAAAAAATTAGGGATCCCTACTAAAACTTAAATAATTTGAATGTTTATATGTTGGTAACGAATAAACTCAAAAAGTAGTGGACCGATTTCAAAAATTCTTTGACCTTTAGAATGCTATATTATCCCTGAGTAACATAGACGATAATTATTGCTAGAAAAAATTAGGGATCCCTACGAAAACTTAAATAATTTGTATTTTTGTATGTCTGTAACGAATAAACGCAAAAATTACTGGACCAATTTCAAAACTTCTTTTACCATTAGAATACTACATTATCCCTGAGTAACATAGGCTATATTTATTGCTAGGAAAAATTAGGGATCCCTACTAAAACTTAAATAATTTGTATGTTCATATCTTTGTAACGAATAAACTCAAAAACTACTGGACCGATTTCAAAAATTGTTTCACCTTTAGAATTCTAAATTATCCCTGAGAAATTAGGCTATATTTCGTGATATAACGAATAAGAAATCACTACTAAAACTTAAATAATTTGTATTTTTATATGTTTGTAACGAATAAACTCAAAAACTACTAGACCGACGTTAAAAATTCTTTGATCGTTCGAATGCTATATCATCTCTGAGTAACAAGGGGAATATTTATTGCTAGAAAAAATTAGTGATCGCTACTAAAACTTAAATAATTTGAATTTTTGTATGTTTGTAAGGAATAACCTCAAAAACTACTGGACGGATTTTAAAAATGCATTCGCCATTAGAATTCTTCATTATCCCTGAGTAAAATAGGCTACATCTATAGCTAGAATAAATTGGGGATCCCTACTAAAATTTAAATAATTTGTATGTTTGTATGCTTATAACGAAGAAACTCAAAGACCACTGGACCGATTTCAAAAATTCTTTTACACTTAGAATGCTACATTACGCCTGAATAACATAGGCTAAATTTATTGATAGAAAAAATTAGGGATCTCTACAAAAACTTAAATTATTTGAATTTTTATATGTTTGTAACGAATAAACTCAAAAACTGCTGGACCAGTTTCAAAAATTCTTTCACCGTTATAATGCCAAATTACCCCTCAGTAATATAGGCAATATTTATTGCTAGAAAAAATTAGGGATCCCTACCAAAACTTTTAATAATTTGAATTTTTTTATGTTTGTAACGAATAGACTCAAAAACTACTAGACCGATTTCAAAAATTCTTTGATCGTTAGATTGCTATATCATCTCTGAGTAACAAGGGCTATATTTGTTGCTAGAAAAAATTAAGGATCCCTACTAAAACTTTTAATAATTTGAATTTTTATATGTTTGTAACGAATAGACTCTAAAACTGCTAGACCGATTTCAAAAATTCATTGATCGTTAGATTGCTATATCATCTCTGTGTAACAAGAAAAAATTAGGGATCCCTACTAAAACTTTTATTAATTTGAATTTTTATATGTTTGTAACGAATAGACTCAAAAACTACTAGACCGATTTCAAAAATTCTTTCACCGTTAGAATGCTACGTTATCCCTGAGTAACATAAGATATATTTATTGGTAGAAAAAATTACGGATCCCTACTAAAACTTAAATAATTTGAATGTTTATATGTGGTAACGAATAAACTAAAAAAGCACTAGACCGATTTCAAAAATTCTTTGACCTTTAGAATGCTACATTATCCCTGAGTAACCTAGGCGATATTTATTGCTAGAAAAAATTGGGGATCCCCACGAAAACTTAAATAATTTGTATTTTTGTGTGACTGTAACGAATAAACTCAAAAACTACTGGAATGGTGTCAAAAATTCTTTTACACTTAGAATGCCATATTATCCCTGAGTAACATACGCTATACTTATTTCTAGAGAAAGTTAGGGATCGCTACTAAAACTTAAATAATTTGTATTTTTGTATGTCTGTAACGAATAAACGCAAAAATTACTTTACCAATTTCAAAAATTCTTTTACACTTAGAATGCTACATTATCCCTGAGTAACATAGGCTATATTTACTGCTAGAAAAAATTAGGGATCCCTACTAAAACTTAAATAATTTGTATTTTTGTGTGACTGTAACGAATAAACTCAAAAACTACTGGAATGGTGTCAAAAATTCTTTTACACTTAGAATGCCACATTATCCCTGAGTAACATACGCTATATTTATTTCTAGAGAAAGTTACGGATCGCTACTAAAACTTAAATAATTTGAATTTTTGTATGTTTGTAACGAAAAGACTCAAAAACTACTGGACCGATTTCAAAAATTCTTTCCCCGTTAGAATGCTACGTTATCTTTGAGGTACATAGGCTATATTTATTGCTTGACAAAATTAGGGATCCCTACTAAAACTTAAATAATTTGAATTTTTGTATCTTTGTAACGAAAAGACTCAAAAACTACTGTACCGATTTCAAAAATTCTTTTACCGTTAGAATGCTACATTATCCCTGTGTAACATAGGCAATATTTATTGCTAGAAAAAATTAGAGATCCCTACTAAAACTTTTAATAGTTTGAATTTTTGTATGTTTGTAACGAATAGGCTCAAAAACTACTGGACCGATTTCAAAAACTCTTTCACCGTTAGAATGCTACGTTATCCCTAAGTAACATAAGATATATTTATTGCTAGAAAAAATTAGGGATCCCTACTAAAACTTAAATAATTTGAATGTTTATATGTTCGTAACGAATAAACTCAAAAAGTAGTGGACCGATTTCAAAAATTCTTTGACCTTTAGAATGCTACATTATCCCTGAGTAACATAGACGATAATTATTGCTAGAAAAAATTAGGGATCCCTACGAAAACTTAAATAATTTGTATTTTTGTATGTCTGTAACGAATAAACGCAAAAATTACTGGACCAATTTCAAAACTTCTTTTACCATTAGAATACTACATTATCCCTGAGTAACATAGGCTATATTTATTGCTAGGAAAAATTAGGGATCCCTACTAAAACTTAAATAATTTGTATGTTCATATGTTTGTAACGAATAAACTCAAAAACCACTGGACCGATTTCAAAAATTGTTTCACCTTTAGAATTCTAAATTATCCCTGAGAAATATAGGCTATATTTAGTGATATAACGAATTAGAAATCACTACTAAAACTTAAATAATTTGTATTTTTATATGTTTGTAACGAATAAACTCAAAAACTACTAGACCGACGTTAAAAATTCTTTGATCGTTCGAATGCTATATCATCTCTGAGTAACAAGGGGAATATTTATTGCTAGAAAAAATTAGTGATCGCTACTAAAACTTAAATAATTTGAATTTTTGTATGTTTGTAAGGAATAACCTCAAAAACTACTGGACGGATTTTAAAAATGCATTCGCCATTAGAATTCTTCATTATCCCTGAGTAACACAGACTATATTTGTTGCTCGAAAAAATTAGGGATCCCCACTAAAATTTAAATAATTTATATTTTTGTATGTTTGTAACGAATAAACTCAAAGACCACTGGACCGATTTCAAAAATTCTTTCACCATTAGAATGCTACGTTATCTCTGAGTAACATAGGCTATATTTATTCCTTGAAAAAATTAGGGATCCCGACTAAAACTTAAATAATTTGAATTTTTGTATGTTTGTAACGAATAAACTGAAAAAGCACTGGACCGATTTCAAAAATTCTTTGACCTTTAGAATGCTATATTATCCCTGAATAACATAGGCAATATTTATTGCTAGCAAAAATTAGGGATCCCTACGAAAACTTAAATAATTTGTATGTTTATATGTCTGTAACGAATAAACTCAAAACTACTGGATTGATTTCAAAAATTCTTTTACAATTAGAATGCCACATTATCCCTGAGTAACATAGGCTACATTTATTGCTAGAAAAAAATTAGGGATCTCTACAAAAACTTAAATTATTTGAATTTTTGTATGTTTGTAACGAATAAACTCAAAAACTGCTGGACCGATTTCAAAAATTCTTTCACCGTTATAATGCCAAATTACCCCTCAGTAATATAGGCAATATTTATTGCTAGAAAAAATTAGGAATCCCTACTAAAACTTTTAATAATTTGAATTTTTATATGTTTGTAACGAATAGACTCAAAAACTACTAGACCGATTTCAAAAATTCTTTGATGGTTAGATTGCTATATCATCTCTGAGTAACAAGGGCTATATGTGTTGCTAGAAAAAATTAAGGATCCCTACTAAAACTTTTAATAATTTGAATTTTTATATGTTTGTAACGAATAGACTCAAAAACTGCTAGACCGATTTCAAAAATTCATTGATCGTTAGATTGCTATATCATCTCTGAGTAACAAGGGCTATATTTATTGCTAGAAAAAATTAGGGATCCCTACTAAAACTTTTATTAATTTGAATTTTTATATGTTTGTAACGAATAGACTCAAAAACTACTAGACCGATTTCAAAAATTCTTTCACCCTTAGAATGCTACGTTATCCCTGAGTAACATAAGATATATTTATTGGTAGAAAAAATTAGGGAGCCCTACTAAAACTTAAATAATTGGAATGTTTATATGTGGTAACGAATAAACTAAAAAAGCACTAGACCGATTTCAAAAATTCTTTGACCTTTAGAATGCTACATTATCCCTGAGTAACCTAGGCGATATTTATTGCTAGAAAAAATTGAGGATCCCAACGAAAACTTAAATAATTTGTATTTTTGTATGTCTGTAACGAATAAACGCAAAAATTACTGGACCAATTTCAAAAATTCTTTTACACTTAGAATGCTACATTATCCCTGAGTAACATAGGCTATATTTACTGCTAGAAAAAATTAGGGATCCCTACTAAAACTTATATAATTTGTATTTTTGTGTGACTGTAACGAATAAACTCAAAAACTACTGGAATGGTGTCAAAAATTCTTTTACACTTAGAATGCCACATTATCCATGAGTAACATACGCTATATTTATTTCTAGAGAAAGTTAGGGATCGCTACTAAAACTTAAATAATTTGAATTTTTGTATGTTTGTAACGAAAAGACTCAAAAACTACTGGACCGATTTCAAAAACTCTTTCACCGTTAGAATGCTACGTTATCCCTGAGTAACATAAGATATATTTATTGCTAGAAAAAATTAGGGATCCCTACTAAAACTTAAATAATTTGAATGTTTATATGTTGGTAACGAATAAACTCAAAAAGTAGTGGACCGATTTCAAAAATTCTTTGACCTTTAGAATGCTATATTATCCCTGAGTAACATAGACGATAATTATTGCTAGAAAAAATTAGGGATCCCTACGAAAACTTAAATAATTTGTATTTTTGTATGTCTGTAACGAATAAACGCAAAAATTACTGGACCAATTTCAAAACTTCTTTTACCATTAGAATACTACATTATCCCTGAGTAACATAGGCTATATTTATTGCTAGGAAAAATTAGGGATCCCTACTAAAACTTAAATAATTTGTATGTTCATATGTTTGTAACGAATAAACTCAAAAACTACTGGACCGATTTCAAAAATTGTTTCACCTTTAGAATTCTAAATTATCCCTGAGAAATTAGGCTATATTTAGTGATATAACGAATAAGAAATCACTACTAAAACTTAAATAATTTGTATTTTTATATGTTTGTAACGAATAAACTCAAAAACTACTAGACCGACGTTAAAAATTCTTTGATCGTTCGAATGCTATATCATCTCTGAGTAACAAGGGGAATATTTATTGCTAGAAAAAATTAGTGATCGCTACTAAAACTTAAATAATTTGAATTTTTGTATGTTTGTAAGGAATAACCTCAAAAACTACTGGACGGATTTTAAAAATGCATTCGCCATTAGAATTCTTCATTATCCCTGAGTAAAATAGGCTACATCTATAGCTAGAATAAATTGGGGATCGCTACTAAAATTTAAATAATTTGTATGTTTGTATGCTTATAACGAAGAAACTCAAAGACCACTGGACCGATTTCAAAAATTGTTTTACACTTAGAATGCTAGATTACGCCTGAATAACATAGGCTAAATTTATTGATAGAAAAAATTAGGGATCTCTACAAAAACTTAAATTATTTGAATTTTTATATGTTTGTAACGAATAAACTCAAAAACTGCTGGACCAGTTTCAAAAATTCTTTCACCGTTATAATGCCAAATTACCCCTCAGTAATATAGGCAATATTTATTGCTAGAAAAAATTAGGGATCCCTACCAAAACTTTTAATAATTTGAATTTTTTTATGTTTGTAACGAATAGACTCAAAAACTACTAGACCGATTTCAAAAATTCTTTGATCGTTAGATTGCTATATCATCTCTGAGTAACAAGGGCTATATTTGTTGCTAGAAAAATTAAGGATCCCTACTAAAACTTTTAATAATTTGAATTTTTATATGTTTGTAACGAATAGACTCTAAAACTGCTAGACCGATTTCAAAAATTCATTGATCGTTAGATTGCTATATCATCTCTGTGTAACAAGAAAAAATTAGGGATCCCTACTAAAACTTTTATTAATTTGAATTTTTATATGTTTGTAACGAATAGACTCAAAAACTACTAGACCGATTTCAAAAATTCTTTCACCGTTAGAATGCTACGTTATCCCTGAGTAACATAAGATATATTTATTGGTAGAAAAAATTACGGATCCCTACTAAAACTTAAATAATTTGAATGTTTATATGTGGTAACGAATAAACTAAAAAAGCACTAGACCGATTTCAAAAATTCTTTGACCTTTAGAATGCTACATTATCCCTGAGTAACCTAGGCGATATTTATTGCTAGAAAAAATTGGGGATCCCCACGAAAACTTAAATAATTTGTATTTTTGTGTGACTGTAACGAATAAACTCAAAAACTACTGGAATGGTGTCAAAAATTCTTTTACACTTAGAATGCCATATTATCCCTGAGTAACATACGCTATACTTATTTCTAGAGAAAGTTAGGGATCGCTACTAAAACTTAAATAATTTGTATTTTTGTATGTCTGTAACGAATAAACGCAAAAATTACTTTACCAATTTCAAAAATTCTTTTACACTTAGAATGCTACATTATCCCTGAGTAACATAGGCTATATTTACTGCTAGAAAAAATTAGGGATCCCTACTAAAACTTAAATAATTTGTATTTTTGTGTGACTGTAACGAATAAACTCAAAAACTACTGGAATGGTGTCAAAAATTCTTTTACACTTAGAATGCCACATTATCCCTGAGTAACATACGCTATATTTATTTCTAGAGAAAGTTAGGGATCGCTACTAAAACTTAAATAATTTGAATTTTTGTATGTTTGTAACGAAAAGACTCAAAAACTACTGGACCGATTTCAAAAATTCTTTCCCCGTTAGAATGCTACGTTATCTTTGAGGTACATAGGCTATATTTATTGCTTGACAAAATTAGGGATCCCTACTAAAACTTAAATAATTTGAATTTTTGTATCTTTGTAACGAAAAGACTCAAAAACTACTGTACCGATTTCAAAAATTCTTTTACCGTTAGAATGCTACATTATCCCTGTGTAACATAGGCAATATTTATTGCTAGAAAAAATTAGAGATCCCTACTAAAACTTTTAATAGTTTGAATTTTTGTATGTTTGTAACGAATAGGCTCAAAAACTACTGGACCGATTTCGAAAACTCTTTCACCGTTAGAATGCTACGTTATCCCTGAGTAACATAAGGTATATTTATTGCTAGAAAAAATTAGGGATCCCTACTAAAACTTAAATAATTTGAATGTTTATATGTTCGTAACGAATAAACTCAAAAAGTAGTGGACCGATTTCAAAAATTCTTTGACCTTTAGAATGCTACATTATCCCTGAGTAACATAGACGATAATTATTGCTAGAAAAAATTAGGGATCCCTACGAAAACTTAAATAATTTGTATTTTTGTATGTCTGTAACGAATAAACGCAAAAATTACTGGACCAATTTCAAAACTTCTTTTACCATTAGAATACTACATTATCCCTGAGTAACATAGGCTATATTTATTGCTAGGAAAAATTAGGGATCCCTACTAAAACTTAAATAATTTGTATGTTCATATGTTTGTAACGAATAAACTCAAAAACTACTGGACCGATTTCAAAAATTGTTTCACCTTTAGAATTCTAAATTATCCCTGAGAAATATAGGCTATATTTAGTGTTATAACGAATTAGAAATCACTACTAAAACTTAAATAATTTGTATTTTTATATGTTTGTAACGAATAAACTCAAAAACTACTAGACCGAGGTTAAAAATTCTTTGATCGTTCGAATGCTATATCATCTCTGAGTAACAAGGGGAATATTTATTGCTAGAAAAAATTAGTGATCGCTACTAAAACTTAAATAATTTGAATTTTTGTATGTTTGTAAGGAATAACCTCAAAAACTACTGGACGGATTTTAAAAATAGATTCGCCATTAGAATTCTTCATTATCCCTGAGTAAAATAGACTATATTTGTTGCTCGAAAAAATTAGGGATCCCCACTAAAATTTAAATAATTTATATTTTTGTATGTTTGTAACGAATAAACTCAAAGACCACTGGACCGATTTCAAAAATTCTTTCACCATTAGAATGCTACGTTATCTCTGAGTAACATAGGCTATATTTATTCCTTGAAAAAATTAGGGATCCCTACTAAAACTTAAATAATTTGAATTTTTGTATGTTTGTAACGAATAAACTGAAAAAGCACTGGACCGATTTCAAAAATTCTTTGACCTTTAGAATGCTATATTATCCCTGAATAACATAGGCAATATTTATTGCTAGCAAAAATTAGGGATCCCTACGAAAACTTAAATAATTTGTATGTTTATATGTCTGTAACGAATAAACTCAAAAACTACTGGATTGATTTCAAAAATTCTTTTACAATTAGAATGCCACATTATCCCTGAGTAACATAGGCTACATTTATTGCTAGAAAAATTGGGGATACCAACTAAATCTTAAATAATTTGTATGTTTGTATGCTTGTAACGAAGAAACTCAAAGACCACTGGACCGATTTCAAAAATTCTTTTACACTTAGAATGCTACATTACCCCTGAATAACATAGGCTATATTTATTGCTAGAAAAAATTAGGGATCTCTACAAAAACTTAAATTATTTGAATTTTTGTATGTTTGTAACGAATAAACTCAAAAACTGCTGGACCGATTTCAAAAATTCTTTCACCCTTATAATGCCAAATTACCCCTCAGTAATATAGGCAATATTTATTGCTAGAAAAAATTAGGGATCCCTACTAAAACTTTTAATAATTTGAATTTTTATATGTTTGTAACGAATAGACTCAAAAACTACTAGACCGATTTCAAAAATTCTTTGATCGTTAGATTGCTATATCATCTCTGAGTAACAAGGGCTATATTTGTTGCTAGAAAAAATTCAGGATCCCTACTAAAACTTTTAATAATTTGAATTTTTATATGTTTGTAACGAATAGACTCAAAAACTGCTAGACCGATTTCAAAAATTCATTGATCGTTAGATTGCTATATCATCTCTGAGTAACAAGGGCTATATTTATTGCTAGAAAAAATTAGGGATCCCTACTAAAACTTTTATTAATTTGAATTTTTATATGTTTGTAACGAATAGACTCAAAAACTACTAGACCGATTTCAAAAATTCTTTCACCCTTAGAATGCTACGTTATCCCTGAGTAACATAAGATATATTTATTGGTAGAAAAAATTAGGGATCCCTACTAAAACTTAAATAATTGGAATGTTTATATGTCTGTAACGAATAAACTCAAAAACTACTGGATTGCTTTCAACAATTCTTTTACAATTAGAATGCCACATTATCCCTGAGTAACATAGGCTACATTTATTGCTAGAAAAATTGGGGATCCCTACTAAATCTTAAATAATTTGTATGTTTGTATGCTTGTAACGAAGAAACTCAAAGACCACTGGACCGATTTCAAAAATTCTTTTACACTTAGAATGCTATATTATCCCTGAATAACATAGGCTATATCTATTGCTGGAAAAAATTAGGGATCCCTACTAAAACTTAAATAATTTGAATTTTTGTATGTTTGTAACGAATAAACTGAAAAAGTACTGGACCGATTTCAAAAATCCTTTGACCTTTAGAATGCTATATTATCCCTGAATAACATAGGCAATATTTATTGCTAGCAAAAATTAAACGCAAAAACTACTGGAATGGTGTCAAAAATTCTTTTACACTTAGAATGCCACATTATCCCTGAGTAACATACGCTATATTTATTTCTAGAAAAAGTTAGGGATCGCTACTAAAACTTAAATAATTTGAATTTTTGTATGTTTGTAACGAAAAGACTCAAAAACTACTGGACCGATTTCAAAAACTCTTTCACCGTTAGAATGCTACGTTATTCCTGAGTAACATAAGATATATTTATTGCTAGAAAAAATTAGGGATCCCTACTAAAACTTAAATAATTTGAATGTTTATATGTTGGTAACGAATAAACTCAAAAAGTACTAGACCGATTTCAAAAATTCTTTGACCTTTAGAATGCTACATTATCCCTGAGTAACATAGACGATAATTATTGCTAGAAATAGTTAGGGATCCCTACGAAAACTTAATAATTTGTGTTTTTGTATGTCTGTAACGAATAAACGCAAAAATTACTGGACGAATTTCAAAACTTCTTTTACCATTAGAATACTACATTATCCCTGAGTAACAAAGGCTATATTTACTGCTAGAAAAAATTAGGGATCCCTACTAAAACTTAAATAATTTGTATGTTCATATGTTTGTAACGAATAAACTCAAAAACTACTGGACCGATTTCAAAAATTGTTTCACCTTTAGAATTCTAAATTATCCCTGAGAAATTAGGCTATATTTAGTGATATAACGAATAAGAAATCACTACTAAAACTTAAATAATTTGTATTTTTATATGTTTGTAACGAATAAACTCAAAAACTACTAGACCGACGTTAAAAATTCTTTGATCGTTCGAATGCTATATCATCTCTGAGTAACAAGGGGAATATTTATTGCTAGAAAAAATTAGTGATCGCTACTAAAACTTAAATAATTTGAATTTTTGTATGTTTGTAAGGAATAACCTCAAAAACTACTGGACGGATTTTAAAAATGCATTCGCCATTAGAATTCTTCATTATCCCTGAGTAAAATAGGCTACATCTATAGCTAGAATAAATTGGGGATCCCTACTAAAATTTAAATAATTTGTATGTTTGTATGCTTATAACGAAGAAACTCAAAGACCACTGGACCGATTTCAAAAATTCTTTTACACTTAGAATGCTACATTACGCCTGAATAACATAGGCTAAATTTATTGCTAGAAAAAATTAGGGATCTCTACAAAAACTTAAATTATTTGAATTTTTATATGTTTGTAACGAATAAACTCAAAAACTGCTGGACCACTTTCAAAAATTCTTTCACCGTTATAATGCCAAATTACCCCTCAGTAATATAGGCAATATTTATTGCTAGAAAAAATTAGGGATCCCTACCAAAACTTTTAATAATTTGAATTTTTTTATGTTTGTAACGAATAGACTCAAAAACTACTAGACCGATTTCAAAAATTCTTTGATCGTTAGATTGCTATATCATCTCTGAGTAACAAGGGCTATATTTGTTGCTAGAAAAAATTAAGGATCCCTACTAAAACTTTTAATAATTTGAATTTTTATATGTTTGTAACGAATAGACTCTAAAACTGCTAGACCGATTTCAAAAATTCATTGATCGTTAGATTGCTATATCATCTCTGTGTAACAAGAAAAAATTAGGGATCCCTACTAAAACTTTTATTAATTTGAATTTTTATATGTTTGTAACGAATAGACTCAAAAACTACTAGACCGATTTCAAAAATTCTTTCACCGTTAGAATGCTACGTTATCCCTGAGTAACATAAGATATATTTATTGGTAGAAAAAATTACGGATCCCTACTAAAACTTAAATAATTTGAATGTTTATATGTGGTAACGAATAAACTAAAAAAGCACTAGACCGATTTCAAAAATTCTTTGACCTTTAGAATGCTACATTATCCCTGAGTAACCTAGGCGATATTTATTGCTAGAAAAAATTGGGGATCCCCACGAAAACTTAAATAATTTGTATTTTTGTGTGACTGTAACGAATAAACTCAAAAACTACTGGAATGGTGTCAAAAATTCTTTTACACTTAGAATGCCATATTATCCCTGAGTAACATACGCTATACTTATTTCTAGAGAAAGTTAGGGATCGCTACTAAAACTTAAATAATTTGTATTTTTGTATGTCTGTAACGAATAAACGCAAAAATTACTTTACCAATTTCAAAAATTCTTTTACACTTAGAATGCTACATTATCCCTGAGTAACATAGGCTATATATACTGCTAGAAAAAATTAGGGATCCCTACTAAAACTTAAATAATTTGTATTTTTGTGTGACTGTAACGAATAAACTCAAAAACTACTGGAATGGTGTAAAAAATTCTTTTACACTTAGAATGCCACATTATCCCTGAGTAACATACGCTATATTTATTTCTAGAGAAAGTTAGGGATCGCTACTAAAACTTAAATAATTTGAATTTTTGTATGTTTGTAACGAAAAGACTCAAAAACTACTGGACCGATTTCAAAAATTCTTTCCCCGTTAGAATGCTACGTTATCTTTGAGGTACATAGGCTATATTTATTGCTTGACAAAATTAGGGATCCCTACTAAAACTTAAATAATTTGAATTTTTGTATCTTTGTAACGAAAAGACTCAAAAACTACTGTACCGATTTCAAAAATTCTTTTACCGTTAGAATGCTACATTATCCCTGTGTAACATAGGCAATATTTATTGCTAGAAAAAATTAGAGATCCCTACTAAAACTTTTAATAGTTTGAATTTTTGTATGTTTGTAACGAATAGGCTCAAAAACTACTGGACCGATTTCAAAAACTCTTTCACCGTTAGAATGCTACGTTATCCCTGAGTAACATAAGGTATATTTATTGCTAGAAAAAATTAGGGATCCCTACTAAAACTTAAATAATTTGAATGTTTATATGTTCGTAACGAATAAACTCAAAAAGTAGTGGACCGATTTCAAAAATTCTTTGACCTTTAGAATGCTACATTATCCCTGAGTAACATAGACGATAATTATTGCTAGAAAAAATTAGGGATCCCTACGAAAACTTAAATAATTTGTATTTTTGTATGTCTGTAACGAATAAACGCAAAAATTACTGGACCAATTTCAAAACTTCTTTTACCATTAGAATACTACATTATCCCTGAGTAACATAGGCTATATTTATTGCTGGGAAAAATTAGGGATCCCTACTAAAACTTAAATAATTTGTATGTTCATATGTTTGTAACGAATAAACTCAAAAACTACTGGACCGATTTCAAAAATTGTTTCACCTTTAGAATTCTAAATTATCCCTGAGAAATATAGGCTATATTTAGTGTTATAACGAATTAGAAATCACTACTAAAACTTAAATAATTTGTATTTTTATATGTTTGTAACGAATAAACTCAAAAACTACTAGACCGAGGTTAAAAATTCTTTGATCGTTCGAATGCTATATCATCTCTGAGTAACAAGGGGAATATTTATTGCTAGAAAAAATTAGTGATCGCTACTAAAACTTAAATAATTTGAATTTTTGTATGTTTGTAAGGAATAACCTCAAAAACTACTGGACGGATTTTAAAAATAGATTCGCCATTAGAATTCTTCATTATCCCTGAGTAACATAGACTATATTTGTTGCTCGAAAAAATTAGGGATCCCCACTAAAATTTAAATAATTTATATTTTTGTATGTTTGTAACGAATAAACTCAAAGACCACTGGACCGATTTCAAAAATTCTTTCACCATTAGAATGCTACGTTATCTCTGAGTAACATAGGCTATATTTATTCCTTGAAAAAATTAGGGATCCCTACTAAAACTTAAATAATTTGAATTTTTGTATGTTTGTAACGAATAAACTGAAAAAGCACTGGACCGATTTCAAAAATTCTTTGACCTTTAGAATGCTATATTATCCCTGAATAACATAGGCAATATTTATTGCTAGCAAAAATTAGGGATCCCTACGAAAACTTAAATAATTTGTATGTTTATATGTCTGTAACGAATAAACTCAAAAACTACTGGATTGATTTCAAAAATTCTTTTACAATTAGAATGCCACATTATCCCTGAGTAACATAGGCTACATTTATTGCTAGAAAAATTGGGGATACCTACTAAATCTTAAATAATTTGTATGTTTGTATGCTTGTAACGAAGAAACTCAAAGACCACTGGACCGATTTCAAAAATTCTTTTACACTTAGAATGCTACATTACCCCTGAATAACATAGGCTATATTTATTGCTAGAAAAAATTAGGGATCTCTACAAAAACTTAAATTATTTGAATTTTTGTATGTTTGTAACGAATAAACTCAAAAACTGCTGGACCGATTTCAAAAATTCTTTCACCGTTATAATGCCAAATTACCCCTCAGTAATATAGGCAATATTTATTGCTAGAAAAAATTAGGGATCCCTACTAAAACTTTTAATAATTTGAATTTTTACATGTTTGTAACGAATAGACTCAAAAACTACTAGACCGATTTCAAAAATTCTTTGATCGTTAGATTGCTATATCATCTCTGAGTAACAAGGGCTATATTTGTTGCTAGAAAAAATTCAGGATCCCTACTAAAACTTTTAATAATTTGAATTTTTATATGTTTGTAACGAATAGACTCAAAAACTGCTAGACCGATTTCAAAAATTCATTGATCGTTAGATTGCTATATCATCTCTGAGTAACAAGGGCTATATTTATTGCTAGAAAAAATTAGGGATCCCTACTAAAACTTTTATTAATTTGAATTTTTATATGTTTGTAACGAATAGACTCAAAAACTACTAGACCGATTTCAAAAATTCTTTCACCCTTAGAATGCTACGTTATCCCTGAGTAACATAAGATATATTTATTGGTAGAAAAAATTAGGGATCCCTACTAAAACTTAAATAATTGGAATGTTTATATGTCTGTAACGAATAAACTCAAAAACTACTGGATTGCTTTCAACAATTCTTTTACAATTAGAATGCCACATTATCCCTGAGTAACATAGGCTACATTTATTGCTAGAAAAATTGGGGATCCCTACTAAATCTTAAATAATTTGTATGTTTGTATGCTTGTAACGAAGAAACTCAAAGACCACTGGACCGATTTCAAAAATTCTTTTACACTTAGAATGCTATATTATCCCTGAATAACATAGGCTATATCTATTGCTTGAAAAAATTAGGGATCCCTACTAAAACTTAAATAATTTGAATTTTTGTATGTTTGTAACGAATAAACTGAAAAAGTACTGGACCGATTTCAAAAATCCTTTGACCTTTAGAATGCTATATTATCCCTGAATAACATAGGCAATATTTATTGCTAGCAAAAATTAAACGCAAAAACTACTGGAATGGTGTCAAAAATTCTTTTACACTTAGAATGCCACATTATCCCTGAGTAACATACGCTATATTTATTTCTAGAAAAAGTTAGGGATCGCTACTTAAACTTAAATAATTTGAATTTTTGTATGTTTGTAACGAAAAGACTCAAAAACTACTGGACCGATTTCAAAAACTCTTTCACCGTTAGAATGCTACGTTATTCCTGAGTAACATAAGATATATTTATTGCTAGAAAAAATTAGGGATCCCTACTAAAACTTAAATAATTTGAATGTTTATATGTTGGTAACGAATAAACTCAAAAAGTACTAGACCGATTTCAAAAATTCTTTGACCTTTAGAATGCTACATTATCCCTGAGTAACATAGACGATAATTATTGCTAGAAATAGTTAGGGATCCCTACGAAAACTTAATAATTTGTGTTTTTGTATGTCTGTAACGAATAAACTAAAAAAGCACTAGACCGATTTCAAAAATTCTTTGACCTTTAGAATGCTACATTATCCCTGAGTAACCTACGCGATATTTATTGCTAGAAAAAATTGGGGATCCCCACGAAAACTTAAATAATTTGTATTTTTGTATGTCTGTAACGAATAAACGCAAAAACTACTGGAATGGTGTCAAAAATTCTTTTACACTTAGAATGCCACATTATCCCTGAGTAACATACGCTATATTTATTTCTAGAAAAAGTTAGGGATCGCTACTAAAACTTAAATAATTTGTATTTTTGTGTGACTGTAACGAATAAACTCAAAAACTACTGGAATGGTGTCAAAAATTCTTTTACACTTAGAATGCCACATTATCCCTGAGTAACATACGCTATATTTATTTCTAGAGAAAGTTAGGGATCGCTACTAAAACTTAAATAATTTGAATTTTTGTATGTTTGTAACGAATAAACTCAAAAACTACTAGACCGACGTTAAAAATTCTTTGATCGTTCGAATGCTATATCATCTCTGAGTAACAAGGGGAATATTTATTGCTAGAAAAAATTAGTGATCGCTACTAAAACTTAAATAATTTGAATTTTTGTATGTTTGTAAGGAATAACCTCAAAAACTACTGGACGGATTTTAAAAATGCATTCGCCATTAGAATTCTTCATTATCCCTGAGTAACACAGACTATATTTGTTGCTCGAAAAAATTAGGGATCCCCACTAAAATTTAAATAATTTATATTTTTGTATGTTTGTAACGAATAAACTCAAAGACCACTGGACCGATTTCAAAAATTCTTTCACCATTAGAATGCTACGTTATCTCTGAGTAACATAGGCTATATTTATTCCTTGAAAAAATTAGGGATCCCGACTAAAACTTAAATAATTTGAATTTTTTTATGTTTGTAACGAATAAACTGAAAAAGCACTGGACCGATTTCAAAAATTCTTTGACCTTTAGAATGCTATATTATCCCTGAATAACATAGGCAATATTTATTGCTAGCAAAAATTAGGGATCCCTACGAAAACTTAAATAATTTGTATGTTTATATGTCTGTAACGAATAAACTCAAAAACTACTGGATTGATTTCAAAAATTCTTTTACAATTAGAATGCCACATTATCCCTGAGTAACATAGGCTACATTTATTGCTAGAAAAAAATTAGGGATCTCTACAAAAACTTAAATTATTTGAATTTTTGTATGTTTGTAACGAATAAACTCAAAAACTGCTGGACCGATTTCAAAAATTCTTTCACCGTTATAATGACAAATTACCCCTCAGTAATATAGGCAATATTTATTGCTAGAAAAAATTAGGAATCCCTACTAAAACTTTTAATAATTTGAATTTTTATATGTTTGTAACGAATAGACTCAAAAACTACTAGACCGATTTCAAAAATTCTTTGATGGTTAGATTGCTATATCATCTCTGAGTAACAAGGGCTATATGTGTTGCTAGAAAAAATTAAGGATCCCTACTAAAACTTTTAATAATTTGAATTTTTATATGTTTGTAACGAATAGACTCAAAAACTGCTAGACCGATTTCAAAAATTCATTGATCGTTAGATTGCTATATCATCTCTGAGTAACAAGGGCTATATTTATTGCTAGAAAAAATTAGGGATCCCTACTAAAACTTTTATTAATTTGAATTTTTATATGTTTGTAACGAATAGACTCAAAAACTACTAGACCGATTTCAAAAATTCTTTCACCCTTAGAATGCTACGTTATCCCTGAGTAACATAAGATATATTTATTGGTAGAAAAAATTAGGGATCCCTACTAAAACTTAAATAATTTGTATGTTCATATGTTTGTAACGAATAAGCTCAAAAACTACTGGACCGATTTCAAAAATTGTTTCACCTTTAGAATTCTAAATTATCCCTGAGAAATTAGGCTATATTTAGTGATATAACGAATAAGAAATCACTACTAAAACTTAAATAATTTGTATTTTTATATGTTTGTAACGAATAAACTCAAAAACTACTAGACCGACGTTAAAAATTCTTTGATCGTTCGAATGCTATATCATCTCTGAGTAACAAGGGGAATATTTATTGCTAGAAAAAATTAGTGATCGCTACTAAAACTTAAATAATTTGAATTTTTGTATGTTTGTAAGGAATAACCTCAAAAACTACTGGACGGATTTTAAAAATGCATTCGCCATTAGAATTCTTCATTATCCCTGAGTAAAATAGGCTACATTTATAGCTAGAATAAATTGGGGATCCCTACTAAAATTTAAATAATTTGTATGTTTGTATGCTTATAACGAAGAAACTCAAAGACCACTGGACCGATTTCAAAAATTCTTTTACACTTAGAATGCTACATTACGCCTGAATAACATAGGCTAAATTTATTGATAGAAAAAATTAGGGATCTCTACAAAAACTTAAATTATTTGAATTTTTGTATGTTTGTAACGAATAAACTCAAAAACTGCTGGACCAGTTTCAAAAATTCTTTCACCGTTATAATGCCAAATTACCCCTCAGTAATATAGGCAATATTTATTGCTAGAAAAAATTAGGGATCCCTACCAAAACTTTTAATAATTTGAATTTTTTTATGTTTGTAACGAATAGACTCAAAAACTACTAGACCGATTTCAAAAATTCTTTGATCGTTAGATTGCTATATCATCTCTGAGTAACAAGGGCTATATTTGTTGCTAGAAAAAATTAAGGATCCCTACTAAAACTTTTAATAATTTGAATTTTTATATGTTTGTAACGAATAGACTCTAAAACTGCTAGACCGATTTCAAAAATTCATTGATCGTTAGATTGCTATATCATCTCTGTGTAACAAGAAAAAATTAGGGATCCCTACTAAAACTTTTATTAATTTGAATTTTTATATGTTTGTAACGAATAGACTCAAAAACTACTAGACCGATTTCAAAAATTCTTTCACCGTTAGAATGCTACGTTATCCCTGAGTAACATAAGATATATTTATTGGTAGAAAAAATTACGGATCCCTACTAAAACTTAAATAATTTGAATGTTTATATGTGGTAACGAATAAACTAAAAACGCACTAGACCGATTTCAAAAATTCTTTGACCTTTAGAATGCTACATTATCCCTGAGTAACCTAGGCGATATTTATTGCTAGAAAAAATTGGGGATCCCCACGAAAACTTAAATAATTTGTATTTTTGTGTGACTGTAACGAATAAACTCAAAAACTACTGGAATGGTGTCAAAAATTCTTTTACACTTAGAATGCCACATTATCCCTGAGTAACATACGCTATATGTATTTCTAGAGAAAGTTAGGGATCGCTACTAAAACTTAAATAATTTGTATTTTTGTATGTCTGTAACGAATAAACGCAAAAATTACTGGACCAATTTCAAAAATTCTTTTACACTTAGAATGCTACATTATCCCTGAGTAACATAGGCTATATTTACTGCTAGAAAAAATTAGGGATCCCTACTAAAACTTAAATAATTTGTATTTTTGTGTGACTGTAACGAATAAACTCAAAAATTACTGGACCAATTTCAAAACTTCTTTTACCATTAGAATACTACATTATCCCTGAGTAACATAGGCTATATTTATTGCTAGGAAAAATTAGGGATCCCTACTAAAACTTAAATAATTTGTATGTTCATATGTTTGTAACGAATAAACTCAAAAACTACTGGACCGATTTCAAAAATTGTTTCACCTTTAAAATTCTAAATTATCCCTGAGAAATATAGGCTATATTTAGTGATATAACGAATTAGAAATCACTACTAAAACTTAAATAATTTGTATTTTTATATGTTTGTAACGAATAAACTCAAAAACTACAAGACCGACGTTAAAAATTCTTTGATCGTGCGAATGCTATATCATCTCTGAGTAACAAGGGGAATATTTATTGCTAGAAAAAATTAGTGATCGCTACTAAAACTTAAATAATTTGAATTTTTGTATGTGTGTAAGGAATAACCTCAAAAACTACTGGACGGATTTTAAAAATACATTCGCCATTAGAACTCTTCATTATCCCTGAGTAACATAGACTATATTTGTTGCTCGAAAAAATTAGGGATCCCCACTAAAATTTAAATAATTTATATTTTTGTATGTTTGTAACGAATAAACTCAAAGACCACTGGACCGATTTCAAAAATTCTTTCACCATTAGAATGCTACGTTATCTCTGAGTAACATAGGCTATATTTATTCCTTGAAAAAATTAGGGATCCCTACTAAAACTTAAATAATTTGAATTTTTGTATGTTTGTAACGAATAAACTGAAAAAGCACTGGACCGATTTCAAAAATTCTTTGACCTTTAGAATGCTATATTATCCCTGAATAACATAGGCAATATTTATTGCTAGCAAAAATTAGGGATCCCTACGAAAACTTAAATAATTTGTATGTTTATATGTCTGTAACGAATAAACTCAAAAACTACTGGATTGATTTCAAAAATTCTTTTGCAATTAGAATGCCACATTATCCCTGAGTAACATAGGCTACATTTATTGCTAGAAAAATTGGGGATCCCTACTAAATCTTAAATAATTTGTATGTTTGTATGCTTGTAACGAAGAAACTCAAAGACCACTGGACCGATTTCAAAAATTCTTTTACACTTAGAATGCTACATTACCCCTGAATAATATAGGCTATATTTATTGGTAGAAAAAATTAGGGATCTCTAGAAAAACTTAAATTATTTGAATTTTTGTATGTTTGTAACGAATAAACTCAAAAACTGCTGGACCGATTTCAAAAATTCTTTCACCGTTATAATGCCAAATTACCCCTCAGTAATATAGGCAATATCTATTGCTAGAAAAAATTAGGGATCCCTACTAAAACTTTTAATAATTTGAATTTTTATATGTTTGTAACGAATAGACTCAAAAACTACTAGACCGATTTCAAAAATTCTTTGATCGTTAGATTGCTATATCATCTCTGAGTAACAAGGGCTATATTTGTTGCTAGAAAAAATTAAGGATCCCTACTAAAACTTTCAATAATTTGAATTTTTATATGTTTGTAACGAATAGACTCTAAAACTGCTAGACCGATTTCAAAAATTCATTGATCGTTAGATTGCTATATCATCTCTGTGTAACAAGAAAAAATTAGGGATCCCTACTAAAACTTTTATTAATTTGAATTTTTATATGTTTGTAACGAATAGACTCAAAAACTACTAGACCGATTTCAAAAATTCTTTCACCGTTAGAATGCTACGTTATCCCTGAGTAACATAAGATATATTTATTGGTAGAAAAAATTACGGATCCCTACTAAAACTTAAATAATTTGAATGTTTATATGTGGTAACGAATAAACTAAAAACGCACTAGACCGATTTCAAAAATTCTTTGACCTTTAGAATGCTACATTATCCCTGAGTAACCTAGGCGATATTTATTGCTAGAAAAAATTGGGGATCCCCACGAAAACTTAAATAATTTGTATTTTTGTGTGACTGTAACGAATAAACTCAAAAACTACTGGAATGGTGTCAAAAATTCTTTTACACTTAGAATGCCACATTATCCCTGAGTAACATACGCTATATGTATTTCTAGAGAAAGTTAGGGATCGCTACTAAAACTTAAATAATTTGTATTTTTGTATGTCTGTAACGAATAAACGCAAAAATTACTGGACCAATTTCAAAAATTCTTTTACACTTAGAATGCTACATTATCCCTGAGTAACATAGGCTATATTTACTGCTAGAAAAAATTAGGGATCCCTACTAAAACTTAAATAATTTGTATTTTTGTGTGACTGTAACGAATAAACTCAAAAATTACTGGACCAATTTCAAAACTTCTTTTACCATTAGAATACTACATTATCCCTGAGTAACATAGGCTATATTTATTGCTAGGAAAAATTAGGGATCCCTACTAAAACTTAAATAATTTGTATGTTCATATGTTTGTAACGAATAAACTCAAAAACTACTGGACCGATTTCAAAAATTGTTTCACCTTTAGAATTCTAAATTATCCCTGAGAAATATAGGCTATATTTAGTGATATAACGAATTAGAAATCACTACTAAAACTTAAATAATTTGTATTTTTATATGTTTGTAACGAATAAACTCAAAAACTACAAGACCGACGTTAAAAATTCTTTGATCGTGCGAATGCTATATCATCTCTGAGTAACAAGGGGAATATTTATTGCTAGAAAAAATTAGTGATCGCTACTAAAACTTAAATAATTTGAATTTTTGTATGTTTGTAAGGAATAACCTCAAAAACTACTGGACGGATTTTAAAAATACATTCGCCATTAGAACTCTTCATTATCCCTGAGTAACATAGACTATATTTGTTGCTCGAAAAAATTAGGGATCCCCACTAAAATTTAAATAATTTATATTTTTGTATGTTTGTAACGAATAAACTCAAAGACCACTGGACCGATTTCAAAAATTCTTTCACCATTAGAATGCTACGTTATCTCTGAGTAACATAGGCTATATTTATTCCTTGAAAAAATTAGGGATCCCTACTAAAACTTAAATAATTTGAATTTTTGTATGTTTGTAACGAATAAACTGAAAAAGCACTGGACCGATTTCAAAAATTCTTTGACCTTTAGAATGCTATATTATCCCTGAATAACATAGGCAATATTTATTGCTAGCAAAAATTAGGGATCCCTACGAAAACTTAAATAATTTGTATGTTTATATGTCTGTAACGAATAAACTCAAAAACTACTGGATTGATTTCAAAAATTCTTTTGCAATTAGAATGCCACATTATCCCTGAGTAACATAGGCTACATTTATTGCTAGAAAAATTGGGGATCCCTACTAAATCTTAAATAATTTGTATGTTTGTATGCTTGTAACGAAGAAACTCAAAGACCACTGGACCGATTTCAAAAATTCTTTTACACTTAGAATGCTACATTACCCCTGAATAATATAGGCTATATTTATTGGTAGAAAAAATTAGGGATCTCTAGAAAAACTTAAATTATTTGAATTTTTGTATGTTTGTAACGAATAAACTCAAAAACTGCTGGACCGATTTCAAAAATTCTTTCACCGTTATAATGCCAAATTACCCCTCAGTAATATAGGCAATATCTATTGCTAGAAAAAATTAGGGATCCCTACTAAAACTTTTAATAATTTGAATTTTTATATGTTTGTAACGAATAGACTCAAAAACTACTAGACCGATTTCAAAAATTCTTTGATCGTTAGATTGCTATATCATCTCTGAGTAACAAGGGCTATATTTGTTGCTAGAAAAAATTAAGGATCCCTACTAAAACTTTCAATAATTTGAATTTTTATATGTTTGTAACGAATAGACTCAAAAACTACTAGACCGATTTCAAAAATTCTTTCACCCTTAGAATGCTACGTTATCCCTGAGTAACACAAGATATATTTATTGGTAGAAAAAATTAGGGATCCCTACTAAAACTTAAATAATTGGAATGTTTATATGTCTGTAACGAATAAACTCAAAAACTACTGGATTGATTTCAAAAATTCTTTTACAATTAGAATGGCACATTATCCCTGAGTAACATAGGCTACATTTATTGCTAGAAAAATTGGGGATCCCTACTAAATCTTAAATAATTTGTATGTTTGTATGCTTGTAACGAAGAAACTCAAAGACCACTGGACCGATTTCAAAAATTCTTTTACACTTAGAATGCTATGTTATCCCTGAATAACATAGGCTATATCTATTGCTTGAAAAAATTAGGGATCCCTACTAAAACTTAAATAATTTGAATTTTTGTATGTTTGTAACGAATAAACTGAAAAAGTACTGGACCGATTTCAAAAATTCTTTGACCTTTAGAATGCTATATTATCCCTGAATAACATAGGCAATATTTATTGCTAGCAAAAATTAGGGATCCCTACGAAAACTTAAATAATTTGTATGTTTATATGTCTGTAACGAATAAACTCAAAAACTGGTGGATTGATTTCAAAAATTCTTTTACACTTAGAATGCTACATTACCCCTGAATAATATAGGCTATATTTATTGATAAAAAAAATTAGGGATCTCTACAAAAACTTAAATTATTTGAATTTTTGTATGTTTGTAACGAATAAACTCAAAAACTGCTGGACCGGTTTCAAAAATTCTTTCACCGTTATAATGCCAAATTACCCCTCAGTAATATAGGCAAAATTTATTGCTAGAAAAAATTAGGGATCCCTACCAAAACTTTTAATAATTTGAATTTTTTTATGTTTGTAACGAATAGACTCAAAAACTACTAGACCGATTTCAAAAATTCTTTGATCGTTAGATTGCTATATCATCTCTGAGTAACAAGTGCTATATTTATTGCTAGAAAAAATTAGGGATCCCTACTAAAACTTTTATTAATTTGAATTTTTATATGTTTGTAACGAATAGACTCAAAAACTACTAGCCCGATTTCAAAAATTCTTTCACCGTTAGAATGCTACGTTATGCCTGAGTAACATAAGATATATTTATTGGTAGAAAAAATTAGGGGTCCCTACTAAAACTTAAATAATTTGAATGTTTATATGTGGTAACGAATAAACTAAAAAAGCACTAGACCGATTTCAAAAATTCTTTGACCTTTAGAATGCTACATTATCCCTGAGTAACCTAGGCGATATTTATTGCTAGAAAAAATTGGGGATCCCCACGAAAACTTAAATAATTTGTATTTTTGTATGTCTGTAATGAATAAACGCAAAAACTACTGGAATGGTGTCAAAAATTCTTTTACACTTAGAATGCCACATTATCCCTGAGTAACATACGCTATATTTATTTCTAGAAAAAGTTAGGGATCGCTACTAAAACTTAAATAATTTGAATTTTTGTATGTTTGTAACGAAAAGACTCAAAAACTACTGGACCGATTTCAAAAATTCTTTTACCGTTAGAATGCTACGTTATCTTTGAGGTACATAGGCTATATTTATTGCTTGACAAAATTAGGGATCCCTACTAAAATTTAAATAATTTGTATGTTCGTATGTTTGTAACGAATAAACTCAAAAACTACTGGACCGATTTCAAAAATTGTTTCACCTTTAGAATTCTAAATTATCCCTGAGAAATATAGGCTATATTTAGTGATAGAACAAATTAGAAATCACTACTAAAACTTAAATAATTTTTATTTTTATATGTTTGTAACGAATAAACTCAAAAACTACTGGACCGACATTAAAAATTCTTTGATCGTTCGAATGCTATATCATCTCTGAGTACCAAGGGGAATATTTATTGCTAGAAAAAATTAGTGATAGCTACTAAATCTTAAATAATTTGAATTTTTGTATGTTTGCAAGGAATAACCTCAAAAACTACTGGACGGATTTTAAAAATGCATTCGCCATTAGAATTCTTCATTATCCCTGAGTAACATAGACTATAATTGCTTCTCGAAAAAATTAGGGATCCCCACTTAAACTTTAATAATTTATATTTTTGTATGTTTGTAACGAATAAACTCAAAGACCACTGGACCGATTTCAAAAATTCTTTTACCATTGGAAAGCTACATTATCCCTGAATAACATAGGCAATATTTATTGGTAGAAAAAATTGGGGATCCCTACTAAAACTTTTAACAGTTTGAATTTTTGTATGTTTGTAACCAAAAGACTCAAAAACTACTAGAGCGATTTCAAAGATTCTTTCACCATTAGAATGCTACGTTATCTCTGAGTAACATAGGCTATATTTATTGCTAGAAAAAATTAGGGATCCCTACTAAAACTTAAATAATTTGTATGTTCATATGTTTGTAACGAATAAACTCAAAAACTACTGGACCGATTTCAAAAATTGTTTCACCTTTAGAATTCTAAATTATCCCTGAGAAATACAGGCTATATTTAGTGATAGAACAAATTAGAAATCACTTCTAAAACTTAAATAATTTGTATTTTTATGTGTTTGTAAAAAATAAACTCAAAAACTACTAGACCGACATTAAAAATTCTTTGATCGTTCGAATGCTATATCATCTCTGAGTAACAAGGGGAATATTTATTGCTAGAAAAAATTAGTGATCGCTACTAAAACTTAAATAATTTGAATTTTTGTATGTTTGTAACGAATAAACTCAAAAACTACTGGACCGATTTCAAAAATTGTTTCACCTTTAGAATTCTAAATTATCCCTGAGAAATACACGCTATATTTAGTGATAGAACAAATTAGAAATCACTTCTAAAACTTAAATAATTTGTATTTTTGTATGTCTGTAACGAATAAACGCAAAAACTACTGGAATGGTGTCAAAAATTCTTTTACACTTAGAATGCCACATTATCCCTGAGTAACATACGCTATATTTATTTCTAGAAAAAGTTAGGGATCGCTACTAAAACTTAAATAATTTGAATTTTTGTATGTTTGTAACGAAAAGACTCAAAAACTACTGGACCGATTTCAAAAATTCTTTTACCGTTAGAATGCTACGTTATCTTTGAGGTACATAGGCTATATTTATTGCTTGACAAAATTAGGGATCCCTACTAAAACTTAAATAATTTGAATTTTTGTATGTTTGTAACGAAAAGACTCAAAAACTACTGGACCGATTTCAAAAACTCTTTCACCGTTAGAATGCTACGTTATTCCTGAGTAACATAAGATATATTTATTGCTAGAAAAGTTAGGGATCCCTACTAAAACTTAAATAATTTGAATGTTTATATGTTGGTAACGAATAAACTCAAAAAGTACTAGACCGATTTCAAAAATTCTTTGACCTTTAGAATGCTACATTATCCCTGAGTAACATAGACGATAATTATTGCTAGAAAAATTTAGGGATCCCTACGAAAACTTAATAATTTGTGTTTTTGTATGTCTTTAACGAATAAACGCAAAAATTACTGGACGAATTTCAAAACTTCTTTTACCATTAGAATACTACATTATCCCTGAGTAACAAAGGCTATATTTACTGCTAGAAAAAATTAGGGATCCCGACTAAAACGTAAATAATTTGAATTTTTGTATGTTTGTAACGAAGAAACTAAAAAACTACTGGACCGATTTCAAAAAATCTTTCACCATCAGAATACTACATTATCCATCAGTAACTTAGGCTATATTTATTGCTAGCAAAAATTAGGGATCCCTACGAAAACTTAAATAATTTGTATGTTTATATGTCTGTAACGAATAAACTCAAAAACTGGTGGATTGATTTCAAAAATTCTTTTACAATTAGAATGGCACATTATCCCTGAGTAACATAGGCTACATTTATTGCTAGAAAAATTGGGGATCCCTACTAAATCTTAAATAATTTGTATGTTTGTATGCTTGTAACGAAGAAACTCAAAGACCACTGGACCGATTTCAAAAATTCTTTTACACTTAGAATGCTATATTATCCCTGAATAACATAGGCTATATCTATTGCTTGAAAAAATTAGGGATCCCTACTAAAACTTAAATAATTTGAATTTTTGTATGTTTGTAACGAATAAACTGAAAAAGTACTGGACCGATTTCAAAAATTCTTTGACCTTTAGAATGCTATATTATCCCTGAATAACATAGGCAATATTTATTGCTAGCAAAAATTAGGGATCCCTACCAAACTTTTAATAATTTGAATTTTTTTATGTTTGTAACGAATAGACTCAAAAACTACTAGACCGATTTCAAAAATTCTTTGATCGTTAGATTGCTATATCATCTCTGAGTAACAAGGGCTATATTTGTTGCTAGAAAAAATTAAGGATCCCTACTAAAACTTTTATTAATTTCAATTTTTATATGTTTGTAACGAATAGACTCAAAAACTACTAGACCGATTTCAAAAATTCTTTCACCCTTAGAATGCTACGTTATCCCTGAGTAACACAAGATATATTTATTGGTAGAAAAAATTAGGGATCCCTACTAAAACTTAAATAATTGGAATGTTTATATGTCTGTAACGAATAAACTCAAAAACTACTGGATTGATTTCAAAAATTCTTTTACAATTAGAATGGCACATTATCCCTGAGTAACATAGGCTACATTTATTGCTAGAAAAATTGGGGATCCCTACTAAATCTTAAATAATTTGTATGTTTGTATGCTTGTAACGAAGAAACTCAAAGACCACTGGACCGATTTCAAAAATTCTTTTACACTTAGAATGCTATATTATCCCTGAATAACATAGGCTATATCTATTGCTTGAAAAAATTAGGGATCCCTACTAAAACTTAAATAATTTGAATTTTTGTATGTTTGTAACGAATAAACTGAAAAAGTACTGGACCGATTTCAAAAATTCTTTGACCTTTAGAATGCTATATTATCCCTGAATAACATAGGCAATATTTATTGCTAGCAAAAATTAGGGATCCCTACGAAAACTTAAATAATTTGTATGTTTATATGTCTGTAACGAATAAACTCAAAAACTGGTGGATTGATTTCAAAAATTCTTTTACACTTAGAATGCTACATTACCCCTGAATAATATAGGCTATATTTATTGATAGAAAAAATTAGGGATCTCTACAAAAACTTAAATTATTTGAATTTTTGTATGTTTGTAACGAATAAACTCAAAAACTGCTGGACCGGTTTCAAAAATTCTTTCACCCTTATAATGCCAAATTACCCCTCAGTAATATAGGCAAAATTTATTGCTAGAAAAAATTAGGGATCCCTACCAAAACTTTTAATAATTTGAATTTTTTTATGTTTGTAACGAATAGACTCAAAAACTACTAGACCGATTTCAAAAATTCTTTGATCGTTAGATTGCTATATCATCTCTGAGTAACAAGGGCTATATTTGTTGCTAGAAAAAATTAAGGATCCCTACTAAAACTTTTAATAATTTGAATTTTTATATGTTTGTAACGAATAGACTCAAAAACTGCTAGACCGATTTCAAAAATTCATTGATCGTTAGATTGCTATATCATCTCTGAGTAACAAGTGCTATATTTATTGCTAGAAAAAATTAGGGATCCCTACTAAAACTTTTATTAATTTGAATTTTTATATGTTTGTAACGAATAGACTCAAAAACTACTAGACCGATTTCAAAAATTCTTTCACCGTTAGAATGCTACGTTATGCCTGAGTAACATAAGATATATTTATTGGTAGAAAAAATTAGGGGTCCCTACTAAAACTTAAATAATTTGAATGTTTATATGTGGTAACGAATAAACTAAAAAAGCACTAGACCGATTTCAAAAATTCTTTGACCTTTAGAATGCTACATTATCCCTGAGTAACCTAGGCGATATTTATTGCTAGAAAAAATTGGGGATCCCCACGAAAACTTAAATAATTTGTATTTTTGTATGTCTGTAACGAATAAACGCAAAAACTACTGGAATGGTGTCAAAAATTCTTTTACACTTAGAATGCCACATTATCCCTGAGTAACATACGCTATATTTATTTCAAGAAAAAGTTAGGGATCGCTACTAAAACTTAAATAATTTGAATTTTTGTATGTTTGTAACGAAAAGACTCAAAAACTACTGGACCGATTTCAAAAATTCTTTTACCGTTAGAATGCTACGTTATCTTTGAGGTACATAGGCTATATTTATTGCTTGACAAAATTAGGGATCCCTACTAAAACTTAAATAATTTGAATTTTTGTATGTTTGTAACGAAAAGACTCAAAAACTACTGTACCGATTTCAAAAACTCTTTCACCGTTAGAATGCTACGTTATTCCTGAGTAACATAAGATATATTTATTGCTAGAAAAAATTAGGGATCCCTACTAAAACTTAAATAATTTGAATGTTTATATGTTGGTAACGAGTAAACTCAAAAAGTACTAGACCGATTTCAAAAATTCTTTGACCTTTAGAATGCTACATTATCCCTGAGTAACATAGACGATAATTATTGCTAGAAAAAGTTAGGGATCCCTACGAAAACTTAATAATTTGTGTTTTTGTATGTCTGTAACGAATAAACGCAAAAATTACTGGACGAATTTCAAAACTTCTTTTACCATTAGAATACTACATTATCCCTGAGTAACAAAGGCTATATTTACTGCTAGAAAAAATTAGGGATCCCGACTAAAACGTAAATAATTTGAATTTTTGTATGTTTGTAACGAAGAAACTAAAAAACTACTGGACCGATTTCAAAAAATCTTTCACCATCAGAATACTACATTATCCATTAGTAACTTAGGCTATATTTATTGCTAGAAAAAATTAGGGATCTCTACTAAAATTTAAATAATTTGTATGTTCGTATGTTTGTAACGAATAAACTCAAAAACTACTGGACCGATTTCAAAAATTGTTTCACCTTTAGAATTCTAAATTATCCCTGAGAAATATAGGCTATATTTAGTGATAGAACAAATTAGAAATCACTACTGAAACTTAAATAATTTGTATTTTTATATGTTTGTAACGAATAAACTCAAAAACTACTGGACCGACATTAAAAATTCTTTGATCGTTCGAATGCTATATCATCTCTGAGTAACAAGGGGAATATTTATTGCTAGAAAAAATTAGTGATCGCTACTAAATCTTAAATAATTTGAATTTTTGTATGTTTGCAAGGAATAACCTCAAAAACTACTGGACGGATTTTAAAAATGCATTCGCCATTAGAATTCTTCATTATCCCTGAGTAACATAGACTATAATTGCTGCTCGAAAAAATTAGGGATCCCCACTAAAACTTAAATAATTTATATTTTTGTATGTTTGTAACGAATAAACTCAAAGACCACTGGACCGATTTCAAAAATTCTTTTACCATTGGAAAGCTACATTATCCCTGAATAACATAGGCAATATTTATTGGTAGAAAAAATTGGGGATCCCTACTAAAACTTTTAACAGTTTGAATTTTTGTATGTTTGTAACCAAAAGACTCAAAAACTACTAGAGCGATTTCAAAGATTCTTTCACCATTAGAATGCTACGTTATCTCTGAGTAACATAGGCTATATTTATTGCTAGAAAAAATTAGGGATCCCTACTAAAACTTAAATAATTTGTATGTTCATATGTTTGTAACGAATAAACTCAAAAACTACTGGACCGATTTCAAAAATTGTTTCACCTTTAGAATTCTAAATTATCCCTGAGAAATACAGGCTATATTTAGTGATAGAACAAATTAGAAATCACTTCTAAAACTTAAATAATTTGTATTTTTATGTGTTTGTAAAAAATAAACTCAAAAACTACTAGACCGACATTAAAAATTCTTTGATCGTTCGAATGCTATATCATCTCTGAGTAACAAGGGGAATATTTATTGCTAGAAAAAATTAGTGATCGCTACTAAAACTTAAATAATTTGAATTTTTGTACGTTTGTAAGGAATAAACTCAAAAACTACTGGACGGATTTTAAAAATGCATTCGCCATTAGAATTTTTCATTATCCCTGAGTAACATAGGCTATATCTATTGCTTGAAAAAATTAGGGATCCCTACTAAAACTTAAATAATTTGAATTTTTGTATGTTTGTAACGAATAAACTGAAAAAGTACTGGACCGATTTCAAAAATTCTTTGACCTTTAGAATGCTATATTATCCCTGAATAACATAGGCAATATTTATTGCTAGCAAAAATTATGGATCCCTACGAAAACTTAAATAATTGGAATGTTTATATGTCTGTAACGAATAAACTCAAAAACTAGTGGATTGATTTCAAAAATTCTTTTACAATTAGAATGCCACATTATCCCTGAGTAATATAGGCTACGTTTATAGCTAGAATAAATTGGGGATCCCTACTAAAACTTAAATAATTTGTATGTTTGTATGCTTATAACGAAGAAACTCGAAGACTACTGGACCGATTTCAAAAATTCTTTTACACTTAGAATGCTACATTACCCCTGAATAACATAGGCTATATTTATTGATAGAAAAAATTAGGGATCTCTACAAAAACTTAAATTATTTGAATTTTTGTATGTTTGTAACGAATAAACTCAAAAACTGCTGGACCGGTTTCAAAAATTCTTTCACCGTTATAATGCCAAATTACCCCTCAGTAATATAGGCAATATTTATTGCTAGAAAAAATTAGGGATCCCTACCAAACTTTTAATAATTTGAATTTTTTTATGTTTGTAACGAATAGACTCAAAAACTACTAGACCGATTTCAAAAATTCTTTGATCGTTAGATTGCTATATCATCTCTGAGTAACAAGGGCTATATTTGTTGCTAGAAAAAATTAAGGATCCCTACTAAAACTTTTAATAATTTGAATTTTTATATGTTTGTAACGAATAGACTCAAAAACTGCTAGACCGATTTCAAAAATTCATTGATCGTTAGATTGCTATATCATCTCTGAGTAACAAGGGCTATATTTATTGCTAGAAAAAATTAGGGATCCCTACTAAAACTTTTATCAATTTGAATTTTTATATGTTTGTAACGAATAGACTCAAAAACTACTAGACCGATTTCAAAAATTCTTTCACCCTTAGAATGCTACGTTATCCCTGAGTAACATAAGATATATTTATTGGTAGAAAAAATTAGGGATCCCTACTAAAACTTAAATAATTGGAATGTTTATATGTGGTAACGAATAAACTAAAAAAGCACTAGACCGATTTCAAAAATTCTTTGACCTTTAGAATGCTACATTATCCCTTAGTAACCTAGGCGATATTTATTGCTAGAAAAAATTGGGGATCCCCACGAAAACTTAAATAATTTGTATTTTTGTGTGACTGTAACGAATAAACTCAAAAACTACTGGAATGGTGTCAAAAATTCTTTTACACTTAGAATGCCACATTATCCCTGAGTAACCTAGGCGATATTTATTGCTAGAAAAAATTGGGGATCCCCACGAAAACTTAAATAATTTGTATTTTTGTGTGACTGTAACGAATAAACTCAAAAACTACTGGAATGGTGTCAAAAATTCTTTTACACTTAGAATGCCACATTATCCCTGAGTAACATACGCTATATTTATTTCTAGAGAAAGTTAGGGATCGCTACTAAAACTTAAATAATTTGTATTTTTGTATGTCTGTAACGAATAAACGCAAAAATTACTGGACCAATTTCAAAAATTCTTTTACACTTAGAATGCTACATTATCCCTGAGTAACATAGGCTATATTTACTGCTAGAAAAAATTAGGGATCCCTACTAAAACTTAAATAATTTGTATTTTTGTGTGACTGTAACGAATAAACTCGAAAACTACTGGAATGGTGTCAAAAATTCTTTTACACTTAGAATGCCACATTATCCCTGAGTAACATACGCTATATTTATTTCTAGAGAAAGTTAGGGATCGCTACTAAAACTTAAATAATTTGAATTTTTGTATGTTTGTAAAGAAAAGACTCAAAAACTACTGGACCGATTTCAAAAATTCTTTCCCCGTTAGAATGCTACGTTATCTTTGAGGTACATAGGCTATATTTATTGCTTGACAAAATTAGGGATCCCTACTAAAACTTAAATAATTTGAATGTTTATATGTGGTAACGAATAAACTAAAAAAGCACTAGACCGATTTCAAAAATTCTTTGACCTTTAGAATGCTACATTATCCCTGAGTAACCTAGGCGATATTTATTGCTAGAAAAAATTGGGGATCCCCACGAAAACTTAAATAATTTGAATGTTTATATGTTCGTAACGAATAAACTCCAACAGTAGTGGACCGATTTCAAAAATTCTTTGACCTTTAGAATGCTACATTATCCCTGAGTAACATAGACGATAATTATTGCTAGAAAAAATTAGGGATCCCTACGAAAACTTAAATAATTTGTATTTTTGTATGTCTGTAACGAATAAACGCAAAAATTACTGGACCAATTTCAAAACTTCTTTTACCATTAGAATACTACATTATCCCTGAGTAACATAGGCTATATTTATTGCTAGGAAAAATTAGGGATCCCTACTAAAACTTAAATAATTTGTATGTTCATATGTTTGTAACGAATAAGCTCAAAAACTACTGGACCGATTTCAAAAATTGTTTCACCTTTAGAATTCTAAATTATCCCTGAGAAATATAGGCTATATTTAGTGATATAACGAATTAGAAATCACTACTAAAACTTAAATAATTTGTATTTTTATATGTTTGTAACGAATAAACTCAAAAACTACTAGACCGACGTTAAAAATTCTTTGATCGTTCGAATGCTATATCATCTCTGAGTAACAAGGGGAATATTTATTGCTAGAAAAAATTAGTGATCGCTACTAAAACTTAAATAATTAGAATTTTTGTATGTTTGTAAGGAATAACCTCAAAAACTACTGGACGGATTTTAAAAATGCATTCGCCATTAGAATTCTTCATTATCCCTGAGTAACATAGACTATATTTGTTGCTCGAAAAAATTAGGGATCCCCACTAAAATTTAAATAATTTATATTTTTGTATGTTTGTAACGAATAAACTCAAAGACCACTGGACCGATTTCAAAAATTCTTTCACCATTAGAATGCTACGTTATCTATGAGTAACATAGGCTATATTTATTCCTTGAAAAAATTAGGGATCCCTACTAAAACTTAAATAATTTGAATTTTTGTATGTTTGTAACGAATAAACTGAAAAAGCACTGGACCGATTTCAAAAATTCTTTGACCTTTAGAATGCTATATTATCCCTGAATAACATAGGCAATATTTATTGCTAGCAAAAATTAGGGATCCCTACGAAAACTTAAATAATTTGTATGTTTATATGTCTGTAACGAATAAACTCAAAAACTACTGGATTGATTTCAAAAATTCTTTTCCAATTAGAATGCCACATTATCCCTGAGTAACATAGGCTACATTTATTGCTAGAAAAGTTGGGGATCCCTACTAAATCTTAAATAATTTGTATGTTTGTATGCTTGTAACGAAGAAACTCAAAGACCACTGGACCGATTTCAAAAATTCTTTTACACTTAGAATGTATACATTACCCCTGAATAACATAGGCTATATTTATTGCTAGAAAAAATTAGCGATCTCTACAAAAACTTAAATTATTTGAATTTTTGTATGTTTGTAACGAATAAACTCAAAAACTGCTGGACCGATTTCAAAAATTCTTTCACCGTTATAATGCCAAATTACCCCTCAGTAATATAGGCAATATTTATTGCTAGAAAAAATTAGGGATCCCTACTAAAACTTTTAATAATTTGAATTTTTTTATGTTTGTAACGAATAAACTCAAAAACTACTAGACCGATTTCTAAAATTCTTTGATCGTTAGATTTCTATATCATCTCTGAGTAACAAGGGCTATATTTGTTGCTAGAAAAAATTAAGGATCCCTACTAAAACTTTTAATAATTTGAATTTTTATATGTTTGTAACGAATAGACTCAAAAACTACGAGACCGATTTCAAAAATTCTTTGATCGTTAGATTGCTATATCATCTCCGAGTAACAAGGGCTATATTTATTGCTAGAAAAAATTAGGGATCCCTACTAAAACTTAAATAATTTGAATGTTTATATGTGGTAACGAATAAACTAAAAAAGCACTAGACCGATTTCAAAAATTCTTTGACCTTTAGAATGCTACATTATCCCTGAGTAACCTAGGCGATATTTATTGCTAGAAAAAATTGGGGATCCCCACGAAAACTTAAATAATTTGTATTTTTGTACGTCTGTAACGAATAAACGCAAAAATTACTGGACCAATTTCAAAAATTCTTTTACACTTAGAATGCTACATTATCCCTGAGTAACATAGGCTATATTTACTGCTAGAAAAAATTAGGGATCCCTACTAAAACTTAAATAATTTGTATTTTTGTGTGACTGTAACGAATAAACTCAAAAACTACTGGAATGGTGTCAAAAATTCTTTTACACTTACAATGCCACATTATCCCTGAGTAACATACGCTATATTTATTTCTAGAGAAAGTTAGGGATCCCTACTAAAACTTAAATAATTTGAATTTTTGTATGTTTGTAACGAAAAGACTCAAAAACTACTGTACCGATTTCAAAAATTCTTTTACCGTTAGAATGCTACATTATCCCTGTGTAACATAGGCAATATTTATTGCTAGAAAAAATTAGAGATCCCTACTAAAACTTTTAATAGTTTGAATTTTTGTATGTTTGTAAGGAATAGGCTCAAAAACTACTGGACCGATTTCAAAAACTCTTTCACCGTTAGAATGCTACGTTATCCCTGAGTAACATAAGATATATTTATTGCTAGAAAAAATTAGGGATCCCTACTAAAACTTAAATAATTTGAATGTTTATATGTTGGTAACGAATAAACTCAAAAAGTAGTGGACCGATTTCAAAAATTCTTTGACCTTTAGAATGCTACATTATCCCTGAGTAACATAGACGATAATTATTGCTAGAAAAAATTAGGGATCCCTACGAAAACTTAAATAATTTGTATTTTTGTATGTCTGTAACGAATAAACGCAAAAATTACTGGACCAATTTCAAAACTTCTTTTACCATTAGAATACTACATTATCCCTGAGTAACATAGGCTATATTTATTGCTAGGAAAAATTAGGGATCCCTACTAAAACTTAAATAATTTGTATGTTCATATGTTTGTAACGAATAAACTCAAAAACTACTGGACCGATTTCAAAAATTGTTTCACCTTTAGAATTCTAAATTATCGCTGAGAAATATAGGCTATATTTAGTGATATAACGAATTAGAAATCACTACTAAAACTTAAATAATTTGTATTTTTATATGTTTGTAACGAATAAACTCAAAAACTACTAGACCGACGTTAAAAATTCTTTGATCGTTCGAATGCTATATCATCTCTGAGTAACAAGGGGAATATTTATTGCTAGAAAAAATTAGTGATCGCTACTAAAAGTTAAATAATTTGAATTTTTGTATGTTTGTAAGGAATAACCTCAAAAACTACTGGACGGGTTTTAAAAATGCATTCGCCATTAGAATTCTTCATTATCCCTGAGTAACATAGACTATATTTGTTGCTCGAAAAAATTAGGGATCCCCACTAAAATTTAAATAATTTATATTTTTGTATGTTTGTAACGAATAAACTCAAAGACCACTGGACCGATTTCAAAAATTCTTTCACCATTAGAATACTACGTTATCTCTGAGTAACATAGGCTATATTTATTCCTTGAAAAAATTAGGGATCTCTACTAAAACTTAAATAATTTGAATTTTTGTATGTTTGTAACGAATAAACTGAAAAAGCACTGGACCGATTTCAAAAATTCTTTGACCTTTAGAATGCTATATTATCCCTGAATAACATAGGCAATATTTATTGCTAGCAAAAATTAGGGATCCCTACGAAAACTTAAATAATTTGTATGTTTATATGTCTGTAACGAATAAACTCAAAAACTACTGGATTGATTTCAAAAATTCTTTTACAATTAGAATGCCACATTATCCCTGAGAAACATAGGCTACATTTATTGCTAGAAAAATTGGGGATCCCTACTAAATCTAAAATAATTTGTATGTTTGTATGCTTGTAACGAAGGAACTCAAAGACCACTGGACCGATTTCAAAAATTCTTTTACACTTAGAATGCTACATTACCCCTGAATAACATAGGCTATATTTATTGCTAGAAAAAATTAGGGATCTCTACAAAAACTTAAATTATTTGAATTTTTGTATGTTTGTAACGAATAAACTCAAAAACTGCTGGACCGATTTCAAAAATTCTTTCACCGTTATAATGCCAAATTACCCCTCAGTAATATAGGCAATATTTATTGCTAGAAAAAATTAGGGATCCCCACTAAAACTTTTAATAATTTGAATTTTTTTATGTTTGTAACGAATAGACTCAAAAACTACTAGACCGATTTAAAAAATTCTTTGATCGTTAGATTGCTATATCATCTCTGAGTAACAAGGGCTATATTTGTTGCTAGAAAAAATTAAGGATCCCTACTAAAACTTTTAATAATTTGAATTTTTATATGTTTGTAACGAATAGACTCAAAAACTACTAGACCGATTTCAAAAATTCTTTGATCGTTAGATTGCTATATCATCTCCGAGTAACAAGGGCTATATTTATTGCTAGAAAAAATTAGGGATCCCTACTAAAACTTTTTATAATTTGAATATTTATGTGTTTGTAACGAATAGACTCAAAAACAACTAGACCGATTTCAAAAATTCTTTCACCGTTAGAATGCTACATTATCCCTGAGTAACCTGGGCGATATTTATTCCTAGAAAAAATTGGGGATCCCCACGAAAACTTAAATAATTTGTATTTTTGTATGTCTGTAACGAATAAACGCAAAAATTACTGGACCAATTTCAAAAATTCTTTTACACTTAGAATGCTACAGTATCCCTGAGTAACATAGGCTATATTTACTGCTAGAAAAATTTAGGGATCCCTACTAAAACTTAAGTAATTTGTATTTTTGTGTGACTGTAACGAATAAACTCAAAAACTACTGGAATGGTGTCAAAAATTCTTTTACACTTAGAATGCCACATTATCCCTGAGTAACATACGCTATATTTATTTCTAGAAAAAGTTAGGGATCGCTACTAAAACTTCAATAATTTGAATTTTTGTATGTTTGTAACGAATAAACTGAAAAAGCACTGGACCGATTTCAAAAATTCTTTGACCTTTAGAATGCTATATTATCCCTGAATAACATAGGCAATATTCATTGCTAGCAAAAATTAGGGATCCCTACGAAAACTTAAATAATTTGTATGTTTATATGTCTGTAACGAATAAACTCAAAAACTACTGGATTGATTTCAAAAATTCTTTTACAATTAGAATGCCACATTATCCCTGAGTAACATAGGCTACATTTAATGCTGGAAAAATTGGGGATCCCTACTAAAACTTAAATAATTTGTATGTTTGTATGCTTGTAACGAAGAAACTCAAAGACCACTGGACCGATTTCAAAAATTCTTTTACACTTAGAATGCTACATTACCCCTGAATAACATAGGCTATATTTATTGCTAGAAAAAATTAGGGATCTCTACAAAAACTTAAATTATTTGAATTTTTGTATGTTTGTAACGAATAAACTCAAAAACTGCTGGACCGATTTCAAAAATTCTTTCACCGTTATAATGCCAAATTACCCCTCAGTAATATAGGCAATATTTATTGCTAGAAAAAATTAGGGATCCCTACTAAAACTTTTAATAATTTGAATTTTTTTATGTTTGTAACGAATAGACTCAAAAACTACTAGACCGATTTCAAAAATTCTTTGATCGTTAGATTGCTATATCATCTCTGAGTAACAAGGGCTATATTTGTTGCTAGAAAAAATTAAGGATCCCTACTAAAACTTTTTATAATTTGAATTTTTATGTGTTTGTAACGAATAGACTCAAAAACAACTAGACCGATTTCAAAAATTCTTTCACCGTTAGAATGCTACGTTATCCCTGAGTAACATAAAATATATTTCTTGCTAGAAAAAATTAGGGATCCCTACTAAAACTTAAATAATTTGTATGTTTATATGTGGTAACGAATAAACTAAAAAAGCACTAGACCGATTTCAAAAATTCTTTGACCTTTAGAATGCTACATTATCCCTGAGTAACCTGGGCGATATTTATTCCTAGAAAAAATTGGGGATCCCCACGAAAACTTAAATAATTTGTATTTTTGTATGTCTGTAACGAATAAACGCAAAAATTACTGGACCAATTTCAAAAATTCTTTTACACTTAGAATGCTACAGTATCCCTGAGTAACATAGGCTATATTTACTGCTAGAAAAAATTAGGGATCCCTACTAAAATTTAAATAATTTGTATTTTTGTGTGACTGTAACGAATAAACTCAAAAACTACTGGAATGGTGTCAAAAATTCTTTTACACTTAGAATGCCACATTATCCCTGAGTAACATACGCTATATTTATTTCTAGAAAAAGTTAGGGATCGCTACTAAAACTTAAATAATTTGAATTTTTGTATGTTTGTAACGAATAAACTGAAAAAGCACTGGACCGATTTCAAAAATTCTTTGACCTTTAGAATGCTATATTATCCCTGAATAACATAGGCAATATTTATTGCTAGCAAAAATTAGGGATCCCTACTAAAACTTAAATAATTTGTATGTTTATATGTCTGTAACGAATAAACTCAAAAACTACTGGACCGATTTCAAAAATTATTTTACACTTAGAATGCTACATTACCCCTGAATAACATAGGCTATATTCATTGCTAGAAAAAATTAGGGATCTCTACAAAAACTTAAATAATTTGAATTTTTGTATGTTTGTAACGAATAAACTCAAAAACTGCTGGACCGATTTCAAAAATTCTTTCACCGTTATAATGCCAAATTACCCCTCAGTAATATAGGCAATATTTATTGATAGAAGAAATTAGGGATCTCTACTAAAACTTTTAATAATTTGAATTTTTTTTATGTTTGTAACGAATAGACTCAAAAACTACTAGACCGATTTCAAAAATTCTTTCACCGTTAGAATGCAGCGTTATCTTTGAAAAACATAGGCTATATTTATTGCTTGACAAAAATAGGGATCCCTACTAAAACTTAAATAATTTGAATTTTTGTATGCTTATAACGAAAAGACTCAAAAACTACTGTACCGATTTCAAAAATTCTTTCACCGTTAGAATGCTACATTATCCCTGTGTAACATAGGCAATATTTATTGCTAGAAAAAATTAGGGATCCCTACTAAAACTTTTAATAATTTGAATTTTTGTATGTTTGTAACGAATAGACTCAAAAACTACTGGACCCATTTCAAAAACTCTTTCACCGTTAGAATGCTACGTTATTCCTGAGTAACATAAGATATATTTATTGCTAGAAAAAATTAGGGATCCCTACTAAAACTTAAATAATTTGAATTTTTGTATGTTTGTAATGAATAAACTGAAAAAGTACTGGACCGATTTCAAAAATTCTTTGACCTTTAGAAAGCTATATTATCCCTGAATAAGATAGGCAATATTTATTGCTAGCAAAAATTAGGGATCCCTACGAAAACTTAAATAATTTGTATGTTTATATGTCTGTAACGAATAAACTCAAAAACTACTGGACGGATTTTAAAAATGCATTCGCCATTAGAATTTCTCATTATCCCTGAGTAACATAGACTATATTTTTTGCTCGAAAAAATTAGGGATCCCCATTAAAACTTAAATAATTTATATTTTTGTATGTTTGTAACGAACAAACTCAAAGACCACTGGACCGATTTCAAAAATTCTTTCACCGTTAGAATACTGCGTTATCTTTGAAAAACATAGGCTATATTTATTGCTTGACAAAAATAGGGATCCCTACTAAAACTTAAATAATTTGAATTTTTGTATGCTTGTAACGAAAAGACTCAAAAACTACTGTATCGATTTCAAAAATTCTTTCACCGTTAGACTGCTACATTATCCCTGTGTAACATAGGCAATATTTATTGCTAGAAAAAATTAGGGATCCCTACTAAAACTTTTAATAATTTGAATTCTTATATGTTTGTAACGAATAGACTCAAAAACTACTAGACCGATTTCAAAAATTCTTTGATCGTTAGATAGCTACATTATCCCTGTGTAACATAGACGATAACTATTGCTAGAAAAAATTAGGGATTCCTAGTAAAACTTTTAATAATTTGAATGTTTATATGTTGGTAACGAAGAAACTCAAAGACCACTGGACCGATTTCAAAAATTCTTTTACACTTAGAATGCCACATTACCCCTGAATAACATAGGCTATATTTATTTCTAGAAAAAGTTAGGGATCCCTACTAAAACTTAAATAATTTGAATTTTTGTATGTTTGTAAGGAATAAACTCAAAAAGTACTAGACGGATTTTAAAAATGCATTCGCTATTAGAATTTTTCATTATCCCTGAGTAACATAGACTATATTTGTTGCTCGAAAAAATTAGGGATCCCCACTAAAACTTAAATAATTTATATTTTTGTATGTTTGTAACGAATAAACTCAAAGACCACTGGACCGATTTCAAAAATGCTTTCACCATTAGAATGCTACGTTATCTCTGAGTAACATAGGCTATATCTATTGCTTGAAAAAATTAGGGATCCCTACTAAAACTTAAATAATTTGAATTTTTGTATGTTTGTAATGAATAAACTGAAAAAGTACTGGACCGATTTCAAAAATTCTTTGACCTTTAGAATGCTATATTATCCCTGAATAACATAGGCAATATTTATTGCTAGCCAAAATTAGGGATCCCTACGAAAACTTAAATAATTTGTATGTTTATATGTCTGTAACGAATAAAGTCAAAAACTAATGGATTGATTTCAAAAATTCTTTTACAATTAGAATGCCACATTATCCCTGAGTAACATAGGCTACATTTATAGCTAGAAAAAATTGGGGATCCCTACTAAAACTTAAATAATTTGTATATTTGTATGCTTGTAACGAAGAAACTCAAAGACCACTGGACCGATTTCAAAAATTCTTTTACACTTAGAATGCTACATTACCCCTCAATTACATAGGCTATATTTATTTATAGAAAAAATTAGGGATCTCTACAAAAACTTAAATTATTTGAATTTTTGTATGTTTGTAATGAATAAACTCTAAAACTGCTGGACCGGTTTCAAAAATTCTTTCACCGTTAGAATGCTACGTTATCTTTGAAGTACATAGGCTATATTTATTGCTTGACAAAATTAGGGATCCCTACTAAAACTTAAATAATTTGTATTTTTGTGTGACTGTAACGAATAAACTCAAAAACTACTGGAATGGTGTCAAAAATTCTTTTACACTTGCAATGCCACATTATCCCTGAGTAACATACGCTATATTTATTTCTAGAAAAAGTTAGGGATCGCTACTAAAACTTAAATAATTTGAATTTTTGTATGTTTGTAACGACGAAACTAAGAAACTACTGGACCGATTTCAAAAAATCTTTCACCGTTAGAATGCTACATTATCCCTGTGTAACATAGGCAATATTTATTGCTGAAAAAAATTAGGGATCCCTACTAAAACTTTTAATAATTTTAATTTTTTTATGTTTAAAACGAATATACTGAAAAACTACTAGACCGATTTCAAAAATTCTTTGATCGTTAGATTGCTATATCATCTTTGAGTAACAAGGGCTATATTTGTTGCTAGAAAAAATTAGGGATCCCTACTAAAACTTTTAATAATTTGAATTCTTATATGTTTGTAACGAATAGACTCAAAAACTACTAGACCGATTTCAAAAATTCTTTGATCGTTAGATTGCTACATTATCCCTGTGTAACATAGACGATAATTATTGCTAGAAAAAATTAGGGATTCCTACTAAAACTTTTAATAATTTGAATGTTTATATGTTGGTAACGAAGAAACTCAAAGACCACTGGACCGATTTCAAAAATTCTTTTACACTTAGAATGCTACATTACCTATTCATAGGCTATATTTATTTCTAGACAAAGTTAGGGATCCCTACTGAAACTTAAATAATTTGAATTTTTGTATGTTTGTAACGAAAGGACTCAAAAACTACTGGACTGATTTCAAAAATTCTTTCACCGTTAGAATGCTACGTTATCTTTGAGTAACATAGGCTATATTTATTGCTTGACAAAAATAGGGATCGCTACTATAACTTAAATAATTTGAATGTTTATATGTTGGTAACGAATAAACTCAAAAACTACTGGACCGATTTCAAAAACTCTTTCACCGTTCGAATGCTACGTTATTCCTGAGTAACATAAGATATATTTATTGCTAGAAAAAATTAGGGATCCCTACTAAAACTTAAATAATTTGAATGTTTATATGTTGGTAACGAATAAACTCAAAAAGTACTAGACCAATTTCAAAAATTCTTTGACCTTTAGAATGCTACATTATCCCTGAGTAACATAGACGATAATTATTGCTAGAAAAAATTAGAGATCCCTACGAAAACTTAAATAATTTGTATTTTTGTATGTTCGTAACGAATAAACGCAAAAATTACTGGACGAATTTCAAAACTTCTTTTACCATTAGAATACTACATTATCCCTGAGTAACATAGGCTATATTTACTGCTAGAAAAAATTAGGGATCCCGACTAAAACGTAAATAATTTGAATTTTTGTATGTTTGTAAGGACGAAACTAAGAAACTACCGGACCGATTTCAAAAAATCTTTCACCATCAGAATACTACATTATCCATTAGTAACATAGGCTATATTTATTGCTAGAAAAAATTAGGGATCCCTACTAAAATTTAAATAATTTGTATGTTCGTTTGTTTGTAACGAATAAACTCAAAAACTACTGGACCGATTTCAAAAATTGTTTCACCTTTAGAATTCTAAATTATCCCTGAGAAATATAGGCTATATTTAGTGATAGAACAAATTAGAAATCACTACTAAAACTTAAATAATTTGTATTTTTATATGTTTGTAATGAATAAACTCAAAAACTACTAGACCGACGTTAAAAATTCTTTGATCGTTCGAATGCTATATCATTTCTGAGTAACAAAGGGAATATTTAAAACTTAAATAATTTATATTTTTGTATGTTTGTAACGAATAAACTCAAAGACCACTGGACCAATTTCAAAAATTCTTTTACCATTGGAAAGCTACATTATCCCTAAATAACATAGGCTATATTTATTGCTAGAATAAATTAGGGATCCCTACTAAAACTTAAATAATTTGTATGTTCATATGTTTGTAACGAATAAACTCAAAAACTACTGGACCGATTTCAAAAATTGTTTCACCTTTAGAATTCTAAATTATCCCTGAGAAATACAGGCCATATTTAGTGATAGAACAAATTAGAAATCACTTCTAAAACTTAAATAAGTTGTATTTTTATGTGTTTGTAAAAAATAAACTCAAAAACTACTAGACCGACATTAAAAATTCTTTGATCGTTCGAATGCTATATCATCTCTGAGTAACAAGGGGAATATTTATTGCTAGGAAAAATTAGGGATCCCTACTAAAACTTTTATTAATTTGAATTTTTATATGTTTGTAACGAATAGACTCAAAAACTACTAGACCGATTTCAAAACTTCTTTCACCGTTAGAATGCTACGTTATCTCTGAGTAACATAGGCTATATTTATTGCTAGAAAAAATTAGTGATCGCTACTAAAACTTAAATAATTTGAATTTTTGTATGTTTGTAAGGAATAAACTCAAAAACTACTGGACGGATTTTAAAAATGCATTCGCCATTAGAATTTTTCATTATCCGTGAGTAACATAGACAATATTTGTTGCTCGAAAAAATTAGGGATCCCCACTAAAACTTAAATAATTTATATTTTTGTATGTTTGTAACGAATAAACTCAAAGACCACTGGACCGATTTCAAAAATGCTTTCACCATTAGAATGCTACGTTATCTCTGAGTAACATAGGCTATATCTATTGCTTGAAAAAAATTAGGGATCCCTACTAAAACTTAAATAATTTGAATTTTTGTATGTTTGTAACGAATAAACTGAAAAAGTACTGGACCGATTTCAAAAATTCTTTGACCTTTAGAATGCTATATTATCCGTGAATAACATAGGCAATATTTATTGCTAGCAAAAATTAGGGATCCCTACGAAAACTTAAATAATTTGTATGTTTATATGTCTGTAACGAATAAACTCAAATACTAGTGGATTGATTTCAAAAATTCTTTTACAATTAGAATGCCACATTATCCCTGAGTAACATGGGCTACATTTATAGCTAGAATTAATTGGGGATCCCTACTAAAACTTAAATAATTTGTATGTTTGTATGCTTGTAACGAAGAAACTCAAAGACCACTGGACCGATTTCAAAAGTTCTTTTACACTTAGAATGCTATATTACCCCTGAATAACATAGGCAATATTTATTGATAGAAAAAATTAGGGATCTCTACAAAAACCTAAATTATTTGAATTTTTGTATGGTTGTAATGAATAAACTCAAAAACTGCTGGACCGGTTTCAAAGGTTCTTTCACCGTTATAATGCCAAATTACCCCTCAGTAATATAGGCAATATTCATTGCTAGAAAAAATTAGGGATCCCTACTAAAACTTTTAATAATTTGAATTTTTTTATGTTTGTAACGAATAGACTCAAAAACTACTAGACCGATTTCAAAAATTCTTTGATCGTTAGATTGCTATATCATCTCTGAGTAACAAGGGCTATATTTGTTGCTAGAAAAAATTAAGGATCCCTACTAAAACTTTTAATAAGTTGAATTTTTATATGTTTGTAACGAATAGACTCAAAAACTACTAGACCGATTTCAAAAATTCTTTCACCGTTAGAATGCTACGTTATCCCTGAGTAACATAAGATATATTTATTGCTAGAAAAAATTAGGGATCCATACTAAAACTTAAATAATTTGAATGTTTATATGTGGTAACGAATAAACTAAAAAAGCACTAGACCGATTTCAAAAATTCTTTGACCTTTAGAATGCTACATTATCCCTAAGTAACCTAGGCGATATTTATTGCTAGAAAAAATTGGGGATCCCCACGAAAACTTAAATTATTTGTATTTTTGTATGTCTGTAACGAATAAACGCAAAAATTACTGGACCAATTTCAAAAATTCTTTTACACTTAGAATGCTACATTATCCCTGAGTAACAAGGGCTATATTAGTTGCTAGAAAAAATTAAGGATCCCTACTAAAACTTTTAATAATTTGAATTTTTATATGTTTGTAACGAATAGACTCAAAAACTGCTAGACCGATTACAAAAATTCATTGATCGTTAGATTGCTATATCATCTCTGAGTAACGAGGGCTATATTTATTGCTAGAAAAAATTAGGGATCCCTACTAAAACTTTTATTAATTTGAATTTTTATATGTTTGTAACGAATAGACTCAAAAACTACTAGACCGATTTCAAAAATTCTTTCACCGTTAGAATGCTACGTTATCCCTGAGTAACATAAGATATATTTATTGCTAGAAAAAATTAGGGATCCCTACTGAAACTTAAATAATTTGAATGTTTATATGTGGTAACGAATAAACTAAAAAAGCACTAGACCGATTTCAAAAATTCTTTGACCATTAGAATGCTACATTATCCCTGAGTAACCTAGGCGATATTTATTGCTAGAAAAAATTGGGGATCCCCACGAAAACTTAAATAATTTGTATTTTTGTATGTCTGTAACGAATAAACGCAAAAATTACTGGACCAATTTCAAAACTTCTTTTACCATTAGAATACTACATTATTCCTGAGTAACATAGGCTATATTTATTGCTAGGAAAAATTAGGGATCCCCACTAAAATTTAAATAATTTATATTTTTGTATGTTTGTAACGAATAAACTGAAAAAGCACTGGACCGATTCCAAAAATTCTTTGACCTTTAGAATGCTATATTATCCCTGAATAACATAGGCAATATTTATTGCTGGAAAAATTAGGGATCCCTTCGAAAACTTAAATAATTTGTATGTTTATATGTCTGTAACGAATAAACTCAAAAACCACTGGATTGATTTCAAAAATTCTTTTTGAATTAGAATGCCACATTATCCCTGAGTAACATAGGCTATATTTATTGCTTGAAAAAATTAGGGATCCCTACTAAAACTTAAATAATTTGTATTTTTGTATGACTGTAACGAATAAACTCAAAAACTACTGGACTGATTTCAAAAATTCGTTTACAGTTAGAATGCTACATTACCCGTGAATAACATAGGCCATATTTATTGCTAGAAAAAATTAGGGATCCCTACGAAAACTTAAATAATTTGAATTTTTGTATGTTTGTAACGAATAAACTCAAAAACTGCTGGACCGATTTCAAAAATTCTTTCACCGTTATAATGCTACGTTATCTTTGAAGTACATAGGCTATATTTATTGCTTGACAAAATTAGGGATCCCTACTAAAACTTAAATAATTTGAATTTTTGTATGTTTGTAACGAAAAGACTCAAAAACTACTGCACCGATTTCAAAAATTCTTTTACCGTTAGAATGCTACATTATCCCTGTGTAACATAGGCAATATTTATTGCTAGAAAAAATTAGGGATCCCTACTAAAACTTTTAATAGTTTGAATTTTTGTATGTTTGTAACGAATAGGCTCAAAAACTACTGAACCGATTTCAAAAACTCTTTCACCGTTAGAATGCTACGTTATCCCTGAGTAACATAAGATATATTTATTGCTAGAAAAAATTAGGGATCCCTACTAACACTTAAATAATTTGAATGTTTATATGTTGGTAACGAATAAACTCAAAAAGTAGTGGACCGATTTCAAAAATTCTTTGACCTTTAGAATGCTACATTATCCCTGAGTAATATAGACGATAATTATTGCTGGAAAAAATTAGGGATCCCTACGAAAACTTAAATAATTTGTATTTTTCTATGTCTGTAACGAATAAACGCAAAAATTACTGGACCAATTTCAAAACTTCTTTTACCATTAGAATACTACATTATTCCTGAGTAACATAGGCTATATTTATTGCTAGGAAAAATTAGGGATCCCTACTAAAACTTAAATAATTTGTATGTTCATATGTTTGTAACGAATAAACTCAAAAACTACTGGACCGATTTCAAAAATTTTTTCACCTTTAGAATTCTAAATTATCCTTGAGAAATATAGGCTATATTTAGTGATATAACGAATTAGAAATCACTACTAAAACTTAAATAATTTTAATTTTTATATGTTTGTAACGAATAAACTCAAAAACTACTGGACCGACGTTAAATATTCTTTGATTGTTCGAATGCTATAACTTCTCTGAGTAACAAGGGGAATATTTATTGCTAGAAAAAATTAGTGATCGCTATTAAAACTTAAATAATTTGAATTTTTGTATGTTTGTAAGGAATAACCTCAAAAACTACTGGACGGATTTTAAAAATGCATTCGCCGTTAGAATTCTTCATTATCCCTGAGTAACATAGACTATATTTATTGCTCGAAAAAATTAGGGATCCCCACTAAAATTTAAATAATTTATATTTTTGTATGTTTGTAACGAATAAACTCAAAGACCACTAGACCGATTTCAAAAATTCTTTTACCATTAGAATGCTACGTTATCTCAGAGTAACATAGGCTATATTTATTGCTTGAAAAAATTAGGGATCCCTACTAAAACTTAAATAATTTGAATTTTTGTATGTTTGTAACGAATAAACTGAAAAAGCACTGGACCGATTTCAAAAATTCTTTGACCTTTAGAATGCTATATTATCCCTGAATAACATAGGCAATATTTATTGCTAGAAAAATTAGGGATCCCTTCGAAAACTTAAATAATTTGTATGTTCATATGTCTGTAACGAATAAACTCAAAAACCACTGGATTGATTTCAAAAATTCTTTTTGAATTAGAATGCCACATTATCCCTGAGTAACATAGGCTATATTTATTGCTTGAAAAAATTAGGGATCCCTACTAAAACTTAAATAATTTGTATTTTTGTATGACTGTAACGAATAAACTCAAAAACTACTGGACTGATTTCAAAAATTCGTTTACAGTTAGAATGCTACATTACCCGTGAATAACATAGGCCATATTTATTGCTAGAAAAAATTAGGGATCCCTACGAAAACTTAAATAATTTGAATTTTTGTATGTTTGTAACGAATAAACTCAAAAACTGCTGGACCGATTTCAAAAATTCTTTCACCGTTATAATGCCAAATTACCCCTCAGTAATATAGGCAATATTTATTGGTAGAAGAAATTAGGGATCCCTACTAAAACTTTTAATAATTTGAATTTTTGTATGTTTGTAACGAATAGACTCAAAAACTACTGGACCGATTTCAAAGATTCTTTCACCATTAGAATGCTACGTTATCTCTGAGTAACATAGGCTATATTTAGTGCTAGAAAAAATTAGGGATCCCTACTAAAACTTAAATAATTTGTATGTTCATATGTTTGTAACGAATAAACTCAAAAACTACTGGACCGATTTCAAAAATTGTTCCACCTTTAGAATTCTAAATTATCCCTGAGAAATACAGGCTATATTTAGTGATAGAACAAATTAGAAATCACTTCTAAAACTTAAATAATTTGTATTTTTATATGTTTGTAAAAAATAAACTCAAAAACTGCTAGACCGACATTAAAAATTCTTTGATCGTTCGAATGCTATATCATCTCTGAGTAACAAGGGGAATATTTATTGCTAGAAAAAATTAGTGATCGCTACTAAAACTTAAATAATTTGAATTTTTGTATGTTTGTAAGGAATAAACTCAAAAACTACTGGAGGGATTTTAAAAATGCATTCGCCATTACAATTTTTCATTATCCCTGAGTAACATAGACTATATTTGTTGCTCGAAAAAATTAGGGAGCCCAACTAAAATTTAAATAATTTATATTTTTGTATGTTTGTAACGAATAAGCTCAAAGACCACTGGACCGATTTCAAAAATGCTTTCACCATTAGAATGCTACGTTATCTCTGAGTAACATACGCTATATCTATTGCTTGAAAAAATTAGGGATCCCTACTAAAACTTAAATAATTTGAATTTTTGTATGTTTGTAACGAATAGACTGAAAAACTACTAGACCGATTTCAAAAATTCTTTGATCGTTAGATTGCTATATCATCTCTGAGTAACAAGGGCTATATTTGTTGCTAGAGAAAATTAGGGATCCCTACTAAAACTTTTAATAATTTGAATTCTTATATGTTTGTAACGAATAGACTCAAAAACTACTAGACCGATTTCAAAAATTCTTTGATCGTTAGATTGCTACATTATCCCTGTGTAACATAGACGATAATTATTGCTAGAAAAAATTAGGGATTCGTACTAAAACTTTTAATAATTTGAATGTTTATATGTTGGTAACGAAGAAACTCAAAGACCACTGGACCGATTTCAAAAATTCTTTTACACTTAGAATGCTACATTACCCCTGAATAACATAGGCTATATTTATTTCTAGAAAATGTTAGGGATCCCTACTAAAACTTAAATAATTTGAACTTTTGTATGTTTGTAACGAAAAGACTCAAAAACTACAGTACCGATTTCAAAAATTCTTTCACCGTTAGAATGCTACATTATCCCTGTGTATCATATGCAATATTTATTGCTAGAAAAAATTAGGGATCCCTACTAAAACTTAAATTATTTGTATGTTTGTATGCTTGTAGCGAAGAAACTCAAAAACTACTGGACCGATTTCAAAAATTGTTCCACCGTTAGAATGCTACATTATCCCTGTGTATCATATGCAATATTTATTGCTAGAAAAAATTAGTGATCGCTACTAAAACTTAAATAATTTGAATTTTTGTATGTTTGTAAGGAATAAACTCAAAAACTACTGGAGGGATTTTAAAAATGCATTCGCCATTACAATTTTTCATTTTCCCTGAGTAACATAGACTATATTTGTTGCTCGAAAAAATTAGGGATCCCTACTAAAACTTAAATAATTTGAATTTTTGTATGTTTGTAATGAAAAACACAAAAACTACTGGACCGATTTCAAAAATTCTTTCACCGTTAGAATGCCAAATTACCCTTCACTAACATAAGATATATTTATTGCTAGAAAACATTAGGGATCCTTACTGAAACTTAAACAATTTGTATGTTTATACGTTTGTAATGAATAAAGTGAAAAACTACTGGACAGATTTCAAAAATTCTTTTACATTTAGAATGCCACATTATCCCTGAGTAACATAGGCTTCTTTTCTCTGAGTTGTAGCCTTGCCGTGGTAGAAAAGCTTGCGTACTCCAATGATCCAGATAGCGATGCTAGCGGGAACATTTAGTTCCCAGCAGGGTCACCCATACTAGTAAGGTAGATGGAGAGGGGTCAGACAAATGACAACTCAAGCACACTTAAGCCAAGGTGGAAATGCAGGGCTGCATGGCATCTCAGTGTGTAAAACGGGAGATGTCGTTAACGATCTCTTGGGAGAACCAGCCGAAACTCCTTCGTAACCAGGCTACCGCATGTGAAGGGGGCGCCGCGTGCAGGGTCCTTACATCCCCCAGACTCATGGGAACAGAAATGGACCAACAAATTAAACAACAACAACAACATCGACGACGACGACACCGACATATTCAACACTGACAACAACCACTACGACGATCACGGACGCCCATACGAAAGCAAGAGTAGTCACGACCATGGCGACTGACACTATTGTTGTGTTCTCACCGCGTACAGCGTCAGTACACACCGGCGCCAATTCAATGGAACCGGTGTGCACTGGGAAATCTGGTAGTGTTGCCCCAAAAGGAGGACCACTCCAAAATGCCGAGAAGTTGGTGAATAAACTCACCAACTGTATTCTGCATCTGAAAACTCCCTCCAGCGACGGCAAAAGCCGCAGCGGATCGAGTAGAAGGCGTCAAAGGAGGGCAAGAGATGTGGCATCTGCTAGTAACCCTGCAAAAGGGGACCCGGCATGATCCACAACTCTCCCCTAGGGATAGGGACCGCTTCTCAGTTCACTAAAACCGGTGGCAGGGACCAGTTCCGGGTCGGCTGGAGCGAAACCTCGCAAAAAGAGGAAGAGCAAGGCAGCAGGAACAGACAACGCCGCCGAAAAGGCGCGCATTTCTGAGACTATCTCAGCCTCCTCCACTCCCGAAGCGAGTACCCCCAAGGCGAAGAGGGTTAAACCCTCTAACCCCGGGCCCAAAGACACCTTTCACCAAAAAGGTCACAGAGCGACATTTGCGGAGATCCTGAAAACGGACCCAAAAATGAAAGTTTGCCTAACGTGCGAGACCCCTGTGAAGAGAGACATCACTTCATTGGAGGCGGATCGCATAGAGGCTGCAATTATCGGAGCGTTTGAGAGACTTCACAACGGTGAAGTCCCACGCATACCTGATTGTAGACTGAGGCAAGGTTCTCTCATCCTTTTATGCGAGAACCAAGCGACCAAGGATTGGCTAGTCAAAGTGGCTGAATCCAAACCCCTGGTAGAAGGAATAGACCTTTCGGTCCATGACTTCATTCTACCCAAGTTGAGGAGGGTGAGGATCTGATTGCCGGGCGCCGAGAGGAGCGCGACCCAGATACTCACCACTATGAAATTCCTTAACTCAATGAGCACGGAGAACTGGAGGGTCTTCGTATACAAATATAGTCGGGCGCCGGAAGGTAACCAACTAATTGTAGGCGTGGACGCCCCAGGACTCAGAGATCTTGAGAAGGCTAATTTCCGCCCCCTCTCGCGAGTTCGCCTTGCTACCTGCACGGTTCTAGGCAAGCCAGAGAAATGGGAGAAAGAGGAGGAAAAGACAGGACCGAACTAATGCCAAATTCGGGACTAAATTTTCTCCAAATTAATGCGCACCACTGCAAAGCGGCCACCGACATTATAGGTAGGCAGCTTGCTATCGGATGTGCCAACATATGCCTCGTGCAAGAACCTTGGGTTTACAAGGGAATCGTACGGGGCTAGGACACCCAGTTGGGGTCTGTATTATACAGCACAACTGCGAACAGACCCAGGACATGCATCTACATCTCCAATGATATTGATGCCGTCCTTCTTAAATCCTTTTGTTCTGCAGACCTTACTGCAGTCAAAATAATTTACTCCACAGAATTGGGCGAAAAGGAAGTAGTAGTGTGCTCTTCATATCTGCCCTACGACGCAGTCACCCCTCCCCGTTCAGAGGAGCTGGTCGACTTAGTGTCCTTCTGTGAGACAAATAATCTACCTCTTATAATTGGCTGTGACTCCAACGCGCACCACACACAGTGGGGCAGTACGGACATCACCCACTCTTTGAATACCTTGGTGCAACCACCCTGGAAATTGCAAACAAGGGTACAGCACCAACCTTCATCACCTCTACACGTGAAGAAGTTTTGGACATAACGCTGTGCTCACAGGGCATTGCTCAAGATATTCAAGGATGGAAAGTGTCCCCCGAACTTTCATTGTCGGACCATAGGCACATTCTCTTCAGTCTGTTCTCAGAACCGTTGAAACCGGTCTCCTACAGGAATCCTAGATTCACTGACTGGTTATTCTTTCACGAAGAGCTGTTAGAAAGAATCCGGGAAGTCCCAAAAGCAGCCCGGAATATTCCGGAACTAGAACAAACAGTCGCTCTAACATCGGAAGCTATTTACTCCTCCTACGAGAGTAATTGCACTTTACGCACTAACAGGCACCCCAAGAAAACGCTCTGTTGGGATATATCCTTGGAGAGCCTCAGAAAAGAAACGAGAAAAAGTTTCAACCGAGCCAAACAGCATGGTTTGAACAGTGACTGGGAAGCCTGGAAGGCGGCCCAACGTAAGTACAAATCGGCTGTTCGGAGGAAAAAACGAGAAGCTTGGAATAGCTACTGCGGCCAAATTGAGGAACTCCCTTAGGCTTGCAGACTCCAAAAAGCCCTCTGGGAAGATCCGAGATCTAAATTAACGGTGCTGCGCCAGTCGGATGGGGAATTTACCTCAAGTAATGAGGACACCCTGAAGCTGCTGCTCCACGCCCATTTTCCGGAATCTCGCGAATCACCGGCATGCTCATCTCTATAAGTCGAAAGTTCTCGTCCCCAAAAACCGACTGGAGAACGGCTTCAGAGATTGTAACATACGATAGAATTAACTGGGCAATCAAAACCTTTGCCCCGTACAAATCAGCAGGGCCTGATGGCATTTTCCCAGCACTTCTTCAGAAAGGAGCTGATTTGCTAATCAAACCACTCTGTCAAATCTACCGCACGAGCCTCGCCTATGTCTATATTCCATGGAGGAAGGCACGTGTGATTTTCATACCTAAGCCTGGTCGTACTGATTACACCGAGGCCAAGTGCTTCCGTCCCATCAGCCTCCGTCATTCTTGCTTAAGACACTGGAGAGGCTGGTGGATAGATACCTGAGGGAGAGGATACCAATTATCCTCCCTCTCCACCCAAACCAACATGCGTATCAAGGGGGAAAATCTACGTATTCTGCACTCCATCAACTAGTGTTCAGAAATGAAAAAACTCTAGACACTAAATCATACGCTCTTGGTGCTTTTCTTGACATAACAGGGGCATTTGACAATGTCACTTTTGATGCCATGAGCGAGGCAGCCGAAGTGCACGGCGCGGGTCTGACTGTCACTAGATGGATAAGAACCATGCTGTCCACTCGATCTGCATCGACAAGTCTGGGAAGAGATACAGAATCAATCTCAGTTATGAGAGGATGCCCGCAGGGAGGTGTACTATCTCCACTGCTGTGGTGTCTGGTTGTAGATGACCTTCTCAGGATTTTAAACACCTCGGGCTACTATACCCAAGCGTATGCGGATGACATAGCTCTGGTTGTATCGGGAAAATTCCCCAGTACATTAGCTGAGCTGTCTCATCAAGCTCTTATCAAGATTCAAAAATGGGCCCTTTCCAAGGGTCTCTCCGTCAATCCTGATAAAACTGAACTCGTTATGTTCACCAGGAATAGGAATGTCGAAGGTTTTGAGGCTCCTTGCCTAGGTGAAACGAAACTGAAACTCTCCGCGTCGGTGAAATATCTAGGAGTATATCTAGATAAAAAGCTGACCTGGAAAAAGCACGTGGAGGTCAAAGAACAGAAAGCGTCGGCGCTCCTATGGGCTTGTCGCAGAACCTTTGGACCCACCTGGGGACTAAAACCAAAAATGTTGTACTGGATGTACAATGTGGTGGTTAAACCTCTGCTGACCCACGCATCAATTGTTTGGTGGAATCGTACCCTAGTATCCAATGCTAGAGATCTTTTAAACCGTATTGAAAGACTTGCTCTTCTAAGTATTACGGGTGTAATCAGAGCCACGCCAACTGCAGCCATGGAAGCCCTCTTGGGAACCCCACTGCTACACTTGGTGGTTCAAAGTACAGCAATGGCAATGTCCTATAGACTGCGAAATGCTGGACTCTGGAATGATCGATCAGATATGAAGGGCCATACCAGGATCCTAGTTAGTCTGATCAAATCATACCCCATACTCTCGATGCCATCGGACGTTATGTCCCCGGCATTTGTTTTCAAACGCAGATTCGAGAGTGTCATGCTTCCTAGAGAATCCTGGATAGCGGACGGTGAGAGTCTCGCAAAACCACCCGGCCTCATCTGGTTCACGGATGAGTCTAAATCGGATGCACGAACTTGGGCAGGTGTCATTGGTACGGTGCCCAAAAAGGCAATATCTATCGCCTTGGGCACTCATTGTTCAGTCTTTCAGGCTGAAATTTTTGCCATAATGGCATGCGCCAATGAGAACCTAAACAGGGGCTACAAAAACCTGCATATTAACATCTTCTCGGACAGCCAAGCTGCACTACAATCTCTGAGTGCAGTCAAGATAACATCTCGGGCTCCCAGGCAATACAATTGCGGATGTACTGGCGAAGATGGGCACCATTAGGAAACCTATCGGGCCGGAACCCATCATTGGTATTCCTAAGAGCACAGCCAAACTCTCCGTTAGAGAATGGATCCCCATACAACATAAAATTCAGTGGCGAAATGAGTCCCTTCGACAATCCAAAATTTGCATAACGGAACCAGGCCTTGTCAGGGACTCACTACGAAAGTTGGACCGTAATAAAACCAGAGTGCTGGTGGGCGCCCTCACGGGACATTGCCTCCGCAATGCTTTCATTCCAATCACAGATTTCAATTCCAATATGCAAACCAGGTCAGAAACATCAAAATTCACATTTAAAATGTAAAGAAAAATTTCTTCTCTTTTTCTCGAGGGGGAGTAATGTGGCGATCGCATTAAATTCACCACATGACAGTCTCTCTTAATTTGATGTGATATCTCTTTATCCTCCGCCACATCGGATAAAGAGATAAAGAGAGCCGTTATTCCCATCTCCAGAAAACAAGTAAATTATATTATGCTAATATTTTCTATTGTAGTTTTAAGTCCTCTTTTATATTGAACGCCGACAAAGATAGACGTCTTCCTGAAAATAAAATAGTTTTTATAACATTTAAATTGTTCTGATTTTGTAACAGCAACAACAAATCACACTAAACCAGAACAAAATGGTAACCTCCGACGTGATCAACGTTATTAAAAAAACTACATTTTTATTTTCTTAAAAATAAAAAAATAAAATTTTGTGCATCAAAATATATTTGTTGCTGATTTTTTATAATTTTTTTTTCATCGAGTGTCTATCACACTTAACACTTCTATATTCTGATTCAACATACAAATTATAATAAAAATTAAAATTTTCCTTTAACGACAACATATTGGTATCAACTTTATTAATTCAACTGTAAAAACTGCATCGGATTCGCAAAAAATTTATTTTTCAACAAAGGAATTCATTTTACAACTATAAAAACGGATCATCATAGCGGTTTTTCAACTTTAACAAAGAAAATTGCAGTAACATCATAAAGCTTTTTCATCAAAAAAGATAATTTTTTATAATTTCATTTTCAATTTTCATTTTTATTTTCCCCCAATTAAATCAAAAAATATTTTAGTATTACATATTAGTATTACATTTTTAGGTTTGCAATATTTTAAGACAATTATTTTTTTTTGTAAATGTATGAAAAATTAAAATATTTTTCTTCTTTATAACGTTGAACAAAGTGAGTGAATTGAAAGAAGGGCACGTGGTCGCTTAAAAGTTTGGTTAGTCGATTGCGTGGCTTAAAATTCGCACATTGGTGAACTTAAACTGGAAGTAAAAAAATATTTCTTTTTCTTATTCCTTCAACACTAGTTTCAAAATCAATATCTGATTAAAAATGACGGTTGACAACACAAATACAACTAGTCAGACAACTTCGTCAATAATCAACCCTACTGCAGGAAATTCTTCCCAATTGCAAGAATTACTAAATTCACAAATTTCAACTCTGAAACTACATCCATTTTGGAATAGTAAGCCACAGCTTTGGTTTTTGCAAGTCGAAGCTCAATTCAAAGTCAAGGGAATCACTTCTTCCAACACTAAATATGATTATCTCGTATCGGCTTTATCACAAGAATCCATGGAATTGGTAGCAGATGCACTGCTGTCACCTCCAGCAACTGACAGATATGAAAACCTTACAAATTTTATAATTTCACGTACAACTCACTCAGAAGAAAAGCGCCTTAGCATTTTATTGCACAAAGTAGTACTTGGTGATCCATCTGATCTTTACAGAAAGATGAAATCTCTATCAGACTCTAATAGTTTAGTTAATCCACTATTATTAAAACGTTTATGGCTCAGCAAACTTCCATCCTCCATTCAAGCGTGTTTAATTACTATCGAAAAAACTCAAACAATAGAGGAATTAGGAGAAATTGGTGATAAAATTCATGCTTCTTTACCTGGTCATATATCAGTAATTCAAAGCAATTGTCCTACGTCTGAAGACAATATAGGTAAAACACTTCGTGATATAAGTAAAAGACTATCGAAACTAGAAAGTCAGATTAACAATAATAAATCAAATCATAAGATTCATATTTCGAAAACTCGTCCACAGTCGAAAAGTGAAAATACCATTTGCTGGTATCACACAAAATTTGGGGAAAAGGCTAAAAAATGTATATCTCCGTGTAGTAAAAACTCAACAGTTAGTAATTCAAAAAACGAGTAAATTCTGCTTCGTTTCCGGCAGCGAAAGCAGAACAATGGTCTCGCCGTCTTTTCGTATATGATAAAAAAACAAAGTTAGATTTCTTAATTGACACAGGTGCTGAAGTTTCAGTATTGCCAAAAAACAAATTTCCAACAAATTTCTTAGATTGTTAGATTGCTATATCATCTCTGCGTAACAAGGGCTATATTTGTTGCTAGAAAAAATTATGGATCCCTACTAAAACTTTTAATAATTTGAATTTTTGTATGTTTGTAACGAATAGACTCAAAAACTACTAGACCGATTTCAAAAATTCTTTCACCATTAGAATGCTACGTTATCTCTGAGTAACATGGGCTATATTTATTGCTTGGAAAAATTAGGGATCGCTACTAAAACTTAAATAATTTGAATTTTTGTATGTTTGTAAGGAATAAACTCAAAAACTACTGGACGGATTTTAAAAATGCATTCGCCATTAGAATTCTTCATTATCCCTGAGTAACATAGACTACATTTGTTGCACGAAAAAATTAGGGATCCCCACTAAAATTTAAATAATTTGTATTTTTGTATGTTTATAACGAATAAACTCAAAGACCACTGGACCGATTTCAAAAAATCTTTTACACTTAGAATGCTAGATTACCCTTGAATAACATGGGCTATATTTATTGCTAGAAAAAATTGGGGATCTCTACAAAAACTTAAATAATTTGAATTTTTGTATGTTTGTAACGAATAGACTCAAAAACTACTAGAGCGATTTCATAAATTCTTTACAATTAGAATGCCACATTATCCCTGAGTAACATAGGCTACATTTATTGCTAGAAAAAATTGGGGATCCCTACTAAAACTTAAATAATTTGTATGTTTGCATGCTTGTAACGAAGAAACTCAAAGACCACAGGACCGATTTCAAAAATTGTTTCACCTTTAGAAGGCTAGATTATCCCTGAGAAATATAGGCTATATTTAGTGATAGAACAAATTAGAATTCACTACTAAAACTTAAATAATTTGTATTTTTATATGTTTGCAACGAATAAACTCAAAGACCACTGGACCGATTTCAAAAATTCTTTTACCATTAGAAAGCTACATTATCCCTGAATAACATAGGCATTATTTATTGCTAGAAAAAATTAGGGATCCCTACCAAAACTTTTAATAATTTGAATTTTTGTATGTTTGTAACGAATAGACTCAAAAACTACTAGAGCGATTTCATAAATTCTTTACAATTAGAATGCCACATTATCCCTGAGTAACATAGGCTACATTTATTGCTAGAAAAAATTGGGGATCCCTACTAAAACTTAAATAATTTGTATGTTTGCATGCTTGTAACGAAGAAACTCAAAGACCACAGGACCGATTTCAAAAATTCTTTTACACTTAGAATGCTACATTACCCTGAATAATATAGGCTATATTTATTGCTAGAAAAAATTAGGGATCTCTACAAAAACTTAAATAATTTCAATTTTTGTATGTTTGTAACGAATAAAATCAAAAACTGCTGGACCAATTTCAAAAATTCCTTCACCGTTATAATGCCAAATTACACATCAGTAATAAAGGCAATATTTATTGCTAGAAAAAATTAGGGATCCCTACTAAAACTTTTAATAATTTGAATTTTTTTATGTTTGTAACGAATAGACTCAAAAACTACTAGACCGATTTCAAAAATTCTTTGATCGTTAGATTGCTATATCATCTCTGAGTAACAAGGGCTATATTTATTGCTAGAAAAATTCAGGGATCCCTACTAAAATTTTTAATAGTTTGAATTATTGTATGTTTGTAACGAATAAACTCAAAAGCTACTGGACCGATTTCAAAAATTCTTTCGCCATTAGAATGCTACGTTATCTCTGACTAACCTAGGCAATATTTATTGCTAGAAAAAATTAGGGATCCCTGCTAAAACTTAAATAATTTTTATGTTCATATGTTTGTAACAAATAAACTCAAAAACCACTGGACCGATTTCAAAAATTGTTTCACCTTTAGAATTCTAAATTATCCCTGAGAAATATAGGCTATATTTAGTGATAGAACAAATTAGAATTCACTACTAAAACTTAAATAATTTGTATTTTTATATGTTTGCAACGAATAAACTCAAAGACCACTGGACCGATTTCAAAAATTCTTTTACCATTAGAAAGCTACATTATCCCTGAATAACATAGGCAATATTTATTGCTAGAAAAAATTAGGGATCCCTACCAAAACTTTTAATAATTTGAATTTTTGTATGTTTGTAACGAATAGACTCAAAAACTACTAGAGCGATTTCATAAATTCTTTACAATTAGAATGCCACATTATCCCTGAGTAACATAGGCTACATTTATTGCTAGAAAAAATTGGGGATCCCTACTAAAACTTAAATAATTTGTATGTTTGCATGCTTGTAACGAAGAAACTCAAAAACTGCTGGACCAATTTCAAAAATTCCTTCACCGTTATAATGCCAAATTACACATCAGTAATATAGGCAATATTTATTGCTAGAAAAAATTAGGGATCCCTACTAAAACTTTTAATAATTTGAATTTTTTTATGTTTGTAACGAATAGACTCAAAAACTACTAGACCGATTTCAAAAATTCTTTGATCGTTAGATTGCTATATCATCTCTGAGTAACAAAGGGAATATTTATTGCTAGAAAAAATTAGTGATCGCTACTAAAACTTGAATAATTTGAATTTTTGTATGTTTGTAATCAATAAACTCAAAAACTACTAGACGGATTTTAAAAATGCATTCGCCATTAGAATGCTTCATTATCCCTGAGTAACATAGACTATATTTGTTGCTCGAAAAAATTAGGGATCCCCACTAAAACTTAAATAATTTGTATTTTTGTATGTTTGTAACGAATAAACTCAAAGACCACTGGACCGATTTCAAAAATTCTTTTACCATTGGAAAGCTACATTATCCCTGAGTAACATAGGCAATATTTATTGCTAGAAAAAATTAGGGATACCTACTAAAACTTTTAATAATTTGAATTTTTGTATGTTTGTAACGAAAAGACTCAAAAACTACTAGATCGATTTCAAAGATTCTTTCACCATTAGAATGCTACGTTATCTCTGAGTAACATAGGCTATATGTATTGCTTGAAAAAATTAGGGATCCCTACTAAAACTTAAATAATTTGAATTTTTGAATGTTTGTAACGAATAAACTGAAAAAGTACTGGACCGATTTCAAAAATCCTTTGACCTTTAGAATGCTATATTATCCCTGAGTAACATAGGCAATATTTATTGCTACAAAAAATTAGGGATCCCCACTAAAACTTAAATAATTTGTATTTTTGTATGTTTGTAACGAATAAACTCAAAGACCACTGGACCGATTTCAAAAATTCTTTTACCATTGGAAAGCTACATTATCCCTGAATAACATAGGCAATACTTATTGCTAGAAAAAATTAGGGATCCCTACTAAAACTTTTAATAATTTGAATTTTTGTATGTTTGTAACGAAAAGACTCAAAAACTACTAGATCGATTTCAAAGATTCTTTCACCATTAGAATGCTACGTTATCTCTGAGTAACATACGCTATATTTATTGCTTGAAAAAGTTAGGGGCCCTTACTAAAACTTAAATAATTTGTATTTTTGTATAACTGTAACGAATAAACTCAAAAACTACTGGACCGATTTCAAAAATTCTTTCACCGTTAGAATGCCAAATTACCCCTCAGTACTATAAGATATATTTATAGCTAGAAAAAATTAGGGATCCCTACTAAAACTTAAATAAATTGAATTTTTGTATGTTTGTAATGAAAAACTCAAAAACTACTGGACCGATTTCAAAAATTCTTTCACCGTTAGAATGCCAAATTACCCGTCACTAACATAAGATATATTTATTGCTAGAAAACATTAGGGATCCGTACTGAAACTTAAACAATTTGTATGTTTATACGTTTGTAATGAATAAACTGAAAAACTACTGGACTGATTTCTAAAATTCTTTTACATTTAGAATGCCACATTATCCCTGAGTAACATAGGCTTCTTTTCTCTGAGTTGTAACCTTGCCGTGGGAGAAAAGCTTGCGTACTCCAATGATCCAGATAGCGATGCTAGCGGGAACATTTAGTTCCCAGCAGGGTCACCCATGCTAGTAAGGTAGACGGAGAGGGGTCAGACAAATGACAACTCAAGCACACTTAAGCCAAGGTGGAAATGCATCGTGCCGAGGGCTGCATGGCATCTCAGTGTGTAAAACGGGAGATGTCGTTAACGATCTCTTGGGAGAACTAGCCGAAACTCCTTCGTAACCAGGCTACCGCATGTGCAGGAGGCGCCGCGTGCAGGGTCCTTACATCCCCCAGACTCGTGGGAACAGAAATGGACCAACAAATTAAAACAACAACAACAACATCGACGACGAGGACACCGACATATTCAACACTGACAACAACCACTCCGACGATCACGGACGCCCAGACGAAAGCAAGAGTAGTCACGACCATGACGACTGACACTACTGTTGTGTTCTCACCGACAGCGTCAGTACACACCGGGGCCAATTCAATGGAACCGGTGTGCACTGGGAAATCTGGTAGTGTTGCCCCAAAAGGAGGACCACTCCAAAATGCCGACAAGTTGGTGAATAAACTCACGAACTGTATTCTGCATCTGAAAACTCCCTCCAGCGACGGCAAAAGCCGCAGCGGAGCAAGTAGAAGGCGTCAAAGGAGGGCAAGAGATGTGGCATCTGCTAGTAACCCTGCAAAAGGGGACCCGGCATGATCCACAACTCTCCCCTAGGGATAGGGACCGCTTGCCAGTTCACTAAAACCGGTGGCAGGGACCAGTTCGAGGTCCGCTGGAGCGAAACCTCGCAAAAAGAGGAAGAGGAAGGGAGCAGGAACAGACAGTGCCGCCGAAAAGGCCCGCATTTCTGAGACTATCTCAGCCTCCTCCACTCCCGAAGCGAGTACCCCCAAGGCGAAGAGGGTTAAATCCTCTAACCCCGGGCCCAAAGACACCTTTCACCAAAAGGACACAGAGCGACATTTGCGGAGATACTTAAAACGCACCCAAAAATGAAAGTTTGCCTAACGTGCGAGACCCCTGTGAAGAGAGACATCACTTCATTGGAGGCGGATCGCATAGAGGCTGCAATTATCGGAGCGTTTGAGAGACTTCGCAACGGTGAAGTCCCACGCATACGTGATTGTAGACTGACGCAAGGTTCTCTCATCCTTTTATGCGAGAACCAAGCGACCAAGGATTGGCTAGTTAAAGTTGCTGAATCCAAATCCCTGGTACAAGGAATAGACCTTTCGGTCCATGACTTCATTCTACCCAAGTTGAGGAGGGTGAGGATCTGATTGCCGGGCACCGAGAGGAGCGCGACCCAGATACTCACCACTATGAAGTTCCTTAACTCAATGAGCACGGAGAACTGGAGGGTCTTCGTATACAAATATAGTCGGGCGCCGGAAGGTAACCAACTAATTGTAGGCGTGGACGCCCCAGGACTCAGAGATTTTGAGAAGGCTAATTTCCGCCCCCTCTCGCGAGTTCGCCTTGCTACCTGCACGGTTCTAGGCAAGCCAGAGAAAGGGGAGAAATAGGAAGAAAAGACAGGACCGAACTAATGCGCAATTCGGGACTAAATTTTCTCCAAATAAATGCGCACCACTGCAAAGCGGCCACCGACATTATAGGTAGGCAGCTTGCTATCGGATGTGCCAACATATGCCTCGTGCAAGAACCTTGGGTTTACAAGGGAATCGTACGGGGCTACGACACCCAGTTGGGGTCTGTATTATACAGCACAACTGCGAACAGACCCAGGACATGCATCTACATCTCCAATGATATTGATGCCGTCCTTCTTAAATCCTTTTGTTCTGCAGACCTTACTGCAGTCAAAATAATTTACTCCACAGAATTGGGCGAAAAGGAAGTAGTAGTGTGCTCTTCATATCTGCCCTACGACGGAGTCACCCCTCCCCCTTCAGAGGAGCTGGTCGACTTAGTGTCCTTCTGTGAGACAAATAATCTACCTCTTATAATTGGCTGTGACTCCAACGCGCACCACACACAGTGGGGCAGTACGGACATCACCCACTCTTTGAATACCTTGGTGCAACCACCCTGGAAATTTCAAACAAGGGTACAGCACCAACCTTCATCACCTCTACACGTGAAGAAGTTTTGGACATAATGCTGTGCTCACAGGGCATTGCTCAAGATATTCAAGGATGGAAAGTGTCCCCCGAACTTTCATTGTCGGACCATAGGCACATTCTCTTCAGTCTGTTCTCAGAACCGTTGAAACCGGTCTCCTACAGGAATCCTAGATTCACTGACTGGTTATTCTTTCACGAAGAGCTGTTAGAAAGAATCCGGGAAGTCCCAAAAGCAGCCCGGAATATTCCGGAACTAGAACAAACAGTCGCTCTAACATCGGAAGCTATTTACTCCTCCTACGAGAGTAATTGCATCTTACGCACTAACAGGCTCCCCAAGAAAACGCTCTGTTGGGATATATCCTTGGAGAGCCTCAGAAAAGAAACGAGAAAAAGTTTCAACCGAGCCAAACAGCATGGTTTGAACAGTGACTGGGAAGCCTGGAAGGCGGCCCAACGTAAGTACAAATCGGCTGTTCGGAGGAAAAAACGAGAAGCTTGGAATAGTTACTGCGGCCAAATTGAGGAACTCCCTTAGGCTTGCAGACTCCAAAAAGGCCTCTCCGAAGATCCGAGATCTAAATTAACGGTGCTGCGCCAGTCGGATGGGGAATTTACCTCAAGTAATGAGGACACCCTGAAGCTGCTGCTCCACGCCCATTTTCCGGAATCTCGCGAATCACCGGCATGCTCATCTCTATAAGTCGAAAGTTCTCGTCCCCAAAAACCGACTGGAGAACGGCTTCAGAGATTGTAACATACGATAGAATTAACTGGGCAATCAAAACCTTTGCCCCGTACAAATCAGCAGGGCCTGATGGCATTTTCCCAGCACTTCTTCAGAAAGGAGCTGATTTGCTAATCAAACCACTCTGTCAAATCTACCGCACGAGCCTCGCCTATGTCTATATTCCATGGAGGAAGGCACGTGTGATTTTCATACCTAAGCCTGGTCGTACTGATTACACCGAGGCCAAGAGCGTCCGTCCCATCAGCCTCCGTCATTCTTGCTTAAGACACTGGAGAGGCTGGTGGATAGATACCTGAGGGAGACGATACCAATTATCCTCCCTCTCTACCCAAACCAACACGCGTATCAAGGGGGCTTTTCTACGTATTCTGCGCTCCATCAACTAGTGTTCAGAAATGAAAAAACTCTAGACACTAAATCATACGCTCTTGGTGCTTTTCTTGACATAACAGGGGCATTTGACAATGCCACTTTTGATGCCATGAGCGAGGCAGCCGAAGTGCACGGCGCGGGTCTGACTGTCACTAGATGGATAAGAACCATGCTGTCCACTCGATCTGCATCGGCAAGTCTGGGAAGAGATACAGAATCAATCACAGTTATGAGAGGATGCCCGCAGGGTGGTGTACTATCTCCACTGCTGTGGTGTCTGGTTGTAGAAAATCGAAAAACTTGGTCAAAGTAACACATATGACATCAAAGAAGAATATGACGAGATCGAATCTAGAAACGAATGGAATACAATATTTTCAAAGATTAACAAAAAATGTGAAAAAGAAGCGAAAGAGAATTCACTCTCGTCGAACGAATCTCAAAAAAGCAATAATCAACCCTTCAATCGATATTCGGATATAATCCCTTATGATCATTCTCGAATAAAAATTCATCGCTCGAAAACTGATTATATCAATGCTAACCTAATCAAAATAAATAAAGTAGAACGAAAATACATTTTAACTCAAGAACCTCTTAAAGAAACCATAAGTCATTTCTGGTCAATGATCTGGGAACAGGACACTAGAACAATAATAATGTTAAACGAATTACTTAAAAACATTGAAAGTCATATGTATTGGCCGACAAATTTTGGAAGGAAACATTTATTGTATTTAACAGATGTTGGTCTCACTGTTGAATATATTAAGTATGAAGAATATGCAAATTTTGCAAAACGAACTTTTAAACTTACAGATGTTGAATCAAGAAAAAGCAGAAAAATTACACACTTCCACTATAAAAATTGGCCGGATTTCGGAATTCCAAATTCCCCAACAGAACTTTTGAACTTTCTTAAGGAAATTAGAAATTCAGACACATTTAACACTAAAGTCGGACCACCTGTAATACATTGCAGGGCCGGCATCGGTCGATCAGGAACATTCTGTTTAATCGAATGTTGTCTTGCTGTTATCGACAAAGAAGAAAAAAGTCTGTGTCAGTACAACATGTATTGTGTCAACTACGGCAATATAGAATGGGACTTGTTCAAACGGCTGATCAATTACAATTCGCATATCAAGTAATTATAGAAGGAATTAAGGAAATAAATAATATGTCTCAGGAAAATGAAAATACTAAAGAAATTCAAGTAATAACTAGAAGTAAAGCTGCAAATAAAAAGGAAAATAAAATCATCATGGAAAACAAAAATTGCCTATTGGAAGTAAGAAACATAAAAAATAAATATTTCGTTTATTTCGGAAATAACAAGAAACTAGAAGAAAAATTTAAAGAAATTAAAGATATGAGACATGGGGATATAAAACAGTTCAAAGCAGACAAAATCAACTACACTATAGGCAAAGTACCTATGCAACAAGACCAAAAAGGTCTCGAGGAAATTTTCTCCAATTTCAAAAAATCATGTGAAAAAACACAAGAGAAAGAAATTAATATTTCTATTCAGATATTAAACAATGCTCACTACTTCCTAACCAAATCTATTTGTTCTCAAATATTTCAAAATTCTCCGATTCAACCTATTTTCTATTTAAACCAAATTTTAACGCTCACAGATCCTGAAGAAATAAATAAAGTCATGAAGGAATATCACAACTCACCGTTAGGTGGCCATCAAGGAGAAAACCGAACTTTGAAACGAATAAAACGTAGTTATAAATGGAACGGTATGGCTAATGATATAAAGAAATTTATAAGGCAATGCCTTACTTGTCAACTTAATAAAGTTCGAAAAAAACCAAAAAATACCGATGAAAATTACTACTACAAGTTCAAAACCTTTTGAAAAAATATTTCTAGACATAGTAGGTCCACTACCTGTGAGCTATAAAGGCAATAAATATATGTTAACATTCCAAGATGATCTAACAAAGTATTCTGAGGCCATTGCAATAAAAGATGCCGAAGCAGCAACAATCGCACAACACTTTACAGAAGAAATTATTTGCAAACACGGTATCCCCGATATAATTCTAACTGATCAAGGATCTAACTTTTTAAGCTCCATGTTTTCAGAAGTATGTAAATTGTTAAAAATATACAAAATACAAACTACCCCATACCACCCGCAAACGAATGGTGCATTAGAGAGAAGTCACAGAACCTTAACTGAATATTTACGTCATTACGTCAACAAGGATCCACTCACTTGGGACACTTAGATACCTTACGCAATGTTCGTGTATAACTCTTCTACTCATTCAAGTACCAATTATACTCCACACGAACTATTATACGGTTTTCCACCAGCGATACCATCCTCATTAAAAAGAGAACCCGAAATTAGCTATAATTATGACAACTACGCCAACGAACTTAAGGCTCGCCTTCAAAATAGTTACAAAATCGCACGAGAAAATCTTATTCAGAATAAAAACAGATCAAAAAATTATTATGACGTAGGCAGCAAAACAAAAACATTTGTTATAGGCGACAAGGTATTACTAAAAAATCAAGTAAAGAAAAATAAGTTCTCAGCACTATGGATAGGTCCATACGAAATAACAGAAATAAATTCCACAGAAAACTCTACAATACGAGTTGGAAATAAACAAAAAAGAATTCATAACAACAACCTCAAACCTTTTTTCGATTAAAACTATTGATATAGTATGCAACAAAAACTCTTCTTCAAGCTATCCAAATTAATGTTAAATTGACGAAATTCCACCCAATTTCTACATTCTCAGTAAAGATCATATACCTACCTATTTATCATATACACTTCCCGATAAAATTCTACTAGAGTAGAAATCTAGACATGAAAATGAACACGCAATGGATACCCAGGAAAAAAAAAATCAACCGATCTTACTAATAAGAAAAATTGCACAAAATATAATAATAATATTGAGAGAAATTACTAAAAACAAAAAAGGGGTCCATAATTTTAACATTCATAAATACATATATAAACACAAAATGTACAAAAAAAAAAAAAATGTATTACAAACATTCATATATTTATCAAATTTTTTAAATTAACTAATTCAAATATATAAAAACACAAAATGTATTTTTACGATATTTAAGTATTTTTCATGAAACAAATTATTTAGAAAAAAAAAATAAAAATTACTATTATATAAATAATTAGAAGTAAAAAAAAAAAAATGTACGACACAATCATCTTTCAATTCGTTCCTACAACCGAAAGTTTCATTTCAAAAATATCAACTTTCGCAAATAAGGGGTATGGTGTTATAATGAGTTGAGCGTCATGTATAAATATATATATATATGTATACACATGAAGCCAATAAATGCAACTCATTATCACGACCTATTCCAATATTCTTTTATTATATATTTCTCTGCCGGCGGCATTTCTTATATCGTATCCTGACTGCCTTTTTATTACCGACTAAAGCGGATGAACATGTTTTTACACCATCGACGCAATTACGTTTGTAATTGCCGAAAGGAATTTCTTTGGCGGGTCCTAAATACTTATTTCAATCCTTTTCTTGACCTCGTCAAAGACATTTGTGCTTAAGTGTTTTCGTATCGTTAAAAGGATTTACATAAGTGTTTCCTGAGTCATCGCTATGCATTTTCGTCTAACAAAATGCATTAGGTAATAAAAGCAAACTAGGCAATTATCCTTCAGTTCTAAGAACTATTGAGAAAGGAATTTCTTTTCGGTTTATAGAATTTTTGGTGGGAACTAACGCCCGCATTTAAATACCAAAAATTTACTATAAAAAGGACGAACTGAAGATGGAGTCAGAGTCAGTCGAGAATATACACGCGAGCTGACCTTACCTTAGTTTCGTAAACTGGACCAAGCCATAAATTCCCTAACGTGAGGCTGCGTTAGAAGTTTAAGAACTAAGAGCAAGATCAAGCGAGCGAAATCACATAATAATAATATTAATAATACAAAATAAAACAAAAACCAATAATACTTAATAAATTAAATATTTATGTACAAATAAAGGATCGTTTTTTTCGACTCCCCTTTAAGTTGTAACATCATCATCTCTACACGTGAAGAAGTTTTGGACATAACGCTGTGCTCACAGGGCATTGCTCAAGATATTTAAGGATGGAAAGTGTCCCCCGAACTTTCATTGTCGGACCATAGGCACATTCTCTTCAGTCTGTTCTCAGAACCGTTGAAACCGGTCTCCTACAGGAATCCTTGATTCACTGACTGGTTCTTCTTTCACGAAGAGCTGTTAGAAAGAATCCGGGAAGTCCCAAAAGCAGCCCGGAATATTCCAGAACTAGAACAAACAGTCGCTCTAACATCGGAAGCTATTTACTCCTTCTACGAGAGTAATTGCACCTTACGCACTAACAGGCTCCCCAAGAAAACGCCCTGTTGGGATATATCCTAGGCGAGCCTCAGAAAAGAAACGAGAAAAAGTTTCAACCGAGCCAAACAGCATGGTTTGAACAGTGACTGGGAAGCCTGGAAGGCGGCCCAACGTAAGTACAAATCGGCTGTTCGGAGGAAAAAACGAGAAGCTTGGAATAGTTACTGCGGCCAAATTGAGGAACTCCCTCAGGCTTGCAGACTCCAAAAAGCCCTCTCCGTAGATCCGAGATCTAAATTAACGGTGCTGCGCCAGTCAGATGGGGAATTTACCTCAAGTAATGAGGACACCCTAAAGCTGCTGCTCCACGCCCATTTTCCGGAATCTTGCGAATCACCGGCATGCTCATCTCTACAAGTCGAAAGTTCTCGTCCCCAAAAACCGACTGGAGAACGGCTTCAGAGATTGTAACATACGATAGAATTAACTGGGCAATCAAAACCTTTGCCCCGTACAAATCAGCAGGGCCTGATGGCATTTACCCAGCACTTCTTCAGAAAGGAGCTGATTTGCTAATCAAACCACTCTGTCAAATCTACCGCACGAGCCTCGCCTATGTCTATATTCCATGGAGGAAGGCACGTGTGATTTTCATACCTAAGCCTGGTCGTACTGATTACACCGAGGCCAAGAGCGTCCGTCCCATCAGCCTCCGTCATTCTTGCTTAAGACACTGGAGAGGATGGTGGATAAATACCTGAAGGAGAGGATACCAATTATCCTCCCTCTACACCCAAACCAACACGCGTATCAAGGGGGCAAATCTACGTATTCTGCACTCCATCAACTAGTGTTCAGAAATGAAAAAACTCTAGACACTAAATCATACGCTCTTGGTGCTTTTCTTGACATAACAGGGGCATTTGACAATGTCACTTTTGATGCGATGAGCGAGGCAGCCGAATTGCACGGCGCGGATCTGACTGTCACTAGATGGATAAGAACCATGCTGTCCACTCGAACTGCATCGACAAATCTGGGAAGAGATACAGAACCAATCTCAGTTATGAGAGGATGCCCGCAGGGAGGTGTACTATCTCCACTGCTGTGGTGTCTGGTTGTAGATGACCTTCTCAGGATTTTAAACACCTCGGGCTACTATACCCAAGCGTATGCGGATGACATAGCTCTGGTTGTATCGGGAAAATTCCCCAGTACATTAGCTGAGCTGTCTCATCAAGCTCTTATCAAGATTCAAAAATGGGCCCTTTCCAAGGGTCTCTCCGTCAATCCTGATAAAACTGAACTCGTTATGTTCACCAGGAATAGGAATGTCGAAGGTTTTGAGGCTCCTTGCCTAGGTGAAACGAAACTGAAACTCTCCGCGTCGGTGAAATATCTAGGAGTATATCTAGATAAAAAGCTGACCTGGAAAAAGCACGTGGAGGTCAAAGAACAGAAAGCGTCGGCGCTCCTATGGGCTTGTCGCAGAACCTTTGGACCCACCTGGGGACTAAAACCAAAAATGTTGTACTGGATGTACAATGTGGTGGTTAAACCTCTGCTGACCCACGCATCAATTGTTTGGTGGAATCGTACCCTAGTATCCAATGCTAGAGATCTTTTAAACCGTATTGAAAGACTTGCTCTTCTAAGTATTACGGGTGTAATCAGAGCCACGCCAACTGCAGCCATGGAAGCCCTCTTGGGAACCCCACTGCTACACTTGGTGGTTCAAAGTACAGCAATGGCAATGTCCTATAGACTGCGAAATGCTGGACTCTGGAATGATCGATCAGATATGAAGGGCCATACCAGGATCCTAGTTAGTCTGATCAAATCATACCCCATACTCTCGATGCCATCGGACGTTATGTCCCCGGCATTTGTTTTCAAACGCAGATTCGAGAGTGTCATGCTTCCTAGAGAATCCTGGATAGCGGACGGTGAGAGTCTCGCAAAACCACCCGGCCTCATCTGGTTCACGGATGAGTCTAAATCGGATGCACGAACTGGGGCAGGTGTCATTGGTACGGTGCCCAAAAAGGCAATATCTATCGCCTTGGGCACTCATTGTTCAGTCTTTCAGGCTGAAATTTTTGCCATAATGGCATGCGCCAATGAGAACCTAAACAGGGGCTAAAAAAGCTGCATATTAACATCTTCTCGGACAGCCAAGCTGCACTACAATCTCTGAGTGCAGTCAAGATAACATCTCGGGCTCCCAGGCAATACAATGGCGGATGTACTGGCGAAGATGGGCACCATTAGGAAACCTATCGGGCCGGAACCCATCATTGGTATTCCTAAGAGCACAGCCAAACTCTCCGTTAGAGAATGGATCACCGTACAACACAAAATTCAGTGGCGAAATGAGTCCCTTCGACAATCCAAAATTTGCATAACGGAACCAGGCCTTGTCAGGGACTCACTACGAAAGTTGGACCGTAATAAAACCAGAGTGCTGGTGGGCGCCCTCACGGAACATTGCCCCCGCAAGCATTTACATACCATAGGTATCCTATCTGATCCCACCTGCCGTAAGTGCAAACCGTTGAGGAAACATCACTACACGTTATTAGTTTATGTGATGCCTTAACGGGCCTGCGAAAGGAGATCTTCGGAAAACCATTCAGGACCTTGTCGGATGTCCGGAACCTGAAGGTGGAAACTTTAATCGATTACCTGAAGAAGACAGAACTGTTTCCAGAGTTGGGACAAGCTACCATTCCGTAAACGGTATACAGGTAATTAATCTTTTTCCCCACAGGTTTTCTTGGAAAACACGTGCGATCACAGGACATATGTCCAGATTCTCCCGAGGGTACAATGGGCCGAAATGCCTAAGTACGAGGTGCCTTGTCACCCACCTCCTTATAAAAAAAAAAAAAAACATAGGCTATATTTGTTGCTAGAAAAAGTTAGGGATCCCTACTAAAACTTAAATAATTTGAATTTTTGTATGTTTGTAACGAATAAACTCAAAAACTGCTGGACCGATTTCAAAAATTCTTTCACCATTAGAATGTTGCGTTATCTCTGAGTAACATAGGTAATATTTATTGCTAGAAAAAATTAGGGATCCCTACTAAAATTTTTAATAATTTGAATTTTGTATGTTTGTAACGAATAGACTCAAAAACTACTGGACCGATTTCAAAAATTCTTTCACCGTTAGAATGCCAAATTACCCCTCAGTAATATGAGATATATTTATAGCTAGAAAAAATTAGGGATCCCTACTAAAACTTAAATAAATTGAATTTTTGTATGTTTGTAACGAATAAACTCAAAAACTACTGGGCCGATTTCAAAAATTCGTTCACCATTAGAATGCTACATTAGCCCTGAGTAAGATAGGCTATATTTATTGCTAGAATAAATTAGGGATCCCTACGAAAACTTAAATAATTTGTATGTTTATATTGCTGTAACGAATAAACTCAAAAACTACTGGACTGATTTCAAAAATTCTTTTACAATTAGAATGCCACATTATCCCTGAGTAACATAGGCTACATTTGTTGCTAGAAAAAATTAGGGATCCCTACTAAAATTTAAATAATTTGTATGTTTGTATGCTTGTAACGAAGAAACTCAAACACCACTGGACCGATTTCAAAAATTCTTTTACACTTAGAATGCTACATTACCCTTGAATAAGATAGGCTATATTTATTGCTAGAAAAAGTTAGGGATCTCTACAAAAACTTAAATAATCTGAATTTTTGCATGTTTGTAACGAATAAACTCAAAAACTGCCGGACCGATTCCAAAAATTCTTTCACCATTAGAATGCTAAGTTATGTCTGAGTAACATAGGCTATATTTATTGCTTCAAAAAATTAGGGAGTGAGTGGCGAAGACCTCCAAGAATGCGTGACACGTCCACCACGCGGGTTCGCTCTGGGCAATGCGTTTACGTAGCCGACAGTCGCCTACCTTCTTATACCCAGAATCCTTTTCCTAGCCCACATTGCCAGTAGTCCAACACTAAAGCCAAGGTGTGTAAGTAACCGTGCTGATGGCTGAATGATATCAGGTGTTAAAAATTGATATCGCTAACGGTCTCCTTGGGGCACCAGGCGCCACCCCATTGTATCTAGCCTTGCGTCCGTAAGGGAGCTCTGCGGATGTGGACCTTTATTTCTCGCCATACTCGTGGGATCCAAAATGAATACCGAACAAATACAAAAAACATATAAAAAACGAACTGAAGCTGAGACAGTAGAATCAGCTGACGTACTGAGCACGGATGAACTGGTAGCTTCAGATGTCGAAAATGACCTGTTGCTAACACCACCAGAAATTGTCCAACTGGAGGAGCTGCTCACCTCCTCACCCGAAAAAGGTGATAAAGCCAATGAAGTATTTCTGGGCGACGACAGGAACAAGGAGCCGGAAGGACCAGTTCTTGACGAAGCTGCGGAAGCACTTGGTAAACTAGTGCTCAAACACAAGTTTGAGTACTTCTCGGGTGCATCTAAAAGACGCATCAAAGCCATGATTATACAAGGCATGGCGCCTGAAGAAGCGAGGAAAGCGGAACGAGAGAGACTCTCGACACTTTCCAGACCTGATAAGGCACAAAAAAGCTCCAATCAAGCCTCAAAAACAAACTCAAGTCGAGAAGACCTGAGGAAAAGAGGCAGATCAGATGGTAGCACACCAGAACAAGCGCCATCAAAGCAGAGCAAGTTCTCTAATGATAACGGAAGGCAGGTAGAGGGTAAGAGTAAGCATATCAACCCAAAGCCTAGCACGTCCAACATCAAAAGAGATGAGCCGCAAATTGCAAAGAGACAGACTATGAGTAAGAGTAAACATGACAACTCAAAGTCTTTCACTTTCAAGTTGCCCTTTAATCAGGTTGTTGCCGGTGAAAAGGTAGCAATTATTCATGCGCTACATCCAGAACACACTCTGTCAACGGATGAGCTAGAAAAGATAAAAGTAGCTTTGTTGGATGAGATCGATAAGCTAGATGAAGAAAGTGGTCTACACCCACAATTCTCAGCTGCATCGCAAAAAACAGCAGGATGGCTGTCGATCCATTGCAATGATAAAGCTACTAGAGACTGGCTTCTCAAACTGGAACAGACTCTTAAGCCGTGGGAAGGTGCGATGTTGAAGGTGGTTCAAGGTGACAAAATGCCCAGAGCCACTCTCTGTAAAACATTCGTACCATTAACTCCAGCTGGAACATTATCTAGTGATAAATTCCTGCTGAGGCTCAAAAAGCAAAATGCAGGCCTGAACACAACACCGTGGCGGGTCCTAAAAGCGGTGCCAGAAAGTAATGGTGGGCAGACGTTTATTTTCAGCATAGACAGTGCCTCTGAGACAATACTGGACAGGCTGAAATATCGTCCACACCTCAACTTCTCACCCATCCAAATTAGGAAGGTCACTGGTAGAAACACCAGTAATCAAGGGAGCAAATTAAGCACCAAGGTTCAAGCGTCAAAGGTTAGGAGACATAACGCCCTACCGGAGACAACCATAACTTCAGCAGTTCAACCTAAACAACCAACAGAACAGGTTATGCTGGAGGAAGGTTCTATAAAAAAGTAAGTAATCATGGGCATTTTCAAGTGTATCCAAATAAACCTACAACACGCCAAAGCAGCCTCGGCAGTTTTGGACAATAGGTTTAGCAAGGATCACTTGGAGGGAGCTCTTATCCAGGAGCCTTACTTACAAAAGGACCAGATAAGAGGACTAACTGCAGGTGAGTTACTATATAATTCTGTTGGCCTTGGCAAGACCAGAGCATGTATTATGTTTAAAAAGGGTATTAAATATCTTCCCATTTCAAGGTACTGCACGAAAGATCTGGTAGCACCACTGGTGAATATACCATCCCAGGGGGGTAGTATAGAGATAATATTATGCTCAGCCTATCTTCCTGGTGATACATCAAATCCTGTCTCCAACGATCTGAAGGACCTCGTGAACTTCTGTAAGCTGAACAACAAACAGCTTATACTTGGTTGTGATGCAAATGCACACCATACTATATGGGGAAGCTCAAACATCAATGATAGGGGTGAGTATCTTCTCGAATTTATTAATAGCTATAGCCTAGAAATCTTAAATAGGGGCAATAGGCCGACATTTATAAATAAAATTAGGCAGGAAGTCCTAGATTTAACTCTGGGTACTCCTTTTATCAACACCAAAATCTATGATTGGCACGTCTCTCAAGAGATATCTATGTCCGATCATAGACAAATCAGATTCAATATTGAATCTTGTAAAGTAGTATCTGAGACATTTAGACAACCAAGTTCAACTAATTGGGCTGATTATAACCAACATCTCAAGGAGAGCTTGGATGACTTCAAACCAAATGTCAAAGATATCATAAGTATAGAACTAGCTTCTGACAAAATTAGGGAGTTAATACTAGATGCCTACCATCATTCCTGTCCTGAAAAAGCTCGCAAAAGCAATCGCAAGGTCCCTTGGTGGAACAGCAAACTTACTGTTATGCGGGCCAGGACAAGACAGCTTTTCAATAAGGCCAAAATAAATGGTGGCTGGGAACTGTATAAAAACTCCCTAACTGAGTACAACCTTGAAATTAGAAGGGCCAAAAGAGCATATTGGAGGAGGTACTGTGAAGAGATTGATGATCTCTCCACTGGTGCAAAAATCCACAAGGTGTTATCAAAACGGCACACTAATAGGATAGGATTGTTAGAAAATCCTGACGGCTCAGTTACTAAGAGCTGTAAAGAAACGCTAGAACTATTAGCTAAAACCCACTTTCCAGACTCTATAATAGTTGAACAAGGTAACGTTAACTCTCAACTTGTATCAACTTCTACCAAACCAAATACGGTAGACTGGAAGAATGCTTCGAGGATATTTACAGCAAATAAGGTCAGATGGGCAATAAACTCATTTAAGCCTTTTAAATGCCCCGGAGAAGACGGCATTTTCCCTGCCTTACTCCAGAGGGGAATTGAAACTGTAATACCCCTAATTCTAAAAATCTTTAGAGCCAGCCATGCATGGGGCTACATACCTAATGCATGGAGAATAGTGAAGGTGACGTATATACCGAAGGCTGGGAAAGCATCTCATACCCAACCTAAGTCATTTCGTCCAATCAGCCTTACATCTTTTCTACAAAAAATCATGGAAAAGATTCTTGATAGGCATATAAGAGATAATGTGCTGAAAAGCAATCCATTGCATAAACAACAATATGCCTATCTGCCGGGTAGATCAACTACACTTGCGTTACAGAACCTTGTTTCTAAAATTGAGGATTCACTCAAAAACAAGGAGCTGGCAATGTGCAGTTTTCTGGACATTGAAGGAGCGTTCGACAATACCAGTTTCGACTGTATTACGCAAGCTTCCTTACGAAAAGGGGTAGACCCTAAAACCTGTAAATGGATTGATTCTTCATTGAAAAACAGGCTTATAAAATCCACAATGGCACAGGAAACACTAAAAGTTTCGGTAGCTAAGGGTTGTCCACAAGGAGGGGTACTGTCTCCCATACTGTGGTCGATTGTAGTAGATGAACTATTGCTTAAGCTAGCGAAGGCTGGCATACAAGCTCAAGGCTATGCAGATGACATAGTCATTATAGTCAGGGGAAAGTTTGAGGACACTATCTCAAACATCATGCAACACGCACTAAATTTAGTTGCGGCATGGTGTTTGGAAGTGGGACTCAACATCAACCCTAAGAAAAGCGTTGTGGTTAACTTCACAAGAAGAAGGAAAAGGGAAAATCTTATTAAACCTACTCTTTTTGGCCAAACCATGAGCTTTAGTAATGAAGTTAAATTCTTAGGGGTAACTCTAGATGACAAACTAACATGGAATAGCCATCTTAATAATGTCATCAATAAAGCGAGAATAGCTTTATGGACCTGCAGAAGTCTGGTGGGTGGTACTTGGGGTCTTCAGCCCAAAATTACACACTGGATTTACACTTCCATTGTCAAGCCCATTATAACCTATGCCGCACCGGCGTGGTGGCAGAAAACTGAGCAGAAAGCTGCTCAGTTAAAACTACAAAAACTGCAAAGGTTGGCATGCGTAGGTATCTCTGGGGCTATGCGCACCACCCCTACAGCTGCTTTGGAAGTTCTTTTGAATCTTCCACCATTACATTTACAAATACAAAAAGAGGCCAGAATAGCGACCTACAAACTCCTTACAGATGAAGATCTGGAGAAGCGTAGAGCTGCACATGCTGACCTCTGTAAAGAACTAGGGAAAGACCCTATCCTCAGCATACCCATTACGGATAGTATGCTAGTTAGATACAATTTTGAAAAGCCATTCAAAGTAATTATACCAGAACGGTATGAATGGCAGACCAACCCTCCAAAATTTGACTCTAACTCCTTAGTCTGGTACACCGATGGATCTAAAACTAGCACAGGGGTTGGTGCTGGGGTCTATGGTGTTCAAGCCAGAATAAGCTTATCAATCAGTCTAGATGAATTCTCAACTGTCTTTATAGCGGAAACACATGCTATAGAGCTTTGTATACGTGAGAATCTCAGGCTGGGGTATAAGCATAGGAAAATTTACATCCTATCGGACAGTAGAGCTGCCATATTAGCTCTGCACTCATACCAGATAAAATCAAAACTGGTATGGGACTGCCTTAACATCCTTAAAGAATTAGCGTGCACAAATAGTGTCACTCTAATGTGGGTCCCGGGACACACTGGCTTAGAGGGGAATGAAAAGGCTGATCAACTGGCCAGAGAGGGCTCAGATAAACCCTTTCTACGACCAATCCCTTTTTGTGGTATCCCACTAAGCACAGCAAAAGCAGCCATAAATAAATGGCTAGATAGAGAAAGAATGAACCACTGGAGGACAACCCCCGGTTGTCTAAAAGCCAAAAAATTCATTCCTTCTCTGTCAAAAAAGAGAACTCCTGAACTTCTGAACTTCAGAATTAATCAAGTCAGGCTCTTGACAGGCTTCCTCACAGGCCACTGTCGTCTTAATTACCACCTAAATAAGATGGACAGATCAATATCTCCGATGTGCAGAATCTGCGGTAAACACGGGGAAACGGCCGAGCACATTCTTTGTGAATGTGATGGCCTATCTACATATAGATCCAAAATCCTCGGGAAAAATTTTCTAATACCCGTCGATATTACATCTAGCCCTCTCAAGGACGTTTATGGGTTTATTGGCAACCTAGCGTTCGTGGGAGAGCTCTAGGAGTCTTAGGGTACCACAATAGGTCATTTCTGGCCGCGGTGGTTTTTGGGTTGTGAGCCCAGCCCTATCACCAATCTAATCTAATCTAGGGATCCCTACAAAAACTTAAATAATTTTGTATTTTTATATGTTTGTAACGAATAAACTCATAAACTACTAGACCGACATCAAAAATTCTTTGATTGTTAGATTGCTATATCATCTCTGAGTAACAAGGGCTATATTTATTGCTTGGAAAAATTAGGGATCCGTACTAAAACTTTTAATAATTTGAATTTTTGTATGTTTGTAACGAATAGACTCAAAAACTACTGGACCGATTTCAAAAATTCTTTCACCGTTAGAATGCTACATTTTCCCTGAGTAACATAAGATATATTTATTGCTAGAAAAAATTAGGGATCCCTACGAAAACTTAAATAATTTGTATTTTTCTATGTCTGTAACGAATAAACGCAAAAATTACTGCACCTATGGCGGCTTTTAACTACTACCAATTTGGTGGAAAACTACTTGTTTATATTTTCAGAAAAAATACTTGTTGCGTTTCTATTTTCTTTTAATATTCAGTAGCCTTAATTGAAATGATTTTTCATACTAATTAGGTAGGCTGTATGCAAATTCATAAAAATAAAAATCAGTTAGAAAAATCAGTTTTCTAACAATTTTCAAACTACAAGAACCTAGTCTAGGAATAAAATAATTATTTTTTTAAAATCTTTATCCTCGTGACTAGCAATTACTTATTTTAAATAAATTGTAACTTGTATTTGTTTAATAAATAAGATACTTTTAATTGTTTAATAAAAAAGAAACCTTTAATAACTTAAAATAAAAAATTACTTATTCGTTAAATTAAAATGAAATCAATCCTTCGCTAATAGGGAGCGAGAGGATTGAATTAGCTCTTTCAGAATAGTTCAGGTAAATCCCTATAAATGGTGACCCCGACAATATTTTTGTACCCCACGTTTAAAATAAAGAACTTAAATCATTAAAAGTTGGTGAAAATTTATCAAAAAAGGCTTTTACAAAAGAAAATAATTATATAATTATATAATCCGTAATTTTATTCACGTTAAAGTGAAAGTGCGTTTCCAAAATAAAAATAATTAATTATAAAAATTAACTTAACAAAAAGTGAAACATATTTTCTTTTTCTTGCGTTTATACAATTTTACAAAGACATTTTAAAAATCAAATATCAAACATGTCCTTTTGCATAAAATAAGTCGCAAAACATATTAACCGTACCACTCTAGATTGGAATTAATGTGGACAAAGCCTATTTTCTGCTGGTGCGAGGCTGCACCAAGCATTTTTTTTCCAATTTGGAAAGAATGCTTTAGAGCCCTAAGAAGAGGCTAACACCAAACAACCAATAAAGAAAAAGGGCCCATAGACGAGGCTAGCAGAAACATCCATCAATAAAGTTTTTTAGAGTACATCGAATACATCAGAGCCGTAAGAAGAGGCTAACCAAACCAACGACTAAGAAAAAAGGGGCCCAAGAAGAGGCTAGCAGAGACATTCACAATTAAAAGAAGAAAGAATAAAGAACAAAAGCAGAAAGAATTTATTCAGGTCGTACTTTATTTTACCTTAATGAATTATAATTATTTATTATTATTTTTGTAGTCATTTAAAAAAAAAAAAACACAAATTGATTTAATATAAAATAACAATTTAATTTATATTTTTTGTTGACTTTATTACAAACCTAAAAACTATATGTGTACAAATCATTTCAATTGATGTTACTGAGTGTGTCTGCTTCAAAGCATTTAAACTTTTTCCTCATTTGATTGTAAGAAACGTTTTAACGAGGGTTTTTTTTTTTTTTTCTTTTTCGTGTTTATATTGTATTCTTCCGTTTAAGTTTCGTTACCATGTCGGTAGCCGAAGCCGCCAGTTCGTCTCCTCCAGCCCAATCAGAAGACGTTACTCGTATGTACCGAGTTGCTATTAAACCACCAACTTTCAATCGGGAAGACCCTGAGATCTGGTTTACCCAATTGGAAGCACAGTTCCGCATCGGGAGAATATCTCAAGACGGTACCAAGTATGGGTATCTTCTGGCAGCACTCGATGCGGAAACCATAAAATGTGTCCGCGAGAAAGTTATTAACCCTCCGGCCACAAATACATACGAGGATTTGAAAATAACTATTATTGAAAGACTTGGTGAGTCAGCGCGTACCAAGATTGATAGGCTTTTAAGGGGTTTGCAATTAGGTGATAAGAAACCATCCTAACTTTTGCGCGAGATGCAAACTTTAGGCGGCGGTAAAGTGCAAGACGCCTTATTACAGAACTTGTGGATGCAAGTATTGACGACACCTCATTAGACAAATTAGCCAATACTGCGGATAAAATAGCTGAAATCAATCAAACAGCTAATTTATACGCAATTTCAAATAATCGTTCTTCTTCCTCGTCAGCACCATCTGATCAAATTTCCGCGGAAATAAAATCATTACGCGAGCAAGTCGTCTCCTTAACCCAACGAATCGATCTCTTAAGCAAGCCAATTACGCAACGAAACCGTTCACGTTCGCGGTCAAGTTCCGTTCCAAAGAAATATGATTTATGTTGGTATCATTATAAATTTAAAACGGACGCTCGTAAATACATTCAACCATGCAATTTCGAACAGTCCCAAACATCAAACGTTTCGAAAAACTAAGTTCAGCTACGCTGCCGATGGCCAGCGATTCTGGCTTTAATAGCCATCGCCTTATTTTAATTGATCCAACTACCAATTTACAATTTTTAGTAGACTCAGGCGCAGATGTGTCTGTCGTACCTCCTACGTACAAAGACACCTCCAATAGAAGCGACTTTAACCTGTTCGCAGCGAATTCAACAATCATAGAGACTTTCGGCCATAGAGTATTAACTGTGGATTTAGGTTTACGCAGAAATTTTCAATGGCGCTTTACAAGCCAATCATTGGGGCGGATTTTATTAATCATTTCGGACTTTTGATAGACCTTAGAAAGAAAAAACTAATAGATCCTCTTAGCAAGTTAGAAGTCATTACCAAAATGATAAAAGGACCTTCCTACTCACTCACCACAATTTCCGCTGATTCTTGTCCCGCCGAAGTTTATAAATTGTTACAAAAATTTAAATCCATCACCGTCGAAGCGCCTACGTTAAATCAATTGAAACACCACGTTACTCATTCCATAGTCACCTCAGGCCCTCCATGTGTCGCTCGTTGTAGAAGTTTGAACCCAGAAAGAACCAACATTGCGAAGCAAGAATTTGCAATAATGTTGGAACAAGGCATTTGTCGACCATCAAGTAGCGATTGGTCGAGCCCATTGCATCTTGTTATGAAAAAAATGGCGACTGGAGACCTTGCGGCGACTGTCGTGCCCTTAGTTTCATCACTAAGACCGATCGTTATCCCATTCCGTATATAACGGACTTTTCGCAACAACTCGATGGTTGTACTATATTTTCGTCACTGGATTTGGTTAAAGCATACCACCAGATACCGATTAGTGATGAGTATATCCCAAAGACGGCAATAAGCACACCGTTCGGATTATTTGAATTCACGCGCATGACTTTCGGTTTGCGTAACGCTGCTCAAACTTTTCAGCGGTTCATGCATTCTGTTTTACGCGGTTCAAATTTTTGTTTTCCCTACATTGACGATATACTTATTGACTCCAGTGATATGGCAGAGCACGTTAAACATTTGGAAACCGTTTTTCAACGGCTTAAGGATGCAGGCCTCGTCATTAACGCAAGTAAGTGCACCTTCTCTGTCCCAGTCATCACTTTCCTCGGACAAGATATTTCGGCCTTCGGAATTAAACCCGCTAAAGGCAAAATTGAAGCTATCGCTAATTTCAAGTTACCAGAAACTGTTAAGGAATTGCGTCGATATTTGGGGATGATAAATTTTTATAGAATTAACATTCCACAAGCTGCAACCGAGCAAGCATTGCTTAACGATTTCCTCAAGGGTAGTAAAAAAAATGACCTACGGAAAATCACCTGGACAGATTCATCCAGACACCAATTCGAATTAACCAAAACACGGTTGTGCGAGGTTATAGGGAAATACTGGATGGAGTTCCTGTAGAATTTATACAATCCAATCGCTCCCTATTGGCGTTGGATTGGTTAGAAATTTATTTTTAAATTCTTTTTTATTTTATATTATAAAGAAACTTATTTATTTTAAATTTTAAAAACACAATTTATTAAAATCAAATTAAGTTATCCTTTAAATAAAAATACAATTTATTAAAAATCAAATTAATTTATCTTCACCAAAAGTTATTTAGTTGGTTTAAATTATTTAATATTTTTTGTGAAAATTAGATCCGACTCGTTTTAAGAAAATTTCAAAACTAATTTTTAATCTCAAGTTCGAACCATTTCCTGTTTTCGGTTCCGATATCAAAATCCTTTGTGATACTTCCACAGGAAACGTTAGAGCATACGTCCCACCCAAATTTCGTCGAATTGTGTTCAATGGTATCCATAATCTGGCCCACGCAAGCATCCGATCAATCGTAAAACCAGTTGTTAAAAACTTTATCTGGACTTCAATCAAAAAGGAAGTCAGTTCCTGGGCCAAACTCTGTTTAGCTTGCCAAAAAGTAAAGATATCAAGGCACGTCAAAACTCCAATTGGCAATTTTCCTCTGGTTGAAAATCGATTCGACAAAATTCATCTGGACATGATAGGTCCACTGCCTCCATCAGAAAATAACAGATACTGTGTGACTTTAATCGACCGTTTTACTCGCTGGCCTGAGGCTATACCAACCCCAGGTATCAAAACCGAAACAGTGGCCAATGCCATCTATAACCATTGGATATGTCGTTATAGTGTACCATCAACCATCACCACAGATCGCGACTCACAGTTCGAATCCGAACTTTTCTCTGAACTGTCGAACCTTCTGGGATTCACACGCAGTCGTTCTACGGCTTACAATCCAGCGTGTAACGGCATGATTGAGAGGTAGCAGCGAACACTAAAAGCAGCCATTATGTGTGTTGGGGATCGACAATGGACCAAGTCTCTACCATCAGTATTACTTGGTTTGAGGACAGTTTATCGAGAAGATTTCAACGCTACATCAGCTGAATTAGTGTACGGTACAAATATACGTTTACCGGGAGATTTTCTACAAACTACACAAAAACACATATCCCGGTCCGAATTCGTTCGACAAATTAGAAATCATTTCGACACCATTCGACCAACACCACCGACACGGACACAGCCAAGTTTTTGTTTTCAAAGATTTAACTAACTGTTCCCATGTTTTTGTAAGAACAGACGCGGTGCGAGCCTCGCTACAAACGCCCTACGAAGGACCTTTTAAGGTTATTAATCGAAATGACAAATATTTTACAGTTCAAATCAAAGATGCCCAAAAAACTGTTTCGATTAGCGAAAGTTTTGAAGCTGTTAATAAGCCTACCATCGAGAGCCCTACGGAACCAACTGAAAAGGTTAAACAAAAAAGTTACGTTCCTAGATGAAAAAACTGACCCGACCCAAACACGATACGGACGCATTTCCAAGCCTCCAACTCGGTGGAATGGTTAACGTTCATTAGCGATTCACTGGAGGGGGAGTCCTGTGGCGGCTTTTAACTACTACCAATTTAGTGGAAAACTACTTGTTTATATTTTCAGAAAAAATACTTGTTGCATTTCTTTTTTTCTTTTAAAATTCAGTAGCCTTAATTGAAATGATTTTTCTTACAAATTAGGTAGGCTGTATGAAAAATCATAAAAATAAAAATCAGTTAGAAAAATCAGTTTTCTAACAATTTTCAAACTACAAGAACCTAATCTTGGAATAAAATAATTATTTTTTTTAAATCTTTATCCTCGTGACTAGCAGTTACTTATTTTAAATGAATTGTAACTTTTATTTGTTTAAGAAATAAGATACTTTTAATTGTTTAATAAAAAAGAAACCTTTAATAACTTAAAATAAAAAATTACTTATTCGTTAAATTAAAATGAAATCAATCCTTCGCTAATAGGGAGCGAGAGGATTGAATTAGCTCTTTCAGAATAGTTCAGGTAAATCCGTATAGACCAATCTCAAAAATTCTTTTACACTTAGAATGCCACATTATCCCTATATTTACTGCTAGAAAAAATTAGGGACCCCTACTAAAAATTAAGTAATTTGTATTTTTGTATATTTGTAACGAATAAACTCAAAAACTACTGGACCGATTTGAAAAATTCTTTCACCATTAGAATACCACGTTATCTCTGAGTAACATAGGCTATATTTATTGCTTGACAAAATTAGGGATCCCTACTAAAACTTAAATAATTTGAATTTTTGTATGTTTGTAACGAAATGACGCAAAAACTACTGGACGGATTTTAAAAATTCTTTCACCGTTAAAATGCTACATTGTCCCTGAGTAACATAGGCAATATTTATTGCTAGAAAAAATTAGGGATCCCTACTAAAACTTTTAATAATTTGAATTTTTGTTTGTTTGTAACGAAAGGACTCAAAAATTACTGGACCGATTTCAAAAATTCTTTCACCATTAGAATGCTACGTTATCTCTCAGTAACCTAGGCAATATTTATTGCTAGAAAAAATTAGGGATCCCTACTAAAACTTAAATAATTTGTATGTTTGTATGCTTGTAACGAAGAAACTCAAAGACCACTGGACCGATTTCAAAAATTCTTTTACACTTGGAATGCTACATTACCCTTGAATAACATAGGCTATATTTATTGCTAGAAAAAATTAGGGATCTCTACAAAAACTTAAATAATTTGAATTTTTGTATAACTGTAACGAATAAACTCAAAAACTACTGGACCGATTTCAAAAATTCTTTCACCGTTAGAATGCCAAATTACGCCTCAGTAATATAAGATATATTTATAGCTAGAAAAAATTAGGGATCCCTACTAAAACTTAAATAAATTGAATTTTTGTATGTTTGTAATGAAAAACTCAAAAACTACTGGACCGATTTCAAAAATTCTTTCACCGTTAGAATGCCAAATTACCCGTCACTAACATAAGATATATTTATTGCTAGAAAACATTAGGGATCCCTACTGAAACTTAAACAATTTGTATGTTTATACGTTTGTAGTGAATAAACTGAAAAACTACTGGACTGATTTCAAAAATTCTTTTACATTTAGAATCCCACATTATTCCTGAGTAACATAGGCTTCTTTTCTCTGAGTTGTAACCTTGCCGTGGTAGAAAAGCTTGCGTACTCCAATGATCCAGATAGCGATGCTAGCGGGAACATTTAGTTCCCAGCAGGGTCACCCATGCTAGTAAGGTAGACGGAGAGGGGTCAGACAAATGACAACTCAAGCACACTTAAGCCAAGGTGGAAATGCATCGTGCCGAGGGCTGCATGGCATCTCAGTGTGTAAAACGGGAGATGTCGTTAACGATCTCTTGGGAGAACCAGCCGAAACTCCTTCGTAACCAGGCTACCGCATGTGCAGGGGGCGCCGCGTGCAGGGTCCTTACATCCCCCAGACTCGTGGGAACAGAAATGAACCAACAAATTAAAACAACAACAACAAAATCGACGACGACGACACCGACATATTCAACACTGACCACAACCACTACGACGATCACGGACGCCCAGACGAAAGCAAGAGTAGTCACGACCATGGCGACTGACACTACTGTTGTGTTCTCACCGAGTACAGCGTCAGTACACACCGGGGTCAATTCAATGGAACCGGTGTGCACTGGGAAATCTGGTAGAGTTGCCCCAAAATGAGGACCACTCCAAAATGCCGGGAAGTTGGTGAATAAACTCACCAACTGTATTCTGCATCTGAAAACTCCATCCAGCGACGGCAAAAGCCGCAGCGGAGCGAGTACAAGGCGTCAAAGGAGGGCAAGAGATGTGGCGTCTGCTAGTAATCCTGCAAAAGGGGACCCGGCATGATCCACAACTCTCCCCTAGGGATAGGGACCGCTTGCTAGTTCACTAAAACCGGTGGCAGGGACCAGTTCCGGGTCCGCTGGAGCGAAACCTCGCAAAAAGAGGAAGAGGAAGGGAGCAGGAACAGACAGTGCCGCCGAAAAGGCGCGCATTTCTGAGAATATCTCAGCCTCCTCCACTCCCGAAGCGAGTACCCCCAAGGCGAAGAGGGTGAAACCCTCTAACCCCGGGCCCAAAGACACCTTTCACCAAAAAGGACACAGAGCGACATTTGCGGAGATCCTTAAAACGGACCCAAAAATGAAAGTTTGCCTAACGTGCGAGACCGCTGTGAAGAGAGACATCACTTCATTGGAGGCGGATCGCATAGAGGCTGAAATTATCGGAGGGTTTGAGAGACTTCACAACGGTGAAGTCCCACGCATACGTGATTGTAGACTGACTCAAGGTTCTCTCATCCTTTTATGCGAGAACCAAGCGAGCAAGGATTGGCTAGTTAAAGTTGCTGAATCCAAACCCCTGGTAGAAGGAATAGACCTTTCCGTCCATGACTTCATTCTACCCAAGTTGAGGAGGGTGGGGATCTGATTGCCGGGCCCCGAGAGGAGCGCGACCCAGATACTCACCACTATGAAATTCCTTAACTCAATGAGCACGGAGAACTGGAGGGTCTTCGTTTACAAATATAGGCGGGCGCCGGAAGGTAACCAACTTATTGTAGGCGTGGACGCCCCAGGACTCAGAGATCTTGAGAAGGCTAATTTCCGCCCCCTCTCGCGAGTTCGCCTTGCTACCTGCACGGTTCTAGGCAAGCCAGAGAAATGGGAGAAAGAGGAGGAAAAGACAGGACCGAACTAATGCCAAATTCGGGACTAAATTTTCTCCAAATTAATGCGCACCACTGCAAAGCGGCCACCGACATTATAGGTAGGCAGCTTGCTATCGGATGTGCCAACATATGCCTCGTGCAAGAACCTTGGGTTTACAAGGGAATCGTACGGGGCTACGACACCCAGTTGGGGTCTGTATTATACAGCACAACTGCGAACAGACCCAGGACATGCATCTACATCTCCAATGATATTGATGCCGTCCTTCTTAAATCCTTTTGTTCTGCAGACCTTACTGCAGTCAAAATAATTTACTCCACAGAATTGGGCGAAAAGGAAGTAGTAGTGTGCTCTTCATATCTGCCCTACGACGGAGTCACCCCTCCCCCTTCAGAGGAGCTGGTCGACTTAGTGTCCTTCTGTGAGACAAATAATCTACCTCTTATAATTGGCTGTGACTCCAACGCGCACCACACACAGTGGGGCAGTACGGACATCACCCACTCTTTGAATACCTTGGTGCAACCACCCTGGAAATTGCAAACAAGGGTACAGCACCAACCTTCATCACCTCTACACGTGAAGAAGTTTTGGACATAATGCTGTGCTCACAGGGCATTGCTCAAGATATTCAAGGATGGAAAGTGTCCCCCGAACTTTCATTGTCGGACCATAGGCACATTCTCTTCAGTCTGTTCTCAGAACCGTTGAAACCGGTCTCCTACAGGAATCCTAGATTCACTGACTGGTTATTCTTTCACGAAGAGCTGTTAGAAAGAATCCGGGAAGTCCCAAAAGCAGCCCGGAATATTCCGGAACTAGAACAAACAGTCGCTCTAACATCGGAAGCTATTTACTCCTCCTACGAGAGTAATTGCATCTTACGCACTAACAGGCTCCCCAAGAAAACGCTCTGTTGGGATATATCCTTGGAGAGCCTCAGAAAAGAAACGAGAAAAAGTTTCAACCGAGCCAAACAGCATGGTTTGAACAGTGACTGGGAAGCCTGGAAGGCGGCCCAACGTAAGTACAAATCGGCTGTTCGGAGGAAAAAACGAGAAGCTTGGAATAGTTACTGCGGCCAAATTGAGGAACTCCCTTAGACTTGCAGACTCCAAAAAGGCCTCTCCGAAGATCCGAGATCTAAATTAACGGTGCTGCGCCAGTCGGAATTTACCTCAAGTAATGAGGACACCCTGAAGCTGCTGCTCCACGCCCATTTTCCGGAATCTCGCGAATCACCGGCATGCTCATCTCTATAAGTTGAAAGTTCTCGTCCCCAAAAACCGACTGGAGAACGGCTTCAGAGATTGTAACATACGATAGAATTAACTGGGCAATCAAAACCTTTGCCCCGTACAAATCAGCAGGGCCTGATGGCATTTTCCCAGCACTTCTTCAGAAAGGAGCTGATTTGCTAATCAAACCACTCTGTCAAATCTACCGCACGAGCCTCGCCTATGTCTATATTCCATGGAGGAAGGCACGTGTGATTTAAATACCTAAGCCTGGTCGTACTGATTACACCGAGGCCAAGAGCTTCCGTCCCATCAGCCTCCGTCATTCTTGCTTAAGACACTGGAGAGGCTGGTGGATAGATACCTGAGGGAGACGATACCAATTATCCTCCCTCTCCACCCAAACCAACACGCGTATCAAGGGGGCTTTTCTACGTATTCTGCGCTCCATCAACTAGTGTTCAGAAATGAAAAAACTCTAGACACTAAATCATACGCTCTTGGTGCTTTTCTTGACATAACAGGGGCATTTGACAATGCCACTTTTGATGCCATGAGCGAGGCAGCCGAAGTGCACGGCGCGGGTCTGACTGTCACTAGATGGATAAGAACCATGCTGTTCACTCGATCTGCATCGACAAGTCTGGGAAGAGATACAGAATCAATCACAGTTATGAGAGGATGCCCGCAGGGTGGTGTACTATCTCCACTGCTGTGGTGTCTGGTTGTAGAAAATCGAAAAACTTGGTCAAAGTAACACATATGACATCAAAGAAGAATATGACGAGATCGAATCTAGAAACGAATGGAATACAATATTTTCAAAGATTAACAAAAAATGTGAAAAAGAAGCGAAAGAGAATTCACTCTCGTCGAACGAATCTCAAAAAAGCAATAATCAACCCTTCAATCGATATTCGGATATAATCCCTTATGATCATTCTCGAATAAAAATTCATCGCTCGAAAACTGATTATATCAATGCTAACCTAATCAAAATAAATAAAGTAGAACGAAAATACATTTTAACTCAAGAACCTCTTAAAGAAACCATAAGTCATTTCTGGTCAATGATCTGGGAACAGGACACTAGAACAATAATAATGTTAAACGAATTACTTAAAAACATTGAAAGTCATATGTATTGGCCGACAAATTTTGGAAGGAAACATTTATTGTATTTAACAGATGTTGGTCTCACTGTTGAATATATTAAGTATGAAGAATATGCAAATTTTGCAAAACGAACTTTTAAACTTACAGATGTTGAATCAAGAAAAAGCAGAAAAATTACACACTTCCACTATAAAAATTGGCCGGATTTCGGAATTCCAAATTCCCCAACCGAACTTTTGAACTTTCTTAAGGAAATTAGAAATTCAGACACATTTAACACTAAAGTCGGACCACCTGTAATACATTGCAGGGCCGGCATCGGTCGATCAGGAACATTCTGTTTAATCGAATGTTGTCTTGCTGTTATCGACAAAGAAGAAAAAAAGTCTGTGTCAGTACAACATGTATTGTGTCAACTACGGCAATATAGAATGGGACTTGTTCAAACGGCTGATCAATTACAATTCGCATATCAAGTAATTATAGAAGGAATTAAGGAAATAAATAATATGTCTCAGGAAAATGAAAATACTAAAGAAATTCAAGTAATAACTAGAAGTAAAGCTGCAAATAAAAAGGAAAATAAAATCATCATGGAAAACAAAAATTGCCTATTGGAAGTAAGAAACATAAAAAATAAATATTTCGTTTATTTCGGAAATAACAAGAAACTAGAAGAAAAATTTAAAGAAATTAAAGATATGAGACATGGGGATATAAAACAGTTCAAAGCAGACAAAATCAACTACACTATAGGCAAAGTACCTATGCAACAAGACCAAAAAGGTCTCGAGGAAATTTTCTCCAATTTCAAAAAATCATGTGAAAAAACACAAGAGAAAGAAATTAATATTTCTATTCAGATATTAAACAATGCTCACTACTTCCTAACCAAATCTATTTGTTCTCAAATATTTCAAAATTCTCCGATTCAACCTATTTTCTATTTAAACCAAATTTTAACGCTCACAGATCCTGAAGAAATAAATAAAGTCATGAAGGAATATCACAACTCACCGTTAGGTGGCCATCAAGGAGAAAACCGAACTTTGAAACGAATAAAACGTAGTTATAAATGGAACGGTATGGCTAATGATATAAAGAAATTTATAAGGCAATGCCCTACTTGTCAACTTAATAAAGTTCGAAAAAACCAAAAAATACCGATGAAAATTACTACTACAAGTTCAAAACCTTTTGAAAAAATATTTCTAGACATAGTAGGTCCACTACCTGTGAGCTATAAAGGCAATAAATATATGTTAACATTCCAAGATGATCTAACAAAGTATTCTGAGGCCATTGCAATAAAAGATGCCGAAGCAGCAACAATCGCACAACACTTTACAAAAGAAATTATTTGCAAACACGGTATCCCCGATATAATTCTAACTGATCAAGGATCTAACTTTTTAAGCTCCATGTTTTCAGAAGTATGTAAATTGTTAAAAATATACAAAATACAAACTACCCCATACCACCCACAAACGAATGGTGCATTAGAGAGGAGTCACAGAACCTTAACTGAATATTTACGTCATTACGTCAACAAGGATCCACTCACTTGGGACACTTGGATACCTTACGCAATGTTCGTGTATAACTCTTCTACTCATTCAAGTACCAATTATACTCCTCACCAACTATTATACGGTTTTCCACCAGCGATACCATCCTCATTAAAAAGAGAACCCGAAATTAGCTATAATTATGACAACTACGCCAACGAACTTAAGGCTCGCCTTCAAAATAGTTACAAAATCGCACGAGAAAATCTTATTCAGAATAAAAACAGATCAAAAAATTATTATGACGTAGGCAGCAAAACAAAAACATTTGTTATAGGCGACAAGGTATTACTAAAAAATCAAGTAAAGAAAAATAAGTTCTCAGCACTATGGATAGGTCCATACGAAATAACAGAAATAAATTCCACAGAAAACTCTACAATACGAGTTGGAAATAAACAAAAAAGAATTCATAACAACAACCTCAAACCTTTTTTCGATTAAAACTATTGATATAGTATGCAACAAAAACTCTTCTTCAAGCTATCCAAATTAATGTTAAATTGACGAAATTCCACCCAATTTCTACATTCTCAGTAAAGATCATATACCTACCTATTTATCATATACACTTCCCGATAAAATTCTACTAGAGTAGAAATCTAGACATGAAAATGAACACGCAATGGATACCCAGGAAAAAAAAAATCAACCGATCTTACTAATAAGAAAAATTGCACAAAATATAATAATAATATTGAGAGAAATTACTAAAAACAAAAAAGGGGTCCATAATTTTAACATTCATAAATACATATATAAACACAAAATGTACAAAAAAAAAAAAAAATGTATTACAAACATTCATATATTTATCAAATTTTTTAAATTAACTAATTCAAATATATAAAAACACAAAATGTATTTTTACGATATTTAAGTATTTTTCATGAAACAAATTATTTAGAAAAAAAAAAATAAAAATTACTATTATATAAATAATTAGAAGTAAAAAAAAAAAAATGTACGACACAATCATCTTTCAATTCGTTCCTACAACCGAAAGTTTCATTTCAAAAATATCAACTTTCGCAAATAAGGGGTATGGTGTTATAATGAGTTGAGCGTCATGTATAAATATATATATATATGTATACACATGAAGCCAATAAATGCAACTCATTATCACGACCTATTCCAATATTCTTTTATTACATATTTCTCTGCCGGCGGCATTTCTTATATCGTATCCTGACTGCCTTTTTATTACCGACTAAAGCGGATGAACATGTTTTTACACCATCGACGCAATTACGTTTGTAATTGCCGAAAGGAATTTCTTTGGCGGGTCCTAAATACTTATTTCAATCCTTTTCTTGACCTCGTCAAAGACATTTGTGCTTAAGTGCTTTCGTATCGTTAAAAGGATTTACATAAGTGTTTCCTGAGTCATCGCTATGCATTTTCGTCTAACAAAATGCATTAGGTAATAAAAGCAAACTAGGCAATTATCCTTCAGTTCTAAGAACTATTGAGAAAGGAATTTCTTTTCGGTTTATAGAATTTTTGGTGGGAATTAACGCCCGCATTTAAATACCAAAAATTTACTATAAAAAGGACGAACTGAAGATGGAGTCAGAGTCAGTCGAGAATATACACGCGAGCTGACCTTACCTTAGTTTCGTAAACTGGACCAAGCCATAAATTCCCTAACGTGAGGCTGCGTTAGAAGTTTAAGAACTAAGAGCAAGATCAAGCGAGCGAAATCACATAATAATAATATTAATAATACAAAATAAAACAAAAACCAATAATACTTAATAAATAAAATATTTATGTACAAATAAAGGATCGTTTTTTTCGACTCCCCTTTAAGTTGTAACATCATCATCTCTACACGTGAAGAAGTTTTGGACATAACGCTGTGCTCACAGGGCATTGCTCAAGATATTCAAGGATGGAAAGTGTCCCCCGAACTTTCATTGTCGGACCATAGGCACATTCTCTTCAGTCTGTTCTCAGAACCGTTGAAACCGGTCTCCTACAGGAATCCTTGATTCACTGACTGGTTCTTCTTTCACGAAGAGCTGTTAGAAAGAATCCGGGAAGTCCCAAAAGCAGCCCGGAATATTCCAGAACTAGAACAAACAGTCGCTCTAACATCGGAAGCTATTTACTCCTTCTACGAGAGTAATTGCACCTTACGCACTAACAGGCTCCCCAAGAAAACGCCCTGTTGGGATATATCCTAGGCGAGCCTCAGAAAAGAAACGAGAAAAAGTTTCAACCGAGCCAAACAGCATGGTTTGAACAGTGACTGGGAAGCCTGGAAGGCGGCCCAACGTAAGTACAAATCGGCTGTTCGGAGGAAAAAACGAGAAGCTTGGAATAGTTACTGCGGCCAAATTGAGGAACTCCCTCAGGCTTGCAGACTCCAAAAAGCCCTTTTCGAAGATCCGAGATCTAAATTAACGGTGCTGCGCCAGTCAGATGGGGAATTTACCTCAAGTAATGAGGACACCCTGAAGCTGCTGCTCCACGCCCATTTTCCGGAATCTCGCGAATCACCGGCATGCTCATCTCTACAAGTCGAAAGTTCTCGTCCCCAAAAACCGACTGGAGAACGGCTTCAGAGATTGTAACATACGATAGAATTAACTGGGCAATCAAAACCTTTGCCCCGTACAAATCAGCAGGGCCTGATGGCATTTTCCCAGCACTTCTTCAGAAAGGAGCTGATTTGCTAATCAAACCACTCTGTCAAATCTACCGCACGAGCCTCGCCTATGTCTATATTCCATGGAGGAAGGCACGTGTGATTTTCATACCTAAGCCTGGTCGTACTGATTACACCGAGGCCAAGAGCGTCCGTCCCATCAGCCTCCGTCATTCTTGCTTAAGACACTGGAGAGCATGGTGGATAAATACCTGAGGGAGAGGATACCAATTATCCTCCCTCTACACCCAAACCAACACGCGTATCAAGGGGGCAAATCTACGTATTCTGCACTCCATCAACTAGTGTTCAGAAATGAAAAAACTCTAGACACTAAATCATACGCTCTTGGTGCTTTTCTTGACATAACAGGGGCATTTGACAATGTCACTTTTGATGCGATGAGCGAGGCAGCCGAATTGCACGGCGCGGATCTGACTGTCACTAGATGGATAAGAACCATGCTGTCCACTCGAACTGCATCGAAAAATCTGGGAAGAGATACAGAACCAATCTCAGTTATGAGAGGATGCCCGCAGGGAGGTGTACTATCTCCACTGCTGTGGTGTCTGGTTGTAGATGACCTTCTCAGGATTTTAAACACCTCGGGTTACTATACCCAAGCGTATGCGGATGACATAGCTCTGGTTGTATCGGGAAAATTCCCCAGTACATTCGCTGAGCTGTCTCATCAAGCTCTTATCAAGATTCAAAAATGGGCCCTTTCCAAGGGTCGCTCCGTCAATCCTGACAAAACTGAACTCGTTATGTTCACCAGGAATAGGAATGTCGAAGGTTTTGAGGCTCCTTGCCTAGGTGAAACGAAACTGAAACTCTCCGCGTCGGTGAAATATCTAGGAGTATATCTAGATAAAAAGATGACCTGGAAAAAGTACGTGGAGGTCAAAGAACAGAAAGCGTCGGCGCTCCTATGGGCTTGTCGCAGAACCTTTGGACCCACCTGGGGACTAAAACCAAAAATGTTGCACTGGATGTACAATGTGGTGGTTAAACCTCTGCTGACCTACGCATCAATTGTTTGGTGGAATCGTACCCTAGTATCCAATGCTAGAGATCTTTTAAACCGTATTGAAAGACATGCTCTTCTAAGTATTACGGGTGTAATCAGAGCCACGCCAACTGCAGCCATGGAAGCCCTCTTGGGAACCCCACTGCTGCACATGGTGGTTCAAAGTACAGCAATGGCAATGTCCTATAGACTGCGAAATGCTGGACTCTGGATTGATCGATCAGATATCAAGGGCCATACCAGGATCCTAGTTAGTCTGATCAAATCATACCCCATACTCTCGATGCCATCGGACGTTATGTCCCCGGCATTTGTTTTCAAACGCAGATTCGAGACTGTCATGCTTCCTAGAGAATCCTGGATAGCGGACGCTGAGAGTCTCGCAAAACCACCCGGCCTCGTCTGGTTCACGGATGAGTCTAAATCGGATGCACGAACTGGGGCAGGTGTCATTGGTACGGTGCCCAAAAAGGCAATATCTATCGCCTTGGGCACTCATTGTTCAGTCTTTCAGGCTGAAATTTTTGCCATAATGGCATGCGCCAATGAGAACCTAAACAGGGGCTAAAAAAGCTGCATATTAACATCTTCTCGGACAGCCAAGCTGCACTACAATCTCTGAGTGCAGTCAAGATAACATCTCGGGCTCCCAGGCAATACAATGGCGGATGTACTGGCGAAGATGGGCACCATTAGGAAACCTATCGGGCCGGAACCCATCATTGGTATTCCTAAGAGCACAGCCAAACTCTCCGTTAGAGAATGGATCACCGTACAACACAAAATTCAGTGGCGAAATGAGTCCCTTCGACAATCCAAAATTTGCATAACGGAACCAGGCCTTGTCAGGGACTCACTACGAAAGTTGGACCGTAATAAAACCAGAGTGCTGGTGGGCGCCCTCACGGAACATTGCCCCCGCAAGCATTTACATACCATAGGTATCCTATCTGATCCCACCTGCCGTAAGTGCAAACCGTTGAGGAAACATCACTACACGTTATTAGTTTATGTGATGCCTTAACGGGCCTGCGAAAGGAGATCTTCGGAAAACCATTCAGGACCTTGTCGGATGTCCGGAACCTGAAGGTGGAAACTTTAATCGATTACCTGAAGAAGACAGAACTGTTTCCAGAGTTGGGACAAGCTACCATTCCGTAAACGGTATACAGGTAATTAATCTTTTTCCCCACAGGTTTTCTTGGAAAACACGTGCGATCACAGGACATATGTCCAGATTCTCCCGAGGGTACAATGGGCCGAAATGCCTAAGTACGAGGTGCCTTGTCACCAACCTCCTTATAAAAAAAAAAAAAAACATAGGCTATATTTGTTGCTAGAAAAAGTTAGGGATCCCTACTAAAACTTAAATAATTTGAATTTTTGTATGTTTGTAACGAATAAACTCAAAAACTGCTGGACCGATTTCAAAAATTCTTTCACCATTAGAATGCTACGTTATCTCTGAGTAACATAGGTAATATTTATTGCTAGAAAAAATTAGGGATCCCTACTAAAATTTTTAATAATTTGAATTTTGTATGTTTGTAACGAATAGACTCAAAAACTACTGGACCGATTTCAAAAATTCTTTCACCGTTAGAATGCCAAATTACCCCTCAGTAATATGAGATATATTTATAGCTAGAAAAAATTAGGGATCCCTACTAAAACTTAAATAAATTGAATTTTTGTATGTTTGTAACGAATAAACTCAAAAACTACTGGGCCGATTTCAAAAATTCGTTCACCATTAGAATGCTACATTAGCCCTGAGTAACATAGGCTATATTTATTGCTAGAATAAATTAGGGATCCCTACGAAAACTTAAATAATTTGTATGTTTATATTGCTGTAACGAATAAACTCAAAAACTACTGGACTGATTTCAAAAATTCTTTTACAATTAGAATGCCACATTATCCCTGAGTAACATAGGCTACATTTGTTGCTAGAAAAAATTAGGGATCCCTACTAAAATTTAAATAATTTGTATGTTTGTATGCTTGTAACGAAGAAACTCAAACACCACTGGACCGATTTCAAAAATTCTTTTACACTTAGAATGCTACATTACCCTTGAATAAGATAGGCTATATTTATTGCTAGAAAAAGTTAGGGATCTCTACAAAAACTTAAATAATCTGAATTTTTGCATGTTTGTAACGAATAAACTCAAAAACTGCCGGACCGATTCCAAAAATTCTTTCACCATTAGAATGCTAAGTTATGTCTGAGTAACATAGGCTATATTTATTGCTTCAAAAAATTAGGGATCCCTACAAAAACTTAAATAATTTTGTATTTTTATATGTTTGTAACGAATAAACTCATAAACTACTAGACCGACATCAAAAATTCTTTGATTGTTAGATTGCTATATCATCTCTGAGTAACAAGGGCTATATTTATTGCTTGGAAAAATTAGGGATCCGTACTAAAACTTTTAATAATTTGAATTTTTGTATGTTTGTAACGAATAGACTCAAAAACTACTGGACCGATTTCAAAAATTCTTTCACCGTTAGAATGCTACATTTTCCCTGAGTAACATAAGATATATTTATTGCTAGAAAAAATTAGGGATCCCTACGAAAACTTAAGTAATTTGTATTTTTCTATGTCTGTAACGAATAAACGCAAAAATTACTGCACCTATGGCGGCTTTTAACTACTACCAATTTGGTGGAAAACTACTTGTTTATATTTTCAGAAAAAATACTTGTTGCGTTTCTATTTTCTTTTAATATTCAGTAGCCTTAATTGAAATGATTTTTCATACTAATTAGGTAGGCTGTATGCAAATTCATAAAAATAAAAATCAGTTAGAAAAATCAGTTTTCTAACAATTTTCAAACCACAAGAACCTAGTCTAGGAATAAAATAATTATTTTTTTAAAATCTTTATCCTCGTGACTAGCAATTACTTATTTTAAATAAATTGTAACTTGTATTTGTTTAATAAATAAGATACTTTTAATTGTTTAATAAAAAAGAAACCTTTAATAACTTAAAATAAAAAATTACTTATTCGTTAAATTAAAATGAAATCAATCCTTCGCTAATAGGGAGCGAGAGGATTGAATTAGCTCTTTCAGAATAGTTCAGGTAAATCCCTATAAATGGTGACCCCGACAATATTTTTGTACCCCACGTTTAAAATAAAGAACTTAAATCATTAAAAGTTGGTGAAAATTTATCAAAAAAGGCTTTTACAAAAGAAAATAATTATATAATTATATAATCCGTAATTTTATTCACGTTAAAGTGAAAGTGCGTTTCCAAAATAAAAATAATTAATTATAAAAATTAACTTAACAAAAAGTGAAACATATTTTCTTTTTCTTGCGTTTATACAATTTTACAAAGACATTTTAAAAATCAAATATCAAACATGTCCTTTTGCATAAAATAAGTCGCAAAACATATTAACCGTACCACTCTAGATTGGAATTAATGTGGACAAAGCCTATTTTCTGCTGGTGCGAGGCTGCACCAAGCATTTTTTTTCCAATTTGGAAAGAATGCTTTAGAGCCCTAAGAAGAGGCTAACACCAAACAACCAATAAAGAAAAAGGGCCCATAGAAGAGGCTAGCAGAAACATCCATCAATAAAGTTTTTTAGAGTACATCGAATACATCAGAGCCCTAAGAAGAGGCTAACCAAACCAACGACTAAGAAAAAAGGGGCCCAAGAAGAGGCTAGCAGAGACATTCACAATTAAAAGAAGAAAGAATAAAGAACAAAAGCAGAAAGAATTTATTCAGGTCGTACTTTATTTTACCTTAATGAATTATAATTATTTATTATTATTTTTGTAGTCATTTAAAAAAAAAAAAACACAAATTGATTTAATATAAAATAACAATTTAATTTATATTTTTTGTTGACTTTATTACAAACCTAAAAACTATATGTGTACAAATCATTTCAATTGATGTTACTGAGTGTGTCTGCTTCAAAGCATTTAAACTTTTTCCTCATTTGATTGTAAGAAACGTTTTAACGAGGGTTTTTTTTTTTTTTTTCTTTTTCGTGTTTATATTGTATTCTTCCGTTTAAGTTTCGTTACCATGTCGGTAGCCGAAGCCGCCAGTTCGTCTCCTCCAGCCCAATCAGAAGACGTTACTCGTATGTACCGAGTTGCTATTAAACCACCAACTTTCAATCGGGAAGACCCTGAGATCTGGTTTACCCAATTGGAAGCACAGTTCCGCATCGGGAGAATATCTCAAGACGGTACCAAGTATGGGTATCTTCTGGCAGCACTCGATGCGGAAACCATAAAATGTGTCCGCGAGAAAGTTATTAACCCTCCGGCCACAAATACATACGAGGATTTGAAAATAACTATTATTGAAAGACTTGGTGAGTCAGCGCGTACCAAGATTGATAGGCTTTTAAGGGGTTTGCAATTAGGTGATAAGAAACCATCTTAACTTTTGCGCGAGATGCAAACTTTAGGCGGCGGTAAAGTGCAAGACGCCTTATTACAGAACTTGTGGATGCAAGTATTGACGACACCTCATTAGACAAATTAGCCAATACTGCGGATAAAATAGCTGAAATCAATCAAACAGCTAATTTATACGCAATTTCAAATAATCGTTCTTCATCCTCGTCAGCACCATCTGATCAAATTTCCGCGGAAATAAAATCATTACGCGAGCAAGTCGTCTCCTTAACCCAACGAATCGATCTCTTAAGCAAGCCAATTACGCAACGAAACCGTTCACGTTCGCGGTCAAGTTCCGTTCCAAAGAAATATGATTTATGTTGGTATCATTATAAATTTAAAACGGACGCTCGTAAATACATTCAACCATGCAATTTCGAACAGTCCCAAACATCAAACGTTTCGAAAAACTAAGTTCAGCTACGCTGCCGATGGCCAGCGATTCTGGCTTTAATAGCCATCGCCTTATTTTAATTGATCCAACTACCAATTTACAATTTTTAGTAGACTCAGGCGCAGATGTGTCTGTCGTACCTCCTACCTACAAAGACACCTCCAATAGAAGCGACTTTAACCTGTTCGCAGCGAATTCAACAATCATAGAGACTTTCGGCCATAGAGTATTAACTGTGGATTTAGGTTTACGCAGAAATTTTCAATGGCGCTTTACAAGCCAATCATTGGGGCGGATTTTATTAATCATTTCGGACTTTTGATAGACCTTAGAAAGAAAAAACTAATAGATCCTCTTAGCAAGTTAGAAGTCATTACCAAAATGATAAAAGGACCTTCCTACTCACTCACCACAATTTCCGCTGATTCTTGTCCCGCCGAAGTTTATAAATTGTTACAAAAATTTAAATCCATCACCGTCGAAGCGCCTACGTTAAATCAATTGAAACACCACGTTACTCATTCCATAGTCACCTCAGGCCCTCCATGTGTCGCTCGTTGTAGAAGTTTGAACCCAGAAAGAACCAACATTGCGAAGCAAGAATTTGCAATAATGTTGGAACAAGGCATTTGTCGACCATCAAGTAGCGATTGGTCGAGCCCATTACATCTTGTTATGAAAAAAATGGCGACTGGAGACCTTGCGGCGACTGTCGTGCCCTTAATTTCATCACTAAGACCGATCGTTATCCCATTCCGTATATAACGGACTTTTCGCAACAACTCGATGGTTGTACTATATTTTCATCACTGGATTTGGTTAAAGCATACCACCAGATACCGATTAGTGATGAGTATATCCCAAAGACGGCAATAAGCACACCGTTCGGATTATTTGAATTCACGCGCATGACTTTCGGTTTGCGTAACGCTGCTCAAACTTTTCAGCGGTTCATGCATTCTGTTTTACGCGGTTCAAATTTTTGTTTTCCCTACATTGACGATATACTTATTGCCTCCAGTGATATGGCAGAGCACGTTAAACATTTGGAAACCGTTTTTCAACGGCTTAAGGATGCAGGCCTCGTCATTAACGCAAGTAAGTGCACCTTCTCTGTCCCAGTCATCACTTTCCTCGGACAAGATATTTCGGCCTTCGGAATTAAACCCGCTAAAGGCAAAATTGAAGCTATCGCTAATTTCAAGCTACCAGAAACTGTTAAGGAATTGCGTCGATATTTGGGGATGATAAATTTTTATAGAATTAACATTCCACAAGCTGCAACCGAGCAAGCATTGCTTAACGATTTCCTCAAGGGTAGTAAAAAAAATGACCAACGGAAAATCACCTGGACAGATTCAGCCAGACACCAATTCGAATTAACCAAAACACGGTTGTGCGAGGTTATAGGGAAATACTGGATGGAGTTCCTGTAGAATTTATACAATCCAATCGCTCCCTATTGGCGTTGGATTGGTTAGAAATTTATTTTTAAATTCTTTTTTATTTTATATTATAAAGAAACTTATTTATTTTAAATTTTAAAAACACAATTTATTAAAATCAAATTAAGTTATCCTTTAAATAAAAATACAATTTATTAAAAATCAAATTAATTTATCTTCACCAAAAGTTATTTAGTTGGTTTAAATTATTTAATATTTTTTGTGAAAATTAGATCCGACTCATTTTAAGAAAATTTCAAAACTAATTTTTAATCTCAAGTTCGAACCATTTCCTGTTTTCGGTTCCGATATCAAAATCCTTTGTGATACTTGCACAGGAAACGTTAGAGCATACGTCCCACCCAAATTTCGTCGAATTGTGTTCAATGGTATCCATAATCTGGCCCACGCAAGCATCCGATCAACCGTAAAACCAGTTGTTAAAAACTTTATCTGGACTTCAATCAAAAAGGAAGTCAGTTCCTGGGCCAAACCCTGTTTAGCTTGCCAAAAAGTAAAGATATCTAGGCACGTCAAAAGTCCAATTGGCAATTTTCCTCTGGTTGAAAATCGATTCGACAAAATTCATCTGGACATGATAGGTCCACTGCCTCCATCAGAAAATAACAGATACTGTGTGACTTTAATCGACCGTTTTACTCGCTGGCCTGAGGCTATACCAACCCCAGGTATCAAAACCGAAACAGTGGCCAATGCCATCTATAACCATTGGATATGTCGTTATAGTGTACCATCAACCATCACCACAGATCGCGACTCACAGTTCGAATCCGAACTTTTCTCTGAACTGTCGAACCTTCTGGGATTCACACGCAGTCGTTCTACGGCTTACAATCCAGCGTGTAACGGCATGATTGAGAGGTAGCAGCGAACACTAAAAGCAGCCATTATGTGTGTTGGGGATCGACAATGGAGCAAGTCTCTACCATCAGTATTACTTGGTTTGAGGACAGTTTATCGAGAAGATTTCAACGCTACATCAGCTGAATTAGTGTACGGTACAAATATACGTTTACCGGGAGATTTTCTACAAACTACACAAAAACACATATCCCGGTCCGAATTCGTTCGACAGATTAGAAATCATTTCGACACCATTCGACCAACACCACCGACAAGGACACAGCCAAGTTTTTGTTTTCAAAGATTTAACTAACTGTTCCCATGTTTTTGTAAGAACAGACGCGGTGCGAGCCTCGCTACAACCGCCCTACGAAGGACCTTTTAAGGTTATTAATCGAAATGACAAATATTTTACAGTTCAAATCAAAGATGCCCAAAAAACTGTTTCGATTAATAAATTAAAACCTTTCTTTAGCGAAAGTTTTGAAGCTGTTAATAAGCCTACCATCGAGAGCCCTACGGAACCAACTGAAAAGGTTAAACAAAAAAGTTACGTTCCTAGATGAAAAAACTGACCCGACCCAAACACGATACGGACGCATTTCCAAGCCTCCAACTCGGTGGAATGGTTAACGTTCATTAGCGATTCACTGGAGGGGGAGTACTGTGGCGGCTTTTAACTACTACCAAGTTAGTGGAAAACTACTTGTTTATATTTTCAGAAAAAATACTTGTTGCGTTTCTTTTTTTCTTTTAATATTCAGTAGCCTTAATTGAAATGATTTTTCTTACAAATTAGGTAGGCTGTATGAAAAATCATAAAAATAAAAATCAGTTAGAAAAATCAGTTTTCTAACAATTTTCAAACTACAAGAACCTAATCTTGGAATAAAATAATTATTTTTTTTAAATCTTTATCCTCGTGACTAGCAATTACTTATTTTAAATAAATTGTAACTTTTATTTGTTTAATAAATAAGATACTTTTAATTGTTTAATAAAAAAGAAACCTTTAATAACTTAAAATAAAAAATTACTTATTCGTTAAATTAAAATGAAATCAATCCTTCGCTAATAGGGAGCGAGAGGATTGAATTAGCTCATTCAGAATAGTTCAGGTAAATCCGTATAGACCAATCTCAAAAATTCTTTTAGACTTAGAATGCCACATTATCCCTGAGTAACATAGGCTATATTTACTGCTAGAAAAAATTAGGGACCCCTACTAAAAATTAAGTAATTTGTATTTTTGTATGTTTGTAACGAATAAACTCGAAAACTACTGGACCGATTCGAAAAATTCTTTCACCATTAGAATACCACGTTATCTCTGAGTAACATAGGCTATATTTATTGCTTGACAAAATTAGGGATCCCTACTAAAACTTAAATAATTTGAATTTTTGTATGTTTGTAACGAAATGACTCAAAAACTACTGGATGGATTTTAAAAATTCTTTCACCGTTAAAATGCTACATTATCCCTGAGTAACATAGGCAATATTTATTGCTAGAAAAAATTAGGGATCCCTACTAAAACTTTTGATAATTTGAATTTTTGTTGGTTTGTAACGAAAGGACTCAAAAACTACTGGACCGATTTCAAAAATTCTTTCACCGTTAAAATGCTACATTATCCCTGAGTAACATAGGCAATATTTATTGCTAGAAAAAATTAGGGATCCCTACTAAAACTTAAATAATTTGTATGTTTTTATATTTGTAACGAATAGACTCAAAAACTACTAGACCGATTTCAAAAATTCTTTCACCATTAGAATGCTAAGTTATGTTTGAGTAACATAGGCTATATTCATTGCTTCAATAAATTAGGGATCCCTACTAAAACTTAAATAATTTGTATTTTTATATGTTTGTAACGAATAAACTCATAAACTACTAGACCGACATCAAAAATTCTTTGATCATTAGATTGCTATATCATCTCTGAGTAACAAGGGCTATATTTATTGCTAGAAAAAATTATGGATCCCTAATAAAACTTTTAATAATTTGAATTTTTGTATGTTTGTAACGAATAGACTCAAAAATTACTGGACCAATTTCAAAAATTCTTTTACACTTAGAATGCTACATTACCCCTGAATAACATAGGCTATATTTATTGCTAGATAAAATTAGGGATCTCTACAAAATTTAAATGATCTGAATTTTTGTATGTTTATAACGCATAAACTCAAAAACTGCTAGACCGATTTCAAAAATTCTTTCACCGTTATAATGCCAAATTTCCCCTCAGTAATATAGGCAATATTTATTGCTAGAAAAAATTAGGGATCCCTACTAAAACTTTTAATAATTTGAATTTTTGTTTGTTTGTAACGAGAGGACTCAAAAATTACTGGACCGATTTCAAAAATTCTTTCACCGTTAGAATGCTACATTATCCCTCAGTAACATAGGCTATATTTATTGCTAGAAAGAGTGAGGGATCCCTACTAAAACTTAAATAATTTGAATTTTGGTATGTTTGTAACGAATAAACACAAAAACTACTGGACTGATTTCAAAAATTCTATTACAATTAGAATGCCACGTTATCCCTGAGTAACATAGGCTACATTTATTGCTAGAAAAAATTAGGGATCCCTACCAAAATTTAAATAATTTGTATGTTTGTATGCTTGTAACGAAGAAACTCAATCACCACTGGACCGATTTCAAAAATTCTTTTACACTTAGAATGCTACATTACCCCTGAATAACATAGGCTATATTTATTGCTAGATAAAATTAGGGATCTCTACAAAAACTTAAATGATCTGAATTTTTGTATGTTTATAACGCATAAACTCAAAAACTGCTAGACCGATTTCAAAAATTCTTTCACCGTTGTAATGCCAAATTTCCCCTCACTAATATATTCAATATTTATTGCTAGAAAAAATTAGGGATCCCTACTAAAACTTTTAATAATTTGAATGTTTTTATGTTGGTAACGAATAAACTCAAAAAGTACTAGACCGATTTCAAAAATTCTTTGACCTTTAGAATGCTACATTATCCCTGAGTAACATAGGCGATATTTATTGCTAGAAAAAATTAGGGATCCCTACTAACAATTAAGTAATTTGTATTTTTGTATGACTGTAACGAATAAATGCAAAAATTGCTGGACCAATTTCAAAAATTATTTTACCATTAGAATACTATATTGTCCCTGAGTAACATAGGCTATATTTACTGCTAGAAAAAATTAGGGATCCCTACTAAAACTTAAATAATTTGAATGTTCATATGTTGGTAACGAATAAACTCAAAAAGTACTAGACCGATTTCAAAAATTCTTTGACCTTTAGAATGCTACATTATCCCTGAGTAACATAGGCGATATTTACTGCTAGAAAAAATTGTGGATCCCTACTAAAACTTAAATAATTTGCATTTTTGTATGACTGTAACGAATAAACTCAAAAACTACTGGACTGATTTCAAAAATTCTTTCACACTTAGAATGCCACATTATCCCTGAGTAATATAGGCTATATTTATTGCTAGAAAAATTTAGGGATCCCTACTAAAACTTAAATAATTTGAATTTTTGTATGTTTGTAACGAATAAACTCAAAAACTACTAGACCGATTTTAAAAATTCTTTCACCGTTAAAATGCTACATTATCCCTGAGTAACATAGGCAATATTTATTGCTAGAAAAAATTAGGAATCCCTACTAAAACTTTTAATAATTTGAATGTTTTTATATTTGTAACGAATAGACTCAAAAACTACTAGACCGATTTCAAAAATTCTTTCACCATTAGAATGCTAAGTTATGTTTGAGTAACATAGGCTATATTCATTGCTTCAATAAATTAGGGATCCCTACTAAAACTTAAATAATTTGTATTTTTATATGTTTGTAACGAATAAACTCATAAACTACTAGACCGACATCAAAAATTCTTTGATCATTAGATTGCTATATCATCTCTGAGTAACAAGGGCTATATTTATTGCTAGAAAAAATTATGGATCCCTAATAAAACTTTTAATAATTTGAATTTTTGTATGTTTGTAACGAATAGACTCAAAAATTACTGGACCAATTTCAAAAATTCTTTTACACTTAGATTGCTAAATTATCCCTGAGTAACATAGGCTATATTTACTGCTAGAAAAAATTAGGGATCCCTACTAAAACTTAAATAATTTGCATTTTTGTGTGACTGTAACGAATAAACTCAAAAACTACTGGACTGATTTCAAAAATTCTATTACAATTAGAATGCCACATTATCCCTGAGTAACATAGGCTACATTTATTGCTAGAAAAATTAGGGATCCCTACCAACATTTAAATAATTTGTATGTTTGTATGCTTGTAACGAAGAAACTCAAAGACCACTGGACCGATTTCAAAAATTCTTTTACACTTAGAATGCTACATTACCCCTGAATAACATAGGCTATATTTATTGCTAGAAAAAATTAGGGATCTCTACAAAAACTTAAATGATCTGAATTTTTGTATGTTTGTAACGAATAAACTCAAAAACTGCTAGACCGATTTCAAAAATTCTTTCACCGTTATAACGCCAAATTTCCCCTCAGTAATGCAGGCAATATTTATTGCTAGAAAAAATTAGGGATCCCTACTAAAACTTTTAATAATTTGAATGTTATTATGTTTGTAACGAATAGACTCAAAAACTACTAAACCGATTTCAAAAATTCTTTCACCATTAGAATGCTAAGTTATGTCTGAGTAACATAGGCTATATTCATTGCTTCAAAAAATTAGGGATCCCTACTAAAACTTTTTATATGTTTGTAACGAATAAACTCATAAACTACTAGACCGACATCAAAAATTCCTTGATCGTTAGATTGCGATATCACCTCTGAGTAACAACGGCTATATTTATTGCATGGAAAAATTAGGGATCCCTACTAAAACTTTTAATAAATTGAATTTTTGTATGTTTGTAACGAATAGACCCAAAAACTACTGGACCGATTTCAAAAATCCTTTTACACTTAGAAAGCTACATAATCCCTGAGTAATATAGGCTATATTTATTGCTAGAAAATGTTAGGGATCCCTACTAAAACTTAAATAATTTTAATGTTTATATGCTGGTAACGAATAAACTCAAAAAGTACTAGACCGATTTCCAAAATTCATTGACCTTTAGAATGCTACATTATCCCTGAGTAACATAGGCGATATTTATTGCTAGAAAAAATTAGGGATCCCTACGAAAACTCAAATAATTTGTATTTTTCTACGTCTGTAACGAATAAACGCAAAAATTACTGGACCAATTTCAAAAATTCTTTTACACTTAGAAAGCTACATTATCCCTGAGTAATATAGGCTATATTTATTGCTTGGAAAAATTAGGGATCCCTACTAAAACTTTAAATAATTTGAATGTTTTTATGTTTGTAACGAATAGACTCAAAAACTACTAGACCGATTTCAAAAATTCTTTCACCATTAGAATGCTAAGTTATGTTTGAGTAATATAGGCTATATTCATTGCTTCAAAAAATTAGGGATCCCTACTAAAACTTAAATAATTTGTATTTTTATATGTTTGTAACGAATAAATTCATAAACTACTAGACCGACATCAAAAATTCTTTGATCATTAGATTGCTATATCATCTCTGAGTAACAAGGGCTATATTTATTGCTAGAAAAAATTATGTATCCCTACTAAAACTTTTAATAATTTGAATTTTTGTATGTTTGAAACGAATAGACTCAAAAACTACTGGACCGATTTCAAAAATTCTTTCACCATTAGAATGCTACGTTATCTCTGAGTAATATAGGCTCTATTTATTGCTTGGAAAAATTAGGGATCCCTACTAAAACTTTTAATAATTTGAATGTTTTTATGTTTGTAACGAATAGACTCAAAGACTACTAAACCGTTTTCAAAAATTCTTTCACCATTAGAATGCTACGTTTTCCCTGAGTAACATAAGATATATTTATTGCTAGAAAATATTTGGGATCCCTACTAAAACTTAAACAATTTGTATTTTTATATATTTGTAACGAATAAACTCATAAACTACTAGACCGACATCAAAAATTCTTTGATCGCTAGATCGCTATATCATCTCTGAGTAACAAGGGCTATATTTATTGCTAGAAAAAATTATGGATCCCTACTAAATCTTTTAATAATTTGAATTTTTGTATGTTTGTAACGAATAGACTCAAAAACTACTGGACCGATTTCAAAAATTCTTTCACCACTAGAATGCTACGTTATCTCTGAGTAATATAGGCTCTATTTATTGCTTGGAAAAATTAGGGATCCCTACTAAAACTTTTAATAATTTGAATGTTTTTATGTTTGTAACGAATAGACTCAAAAACTACTAAACCGATTTCAAAAATTCTTTCACCATTAGAATGCTAAGTTATGTCTGAGTAACATAGGCTATATTCATTGTTTCAAAAAATTAGGGATCCCTACTAAAACTTCAATAATTTGTATTTTTATATGTTTGTAACGAATAAACTCATAAACTACTAGACCGACATCAAAAATTCCTTGATCGTTAGATTGCGATATCATCTCTGAGTAACAAGGGCTATATTTATTGCTAGAAAAAATTGTGGATCAATAATAAATCTTTTAATAATTGGAATTTTTGTATGTTTGTAACGAATAGACTCAAAAACTTCTAGACCGATTTCAAAAACTCTTTCACCATTAGAATGCTATGTTATCTCTGAGTAACACAGGCTATATTTATTGCTTGGAAAAATTAGGGATCCCTACTAAAACTTTGAATAATTTGAATTTTTGTATGTTTGTAACGAATAGACCCCAAAACTACTGGACCGATTTCAAAAATTCTTTCACCGTTAGAATGCTACGTTTTCCCTGAGTAACATAAGATATATTTATTGCTAGAAAATATTATGGATCCCTACTAAAACTTAAATAATTTGTATTTTTATATATTTGTAACGAATAAACTCATAAACTACTAGACCGACATCAAAAATTCTTTGATCGCTAGATCGCTATATCATCTCTGAATAACAAGGGCGATATTTATTGCTAGAAAAAATTAGGGATCCCTACGAAAAATCAAATAATTTGTATTTTTCTATGTCTGTAACGAATAAACGCAAAAATTACTGGACCAATTTCAAAAATTCTTTTACACTTAGAAAGCTACATTATCCCTGAGTAATATAGGCTATATTTATTGCTTGGAAAAATTAGGGATCCCTACTAAAACTTTAAATAATTTGAATGTTTTTATGTTTGTAACGAATAGACTCAAAAACTACTAGACCGATTTCAAAAATTCTTTCACCATTAGAATGCTAAGTTATGTCTGAGTAACATAGGCTATCTTCATTGCTTCAAAAAATTAGGGATCCCTACTAAAATTTAAATAATTTGTGTTTTTATATATTTGTAACGAATAGACTCAAAAACTACTGGACCGATTTCAAAAATTCTTTCACCGTTATGATGCCAAATTACCCCTCAGTAATATAGGCAATATTTATTGCTAGAAAAAATTAGGGATCCCTACAAAAACTTTTAATAATTTGAATTTTTGTATGTTTGTAACGAATAGACTCAAAAATTACTGGACCGATTTCAAAAATTCTTTCACCGTTATGATGCCAAATTACCCCTCAGTAATATAGGCTATATTTATTGCTTGGAAAAATTAGGGATCCCTACTAAAACTTTAAATAATTTGAATGTTTTTATGTTTGTAACGAATAGACTCACACACTACTGGACTGATTTCAAAAATTCTTTCACCGTTATGATGCCAAATTACCCCTCAGTAATATAGGCAATATTTATTGCTAGAAAAAATTAGGGATCCCTACAAAAACTTTTAATAATTTGAATTTTTGTATGTTTGTAACGAATAGACTCAAAAATTACTGGACCGATTTCAAAAATTCTTTCACCGTTATGATGCCAAATTACCCCTCAGTAATATAGGCTATATTTATTGCTTGGAAAAATTAGGGATCCCTACTAAAACTTTAAATAATTTGAATGTTTTTATGTTTGTAACGAATAGACTCAAAAATTACTGGACCGATTTCAAAAATTCTTTCACCGTTATGATGCCAAATTACCCCTCAGTAATATAGGCTATATTTATTGCTTGGAAAAATTAGGGATCCCTACTAAAACTTTAAATAATTTGAATGTTTTTATGTTTGTAACGAATAGACTCAAAAATTACTGGACCGATTTCAAAAATTCTTTCACCGTTATGATGCCAAATTACCCCTCAGTAATATAGGCTATATTTATTGCTTGGAAAAATTAGGGATCCCTACTAAAACTTTAAATAATTTGAATGTTTTTATGTTTGTAACGAATAGACTCAAAAATTACTGGACCGATTTCAAAAATTCTTTCACCGTTATGATGCCAAATTACCCCTCAGTAATATAGGCTATATTTATTGCTTGGAAAAATTAGGGATCCCTACTAAAACTTTAAATAATTTGAATGTTTTTATGTTTGTAACGAATAGACTCAAAAATTACTGGACCGATTTCAAAAATTCTTTCACCGTTATGATGCCAAATTACCCCTCAGTAATATAGGCTATATTTATTGCTTGGAAAAATTAGGGATCCCTACTAAAACTTTAAATAATTTGAATGTTTTTATGTTTGTAACGAATAGACTCAAAAATTACTGGACCGATTTCAAAAATTCTTTCACCGTTATGATGCCAAATTACCCCTCAGTAATATAGGCTATATTTATTGCTTGGAAAAATTAGGGATCCCTACTAAAACTTTAAATAATTTGAATGTTTTTATGTTTGTAACGAATAGACTCACAAACTACTGGACTGATTTCAAAAATTCTTTCACACTTAGAATGCCACATTATCCCTGAGTAATATAGGCTATATTTATTGCTAGAAAAAGTTAGGGAGCCCTAATAAAACTTAAATAATTTGAATTTTTGTATGTTTGTAACGAATAAACTCGAAAACTACTAAACCGATTTTAAAAATTCTTTCACCGCTAAAATGCTACATTATCCCTGAGTAACATAGGCGATATTTATTGCTAGAAAAAATTAGGGATCCCTACGAAAACTCAAATAATTTGTATTTTTCTACGTCTGTAACGAATAAACGCAAAAATTACTGGACCAATTTCAAAAATTCTTTTACACTTAAAAAGCTACATTATCCCTGAGTAATATAGGCTATATTTATTGCTTGGAAAAATTAGGGATCCCTACTAAAACTTTAAATAATTTGAATGTTTTTATGTTTGTAACGAATAGACTCAAAAACTACTAGACCGATTTCAAAAATTCTTTCACCATTAGAATGCTAAGTTATGTTTGAGTAACATAGGCTATATTCATTGCTTCAATAAATTAGGGATCCCTACTAAAACTTAAATAATTTGTATTTTTATATGTTTGTAACGAATAAACTCATAAACTACTAGACCGACATCAAAAATTCTTTGATCATTAGATTGCTATATCATCTCTGAGTAACAAGGGCTATATTTATTGCTAGAAAAAATTATGGATCCCTAATAAAACTTTTAATAATTTGAATTTTTGCATGTTTGTAACGAATAGACTCAAAAATTACTGGACCAATTTCAAAAATTCTTTTACACTTAGATTGCTAAATTATCCCTGAGTAACATAGGCTATATTTACTGCTAGAAAAAATTAGGGATCCCTACTAAAACTTAAATAATTTGCATTTTTGTGTGACTGTAACGAATAAACTCAAAAACTACTGGACTGATTTCAAAAATTCTATTACAATTAGAATGCCACATTATCCCTGAGTAACATAGGCTACATTTATTGCTAGAAAAATTAGGGATCCCTACCAACATTTAAATAATTTGTATGTTTGTATGCTTGTAACGAAGAAACTCAAACACCACTATACCGATTTCAAAAATTCTTTTACACTTAGAATGCTACATTACCCCTGAATAACATAGGCTATATTTATTGCTAGAAAAAATTAGGGATCTCTACAAAAACTTAAATGATCTGAATTTTTGTATGTTTGTAACGAATAAACTCAAAAACTGCTAGACCGATTTCAAAAATTCTTTCACCGTTATAACGCCAAATTTCCCCTCAGTAATGCAGGCAATATTTATTGCTAGAAAAAATTAGGGATCCCTACTAAAACTTTTAATAATTTGAATGTTATTATGTTTGTAACGAATAGACTCAAAAACTACTAAACCGATTTCAAAAATTCTTTCACCATTAGAATGCTAAGTTATGTCTGAGTAACATAGGCTATATTCATTGCTTCAAAAAATTAGGGATCCCTACTAAAACTTTTTATATGTTTGTAACGAATAAACTCATAAACTACTAGACCGACATCAAAAATTCCTTGGTCGTTAGATTGCGATATCACCTCTGAGTAACAACGGCTATATTTATTGCATGGAAAAATTAGGGATCCCTACTAAAACTTTTAATAAATTGAATTTTTGTATGTTTGTAACGAATAGACCCAAAAACTACTGGACCGATTTCAAAAATTCTTTTACACTTAGAAAGCTACATTATCCCTGAGTAATATAGGCTATATTTATTGCTAGAAAATGTTAGGGATCCCTACTAAAACTTAAATAATTTGAATGTTTATGTGCTGGTAACGAATAAACTCAAAAAGTACTAGACCGATTTCCAAAATTCATTGACCTTTAGAATGCTACATTATCCCTGAGTAACATAGGCGATATTTATTGCTAGAAAAAATTAGGGATCCCTACGAAAACTCAAATAATTTGTATTTTTCTACGTCTGTAACGAATAAACGCAAAAATTACTGGACCAATTTCAAAAATTCTTTTACACTTAGAAAGCTACATTATCCCTGAGTAATATAGGCTATATTTATTGCTTGGAAAAATTAGGGATCCCTACTAAAACTTTAAATAATTTGAATGTTTTTATGTTTGTAACGAATAGACTCAAAAACTACTAGACCGATTTCAAAAATTCTTTCACCATTAGAATGCTAAGTTATGTTTGAGTAATATAGGCTATATTCATTGCTTCAATAAATTAGGGATCCCTACTAAAACTTAAATAATTTGTATTTTTATATGTTTGTAACGAATAAACTCATAAACTACTAGACCGACATCAAAAATTCTTTGATCATTAGATTGCTATATCATCTCTGAGTAACAAGGGCTATATTTATTGCTAGAAAAAATTATGGATCCCTAATAAAACTTTTAATAATTTGAATTTTTGTATGTTTGTAACGAATAGACTCAAAAATTACTGGACCAATTTCAAAAATTCTTTTACACTTAGAATGCTACATTACCCCTGAATAACATAGGCTATATTTATTGCTAGATAAAATTAGGGATCTCTACAAAACTTAAATGATCTGAATTTTTGTATGTTTATAACGCATAAACTCAAAAACTGCTAGACCGATTTCAAAAATTCTTTCACCGTTATAATGCCAAATTTCCCCTCAGTAATATAGGCAATATTTATTGCTAGAAAAAATTAGGGATCCCTACTAAAACTTTTAATAATTTGAATTTTTGTTTGTTTGTAACGAGAGGACTCAAAAATTACTGGACCGATTTCAAAAATTCTTTCACCGTTAGAATGCTACATTATCCCTCAGTAACATAGGCTATATTTATTGCTAGAAAGAGTGAGGGATCCCTACTAAAACTTAAATAATTTGAATTTTGGTATGTTTGTAACGAATAAACTCAAAAACTACTGGACTGATTTCAAAAATTCTATTACAATTAGAATGCCACGTTATCCCTGAGTAACATAGGCTACATTTATTGCTAGAAAAAATTAGGGATCCCTACCAAAATTTAAATAATTTGTATGTTTGTATGCTTGTAACGAAGAAACTCAAACACCACTGGACCGATTTCAAAAATTCTTTTACACTTAGAATGCTACATTACCCCTGAATAACATAGGCTATATTTATTGCTAGATAAAATTAGGGATCTCTACAAAAACTTAAATGATCTGAATTTTTGTATGTTTATAACGCATAAACTCAAAAACTGCTAGACCGATTTCAAAAATTCTTTCACCGTTGTAATGCCAAATTTCCCCTCACTAATATATTCAATATTTATTGCTAGAAAAAATTAGGGATCCCTACTAAAACTTTTAATAATTTGAATGTTTTTATGTTGGTAACGAATAAACTCAAAAAGTACTAGACCGATTTCAAAAATTCTTTGACCTTTAGAATGCTACATTATCCCTGAGTAACATAGGCGATATTTATTGCTAGAAAAAATTAGGGATCCCTACTAACAATTAAGTAATTTGTATTTTTGTATGACTGTAACGAATAAATGCAAAAATTGCTGGACCAATTTCAAAAATTATTTTACCATTAGAATACTATATTGTCTCTGAGTAACATAGGCTATATTTACTGCTAGAAAAAATTAGGGATCCCTACTAAAACTTAAATAATTTGAATGTTCATATGTTGGTAACGAATAAACTCAAAAAGTACTAGACCGATTTCAAAAATTCTTTGACCTTTAGAATGCTACATTATCCCTGAGTAACATAGGCGATATTTACTGCTAGAAAAAATTATGGATCCCTACTAAAACTTAAATAATTTGCATTTTTGTATGACTGTAACGAATAAACTCAAAAACTACTGGACTGATTTGAAAAATTCTTTCACACTTAGAATGCCACATTATCCCTGAGTAATATAGGCTATATTTATTGCTAGAAAAATTTAGGGATCCCTACTAAAACTTAAATAATTTGAATTTTTGTATGTTTGTAACGAATAAACTCAAAAACTACTAGACCGATTTTAAAAATTCTTTCACCGTTAAAATGCTACATTATCCCTGAGTAACATAGGCAATATTTATTGCTAGAAAAAATTAGGGATCCCTACTAAAACTTTTAATAATTTGAATGTTTTTATATTTGTAACGAATAGACTCAAAAACTACTAGACCGATTTCAAAAATTCTTTCACCATTAGAATGCTAAGTTATGTTTGAGTAACATAGGCTATATTCATTGCTTCAATAAATTAGGGATCCCTACTAAAACTTAAATAATTTGTATTTTTATATGTTTGTAACGAATAAACTCATAAACTACTAGACCGACATCAAAAATTCTTTGATCATTAGATTGCTACATCATCTCTGAGTAACAAGGGCTATATTTATTGCTAGAAAATATTATGGATCCCTAATAAAACTTTTAATAATTTGAATTTTTGTATGTTTGTAACGAATAGACTCAAAAATTACTGGACCAATTTCAAAAATTCTTTTACACTTAGATTGCTAAATTATCCCTGAGTAACATAGGCTATATTTACTGCTAGAAAAAATTAGGGATCCCTACTAAAACTTAAATAATTTGCATTTTTGTGTGACTGTAACGAATAAACTCAAAAACTACTGGACTGATTTCAAAAATTCTATTACAATTAGAATGCCACATTATCCCTGAGTAACATAGGCTACATTTATTGCTAGAAAAATTAGGGATCCCTACCAACATTTAAATAATTTGTATGTTTGTATGCTTGTAACGAAGAAACTCAAAGACCACTGGACCGATTTCAAAAATTCTTTTACACTTAGAATGCTACATTACCCCTGAATAACATAGGCTATATTTATTGCTAGAAAAAATTAGGGATCTCTACAAAAACTTAAATGATCTGAATTTTTGTATGTTTGTAACGAATAAACTCAAAAACTGCTAGACCGATTTCAAAAATTCTTTCACCGTTATAACGCCAAATTTCCCCTCAGTAATGCAGGCAATATTTATTGCTAGAAACAATTAGGGATCCCTACTAAAACTTTTAATAATTTGAATGTTATTATGTTTGTAACGAATAGACTCAAAAACTACTAAACCGATTTCAAAACTTCTTTCACCATTAGAATGCTAAGTTATGTCTGAGTAACATAGGCTATATTCATTGCTTCAAAAAATTAGGGATCCCTACTAAAACTTTTTATATGTTTGTAACGAATAAACTCATAAACTACTAGACCGACATCAAAAATTCCTTGATCGTTAGATTGCGATATCACCTCTGAGTAACAACGGCTATATTTATTGCATGGAAAAATTAGGGATCCCTACTAAAACTTTTAATAAATTGAATTTTTGTATGTTTGTAACGAATAGACCCAAAAACTACTGGACCGATTTCAAAAATCCTTTTACACTTAGAAAGCTACATTATCCCTGAGTAATATAGGCTATATTTATTGCTAGAAAATGTTAGGGATCCCTACTAAAACTTAAATAATTTTAATGTTTATATGCTGGTAACGAATAAACTCAAAAAGTACTAGACCGATTTCCAAAATTCATTGACCTTTAGAATGCTACATTATCCCTGAGTAACATAGGCGATATTTATTGCTAGAAAAAATTAGGGATCCCTACGAAAACTCAAATAATTTGTATTTTTCTACGTCTGTAACGAATAAACGCAAAAATTACTGGACCAATTTCAAAAATTCTTTTACACTTAGAAAGCTACATTATCCCTGAGTAATATAGGCTATATTTATTGCTTGGAAGAATTAGGGATCCCTACTAAAACTTTAAATAATTTGAATGTTTTTATGTTTGTAACGAATAGACTCAAAAACTACTAGACCGATTTCAAAAATTCTTTCACCATTAGAATGCTAAGTTATGTTTGAGTAATATAGGCTATATTCATTGCTTCAAAAAATTAGGGATCCCTACTAAAACTTAAATAATTTGTATTTTTATATGTTTGTAACGAATAAATTCATAAACTACTAGACCGACATCAAAAATTCTTTGATCATTAGATTGCTATATCATCTCTGAGTAACAAGGGCTATATTTATTGCTAGAAAAAATTATGTATCCCTACTAAAACTTTTAATAATTTGAATTTTTGTATGTTTGAAACGAATAGACTCAAAAACTACTGGACCGATTTCAAAAATTCTTTCACCATTAGAATGCTACGTTATCTCTGAGTAATATAGGCTCTATTTATTGCTTGGAAAAATTAGGGATCCCTACTAAAACTTTTAATAATTTGAATGTTTTTATGTTTGTAACGAATAGACTCAAAGACTACTAAACCGTTTTCAAAAATTCTTTCACCATTAGAATGCTACGTTTTCCCTGAGTAACATAAGATATATTTATTGCTAGAAAATATTTGGGATCCCTACTAAAACTTAAATAATTTGTATTTTTATATATTTGTAACGAATAAACTCATAAACTACTAGACCGACATCAAAAATTCTTTGATCGCTAGATCGCTATATCATCTCTGAGTAACAAGGGCTATATTTATTGCTAGAAAAAATTATGGATCCCTACTAAATCTTTTAATAATTTGAATTTTTGTATGTTTGTAACGAATAGACTCAAAAACTACTGGACCGATTTCAAAAATTCTTTCACCACTAGAATGCTACGTTATCTCTGAGTAATATAGGCTCTATTTATTGCTTGGAAAAATTAGGGATCCCTACTAAAACTTTTAATAATTTGAATGTTTTTATGTTTGTAACGAATAGACTCAAAAACTACTAAACCGATTTCAAAAATTCTTTCACCATTAGAATGCTAAGTTATGTCTGAGTAACATAGGCTATATTCATTGTTTCAAAAAATTAGGGATCCCTACTAAAACTTCAATAATTTGTATTTTTATATGTTTGTAACGAATAAACTCATAAACTACTAGACCGACATCAAAAATTCCTTGATCGTTAGATTGCGATATCATCTCTGAGTAACAAGGGCTATATTTATTGCTAGAGAAAATTGTGGATCAATAATAAATCTTTTAATAATTGGAATTTTTGTATGTTTGTAACGAATAGACTCAAAAACTTCTAGACCGATTTCAAAAACTCTTTCACCATTAGAATGCTATGTTATCTCTGAGTAACACAGGCTATATTTATTGCTTGGAAAAATTAGGGATCCCTACTAAAACTTTTAATAATTTGAATTTTTGTATGTTTGTAACGAATAGACCCCAAAACTACTGGACCGATTTCAAAAATTCTTTCACCGTTAGAATGCTACGTTTTCCCTGAGTAACATAAGATATATTTATTGCTAGAAAATATTATGGATCCCTACTAAAACTTAAATAATTTGTATTTTTATATATTTGTAACGAATAAACTCATAAACTACTAGACCGACATCAAAAATTCTTTGATCGCTAGATCGCTATATCATCTCTGAATAACAAGGGCGATATTTATTGCTAGAAAAAATTAGGGATCCCTACGAAAAATCAAATAATTTGTATTTTTCTATGTCTGTAACGAATAAACGCAAAAATTACTGGACCAATTTCAAAAATTCTTTTACACTTAGAAAGCTACATTATCCCTGAGTAATATAGGCTATATTTATTGCTTGGAAAATTAGGGATCCCTACTAAAACTTTAAATAATTTGAATGTTTTTATGTTTGTAACGAATAGACTCAAAAACTACTAGACCGATTTCAAAAATTCTTTCACCATTAGAATGCTAAGTTATGTCTGAGTAACATAGGCTTTCTTCATTGCTTCAAAAAATTAGGGATCCCTACTAAAATTTAAATAATTTGTGTTTTTATATATTTGTAACGAATAGACTCAAAAACTACTGGACCGATTTCAAAAATTCTTTCACCGTTATGATGCCAAATTACCCCTCAGTAATATAGGCAATATTTATTGCTAGAAAAAATTAGGGATCCCTACAAAAACTTTTAATAATTTGAATTTTTGTATGTTTGTAACGAATAGACTCAAAAATTACTGGACCGATTTCAAAAATTCTTTCACCGTTATGATGCCAAATTACCCCTCAGTAATATAGGCTATATTTATTGCTTGGAAAAATTAGGGATCCCTACTAAAACTTTAAATAATTTGAATGTTTTTATGTTTGTAACGAATAGACTCACAAACTACTGGACTGATTTCAAAAATTCTTTCACCGTTATGATGCCAAATTACCCCTCAGTAATATAGGCAATATTTATTGCTAGAAAAATTAGGGATCCCTACAAAAACTTTTAATAATTTGAATTTTTGTATGTTTGTAACGAATAGACTCAAAAATTACTGGACCGATTTCAAAAATTCTTTCACCGTTATGATGCCAAATTACCCCTCAGTAATATAGGCTATATTTATTGCTTGGAAAATTTAGGGATCCCTACTAAAACTTTAAATAATTTGAATGTTTTTATGTTTGTAACGAATAGACTCAAAAATTACTGGACCGATTTCAAAAATTCTTTCACCGTTATGATGCCAAATTACCCCTCAGTAATATAGGCTATATTTATTGCTTGGAAAAATTAGGGATCCCTACTAAAACTTTAAATAATTTGAATGTTTTTATGTTTGTAACGAATAGACTCAAAAATTACTGGACCGATTTCAAAAATTCTTTCACCGTTATGATGCCAAATTACCCCTCAGTAATATAGGCTATATTTATTGCTTGGAAAAATTAGGGATCCCTACTAAAACTTTAAATAATTTGAATGTTTTTATGTTTGTAAGGAATAGACTCACAAACTACTGGACTGATTTCAAAAATTCTTTCACCGTTATGATGCCAAATTACCCCTCAGTAATATAGGCAATATTTATTGCTAGAAAAAATTAGGGATCCCTACAAAAACTTTTAATAATTTTTATTTTTGTATGTTTGTAACGAATAGACTCAAAAATTACTGGACCGATTTCAAAAATTCTTTCACCGTTATGATGCCAAATTACCCCTCAGTAATATAGGCTATATTTATTGCTTGGAAAAATTAGGGATCCCTACTAAAACTTTAAATAATTTGAATGTTTTTATGTTTGTAACGAATAGACTCACAAACTACTGGACTGATTTCAAAAATTCTTTCACACTTAGAATGCCACATTATCCCTGAGTAATATAGGCTATATTTATTGCTAGAAAAAGTTAGGGAGCCCTAATAAAACTTAAATAATTTGAATTTTTGTATGTTTGTAACGAATAAACTCGAAAACTACTAAACCGATTTTAAAAATTCTTTCACCGCTAAAATGCTACATTATCCCTGAGTAACATAGGCGATATTTATTGCTAGAAAAAATTAGGGATCCCTACGAAAACTCAAATAATTTGTATTTTTCTACGTCTGTAACGAATAAACGCAAAAATTACTGGACCAATTTCAAAAATTCTTTTACACTTAAAAAGCTACATTATCCCTGAGTAATATAGGCTATATTTATTGCTTGGAAAAATTAGGGATCCCTACTAAAACTTTAAATAATTTGAATGTTTTTATGTTTGTAACGAATAGACTCAAAAACTACTAGACCGATTTCAAAAATTCTTTCACCATTAGAATGCTAAGTTATGTTTGAGTAACATAGGCTATATTCATTGCTTCAATAAATTAGGGATCCCTACTAAAACTTAAATAATTTGAATTTTTGCATGTTTGTAACGAATAGACTCAAAAATTACTGGACCAATTTCAAAAATTCTTTTACACTTAGATTGCTAAATTATCCCTGAGTAACATAGGCTATATTTACTGCTAGAAAAAATTAGGGATCCCTACTAAAACTTAAATAATTTGCATTTTTGTGTGACTGTAACGAATAAACTCAAAAACTACTGGACTGATTTCAAAAATTCTATTACAATTAGAATGCCACATTATCCCTGAGTAACATAGGCTACATTTATTGCTAGAAAAATTAGGGATCCCTACCAACATTTAAATAATTTGTATGTTTGTATGCTTGTAACGAAGAAACTCAAACACCACTGGACCGATTTCAAAAATTCTTTTACACTTAGAATGCTACATTACCCCTGAATAACATAGGCTATATTTATTGCTAGAAAAAATTAGGGATCTCTACAAAAACTTAAATGATCTGAATTTTTGTATGTTTGTAACGAATAAACTCAAAAACTGCTAGACCGATTTCAAAAATTCTTTCACCGTTATAACGCCAAATTTCCCCTCAGTAATGCAGGCAATATTTATTGCTAGAAAAAATTAGGGATCCCTACTAAAACTTTTAATAATTTGAATGTTATTATGTTTGTAACGAATAGACTCAAAAACTACTAAACCGATTTCAAAAATTCTTTCACCATTAGAATGCTAAGTTATGTCTGAGTAACATAGGCTATATTCATTGCTTCAAAAAATTAGGGATCCCTACTAAAACTTTTTATATGTTTGTAACGAATAAACTCATAAACTACTAGACCGACATCAAAAATTCCTTGATCGTTAGATTGCGATATCACCTCTGAGTAACAACGGCTATATTTATTGCATCGAAAAATTAGGGATCCCTACTAAAACTTTTAATAAATTGAATTTTTGTATGTTTGTAACGAATAGACTCAAAAACTACTGGACCGATTTCAAAAATTCTTTCACCATTAGAATGCTACGTTATCTCTGAGTAATATAGGCTCTATTTATTGCTTGGAAAAATTAGGGATCCCTACTAAAACTTTTAATAATTTGAATTTTTGTATGTTTGTAACGAATAGACTCAAAAACTACTGGACCGATTTCAAAAATTCTTTCACCGTTATGATGCCAAATTACCCCTCAGTAATATAGGCAATATTTATTGCTAGAAAAAATTAGGGATCCCTACAAAAACTTTTAATAATTTGAATTTTTGTATGTTTGTAACGAATAGACTCAAAAATTACTGGACCGATTTCAAAAATTCTTTCACCGTTATGATGCCAAATTACCCCTCAGTAATATAGGCTATATTTATTGCTTGGAAAAATTAGGGATCCCTACTAAAACTTTAAATAATTTGAATGTTTTTATGTTTGTAACGAATAGACTCACAAACTACTGGACTGATTTCAAAAATTCTTTCACACTTAGAATGCCACATTATCCCTGAGTAATATAGGCTATATTTATTGCTAGAAAAAGTTAGGGAGCCCTAATAAAACTTAAATAATTTGAATTTTTGTATGTTTGTAACGAATAAACTCGAAAACTACTAAACCGATTTTAAAAATTCTTTCACCGCTAAAATGCTACATTATCCCTGAGTAACATAAGCAATATTTATTGCTCGAAAAAGTTAGGGAGCCCTAATAAAACTTAAATAATTTGAATTTTTGTATGTTTGTAACGAATAGACTCACAAACTACTGGACTGATTTCAAAAATTCTTTCACACTTAGAATGCCACATTATCCCTGAGTAATATAGGCTATATTTATTGCTAGAAAAAATTAGGGATCCCTACAAAAACTTTTAATAATTTGAATTTTTGTATGTTTGTAACGAATAGACTCACAAACTACTGGACTGATTTCAAAAATTCTTTCACACTTAGAACGCCACATTATCCCTGAGTAATATAGGCTATATTTATTGCTAGAAAAAGTTAGGGAGCCCTAATAAAACTTAAATAATTTGAATTTTTGTATGTTTGTAACGAATAGACTCAAAAACTACTAGACCAATTTCAAAAATTCTTTCACCATTAGAATGCTAAGTTATGTTTGAGTAACATAGGCTATATTCATTGCTTCAAAAAATTAGGGATCCCTACTAAAACTTAAATAATTTGTATTTTTATATGTTTGTAACGGATAAGCTCATGAACTACTAGACCGACATCAAAAAATCTTTGATCATTAGATTGCTATATCATCTCTGAGTAACAAGGGCTATATTTATTGCTAGAAAAAATTATGGATCCCTAATAAAACTTTTAATAATTTGAATTTTTGTATGTTTGTAACGAATAGATTCAAAAATTACTGGACCGATTTCAAAAATTCTTTCACCGTTATGATGCCAAATTACCCCTCAGTAATATAGGCAAAATTTATTGCTAGAAAAAATTAGGGATCCCTACTAAAACTTTTAATAATTTGAATGTTTTTATGTTTGTAACGAATAGACTCAAAAACTACTAGACCGATTTCAAAAATTCTTTCACCATTAGTATGCTAAGTTATGTCTGAGTAACATAGGCTATATTTATTGCTTCAAAAAATTAGGGATCCCTACTAAAAGTTAACTAATTTGTATTTTTATATGTTTGTAACGGATAAACTCATAAACTACTAGACCGACATCAAAAATTCTTTGATCATTAGATTGCTATATCATCTCTGAGTAACAAGGGCTATATTTATTGCTAGAAAAAATTATGGATCCCTACTAAAACTTTTAATAATTTGAATTTTTGTATGTTTGTAACGAATAGACTCAAAAACTACTAGACCGATTTCAAAAATTCTTTCACCATTAGAATTCTACGTTATCTCTGAGTAACATAGGCTATATTTATTGCTTGGAAAAATTAGGGATCCCTACTAAAACTTTTAATAAATTGAATTTCTGTATGTTTGTAACGAATAGACTCAAAAACTACTGGACCGATTTCAAAAATTCTTTCACCATTAGAATGCTACGTTTTCCCTGAATAACATAGGATATATTTATTTCTAGAAAAAATTAGGGATCCCTACTAAAACTTAAATAATTTGAATATTTATATGTTGGTAACGAGTAAACTCAAAAAGTACTAGACCGATTTCAAAAATTCTTTGACGTTTAGGATGCTACATTATCCCTGAGTATCACGGCCGACATTTATTGCTAGAAAAAATTAGGGATCCCTACGAAAACTTAAATAATTTGTATCTTTCTATGTCTACAACGAATAAACGCAAAAATTACTGGACCAATTTCAAAAATTCTTTTACACTTAGAATGCTACATTATCCCCTAGTAACATAGGCAATATTTACTGCTAGAAAAAATTAGGGAACCCTACTAAAACTTAAATAATTTGTATTTTTGTATGACTGTAACGAATAAACTCAAAAAGTACTGGAGTGATTTCAAAAATTCTTTTACACTTAGAATGCCACATTATCCCTGAGTAACATAGGCTATATTTATTGCTTGACAAAATTAGGGATCCCTACTAAATCTTAAATAATTTGAATTTTTGTATGTTTGTAACGAAAAGACTCAAAAACTACTTGACCGATTTCAAAAATTCTTTCACCATTAGAATGCTACGTTATCTCTGAGTAAGATAGGCAATATTTATTGCTAGAAAAAATTAGGGATCCCTACTAAAACTTAAATAATTTGTATGTTTGTATGCTTGTAACGAAGAAACTCAAAGACCACTGGACCGATTTCAAAAATTCTTTTATACTTAGAATGCTACATTATCCCCGAGTAACATAGGCAATATTTACTGCTAGAAAAAATTAGGGATCCCTACTAAAACTTAAATAATTTGTATTTTTGTATGACTGTAACGAATAAACTCAAAAAGTACTGGAGTGATTTCAAAAATTCTTTTACACTTAGAATGCCACATTATCCCTGAGTAACATAGGCTATATTTATTGCTTGACAAAATTAGGGATCCCTACTAAATCTTAAATAATTTGAATTTTTGTATGTTTGTAACGAAAAGACTCAAAAACTACTTGACCGATTTCAAAAATTCTTTCACCATTAGAATGCTAGGTTATCTCTGAGTAACATAGGCAATATTTATTGCTAGAAAAAATTAGGGATCCATACTAAAACTTAAATAATTTGTATGTTTGTATGCTTGTAACGAAGAAACTCAAAGAGCACTGGCCCGATTTCAAAAATTCTTTTACACTTAGAATGCTACATTACCCCGGAATAACACAGGCTATATTTATTGCTAGAAAAAATTATGGATCCCTACTAAAACTTTTAATAATTTGAATTTTTGTATGTTTGTAACGAATAGACTCAAAAATTACAGGACCGATTTTAAAAATTCTTTCACCGTTATAATGCCAAATTACCCCTCATTAATATAGGCTATATTTATTGCTAGAAAAAGTTAGCGATCCCTACTAAAATTTAAATAATTTGAAATTTTGTATGTTTGTAACGAATAGACTCAAAAACTACTGGACCGATTTCAAAAATTCTTTAACCATTAGAATGCTACGTTATCTCTGAGTAACATAGGCGATATTTATTGCTTGGAAAAATTAGGGGTCCCTACTAAAACTTTTAATAAATTGAATTTTTGTATGTTTATAACGAATAGACTCAAAAACTACTGGACCGATTTCAAAAATTCTTTCACCGTTAGAATGCTACGTTATCTCTGAGTAACATAGGCTATATTTATTGCTTGACAAAATTAGGAATCCCTACTAAAATTTAAATAATTTGTATTTTTATATGTTTGTAACGAATAAACTCATAAACTACTAGACCGACATCAAAAATTCTTTGATCATTAGATTGCTATATCATCTCTGAGTAACAAGGGCTATATTTATTGCTAGAAAAAATTATGGATCCCTACTAAAACTTTTAATAATTTGAATTTTTGTATGTTTGAAACGAATAGACTCAAAAACTACTGGACCGATTTCAAAAATTCTTTCACCATTAGAATGCTACGTTATCTCTGAGTAATATAGGCTCTATTTATTGCTTAGAAAAATTAGGGATCCCTACTAAAACTTTTAATAATTTGAATGTTTTTATGTTTGTAACGAATAGACTCAAAGACTACTAAACCGTTTTCAAAAATTCTTTCACCATTAGAATGCTACGTTTTCCCTGAGTAACATAAGATATATTTATTGCTAGAAAATATTTGGGATCCCTACTAAAACTTAAATAATTTGTATTTTTATATATTTGTAACGAATAAACTCATAAACTACTAGACCGACATCAAAAATTCTTTGATCGCTAGATCGCTATATCATCTCTGAGTAACAAGGGCTATATTTATTGCTAGAAAAAATTATGGATCCCTACTAAATCTTTTAATAATTTGAATTTTTGTATGTTTGTAACGAATAGACTCAAAAACTACTGGACCCATTTCAAAAATTCTTTCACCACTAGAATGCTACGTTATCTCTGAGTAATATAGGCTCTATTTATTGCTTGGAAAAATTAGGGATCCCTACTAAAACTTTTAATAATTTGAATGTTTTTATGTTTGTAACGAATAGACTCAAAAACTACTAAACCGATTTTAAAAATTCTTTCACCATTAGAATGCTAAGTTATGTCTGAGTAACATAGGCTATATTCATTGCTTCAAAAAATTAGGGATCCCTACTAAAACTTCAATAATTTGTATTTTTGTATGTTTGTAACGAATAAACTCATAAACTACTAGACCGACATCAAAAATTCCTTGATCGTTAGATTGCGATATCATCTCTGAGTAACAAGGGCTATATTTATTGCTAGAAAAAATTGTGGATCAATAATAAATCTTTTAATAATTGGAATTTTTGTATGTTTGTAACGAATAGACTCAAAAACTTCTAGACCGATTTCAAAAACTCTTTCACCATTAGAATGCTATGTTATCTCTGAGTAACACAGGCTATATTTATTGCTTGGAAAAATTAGGGATCCCTACTAAAACTTTTAATAATTTGAATTTTTGTATGTTTGTAACGAATAGACCCCAAAACTACTGGACCGATTTCAAAAATTCTTTCACCGTTAGAATGCTACGTTTTCCCTGAGTAACATAAGATATATTTATTGCTAGAAAATATTATGGATCCCTACTAAAACTTAAATAATTTGTATTTTTATATATTTGTAACGAATAAACTCATAAACTACTAGACCGACATCAAAAATTCTTTGATCGCTAGATCGCTATATCATCTCTGAATAACAAGGGCGATATTTATTGCTAGAAAAAATTAGGGATCCCTACGAAAAATCAAATAATTTGTATTTTTCTATGTCTGTAACGAATAAACGCAAAAATTACTGGACCAATTTCAAAAATTCTTTTACACTTAGAAAGCTACATTATCCCTGAGTAATATAGGCTATATTTATTGCTTGGAAAAATTAGGGATCCCTACTAAAACTTTAAATAATTTGAATGTTTTTATGTTTGTAACGAATAGACTCAAAAACTACTAGACCGATTTCAAAAATTCTTTCACCATTAGAATGCTAAGTTATGTCTGAGTAACATAGGCTATCTTCATTGCTTCAAAAAATTAGGGATCCCTACTAAAATTTAAATAATTTGTGTTTTTATATATTTGTAACGAATAAACTCATAAACTACTAGACCGACATCAAAAATTGCTTGATCGTTAGATCGCTATATCATCTCTGAGTAACAAGGGCTATATTTATTGCTAGAAAAAATTATGGATCCCTACTAAAACTTTTAATAATTTGAATTTTTGTATGTTTGTAACGAATAGACTCAAAAACTACTGGACCGATTTCAAAAATTCTTTCACCATTAGAATGCTACGTTATCTCTGAGTAATATAGGCTCTATTTATTGCTTGGAAAAATTAGGGATCCCTACTAAAACTTTTAATAATTTGAATTTTTGTATGTTTGTAACGAATAGACTCAAAAACTACTGGACCGATTTCAAAAATTCTTTCACCGTTATGATGCCAAATTACCCCTCAGTAATATAGGCAATATTTATTGCTAGAAAAAATTAGGGATCCCTACAAAAACTTTTAATAATTTGAATTTTTGTATGTTTGTAACGAATAGACTCAAAAATTACTGGACCGATTTCAAAAATTCTTTCACCGTTATGATGCCAAATTACCCCTCAGTAATATAGGCTATATTTATTGCTTGGAAAAATTAGGGATCCCTACTAAAACTTTAAATAATTTGAATGTTTTTATGTTTGTAACGAATAGACTCACAAACTACTGGACTGATTTCAAAAATTCTTTCACACTTAGAATGCCACATTATCCCTGAGTAATATAGGCTATATTTATTGCTAGAAAAAGTTAGGGAGCCCTAATAAAACTTAAATAATTTGAATTTTTGTATGTTTGTAACGAATAAACTCGAAAACTACTAAACCGATTTTAAAAATTCTTTCACCGCTAAAATGCTACATTATCCCTGAGTAACATAAGCAATATTTATTGCTCGAAAAAGTTAGGGAGCCCTAATAAAACTTAAATAATTTGAATTTTTGTATGTTTGTAACGAATAGACTCACAAACTACTGGACTGATTTCAAAAATTCTTTCACACTTAGAATGCCACATTATCCCTGAGTAATATAGGCTATATTTATTGCTAGAAAAAATTAGGGATCCCTACAAAAACTTTTAATAATTTGAATTTTTGTATGTTTGTAACGAATAGACTCACAAACTACTGGACTGATTTCAAAAATTCTTTCACACTTAGAATGCCACATTATCCCTGAGTAATATAGGCTATATTTATTGCTAGAAAAAGTTAGGGAGCCCTAATAAAACTTAAATAATTTGAATTTTTGTATGTTTGTAACGAATAGACTCAAAAACTACTAGACCAATTTCAAAAATTCTTTCACCATTAGAATGCTAAGTTATGTTTGAGTAACATAGGCTATATTCATTGCTTCAAAAAATTAGGGATCCCTACTAAAACTTAAATAATTTGTATTTTTATATGTTTGTAACGGATAAGCTCATGAACTACTAGACCGACATCAAAAAATCTTTGATCATTAGATTGCTATATCATCTCTGAGTAACAAGGGCTATATTTATTGCTAGAAAAAATTATGGATCCCTAATAAAACTTTTAATAATTTGAATTTTTGTATGTTTGTAACGAATAGATTCAAAAATTACTGGACCGATTTCAAAAATTCTTTCACCGTTATGATGCCAAATTACCCCTCAGTAATATAGGCAAAATTTATTGCTAGAAAAAATTAGGGATCCCTACTAAAACTTTTAATAATTTGAATGTTTTTATGTTTGTAACGAATAGACTCAAAAACTACTAGACCGATTTCAAAAATTCTTTCACCATTAGTATGCTAAGTTATGTCTGAGTAACATAGGCTATATTTATTGCTTCAAAAAATTAGGGATCCCTACTAAAAGTTAACTAATTTGTATTTTTATATGTTTGTAACGGATAAACTCATAAACTACTAGACCGACATCAAAAATTCTTTGATCATTAGATTGCTATATCATCTCTGAGTAACAAGGGCTATATTTATTGCTAGAAAAAATTATGGATCCCTACTAAAACTTTTAATAATTTGAATTTTTGTATGTTTGTAACGAATAGACTCAAAAACTACTAGACCGATTTCAAAAATTCTTTCACCATTAGAATTCTACGTTATCTCTGAGTAACATAGGCTATATTTATTGCTTGGAAAAATTAGGGATCCCTACTAAAACTTTTAATAAATTGAATTTCTGTATGTTTGTAACGAATAGACTCAAAAACTACTGGACCGATTTCAAAAATTCTTTCACCGTTAGAATGCTACGTTTTCCCTGAATAACATAGGATATATTTATTTCTAGAAAAAATTAGGGATCCCTACTAAAACTTAAATAATTTGAATATTTATATGTTGGTAACGAGTAAACTCAAAAAGTACTAGACCGATTTCAAAAATTCTTTGACGTTTAGGATGCTACATTATCCCTGAGTATCACGGCCGACATTTATTGCTAGAAAAAATTAGGGATCCCTACGAAAACTTAAATAATTTGTATCTTTCTATGTCTACAACGAATAAACGCAAAAATTACTGGACCAATTTCAAAAATTCTTTTACACTTAGAATGCTACATTATCCCCTAGTAACATAGGCAATATTTACTGCTAGAAAAAATTAGGGAACCCTACTAAAACTTAAATAATTTGTATTTTTGTATGACTGTAACGAATAAACTCAAAAAGTACTGGAGTGATTTCAAAAATTCTTTTACACTTAGAATGCCACATTATCCCTGAGTAACATAGGCTATATTTATTGCTTGACAAAATTAGGGATCCCTACTAAATCTTAAATAATTTGAATTTTTGTATGTTTGTAACGAAAAGACTCAAAAACTACTTGACCGATTTCAAAAATTCTTTCACCATTAGAATGCTACGTTATCTCTGAGTAAGATAGGCAATATTTATTGCTAGAAAAAATTAGGGATCCCTACTAAAACTTAAATAATTTGTATGTTTGTATGCTTGTAACGAAGAAACTCAAAGACCACTGGACCGATTTCAAAAATTCTTTTATACTTAGAATGCTACATTATCCCCGAGTAACATAGGCAATATTTACTGCTAGAAAAAATTAGGGATCCCTACTAAAACTTAAATAATTTGTATTTTTGTATGACTGTAACGAATAAACTCAAAAAGTACTGGAGTGATTTCAAAAATTCTTTTACACTTAGAATGCCACATTATCCCTGAGTAACATAGGCTATATTTATTGCTTGACAAAATTAGGGATCCCTACTAAATCTTAAATAATTTGAATTTTTGTATGTTTGTAACGAAAAGACTCAAAAACTACTTGACCGATTTCAAAAATTCTTTCACCATTAGAATGCTAGGTTATCTCTGAGTAACATAGGCAATATTTATTGCTAGAAAAAATTAGGGATCCATACTAAAACTTAAATAATTTGTATGTTTGTATGCTTGTAACGAAGAAACTCAAAGACCACTGGCCCGATTTCAAAAATTCTTTTACACTTAGAATGCTACATTACCCCGGAATAACACAGGCTATATTTATTGCTAGAAAAAATTATGGATCCCTACTAAAACTTTTAATAATTTGAATTTTTGTATGTTTGTAACGAATAGACTCAAAAATTACAGGACCGATTTTAAAAATTCTTTCACCGTTATAATGCCAAATTACCCCTCATTAATATAGGCTATATTTATTGCTAGAAAAAGTTAGCGATCCCTACTAAAATTTAAATAATTTGAAATTTTGTATGTTTGTAACGAATAGACTCAAAAACTACTGGACCGATTTCAAAAATTCTTTAACCATTAGAATGCTACGTTATCTCTGAGTAACATAGGCGATATTTATTGCTTGGAAAAATTAGGGGTCCCTACTAAAACTTTTAATAAATTGAATTTTTGTATGTTTATAACGAATAGACTCAAAAACTACTGGACCGATTTCAAAAATTCTTTCACCCTTAGAATGCTACGTTATCTCTGAGTAACATAGGCTATATTTATTGCTTGACAAAATTAGGAATCCCTACTAAAATTTAAATAATTTGTATTTTTATATGTTTGTAACGAATAAACTCATAAACTACTAGACCGAAATCAAAAATTCTTTGATCGTTAGATTGCTATATCATGTCTGAGTAACAAGGGCTATATTTATTGCTAGAAAAAATTATGGATCCCTACTAAAACTTTTAATAATTTGAATTTTTGTATGTTTGTAACGAATAGACTCAAAAAGTACTAGACCGATTTCAAAAATTCTTTGACCTTTAGAATTCTACATTATCCCTGAGTAACATAGGCGATATTTATTGCTAGAAAAAATTAGGGATCCCTACGAAAACTTATATAATTTGTATTTTTGTATGACTGTAACGAATAGACTCAAAAACTACTGGACCGATTTCAAAAATTCTTTCACCGTTAGAATGCTACGTTATCTCTGAGTAACATAGGCGATATTTATTGCTAGAAAAAATTAGGGATCCCTACTAAAACTTAAATAATTTGTATGTTTGTATGCTTGTAACGAAGAAACTCAAAGACCACTGGACCGATTTCAAAAATTCTTTTACACTTAGAATGCTACATTATCCCCGAGTAACATAGGCAATATTTACTGCTAGAAAAAATTAGGGATCTCTACAAATACTTAAATAATTTGAATTTTTTTATGTTTGTAAGGAATAAACTCAAAAACTACTATACCGATTTCAAAAATTCTTTAACCATTAGAATTTTAAGTTATGTCTGAGTAACATAAGCTATATTTATTGCTAGAAAAAATTATGGATCCCTACTAAAACTTTTAATAATTTGAATTTTTGTATGTTTGTAACGAATAGACTCAAAAACTACTAGACCGATTTCAAAAATTCTTTCACCATTAGAATGCTACGTTATCTCTGAGTAACATAGGCTATATTTATTGCTTGGAAAAATTAGGGATCCCTACTAAAACTTTTAATAAATTGAATTTTTGTATGTTTGTAACGAATAGACTCAAAAACTACTGGACCGATTTCAAAAATTCTTTCACCGTTAGAATGCTACGTTATCTCTGAGTAACATAGGCAATATTTATTGCTAGAAAAAATTAGGGATCCCTACTAAAACTTAAATAATTTGCATGTTTGTATGCTTGTAACGAAGAAACTCAAAGACCACTGGACCGATTTCAAAAATTCTTTTACACTTAGAATGCCACATTATCTCTGAGTAACATAGGCTATATTTATTGCTTGACAAAATTAGGGATCCCTACTAAATCTTAAATAATTTGAATTTTTGTATGTTTGTAACTAAAAGACCCAAAATCTACTTGACCGATTTCAAAAATTCTTTCACCATTAGAATGCTACGTTATCTCTGAGTAACATAGGCAATATTTATTGCTAGAAAAAATTAGGGATCCCTACTAAAACTTAAATAATTTGTATGTTTGTATGCTTGTAACGAAGAAACTCAAAGACCACTGGACCGATTTCAAAAATTCTTTTACATTTAGAATGCTACATCATCCCCGAGTAACATAGGTAATAATTACTGCTAGAAAAAATTAGGGATCCCTACTAAAACTTAAATAATTTGTATTTTTGTATGACTGTAACGAATAAACTCAAAAAGTACTGGAGTGATTTCAAAAATTCTTTTACACTTAGAATGCCGCATTATCCCTGAGTAACATAGGCTATATTTATTGCTTGACAAAATTAGGGATCCCTACTAAATCTTAAATAATTTGAATTTTTGTATATTTGTAACGAAAAGACTCAAAAACTACTTGACCGATTTCAAAAATTCTTTGACCTTTAGAATGCTACATTATCCCTGAGTAACATAGGCAATATTTATTGCTAGAAAAAATTAGGGATCCATACTAAAACTTAAATAATTTGTATGTTTCTATGCTTGTAACGAAGAAACTCAAAGACCACTGGACCGATTTCAAAAATTCTTTTACACTTAGAATGCTACATTACCCCGGAATAACACAGGCTATATTTATTGCTAGAAAAAATTATGGATCCCTACTAAAACTTTTAATAATTAGAATTCTTGTATGTTTGTAACGAATAGACTCAAAAATTTCTGGACCGATTTTAAAAATTCTTTCACCGTTATAATGCCAAATTACCCCTCATTAATATAGGCTATATTTATTGCTAGAAAAAGTTAGCGATCCCTACTAAAATTTAAATAATTTGAAATTTTGTATGTTTGTAACGAATAGACTCAAAAACTACTGGACCGATTTCAAAAATTCTTTAACCATTAGAATGCTACGTTATCTCTGAGTAACATAGGCTATATTTATTGCTTGAAAAAATTAGGGATCCCTACGAAAACTTAAATAATTTGTATTTTTCTATGTCTGTAACGAATACACTCAAAAACTACTGGACTGATTTCAAAAATTCTTTTACAATTAGAATGCCACATTATCCCTGAGTAAAATAGGCTATATTTATTGCTAGAAAAATTTAGGGATCCCTACTAAAACTTAAATAATTTGAATTTTTTTTTGTTTGTAAGGAATAAACTCAAAAACTACTGGACCAATTTCAAAAATTCTTTCACCGTTAGAATGCTACATTATCCCTCAGTAACGTAGGCAATATTTATTGCTTGACAAAGGTAGGAATCCCTACTAAAACTTTAATAATTTGAATTTTGGTATCTTTGTAACGAATAGACTCAAAAACTACTGGACTGATTTCAAAAATTCTTTTACAATTAGAATACCACATTATCTCTGAGTAACATAGGCTATATTTATTGCTAGAAAAAGTGAGTTATCCCTACTAAAACTTAAATAATTTGAATTTTGGTATGTTTGTAACGAATAAACTCAAAAACTACTGGACTGATTTCAAAAATTCTATTACAATTAGAATCCCACATTATCCCTGAGTAATATAGGCAATATTTATTGCTAGAAAAAATTAGGGATCCCTACTAAAGCTTCTAATAATTTGAATGTTTTTATGTTTGTAACGAATAGACTCAAAAACTACTGGCCCGATTTCAAAAATTCTTTCACCATTAGAATGCTACGTTATCTCTGAGTAACATAGGCTATATTTATTGCTTGGAAAAATTAGGGATCCCTACTAAAACTTTTAATAAATTGAATTTTTGTATGTTTGTAACGAATAGACTCAAATACTACTGGACCGATTTCAAAAATTCTTTCACCGTTAGAATGCTACGTTATCTCTGAGTAACATAGGCTATATTTATTGCTTGACAAAATTAGGAATCCCTACTAAAATTTAAATAATTTGTATTTTTATATGTTTGTAACGAATAAACTCATAAACTACTAGACCGATATCAAAAATTCTTTGATCGTTAGATCGCTATATCATCTCTGAGTAACAAGGGCAATATTTATTGCTAGAAAAAATTATATATCCCTACTAAAACTTTTAATAATTTGAAGTTTTGTATGTTTGTAACGAATAGACTCAAAAACTACTGGACCGATTTCAAAAATTCTTTCACCATTAGAATGCTACGTTATCTCTGAGTAATATAGGCTCTATTTATTGCTTGGAAAAATTAGGGATCCCTACTAAAACTTTTAATAATTTGAATTTTTGTATGTTTGTAACGAATAGACTCAAAAACTACTGGACCGATTTCAAAAATTATTTCACCGTTAGAATGCTACGTTTTCCCTGAGTAACATAGGATATATTTATTGCTAGAAAAAATTAGGGATCCCTACTAAAACTTAAATAATTTGAATGTTCATATGTTGGTAACGAATAAACTCAAAAAGTACTAGACCGATTTCAAAAATTCTTTGACCTTTAGAATGCTACATTATCCCTGAGTAACATAGGCGGTATTTATTGCTAGAAAAAATTATGGATCCCTACGAAAACTCAAATAATTTGTATTTTTCTATGTCTGTAACGAATAAACGCAAAAATTACTGGACCAATTTCAAAAATTCTTTTACACTTAGAAAGCTACATTATCCCTGAGTAATATAGGCTATATTTATTGCTTGGAAAAATTAAGGTTCCCTACTAAAACTTTAAATAATTTGAATGTTTTTATGTTTGTAACGAATAGACTCAAAAACTACTAGACCGATTTCAAAAATTCTTTCACCATTAGAATGCTAAGTTATGTCTGAGTAACATAGGCTATCTTCATTGCTTCAAAAAATTAGGGATCCCTACTAAAACTTAAATAATTTGTATTTTTATATGTTTGTAACGAATAAACTCATAAACTACTAGACCGACATCAAAAATTCTTTGATCGTTAGATCGCTATATAATCTCTGAGTAACAAGGGCTATATTTATTGCTAGAAAAAATTATGGATCCCTACTAAAACTTTTAATAATTTGAATTTTTGTATGTTTGTAACGAATAGACTCAAAAACTACTGGACCGATTTCAAAAATTCTTTCACCATTAGAATGCTACGTTTTCCCTGAGTAACATAGGATATATTTATTGCTAGAAAAAATTAGGGATCCCTACTAAAATTTAAGTAATTTGAATGTTCATATGTTGGTAACGAATAAACTCAAAAAGTACTATACCGATTTCATAAATTCTTTGACCTTTAGAATGCTACATTATCCCTGAGTAACATAGGCGATAGTTATTGCTAGAAAAAATTAGCGATCCCTACGAAAACTTATATAATTTGTATTTTTGTATGACTGTAACGAATAGACTCAAAAACTACTGGACCGATTTCAAAAATTCTTTCACCGTTAGAATGCTACGTTTTCCCTGAGTAACATAGGATATATTTAATGCTAGAAAAAATTAGAGATCCCTACTAAAACTTAAATAATTTGAATGTTCATATGTTGGTAACGAATAAACTCAAAAAGTACTAGACCGATTTCAAAAATTCTTTGACCTTTAGAATGCTACATTATCCCTGAGTAACATAGGCGATATTTATTGCTAGAAAAAATTAGGGATCTCTACAAAGACTTAAATAATTTGAATTTTTTTATGTTTGTAAGGAATAAACTCAAAAACTGCTGTACCGATTTCAAAAATTCTTTCACCGTTATAATGCCAAATTACCCTTCAGTAATATAGGCAATATCTATTGCTAGAAAGAATTAGGGATCCCTACTAAAACTTTTAAAAATTTGAATTTTTTTATGTTTGTAACGAATAGACTCAAAAACTACTATACCGATTTCAAAAATTCTTTCACCATTAGAATTTTAAGTTATGTCTGAGTAACATAAGCTATATTTATTGCTTGAAGAAATTAGGGATCCCTACGAAAACTTAAATAATTTATATTTTTCTATGTCTGTAACGAATACACTCAAAAACTACTGGACTGATTTCAAAAATTCTTTTACAATTAGAATGCCACATTATCCCTGAGCAAAATAGGCTACATTTATTGCTAGAAAAATTTAGGGATCCCTACTAAAACTTAAATAATTTGAATTTTTGTTTGTTTGTAAGGAATAAACTCAAAAACTACTGGACCGATTTCAAAAATTCTTTCACCGTTAGAATGCTACATTATCCCTCAGTAACGTAGGCAATATTTATTGCTTGACAAAGTTAGGGATCCCTACTAAAACTTTTAATAATTTGAATTTTGGTACATTTGTGACGAATAGACTCAAAAACTACTGGACTGATTTCAAAAATTCTTTTACAATTAGAATACCGCATTATCCCTGAGTAACATAGGCTATATTTATTGCTAGAAAAAGTAAGGGATCCCTACGAAAACTTAAATAATTTGAATTTCGGTATGTTTGTAACGAATAAACTCAAAAACTACTGGACTGATTTCAAAAATTCTATTACAATTAGAATCCCATATTATCCCTGAGTAACATAGGCTACATTTATTGCTAGAAAAAATTGGGGATCCCTACCAAAATTTAAATAATTTGAATGTGTGTATGCTTGTAACGAAGAAACTCAAACATCACTGGACCGATTTCAAAAATTCTTTCACCGTTATAATGCCAAATTTCCCCTCAGTAATATAGGCAATATTTATTGCTAGAAAAAATTAGGGATCCCTGCTAAAACTTTTAATAATTTGAATGTTTTTATGTTTGTAACGAATAGACTCAAAAACTACTAAACCGATTTCAAAAATTCTTTCACCATTAGAATGCTTAGTTATGTCTGAGTAACATAGGCTATATTCATTGCTTCAAAAAATTAGGGATCCCTACTAAAACTTAAATAATTTGTATTTTTATATGTTTGTAACGAATAAACTCATAAACTACTAGACCGAAATCAAAAATTCTTTGATCGTTAGATCGCTATATCATCTCTGAGTAACAAGGGCAATATTTATTGCTAGAAAAAATTATGGATCCCCACTAAAACTTTTAATAATTTGAATTTTTTTATGTTTGTAACGAATAGACTCAAAAACTACTGGACCGATTTCAAAAATTCTTTCACCATTAGAATGCTACGTTATCTCTGTGTAATATAGGCTCTATTTATTGCTTGGAAAAATTATGGATCCCTACTAAAACTTAAGTAATTTGAATGTTCATATGTTGGTAACGAATAAACTCAAAAAGTACTAGACCGATTTCAAAAATTCTTTGACCTTTAGAATGCTACATTATCCCTGAGTAACATAGGCGATAGTTATTGCTAGAAAAAATTAGCGATCCCTACGAAAACTTATATAATTTGTATTTTTGTATGACTGTAACGAATAGACTCAAAAACTACTGGACCGATTTCAAAAATTCTTTCACCGTTAGAATGCTACGTTTTCCCTGAGTAACATAGGATATATTTATTGCTAGAAAAAATTATGGATCCCTACTAAAACTTAAATAATTTGAATGTTCATATGTTGGTAACGAATAAACTCAAAAAGTACTAGACCGATTTCAAAAATTCTTTGACCTTTAGAATGCTACATTATCCCTGAGTAACATAGGCGATATTTATTGCTAGAAAAAATTAGGGATCTCTACAAAGACTTAAATAATTTGAATTTTTTTATGTTTGTAAGGAATAAACTCAAAAACTGCTGTACCGATTTCAAAAATTATTTCACCGTTAGAATGCTACGTTTTCCCTGAGTAACATAGGATATATTTATTACTAGAAAAAATTAGGGATACCTACTAAAACTTAAATAATTTGAATGTTCATATTTTGGTAACGAATAAACTCAAAAAGTGCTAGACCGATTTCAAAAATTCTTTCACCATTAGAATGCTACGTTATCTCTGTGTAATATAGGCTCTATTTATTGCTTGGAAAAATTAGGGATCCCTACTAAAACTTTTAAAAATTTGAATTTTTGTATGTTTGTAAAGAATAGACTCAAAAACTACTGGACCGATTTCAAAAATTCTTTCACCGTTAGAATGCTACGTTTTCCCTGAGTAACATAGGATATATTTATTGCTAGAAAAAATTAGGGATCCCTACTAAAACTTTTAATAATTTGAATTTTTGTATGTTTGTAACGAATAGACTCAAAAACTACTGGACCGATTTCAAAAATTCTTTCACCGTTAGAATGCTACGTTTTCCCTGAGTAACATAAGATATATTTATTGCTCGAAAATATTAGGGATCCCTACTAAAACTTTTAATAATTTGAATGTTTTTATGTTTGTAACGAATAGACTCAAAAACTACTAAACCGATTTCAAAAATTCTTTTACCATTAGAATGCTAAGTTATGTCTGAGTAACATAGGCTATATTCATTGCTTCAAAAAATTAGGGATCCCTACTAAAACTTAAATAATTTGTATTTTTATATGTTTGTAACGAATAAACTCATAAACTACTGGACCGATTTCAAAAATTATTTCACCGTTAGAATGCTACGTTATCTCTGAGTAATATAGGCTCTATTTATTGCTTGGAAAAATTAGGGATCCCTACTAGAACTTTTAATAATTTGAATTTTTGTATGTTTGTAACGAATAGACTCAAAAACTACTGGACCGATTTCAAAAATTATTTCACCGTTAGAATGCTACGTTTTCCCTGAGTAACATAGGATATATTTATTACTAGAAAAAATTAGGGATACCTACTAAAACTTAAATAATTTGAATGTTCATATGTTGGTAACGAATAAACTCAAAAAGTACTAGACCGATTTCAAAAATTCTTTGACCTTTAGAATGCTACGTTATCTCTGAGTAATATAGGCTCTATTTATTGCTTGGAAAAATTAGGGATCCCTACTAAAACTTTTAATAATTTGAATTTTTGTATGTTTGTAACGAATAGACTCAAAAACTACTGGACCGATTTCAAAAATTCTTTCACCATTAGAATGCTACGTTATCTCTTAGTAATATAGGCTCTATTTATTGCTTGGAAAAATTAGGGATCCCTACTAAAACTTTTAATAATTTGAATTTTTGTATGTTTGTAACGAATAGACTCAAAAACTACTGGACCGATTTCAAAAATTATTTCACCGTTAGAATGCTACGTTTTCCCTGAGTAACATAGGATATATTTATTGCTAGAAAAAATTAGGGATCCCTACTAAAACTTAAATAATTTGAATGTTCATATGTTGGTAACGAATAAACTCAAAAAGTACTAGACCGATTTCAAAAATTCTTTGACCTTTAGAATGCTACATTATCCCTGAGTAACATAGGCGATATTTATTGCTAGAAAAAATTATGAATCCCTACGAAAACTCAAATAATTTGTATTTTTCTATGTCTGTAACGAATAAACGCAAAAATTACTGGACCAATTTCAAAAATTCTTTTACACTTAGAAAGCTACATTATCCCTGAGTAATATAGGCTATATTTATTGCTTGGAAAAATTAAGGATCCCTACTAAAACTTTAAATGATTTGAATGTTTTTATGTTTGTAACGAATAGACTCAAAAACTGCTAGACTGATTTCAAAAATTCTTTCACCATTAGAATGCTAAGTTATGTGTGAGTAACATAGGCTATCTTTATTGCTTCAAAAAATTAGGGATCCCTACTAAAACTTAAATAATTTGTATTTTTATATGTTTGTAACGAATAAGCTCATAAACTACTAGACCGACATCAAAAATTCTTTGATCGTTAGATCGCTATATAATCTCTGAGTAACAAGGGCTATATTTATTGCTAGAAAAAATTATGGATCCCTACTAAAACTTTTAATAATTTGAATTTTTGTATGTTTGTAACGAATAGACTCAAAAACTACTGGACCGATTTCAAAAATTCTTTCACCATTAGAATGCTACGTTTTCCCTGAGTAACATAGGATATATTTATTGCTAGAAAAAATTAGGGATCCCTACTAAAACTTAAGTAATTTGAATGTTCATATGTTCGTAACGAATAAACTCAAAAAGTACTAGACCGATTTCAAAAATTCTTTGACCTTTAGAATGCTACATTATCCCTGAGTAACATAGGCGATAGTTATTGCTAGAAAAAATTAGCGATCCCTACGAAAACTTATATAATTTGTATTTTTGTATGACTGTAACGAATAGACTCAAAAACTACTGGACCGATTTCAAAAATTCTTTCACCGTTAGAATGCTACGTTTTCCCTGAGTAACATAGGATATATTTATTGCTAGAAAAAATTAGGGATCCCTACTAAAACTTAAATAATTTGAATGTTCATATGTTGGTAACGAATAAACTCAAAAAGTACTAGACCGATTTCAAAAATTCTTTGACCTTTAGAATGCTACATTATCCCTGAGTAACATAGGCGATATTTATTGCTAGAAAAAATTAGGGATCTCTACAAAGCTTTAAATAATTTGAATTTTTTTATGTTTGTAAGGAATAAACTCAAAAACTGCTGTACCGATTTCAAAAATTCTTTCACCGTTATAATGCCAAATTACCCTTCAGTAATATAGGCAATATCTATTGCTAGAAAGAATTAGGGATCCCTACTAAAACTTTTAAAAATTTGAATTTTTTTATGTTTGTAACGAATAGACTCAAAAACTACTATACCGATTTCAAAAATTCTTTCACCATTAGAATTTTAAGTTATGTCTGAGTAACATAAGCTATATTTATTGCTTGAAAAAATCAGGGATCCCTACGAAAACTTAAATAATTTGTATTTTTCTATGTCTGTAACGAATACACTCAAAAACTACTGGACTGATTTCAAAAATTCTTTTACAATTAGAATGCCACATTATCCCTGAGTAAAATAGGCTATATTTATTGCTAGAAAAATTTAGGGATCCCTACTAAAACTTAAATAATTTGAATTTTTGTTTGTTTGTAAGGAATAAACTCAAAAACTACTGGACCGATTTCAAAAATTCTTTCACCGTTAGAATGCTACATTATCCCTCAGTAACGTAGGCAATATTTATTGCTTGACAAAGTTAGGGATCCCTACTAAAACTTTTAATAATTTGAATTTTGGTACTTTTGTGACGAATAGACTCAAAAACTACTGGACTGATTTCAAAAATTCTTTTACAATTAGAATACCACCTTATCCCTGAGTAACATAGGCTATATTTATTGCTAGAAAAAGTGAGGGATCCCTACGAAAATTTAAATAATTTGAATGTTTGTATGCTTGTAACGAAGAAACTCAAACACCACTGGACCGATTTCAAAAATTCTTTCACCGTTATAATGCCAAATTTCCCCTCAGTAAAATAGGCAATATTTATTGCTAGAAAAAATTAGGGATCCCTACTAAAACTTAAATAATTTGTATTCTTATATGTTTGTAACGAATAAAATCATAAACTACTAGACCGAAATCAAAAATTCTTTGATCGTTAGATCGCTATATCATCTCTGAGTAACAAGGGCAATATTTATTGCTAGAAAAAATTATGGATCCCCACTAAAACTTTTAATAATTTGAATTTTTGTATGTTTGTAACGAATAGACTCAAAAACTACTGGACCGATTTCAAAAATTCTTTCACCATTAGAATGCTACGTTATCTCTGAGTAATATAGGCTCTATTTATGGCTTGGAAAAATTAGGGATCCCTACTAAAACTTTTAATAATTTGAATTTTTGTATGTTTGTAAAGAATAGACTCAAAAACTACTGGACCGATTTCAAACATTCTTTCACCGTTAGAATGCTACGTTTTCCCTGAGTAACATAGGATATATTTATTGCTAGAAAAAATTAGGGATCCCTACTAAAACTTTTAATAATTTGAATTTTTGTATGTTTGTAACGAACAGACTCAAAAACTACTGGACCGATTTCAAAAATTCTTTCACCGTTAGAATGCTACATTATCCCTCAGTAACGTAGGCAATATTTATTGCTTGACAAAGTTAGGGATCCCTGCTAAAACTTTTAATAATTTGAATTTTGGTACCTTTGTGACGAATAGACTCAAAAACTACTGGACTGATTTCAAAAATTCTTTTACAATTAGAATACCACATTATCCCTGAGTAACATAGGCTATATTTATTGCTAGAAAAAGTGAGGGATCCCTACGAAAACTTAAATAATTTGAATTTTGGTATGTTTGTAACGAATAAACTCAAAAACTACTGGACTGATTTCAAAAATTCTATTACAATTAGAATCCCATATTATCCCTGAGTAACATAGGCTACATTTATTGCTAGAAAAAATTAGGGATCCTGTGGCGAACCCCACTAAAAACACTATATTTAATTTATACAATATTAAATAATTTTATGCAATCTAGTAGTAGTAGTACCTGCCTATTATAAAATATCTATTCATTATTTTTTTATCAAGTTACCTTTTAAAAATTTATTAATTTTTGAGAATTGGAAAAAAATCATTTTTCACTAGAAAACTAAAACTTGAAAAGACGATAACCAATTCAAGAACAAAAATAATTATTAAGTCTTTTTTCAAATAAAAACTTTAATAAAATTATATATTAATTAATTATTATTAATTATATATTAATAAATTCTATTAAAAATATAATTACAAAATAAATTCTATTAAAAATATAATTACAAAATAATTTCTATTAAAAATATTATTTCTAATATTGTATCATAAATAAATAAAAAACAATTAAACGACTTATGTGTGATTTTGTATTTATGTGTGATTTTGAGTATTTCAAAACCCCCACATAATTGGTGACCCCGACGTGATAAATAAAATAAAGGAAGAAAAATAATAAAGCATATTTTTTTCTGAAGTTCGTGTGTAAAAATCTAAATTGAAAATTAATGGGACCAAGCCATTAATTCTGGTGTGAGGCTGCACAAGACATTTTTTTTCAATTTAGAAATAAACTTAAAAGCTCAAGCATTTCCAACAACAAGAGTCCAAAAAAAGATTTTTTTTATCAGAATTTCGAAAAAGAGCCCATAGAAGAGGCTAAATATTTAAAAAGATTCAAGAGGCCAAAGAAAAGGCTGCTTCAATATCAAGGCGCGAACTTCTAAAACAGCAATTAGAGAACATTTCAACACCGCAAGTAAGAAAGTGACATCATGAAGAAAATAAATTTCAATTTTTAACTTTTTTATTTAAATTTAATTACAATTTTAAGTTTGTTCACATAATGTGATTACACACGTATCAGTCAATACGTACTTTCTTTCCAGACATCATAATAACACAATTTAATCAAAATTTTCCCCTTTGCAATTTTTTAACAAAAGTGTTCAAAGTACAGTGAATTATGGCGACGGAAGGACATGCTGGCAGGCACGCCCATCAAAGTACCACCTTTTTGGTCAAACCGACCAGAAATGTGGTTCTCTCAACTTCAGATGCAGTTTTCTCTTAATAATATCATTCAGGACAACACAAAATATTTTTACGCGGCAGGAGCATTAACGGAAGACATATATAATTCCGTTTATGACATTATAAAAAATCCTCCTGCCACCGGTAAATACGCCAACTTAAAGGAAACTCTTATCTCTAGATTTTCTTTAAGTAGCGAAAAGAAATTAGAGGAACTACTCTCAGGGGTCGAATTAGGAGACCGTAAACCTTCCGACCTTTTACGGGAAATGATTCTAAAGGCTGGTGATTCCGTCAGCCAAGACTTAGTCGTTTCGCTTTGGAAACGCCGTCTCCCGAAAATAGTTTCGGTAGCCTTGTCTTCTAGCCTAGACAATGACTCCGCTGAACTTGCCAAAATTGCCGACAAAGTTTGGGAAGTTGCTAATTTCCATGAAACTAGATATACTCACCGAAATGAAGCAACCACTCTTTCTGACAACCAATATAACAATTTACTTGCTGCTATTACCAAACTAACTCAGACCATCGCCGAGTCGCAAGTTATACAAAACGCTAGGTTTGATAACATACAACATCAAATTAATGCTTCACAACATAACTTCCAACCTCCCAGATACCGAAGTAAATCGCCATCCAGACAAGGTACCTCGGACAAACCAATTTGTTACTATCATCATAGATTCGGTACTAACGCCCGAACATGTGCAGGAACATGGTGTTCTTTCTGGGATGATAGATTCGAACGGAAATTAAATCAGGCAAACATCACAAAATCATCGTAAATGCGACTAATGATGATTTCTATTTAGCTCGTCGCCTTTTTATACAAGATTTAAACTCCAAATTGTGCTTCTTAATTGACACAGGCGCAGACATTTCCATTCTACCACGTCGATTTTTCAAGAATGGTAAAAAAGACTCCACTATTCTTCTTTCTGCTGTAAATGGATCAAACATTAATACTTACGGCAAAAAGTTTTTAAACATTAATTTAGGCTTAAGGCGTGAATTCCCTTTCGTTTTTACTATCGCAGACCTGGATAAACCCATTTTAGGAGCCGATTTTTTAACGAAATTCGGTTTATCTATAGATCTTAAAAACAAACGCTTATTTGATACCGCTACCTCCTTATCCATTAACGCGTATACCGGTAAAGATAATTCTATTTCACCTAAGCTATTCCAAATTTCGAATTGTTACTCTAATATTTTAGCAAATTTTCCGGCTCTCACATCAGAACCAAATTATTCTGCCCCGCTCAAACATACGGTAGTTCATCACATTATTACCAAGGGACATCTGCCTTTAGCCAGACCAAATTGGATAACATCAAATCTAAAGTAGCAAAATCAGAATTTGAACAAATGGTCAAGTTGGGTATCTGTCGTCCGTCTTCATCCCCAGCTTCCAGTCCATTACACATGGTTCCCAAGAAAAATTCTAATGACTGGAGACCATGTGGAGATTATCGACAATTAAACGCAATTACTATCGCGGACAGATACCCACTTCCGTTAATACAGAATTTTAACATGAATCATCGAGGTTGTAAGATTTTCTCGAAAATCGATTTAATCCGAGCTTACCATCAAATTCCTATCGCAGAGGAAGACATCTTTAAAACCGCAATCACAACACCTTTCGGGCTTTTCGAATTCCCTCGTATGCCTTTCGGCCTTAGGAATGCAGCTCAAACCTTCCAACGATTTATGAACATCGTGGTAAGTGGTTTAGATTTCGTCTACGTATACCTCGATGATATTCTTGTTGCTAGTAAAAACGAGGAAGAATATATTTCACATCTCTTCACTCTTTTTACTCGGCTCGACAATTACGGAATAAACATTAATGTTTCCAAATGCGAATTCGGAGTTTCCCAACTAAAATTTTTAAGTCATTTGGTGTCATCTAAAGGAATTTTACCATCGGAAGATAGAATACAAATTATTAAAGATTTTCCACTCCCCAAAACCCTCAAACAATTACAACGCTTCATTGGAATGATTACTTACTACCATCGCTTCATCCCGAATCTATCTACCGAGTTGGCACCACTTCACACTTTCGTTTCTTCCCTTAATAATTCAAAAACGAAACAAATTCACGAATGGAGCGAAGAAAATATTGAAAAATTTGATTCCATTAGAAATAAGTTGGCACACATTACACTTTTGGCTCACCCTTCGAATAATGGTTACCTGACTATTACTGTAGATGCTTTTTCGGTGGCATAAGGGGCAACCTTAGAGCAGCATGAACATAACCTCTGGGAACCATTGGCACATTTTTCAAAGAAAATGTCTTCTACAGAATCTCGGTACTCTGCCTTTGACAGAGAACTACTCGCCATGTACTCAGCGGTCAAACATTTCAGGCATTTTATCGAGGGTAGGAAATATATTATATTCACAGACCACAAACCACTAATTACAGCCTTATGCGCTAAAACTGAGAGAAGTCCACGACAATCACGACACATGGAATACATAGCACAATTCACTACAGATATACATCACATAAGTGGAAAATTAAACGTAGTAGCAGACACTCTCTCTAGGCTAGACGACATTTCAGTCGTTACCGCAAAAGAACTCGATATCCAAGAATTTAGCGAAGCTCAAAAAAGTGACCCAGAATTACAAGCTATTATTGTTCAAACTAATTCTAAATGTGTACTCCACGAAATTAATATTCCTTTTACTGATTACAAATTATGGTGTAATATGGCCATCTCAGAACCCAGACCATTCGTTCCCCAAATTTTCAGAAAAATAATTGTCGAAAAATTCCATAATATCACCCATCAAGGTATTCGGTCAACCCGGAACTCTATTACATCAAGGTATTTTTGGCCACACATGAATACACAAATCAACCATTGGACAAAACCTTGCTTGAGTTGCCAACAAGTGAAAATAAATAAACACACCAGAATTAAACCAAATACTTTCCAAATTCCAAAAGGAAGATTTGAACACATTCACCTAGATTTGGTAGGACCCCTTCCGTCTTCAGGTGGTTGTTGTTACATCCTTACAATAATAGATCGATTCACAAGATGGCCAGAAGCTTTTCCCATTAAGGACATTACAGCGCAAACGGTTGCCGAAACTTTCTTTACAGAATACATTCCCAGATTCGGTGTTCCTCACACTATTACGACGGACCAGGGCACACAGTTCGAATCAAAATTATTCTCGGAGCTTATACGTTTTCTGGGATCTCACAAGATTCATACCACCATATACCACCCGCAAAGCAATGGTATGGTGGAAAGACTTCACCGGACTTTGAAAACTGCAATAATGGCAAGAGACGGTCGTTTGAATTGGAAAATGGAACTTCCCATAATACTCATGGGAATTCGTTCATCCTTCAAAGATGATCTAAACTGTTCTCCCGGAGAATTGGTATACGGTCAGAATTTTTGACTTCCTGGAGAATTTTTTGAGAGTTCACAAATCACGATAAATACTCCACAAATAATTTTGGAACTAAAGAAATTATTTAACAACCTAAAATCAACCGAACCTCGATCACACGATAACAGTAAAACGTTTATTCACCCCAGTTTGAAAACTTGCCCACACGTTTTCTTGAGAATTGACCGTCCTCGTCCTAGCTTAACTCCTCCTTACGAAGGACCGTTCAAAGTAATTCGCCGCACTGATGAGCACATATATTTCGAGAGGGCGGGTAAAATCGTTCCGATCCACGTAAATAGAACCAAACCAGCTCACCTCACACACTCTCCACCCATCGAAATTAATTTGAAGAAAAAGGTGAGTTTCGCAATTAATTTACTGGAAAGGGAGTATTGTGGCGAACCCCACTAAAAACACTATATTTAATTTATATAATATTAAATAATTTTATACAATCTAGTAGTAGTAGTACCTGCCTATTATAAAATATCTATTCATTATTTTTTTATCAAGTTACCTTTTAAAAATTTATTAATTTTTGAGAATTGGAAAAAAACCATTTTTCACTAGAAAACTAAAACTTGAAGAGACGATAACCAATTCAAGAACAAAAATAATTATTAAGTCTTTTTTCAAATAAAAACTCTAATAAAATTATATATTAATTAATTATTATTAATTATATATTAATAAATTCTATTAAAAATATAATTACAAAATAAATTCTATTAAAAATATAATTACAAAATAATTTCTATTAAAAATATTATTTCTAATATTGTATCATAAATAAATAAAAAACAATTAAACGACTTATGTGTGATTTTGTATTTATGTGTGATTTTGAGTATTTCAAAACCCCCACAGATCCCTAACAAAATTTGAATAATTTGAAGGTTTGTATGCTTGTAACGAAGAAACTCAAACACCACTGGACCGTTTTCAAAAATTCTTTCACCGTTATAATGCCAAATTTCCCCTCAGTAATATAGGCAATATTTATTGCTAGAAAAAATTAGGGATCCCTACTAAAACTTTGAATAATTTGAATGTTTTTATGTTTGTAACGAATAGACTCAAAAACTACTAAACCGATTTCAAAAATTCTTTCACCATTAGAATGCTTAGTTATGTCTGAGTAACATAGGCTATATTCATTGCTTCAAAAAATTAGGGATCCCTACTAAAACTTAAATAATTTGTATTTTTATATGTTTGTAACGAATAAAATCATAAACTACTAGACCGAAATCAAAAATTCTTTGATCGTTAGATCGCTATATTATCTCTGAGTAACAAGGGCAATATTTTTTGCTAGAAAAAATTATGGATCCCCACTAAAACTTTTAATAATTTGAATTTTTGTATGTTTGTAACGAATAGACTCAAAAACTACTGGACCGATTTCAAAAATTCTTTCACCATTAGAATGCTACGTTATCTCTGAGTAATATAGGCTCTATTTATTGCTTGGAAAAATTAGGGATCCCTACTAAAACTTTTATTAATTTGAATTTTTGTATGTTTGTAAAGAATAGACTCAAAAACTACTGGACCGATTTCAAAAATTCTTTCACCGTTAGAATGCTACGTTTTCCCTGAGTAACATAGGATATATTTATTGCTAGAAAAAATTAGGGATCCCTACTAAAACTTTTAATAATTTGAATTTTTGTATGTTTGTAACGAATAGACTCAAAAACTACTGGACCGATTTCAAAAATTCTTTCACCGTTAGAATGCTACGTTTTCCCTGAGTAACATAAGATATATTTATTGCTCGAAAATATTAGGGATACCTACTAAAACTTAAATTATTTGAATGTTCATATGTTGGTAACGAATAAACTCAAAAAGTACTAGACCGATTTCAAAAATTCTTTGACCTTTAGAATGCTACGTTATCTCTGAGTAATATAGGCCCTATTTATTGCCTGGAAAAATTAGGGATCCCTACTAAAACTTTTAATAATTTGAATTTTTGTATGTTTGTAACGAATACACTCAAAAACTACTGGACCGATTTCAAAAATTATTTCACCGTTAGAATGCTACGTTTTCCCTGAGTAACATAGGATATATTTATTACTAGAAAAAATTAGGGATACCTACTAAAACTTAAATAATTTGAATGTTCATATGTTGGTAACGAATAAACTCAAAAAGTACTAGACCGATTTCAAAAATTCTTTGACCTTTAGAATGCTACGTTATCTCTGAGTAATATAGGCCCTATTTATTGCTTGGAAAAATTAGGGATCCCTACTAAAACTTTTAATAATTTGAATTTTTGTATGTTTGTAACGAATAGACTCAAAAACTACTGGACCGATTTCAAAAATTATTTCACCGTTAGAATGCTACGTTTTCCCTGAGTAACATAGGATATATTTATTACTAGAAAAAATTAGGGATACCTACTAAAACTTAAATAATTTGAATGTTCATATGTTGGTAACGAATAAACTCAAAAAGTACTAGACCGATTTCAAAAATTCTTTGACCTTTAGAATATTTATTGCTAGAAAAAATTAGGGATCCCTACTAAAACTTTGAATAATTTGAATGTTTTTATGTTTGTAACGAATAGACTCAAAAACTACTAAACCGATTTTAAAAATTCTTTCACCATTAGAATGCTTAGTTATGTCTGAGTAACATAGGCTATATTCATTGCTTCAAAAAATTAGGGATCCCTACTAAAACTTAAATAATTTGTATTTTTATATGTTTGTAACGAATAAAATCATAAACTACTAGACCGAAATCAAAAATTCTTTGATCGTTAGATCGCTATATCATCTCTGAGTAACAAGGGCAATATTTATTGCTAGAAAAAATTATGGATCCCCACTAAAACTTTTAATAATTTGAATTTTTGTATGTTTGTAACGAATAGACTCAAAAACTACTGGACCGATTTCAAAAATTCTTTCACCATTAGAATGCTACGTTATCTCTGAGTAATATAGGCTCTATTTATGGCTTGGGAAAGTTAGGGATCCCTACTAAAACTTTTAATAATTTGAATTTTTGTATGTTTGTAAAGAATAGACTCAAAAACTACTGGACCGATTTCAAAAATTCTTTCACCGTTAGAATGCTACGTTTTCCCTGAGTAACATAGGATATATTTATTGCTAGAAAAAATTAGGGATCCCTACTAAAACTTTTAATAATTTGAATTTTTGTATGTTTGTAACGAACAGACTCAAAAACTACTGGACCGATTTCAAAAATTCTTTCACCGTTAGAATGCTACATTATCTCTCAGTAACGTAGGCAATATTTATTGCTTGACAAAGTTAGGGATCCCTACTAAAACTTTTAATAATTTGAATTTTGGTACCTTTGTGACGAATAGACTCAAAAACTACTGGACTGATTTCAAAAATTCTTTTACAATTAGAATACCACATTATCCCTGAGTAACATAGGCTATATTTATTGCTAGAAAAAGTGAGGGATCCCTACGAAAACTTAAATAATTTGAATTTTGGTATGTTTGTAACGAATAAACTCAAAAACTACTGGACTGATTTCAAAAATTCTATTACAATTAGAATCCCATATTATCCCTGAGTAACATAGGCTACATTTATTGCTAGAAAAAATTAGGGATCCTGTGGCGAACCCCACTAAAAACACTATATTTAATTTATACAATATTAAATAATTTTATACAATCTAGTAGTAGTAGTACCTGCCTATTATAAAATATCTATTCATTATTTTTTTATCAAGTTACCTTTTAAAAATTTATTAATTTTTGAGAATTGGAAAAAAATCATTTTTCACTAGAAAACTAAAACTTGAAAAGACGATAACCAATTCAAGAACAAAAATAATTATTAAGTCTTTTTTCAAATAAAAACTTTAATAAAATTATATATTAATTAATTATTATTAATTATATATTAATAAATTCTATTAAAAATATAATTACAAAATAAATTCAATTAAAAATATAATTACAAAATAATTTCTATTAAAAATATTATTTCTAATATTGTATCATAAATAAATAAAAAACAATTAAACGACTTATGTGTGATTTTGTATTTATGTGTGATTTTGAGTATTTCAAAACCCCCACATAATTGGTGACCCCGACGTGATAAATAAAATAAAGGAAGAAAAATAATAAAGTATATTTTTTTCTGAAGTTCGTGTGTAAAAATCTAAATTGAAAATTAATGGGACCAAGCCATTAATTCTGGTGTGAGGCTGCACAAGACATTTTTTTTCAATTTAGAAATAAACTTAAAAGCTCAAGCATTTCCAACAACAAGAGTCCAAAAAAAGATTTTTTTTATCAGAATTTCGAAAAAGAGCCCATAGAAGAGGCTAAATATTTAAAAAGATTCAAGAGGCCAAAGAAAAGGCTGCTTCAATATCAAGGCGCGAACTACTAAAACAGCAATTAGAGAACATTTCAACACCGCAAGTAAGAAAGTGACATCATGAAGAAAATAAATTTCAATTTTTAACTTTTTTATTTAAATTTAATTACAATTTTAAGTTTGTTCACATAATGTGATTACACACGTATCAGTCAATACGTACTTTCTTTCCAGACATCATAATAACACAATTTAATCAAAATTTTCCCCTTTGCAATTTTTTAACAAAAGTGTTCAAAGTACAGTGAATTATGGCGACGGAAGGACATGCTGGCAGGCACGCCCATCAAAGTACCACCTTTTTGGTCAAACCGACCAGAAATGTGGTTCTCTCAACTTCAGATGCAGTTTTCTCTTAATAATATCATTCAGGACAACACAAAATATTTTTACGCGGCAGGAGCATTAACGGAAGACATATATAATTCCGTTTATGACATTATAAAAAATCCTCCTGCCACCGGTAAATACGCCAACTTAAAGGAAACTCTTATCTCTAGATTTTCTTTAAGTAGCGAAAAGAAATTAGAGGAACTACTCTCAGGGGTCGAATTAGGAGACCGTAAACCTTCCGACCTTTTACGGGAAATGATTCTAAAGGCTGGTGATTCCGTCAGCCAAGACTTAGTCGTTTCGCTTTGGAAACGCCGTCTCCCGAAAATAGTTTCGGTAGCCTTGTCTTCTAGCCTAGACAATGACTCCGCTGAACTTGCCAAAATTGCCGACAAAGTTTGGGAAGTTGCTAATTTCCATGAAACTAGATATACTCACCGAAATGAAGCAACCACTCTTTCTGACAACCAATATAACAATTTACTTGCTGCTATTACCAAACTAACTCAGACCATCGCCGAGTCGCAAGTTATACAAAACGCTAGGTTTGATAACATACAACATCAAATTAATGCTTCACAACATAACTTCCAACCTCCCAGATACCGAAGTAAATCGCCATCCAGACAAGGTACCTCGGACAAACCAATTTGTTACTATCATCATAGATTCGGTACTAACGCCCGAACATGTGCAGGAACATGGTGTTCTTTCTGGGATGATAGATTCGAACGGAAATTAAATCAGGCAAACATCACAAAATCATCGTAAATGCGACTAATGATGATTTCTATTTAGCTCGTCGCCTTTTTATACAAGATTTAAACTCCAAATTGTGCTTCTTAATTGACACAGGCGCAGACATTTCCATTCTACCACGTCGATTTTTCAAGAATGGTAAAAAAGACTCCACTATTCTTCTTTCTGCTGTAAATGGATCAAACATTAATACTTACGGCAAAAAGTTTTTAAACATTAATTTAGGCTTAAGGCGTGAATTCCCTTTCGTTTTTACTATCGCAGACCTGGATAAACCCATTTTAGGAGCCGATTTTTTAACGAAATTCGGTTTATCTATAGATCTTAAAAACAAACGCTTATTTGATACCGCTACCTCCTTATCCATTAACGCGTATACCGGTAAAGATAATTCTATTTCACCTAAGCTATTCCAAATTTCGAATTGTTACTCTAATATTTTAGCAAATTTTCCGGCTCTCACATCAGAACCAAATTATTCTGCCCCGCTCAAACATACGGTAGTTCATCACATTATTACCAAGGGACATCTGCCTTTAGCCAGACCAAATTGGATAACATCAAATCTAAAGTAGCAAAATCAGAATTTGAACAAATGGTCAAGTTGGGTATCTGTCGTCCGTCTTCATCCCCAGCTTCCAGTCCATTACACATGGTTCCCAAGAAAAATTCTAATGACTGGAGACCATGTGGAGATTATCGACAATTAAACGCAATTACTATCCCGGACAGATACCCACTTCCGTTAATACAGAATTTTAACATGAATCATCGAGGTTGTAAGATTTTCTCGAAAATCGATTTAATCCGAGCTTACCATCAAATTCCTATCGCAGAGGAAGACATCTTTAAAACCGCAATCACAACACCTTTCGGGCTTTTCGAATTCCCTCGTATGCCTTTCGGCCTTAGGAATGCAGCTCAAACCTTCCAACGATTTATGAACATCGTGGTAAGTGGTTTAGATTTCGTCTACGTATACCTCGATGATATTCTTGTTGCTAGTAAAAACGAGGAAGAATATATTTCACATCTCTTCACTCTTTTTACTCGGCTCGACAATTACGGAATAAACATTAATGTTTCCAAATGCGAATTCGGAGTTTCCCAACTAAAATTTTTAAGTCATTTGGTGTCATCTAAAGGAATTTTACCATCGGAAGATAGAATACAAATTATTAAAGATTTTCCACTCCCCAAAACCCTCAAACAATTACAACGCTTCATTGGAATGATTACTTACTACCATCGCTTCATCCCGAATCTATCTACCGAGTTGGCACCACTTCACACTTTCGTTTCTTCCCTTAATAATTCAAAAACGAAACAAATTCACGAATGGAGCGAAGAAAATATTGAAAAATTTGATTCCATTAGAAATAAGTTGGCACACATTACACTTTTGGCTCACCCTTCGAATAATGGTTACCTGACTATTACTGTAGATGCTTCTTCGGTGGCATAAGGGGCAACCTTAGAGCAGCATGAACATAACCTCTGGGAACCATTGGCACATTTTTCAAAGAAAATGTCTTCTACAGAATCTCAGTACTCTGCCTTTGACAGAGAACTACTCGCCATGTACTCAGCGGTCAAACATTTCAGGCATTTTATCGAGGGTAGGAAATATATTATATTCACAGACCACAAACCACTAATTACAGCCTTATGCGCTAAAACTGAGAGAAGTCCACGACAATCACGACACATGGAATACATAGCACAATTCACTACAGATATACATCACATAAGTGGAAAATTAAACGTAGTAGCAGACACTCTCTCTAGGCTAGACGACATTTCAGTCGTTACCGCAAAAGAACTCGATATCCAAGAATTTAGCGAAGCTCAAAAAAGTGACCCAGAATTACAAGCTATTATTGTTCAAACTAATTCTAAATGTGTACTCCACGAAATTAATATTCCTTTTACTGATTACAAATTATGGTGTAATATGGCCATCTCAGAACCCAGACCATTCGTTCCCCAAATTTTCAGAAAAATAATTGTCGAAAAATTCCATAATATCACCCATCAAGGTATTCGGTCAACCCGGAACTCTATTACATCAAGGTATTTTTGGCCACACATGAATACACAAATCAACCATTGGACAAAACCTTGCTTGAGTTGCCAACAAGTGAAAATAAATAAACACACCAGAATTAAACCAAATACTTTCCAAATTCCAAAAGGAAGATTTGAACACATTCACCTAGATTTGGTAGGACCCCTTCCGTCTTCAGGTGGTTGTTGTTACATCCTTACAATAATAGATCGATTCACAAGATGGCCAGAAGCTTTTCCCATTAAGGACATTACAGCGCAAACGGTTGCCGAAACTTTCTTTACAGAATACATTCCCAGATTCGGTGTTCCTCACACTATTACGACGGACCAGGGCACACAGTTCGAATCAAAATTATTCTCGGAGCTTATACGTTTTCTGGGATCTCACAAGATTCATACCACCATATACCACCCGCAAAGCAATGGTATGGTGGAAAGACTTCACCGGACTTTGAAAACTGCAATAATGGCAAGAGACGGTCGTTTGAATTGGAAAATGGAACTTCCCATAATACTCATGGGAATTCGTTCATCCTTCAAAGATGATCTAAACTGTTCTCCCGGAGAATTGGTATACGGTCAGAATTTTTGACTTCCTGGAGAATTTTTTGAGAGTTCACAAATCACGATAAATACTCCACAAATAATTTTGGAACTAAAGAAATTATTTAACAACCTAAAATCAACCGAACCTCGATCACACGATAACAGTAAAACGTTTATTCACCCCAGTTTGAAAACTTGCCCACACGTTTTCTTGAGAATTGACCGTCCTCGTCCTAGCTTAACTCCTCCTTACGAAGGACCGTTCAAAGTAATTCGCCGCACTGATGAGCACATATATTTCGAGAGGGCGGGTAAAATCGTTCCGATCCACGTAAATAGAACCAAACCAGCTCACCTCACACACTCTCCACCCATCGAAATTAATTTGAAGAAAAAGGTGAGTTTCGCAATTAATTTACTGGAAAGGGAGTATTGTGGCGAACCCCACTAAAAACACTATATTTAATTTATATAATATTAAATAATTTTATACAATCTAGTAGTAGTAGTACCTGCCTATTATAAAATATCTATTCATTATTTTTTTATCAAGTTACCTTTTAAAAATTTATTAATTTTTGAGAATTGGAAAAAAACCATTTTTCACTAGAAAACTAAAACTTGAAGAGACGATAACCAATTCAAGAACAAAAATAATTATTAAGTCTTTTTTCAAATAAAAACTCTAATAAAATTATATATTAATTAATTATTATTAATTATATATTAATAAATTCTATTAAAAATATAATTACAAAATAAATTCTATTAAAAATATAATTACAAAATAATTTCTATTAAAAATATTATTTCTAATATTGTATCATAAATAAATAAAAAACAATTAAACGACTTATGTGTGATTTTGTATTTATGTGTGATTTTGAGTATTTCAAAACCCCCACAGATCCCTAACAAAATTTGAATAATTTGAAGGTTTGTATGCTTGTAACGAAGAAACTCAAACACCACTGGACCGTTTTCAAAAATTCTTTCACCGTTATAATGCCAAATTTCCCCTCAGTAATATAGGCAATATTTATTGCTAGAAAAAATTAGGGATCCCTACTAAAACTTTGAATAATTTGAATGTTTTTATGTTTGTAACGAATAGACTCAAAAACTACTAAACCGATTTCAAAAATTCTTTCACCATTAGAATGCTTAGTTATGTCTGAGTAACATAGGCTATATTCATTGCTTCAAAAAATTAGGGATCCCTACTAAAACTTAAATAATTTGTATTTTTATATGTTTGTAACGAATAAAATCATAAACTACTAGACCGAAATCAAAAATTCTTTGATCGTTAGATCGCTATATCATCTCTGCGTAACAAGGGCAATATTTTTTGCTAGAAAAAATTATGGATCCCCACTAAAACTTTTAATAATTTGAATTTTTGTATGTTTGTAACGAATAGACTCAAAAACTACTGGACCGATTTCAAAAATTCTTTCACCATTAGAATGCTACGTTATCTCTGAGTAATATAGGCTCTATTTATTGCTTTGAAAAATTAGGGATCCCTACTAAAACTTTTATTAATTTGAATTTTTGTATGTTTGTAAAGAATAGACTCAAAAACTACTGGACCGATTTCAAAAATTCTTTCACCGTTAGAATGCTACGTTTTCCCTGAGTAACATAGGATATATTTATTGCTAGAAAAAATTAGGGATCCCTACTAAAACTTTTAATAATTTGAATTTTTGTATGTTTGTAACGAATAGACTCAAAAACTACTGGACCGATTTCAAAAATTCTTTCACCGTTAGAATGCTACGTTTTCCCTGAGTAACATAAGATATATTTATTGCTCGAAAATATTAGGGATACCTACTAAAACTTAAATAATTTGAATGTTCATATGTTGGTAACGAATAAACTCAAAAAGTACTAGACCGATTTCAAAAATTCTTTGACCTTTAGAATGCTACGTTATCTCTGAGTAATATAGGCCCTATTTATTGCCTGGAAAAATTAGGGATCCCTACTAAAACTTTTAATAATTTGAATTTTTGTATGTTTGTAACGAATAGACTCAAAAACTACTGGACCGATTTCAAAAATTATTTCACCGTTAGAATGCTACGTTTTCCCTGAGTAACACAGGATATATTTATTACTAGAAAAAATTAGGGATACCTACTAAAACTTAAATAATTTGAATGTTCATATGTTGGTAACGAATAAACTCAAAAAGTACTAGACCGATTTCAAAAATTCTTTGACCTTTAGAATGCTACGTTATCTCTGAGTAATATAGGCCCTATTTATTGCTTGGAAAAATTAGGGATCCCTACTAAAACTTTCAATAATTTGAATTTTTGTATGTTTGTAACGAATAGACTCAAAAACTACTGGACCGATTTCAAAAATTATTTCACCGTTAGAATGCTACGTTTTCCCTGAGTAACATAGGATATATTTATTACTAGAAAAAATTAGGGATACCTACTAAAACTTAAATAATTTGAATGTTCATATGTTGGTAACGAATAAACTCAAAAAGTACTAGACCGATTTCAAAAATTCTTTGACCTTTAGAATGCTACATTATCCCTGAGTAACATAGGCGATATTTATTGCTAGAAAAAATTAGCGATCCCTACGAAAACTTATATAATTTGTATTTTTGCATGACTGTATGACGAATAGACTCAAAAACTACTGGACCGATTTCAAAAATTCCTTCACCGTTAGAATGCCAAATTACCCTTCAGTAATATAGGCAATATCTATTGCTAGAAAGAATTAGGGATCCCTACTTAAACTTTTAAAAATTTGAATTTTTTTATGTTTGTAACGAATAGACTCAAAAACCACTATACCGATTTCAAACATTCTTTCACCATTAGAATTTTAAGTTATGTCTGAGTAACATAAGCTATATTTATTGCTTGAAAAAATTAGGGATCCTAACGAAAACTTAAATAATTTGTATTTTTCTATGTCTGTAACGAATACACTCAAAAACTGCTGTACCGATTTCAAAAATTCTTTCACCGTTATAATGCCAAATTACCCTTCAGTAATATAGGCAATATCTATTGCTAGAAAGAATTAGGGATCCCTACTTAAACTTTTAAAAATTTGAATTTTTTTATGTTTGTAACGAATAGACTCAAAAACTACTATACCGATTTCAAACATTCTTTCACCATTAGAATTTTAAGTTATGTCTGAGTAACATAGGCTATATTTATTGCTTGAAAAAATTAGGGATCCCTACGAAAACTTAAATAATTTGTATTTTTCTATGTCTGTAACGAATACACCCAAAAACTACTGGAATGATTTCAAAAATTCTTTTGCAATTAGAATGCCACATTATCCCCGAGTAAAATAGGCTATATTTATTGCTAGAAAAATTTAGGGATCCCTACTAAAACTTAAATAATTTGAATTTTTGTTTGTTTGTAAGGAATAAACTCAAAAACTACTGGACCGATTTCAAAAATTCTTTCACCGTTAGAATGCTACATTATCCCTCAGTAACGTAGGCAATATTTATTGCTTGACAAAGTTAGGGATCCCTACTAAAACTTTTAATAATTTGAATTTTGGTATCTTTGTAACGAATAGACTCAAAAACTACTGGACTGATTTCAAAAATTCTTTTACAATTAGAATACCACATTATCCCTGAGTAACATAGGCTCTATTTATTGCTAGAAAAGGTGAGGGATCCCTACGAAAACTTAAATAATTTGTATTTTTCTATGTCTGTAACGAATACACTCAAAAACTACTGGACTGATTTCAAAAATTCTTTTAAAATTAGAATGCCACATTATCCCTGAGTAAAATAAGCTATATTTATTGCTAGAAAAATTTAGGGATCCCTACTAAAACTTAAATAATTTGAATTTTTGTTTGTTTGTAAGGAATAAACTCAAAAACTACTGAACCGATTTCAAAAATTCTTTCACCGTTAGAATGCTACATTATCCCTCAGTAACGTAGGCAATATTTATTGCTTGACAAAGTTAGGGATCCCTACTAAAACTTTTAATAATTTGAATTTTGGTATCTTTGTAACGAATAGACTCAAAAACTACTGGACTGATTTCAAAAATTCTATTACAATTAGAATCCCACATTATCCCTGAGTAACATAGGCTATATTTATTGCTAGAAAAAGTGAGGGATCCCTACTAAAACTTAAATAATTTGAATTTTGGTATGTTTGTAACGAATAAACTCAAAAACTACTGGACTGATTTCAAAAATTCTATTACAATTAGAATCCCACATTATCCCTGAGTAACATAGGCTACATTTATTGCTAGAAAAAATTAGGGATCCCTACTAAAACTTAAATAATTTGTATTTTTATATGTTTGTAACGAATAAACTCATAAACTACTAGACCGAAATCAAAAATTCTTTGATCGTTAGATCGCTATATCATCTCTGAGTAACAAGGGCAATATTTATTGCTAGAAAAAATTATGGATCCCTATTAAAACTTTTAATAATTTGAATTTTTGTATGTTTGTAACGAATAGACTCAAAAACTACTGGACCGATTTCAAAAATTCTTTCACCATTAGAATGCTACGTTATCTCTGAGTTATATAGGCTCTATTTATTGCTTGGAAAAATTAGGGATCCCTACTAAAACTTTTAGTAATTTGAATTTTTGTATGTTTGTAAAGAATAGACTCAAAACTACTGGACCGATTTCAAAAATTCTTTCACCGTTAGAATGCTACGTTTTCCCTGAGTAACATAGGATATATTTATTGCTAGAAAAAATTAGGGATCCCTAATAAAACTTTAAATAATTTGAATGTTTTTATGTTTGTAACGAATAGACTCAAAAACTACTAGACCGATTTCAAAAATTCTTTCACCATTAGAATGCTAAGTTATGTCTGAGTAACATAGGCTATCTTCATTGCTTCAAAAAATTAGGGATCCCTACTAAAACTTAAATAATTTGGATTTTTATATGTTTGTAACGAATAAACTGATAAACTACTAGACCGACATCGAAAATTCTTTGATCGTTAGATCGCTATATCATCTCTGAGTAACAAGGGCTATATTTATTGCTAGAAAAAATTATGGATCCCTACTAAAACTTTTAATAATTTGAATTTTTGTATGTTTGTAACGAATAGACTCAAAAACTACTGGACCGATTTCAAAAATTCTTTCACCATTAGAATGCTACGTTATCTCTGAGTAATATAGGCTCTATTTATTGCTTGGAAAAATTAGGGATCCCTACTAAAACTTTTAATAATTTGAATTTTTGTATGTTTGTAAAGAATAGACTCAAAAACTACTGGACCCATTTCAAAAATTCTTTCACCGTTAGCATGCTACGTTTTCCGTGAGTAACATAGGATATATTTATTGCTAGAAAAAATTATGGATCCCTACTAAAACTTTTAATAATTTAAATTTTTGTATGTTTGTAACGAATAGACTAAAAAACTACTGGACCGATTTCAAAAATTCTTTCACCGTTAGAATGCTACGTTTTCCCTGAGTAACATAAGATATATTTATTGCTCGAAAATATTAGGGATCCCTACTAAAACTTAAATAATTTGAATGTTCATATGTTGGTAACGAATAAACTCAAAAAGTACTAGACCGATTTCAAAAGTTCTTTGACCTTTAGAATGCTACATTATCCCTGAGCAACATAGGCGATATTTATTGCTAGAAAAAATTAGGGATCTCTACAAAAACTTAAATAATTTGAATTTTTTTATGTTTGTAAGGAAGAAACTCAAAAACTGCTGTACCGATTTCAAAAATTTTTTCACCGTTATAATGCCAAATTACCCTTCAGTAATATAGGCAATATCTATTGCTAGAAAGAATTAGGGATCCCTACTAAAACTTTTAAAAATTTGAATTTTTTATGTTTGTAACGAATAGACTCAAAAACTACTATACCGATTTCAAAAATTCTTTCACCATTAGAATTTTAAGTTATGTCTGAGTAACATAAGCTATATTTATTGCTTGAAAAAATTAGGGATCCCTACGAAAACTTAAATAATTTGTATTTTTCTATGTCTGTAACGAATACACTCAAAAACTACTGGACTGATTTCAAAAATTCTTTTACAATTAGAATGCCACATTATCCCTGAGTAAAATAGGCTATATTTATTGCTAGAAAAATTTAGGGATCCCTACTAAAACTTAAATAATTTGAATTTTTGTTTGTTTGTAAGGAATAAACTCAAAAACTACTGGACCGATTTCAAAAATTCTTTCACCGTTAGAATGCTACATTATAACGTAGGTAATATTTATTGCTTGACAAAGTTAGGGATCCCTACTAAAACTTTTAATAATTTGAATTTTGGTACCTTTGTAACGAATAGACTCAAAAACTACTGGACTTATTTCAAAAATTCTTTTACAATTAGAATACCACATTATCCCTGAGTAACATAGGCTATATTTATTGCTAGAAAAAGTGAGGGATCCCTACGAAAACTTAAATAATTTGAATTTTGGTATGTTGGTAACGAATAAACTCAAAAACTACTGGACTGATTTCAAAAATTCTATTACAATTAGAAACCCACATTATCCCTGAGTAACATAGGCTACATTTATTGCTAGAAAAAATTAGGGATCCCTACCAAAATTTAAATAATTTGTATGTTTGTATGCTTGTAACGAAGAAACTCAAACACCAGTGGACCGATTTCAAAAATTCTTTCACCGTTATAATGCCAAATTTCCCCTCAGTAATATAGGCTATATTTATTGCTAGAAAAAATTAGGGATCCCTACTAAAACTTTTAATAATTTGAATGTTTTTATATTTGTAACGAATAGACTCAAAAACTACTAAACCGATTTCAAAAATTCTTTCACCATTAGAATGCTTAGTTATGTCTGAGTGACACAGGCTATATTCATTGCTTCAAAAAATTAGGGATCCCTACTTAAACTTAAATAATTTGGATTTTTATATGTTTGTAACGAATAAACTGATAAACTACTAGACCGACATCGAAAATTCTTTGATCGTTAGATCGCTATATCATCTCTGAGTAACAAGGGCTATATTTATTGCTAGAAAAAATTATGGATCCCTACTAAAACTTTTAATAATTTGAATTTTTGTATGTTTGTAACGAATAGACTCAAAAACTACTGGACCGATTTCAAAAATTCTTTCACCGTTAGAATGCTACATTATCCCTCAGTAACGTAGGCAATATTTATTGCTTGACAAAGTTAGGGATCCCTACTAAAACTTTTAATAATTTGAATTTTGGTATCTTTGTAACGAATAGACTCAAAAACTACTGGACTGATTTCAAAAATTCTTTTACAATTAGAATACCACATTATCCCTAAGTAACATAGGCTCTATTTATTGCTAGAAAAGGTGAGGGATCCCTACGAAAACTTAAATAATTTGTATTTTTCTATGTCTGTAACGAATACACTCAAAAACTACTGGACTGATTTCAAAAATTCTTTTAAAATTAGAATGCCACATTATCCCTGAGTAAAATAAGCTATATTTATTGCTAGAAAAATTTAGGGATCCCTACTAAAACTTAAATAATTTGAATTTTTGTTTGTTTGTAAGGAATAAACTCAAAAACTACTGAACCGATTTCAAAAATTCTTTCACCGTTAGAATGCTACATTATCCCTCAGTAACGTAGGCAATATTTATTGCTTGACAAAGTTAGGGATCCCTACTAAAACTTTTAATAATTTGAATTTTGGTATCTTTGTAACGAATAGACTCAAAAACTACTGGACTGATTTCAAAAATTCTATTACAATTAGAATCCCACATTATCCCTGAGTAACATAGGCTATATTTATTGCTAGAAAAAGTGAGGGATCCCTACTAAAACTTAAATAATTTGAATTTTGGTATGTTTGTAACGAATAAACTCAAAAACTACTGGACTGATTTCAAAAATTCTATTACAATTAGAATCCCACATTATCCCTGAGTAACATAGGCTACATTTATTGCTAGAAAAAATTAGGGATCCCTACTAAAACTTAAATAATTTGTATTTTTATATGTTTGTAACGAATAAACTCATAAACTACTAGACCGAAATCAAAAATTCTTTGATCGTTAGATCGCTATATCATCTCTGAGTAACAAGGGCAATATTTATTGCTAGAAAAAATTATGGATCCCCATTAAAACTTTTAATAATTTGAATTTTTGTATGTTTGTAACGAATAGACTCAAAAACTACTGGACCGATTTCAAAAATTCTTTCACCATTAGAATGCTACGTTATCTCTGAGTTATATAGGCTCTATTTATTGCTTGGAAAAATTAGGGATCCCTACTAAAACTTTTAGTAATTTGAATTTTTGTATGTTTGTAAAGAATAGACTCAAAACTACTGGACCGATTTCAAAAATTCTTTCACCGTTAGAATGCTACGTTTTCCCTGAGTAACATAGGATATATTTATTGCTAGAAAAAATTAGGGATCCCTAATAAAACTTTAAATAATTTGAATGTTTTTATGTTTGTAACGAATAGACTCAAAAACTACTAGACCGATTTCAAAAATTCTTTCACCATTAGAATGCTAAGTTATGTCTGAGTAACATAGGCTATCTTCATTGCTTCAAAAAATTAGGGATCCCTACTAAAACTTAAATAATTTGGATTTTTATATGTTTGTAACGAATAAACTGATAAACTACTAGACCGACATCGAAAATTCTTTGATCGTTAGATCGCTATATCATCTCTGAGTAACAAGGGCTATATTTATTGCTAGAAAAAATTATGGATCCCTACTAAAACTTTTAATAATTTGAATTTTTGTATGTTTGTAACGAATAGACTCAAAAACTACTGGACCGATTTCAAAAATTCTTTCACCATTAGAATGCTACGTTATCTCTGAGTAATATAGGCTCTATTTATTGCTTGGAAAAATTAGGGATCCCTACTAAAACTTTTAATAATTTGAATTTTTGTATGTTTGTAAAGAATAGACTCAAAAACTACTGGACCCATTTCAAAAATTCTTTCACCGTTAGCATGCTACGTTTTCCGTGAGTAACATAGGATATATTTATTGCTAGAAAAAATTATGGATCCCTACTAAAACTTTTAATAATTTAAATTTTTGTATGTTTGTAACGAATAGACTCAAAAACTACTGGACCGATTTCAAAAATTCTTTCACCGTTAGAATGCTACGTTTTCCCTGAGTAACATAAGATATATTTATTGCTCGAAAATATTAGGGATCCCTACTAAAACTTAAATAATTTGAATGTTCATATGTTGGTAACGAATAAACTCAAAAAGTACTAGACCGATTTCAAAAGTTCTTTGACCTTTAGAATGCTACATTATCCCTGAGTAACATAGGCGATATTTATTGCTAGAAAAAATTAGGGATCTCTACAAAAACTTAAATAATTTGAATTTTTTTATGTTTGTAAGGAAGAAACTCAAAAACTGCTGTACCGATTTCAAAAATTTTTTCACCGTTATAATGCCAAATTACCCTTCAGTAATATAGGCAATATCTATTGCTAGAAAGAATTAGGGATCCCTACTAAAACTTTTAAAAATTTGAATTTTTTATGTTTGTAACGAATAGACTCAAAAACTACTATACCGATTTCAAAAATTCTTTCACCATTAGAATTTTAAGTTATGTCTGAGTAACATAAGCTATATTTATTGCTTGAAAAAATTAGGGATCCCTACGAAAACTTAAATAATTTGTATTTTTCTATGTCTGTAACGAATACACTCAAAAACTACTGGACTGATTTCAAAAATTCTTTTACAATTAGAATGCCACATTATCCCTGAGTAAAATAGGCTATATTTATTGCTAGAAAAATTTAGGGATCCCTACTAAAACTTAAATAATTTGAATTTTTGTTTGTTTGTAAGGAATAAACTCAAAAACTACTGGACCGATTTCAAAAATTCTTTCACCGTTAGAATGCTACATTATAACGTAGGTAATATTTATTGCTTGACAAAGTTAGGGATCCCTACTAAAACTTTTAATAATTTGAATTTTGGTACCTTTGTAACGAATAGACTCAAAAACTACTGGACTTATTTCAAAAATTCTTTTACAATTAGAATACCACATTATCCCTGAGTAACATAGGCTATATTTATTGCTAGAAAAAGTGAGGGATCCCTACGAAAACTTAAATAATTTGAATTTTGGTATGTTGGTAACGAATAAACTCAAAAACTACTGGACTGATTTCAAAAATTCTATTACAATTAGAATCCCACATTATCCCTGAGTAACATAGGCTACATTTATTGCTAGAAAAAATTAGGGATCCCTACCAAAATTTAAATAATTTGTATGTTTGTATGCTTGTAACGAAGAAACTCAAACACCAGTGGACCGATTTCAAAAATTCTTTCACCGTTATAATGCCAAATTTCCCCTCAGTAATATAGGCTATATTTATTGCTAGAAAAAATTAGGGATCCCTACTAAAACTTTTAATAATTTGAATGTTTTTATATTTGTAACGAATAGACTCAGAAACTACTAAACCGATTTCAAAAATTCTTTCACCATTAGAATGCTACATTATAACGTAGGTAATATTTATTGCTTGACAAAGTTAGGGATCCCTACTAAAACTTTTAATAATTTGAATTTTGGTACCTTTGTAACGAATAGACTCAAAAACTACTGGACTTATTTCAAAAATTCTTTTACAATTAGAATACCACATTATCCCTGAGTAACATAGGCTATATTTATTGCTAGAAAAAGTGAGGGATCCCTACGAAAACTTAAATAATTTGAATTTTGGTATGTTTGTAACGAATAAACTCATAAACTACTGGACTGATTTCAAAAATTCTTTTACAATTAGAATGCCACATTATCCCTGAGTAAAATAGGCTATATTTATTGCTAGAAAAATTTAGGGATCCCTACTAAAACTTAAATAATTTGAATTTTTGTTTGTTTGTAAGGAATAAACTCAAAAACTACTGGCCCGATTTCAAAAATTCTTTCACCGTTAGAATGCTACATTATACCTCAGTAACATAGGCTATATTTATTGCTAGAAAAAGTGAGGGATCCCTACTAAAACTTAAATAATTTGAATTTTGGTATGTTTGTAACGAATAAACTCAAAAACTACTGGACTGATTTCAAAAATTCTATTACAATTAGAATCCCACATTATCCCTGAGTAACATAGGCGATATTTATTGCTATAAAAAATTAGGGATCCCTACGAAAACTCAAATAATTTGTATTTTTCTATGTCTGTAACGAATAAACGCAAAAATTACTGGAGCAATTTCAAAAATTCTTTTACACTTAGAAAGCTACATTATCCCTGAGTAATATAGGCTATATTTATTGCTTGGAAAAATTCAGGATCCCTACTAAAACTTTATATAATTTGAATGTTTTTATGTTTGTAACGAATAGACTCAAAAACTACTAGACCGATTTCAAAAATTCTTTCACCATTAGAATGCTAAGTTATGTCTGAGTAACATAGGCTATCTTCATTGCTTCAAAAAATTAGGGATCCCTACTAAAACTTAAATAATTTGTATTTTTATATGTTTGTAACGAATAAACTCATAAACTACTAGACCGACATCAAAAATTCTTTGATCGTTAGATCGCTATATCATCTCTGAGTAACAGGGGCTATATTTATTGCTAGAAAAAATTATGGATCCCTACTAAAACTTTTAATAATTTGAATTTTTGTATGTTTGTAACGAATAGACTCAAAAACTACTAGACCGATTTCAAAAATTCTTTCACCATTAGAATGCTACGTTATCTCTGAGTAATATAGGCTCTATTTATTGCTTGGAAAAATTAGGGATCCCTACTAAAACTTTTAATAATTTGAATTTTTGTATGTTTGTAACGAATAGACTCAAAAACTACTGGACCGATTTCAAAAATTATTTCACCGTTAGAATGCTACGTTTTCCCTGAGTAACATAGGATATATTTATTGCTAGAAAAAATTAGGGATCCCTACTAAAACTTAAATAATTTGAATGTTCATATGTTGGTAACGAAAAAACTCAAAAAGTACTAGACCGATTTCAAAAATTCTTTGACCTTTAGAATGCTACATTATCCCTGAGTAACATAGGCGATATTTATTGCTAGAAAAAATTAGCGATCCCTACGAAAACTTATATAATTTGTATTTTTGTATGACTGTAACGAATAGACTCAAAAACTACTGGACCGATTTCAAAAATTCTTTCACCGTTAGAATGCTACGTTTTCCCTGAGTAACATAGGATATATTTATTGCTAGAAAAAATTAGGGATCCCTACTAAAACTTAAATAATTTGAATGTTCATATGTTGGTAACGAATAAACTCAAAAAGTACTAAACCGATTTCAAAAACTCTTTGACCTTTAGAATGCTACATTATCCCAGAGTAACATAGGCGATATTTATTGCTAGAAAAAATTAGGGATCTCTACAAAGACTTAAATAATTTGAATTTTTTTATGTTTGTAAGGAATAAACTCAAAAACTGCTGTACCGATTTCAAAAATTCTTTCACCGTTATAATGCCAAATTACCCTTCAGTAATATAGGCAATATCTATTGCTAGAAAGAATTAGGTATCCCTACTAAAACTTTTAAAAATTTGAATTTTTTATGTTTGTAACGAATAGACTCAAAAACTACTATACCGATTTCAAAAATTCTTTCACCATTAGAATTTTAAGTTATGTCTGAGTAACATAAGCTATATTTATTGCTTGAAAAAATTAGGGATCCCTACGAAAACTTAAATAATTTGTATTTTTCTATGTCTGTAAAGAATACACTCAAAAACTACTGGACTGATTTCAAAAATTCTTTTACAATTAGAATGCCACATTATCCCTGAATAAAATAGGCTATATTTATTGCTAGAAAAATTTAGGGATCCCTACTAAAACTTAAATAATTTGAATTTTTGTTTGTTTGTAAGGAATAAACTCAAAAACTACTGGACCGATTTCAAAAATTCTTTCACCGTTAGAATGCTACATTATCCCTCAGTAACGTAGGCAATATTTATTGCTTGACAAAGTTAGGGATCCCTACTAAAACTTTTAATAATTTGAATTTTGGTACTTTTGTAACGAATAGACTCAAAAACTACTGGACTGATTTCAAAAATTCTTTTACAATTAGAATGCTTAGTTATGTCTGAGTGACATAGGCTATATTCATTGCTTCAAAAAATTAGGGATCCCTACTTAAACTTAAATAATTTGTATTTTTATATGTTTGTAATGAATAAACTCATAAACTACTGGACTGATTTCAAAAATTCTTTTACAATTAGAATGCCACATTATCCCTGAGTAAAATAGGCTATATTTATTGCTAGAAAAATTTAGGGATCCCTACTAAAACTTAAATAATTTGAATTTTTGTTTGTTTGTAAGGAATAAACTCAAAAACTACTGGCCCGATTTCAAAAATTCTTTCACCGTTAGAATGCTACATTATACCTCAGTAACATAGGCTATATTTATTGCTAGAAAAAGTGAGGGATCCCTACTAAAACTTAAATAATTTGAATTTTGGTATGTTTGTAACGAATAAACTCAAAAACTACTGGACTGATTTCAAAAATTCTATTACAATTAGAATCCCACATTATCCCTGAGTAACATAGGCGATATTTATTGCTATAAAAAATTAGGGATCCCTACGAAAACTCAAATAATTTGTATTTTTCTATGTCTGTAACGAATAAACGCAAAAATTACTGGAGCAATTTCAAAAATTCTTTTACACTTAGAAAGCTACATTATCCCTGAGTAATATAGGCTATATTTATTGCTTGGAAAAATTCAGGATCCCTACTAAAACTTTAAATAATTTGAATGTTTTTATGTTTGTAACGAATAGACTCAAAAACTACTAGACCGATTTCAAAAATTCTTTCACCATTAGAATGCTAAGTTATGTCTGAGTAACATAGGCTATCTTCATTGCTTCAAAAAATTAGGGATCCCTACTAAAACTTAAATAATTTGTATTTTTATATGTTTGTAACGAATAAACTCATAAACTACTAGACCGACATCAAAAATTCTTTGATCGTTAGATCGCTATATCATCTCTGAGTAACAAGGGCTATATTTATTGCTAGAAAAAATTATGGATCCCTACTAAAACTTTTAATAATTTGAATTTTTGTATGTTTGTAACGAATAGACTCAAAAACTACTAGACCGATTTCAAAAATTCTTTCACCATTAGAATGCTACGTTATCTCTGAGTAATATAGGCTCTATTTATTGCTTGGAAAAATTAGGGATCCCTACTAAAACTTTTAATAATTTGAATTTTTGTATGTTTGTAACGAATAGACTCAAAAACTACTGGACCGATTTCAAAAATTATTTCACCGTTAGAATGCTACGTTTTCCCTGAGTAACATAGGATATATTTATTGCTAGAAAAAATTAGGGATCCCTACTAAAACTTAAATAATTTGAATGTTCATATGTTGGTAACGAATAAACTCAAAAAGTACTAGACCGATTTCAAAAATTCTTTGACCTTTAGAATGCTACATTATCCCTGAGTAACATAGGCGATATTTATTGCTAGAAAAAATTAGCGATCCCTACGAAAACTTATATAATTTGTATTTTTGTATGACTGTAACGAATAGACTCAAAAACTACTGGACCGATTTCAAAAATTCTTTCACCGTTAGAATGCTACATTTTCCCTGAGTAACATAGGATATATTTATTGCTAGAAAAAATTAGGGATCCCTACTAAAACTTAAATAATTTGAATGTTCATATGTTGGTAACGAATAAACTCAAAAAGTACTAAACCGATTTCAAAAACTCTTTGACCTTTAGAATGCTACATTATCCCAGAGTAACATAGGCGATATTTATTGCTAGAAAAAATTAGGGATCTCTACAAAGACTTAAATAATTTGAATTTTTTTATGTTTGTAAGGAATAAACTCAAAAACTGCTGTACCGATTTCAAAAATTCTTTCACCGTTATAATGCCAAATTACCCTTCAGTAATATAGGCAATATCTATTGCTAGAAAGAATTAGGTATCCCTACTAAAACTTTTAAAAATTTGAATTTTTTATGTTTGTAACGAATAGACTCAAAAACTACTATACCGATTTCAAAAATTCTTTCACCATTAGAATTTTAAGTTATGTCTGAGTAACATAAGCTATATTTATTGCTTGAAAAAATTAGGGATCCCTACGAAAACTTAAATAATTTGTATTTTTCTATGTCTGTAAAGAATACACTCAAAAACTACTGGACTGATTTCAAAAATTCTTTTACAATTAGAATGCCACATTATCCCTGAATAAAATAGGCTATATTTATTGCTAGAAAAATTTAGGGATCCCTACTAAAACTTAAATAATTTGAATTTTTGTTTGTTTGTAAGGAATAAACTCAAAAACTACTGGACCGATTTCAAAAATTCTTTCACCGTTAGAATGCTACATTATCCCTCAGTAACGTAGGCAATATTTATTGCTTGACAAAGTTAGGGATCCCTACTAAAACTTTTAATAATTTGAATTTTGGTACTTTTGTAACGAATAGACTCAAAAACTACTGGACTGATTTCAAAAATTCTTTTACAATTAGAATATCACATTATCCCTGAGTAACATAGGCTATATTTATTGCTAGAAAAAGTGAGGGATCCCTACTAAAACTTAAATAATTTGAATTTTGGTATGTTTGTAACGAATAAACTCAAAAACTACTGGACTGATTTCAAAAATTCTATTACAATTAGAATCCCACATTATCCCTGAGTAACATAGGCTACATTTATTGCTAGAAAAAATTATGGATCCCTACCAAAATTTAAAAAATTTGTATGTTTGTATGCTTGTAACGAAGAAACTCATACACCACTGGACCGATTTCAAAAATTCTTTCACCGTTATAATGCCAAATTTCGCCTCAGTAATATAGGCAATATTTATTGCTAGAAAAAATTAGGGATCCCTACTAAAAATTTTAATAATTTGAATGTTTTTATGTTTGTAACGAATAGACTCAAAAACTACTAAACCGATTTCAAAAATTCTTTCACCATTAGAATGCTAAGTTATGTCTGAGTAACATAGGCCATATTCATTGCTTCAAAAAATTAGGGATCCCTACTAAAATTTAAATAATTTGTATTTTTATATGTTTGTAACGCATAAACTCATAAACTACTAGACCGACATCAAAAATTCTTTGATCGTTAGATCGCTATATCATCTCTGAGTAACAAGGGCTATATTTATTGCTAGAAAAAATTATGGATCCCTACTAAAACTTTTAATAATTTGAATTTTTGTATGTTTGTAACGAATAGACTCAAAAACTACTGGACCGATTTCAAAAATTCTTTCACCATTAGAATGCTACGTTATCTCTGAGTAATATAGGCTCTATTTATTGCTTGGAAAAATTAGGGATCCCTACTAAAACTTTTAATAATTTGAATTTTTGTATGTTTGTAACGAATAGACTCAAAAACTACTGGACCGATTTCAAAAATTATTTCACCGTTAGAATGCTACGTTTTCCCTGAGTAACATAGGATATATTTATTGCTAGAAAAAATTAGGGATCCCTACTAAAACTTAAATAATTTGAATGTTCATATGTTGGTAACGAATAAACTCAAAAAGTACTAGACCGATTTCAAAAATTCTTTGACCTTTAGAATGCTACATTATCCCTGAGTAACATAGGCGATATTTATTGCTAGAAAAAATTAGCGATCCCTACGAAAACTTATATAATTTGTATTTTTGTATGACTGTAACGAATAGACTCAAAAACTACTGGACCGATTTCAAAAATTCTTTCACCGTTAGAATGCTACGTTTTCCCTGAGTAACATAGGATATATTTATTGCTAGAAAAAATTAGGGATCCCTACTAAAACTTAAATAATTTGAAGGTTCATATGTTGGTAACGAATAAACTCAAAAAGTACTAGACCGATTTCAAAAATTCTTTGACCTTTAGAATGCTACATTATCCCTGAGTAACATAGGCAATATTTATTGCTAGAAAAAATTAGGGATCTCTACAAAGACTTAAATAATTTGAATTTTTTTATGTTTGTAAGGAATAAACTCAAAAACTGCTGTACCGATTTCAAAAATTCTTTCACCGTTATAATGCCAAATTACCCTTCAGTAATATAGGCAATATCTATTGCTAGAAAGAATTAGGGATCCCTACTAAAACTTTTAAAAATTTGAATTTTTTTATGTTTGTAACGAATAGACTCAAAAACTACTATACCGATTTAAAAAATTCTTTCACCATTAGAATTTTAAGTTATGTCTCAGTAACATAAGCTATATTTATTGCTTGAAAAAATTAGGGATCCCTACGAAAACTTAAATAATTTGTATTTTTCTATGTCTGTAACGAATACACTCAAAAACTACTGGACTGATTTCAAAAATTCTTTTACAATTGGAATGCCACATTATCCCTGAGTAAAATAGGCTATATTTATTGCTAGAAAAATTTAGGGATCCCTACTAAAACTTCAATAATTTGAATTTTGGTATGTTTGTAACGAATAAACTCAAAAACTACTGGACTGATTTCAAAAATTCTATTACAATTAGAATCCCACATTATCCCTGAGTAACATAGGCTATATTTATTGCTAGAAAAAGTGAGGGATCCCTACTAAAACTTAAATAATTTGAATTTTGGTATGTTTGTAACGAATAAACTCAAAAACTACTGGACTGATTTCAAAAATTCTATTACAATTAGAATCCCACATTATCCCTGAGTAACACAGGCTACATTTATTGCTAGAAAAAATTATGGATCCCTACCAAAATTTAAAAAATTTGTATGTTTGTATGCTTGTAACGAAGAAACTCAAACACCACTGGACCGATTTCAAAAATTCTTTCACCGTTATAATGCCAAATTTCCTCTCAGTAATATAGGCAATATTTATTGCTAGAAAAAATTAGGGATCCCTACTAAAACTTTTAATAATTTGAATGTTTTTATGTTTGTAACGAATAGACTCAAAAACTACTAAACCGCTTTCAAAAATTCTTTCACCATTAGAATGCTAAGTTATGTCTGAGTAACATAGGCTATATTCATTGCTTCAAAAAATTAGGGATCCCTACTAAAACTTAAATAATTTGAATTTTTGTTTGTTTGTAAGGAATAAACTCAAAAACTACTGGACCGATTTCAAAAATTCTTTCACCGTTAGAATGCTACATTATACCTCAGTAACGTAGGCAATATTTATTGCTTGACAAAGTTAGGGATCCCTACTAAAACTTTTAATAATTTGAATTTTGGTACCTTTGTAACGAATAGACTCAAAAACTACTGGACTTATTTCAAAAATTCTTTTACAATTAGAATACCACATTATCCCTGAGTAACATAGGCTATATTTATTGCTAGAAAAAGTGAGGGATCCCTACGAAAACTTAAATAATTTGAATTTTGGTATGTTGGTAACGAATAAACTCAAAAACTACTGGACTGATTTCAAAAATTCTATTACAATTAGAATCCCACATTATCCCTGAGTAACATAGGTTACATTTATTGCTAGAAAAAATTAGGGATCCCTACCAAAATTTAAATAATTTGTATGTTTGTATGCTTGTAACGAAGAAACTCAAACACCAGTGGACCGATTTCAAAAATTCTTTCACCGTTATAATGCCAAATTTCCCCTCAGTAATATAGGCTATATTTATTGCTAGAAAAAATTAGGGATCCCTACTAAAACTTTTAATAATTTGAATGTTTTTATATTTGTAACGAATAGACTCAAAAACTACTAAACCGATTTCAAAAATTCTTTCACCATTAGAATGCTTAGTTATGTCTGAGTGACATAGGCTATATTCATTGCTTCAAAAAATTAGGGATCCCTACTTAAACTTAAATAATTTGTATTTTTATATGTTTGTAACGAATAAACTCATAAACTACTAGACCGAAATCAAAAATTCTTTGATCGTTAGATCGCTATATCATCTCTGAGTAACAAGGGCAATATTTATTGCTAGAAAAAATTATGGATCCCTACTAAAACTTTTAATAATTTAAATTTTTGTATGTTTGTAACGAAGAGACTCAAAAACTACTGGACCGATTTCAAAATCTGTTTCACCATTAGAATGCTACGTTTTCCCTGAGTAACATAGGATATATTTATTGCTAGAAAAAATTAGGGATCCCTACTAAAACTTTTAATAATTTGAATTTTTGTATGTTTGTAACGAATAGACTCAAAAACTACTGGACCGATTTCAAAAATTCTTTCACCGTTAGAATGCTACGTTTTCCCTGAGTAACACAAGATATATTTATTGCTCGAAAATATTAGGGATCCCTACTAAAACTTAAATAATTTGAATGTTTATATGTTGGTAACGAATAAACTCAAAAAGTACTAGACCGATTTCAAAAATTCATTGACCTTTAGAATGCTACATTATCCCTGAGTAACATAGGCGATATTTATTGCTAGAAAAAATTAGGGATCCCTACGAAAACTCAAATAATTTGTATTTGTCTATGTCTGTAACGAATAAACGCAAAAATTGCTGTACCGATTTCAAAAATTCTTTCACCGTTATAATGCCAAATTACCCTTCAGTAATATAGGCAATATCTATTGCTAGAAAGAATTAGGTATCCCTACTAAAACTTTTAAAAATTTGAATTTTTTATGTTTGTAACGAATAGACTCAAAAACTACTATACCGATTTCAAAAATTCTTTCACCATTAGAATTTTAAGTTATGTCTGAGTAACATAAGCTATATTTATTGCTTGAAAAAATTAGGGATCCCTACGAAAACTTAAATAATTTGTATTTTTCTATGTCTGTAAAGAATACACTCAAAAACTACTGGACTGATTTCAAAAATTCTTTTACAATTAGAATGCCACATTATCCCTGAATAAAATAGGCTATATTTATTGCTAGAAAAATTTAGGGATCCCTACTAAAACTTAAATAATTTGAATTTTTGTTTGTTTGTAAGGAATAAACTCAAAAACTACTGGACCGATTTCAAAAATTCTTTCACCGTTAGAATGCTACATTATCCCTCAGTAACGTAGGCAATATTTATTGCTTGACAAAGTTAGGGATCCCTACTAAAACTTTTAATAATTTGAATTTTGGTACTTTTGTAACGAATAGACTCAAAAACTACTGGACTGATTTCAAAAATTCTTTTACAATTAGAATATCACATTATCCCTGAGTAACATAGGCTATATTTATTGCTAGAAAAAGTGAGGGATCCCTACTAAAACTTAAATAATTTGAATTTTGGTATGTTTGTAACGAATAAACTCAAAAACTACTGGACTGATTTCAAAAATTCTATTACAATTAGAATCCCACATTATCCCTGAGTAACATAGGCTACATTTATTGCTAGAAAAAATTATGGATCCCTACCAAAATTTAAAAAATTTGTATGTTTGTATGCTTGTAACGAAGAAACTCATACACCACTGGACCGATTTCAAAAATTCTTTCACCGTTATAATGCCAAATTTCGCCTCAGTAATATAGGCAATATTTATTGCTAGAAAAAATTAGGGATCCCTACTAAAAATTTTAATAATTTGAATGTTTTTATGTTTGTAACGAATAGACTCAAAAACTACTAAACCGATTTCAAAAATTCTTTCACCATTAGAATGCTAAGTTATGTCTGAGTAACATAGGCCATATTCATTGCTTCAAAAAATTAGGGATCCCTACTAAAATTTAAATAATTTGTATTTTTATATGTTTGTAACGCATAAACTCATAAACTACTAGACCGACATCAAAAATTCTTTGATCGTTAGATCGCTATATCATCTCTGAGTAACAAGGGCTATATTTATTGCTAGAAAAAATTATGGATCCCTACTAAAACTTTTAATAATTTGAATTTTTGTATGTTTGTAACGAATAGACTCAAAAACTACTGGACCGATTTCAAAAATTCTTTCACCATTAGAATGCTACGTTATCTCTGAGTAATATAGGCTCTATTTATTGCTTGGAAAAATTAGGGATCCCTACTAAAACTTTTAATAATTTGAATTTTTGTATGTTTGTAACGAATAGACTCAAAAACTACTGGACCGATTTCAAAAATTATTTCACCGTTAGAATGCTACGTTTTCCCTGAGTAACATAGGATATATTTATTGCTAGAAAAAATTAGGGATCCCTACTAAAACTTAAATAATTTGAATGTTCTTATGTTGGTAACGAATAAACTCAAAAAGTACTAGACCGATTTCAAAAATTCTTTGACCTTTAGAATGCTACATTATCCCTGAGTAACATAGGCGATATTTATTGCTAGAAAAAATTAGCGATCCCTACGAAAACTTATATAATTTGTATTTTTGTATGACTGTAACGAATAGACTCAAAAACTACTGGACCGATTTCAAAAATTCTTTCACCGTTAGAATGCTACGTTTTCCCTGAGTAACATAGGATATATTTATTGCTAGAAAAAATTAGGGATCCCTACTAAAACTTAAATAATTTGAAGGTTCATATGTTGGTAACGAATAAACTCAAAAAGTACTAGACCGATTTCAAAAATTCTTTGACCTTTAGAATGCTACATTATCCCTGAGTAACATAGGCAATATTTATTGCTAGAAAAAATTAGGGATCTCTACAAAGACTTAAATAATTTGAATTTTTTTATGTTTGTAAGGAATAAACTCAAAAACTGCTGTACCGATTTCAAAAATTCTTTCACCGTTATAATGCCAAATTACCCTTCAGTAATATAGGCAATATCTATTGCTAGAAAGAATTAGGGATCCCTACTAAAACTTTTAAAAATTTGAATTTTTTTATGTTTGTAACGAATAGACTCAAAAACTACTATACCGATTTAAAAAATTCTTTCACCATTAGAATTTTAAGTTATGTCTCAGTAACATAAGCTATATTTATTGCTTGAAAAAATTAGGGATCCCTACGAAAACTTAAATAATTTGTATTTTTCTATGTCTGTAACGAATACACTCAAAAACTACTGGACTGATTTCAAAAATTCTTTTACAATTGGAATGCCACATTATCCCTGAATAAAATAGGCTATATTTATTGCTAGAAAAATTTAGGGATCCCTACTAAAACTTAAATAATTTGAATTTTGGTATGTTTGTAACGAATAAACTCAAAAACTACTGGACTGATTTCAAAAATTCTATTACAATTAGAATCCCACATTATCCCTGAGTAACATAGGCTATATTTATTGCTAGAAAAAGTGAGGGATCCCTACTAAAACTTAAATAATTTGAATTTTGGTATGTTTGTAACGAATAAACTCAAAAACTACTGGACTGATTTCAAAAATTCTATTACAATTAGAATCCCACATTATCCCTGAGTAACACAGGCTACATTTATTGCTAGAAAAAATTATGGATCCCTACCAAAATTTAAAAAATTTGTATGTTTGTATGCTTGTAACGAAGAAACTCAAACACCACTGGACGGATTTCAAAAATTCTTTCACCGTTATAATGCCAAATTTCCTCTCAGTAATATAGGCAATATTTATTGCTAGAAAAAATTAGGGATCCCTACTAAAACTTTTAATAATTTGAATGTTTTTATGTTTGTAACGAATAGACTCAAAAACTACTAAACCGCTTTCAAAAATTCTTTCACCATTAGAATGCTAAGTTATGTCTGAGTAACATAGGCTATATTCATTGCTTCAAAAAATTAGGGATCCCTACTAAAACTTAAATAATTTGAATTTTTGTTTGTTTGTAAGGAATAAACTCAAAAACTACTGGACCGATTTTAAAAATTCTTTCACCGTTAGAATGCTACATTATACCTCAGTAACGTAGGCAATATTTATTGCTTGACAAAGTTAGGGATCCCTACTAAAACTTTTAATAATTTGAATTTTGGTACCTTTGTAACGAATAGACTCAAAAACTACTGGACTTATTTCAAAAATTCTTTTACAATTAGAATACCACATTATCCCTGAGTAACATAGGCTATATTTATTGCTAGAAAAAGTGAGGGATCCCTACGAAAACTTAAATAATTTGAATTTTGGTATGTTGGTAACGAATAAACTCAAAAACTACTGGACTGATTTCAAAAATTCTATTACAATTAGAATCCCACATTATCCCTGAGTAACATAGGTTACATTTATTGCTAGAAAAAATTAGGGATCCCTACCAAAATTTAAATAATTTGTATGTTTGTATGCTTGTAACGAAGAAACTCAAACACCAGTGGACCGATTTCAAAAATTCTTTCACCGTTATAATGCCAAATTTCCCCTCAGTAATATAGGCTATATTTATTGCTAGAAAAAATTAGGGATCCCTACTAAAACTTTTAATAATTTGAATGTTTTTATATTTGTAACGAATAGACTCAAAAACTACTAAACCGATTTCAAAAATTCTTTCACCATTAGAATGCTTAGTTATGTCTGAGTGACATAGGCTATATTCATTGCTTCAAAAAATTAGGGATCCCTACTTAAACTTAAATAATTTGTATTTTTATATGTTTGTAACGAATAAACTCATAAACTACTAGACCGACATCAAAAATTCTTTGATCGTTAGATCGCTATATCATCTCTGAGTAACAAGGGCTATATTTATTGCTAGAAAAAATTATGGATCCCTACTAAAACTTTTAATAATTTGAATTTTTGTATGTTTGTAACGAATAGACTCAAAAACTACTGGACCGATTTCAAAAATTCTTTCACCATTAGAATGCTACGTTATCTCTGAGTAATATAGGCTCTATTTATTGCTTGGAAAAATTAGGGATCCCTACTAAAACTTTTAATAATTTGAATTTTTGTATGTTTGTAACGAATAGACTCAAAAACTACTGGACCGATTTCAAAAATTATTTCACCGTTAGAATGCTACGTTTTCCCTGAGTAACATAGGATATATTTATTGCTAGAAAAAATTAGGGATCCCTACTAAAACTTAAATAATTTGAATGTTCATATGTTGGTAACGAATAAACTCAAAAAGTACTAGACCGATTTCAAAAATTCTTTGACCTTTAGAATGCTACATTATCCCTGAGTAACATAGGCGATATTTATTGCTAGAAAAAATTAGCGATCCCTACGAAAACTTATATAATTTGTATTTTTGTATGACTGTAACGAATAGACTCAAAAACTACTGGACCGATTTCAAAAATTCTTTCACCGTTAGAATGCTACGTTTTCCCTGAGTAACATAGGATATATTTATTGCTAGAAAAAATTAGGGATCCCTACTAAAACTTAAATAATTTGAATGTTCATATGTTGGTAACGAATAAACTCAAAAAGTACTAAACCGATTTCAAAAACTCTTTGACCTTTAGAATGCTACATTATCCCAGAGTAACATAGGCGATATTTATTGCTAGAAAAAATTAGGGATCTCTACAAAGACTTAAATAATTTGAATTTTTTTATGTTTGTAAGGAATAAACTCAAAAACTGCTGTACCGATTTCAAAAATTTTTTCACCGTAATAATGCCAAATTACCCTTCAGTAATATAGGCAATATCTATTGCTAGAAAGAATTAGGTATCCCTACTAAAACTTTTAAAAATTTGAATTTTTTTATGTTTGTAACGAATAGACTCAAAAACTACTATACCGATTTCAAAAATTCTTTCACCATTAGAATTTTAAGTTATGTCTGAGTAACATAAGCTATATTTATTGCTTGAAAAAATTAGGGATCCCTACGAAAACTTAAATAATTTGTATTTTTCTATGTCTGTAAAGAATACACTCAAAAACTACTGGACTGATTTCAAAAATTCTTTTACAATTAGAATGCCACATTATCCCTGAATAAAATAGGCTATATTTATTGCTAGATAAATTTAGGGATCCCTACTAAAACTTAAATAATTTGAATTTTTGTTTGTTTGTAAGGAATAAACTCAAAAACTACTGGACCGATTTCAAAAATTCTTTCACCGTTAGAATGCTACATTATCCCTCAGTAACTTAGGCAATATTTATTGCTTGACAAAGTTAGGGATCCCTACTAAAACTTTTAATAATTTGAATTTTGGTACTTTTGTAACGAATAGACTCAAAAACTACTGGACTGATTTCAAAAATTCTTTTACAATTAGAATATCACATTATCCCTGAGTAACATAGGCTATATTTATTGCTAGAAAAAGTGAGGGATCCCTACTAAAACTTAAATAATTTGAATTTTGGTATGTTTGTAACGAATAAACTCAAAAACTACTGGACTGATTTCAAAAATTCTATTACAATTAGAATCCCACATTATCCCTGAGTAACATAGGCTACATTTATTGCTAGAAAAAATTATGGATCCCTACCAAAATTTAAAAAATTTGTATGTTTGTATGCGTGTAACGAAGAAACTCAAACACCACTGGACCGATTTCAAAAATTCTTTCACCGTTATAATGCCAAATTTCCCCTCAGTAATATAGGCAATATTTATTGCTAGAAAAAATTAGGGATCCCTACTAAAAATTTTAATAATTTGAATGTTTTTATGTTTGTAACGAATAGACTCAAAAACTACTAAACCGATTTCAAAAATTCTTTCACCATTAGAATGCTAAGTTATGTCTGAGTAACATAGGCTATATTCATTGCTTCAAAAAATTAGGGATCCCTACTAAAATTTAAATAATTTGTATTTTTATATGTTTGTAACGCATAAACTCATAAACTACTAGACCGACATCAAAAATTCTTTGATCGTTAGATCGCTATATCATCTCTGAGTAACAAGGGCTATATTTATTGCTAGAAAAAATTATGGATCCCTACTAAAACTTTTAATAATTTGAATTTTTGTATGTTTGTAACGAATAGACTCAAAAACTACTGGACCGATTTCAAAAATTCTTTCACCATTAAAATGCTACGTAATCTCTGAGTAATATAGGCTCTATTTATTGCTTGGAAAAATTAGGGATCCCTACTAAAACTTTTAATAATTTGAATTTTTGTATGTTTGTAACGAATAGACTCAAAAACTACTGGACCGATTTCAAAAATTATTTCACCGTTAGAATGCTACGTTTTCCCTGAGTAACATAGGATATATTTATTGCTAGAAAAAATTAGGGATCCCTACTAAAACTTTTAATAATTTGAATTTTTGTATGTTTGTAACGAATAGACTCAAAAACTACTGGACCGATTTCAAAAATTCTTTCACCGTTAGAATGCTACCTTTTCCCTGAGTAACACAAGATATATTTATTGCTCGAAAATATTAGGGATCCCTACTAAAACTTAAATAATTTGAATGTTTACATGTTGGTAACGAATAAACTCAAAAAGTACTAGACCGATTTCAAAAATTCATTGACCTTTAGAATGCTACATTATCCCTGAGTAACATAGGCTATATTTATTGCTAGAAAAAATTAGGGATCGCTACGAAAACTCAAATAATTTGTATTTGGCTATGTCTGTAACGAATAAACGCAAAAATTACTGGACCAATTTCAAAAATTCTTTTACACTTAGAAAGCTACATTATCCCTGAGTAATATAGTCTATATTTATTGCTTGGAAAAATTAAGGATCCCTACTAAAACTTTAAATAATTTGAATGTTTTTATGTTTGTAACGAATAGACTCAAAAACTACTAGACCGATTTCAAAAATTCTTTCATCATTAGAATGCTAAGTTATGTCTGAGTAACATAGGCTATCTTCATTGCTTCAAAAAATTAGGGATCCCTACTAAAACTTAAATAATTTGTATTTTTATATGTTTGTAACGAATAAACTCATAAACTACTAGACCGACATCAAAAATTCTTTGATCGTTAGATCGCTATATCATCTCTGAGTAACAAGGGCTATATTTATTGCTAGAAAAAATTATGGATCCCTACTAAAACTTTTAATAATTTGAATTTTTGTATGTTTGTAACGAATAGACTCAAAAACTACTCGACCGATTTCAAAAATTCTTTCACCATTAGAATGCTACGTTATCTCTGAGTAATATAGGCTCTATTTATTGCTTGGAAAAATTAGGGATCCCTACTAAAACTTTTAATAATTTGAATTTTTGTATGTTTGTAACGAATAGACTCAAAAACTACTGGACCGATTTCAAAAATTATTTCACCGTTAGAATGCTACGTTTTCCCTGAGTAACATAGGATATATTTATTGCTAGAAAAAATTAGGGATCCCTACTAAAACTTAAATAATTTGAATGTTCATATGTTGGTAACGAATAAACTCAAAAAGTACTGGACCGATTTCAAAAATTCTTTGACCTTTAGAATGCTACATTATCCCTGAGTAACATAGGCGATATTTATTGCTAGAAAAAATTAGCGATCCCTACGAAAACTTATATAATTTGTATTTTTGTATGACTGTAACGAATAGACTCAAAAACTACTGGACCGATTTCAAAAATTCTATCACCGTTAGAATGCTACATTATCCCAGAGTAACATAGGCGATATTTATTGCTAGAAAAAATTAGGGATCTCTACAAAGACTTAAATAATTTGAATTTTTTTATGTTTGTAAGGAATAAACTCAAAAACTGCTGTACCGATTTCAAAAATTCTTTCACCGTAATAATGCCAAATTACCCTTCAGTAATATAGGCAATATCTATTGCTAGAAAGAATTAGGTATCCCTACTAAAACTTTTAAAAATTTGAATTTTTTTATGTTTGTAACAAATAGACTCAAAAACTACTATACCGATTTCAAAAATTCTTTCACCATTAGAATTTTAAGTTATGTCTGAGTAACATAAGCTATATTTATTGCTTGAAAAAATTAGGGATCCCTACGAAAACTTAAATAATTTGTATTTTTCTATGTCTGTAAAGAATACACTCAAAAACTACTGGACTGATTTCAAAAATTCTTTTACAATTAGAATGCCACATTATCTCTGAATAAAATAGGCTATATTTATTGCTAGAAAAATTTAGGGATCCCTACTAAAACTTAAATAATTTGAATTTTTGTTTGTTTGTAAGGAATAAACTCAAAAACTACTGGACCGATTTCAAAAATTCTTTCACCGTTAGAATGCTACATTATCCCTCAGTAACGTAGGCAATATTTATTGCTTGACAAAGTTAGGGATCCCTACTAAAACTTTTAATAATTTGAATTTTGGTACTTTTGTAACGAATAGACTCAAAAACTACTGGACTGATTTCAAAAATTCTTTTACAATTAGTATATCATATTATCCCTGAGTAACATAGGCTATATTTATTGCTAGAAAAAGTGAGGGATCCCTACTAAAACTTAAATAATTTGAATTTTGGTATGTTTGTAACGAATAAACTCAAAAACTACTGGACTGATTTCAAAAATTCTATTACAATTAGAATCCCACATTATCCCTGAGTAACATAGGCTACATTTATTGCTAGAAAAAATTATGGATCCCTACCAAAATTTAAAAAATTTGTATGTTTGTATGCTTGTAACGAAGAAACTCAAACACCACTGGACCGATTTCAAAAATTCTTTCACCGTTATAATGCCAAATTTCCCCTCCGTAATATAGGCAATATTTATTGCTAGAAAAAATTAGGGATCCCTACTAAAAATTTTAATAATTTGAATGTTTTTATGTTTGTAACGAATAGACTCAAAAACTACTAAACCGATTTCAAAAATTCTTTCACCATTAGAATGCTAAGTTATGTCTGAGTAACATAGGCTATATTCATTGCTTCAAAAAATTAGGGATCCCTACTAAAACTTAAATAATTTGTATTTTTATATGTTTGTAACGAATAAACGCATAAACTACTAGACCGACATCAAAAATTCTTTGATCGTTAGATCGCTATATCATCTCTGAGTAACAAGGGCTATATTTATTGCTAGAAAAAATTATGGATCCCTACTAAAACTTTTAATAATTTGAATTTTTGTATGTTTGTAACGAATAGACTCAAAAACTACTGGACCGATTTCAAAAATTCTTTCACCATTAGAATGCTACGTTATCTCTGAGTAATATAGGCTCTATTTATTGCTTGGAAAAATTAGGGATCCCTACTAAAACTTTTAATAATTTGAATTTTTGTATGTTTGTAACGAATAGACTCAAAAACTACTGCACCGATTTCAAAAATTATTTCACCGTTAAAATGCTACGTTTTCCCTGAGTAACATAGGATATATTTATTGCTAGAAAAAATTAGGGATCCCTACTAAAACTTAAATAATTTGAATGTTCATATGTTGGTAACGAATAAAGTCAAAAAGTACTAGACCGATTTCAAAAATTCTTTGACCTTTAGAATGCTACATTATCCCTGAGTAACATAGGCGATATTTATTGCTAGAAAAAATTAGCGATCCCTACGAAAACTTATATAATTTGTATTTTTGTATGACTGTAACGAATAGACTCAAAAACTACTGGACCGATTTCAAAAATTCTTTCACCGTTAGAATGCTACGTTTTCCCTGAGTAACATAGGATATATTTATTGCTAGAAAAAATTAGGGATCCCTACTAAAACTTAAATAATTTGAAGGTTCATATGTTGGTAACGAATAAACTCAAAAAGTACTAGACCGATTTCAAAAATTCTTTGACCTTTAGAATGCTACATTATCCCTGAGTAACATAGGCGATATTTATTGCTAGAAAAAATTAGGGATCTCTACAAAGACTTAAATAATTTGAATTTTTTTATGTTTGTAAGGAATAAACTCAAAAACTGCTGTACCGATTTCAAAAATTCTTTCACCGTTATAATGCCAAATTACCCATCAGTAATATAGGCAATATCTATTGCTAGAAAGAATTAGGGATCCCTACTAAAACTTTTAAAAATTTGAATTTTTTTATGTTTGTAACGAATAGACTCAAAAACTACTATACCGATTTAAAAAATTCTTTCACCATTAGAATTTTAAGTTATGTCTGAGTAACATAAGCTATATTTATTGCTTGAAAAAATTAGGGATCCCTACGAAAACTTAAATAATTTGTATTTTTCTATGTCTGTAACGAATACACTCAAAAACTACTGGACTGATTTCAAAAATTCTTTTACAATTGGAATGCCACATTATCCCTGAGTAAAATAGGCTATATTTATTGCTAGAAAAATTTAGGGATCCCTACTAAAACTTAAATAATTTGAATGTTGGTATGTTTGTAACGAATAAACTCAAAAACTACTGGACTGATTTCAAAAATTCTATTACAATTAGAATCCCACATTATCCCTGAGTAACATAGGCTATATTTATTGCTAGAAAAAGTGAGGGATCCCTACTAAAACTTAAATAATTTGAATTTTGGTATGTTTGTAACGAATAAACTCAAAAACTACTGGACTGATTTCAAAAATTCTATTACAATTAGAATCCCACATTATCCCTGAGTAACATAGGCTACATTTATTGCTAGAAAAAATTATGGATCCCTACCAAAATTTAAAAAATTTGTATGTTTGTATGCTTGTAACGAAGAAACTCAAACACCACTGCACCGATTTCAAAAATTCTTTCACCGTTATAATGCCAAATTTCCCCTCAGTAATATAGGCAATATTTATTGCTAGAAAAAATTAGGGATCCCTACTAAAACTTTTAATAATTTGAATGTTTTTATGTTTGTAACGAATAGACTCAAAAACTACTAAACCGCTTTCAAAAATTCTTTCACCATTAGAATGCTAAGTTATGTCTGAGTAACATAGGCTATATTCATTGCTTCAAAAAATTAGGGATCCCTACTAAAACTTAAATAATTTGAATTTTTGTTTGTTTGTAAGGAATAAACTCAAAAACTACTGGACCGATTTCAAAAATTCTTTCACCGTTAGAATGCTACATTATACCTCAGTAACGTAGGCAATATTTATTGCTTGACAAAGTTAGGGATCCCTACTAAAACTTTTAATAATTTGAATTTTGGTACCTTTGTAACGAATAGACTCAAAAACTACTGGACTTATTTCAAAAATTCTTTTACAATTAGAATACCACATTATCCCTGAGTAACATAGGCTATATTTATTGCTAGAAAAAGTGAGGGATCCCTACGAAAACTTAAATAATTTGAATTTTGGTATGTTGGTAACGAATAAACTCAAAAACTACTGGACTGATTTCAAAAATTCTATTACAATTAGAATCCCACATTATCCCTGAGTAACATAGGCTACATTTATTGCTAGAAAAAATTAGGGATCCCTACCAAAATTTAAATAATTTGTATGTTTGTGTGCTTGTAACGAAGAAACTCAAACACCAGTGGACCGATTTCAAAAATTCTTTCACCGTTATAATGCCAAATTTCCCCTCAGTAATATAGGCTATATTTATTGCTAGAAAAAATTAGGGATCCCTACTAAAACTTTTAATAATTTGAATGTTTTTATATTTGTAACGAATAGACTCAAAAACTACTAAACCGATTTCAAAAATTCTTTCACCATTAGAATGCTTAGTTATGTCTGAGTGACATAGGCTATATTCATTGCTTCAAAAAATTAGGGATCCCTACTTAAACTTAAATAATTTGTATTTTTATATGTTTGTAACGAATATACTCAAAAACTACTAGACCGAAATCAAAAATTCTTTGATCGTTAGATCGCTATATCATCTCTGAGTAACAAGGGCAATATTTATTGCTAGAAAAAATTATGGATCCCTACTAAAACTTTTAATAATTTGAATTTTTGTATGTTTGTAACGAATAGACTCAAAAACTACTGGACCGATTTCAAAATCTCTTTCACCATTAGAATGCTACGTTATCTCTGAGTAATATAGGCTCTATTTATTGCTTGGAGAAATTAGGGATCCCTACTAAAACTTTTAATAATTTGAATTTTTGTATGTTTGTAAAGAATAGACTCAAAAACTACTGGACCGATTTCAAAAATTCTTTCACCGTTAGAATGCTACGTTTTCCCTGAGTAACATAGGATATATTTATTGCTAGAAAAAATTAGGGATCCCTACTAAAACTTTTAATAATTTGAATTTTTGTATGTTTGTAACGAATAGACTCAAAAACTACTGGACCGATTTCAAAATCTCTTTCACCATTAGAATGCTACATTATCCCTGAGTAACATAGGCGATATTTATTGCTAGAAAAAATTAGCGATCCCTACGAAAACTTATATAATTTGTATTTTTGTATGACTGTAACGAATAGACTCAAAAACTACTGGACCGATTTCAAAAATTCTTTCACCGTTAGAATGCTACGTTTTCCCTGAGTAACATAGGATATATTTATTGCTAGAAAAAATTAGGGATCCCTACTAAAACTTAAATAATTTGAATGTTCATATGTTGGTAACGAATAAACTCAAAAAGTACTAAACCGATTTCAAAAACTCTTTGACCTTTAGAATGCTACATTATCCCAGAGTAACATAGGCGATATTTATTGCTAGAAAAAATTAGGGATCTCTACAAAGACTTAAATAATTTGAATTTTTTTATGTTTGTAAGGAATAAACTCAAAAACTGCTGTACCGATTTCAAAAATTCTTTCACCGTTATAATGCCAAATTACCCTTCAGTAATATAGGCAATATCTATTGCTAGAAAGAATTAGGTATCCCTACTAAAACTTTTAAAAATTTGAATTTTTTTATGTTTGTAACGAATAGACTCAAAAACTACTATACCGATTTCAAAAATTCTTTCACCATTAGAATTTTAAGTTATGTCTGAGTAACATAAGCTATATTTATTGCTTGAAAAAATTAGGGATCCCTACGAAAACTTAAATAATTTGTATTTTTCTATGTCTGTAAAGAATACACTCAAAAACTACTGGACTGATTTCAAAAATTCTTTTACAATTAGAATGCCACATTATCCCTGAATAAAATAGGCTATATTTATTGCTAGAAAAATTTAGGGATCCCTACTAAAACTTAAATAATTTGAATTTTTGTTTGTCTGTAAGGAATAAACTCAAAAACTACTGGACCGATTTCAAAAATTCTTTCACCGTTAGAATGCTACATTATCCCTCAGTAACGTAGGCAATATTTATTGCTTGACAAAGTTAGGGATCCCTACTAAAACTTTTAATAATTTGAATTTTGGTACTTTTGTAACGAATAGACTCAAAAACTACTGGACTGATTTAAAAAATTCTTTTACAATTAGAATATCACATTATCCCTGAGTAACATAGGCTATATTTATTGCTAGAAAAAGTGAGGGATCCCTACTAAAACTTAAATAATTTGAATTTTGGTATGTTTGTAACGAATAAACTCAAAAACTACTGGACTGATTTCAAAAATTCTATTACAATTAGAATCCCACATTATCCCTGAGTAACATAGGCTACATTTATTGCTAGAAAAAATTATGGATCCCTACCAAAATTTAAAAAATTTGTATGTTTGTATGCTTGTAACCAAGAAACTCAAACACCACTGGACCGATTTCAAAAATTCTTTCACCGTTATAATGCCAAATTTCCCCTCAGTAATATAGGCAATATTTATTGCTAGAAAAAATTAGGGATCCCTACTAAAAATTTTAATAATTTGAATGTTTTTATGTTTGTAACGAATAGACTCAAAAACTACTAAACCGATTTCAAAAATTCTTTCACCATTAGAATGCTAAGTTATGTCTGAGTAACATAGGCTATATTCATTGCTTCAAAAAATTAGGGATCCCTACTAAAACTTAAATAATTTGTATTTTTATATGTTTGTAACGAATAAACTCATAAACTACTAGACCGACATCAAAAATTCTTTGATCGTTAGATCGCTATATCATCTCTGAGTAACAAGGGCTATATTTATTGCTAGAAGAAATTATGGATCCCTACTAAAACTTTTAATAATTTGAATTGTTGTATGTTTGTAACGAATAGACTCAAAAACTACTGGACCGATTTCAAAAATTCTTTCACCATTAGAATGCTACGTTATCTCTGAGTAATATAGGCTCTATTTATTGCTTGGAAAAATTAGGGATCCCTAGTAAAACTTTTAATAATTTGAATTTTTGTATGTTTGTAACGAATAGACTCAAAAACTACTGGACCGATTTCAAAAATTATTTCACCGTTAGAATGCTACGTTTTCCCTGAGTAACATAGAATATATTTATTGCTAGAAAAAATTAGGGATCCCTACTAAAACTTAAATAATTTGAATGTTCATATGTTGGTAACGAATAAACTCAAAAAGTACTAGACCGATTTCAAAAATTCTTTGACCTTTAGAATGCTACATTATCCCTGAGTAACATAGGCGATATTTATTGCTAGAAAAAATTAGCGATCCCTACGAAAACTTATATAATTTGTATTTTTGTATGACTGTAACGAATAGACTCAAAAATTACTGGACCGATTTCAAAAATTCTTTCACCGTTAGAATGCTACGTTTTCCCTGAGTAACATAGGATATATTTATTGCTAGAAAAGATTAGGGATCCCTACTAAAACTTAAATAATTTGAAGGTTCATATGTTGGTAACGAATAAACTCAAAAAGTACTAGACCCATTTCAAAAATTCATTGACCTTTAGAATGCTACATTATCCCTGAGTAACATAGGCGATATTTATTGCTAGAAAAAATTAGGGATCTCTACAAAGACTTAAATAATTTGAATTTTTTTATGTTTGTAAGGAATAAACTCAAAAACTGCTGTACCGATTTCAAAAATTCTTTCACCGTTATAATGCCAAATTACCCTTCAGTAATATAGGCAATATCTATTGCTAGAAAGAATTAGGGATCCCTACTAAAACTTTTAAAAATTTGAATTTTTTTATGTTTGTAACGAATAGACTCAAAAACTACTATACCGATTAAAAAAATTCTTTCACCATTAGAATTTTAAGTTATGTCTGAGTAACATAAGCTATATTTATTGCTTGAAAAAATTAGGGATCCCTACGAAAACTTAAATAATTTGTATTTTTCTATGTCTGTAACGAATACACTCAAAAACTACTGGACTGATTTCAAAAATTCTTTTACAATTGGAATGCCACATTATCCCTGAGTAAAATAGGCTATATTTATTGCTAGAAAAATTTAGGGATCCCTACTAAAACTTAAATAATTTGAATTTTGTTATGTTTGTAACGAATAAACTCAAAAACTACTGGACTGATTTCAAAAATTCTATTACAATTAGAATCCCACATTATCCCTGAGTAACATAGGCTATATTTATTGCTAGAAAAAGTGAGGGATCCCTACTAAAACTTAAATAATTTGAATTTTGGTATGTTTGTAACGAATAAACTCAAAAACTACTGGACTGATTTCAAAAATTCTATTACAATTAGAATCCCACATTATCCCTGAGTAACATAGGCTACATTTATTGCTAGAAAAAATTATGGATCCCTACCAAAATTTAAAAAATTTGTATGTTTGTATGCTTGTAACGAAGAAACTCAAACACCACTGGACCGATTTCAAAAATTCTTTCACCGTTATAATGCCAAATTTCCCCTCAGTAATATAGGCAATATTTATTGCTAGAAAAAATTAGGGATCCCTACTAAAACTTTTAATAATTTGAATGTTTTTATGTTTGTAACGAATAGACTCAAAAACTACTAAACCGCTTTCAAAAATTCTTTCACCATTAGAATGCTAAGTTATGTCTGAGTAACATAGGCTATATTCATTGCTTCAAAAAATTAGGGATCCCTACTAAAACTTAAATAATTTGAATTTTTGTTTGTTTGTAAGGAATAAACTCAAAAACTACTGGACCGATTTCAAAAATTCTTTCACCGTTAGAATGCTACATTATACCTCAGTAACGTAGGCAATATTTATTGCTTGACAAAGTTAGGGATCCCTACTAAAACTTTTAATAATTTGAATTTTGGTACCTTTGTAACGAATAAACTCAAAAACTACTGGACTTATTTCAAAAATTCTTTTACAATTAGAATACCACATTATCCCTGAGTAACATAGGCTATATTTATTGCTAGAAAAAGTGAGGGATCCCTACGAAAACTTAAATAATTTGAATTTTGGGATGTTGGTAACGAATAAACTCAAAAACTACTGGACTGATTTCAAAAATTCTATTACAATTAGAATCCCACATTATCCCTGAGTAACATAGGCTACATTTATTGCTAGAAAAAATTAGGGATCCCTACCAAAATTTAAATAATTTGTATGTTTGTATGCTTGTAACGAAGAAACTCAAACACCAGTGGACCGATTTCAAAAATTCTTTCACCGTTATAATGCCAAATTTCCCCTCAGTAATATAGGCTATATTTATTGCTAGAAAAAATTAGGGATCCCTAGTAAAACTTTTAATAATTTGAATGTTTTTATATTTGTAACGAATAGACTCAAAAACTACTGAACCGATTTCAAAAATTCTTTCACCATTAGAATGCTTAGTTATGTCTGAGTGACATAGGCTATATTCATTGCTTCAAAAAATTAGGGATCCCTACTTAAACTTAAATAATTTGTATTTTTATATGTTTGTAACGAATAAACTCATAAACTACTAGACCGAAATCAAAAATTCTTTGATCGTTAGATCGCTATATCATCTCTGAGTAACAAGGGCAATATTTATTGCTAGAAAAAATTATGGATCCCTACTAAAACTTTTAATAATTTGAATTTTTGTATGTTTGTAACGAATAGACTCAAAAACTACTGGACCGATTTCAAAATCTCTTTCACCATTAGAATGCTACGTTATCTCTGAGTAATATAGGCTCTATTTATTGCTTGGAAAAGTTAGGGATCCCTACTAAAACTTTTAATAATTTGAATTTTTGTATGTTTGTAAAGAATAGACTCAAAAACTACTGGACCGATTTCAAAAATTCTTTCACCGTTAGAATGCTACGTTTTCCCTGAGTAACATAGGATATATTTATTGCTAGAAAAAATTAGGGATCCCTACTAAAACTTTTAATAATTTGAATTTTTGTATGTTTGTAACGAATAGACTCAAAAACTACTGGACCGATTTCAAAAATTCTTTCACCGTTAGAATGCTACGTTTTCCCTGAGTAACATAAGATATATTTATTGCTCGAAAATATTAGGGATCCCTACTAAAACTTAAATAATTTGAATATTTATATGTTGGTAACGAATAAACTCAAAAAGTACTAGACCGATTTCAAAAATTCATTGCCTTTAGAATGCTACATTATCCCTGAGTAACATAGGCGATATTTATTGCTAGAAAAAATTAGGGATCCCTACGAAAACTCAAATAATTTGTATTTTTCTATGTCTGTAACGAATAAACGCAAAAATTACTGGACCAATTTCAAAAATTCTTTTACACTTAGAAAGCTACATTATCCCTGAGTAATATAGGCTATATTTATTGCTTGGAAAAATTAAGGATCCCTACTAAAACTTTAAATAATTTGAATGTTTTTATGTTTGTAACGAATAGACTCAAAAACTACTAGACCGATTTCAAAAATTCTTTCACCGTTATAATGCCAAATTTCCCCTCAGTAACATAGGCTATCTTCATTGCTTCAAAAAATTAGGGATCCCTACTAAAACTTAAATAATTTGTATTTTTATATGTTTGTAACGAATAAACTCATAAACTACTAGACCGACATCAAAAATTCTTTGATCGTTAGATCGCTATATCATCTCTGAGTAATATAGGCTCTATTTATTGCTTGGAAAAATTAGGGATCCCTACTAAAACTTTTAATAATTTGAATTTTTGTATGTTTGTAACGAATAGACTCAAAAACTACTGGACCGATTTCAAAAATTATTTCAGCGTTAGAATGCTACGTTTTCCCTGAGTAACATAGGATATATTTATTGCTAGAAAAAATTAGGGATCCCTACTAAAACTTAAATAATTTGAATGTTCATATGTTGGTAACGAATAAACTCAAAAAGTACTAGACCGATTTCAAAAATTCTTTGACCTTTAGAATGCTACATTATCCCTGAGTAACATAGGCGATATTTATTGCTAGAAAAAATTAGCGATCCCTACGAAAACTTATATAATTTGTATTTTTGTATGACTGTAACGAATAGACTCAAAAACTACTGGACCGATTTCAAAAATTCTTTCACCGTTAGAATGCTACGTTTTCCCTGAGTAACATAGGATATATTTATTGCTAGAAAAAATTAGGGATCCCAACTAAAACTTAAATAATTTGAATGTTCTATACTATACCGATTTCAAAAATTCTTTCACCATTAGAATTTTAAGTTATGTCTGAGTAACATAAGCTATATTTATTGCTTGAAAAAATTAGGGATCCCTACGAAAACTTAAATAATTTGTATTTTTCTATGTCTGTAAAGAATACACTCAAAAACTACTGGACTGATTTCAAAAATTCTTTTACAATTAGAATGCCACATTATCCGTGAATAAAATAGGCTATATTTATTGCTAGAAAAATTTAGGGATCCCTACTAAAACTTAAATAATTTGAATTTTTGTTTGTTTGTAAGGAATAAACTCAAAAACTACTATACCGATTTCAAAAATTCTTTCACCGTTAGAATGCTACATTATCCCTCAGTAACGTAGGCAATGTTTATTGCTTGACAAAGTTAGGGATCCCTACTAAAACTTTTAATAATTTGAATTTTGGTACTTTTGTAACGAATAGACTCAAAAACTACTGGACTGATTTCAAAAATTCTTTTACAATTAGAATATCACATTATCCCTGAGTAACATAGGCTATATTTATTGCTAGAAAAAGTGAGGGATCCCTACTAAAATTTAAATAATTTGAATTTTGGTATGTTTGTAACGAATAAACTCAAAAACTACTGGACTGATTTCAAAAATTCTATTACAATTAGAATCCCACATTATCCCTGAGTAACATAGGCTACATTTATTGCTGGAAAAAATTATGGATCCCTACCAAAATTTAAAAAATTTGTATGTTTGTATGCTTGTAACGAAGAAACTCAAACACCACTGGACCGATTTCAAAAATTCTTTCACCGTTATAATGCCAAATTTCCCCTCAGTAATATAGGCAATATTTATTGCTAGAAAAAATTAGGGATCCCTACTAAAAATTTTAATAATTTGAATGTTTTTATGTTTGTAACGAATAGACTCAAAAACTACTAAACCGATTTCAAAAATTCTTTCACCATTAGAATGCTAAGTTATGTCTGAGTAACATAGGCTATATTCATTGCTTCAAAAAATTAGGGATCCCTACTAAAACTTAAATAATTTGTATTTTTATATGTTTGTAACGAATAAACTCATAAACTACTAGACCGACATCAAAAATTCTTTGATCGTTAGATCGCTATATCATCTCTGAGTAACAAGGGCTATATTTATTGCTAGAAAAAATTATGGATCCCTACTAAAACTTTTAATAATTTGAATTTTTGTATGTTTGTAACGAATAGACTCAAAAACTACCGGACCGATTTCAAAAATTTTTTCACCATTAGAATGCTACGTTATCTCTGAGTAATATAGGCTCTATTTATTGCTTGGAAAAATTAGGGATCCCTACTAAAACTTTTAATAATTTGAATTTTTGTATGTTTGTAACGAATAGACTCAAAAACTACTGGACCGATTTCAAAAATTATTTCACCGTTAGAATGCTACGTTTTCCCTGAGTAACATAGGATATATTTATTGCTAGAAAAAATTAGGGATCCCTACTAAAACTTAAATAATTTGAATGTTCATGTGTTGGTAACGAATAAACTCAAAAAGTACTAGACCGATTTCAAAAATTCTTTGACCTTTAGAATGCTACATTATCCCTGAGTAACATAGGCGATATTTATTGCTAGAAAAAATTAGCGATCCCTACGAAAACTTATATAATTTGTATTTTTGTATGACTGTAACGAATAGACTCAAAAACTACTGGACCGATTTCAAAAATTCTTTCACCGTTAGAATGCTACGTTTTCCCTGAGTAACATAGGATATATTTATTGCTAGAAAAAATTAGGGATCCCTACTAAAACTTAAATAATTTGAAGGTTCATATGTTGGTAACGAATAAACTCAAAAAGTACTAGACCGATTTCAAAAATTCTTTGACCTTTAGAATGCTACATTATCCCTGAGTAACATAGGCGATATTTATTGCTAGAAAAAATTAGGGATCTCTACAAAGACTTAAATAATTTGAATTTTTTTATGTTTGTAAGGAATAAACTCAAAAACTGCTGTACCGATTTCAAAAATTCTTTCACCGTTATAATGCCAAATTACCCTTCAGTAATATAGGCAATATCTATTGCTAGAAAGAATTAGGGATCCCTACTAAAACTTTTAAAAATTTGAATTTTTTTATGTTTGTAACGAATAGACTCAAAAACTACTATACCGATTTAAAAAATTCTTTCACCATTAGAATTTTAAGTTATGTCTGAGTAACATAAGCTATATTTATTGCTTGAAAAAATTAGGGATCCCTACGAAAACTTAAATAATTTGTATTTTTCTATCTCTGTAACGAATACACTCAAAAACTACTGGACTGATTTCAAAAATTCTTTTACAATTGGAATGCCACATTATCCCTGAGTAAAATAGGCTATATTTATTGCTAGAAAAATTTAGGGATCCCTACTAAAACTTAAATAATTTGAATTTTGGTATGTTTGTAACGAATAAACTCAAAAACTACTGGACTGATTTCAAAAATTCTATTACAATTAGAATCCCACATTATCCCGGAGTAACATAGGCTATATTTATTGCTAGAAAAAGTGAGGGATCCCTACTAAAACTTAAATAATTTGAATTTTGGTATGTTTGTAACGAATAAACTCAAAAACTACTGGACTGATTTCAAAAATTCTATTACAATTAGAATCCCACATTATCCCTGAGTAACATAGGCTACATTTATTGCTAGAAAGAATTATGGATCCCTACCAAAATTTAAAAAATTTGTATGTTTGTATGCTTGTAACGAAGAAACTCAAACACCACTGGACCGATTTCAAAAATTCTTTCACCGTTATAATGCCAAATTTCCCCTCAGTAATATAGGCAATATTTATTGCTAGAAAAAATTAGGGATCCCTACTAAAAATTTTAATAATTTGAATGTTTTTATGTTTGTAACGAATAGACTCAAAAACTACTAAACCGCTTTCAAAAATTCTTTCACCATTAGAATGCTAAGTTATGTCTGAGTAACATAGGCTATATTCATTGCTTCAAAAAATTAGGGATCCCTACTAAAGCTTAAATAATTTGTATTTTTATATGTTTGTAACGAATAAACTCATAAACTACTAGACCGAAATCAAAAATTCTTTGATCGTTAGATCGCTATATCATCTCTGAGTAACAAGGGCAATATTTATTGCTAGAAAAAATTATGGATCCCTACTAAAACTTTTAATAATTTGAATTTTTGTATGTTTGTAACGAATAGACTCAAAAACTACTGGACCAATTTCAAAAATTCTTTCACCATTAGAATGCTACGTTATCTCTGAGTAATATAGGCTCTATTTATTGCTTGGAAAAATTAGGGATCCCTACTAAAACTTTAAATAATTTGAATGTTTTTATGTTTGTAACGAATAGACTCAAAAACTACTAGACCGATTTCAAAAATTCTTTCACCATTAGAATGCTAAGTTATGTCTGAGTAACATAGGCTATCTTCATTGCTTCAAAAAATTAGGGATCCCTACTAAAACTTAAATAATTTGTATTTTTATATGTTTGTAACGAATAAACTCATAAACTACTAGACCGATATCAAAAATTCTTTGATCGTTAGATCGCTATATCATCTCTGAGTAACAAGGCCTATATTTATTGCTAGAAAAAATTATGGATCCCTACTAAAACTTTTAATAATTTGAATTTTTGTATGTTTGTAACGAATAGACTCAAAAACTACTGGACCGATTTCAAAAATTCTTTCACCATTACAATGCTACGTTATCTCTGAGTAATATAGGTTCTATTTATTGCTTGGAAAAATTAGGGATCCCTACTAAAACTTTTAATAATTTGAATTTTTGTATGTTTGTAAAGAATAGACTCAAAAACTACTGGACCGATTTCAAAAATTCTTTCACCGTTAGAATGCTACGTTTTCCCTGAGTAACATAGGATATATTTATTGCTAGAAAAAATTAGGGATCCCTACTAAAACTTAAATAATTTGAATGTTCATATCTTGGTAACGAATAAACTCAAAAAGCACTAGACTGATTTCAAAAATTCTTTGCCCTTTAGAATGCTACATTATCCCTGAGTAACATAGGCGATATTTATTGCTAGAAAAAATTAGCGATCCCTACGAAAACTTATATAATTTGTATTTTTGTATGACTGTAACGAATAGACTCAAAAACTACTGGACCGATTTAAAAAATTCTTTCACCGTTAGAATGCTACGTTTTCCCTGAGTAACATAGGATATATTTATTGCTAGAAAAAATTATGGATCCCTACTAAAACTTAAATAATTTGAATGTTCATAAGTTGGTAACGAATAAACTCAAAATTACTAGACCGATTTCAAAAATTCTTTGACCTTTAGAATGCTACATTATCCCTAAGTTACATAGGCGATATTTACTGCTAGAAAAAGTTAGGGATCCCTACTAAAACTTAAATAATTTGCATTTTTGTATGACTGTAACGAATAAACTCAAAAACTACTGGACTGATTTCAAAAATTCTTTCACACTTAGAATGCCACATAATCCCTGAGTAATATAGGCTATATTTATTGCTAGAAAAAGTTAGGGAGCCCTACTAAAACTTAAATAATTTGAATTTTTGTATGTTTGTAACGAATAAACTCAAAAACTACTGGACCGATTTTAAAAATTCTTTCACCGTTAAAATGCTACATTATCCCTGAGTAACATAAGCAATATTTATTGCTAGAAAAAATTAGGGATCCCTACCAAAACTTTTAATAATTTGAATTTTTGTATGTTTGTAACGAATAGACTCAAAAATTACTGGACCGATTTCAAAAATTCTGTCACCGTTATGATGCCAAATTACCCCTCAGTAATATAGGCAATATTTATTGCTAGAAAAAATTAGGGATCCCTACTAAAACTTTTAATAATTTGAATGTTTTTATGTTTGTAACGAATAGACTCAAAAACTACTAGACCGATTTCAAAAATTCTTTCACCATTAGAATGCTAAGTTATGTTTGAGTAACATAGGCTATATTCATTGCTTCAAAAAATTAGGGATCCCTACTAAAACTTAAATAATTTGTATTTTTATATGTTTGGAACGGATAAACTCATAAACAACTAGACCGACATCAAAAATTCTTTGATCATTAGATTGCTATATCATCTCTGAGTAACAAGGGCTATATTTATTGCTAGAAAAAATTATGGATCCCTAATAAAACTTTTAATAATTTGAATTTTTGTATGTTTGTAACGAATAGACTCAAAAATTACTGGACCAATTTCAAAAATTCTTTTACACTTCGATTGCTAAATTATCCCTGAGTAACATAGGCTATATTTACTGCTAGAAAAAATTAGGGATCCCTACTAAAACTTAAATAATTTGTATTTTTGTGTGACTGTAACGAATAAACTCAAAAACTACTGGACTGATTTCAAAAATTCTATTACAATTAGAATGCCACATTATCCCTGAGTAACATAGGCAATATTTATTGCTAGAAAAATTAGGGATCCCTACCAACATTTAAATAATTTGTATGTTTGTATGCTTGTAACGAAGAAACTCAAACACCACTGGACCGATTTCAAAAATTCTTTTACACTTAGAATGCTACATTACCCCTGAATAACATAGGCTATATTTATTGCTAGAAAAAATTAGGGATCTCTACAAAAACTTAAATGATCTGAATTTTTGTATGTTTGTAACGAATAAACTCAAAAACTGCTAGACCGATTTCAAAAATTCTTTCACCGTTATAACGCCAAATTTTCCCTCAGTAATATAGGCAATATTTATTGCTAGAAAAAATTAGGGATCCCTACTAAAACTTTTAATAATTTGAATGTTTTAATGTTTGTAACGAATAAACTCAAAAACTATAAACCGATTTCAAAAATTCTTTCACCATTAGAATGCTAAGTTATGTCTGAGTAACATAGCCTATATTCATTGCTTCAAAAAATTAGGGATCCCTACTAAAACTTCAATAATTTGTATTTTTATATGTTTGTAACGAATAAACTCATAACCTACTCGACCGACATCAAAAATTCCTTGTTCGTTAGATTGCGATATCATCTCTGAGTAACAAGGGCTATATTTATTGCTAGAAAAAATTGTGGATCAATAATAAAACTTTTAATAATTGGAATTTTTGTATGTTTGTAACGAATAGACTCAAAAACTTCTAGACCGATTTCAAAAACTCTTTCGCCATTATAATGCTATGTTATCTCTGAGTAACATAGGCTGTATTTATTGCTTGGAAAAATTAGGGATCCCTACTAAAACTTTTAATAATTTGAATTTTTGTATGTTTGTAACGACTAGACTCAAAAACTACTGGACCGATTTCAAAAATTCTTTCACCGTTAGAATGCTACGTTTTCCCTGAGTAACATAAGATATATTTATTGCTCGAAAATATTAGGGATCCCTACTAAAACTTAAATAATTTGAATGTTTATATGTTGGTAACGAATAAACTCAAAAATACTAGACCAATTTCAAAAATTCATTGACCTTTAGAATGCTACATTATGCCTGAGTAACATAGGCGATATTTATTGCTAGAAAAAATTAGGGATCCCTACGAAAACTCAAATAATTTGTATTTTTCTATGTCTGTAACGAATAAACGCAAAAATTACTGGACCAATTTCAAAAATTCTTTTACACTTAGAAAGCTACATTATCCCTGAGTAATATAGGCTATATTTATTGCTTGGAAAAATTAAGGATCCCTACAAAACTTTAAATAATTTGAATGTTTTTATGTTTGTAACGAATAGACTCAAAAACTACTAGACCGATTTCAAAAATTCTTTCACCATTAGAATGCTAAGTTATGTCTGAGTAACATAGGCTATCTTCATTGCTTCAAAAAATTAGGGATCCCTACTAAAACTTAAATAATTTGTATTTTTATATGTTTGTAACGAATAAACTCATAAACTACTAGACCGACATCAAAAATTCTTTGATCGTTAGATCGCTATATCATCTCTGAGTAACAAGGGCTATATTTATTGCTAGAAAAAATTATGGATCCCTACTAAAACTTTTAATAATTTGAATTTTTGTATGTTTGTAACGAATAGACTCAAAAACTACTGGACCGATTTCAAAAATTCTTTCACCATTAGAATGCTACGTTATCTCTGAGTAATATAGGCTCTATTTATTGCTTGGAAAAATTAGGGATCCCTACTAAAACTTTTAATAATTTGAATTTTTGTATGTTTGTAACGGATAGACTCAAAAACTACTGGACCGATTTCAAAAATTATTTCACCGTTAGAATGCTACGTTTTCCCTGAGTAACATAGGATATATTTATTGCTAGAAAAAATTAGGGATCCCTACTAAAACTTAAATAATTTGAATGTTCATATGTTGGTAACGAATAAACTCAAAAAGTACTAGACCGATTTCAAAAATTCTTTGACCTTTAGAATGCTACATTATCCCTGAGTAACATAGGCGATATTTATTACTAGAAAAAATTAGCGATCCCTACGAAAACTTATATAATTTGAATTTTTGTATGACTGTAACGAATAGACTCAAAAACTACTGGACCGATTTCAAAAATTCTTTCACCGTTAGAATGCTACGTTTTCCCTGAGTAACATAGGATATATTTATTGCTAGAAAAATTAGGGATCCCTACTAAAACTTAAATAATTTGAATGTTCATATGTTGGTAACGAATAAACTCAAAAAGTACTAGACCTATTTCAAAAATTCTTTGACCTTTAGAATGCTACATTATCCCTGAGTAACATAGGCGATATTTATTGCTAGAAAAAATTAGGGATCTCTACAAAGACTTAAATAATTTGAATTTTTTTATGTTTGTAAGGAATAAACTCAAAAACTGCTGTACCGATTTCAAAAATTCTTTCACCGTTATAATGCCAAATTACCCTTCAGTAATATAGGCAATAGCTATTGCTAGAAAGAATTAGGGATCCCTACTAAAACTTTTAAAAATTTGAATTTTTTTATGTTTGTAACGAATAGACTCAAAAACTACTATGCCGATTTCAAAAATTCTTTAACCATTAGAATTTTAAGTTATGTCTGAGTAACATAAGCTATATTTATTGCTTGAAAAAATTAGGGATCCCTGCGAAAACTTAAATAATTTGTATTTTTCTATGTCTGTAACGAATACACTCAAAAACTACTGGACTGATTTCAAAAATTCTTTTACAATTAGAATGCCACATTATCCCTGAGTAAAATAGGCTATATTTATTACTAGAAAAATTTAGGGATCCCTACTAAAACTTAAATAATTTGAATTTTTGTTTGTTTGTAAGGAATAAACTCAAAAACTACTGGACCGATTTCAAAAATTCTTTCACCGTTAGAATGCTACATTATCCCTCAGTAACGTAGGCAATATTTATTGCTTGACAAAGTTAGGGATCCCTACTAAAACTTTTAATAATTTGAATTTTGGTATCTTTGTAACGAATAGACTCAAAAACTACTGGACTGATTTCAAAAATTCTTTTACAATTAGAATGCCACATTATCCCTGAGTAACATAGGCAATATTTATTGCTAGAAAAATTAGGGATCCCTACCAACATTTAAATAATTTGTATGTTTGTATGCTTGTAACGAAGAAACTCAAACACCACTGGACCGATTTCAAAAATTCTTTTACACTTAGAATGCTACATTACCCCTGAATAACATAGGCTATATTTATTGCTAGAAAAAATTAGGGATCTCTACAAAAACTTAAATGATCTGAATTTTTGTATGTTTGTAACGAATAAACTCAAAAACTGCTGGACCGATTTCAAAAATTCTTTTACACTTAGATTGCTAAATTATCCCTGAGTAACATAGGCTATATTTACTGCTAGAAAAAATTAGGGATCCCTACTAAAACTTTTAATAATTTGAATTTTGGTATCTTTGTAACGAATAGACTCAAAAACTACTGGACTGATTTCAAAAATTCTTTTACAATTAGAATGCCACATTATCCCTGAGTAACATAGGCAATATTTATTGCTAGAAAAATTAGGGATCCCTACCAACATTTAAATAATTTGTATGTTTGTATGCTTGTAACGAAGAAACTCAAACACCACTGGACCGATTTCAAAAATTCTTTTACACTTAGAATGCTAGGTTACCCCTGAATAACATAGGCGATATTTGTTGCTAGAAAAAATTAGGGATCTCTACAAAAACTTAAATGATCTGAATTTTTGTATGTTTGTAACGAATAAACTCAAAAACTGCTAGACCGATTTCAAAAATTCTTTCACCGTTATAACGCCAAATTTCCCCTCAGTAATATAGGCAATATTTATTGCTAGAAAAAATTAGGGATCCCTACCAAAACTTTTAATAATTTGAGTGTTTTTATGTTTGTAACGAATAGACTCAAAAACTACTAAACCGATTTCAAAAATTCTTTCACCATTAGAATGCTAAGTTATGTCTGAGTAACATAGGCTATATTCATTGCTTCAAAAAATTAGGGATCCCTACTAAAACTTAAATAATTTGTATTTTTATATGTTTGTAACGAATAAACTCATAACCTACTAGACCGACATCAAAAATTCCTTGTTTGTTAGATTGCGATATCATCTCTGAGTAACAAGGGCTATATTTATTGCTAGAAAAAATTGTGGATCAATAATAAAACTTTTAATAATTGGAATTTTTGTATGTTTGTAACGAATAGACTCAAAAACTTCTAGACCGATTTCAAAAACTCTTTCACCATTAGAATGCTATGTTATCTCTGAGTAACATAGGCTGTATTTATTGCTTGGAAAAATTAGGGATCCCTACTAAAACTTTTAATAATTTGAATTTTTGTATGTTTGTAACGAATAGACTCAAAAACTACTGGACCGATTTCAAAAATTCTTTCACCGTTAGAATGCTTCGTTTTCCCTGAGTAACATAAGATATATTTATTGCTCGAAAATATAAGGGATCCCTACTAAAACTTAAATAATTTGAATGTTTATGTGTTGGTAACGAATAAACTCAAAAAGTACTAGACCGATTTCAAAAATTCATTGACCTTTAGAATGCTACATTTTCCCTGAGTAACATAGGCGATATTTATTGCTAGAAAAAATTAGGGATCCCTACGAAAACTCAAATAATTTGTATTTTTCTATGTCTGTAACGAATAAACGCAAAAATTACTGGACCAATTTCAAAAATTCTTTTACACTTAGAAAGCTACATTATCCCTGAGTAATATAGGCTATATTTATTGCTTGGAAAAATTAAGGATCCCTACTAAAACTTTAAATAATTTGAATGTTTTTATGTTGGTAACGAATAAACTCAAAAAGTACTAGACCGATTTCAAAAATTCATTGACCTTTAGAATGCTACATTATCCCTGAGTAACATAGGCGATATTTATTCCTAGAAAAAATTAGCGATCCCTACGAAAACTTATATAATTTGTATTTTTGTATGACTGTAACGAATAGACTCAAAAACTACAGGACCGATTTAAAAAATTCTTTCACCGTTAGAATGCTACGTTTTCCCTGAGTAAAATAGGATATATTTATTGTTAGAAAAAATTAGGGATCCCTACTAAAACTTAAATAATTTGAATGTTCATATGTTGGTAACGAAAAGACTCAAAAACTACTAAACCGATTTCAAAAATTCTTTCACCGTTATAATGCCAAATAACCCTTCAGTAATATAGGCAACATCTATTGCTAGAAAGAATTAGGGATCCCTACTAAAACTTTTAAAAATTTGAATTTTTTTATGTTTGTAACGAATAGACTCAAAAACTGCTATACCGATTTCAAAAATTCTTTCACCATTAGAATTTTAAGTTATGTCTGAGTAACATAAGCTATATTTATTGCTTGAAAAAATTAGGGATCCCTACGAAAACTTAAATAATTTGTATTTTTCTATGTCTGTAACGTATACACTCAAAAACTACTGGACTGATTTCAAAAATTCTTTTACAATTGGAATGCCACATTATCCCTGAGTAAAATAGGCTATATTTATTGCTAGAGAAATTTAGGGATCCCTACTAAAACTTAAATAATTTGAATTTTTGTTTGTTTGTAAGGAATAAACTCAAAAACTACTGGACCGATTTCAAAAATTCTTTCACCGTTAAAATGCTACGTTATCCCTCAGTAACGTAGGCAATATTTATTGCTTGACAAAGTTAGGGATCCCTACTAAAACTTTTAATAATTTGAATTTTGGTATCTTTGTAACGAATAGACTCAAAAACTACTGGACTGATTTCAAAAATTCTTTTACAATTAGAATACCACATTATCCCTGAGTAACATAGGCTATATTTATTGCTAGAAAAAGTGAGGGATCCCTACTAAAACTTAATAATTTGAATTTTGGTATGTTTGTAACGAATAAACTCCAAAACTACTGGACTGATTTCAAAAATTCTATTACAATTAGAATCCCACATTATCCCTGAGTAACATAGGCTACATTTATTGCTAGAAAAAATTAGGGATCCCTACCAAAATTTAAATAATTTGTATGTTTGTATGCTTGTAACGAAGAAACTCAAACACCACTGGACCGATTTCAAAAATTCTTTCACCGTTATAATGCCAAATTTCCCCTCAGTAATATAGGCAATATTTATTGCTAGAAAAAATTAGGGATCCCTATTAAAGCTTTTAATAATTTGAATGTTTTTATGTTTGTAACGAATAGACTCAAAAACTACTAAACCGATTTCAAAAATTCTTTCACCATTAGAATGCTAAGTTATGTCTGAGTAACATAGGCTATATTCATTGCTTCAAAAAATTAGGGATCCCTACTAAAACTTAAATAATTTGTATTTTTATATGTTTGTAACGAATAAACTCATAAACTACTAGACCGAAATCAAAAATTCTTTGATCGTTAGATCGCTATATCATCTCTGAGTAACAAGGGCAATATTTATTGCTAGAAAAAATTATGGATCCCTACTAAAACTTTTAATAATTTGAATTTTTGTATGTTTGTAACGAATAGACTCAAAAACTACTGGACCGATTTCAAAAATTCTTTCACCATTAGAATGCTACGTTATCTCTGAGTAATATAGGCTCTATTTATTGCTTGGAAAAATTAGGGCTCCCTACTAAAACATTAAATAATTTGAATGTTTTTATGTTTGTAACGAATAGACTCAAAAACTACTAGACCGATTTCAAAAATTCTTTCACCATTAGAATGCTAAGTTATGTCTGAGTAACATAGGCTATCTTCATTGCTTCAAAAAATTAGGGATCCCTACTAAAACTTAAATAATTTGTATTTTTATATGCTTGTAACGAATAAACTCATAAACTACTAGACCGACATCAAAAATTCTTTGATCGTTAGATCGCTATATCATCTCTGAGTAACAAGGGCTATATTTATTGCTAGAAAAAATTATGGATCCCTACTAAAACTTTTAATAATTTGAATTTTTGTATGTTTGTAACGAATAGACTCAAAAACTACTGGACCGATTTCAAAAATTCTTTCACCATTAGAATGCTACGTTATCTCTGAGTAATATAGGCTCTATTTATTGCTTGGAAAAATTAGGGATCCCTACTAAAACTTAAATAATTTGAATGTTCATATGTTGGTAACGAATAAACTCAAAAAGTAGTAGACCGATTTCAAAAATTCTTTGCCCTTTAGAATGCTACATTATCCCTGAGTAACATAGGCGATATTTATTACTAGAAAAAAATAGCGATCCCTACGAAGACTTATATAATTTGTATTTTTGTATGACTGTAACGAATAGACTCAAAAACTACCGGACCGATTTCAAAAATTCTTTCACCGTTAGAATGCTACGTTTTCCCTGAGTAACATAGGATATATTTATTGCTAGAAAAAATTAGGGATCCCTACTAAAACTTAAATAATTTGAATGTTCATATGTTGGTAACGAATAAACTCAAAAAGTACTAGACTGATTTCAAAAATTCTTTGACCTTTAGAATGCTACATTATCCCTGAGTAACATAGGCTATATTTACTGCTAGAAGAAATTACGGATCCCTACTAAAACTTAAATAACTTGTATTTTTGTATGACTGTAACGAATAAACTCAAAAACTACTGGACTGATTTCAAAAATTCTTTCACACTTAGAATGCTACATTACCTTGAATAACATAGGCTATATTTATTGCTAGAAAAAATTAGGGATCTCTACAAAGGCTTAAATAATTTGAATTTTTTTATGTTTGTAAGGAATATACTCAAAAACTGCTGTACCGATTGCAAAAATTCTTTCACCGTTATAATGCCAAATTACCCTTCAGTAATATAGGCAATATCTATTGCTAGAAAGAATTAGGGATCCCTACTAAACTTTTAAAAATTTGAATTTTTTTATGTTTGTAACGAATAGACTCAAAAACTACTATACCGATTTCAAAAATTCTTTCACCATTAGAATTCTAAGTTATGTCTGAGTAACATAAGCTATATTTATTGCTTGAAAAAATTAGGGATCCCTACGAAAACTTAAATAATTTGTATTTTTCTATGTCTGTAACGAATACACTCAAAAACTACTGGACTGATTTCAAAAATTCTTTTACAATTAGAATGCCACATTATCCCTGAGTAAAATAGGCTATATTTATTGCTACAAAAATTTAGGGATCCCTACTAAAACTTAAATAATTTGAATTTTTGTTTGTGTGTAAGGAATAAACTCAAAAACTACTGGACCGATTTCAAAAATTCTTTCACCGTTAGAATGCTACATTATCCCTCAGTAACGTAGGCAATATTTATTGCTTGACAAAGTTAGGGATCCCTACTAAAACTTTTAATAATTTGAATTTTTGCATCTTTGTAACGAATAGACTCGAAAACTACTGGACTGATTTCAAAAATTGTTTTACAATTAGAATACCACATTATCCCTGAGTAACATAGGCTATATTTATTGCTAGAAAAAGTGAGGGATCCCTACTAAAACTTAAATAATTTGAATTTTGGTATGTTTGTAACGAATAAACTCAAAAACTACTGGACTGATTTCAAAAATTCTATTACAATTAGAATCCCACATTATCCCTGAGTAACATAGGCTACATTTATTGCTAGAAAAAATTAGGGATCCCTACCAAAATTTAAATAATTTGTATGTTTGTATGCTTGTAACGAAGAAACTCAAACACCACTGGACCGATTTCAAAAATTCTTTTACACTTAGAATGCTAAATTACCCCTGAATAACATATGCTATATTTATTGCTAGAAAAAATTAGGGATCCCTACTAAAACTTTTAATAATTTGAATGTTTTTATGTTTGTAACGAATAGACTCAAAAACTACTAAACCGATTTCAAAAATTCTTTCACCGTTAGAATGCTACATTATCCCTGAGTAACATAGGCGATATTTATTGCTAGAAAAAATTAGCGATCCCTACGAAAACTTATATAATTTGTATTTTTCTATGTCTGTAACGAATAAACGCAAAAATTACTGGACCAATTTCAAAAATTCTTTTACAGTTAGATTGCTGCATTATCCCTGAGTAACATAGGCTATATTTACTGCTAGAAAAAATTAGGGATCCCTACTAAAACTTAAATAATTTGAATTTTGGTATGTTTGTAACGAATAAACTCAAAAACTACTGGACTGATTTCAAAAATTCTATTACAATTAGAATCCCACATTATCCCTGAGTAACATAGGCTACATTTATTGCTAGAAAAAATTAGGGATCCCTACCAAAATTTAAATAATTTGTATGTTTGTATGCTTGTAACGAAGAAACTCAAACACCACTGGACCGATTTCAAAAATTCTTTCACCATTAGAATGCTAAGTTATGTCTGAGTAACATAGGCTATATTCGTTGCTTCAAAAAATTAGGGATCCCTACCAAAATTTAAATAATTTGTATTTTTATATGTTTGTAACGAATAAACTCATAAACTACTAGACCGAGATCAAAAATTCTTTGATCGTTAGATCGCTATATCATCTCTGAGTAACAAGGGCTATATTTATTGCTAGAAAAAATTATGGATCCCTACTAAAACTTTTAATAATTTGAATTTTTGTATGTTTGTGACGAATAGACTCAAAAACTACTGGACCGATTTCAAAAATTCTTTCACCATTAGAATGCTACGTTATCTCTGAGTAATATAGGCTCTATTTATTGCTTGGAAAAATTAGGGATCCCTACTAAAACTTTTAATAATTTGAATTTTTGTATGTTTGTAACGAATAGACTCAAAAACTACTGGACCGATTTCAAAAATTCTTTCACCATTAGAATTCTACGTTTTCCCTGAGTAAAATAGGATATATTTATTGCTAGAAAAAATTAGGGATCCCTACTAAAACTTAAATAATTTGAATGTTCATATGTTGGTAACGAATAAACTCAAAAAGTACTAGACCGATTTCAAAAATTCTTTGACCTTTAGAATGCTACATTATCCCTAAGTAACATAGGCGATATTTATTGCTAGAAAAAATTAGGGATCTCTACAAAAACTTAAATAATTTGAATTTTTTTATGTTTGTAAGGAATAAACTCAAAAACTGCTGTACCGATTTCAAAAATTCTTTCACCGTTATAATGCCAAATTACCCCTCAGTAATATAGGCAACATCTATTGCTAGAAAGAATTAGGGATCCCTACTAAAATTTTAAAAATTTGAATTTTTTTATGTTTGTAACGAATAGACTCAAAAACTACTAGACCGATTTCAAAAATTCTTTCATTATTAGAATTCTAAGTTATGTCTGAGTAACATAAGCTATAATTATTGCTTGAAAAAATTAGGGATCCCTACGAAAATTTAAATAATTTGTATTTTTCTATGTCTGTAACGAATAAACTCAAAAACTACTGGACTGATTTCAAAAATTCTTTTACAATTAGAATGCCACATTATCCCTGAGTAAAATAGGCTATATTTATTGCTAGAAAAATTTAGGGATCCTTACTAAAACTTAAATAATTTGAATTTTTGTAAGTTTGTAAGGAATAAACTCAAAAACTACTTGACCGATTTCAAAAATTCTTTCGCCGTTAGAATGCTACATTATCCCTCAGTAACGTAGGCAATATTTATTGCTTGACAAAGTTAGGGATCCCTACTAAAACTTTTAATAATTTGAATTTTTGTATCTTTGTAACGAATAGACTCAAAAACTACTGGACTGATTTCAAAAATTCTTTTACAATTAGAATGCCACATTATCCCTGAGTAACATAGGCTACATTTATTGCTAGAAAAAATTAGGGATCCCTACCAAAGTTAAAATAATTTGTTTGTTTGTATGCTTGTAACGAAGAAACTCAAACACCAATGGACCGATTTCAAAAATTCTTTTACACTTAGAATTCTACATTACCCCTGAATAACATAGGCTATATTTATTGCTAGAAAAAATTAGGGATCTCTACAAATACTTAAATGATCTGAATTTTTGTATGTTTGTAAGGAATAAACTCAAAAACTGCTAGACCGATTTCAAAAATTCTTTCACCGTTATAATGCCAAATTTCCCCTCAGTAATATAGGCAATATTTATTGCTAGAAAAAATTAGGGATCCCTACTAAAACTTTTAATAATTTGAATGTTTTTATGTTTGTAACGAGTAGACTCAAAAACTACTAAACCGATTTCAAAAATTCTTTCACCATTAGAATGCTAAGTTATGTCTGAGTAACATAGGCTATATTCATTGCTTCAAAAAATTAGGGATCCCTACAAAAACTTCAATAATTTGTATTTTTATATGTTTGTAACGAATAAACTCATAAACTACTAGACCGACATCGAAAATTCCTTGATCGTTAGATTGCGATATCATCTCTGAGTAACAAGGGCTATATTTATTGCTAGAAAAAATTATGGATCAATACTAAAACTTTTAATAATTGGAATTTTTGTATATTTGTACCGAATAGACTCAAAAACTTCTAGACCGATTTCAAAAACTCTTTCACCATTAGAATGCTATGTTATCTGTGAGTAACATAGGCTATATTTATTGCTTGGAAAAATTAGGGATCCCTACTAAAACTTTTAATAATTTGAATTTTTGTATGTTTGTAACGAATAGACCCAAAAACTACTAGACCGATTTCAAAAATTCTTTCACCCTTCGAATGCTACGTTTTCCCTGAGTAATATAGGATATATTTATTGCTAGAAAATATTAGGGATCCCTACTAAAACTTAAATAATTTGAATGTTTATATGTTGGTAACGAATAAACTCAAAAAGTACCAGACCGATTTCAAAAATTCATTGACCTTTAGAATACTACATTATCCCTGAGTAACATAGGCGATATTTATTGCTAGAAAAAATTAGGGATCCCTACGAAAACTCAAATAATTTGTATTTTTCTATGTCTGTAACGAATAAACGCAAAAATTACTGGACCAATTTCAAAAATTCTTTTACACTTAGAAAGCTACATTATCCCTGAGTAATATAGGCTATATTTATTGCTTGGAAAAATTAGGGATCCCTACTAAAACTTTTAATAATTTGAATGTTTTTATGTTTGTAACAAATAGACTCAAAAACTACTAGACCGATTTCAAAAATTCTTTCACCATTAGAATGCTAAGTTATGTCTGAGTAACATAGGCTATCTTCATTGCTTCAAAAAATTAGGGATCGCTACTAAGCCTTAAATAATTTGTATTTTTATATGTTTGTAACGAATAAACTCATAAACTACTAGACCGACATGAAAAATTCTTTGATCGTTAGATCGCTATATCATCTCTGAGGAACAAGGGCTATATTTATTGCTAGAAATTATTATTGATCCCTACTAAAACTTTTAATAATTTGAATTTTTGTATGTTTGTAACGAATAGACTCAAAAACTACTGGACCGATTTCAAAAATTCTTTCACCGTTAGAATGCTACGTTTTCCCTGAGTAACATAGGATATATTTATTGCTAGAAAAAATTAGGGATCCCTACTAAAACTTAAATAATTTGAATGTTCATATGTTGGTAACGAATAAACTCAAAAAGTACTAGACCGATTTCAAAAATTCTTTGACCTTTAGAATGCTACATTATCCCTGAGTAACATAGGCAATATTTATTGCTAGAAAAAATTAGCGATCCCTACGAAAACTTATATAATTTGTATTTTTCTATGTCTGTAACGAATAAACGCAAAAATTACTGGACCAATTTCAAAAATTCTTTTACAGTTAGAATGCTGCATTATCCCTGAGTAACATAGGCTATATTTACTGCTAGAAAAAATTAGGGATCCCTACTAAAACTTAAATAATTTGTATTTTTATATGTTTGTAACGAATAAACGCAAAAATTACTGGACCAATTTCAAAAATTCTTTTACACTTAGAATGCTACATTATCCCTGAGTAACATAGGCAATATTTACTGCTAGAAAAAATTCGGGATCCCTACTAAAACTGAAATAATTTGTATTTTTGTATGACTGTAACGAATAAACTCAAAAACTGCTGGACTGATTTCAAAAATTCTTTCACACTTAGAATGCCACATTATCCCTGAGTAGCATAGGCTATAATTATTGCTTGGCAAAATTAGGGATCCCTACTAAAACTTTTAATAATTTGAATTTTTGTATGTTTGTAACGAATAGACTCAAAAACTGCTGGACCGATTTCAAAAATTCTTTCACCGTTAGAATGCTACGTTATTCCTGAGTAACATAAGATATATATATTGCTAGAGAAAATTAGGGATTCCTACTAAAACTTAAATAATTTGAATGTGTATGTGTTGGTAAGGAATAAATTCAAAAAGTACTAGACCGATTTCAAAAATTCTTTGACCTTTAGAATGCTACATTATCCCTGAGTAACATAGGCGATATTTATTGCTTGAAAAAATTAAGGATCCCTACTACAACTTAAATAATTTGTATTTTTATGTGTTTGTAACGAATAAACTCATAAATTACTAGACCGACATCAAAAATTCGTTGATCATTGGATTGCTATATCATCTCTGAGTAACAAGGGCTATATTTACTGCTAGAAAAAATTATGGATCCCTACTAAAACTTTTAATAATTTGAATTTTTGTATGCTTGTAACGAATATACTCAAAAACTACTGGACCGATTTCAAAAATTCTTTCTCCATTAGAATGCTACGTTATCTCTGAGTAACATAGGCTATATTTATTGCTTGGCTAAATTAGGGATCCCTACTATAACTCTTAATAATTTGAATTTTTGTATGTTTTTTATCGAATAGTCTCAAAAACTACTGGACCGATTTCAAAAATTCTTTCACCGTTAGAATGCTACGTTTTCCCTGAGTAACACACGATATATTTATTGCTAGAAAAAATTAGGGATCCCTACGAAAACTTAAATAATTTGTATTTTTGTATGACTGTAACGAATAAACTCAAAAACTGCTGGAGTGATTTCAAAAATTCTTTCACACTTAGAATGCCACATTATCCCTGAATAGCATAGGCTATATTTATTGCTAGAAAAAGTTAGCGATCCCTACTAAAACTTAAATAATTTGAATTTTTGTATGTCTGTAACGAATAAACGCAAAATTACTGGACCAATTTCAAAAATTTTTGCACCATTAGAATGCTACGTTATCTCTGAGTAACATAGGCTATATTTATTGCTTGACAAAATTAGGAATCCCTACTAAAATTTAAATAATTTGTATTTTTATATGTTTGTAACGAATAAACTCATAAACTACTAGACCGACATCAAAAATTCTTTGATCGTTAGATTGGTATATCATGTCTGAGTAACAAGGGCTATATTTATTGCTAGAAAAAATTATGGATCCCTACTAAAACTTTTAATAATTTGAATTTTTGTATGTTTGTAACGAATAGACTCAAAAACTACTGGACCGATTTCAAAAATTCTTTCACCATTAGAATGCTACGTTTTCCCTGAATAACATAGGATATATTTATTGCTAGAAAAAATTAGGGATCCCTACTAAAACTCCAATAATTTGAATGTTTATATGTTGGTAACGAAAAAACTCAAAAAGTACTAGACCGATTTCAAAAATTCTTTGACCTTTAGAATGCTACATTATCCCTGAGTAACATAGGCGATATTTATTGCTTCAAAAAATTAGGGATCCCTACTAAAACTTAAATAATTTGTATTTTCATATGTTTGTAAGGAATAAACTCATAAACTACTAGACCGACATCAAAAATTCTTTGATCATTAGATTGCTATATCATCTCTGAGTAACAAGGGCTATATTTATTGCTAGAAAAAATTAGGGATCCCTACGAGAACTCAAATAATTTGTATTTTTCTATGTCTGTAACGAATAAACGCAAAAATTACTGGACCAATTTCAAAAATTCTTTTACAGTTAGAATGCTGCATTATCCCTGAGTAACATAGGCTATATTTACTGCTAGAAAAAATTAGGGATCCCTACTAAAACTTTTAAGAATTTGAATGTTTTTATGTTTGTAACAAATAGACTCAAAAACTACTAGACCGATTTCAAAAATTCTTTGACCTTTAGAATGCTACATTATCCCTGAGTAACATAGGCGATATTTATTGCTTCAAAAATTAGGGATCCCTACTAAAACTTAAATAATTTGTATTTTTATATGTTTGTAACGAATAAACTAATAAACTACTAGACCGACATCAAAAATTCTTTGATCATTGGATTGCTATATCATCGCTGAGTAACAAGGGCTATATTTATTGCTAGAAAAAATTATGGATCCCTAGTAAAACTTTTAATAATTTGAATTTTTGTATGCTTGTAACGAATATACTCAAAAACTACTGGACCGATTTCAAAAATTCTTTCTCCATTAGAATGCTACCTTATCTCTGAGTAACATAGGCCATATTTATTGCTTGGAAAAATTAGGGATCCCTACTATAACTTTTAATAATTTGAATTTTTGTACGTTTTTTAACGAATAGACTCAAAAACTACTGGACCGATTTCAAAAATTCTTTCACCGTTAGAATGCTACGTTTTCCCTGAGTAACACAGGATATATTTATTGCTAGAAAAAATTAGGGATCCCTACGAAAACTTAAATAATTTGTATTTTTGTATGACTGTAACGAATAAACTCAAAAACTGCTGGAGTGATTTCAAAAATTCTTTCACACTTAGAATGCCACATTATCCCTGAGTAGCATAGGCTATATTTATTGCTAGAAAAAGTTAGCGATCCCTACTAAAACTTAAATAATTTGTATTATTATATGTTTGTAACGAATAAACTCATAAACTACTAGACCGACATCAAAAATTCTTTGATCGTTAGATCGTTATATCATCTCTGAGTAACAAGGGCTATATTTATTGCTAGAAATTATTATGGATCCCTACTAAAACTTTTAATAATTTGAATTTTTGTATGTTTGTAACGAATAGACTCAAAAACTACTGGACTGATTTCAAAAATTCTTTCACCATTAGAATGCTACGTTATCTCTGAGTAATATAGGCTCTATTTGTTGCTTGGAAAAATTAGGGATCCCTACTAAAACTTTTAATAATTTGAATTTTTGTATGTTTGTAACGAATAGATTCAAAAACTACTGGACCGATTTCAAAACTTCTTTCACCGTTAGAATGCTACGTTTTCTCTGAGTACCATAGGATATATTTATTGCTAGAAAAAATTAGGGATCCCTACTAAAACTTAAATAATTTGAATGTTCGTATGTTGGTAACGAATAAACTCAAAAAGTACTAGACTGATTTCAAAAATTCTTTGACCTTTAGAATGCTACATTATCCCTGAGTAACATAGGCGATATTTATTGCTAGAAAAAATTAGCGATCCCTACGGAAACTTATATAATTTGTATTTTTCTATGTCTGTAACGAATAAACGCAAAAATTACTGGACCGACATCAAAAATTCTTTGACCATTGGATTGCTATATCATCGCTGAGTAACAAGGGCTATATTTATTGCTAGAAAAAATTATGGATCCCTACTAAAACTTTTAATAATTTGAATTTTTGTATGCTTGTAACGAATATACTCAAAAACTACTGGACCGATTTCAAAAATTCTTTCTCCATTAGAATGCTACGTTATCTCTGAGTAACATAGGCTATATTTATTGCTTGGAAAAATTAGGGATCCCTACTATAACTTTTAATAATTTGAATTTTTGTACGTTTTTTAACGAATAGACTCAAAAACTACTGGACCGATTTCAAAAATTCTTTCACCGTTAGAATGCTACGTTTTCCCTGAGTAACACAGGATATATTTATTGCTAGAAAAAATTAGGGATCCCTACGAAAACTTAAATAATTTGTATTTTTGTATGACTGTAACGAATAAACTCAAAAACTGCTGGAGTGATTTCAAAAATTCTTTCACACTTAGAATGCCACATTATCAATGAGTAGCATAGGCTATATTTATTGCTAGAAAAAGTTAGCGATCCCTACTAAAACTTAAATAATTTGAATTTTTGTATGTCTGTAATGAATAAACGCAAAATTACTGGACCAATTTCAAAAATTTTTTCACCATTAGAATGCTACGTTATCTCTGAGTAACATAGGCTATATTTATTGCTTGACAAAATTAGGAATCCCTACTAAAATTTAAATAATTTGTATTTTTATATGTTTGTAACGAATAAACTCATAAACTACTAGACCGACATCAAAAATTCTTTGATCGTTAGATTGCTATATCATGTCTGAGTAACAAGGGCTATATTTATTGCTAGAAAAAATTATGGATCCCTACTAAAACTTTTAATAATTTGAATTTTTGTATGTTTGTAACGAATAGACTCAAAAACTACTGCACCGATTTCAAAAATTCTTTCACCGTTAGAATGCTACGTTTTCCCTGAATAACATAGGATATATTTATTGCTAGAAAAAATTAGGGATCCCTACTAAAACTTCAATAATTTGAATGTTTATATGTTGGTAACGAAAAAACTCAAAAAGTACTAGACCGATTTCAAAAATTCTTTGACCTTTAGAATGCTACATTATCCCTGAGTAACATAGGCGATATCTATTGCTTCAAAAAATTAGGGATCCCTACTAAAACTTAAATAATTTGTATTTTTATATGTTTGTAACGAATAAACTCATAAACTACTAGACCGACATCAAAAATTCTTTGATCATTAGATTGCTATATCATCTCTGAGTAACAAGGGCTATATTTATTGCTAGAAAAAATTAGGGATCCCTACGAGAACTCAAATAATTTGTATTTTTCTATGTCTGTAACGAATAAACGCAAAAATTACTGGACCAATTTCAAAAATTCTTTTACACTTAGAAAGCTACATTATCCCTGAGTAATATAGGCTATATTTATTGCTTGGAAAAAATAGGGATCCCTACTAAAACTTTTAATAATTTGAATGTTTTTATGTTTGTAACAAATAGACTCAAAAACTACTAGACCGATTTCAAAAATTCTTTCACCATTAGAATGCTAAGTTATGTCTGAGTAACATAGGCTATCTTCATTGCTTCAAAAAATTAGGGATCGCTACTAAAACTTAAATAATTTGTATTTTTATATGTTTGTAACGAATAAACTCATAAACTACTAGACCGACATCAAAAATTCTTTGATCGTTAGATCGCTATATCATCTCTGAGTAACAAGGGCTATATTTATTGCTAGAAATTATTATGGATCCCTACTAAAACTTTTAATAATTTGAATTTTTGTATGTTTGTAACGAATAGACTCAAAAACTACTGGACTGATTTCAAAAATTCTTTCACCATTAGAATGCTACGTTATCTCTGAGTAATATAGGCTCTATTTGTTGCTTGGAAAAATTAGGGATCCCTACTAAAACTTTTAATAATTTGAATTTTTGTATGTTTGTAACGAATAGATTCAAAAACTACTGGACCGATTTCAAAACTTCTTTCACCGTTAGAATGCTACGTTTTCTCTGAGTACCATAGGATATATTTATTGCTAGAAAAAATTAGGGATCCCTACTAAAACTTAAATAATTTGAATGTTCATATGTTGGTAACGAATAAACTCAAAAAGTACTAGGCCGATTTCAAAAATTCTTTGACCTTTAGAATGCTACATTATCCCTGAGTAACATAGGCGATATTTATTGCTAGAAAAAATTAGCGATCCCTACGAAAACTTATATAATTTGTATTTTTCTATGTCTGTAACGAATAAACGCAAAAATTACTGGACCAATTTCAAAAATTCTTTTACAGTTAGAATGCTGCATTATCCCTGAGTAACATAGGCTATATTTACTGCTAGAAAAAATTAGGGATCCCTACTAAAACTTAAATAATTTGAATTTTTGTATATTTGTAACGAAAAGACTCAAAAACTACTGGACCGATTTTAAAAATTCTTTCACCGTTAAAATGCTACATAATCCCTGAGTAACATAGGCAATATTTATTGCTAGGAAAAATTAGGGATCCCTACTAAAACATTTAATAATTTGAATTTTTGTATGTTTGTAACGAATAGACTCAAAAACTACTGGACCGATTTCAAAAATTCTTTCACCATTAGAATGCTACGTTTTCCCTGAATAACATAGGATATATTTATTGCTAGAAAAAATTAGGGATCCCTACTAAAACATAAATAATTTGAATGTTTATAGGTTGGTAACGAATAAACTCAAAAAGTACTAGACTGATTTCAAAAATTCTTTGACCTTTAGAATGCTACATTATCCCTGAGTAACATAGGCGATATTTATTGCTTCAAAAATTAGGGATCCCTACTAAAACTTAAATAATTTGTATTTTTATATGTTTGTAACGAATAAACTAATAAACTACTAGACCGACATCAAAAATTCTTTGATCATTGGATTGCTATATCATCGCTCAGTAACAAGGGCTATATTTATTGCTAGAAAAAATTATGGATCCCTACTAAAACTTTTAATAATTTGAATTTTTGTATGCTTGTAACGAATATACTCAAAAACTACTGGACCGATTTCAAAAATTCTTTCTCCATTAGAATGCTACCTTATCTCTGAGTAACATAGGCCATATTTATTGCTTGGAATAATTAGGGATCCCTACTATAACTCTTAATAATTTGAATTTTTGTACGTTTTTTAACGAATAGACTCAAAAACTACTGGACCGATTTCAAAAATTCTTTCACCGTTAGAATGCTACGTTTTCCCTGAGTAACACAGGATATATTTATTGCTAGAAAAAATTAGGGATCCCTATTAAAACTTAAATAATTTGTATTTTTATATGTTTGTAACGAATAAACTCATAAACTACTAGACCGCCGTCAAAAATTCTTTGATCATTGGATTGCTATATCATCGCTGAGTAACAAGGGCTATATTTATTGCTAGAAAAAATTATGGATCCGTACTAAAACTTTTAATAATTTGAATTTTTGTATGCTTGTAACGAATATACTCAAAAAATACTGGACCGATTTCAAAAATTCTTTCTCCATTAGAATGCTACCTTATCTCTGAGTAACATAGGCCATATTTATTGCTTGGAAAAATTAGGGATCCCTACTATAACTTTTAATAATTTGAATTTTTGTACGTTTTTTAACGAATAGACTCAAAAACTACTGGACCGATTTCAAAAATTCTTTCACCGTTAGAATGCTACGTTTTCCCTGAGTAACACAGGATATATTTATTGCTAGAAAAAATTAGGGATCCCTACGAAAACTTAAATAATTTGTATTTTTTTATGACTGTAACGAATAAACTCAAAAACTGCTGGAGTGATTTCAAAAATTCTTTCACACTTAGAATGCCACATTATCCCTGAGTAGCATAGGCTATATTTATTGCTAGAAAAAGTTAGCGATCCCTACTAAAATTTAAATAATTTGTATTTTTATATGTTTGTAACGAATAAACTCATAAACTACTAGACCGACATCAAAAATTCTTTGACCGTTAGATCGCTATATCATCTCTGAGTAACAAGGGCTATATTTATTGCTAGAAATTATTATGGATCCCTACTAAAACTTTTAATAATTTGAATTTTTGTATGTTTGTAACGAATAGACTCAAAAACTACTGTACTGATTTCAAAAATTCTTTCACCATTAGAATGCTACGTTATCTCTGAGTAATATAGGCTCTATTTGTTGCTTGGAAAAATTAGGGATCCCTACTAAAACTTTTAATAATTTGAATTTTTGTATGTTTGTAACGAATAGATTCAAAAACTACTGGACCGATTTCAAAACTTCTTTCACCGTTAGAATGCTATGTTTTCTCTGAGTACCATAGGATATATTTATTGCTAGAAAAAATTAGGGATCCCTACTAAAACTTAAATAATTTGAATGTTCATATGTTGGTAACGAATAAACTCAAAAAGTACTAGACCGATTTCAAAAATTCTTTGACCTTTAGAATGCTACATTATCCCTGAGTAACATAGGCAATATTTATTGCTAGAAAAAATTAGCGATCCCTACGAAAACTTATATAATTTGTATTTTTCTATGTCTGTAACGAATAAACGCAAAAATTACTGGACCAATTTCAAAAATTCTTTTACAGTTAGAATGCTGCATTATCCCTGAGTAACATAGGCTATATTTACTGCTAGAAAAAATTAGGGATCCCTACTAAAACTTAAATAATTTGAATTTTTGTATGTTTGTAACGAAAAGACTCAAAAACTACTGGACCGATTTTAAAAATTCTTTCACCGTTAAAGTGCTACATTATCCCTGAGTAACATAGGCAATATTTATTGCTAGGAAAAATTAGGGATCCCTACTAAAACTTAAATAATTTGTATTTTTATATGTTTGTAACGAATAAACTCATAAACTACTAGACCGACATCAAAAATTCTTTGATCATTGGATTGCTATATCATCGCTGAGTAACAAGGGCTATATTTATAGCTAGAAAAAATTATGGATCCCTACTAAAAATTTTAATAATTTGAATTTTTGTATGCTTGTAACGAATATACTCAAAAACTACTGGACCGATTTCAAAAATTCTTTCTCCATTAGAATGCTACGTTATCTCTGAGTAACATAGGCTATATTTATTGCTTGGAAAAATTAGGGATCCCTACTATAACTTTTAATAATTTGAATTTTTGTACGTTTTTTAACGAAGAGACTCAAAAACTACTGGACCGATTTCAAAAATTCTTTCACCGTTAGAATGCTACGTTTTCCCTGAATAACATAGGATATATATATTGCTAGAAAAAATTAGGGATCCCTACTAAAACTTTTAATAATTTGAATTTTTGTATGCTTGTAACGAATATACTCAAAAACTACTGGACCGATTTCAAAAATTCTTTCTCCATTAGAATGCTACCTTATCTCTGAGTAACATAGGCCATATTTATTGCTAGAAAAAATTAGGGATCCCTACGAAAACTTAAATAATTTGTATTTTTGTATGACTGTAACGAATAAACTCAAAAACTGCTGGAGTGATTTCAAAAATTCTTTCACACTTAGAATGCCACATTATCCCTGAGTAACACAGGATATATTTATTGCTAGAAAAATTTAGGGATCCCTACGAAAACTTAAATAATTTGTATTTTTGTATGACTGTAACGAATAAACTCAAAAACTTCTGGAGTGATTTCAAAAATTCTTTCACACTTAGAATGCCACATTATAAATGAGTAGCATAGGCTATATTTATTGCTAGAAAAAGTTAGCGATCCCTACTAAAACTTAAATAATTTGAATTTTTGTATGTCTGTAACGAATAAACGCAAAATTACTGGACCAGTTTCAAAAATTTTTTCACCATTAGAATGCTACGTTATCTCTGAGTAACATATGCAATATTTATTGCTTGACAAAATTAGGAATCCCTACTAAAATTTAAATAATTTGTATTTTTATATGTTTGTAACGAATAAACTCATAAACTACTAGACCGACATCAAAAATTCTTTGATCGTTAGATTGCTATATCATGTCTGAGTAACAAGGGCTATATTTATTGCTAGAAAAAATTATGGATCCCTACTAAAACTTTTAATAATTTGAATTTTTGTATGTTTGTAACGAATAGACTCAAAAACTACTGGACCGATTTCAAAAATTCTTTCACCATTAGAATGCTACGTTTTCCCTGAATAACATAGGATATATTTATTGCTAGAAAAAATTAGGGATCCCTACTAAAACTTCAATAATTTGAATGTTTATATGTTGGTAACGAAAAAACTCAAAAAGTACTAGACCGATTTCAAAAATTCTTTGACCTTTAGAATGCTACATTATCCCTGAGTAACATAGGCGATATTTATTGCTTCAAAAAATTAGGGATCCCTACTAAAACTTAAATAATTTGTATTTTTATATGTTTGTAACGAATAAACTCAAAAACTACTAGACCGATTTCAAAAATTCTTTCACCATTAGAATGCTAAGTTATGTCTGAGTAACATAGGCTATCTTCTTTGCTTCAAAAAATTAGGGATCGCTACTAAAACTTAAATAATTTGTATTTTTATATGTTTGTAACGAATAAACTCATAAACTACTAGACCGACATCAAAAATTCTTTGATCGTTAGATCGCTATATCATCTCTGAGTAACAAGGGCTATATTTATTGCTAGAAATTATTATGGATCCCTACTAAAACTTTTAATAATTTGAATTTTTGTATGTTTGTAACGAATAGACTCAAAAACTACTGGACTGATTTCAAAAATTCTTTCACCATTAGAATGCTACGTTATCTCTGAGTAATATAGGCTCTATTTGTTGCTTGGAAAAATTAGGGATCCCTACTAAAACTTTTAATAATTTGAATTTTTGTATGTTTGTAACGAATAGATTCAAAAACTACTGGACCGATTTCAAAACTTCTTTCACCGTTAGAATGCTACGTTTTCTCTGAGTACCATAGGATATATTTATTAATAGAAAAAATTAGGGATCCCTACTAAAACTTAAATAATTTGAATGTTCATATGTTGATAACGAATAAACTCAAAAAGTACTAGACCGATTTCAAAAATTCTTTGACCTTTAGAATGCTACATTATCCCTGAGTAACATAGGCGATATTTATTGCTAGAAAAAATTAGCGATCCCTACGAAAACTTATATAATTTGTATTTTTCTATGTCTGTAACGAATAAACGCAAAATTACTGGACCAATTTCAAAAATTCTTTTACAGTTAGAATGCTGCATTATCCCTGAGTAACATAGGCTATATTTACTGCTAGAAAAAATTAGGGATCCCTACTAAAACTTAAATAATTTGAATTTTTGTATATTTGTAACGAAAAGACTCAAAAACTACTGGACCGATTTTAAAAATTCTTTCACCCTTAAAATGCTACATTATCCCTGAGTAACATAGGCAATATTTATTGCTAGGAAAAATTAGGGATCCCTACTAAAACATTTAATAATTTGAATTTTTGTATGTTTGTAACGAATAGACTCAAAAACTACTGGACCGATTTCAAAAATTCTTTCACCATTAGAATGCTACGTTTTCCCTGAATAACATAGGATATATTTATTGCTATAAAAAATTAGGGATCCCTACTAAAACATACATAATTTGAATGTTTATAGGTTGGTAACGAATAAACTCAAAAAGTACTAGACTGATTTCAAATATTCTTTGACCTTTAGAATGCTACATTATCCCTGAGTAACATAGGCGATATTTATTGCTTCAAAAAATTAGGGATCCCTACTAAAACTTAAATAATTTGTATTTTTATATGTTTGTAACGAATAAACTCATAAACTACTAGACCGACATCAAAAATTCTTTGATCTTTGGATTGCTATATCATCGCTGAGTAACAAGGGCTATATTTATTGCTAGAAAAAATTATGGATCCCTACTAAAACTTTTAATAATTTGAATTTTTGTATGCTTGTAACGAATATACTCAAAAACTACTGGACCGATTTCAAAAATTCTTTCTCCATTAGAATGCTACGTTATCTCTGAGTAACATAGGATATATTTATTGCTAGAAAAAATTAGGGATCCCTACTAAAACTTCAATAATTTGAATGTTTTTATGTTGGTAACGAAAAAACTCAAAAAGTACTAGACCGATTTCAAAAATTCTTTGACCTTTAGAATGCTACCTTATCCCTGAGTAACATAGGCGAAATTTATTGCTTCAAAAAATTAGGGATCCCTACTAAAACTTAAATAATTTGTATTTTTATATGTTTGTAACGAATAAACTCATAAACTACTAGACCGACATCAAAAATTCTTTGATCATTAGATTGCTATATCATCTCTGAGTAACAAGGGCTATATTTATTGCTAGAAAAAATTAGGGATCCCTACGAGAACTCAAATAATTTGTATTTTTCTATGTCTGTAACGAATAAACGCAAAAATTACTGGACCAATTTCAAAAATTCTTTTACACTTAGAAAGCTACATTATCCCTGAGTAATATAGGCTATATTTATTGCTTGGAAAAATTAGGGATCCCTACTAAAACTTTTAATAATTTGAATGTTTTTATGTTTGTAACAAATAGACTCAAAAACTACTAGACCGATTTCAAAAATTCTTTCACCATTAGAATGCTAAGTTATGTCTGAGTAACATAGGCTATCTTCATTGCTTCAAAAAATTAGGGATCGCTTCTAAAACTTAAATAATTTGTATTTTTATATGTTTGTAACGAATAAACTCATAAACTACTAGACCGACATCAAAAATTCTTTGATCATTAGATCGCTATATCATCTCTGAGTAACAAGGGCTATATTTATTGCTAGAAATTATTATGGATCCCTACTAAAACTTTTAATAATTTGAATTTTTGTATGTTTGTAACGAATAGACTCAAAAACTACTGGACTGATTTCAAAAATTCTTTCACCATTAGAATGCTACGTTATCTCTGAGTAATATAGGCTCTATTTGTTGCGTGGAAGAATTAGGGATCCCTACTAAAACTTTTAATAATTTGAATTTTTGTATGTTTGTAACGAATAGATTCAAAAACTACTGGACCGATTTCAAAACTTCTTTCACCGTTAGAATGCTACGTTTTCTCTGAGTACCATAGGATATATTTATTGCTAGAAAAAATTTGGGATCCCTACTAAAACTTAAATAATTTGAATGTTCATATGTTGGTAACGAATAAACTCAAAAAGTACTAGACCGATTTCAAAAATTCTTTGACCTTTAGAATGCTACATTATCCCTGAGTAACATAGGCGATATTTATTGCTAGGAAAAATTAGGGATCCCTACTAAAACATTTAATAATTTGAATTTTTGTATGTTTGTAACGAATAGACTCAAAAACTACTGGACCGATTGCAAAAATTCTTTCACCATTAGAATGCTACGTTATCCCTGAGTAACACAGGATATATTTATTGCTAGAAAAAATTAGGGATCCCTACGAAAACTTAAATAATTTGAATGTTTATATGTTGGTAACGAAAAAACTCAAAAACTACTAGACCGATTTCAAAAATTCTTTGACCTTTAGAATGCTACATTATCCCTGAGTAACATAGGCGATATTTATTGCTTCAAAAAATTAGGGATCCCTACTAAAACTTAAATAATTTGTATTTTTATATGTTTGTAACGAATAAACTCAAAAACTACTAGACCGATTTCAAAAATTCTTTCACCATTAGAATGCTAAGTTATGTCTGAGTAACATAGGCTATCTTCTTTGCTTCAAAAAATTAGGGATCGCTACTAAAACTTAAATAATTTGTATTTTTATATGTTTGTAACGAATAAACTCATAAACTACTAGACCGACATCAAAAATTCTTTGATCGTTAGATCGCTATATCATCTCTGAGTAACAAGGGCTATATTTATTGCTAGAAATTATTATGGATCCCTACTAAAACTTTTAATAATTTGAATTTTTGTATGTTTGTAACGAATAGACTCAAAAACTACTGGACTGATTTCAAAAATTCTTTCACCATTAGAATGCTACCTTATCTCTGAGTAATATAGGCTCTATTTGTTGCTTGGAAAAATTAGGGATCCCTACTAAAACTTTTAATAATTTGAATTTTTGTATGTTTGTAACGAATAGATTCAAAAACTACTGGACCGATTTCAAAACTTCTTTCACCGTTAGAATGCTACGTTTTCTCTGAGTACCATAGGATATATTTATTGCTAGAAAAAATTAGGGATCCCTACTAAAACTTAAATAATTTGAATGTTCATATGTTGATAACGAATAAACTCAAAAAGTACTAGACCGATTTCAAAAATTCTTTGACCTTTAGAATGCTACATTATCCCTGAGTAACATAGGCGATATTTATTGCTAGAAAAAATTAGCGATCCCTACGAAAACTTATATAATTTGTATTTTTCTATGTCTGTAACGAATAAACGCAAAAATTACTGGACCAATTTCAAAAATTCTTTTACAGTTAGAATGCTGCATTATCCCTGAGTAACATAGGCTATATTTACTGCTAGAAAAAATTAGGGATCCCTACTAAAACTTAAATAATTTGAATTTTTGTATGTTTGTAACGAAAAGACTCAAAAACTACTGGACCGATTTTAAAAATTCTTTCACCCTTAAAATGCTACATTATCCCTGAGTAACATAGGCAATATTTATTGCTAGGAAAAATTAGGGATCCCTACTAAAACATTTAATAATTTGAATTTTTGTATGTTTGTAACGAATAGACTCAAAAACTACTGGACCGATTTCAAAAATTCTTTCACCATTAGAATGCTACGTTTTCCCTGAATAACATAGGATATATTTATTGCTATAAAAAATTAGGGATCCCTACTAAAACATACATAATTTGAATGTTTCTAGGTTGGTAACGAATAAACTCAAAAAGTACTAGACTGATTTCAAAAATTCTTTGACCTTTAGAATGCTACATTATCCCTGAGTAACATAGGCGATATTTATTGCTTCAAAAAATTAGGGATCCCTACTAAAACTTAAATAATTTGTATTTTTATATGTTTGTAACGAATAAACTCATAAACTACTAGACCGACATCAAAAATTCTTTGATCTTTGGATTGCTATATCATCGCTGAGTAACAAGGGCTATATTTATTGCTAGAAAAAATTATGGATCCCTACTAAAACTTTTAATAATTTGAATTTTTGTATGCTTGTAACGAATATACTCAAAAACTACTGGACCGATTTCAAAAATTCTTTCTCCATTAGAATGCTACGTTATCTCTGAGTAACATAGGATATATTTATTGCTAGAAAAAATTAGGGATCCCTACTAAAACTTCAATAATTTGAATGTTTATATGTTGGTAACGAAAAAACTCAAAAAGTACTAGACCGATTTCAAAAATTCTTTGACCTTTAGAATGCTACCTTATCCCTGAGTAACATAGGCGAAATTTATTGCTTCAAAAAATTAGGGATCCCTACTAAAACTTAAATAATTTGTATTTTTATATGTTTGTAACGAATAAACTCATAAACTACTAGACCGACATCAAAAATTCTTTGATCATTAGATTGCTATATCATCTCTGAGTAACAAGGGCTATATTTATTGCTAGAAAAAATTAGGGATCCCTACGAGAACTCAAATAATTTGTATTTTTCTATGTCTGTAACGAATAAACGCAAAAATTACTGGACCAATTTCAAAAATTCTTTTACACTTAGAAAGCTACATTATCCCTGAGTAATATAGGCTATATTTATTGCTTGGAAAAATTAGGGATCCCTACTAAAACTTTTAATAATTTGAATGTTTTTATGTTTGTAACAAATAGACTCAAAAACTACTAGACCGATTTCAAAAATTCTTTCACCATTAGAATGCTAAGTTATGTCTGAGTAACATAGGCTATCTTCATTGCTTCAAAAAATTAGGGATCGCTACTAAAACTTAAATAATTTGTATTTTTATATGTTTGTAACGAATAAACTCATAAACTACTAGACCGACATCAAAAATTCTTTGATCATTAGATCGCTATATCATCTCTGAGTAACAAGGGCTATATTTATTGCTAGAAATTATTATGGATCCCTACTAAAACTTTTAATAATTTGAATTTTTGTATGTTTGTAACGAATAGACTCAAAAACTACTGGACTGATTTCAAAAATTCTTTCACCATTAGAATGCTACGTTATCTCTGAGTAATATAGGCTCTATTTGTTGCGTGGAAAAATTAGGGATCCCTACTAAAACTTTTAATAATTTGAATTTTTGTATGTTTGTAACGAATAGATTCAAAAACTACTGGACCGATTTCAAAACTTCTTTCACCGTTAGAATGCTACGTTTTCTCTGAGTACCATAGGATATATTTATTGCTAGAAAAAATTTGGGATCCCTACTAAATCTTAAATAATTTGAATGTTCATATGTTGGTAACGAATAAACTCAAAAAGTACTAGACCGATTTCAAAAATTCTTTGACCTTTAGAATGCTACATTATCCCTGAGTAACATAGGCGATATTTATTGCTAGGAAAAATTAGGGATCCCTACTAAAACATTTAATAATTTGAATTTTTGTATGTTTGTAACGAATAGACTCAAAAACTACTGGACCGATTGCAAAAATTCTTTCACCATTAGAATGCTACGTTATCCCTGAGTAACACAGGATATATTTATTGCTAGAAAAAATTAGGGATCCCTACGAAAACTTAAATAATTTGTATTTTTGTATGACTGTAACGAATAAACTCAAAAACTGCTGGAGTGATTTCAAAAATTCTTTCACACTTAGAATGCCACATTATCCCTGAGTAGCATAGGCTATATTTATTGCTAGAAAAAGTTATGGATCCCTACGAAAACTTTTAATAATTTGAATTTTTGTATGTTTGTAACGAAGAGACTCAAAAACTACTGGACCGATTTTAAAAATTCTTTCACCGTTAAAATGCTACATTATCCCTGAGTAACATAGGCAATATTTATTGCTAGGAAAAATTAGGGATCCCTACTAAAACATTTAATAATTTGAATTTTTGTATGTTTGTAACGAATAGACTCAAAAACTACTGGACCGATTGCAAAAATTCTTTCACCATTAGAATGCTACGTTTTCCCTGAGTAACACAGGATATATTTATTGCTAGAAAAAATTAGGGATCCCTACTAAAACATAAATAATTTGAATGTTTATAGGTTGGTAACAAATAAACTCAAAAAGTACTAGACTGATTTCAAAAATTCTTTGACCTTTAGAATGCTACATTATCCCTGAGTAACATAGGCGATATTTATTGCTTCAAAAATTAGGGATCCCTACTAAAACTTAAATAATTTGTATTTTTATATGTTTGTAACGAATAAACTAATAAACTACTAGACCGACATCAAAAATTCTTTGATCATTGGATTGCTATATCATCGCTGAGTAACAAGGGCTATATTTATTGCTAGAAAAAATTATGGATCCCTACTAAAACTTTTAATAATTTGAATTTTTGTATGCTTGTAACGAATATACTCAAAAACTACTGGACCGATTTCAAAAATTCTTTCTCCATTAGAATGCTACCTTATCTCTGAGTAACATAGGCCATATTTATTGCTTGGAAAAATTAGGGATCCCTACTATAACTTTTACTAATTTGAATTTTTGTACGTTTTTTAACGAATAGACTCAAAAACTACTGGACCGATTTCAAAAATTCTTTCACCGTTAGAATTCTACGTTTTCCCTGAGTAACACAGGATATATTTATTGCTAGAAAAAATTAGGGATCCCTACTAAAACTTAAATAATTTGTATTTTTATATGTTTGTAACGAATAAACTCATAAACTACTAGACCGACATCAAAAATTCTTTGATCATTGGATTGCTATATCATCGCTGAGTAACAAGGGCTATTTTTATTGCTAGAAAAAATTATGGATCCCTACTAAAACTTTTAATAATTTGAATTTTTGTATGCTTGTAACGAATATACTCAAAAACTACTGGACCGATTTCAAAAATTCTTTCTCCATTAGAATGCTACCTTATCTCTGAGTAACATAGGCCATATTTATTGCTTGGAAAAATTAGGGATCCCTACTATAACTTTTAATAATTTGAATTTTTGTACGTTTTTTAACGAATAGACTCAAAAACTGCTGGAGTGATTTCAAAAATTCTTTCACACTTAGAATGCCACATTATCCCTGAGTAGCATAGGCTATATTTATTGCTAGAAAAAGTTAGCGATCCCTACTAAAATTTAAATAATTTGTATTTTTATATGTTTGTAACGAATAAACTCATAAACTACTAGACCGACATCAAAAATTCTTTGATCGTTAGATCGCTATATCATCTCTGAGTAACAAGGGCTATATTTATTGCTAGAAATTATTATTGATCCCTACTAAAACTTTTAATAATTTGAATTTTTGTATGTTTGTAACGAATAGACTCAAAAACTACTGGACTGATTTCAAAAATTCTTTCACCATTAGAATGCTACGTTATCTCTGAGTAATATAGGCTCTATTTGTTGCTTGGAAAAATTAGGGATCCCTACTAAAACTTTTAATAATTTGAATTTTTGTATGTTTGTAACGAATAGATTCAAAAACTACTGGACCGATTTCAAAACTTCTTTCACCGTTAGAATGCTACGTTTTCTCTGAGTACCATAGGATATATTTATTGCTACAAAAAATTAGGGATCCCTACTAAAACTTAAATAATTTGAATGTTCATATGTTGGTAACGAATAAACTCAAAAAGTACTAGACCGATTTCAAAAATTCTTTGACCTTTAGAATGCTACATTATCCCTGAGTAACATAGGCGATATTTATTGCTAAAAAAATTAGCGATCCCTACGAAAACTTATATAATTTGTATTTTTCTATGTCTGTAACGAATAAACGCAAAAATTACTGGACCAATTTCAAAAATTCTTTTACAGTTAGAATGCTGCATTATCCCTGAGTAACATAGGCTATATTTACTGCTAGAAAAAATTAGGGATCCCTACTAAAACTTAAATAATTTGAATTTTTGTATGTTTGTAACGAAAAGACTCAAAAACTACTGGACCGATTTTAAAAATTCTTTCACCGTTAAAATGCTACATTATCCCTGAGTAACATAGGCAATATTTATTGCTAGGAAAAATTAGGGATCCCTACTAAAACTTAAATAATTTGTATTTTTATATGTTTGTAACGAATAAACTCATAAACTACTAGACCGACATCAAAAATTCTTTGATCATTGGATTGCTATATCATCGCTGAGTAACAAGGGATATATTTATTGCTAGAAAAAATTATGGATCCCTACTAAAACTTTTAATAATTTGAATTTTTGTATGCTTGTAACGAATATACTCAAAAACTACTGGACCGATTTCAAAAATTCTTTCTCCATTAGAATGCTACGTTATCTCTGAGTAACATAGGCTATATTTATTGCTTGGAAAAATTAGGGATCCCTACTATAACTTTTAATAATTTGAATTTTTGTACGTTTTTTAACGAATAGACTCAAAAACTACTGGACCGATTTCAAAAATTCTTTCACCGTTAGAATGCTACGTTATCCCTGAGTAACACAGGATATATTTATTGCTAGAAAAAATTAGGGATCCCTACGAAAACTTAAATAATTTGTATTTTTGTATGACTGTAACGAATAAACTCAAAAACTGCTGGAGTGATTTCAAAAATTCTTTCACACTTAGAATGCCACATTATCAATGAGTAGCATAGGCTATATTTATTGCTAGAAAAAGTTAGCGATCCCTACTAAAACTTAAATAATTTGAATTTTTGTATGTCTGTAACGAATAAACGCAAAATTACTGGACCAATTTCAAAAATTTTTTCACCATTAGAATGCTACGTTATCTCTGAGTAACATAGGCTATATTTATTGCTTGACAAAATTAGGAATCCCTACTAAAATTTAAATAATTTGTATTTTTATATGTTTGTAACGAATAAACTCATAAACTACTAGACCGACATCAAAAATTCTTTGATCGTTAGATTGCTATATCATGTCTGAGTAACAAGGGCTATATTTATTGCTAGAAAAAATTATGGATCCCTACTAAAACTTTTAATAATTTGAATTTTTGTATGTTTGTAACGAATAGACTCAAAAACTACTGGACCGATTTCAAAAATTCTTTCACCATTAGAATGCTACGTTTTCCCTGAATAACATAGGATATATTTATTGCTAGAAAAAATTAGGGATCCCTACTAAAACTTCAATAATTTGAATGTTTATATGTTGGTAACGAAAAAACTCAAAAAGTACTAGACCGATTTCAAAAATTCTTTGACCTTTAGAATGCTACATTATCCCTGAGTAACATAGGCGATATTTATTGCTTCAAAAAATTAGGGATCCCTACTAAAACTTAAATAATTTGTATTTTTATATGTTTGTAACGAATAAACTCATAAACTACTAGACCGACATCAAAAATTCTTTGATCATTAGATTGCTATATCATCTCTGAGTAACAAGGGCTATATTTATTGCTATAAAAAATTAGGGATCCCTACGAGAACTCAAATAATTTGTATTTTTCTATGTCTGTAACGAATAAACGCAAAAATTACTGGACCAATTTCAAAAATTCTTTTACACTTAGAAAGCTACATTATCCCTGAGTAATATAGGCTATATTTATTGCTTGGAAAAAATAGGGATCCCTACTAAAACTTTTAATAATTTGAATGTTTTTATGTTTGTAACAAATAGACTCAAAAACTACTAGACCGATTTCAAAAATTCTTTCACCATTAGAATGCTAAGTTATGTCTGAGGTACATAGGCTATCTTCATTGCTTCAAAAAATTAGGGATCGCTACTAAAACTTAAATAATTTGTATTTTTATATGTTTGTAGCGAATAAACTCATAAACTACTAGACCGACATCAAAAATTCTTTGATCGTTAGATCGCTATATCATCTCTGAGTAACAAGGGCTATATTTATTGCTAGAAATTATTATGGATCCCTACTAAAACTTTTAATAATTTGAATTTTTGTATGTTTGTAACGAATAGACTCAAAAACTACTGTACTGATTTCAAAAATTCTTTCACCATTAGAATGCTACGTTATCTCTGAGTAATATAGGCTCTATTTGTTGCTTGGAAAAATTAGGGATCCCTACTAAAACTTTTAATAATTTGAATTTTTGTATGTTTGTAACGAATAGATTCAAAAACTACTGGACCGATTTCAAAACTTCTTTCACCGTTAGAATGCTACGTTTTCTCTGAGTACCATAGGATATATTTATGGCTAGAAAAAATTAGGGATCCCTATTAAAACTTAAATAATTTGAATGTTCATATGTTGGTAACGAATAAACTCAAAAAGTACTAGACCGATTTCAAAAATTCTTTGACCTTTAGAATGCTACATTATCCCTGAGTAACATAGGCGATATTTATTGCTAGAAAAAATTAGCGATCCCTACGAAAACTTATATAATTTGTATTTTTCTATGTCTGTAACGAATAAACGCAAAAATTACTGGACCAATTTCAAAAATTCTTTTACAGTTAGAATGCTGCATTATCCCTGAGTAACATAGGCTATATTTACTGCTAGAAAACATTAGGGATCCCTACTAAAACTTAAATAATTTGAATTTTTGTATGTTTGTAACGAAAAGGCTCAAAAACTACTGGACCGATTTTAAAAATTCTTTCACCGTTAAAATGCTACATTATCCCTGAGTAACATAGGCAATATTTATTGCTAGGAAAAGTTAGGGATCCCTACTAAACCATTTAATAATTTGAATTTTTGTATGTTTGTAACGAATAGACTCAAAAACTACTGGACCGATTTCAAAAATTCTTTCACCATTAGAATGCTACGTTTTCCCTGAATAACATAGGATATATTTATTGCTAGAAAAAATTAGGGATCCCTACTAAAACAAACATAATTTGAATGTTTATAGGCTGGTAATGAATAAACTCAAAAAGTACTAGACTGATTTCAAAAATTCTTTGACCTTTAGAATGCTACATTATCCCTGAGTAACATAGGCGATATTTATTGCTTCAAAAAATTAGGGATCCCCACTAAAACTTAAATAATTTGTATTTTTATATGTTTGTAACGAATAAACTCATAAACTACTAGACCGACATCAAAAATTCTTTGATCATTGGATTGCTATATCATCGCTGAGTAACAAGGGCTATATTTATTGCTAGAAAAAATTATGGATCCCTACTAAAACTTTTAATAATTTGAATTTTTGTATGCTTGTAACGAATATACTCAAAAACTACTGGACCGATTTCAAAAATTCTTTCTCCATTAGAATGCTACGTTATCTCTGAGTAACATAGGCTATATTTATTGCTTGGAAAAATTAGGGATCCCTACTATAACTTTTAATAATTTGAATTTTTGTACGTTTTTTAACGAATAGACTCAAAAACTACTGGACCGATTTCAAAACTTCTTTCACCGTTAGAATGCTACGTTTTCTCTGAGTACCATAGGATATATTTATTGCTAGAAAAAATTTGGGATCCCTACTAAAACTTAAATAATTTGAATGTTCATATGTTGGTAACGAATAAACTCAAAAAGTACTAGACCGATTTCAAAAATTCTTTGACCTTTAGAATGCTACATTATCCCTGAGTAACATAGGCGATATTTATTGCTAGAAAAAATTAGCGATCCCTACGAAAACTTACATAATTTGTATTTTTCTATGTCTGTAACGAATAAACGCAAAAATTACTGGACCAATTTCAAAAATTCTTTTACAGTTAGAATGCTGCATTATCCCTGAGTAACATAGGCTATATTTACTGCTAGAAAAAATTAGGGATCCCTACTAAAACTTAAATAATTTGTATTTTTGTATGACTGTAACAAATAAACTCAAAAACTACTGGACTGATTTCAAAAATTCTTTCACACTTAGAATGCCACATTATCCCTGAGTAACATAGGCTATATTTATTGCTAGAAAAAGTTAGCGATCCCTACTAAAACTTAAATAATTTGAATTTTTGTATGTCTGTAACGAATAAACGCAAAAATTACTGGACCAATTTCAAAAATTCTTTCACCATTAGAATGCTACGTTATCTCTGAGTAACATAGGCTATATTTATTGCTTGATAAAATTAGGAATCCCTACTAAAACTTAAATAATTTGAATTTTTGTATGTTTGTAACGAAAAGACTCCAAAACTACTGGACCGATTTTAAAAATTCTTTCACCGTTAAAATGCTACATTATCCCTGAGTAACATAGGCAATATTTATTGCTAGGAAAAATTAGGGATCCCTACTAAAACATTTAATAATTTGAATTTTTGTATGTTTGTAACGAATAGACTCAAAAACTACTGGACCGATTTCAAAAATTCTTTCACCGTTAGAATGCTACGTTATCCCTGAGTAACATAAGATATATATATTGCTAGCAAAATTAGGGATCCCTACTAAAACTTAAATAATTTGAATGTTTATATGTTGGTAACGAATAAACTCAAAAAGTACTAGACCGATTTCAAAAATTCTTTGATCGTTAGATTGCTATATCATGTCTGAGTAACAAGGGCTATATTTATTGCTAGAAAAAATTAGGGATCCCTACTAAAACTTAAATAATTTGTATTTTTATATGTTTGTAACGAATTAACTCATAAACTACTAGACCGACATCAAAAATTCTTTGATCATTGGATTGCTATATCATCGCTGAGTAACAAGGGCTATATTTATTGCTAGAAAAAATTATGGATCCCTACTAAAACTTTTAATAATTTGAATTTTTGTATGTTTGTAACGAAAAGACTCAAAAACTACTGGGCCGATTTTAAAAATTCTTTCACCGTTAAAATGCTACATTATCCCTGAGTAACATAGGCAATATTTATTGCTAGGAAAAATTAGGGATCCCTACTAAAACATTTAATAATTTGAATTTTTGTATGTTTGTAACGAATAGACTCAAAAACTACTGGACCGATTGCAAAAATTCTTTCACCATTAGAATGCTACGTTTTCCCTGAATAACATAGGATATATTTATTGCTAGAAAAAATTAGGGATCCCTACTAAAACATAAATAATTTGAATGTTTATAGGTTGGTAACGAATAAACTCAAAAAGTACTAGACTGATTTCAAAAATTCTTTGACCTTTAGAATGCTACATTATCCCTGAATAACATAGGCGATATTTATTGCTTCAAAAAATTAGGGATCCCTACTAAAACTTAAATAATTTGTATTTTTATACGTTTGTAACGAATAAACTCATAAACTACTAGACCGACATCAAAAATTCTTTGATCATTGGATTGCTATATCATCGCTGAGTAACAAGGGCTATATTTATTGCTAGAAAAAATTATGGATCCCTACTAAAACTTTTAATAATTTGAATTTTTGTATGCTTGTAACGAATATACTAAAAACTACTGGACCGATTTCAAAAATTCTTTCTCCATTAGAATGCTACGTTATCTCTGAGTAACATAGGCTATATTTATTGCTTGGAAAAATTAGGGATCCCTACTATAACTTTTAATAATTTGAATTTTTGTACGATCTTTAACGAATAGACTCAAAAACTACTGGACCGATTTCAAAAATTCTTTCACCGTTAGAATGCTACGTTTTCCCTGAGTAACACAGGACATATTTATTGCTAGAAAAAATTAGGGATCCCTACGAAAACTTAAATAATTTGTATTTTTGTATGACTGTAACGAATAAACTCAAAAACTGCTGGAGTGATTTCAAAAATTCTTTCACACTTAGAATGCCACATTATCCCTGAGTAGCATAGGCTATATTTATTGCTAGAAAAAGTTAGCGATCCCTACTAAAACTTAAATAATTTGAATTTTTGTATGTCTGTAACGAATAAACGCAAAATTACTGGACCAATTTCAAAAATTTTTTCACCATTAGAATGCTACGTTATCTCTGAGTAACATAGGCTATATTTATTGCTTGACAAAATTAGGAATCCCTACTAAAATTTAAATAATTTGTATTTTTATATGTTTGTAACGAATAAACTCATAAACTACTAGACCGACATCAAAAATTCTTTGATCGTTAGATTGCTATATCATGTCTGAGTAACAAGGGCTATATTTATTGCTAGAAAAAATTATGGATCCCTACTAAAACTTTTAATAATTTGAATTTTTGTATGTTTGTAACGAATAGACTCAAAAACTACTGGACCGATTTCAAAAATTCTTTCACCATTAGAATGCTACGTTTTCCCTGAATAACATAGGATATATTTATTGCTAGAAAAAATTAGGGATCCCTACTAAAACTTCAATAATTTGAATGTTTATATGTTGGTAACGAAAAAACTCAAAAAGTACTAGACCGATTTCAAAAATTCTTTGACCTTTAGAATGCTACATTATCCCTGAGTAACATAGGCGATATTTAATGCTTCAAAAAATTAGGGATCCCTACTAAAACTTAAATAATTTGTATTTTTATATGTTTGTAACGAATAAACTCATAAACTACTAGACCGACATCAAAAATTCTTTGATCATTAAATTGCTATATCATCTCTGAGTAACAAGGGCTATATTTATTGCTAGAAAAAATTAGGGATCCCTACGAGAACTCAAATAATTTGTATTTTTCTATGTCTGTAACGAATAGACTCAAAAACTACTGGACTGATTTCAAAAATTCTTTCACCATTAGAATGCCACATTATCCCTGAGTAACATAGGCAATATTTGTTGCTAGAAAAAATTAGGGATCCCTACCAAAACTTAAATAATTTGTATTTTTATATGTTTGTAACGAATAAACTCATAAACTACTAGACCGACATCAAAAATTCTTTGATCATTAAATTGCTATATCATCTCTGAGTAACAAGGGCTCTATTTGTTGCTTGGAAAAATTAGGGATCCCTACTAAAACTTTTAATAATTTGAATTTTTGTATGTTTGTAACGAATAGATTCAAAAACTACTGGACCGATTTCAAAACTTCTTTCACCGTTAGAATGCTACGTTTTCTCTGACTACCATAGGCAATATTTATTGCTAGGAAAAATTAGGGATCCCTACTAAAACATTTAATAATTTGAATTTTTGTATGTTTGTAACGAAAAGACTCAAAAACTTAAATAATTTGTATTTTTGTATGACTGTAACAAATAAACTCAAAAACTACTGGACTGATTTCAAAAATTCTTTCACACTTAGAATGCCACATTATCCCTGAGTAACATAGGCTATATTTATTGCTAGAAAAAGTTAGCGATCCCTACTAAAACTTAAATAATTTGAATTTTTGTATGTCTGTAACGAATAAACGCAAAAATTACTGGACCAATTTCAAAAATTCTTTCACCATTAGAATGCTACGTTATCTCTGAGTAATATAGGCTCTATTTGTTGCTTGGAAAAATTAGGGATCCCTACTAAAACTTTTAATAATTTGAATTTTTGTATATTTGTAACGAATAGATTCAAAAACTACTGGACCGATTTCAAAACTTCTTTCACCGTTAGAATGCTACGTTTTCTCTGAGTACCATAGGATATATTTATTGCTAGAAAAAATTAGGGATCCCTACTAAAACTTAAATAATTTGAATGTTCATATGTTGGTAACGAATAAACTCAAAAAGTACTAGACCGATTTCAAAAATTCTTTGACCTTTAGAATTCTACATTATCCCTGAGTAACATAGGCGATATTTATTGCTAGAAAAAATTAGCGATCCCTACGAAAACTTATATAATTTGTATTTTTCTATGTCTGTAACGAATAAACGCAAAAATTACTGGACCAATTTCAAAAATTCTTTTACAGTTAGAATGCTGCATTATCCCTGAGTAACATAGGCAATATTTATTGCTAGGAAAAATTAGGGATCCCTACTAAAACATTTAATAATTTGAATTTTTGTATGTTTGTAACGAATAGACTCAAAAACTACTGGACCGATTTCAAAAATTCTTTCACCGTTAAAATGCTACATTATCCCTGAGTAACATAGGCAATATTTATTGCTAGGAAAAATTAGGGATCCCTACTAAAACATTTAATAATTTGAATTTTTGTATGTTTGTAACGAAAAGACTCAAAAACTACTGGACCGATTTCAAAAATTCTTTCACCATTAGAATGCTACGTTTTCCCTGAATAACATAGGATATATTTATTGCTAGAAAAAATTAGGGATCCCTACTAAAACTTCAATAATTTGAATGTTTATATGTTGGTAACGAAAAAACTCAAAAAGTACTAGACCGATTTCAAAAATTCTTTGACCTTTAGAATGCTACATTATCCCTGAGTAACATAGGCGATATTTATTGCTTCAAAAAATTAGGGATCCCTACTAAAACTTAAATAATTTGTATTTTTATATGTTTGTAACGAATAAACTCATAAACTACTAGACCGACATCAAAAATTCTTTGATCATTAAATTGCTATATCATCTCTGAGTAACAAGGGCTATATTTGTTGCTAGAAAAAATTAGGGATCCCTACCAGAACTCAAATAATTTGTATTTTTCTATGTCTGTAACGAATAGACTCAAAAACTACTGGACTTATTTCAAAAATTCTTTCACCATTAGAATGCCACATTATCCCTGAGTAACATAGGCAATATTTGTTGCTAGAAAAAATTAGGGATCCCTACCAAAACTTAAATAATTTGTATTTTTGTATGTTTGTAACGAATAAACTCATAAACTACTAGACCGACATCAAAAATTCTTTGATCGTTAGATTCCTATATCATGTCTGAATAACAAGGGCTCTATTTGTTGCTTGGAAAAATTAGGGATCCCTACTAAAACTTTTAATAATTAGAATTTTTGTACGTTTGTAACGAATAGATTCAAAAACTACTGGACCGATTTCAAAACTTCTTTCACCGTTAGAATGCTACGTTTTCTCTGAGTACCATAGGCAATATTTATTGCTAGGAAAAATTAGGGATCCCTACTAAAACATTTAATAATTTGAATTTTTGTATGTTTGTAACGAATAGACTCAAAAACTACTGTACCGATTTCAAAAAGTCTTTCACCTTTAGAATGCTACATTATCCCTGAGTAACATAGGCTATATTTACTGCTAGAAAAAATTAGGGATCCCTACTAAAACTTAAATAATTTGTATTTTTCTATGACTGTAACGACTAAACTCAAAAACTACTGGACTGATTTCAAAAATTCTTTTACACTTAGAATGCCACATTATCCCTGAGTAACATAGGCTATATTTATTGCTTGACAAAATTAGATATCCCTACTAAAACTTAAATAATTTGAATTTTTGTATGTTTGTAACGAAAAGACTCAAAAACTTAAATAATTTGTATTTTTGTATGACTGTAACAAATAAACTCAAAAACTACTGGACTGATTTCAAAAATTCTTTCACACTTAGAATGCCACATTATCCCTGAGTAACATAGGCTATATTTATTGCTAGAAAAAGTTAGCGATCCCTACTAAAACTTAAATAATTTGAATTTTTGTATGTCTGTAACGAATAAACGCAAAATTACTGGACCAATTTCAAAAATTTTTTCACCATTAGAATGCTACGTTATCTCTGAGTAACATATGCAATATTTATTGCTTGACAAAATTAGGAATCCCTACTAAAATTTAAATAATTTGTATTTTTATATGTTTGTAACGAATAAACTCATAAACTACTAGACCGACATCAAAAATTCTTTGATCGTTAGATTGCTATATCATGTCTGAGTAACACAGGATATATTTATGGCTAGAAAAAATTAGGGATCCCTACGAAAACTTAAATAATTTGTATTTTTGTATGACTGTAACGAATAAACTCAAAAACTGCTGGAGTGATTTCAAAAATTCTTTCACACTTAGAATGCCACATTATCAATGAGTAGCATAGGCTATATTTATTGCTAGAAAAAGTTAGCGATCCCTACTAAAACTTAAATAATTTGAATTTTTGTATGTCTGTAACGAATAAACGCAAAATTACTGGACCAATTTCAAAAATTTTTTCACCATTAGAATGCTACGTTATCTCTGAGTAACATATGCAATATTTATTGCTTGACAAAATTAGGAATCCCTACTAAAATTTAAATAATTTGTATTTTTATATGTTTGTAACGAATAAACTCATAAACTACTAGACCGACATCAAAAATTCTTTGATCGTTAGATTGCTATATCATGTCTGAGTAACAAGGGCTATATTTATTGCTAGAAAAAATTATGGATCCCTACTAAAACTTTTAATAATTTGAATTTTTGTATGTTTGTAACGAATAGACTCAAAAACTACTGGACCGATTTCAAAAATTCTTTCACCATTAGAATGCTACGTTTTCCCTGAATAACATAGGATATATTTATTGCTAGAAAAAATTAGGGATCCCTACTAAAACTTCAATAATTTGAATGTTTATATGTTGGTAACGAAAAAACTCAAAAAGTACTAGACCGATTTCAAAAATTCTTTGACCTTTAGAATGCTACATTATCCCTGAGTAACATAGGCGATATTTATTGCTTCAAAAAATTAGGGATCCCTACTAAAACTTAAATAATTTGTATTTTTATATGTTTGTAACGAATAAACTCAAAAACTACTAGACCGATTTCAAAAATTCTTTCACCATTAGAATGCTAAGTTATGTCTGAGTAACATAGGCTATCTTCTTTGCTTCAAAAAATTAGGGATCCCTACTAAAACTTAAATAATTTGTATTTTTGTATGACTGTAACAAATAAACTCAAAAACTACTGGACTGATTTCAAAAATTCTTTCACACTTAGAATGCCACATTATCCCTGAGTAACATAGGCTATATTTATTGCTAGAAAAAGTTAGCGATCCCTACTAAAACTTAAATAATTTGAATTTTTGTATGTCTGTAACGAATAAACGCAAAAATTACTGGACCACTTTCAAAAATTCTTTCACCATTAGAATGCTACGTTATCTCTGAGTAACATAGGCTATATTTATTGCTTGATAAAATTAGGAATCCCTACTAAAACTTAAATAATTTGAATTTTTGTATGTTTGTAACGAAAAGACTCAAAAACTACTGGACCGATTTTAAAAATTCTTTCACCGTTAAAATGCTACATTATCCCTGAGTAACATAGGCAATATTTATTGCTAGGAAAAATTAGGGATCCCTACTAAAACATTTAATAATTTGAATTTTTGTATGTTTGTAACGAATAGACTCAAAAACTACTGGACCGATTTCAAAAATTCTTTCACCGTTAGAATGCTACGTTATCCCTGAGTAACATAAGATATATATATTGCTAGCAAAATTAGGGATCCCTACTAAAACTTAAATAATTTGAATGTTTATATGTTGGTAACGAATAAACTCAAAAAGTACTAGACCGATTTCAAAAATTCTTTGATCGTTAGATTGCTATATCATGTCTGAGTAACAAGGGCTATATTTATTGCTAGAAAAAATTAGGGATCCCTACTAAAACTTAAATAATTTGTATTTTTATATGTTTGTAACGAATTAACTCATAAACTACTAGACCGACATCAAAAATTCTTTGATCATTGGATTGCTATATCATCGCTGAGTAACAAGGGCTATATTTATTGCTAGAAAAAATTATGGATCCCTACTAAAACTTTTAATAATTTGAATTTTTGTATGTTTGTAACGAAAAGACTCAAAAACTACTGGGCCGATTTTAAAAATTCTTTCACCGTTAAAATGCTACATTATCCCTGAGTAACATAGGCAATATTTATTGCTAGGAAAAATTAGGGATCCCTACTAAAACATTTAATAATTTGAATTTTTGTATGTTTGTAACGAATAGACTCAAAAACTACTGGACCGATTGCAAAAATTCTGTCACCATTAGAATGCTACTTTTTCCCTGAATAACATAGGATATATTTATTGCTAGAAAAAATTAGGGATCCCTACTAAAACATAAATAATTTGAATGTTTATAGGTTGGTAACGAATAAACTCAAAAAGTACTAGACTGATTTCAAAAATTCTTTGACCTTTAGAATGCTACATTATCCCTGAATAACATAGGCGATATTTATTGCTTCAAAAAATTAGGGATCCCTACTAAAACTTAAATAATTTGTATTTTTATACGTTTGTAACGAATAAACTCATAAACTACTAGACCGACATCAAAAATTCTTTGATCATTGGATTGCTATATCATCGCTGAGTAACAAGGGCTATATTTATTGCTAGAAAAAATTATGGATCCCTACTAAAACTTTTAATAATTTGAATTTTTGTATGCTTGTAACGAATATACTAAAAACTACTGGACCGATTTCAAAAATTCTTTCTCCATTAGAATGCTACGTTATCTCTGAGTAACATAGGCTATATTTATTGCTTGGAAAAATTAGGGATCCCTACTATAACTTTTAATAATTTGAATTTTTGTACGATCTTTAACGAATAGACTCAAAAACTACTGGACCGATTTCAAAAATTCTTTCACCGTTAGAATGCTACGTTTTCCCTGAGTAACACAGGACATATTTATTGCTAGAAAAAATTAGGGATCCCTACGAAAACTTAAATAATTTGTATTTTTGTATGACTGTAACGAATAAACTCAAAAACTGCTGGAGTGATTTCAAAAATTCTTTCACACTTAGAATGCCACATTATCCCTGAGTAGCATAGGCTATATTTATTGCTAGAAAAAGTTAGCGATCCCTACTAAAACTTAAATAATTTGAATTTTTGTATGTCTGTAACGAATAAACGCAAAATTACTGGACCAATTTCAAAAATTTTTTCACCATTAGAATGCTACGTTATCTCTGAGTAACATAGGCTATATTTATTGCTTGACAAAATTAGGAATCCCTACTAAAATTTAAATAATTTGTATTTTTATATGTTTGTAACGAATAAACTCATAAACTACTAGACCGACATCAAAAATTCTTTGATCGTTAGATTGCTATATCATGTCTGAGTAACAAGGGCTATATTTATTGCTAGAAAAAATTATGGATCCCTACTAAAACTTTTAATAATTTGAATTTTTGTATGTTTGTAACGAATAGACTCAAAAACTACTGGACCGATTTCAAAAATTCTTTCACCATTAGAATGCTACGTTTTCCCTGAATAACATAGGATATATTTATTGCTAGAAAAAATCAGTGATCCCTACTAAAACTTCAATAATTTGAATGTTTATATGTTGGTAACGAAAAAACTCAAAAAGTACTAGACCGATTTCAAAAATTCTTTGACCTTTAGAATGCTACATTATCCCTGAGTAACATAGGCGATATTTATTGCTTCAAAAAATTAGGGATCCCTACTAAAACTTAAATAATTTGTATTTTTATATGTTTGTAACGAATAAACTCATAAACTACTAGACCGACATCAAAAATTCTTTGATCATTAAATTGCTATATCATCTCTGAGTAACAAGGGCTATATTTATTGCTAGAAAAAATTAGGGATCCCTACGAGAACTCAAATAATTTGTATTTTTCTATGTCTGTAACGAATAGACTCAAAAACTACTGGACTGATTTCAAAAATTCTTTCACCATTAGAATGCCACATTATCCCTGAGTAACATAGGCAATATTTGTTGCTAGAAAAAATTAGGGATCCCTACCAAAACTTAAATAATTTGTATTTTTATATGTTTGTAACGAATAAACTCATAAACTACTAGACTGACATCAAAAATTCTTTGATCATTAAATTGCTATATCATCTCTGAGTAACAAGGGCTCTATTTGTTGCTTGGAAAAATTAGGGATCCCTACTAAAACTTTTAATAATTTGAATTTTTGTATGTTTGTAACGAATAGATTCAAAAACTACTGGACCGATTTCAAAACTTCTTTCACCGTTAGAATGCTACGTTTTCTCTGACTACCATAGGCAATATTTATTGCTAGGAAAAATTAGGGATCCCTACTAAAACATTTAATAATTTGAATTTTTGTATGTTTGTAACGAAAAGACTCAAAAACTTAAATAATTTGTATTTTTGTATGACTGTAACAAATAAACTCAAAAACTACTGGACTGATTTCAAAAATTCTTTCACACTTAGAATGCCACATTATCCCTGAGTAACATAGGCTATATTTATTGCTAGAAAAAGTTAGCGATCCCTACTAAAACTTAAATAATTTGAATTTTTGTATGTCTGTAACGAATAAACGCAAAAATTACTGGACCAATTTCAAAAATTCTTTCACCATTAGAATGCTACGTTATCTCTGAGTAATATAGGCTCTATTTGTTGCTTGGAAAAATTAGGGATCCCTACTAAAACTTTTAATAATTTGAAATTTTGTATATTTGTAACGAATAGATTCAAAAACTACTGGACCGATTTCAAAACTTCTTTCACCGTTAGAATGCTACGTTTTCTCTGAGTACCATAGGATATATTTATTGCTAGAAAAAATTAGGGATCCCTACTAAAACTTAAATAATTTGAATGTTCATATGTTGGTAACGAATAAACTCAAAAAGTACTAGACCGATTTCAAAAATTCTTTGACCTTTAGAATTCTACATTATCCCTGAGTAACATAGGCGATATTTATTGCTAGAAAAAATTAGCGATCCCTACGAAAACTTATATAATTTGTATTTTTCTATGTCTGTAACGAATAAACGCAAAAATTACTGGACCAATTTCAAAAATTCTTTTACAGTTAGAATGCTGCATTATCCCTGAGTAACATAGGCAATATTTATTGCTAGGAAAAATTAGGGATCCCTACTAAAACATTTAATAATTTGAATTTTTGTATGTTTGTAACGAATAGACTCAAAAACTACTGGACCGATTTCAAAAATTCTTTCACCGTTAAAATGCTACATTATCCCTGAGTAACATAGGCAATATTTATTGCTAGGAAAAATTAGGGATCCCTACTAAAACATTTAATAATTTGAATTTTTGTATGTTTGTAACGAAAAGACTCAAAAACTACTGGACCGATTTCAAAAATTCTTTCACCATTAGAATGCTACGTTTTCCCTGAATAACATAGGATATATTTATTGCTAGAAAAAATTAGGGATCCCTACTAAAACTTCAATAATTTGAATGTTTATATGTTGGTAACGAAAAAACTCAAAAAGTACTAGACCGATTTCAAAAATTCTTTGACCTTTAGAATGCTACATTATCCCTGAGTAACATAGGCGATATTTATTGCTTCAAAAAATTAGGGATCCCTACTAAAACTTAAATAATTTGTATTTTTATATGTTTGTAACGAATAAACTCATAAACTACTAGACCGACATCAAAAATTCTTTGATCATTAAATTGCTATATCATCTCTGAGTAACAAGGGCTATATTTGTTGCTAGAAAAAATTAGGGATCCCTACGAGAACTCAAATAATTTGTATTTTTCTATGTCTGTAACGAATAGACTCAAAAACTACTGGACTGATTTCAAAAATTCTTTCACCATTAGAATGCCACATTATCCCTGAGTAACATAGGCAATATTTGTTGCTAGAAAAAATTAGGGATCCCTACCAAAACTTAAATAATTTGTATTTTTGTATGTTTGTAACGAATAAACTCATAAACTACTAGACCGACATCAAAAATTCTTTGATCGTTAGATTGCTATATCATGTCTGAGTAACACAGGATATATTTATGGCTAGAAAAAATTAGGGATCCCTACGAAAACTTAAATAATTTGTATTTTTGTATGACTGTAACGAATAAACTCAAAAACTGCTGGAGTGATTTCAAAAATTCTTTTACACTTAGAATGCCACATTATCCCTGAGTAACATAGGCTATATTTATTGCTTGACAAAATTAGATATCCCTACTAAAACTTAAATAATTTGAATTTTTGTATGTTTGTAACGAAAAGACTCAAAAACTTAAATAATTTGTATTTTTGTATGACTGTAACAAATAAACTCAAAAACTACTGGACTGATTTCAAAAATTCTTTCACACTTAGAATGCCACATTATCCCTGAGTAACATAGGCTATATTTATTGCTAGAAAAAGTTAGCGATCCCTACTAAAACTTAAATAATTTGAATTTTTGTATGTCTGTAACGAATAAACGCAAAATTACTGGACCAATTTCAAAAATTTTTTCACCATTAGAATGCTACGTTATCTCTGAGTACCATAGGCAATATTTATTGCTAGGAAAAATTAGGGATCCCTACTAAAACATTTAATAATTTGAATTTTTGTATGTTTGTAACGAATAGACTCAAAAACTACTGTACCGATTTCAAAAATTCTTTCACCGTTAGAATGCTACGTTTTCTCTGAGTACCATAGGCAATATTTATTGCTAGGAAAAATTAGGGATCCCTACTAAAACATTTAATAATTTGAATTTTTGTATGTTTGTAACGAATAGACTCAAAAACTACTGTACCGATTTCAAAAATTCTTTCACCTTTAGAATGCTACATTATCCCTGAGTAACATAGGCTATATTTACTGCTAGAAAAAATTAGGGATCCCTACTAAAACTTAAATAATTTGTATTTTTCTATGACTGTAACGAAAAAACTCAAAAAGTACTAGACCGATTTCAAAAATTCTTTGACCTTTAGAATGCTACATTATCCCTGAGTAACATAGGCGATATTTATTGCTTCAAAAAATTAGGGATCCCTACTAAAACTTAAATAATTTGTATTTTTATATGTTTGTAACGAATAAACTCATAAACTACTAGACCGACATCAAAAATTCTTTGATCATTAAATTGCTATATCATCTCTGAGTAACAAGGGCTATATTTGTTGCTAGAAAAAATTAGGGATCCCTACGAGAACTCAAATAATTTGTATTTTTCTATGTCTGTAACGAATAGACTCAAAAACTACTGGACTGATTTCAAAAATTCTTTCACCATTAGAATGCCACATTATCCCTGAGTAACATAGGCAATATTTGTTGCTAGAAAAAATTAGGGATCCCTACCAAAACTTAAATAATTTGTATTTTTGTATGTTTGTAACGAATAAACTCATAAACTACTAGACCGACATCAAAAATTCTTTGATCGTTAGATTGCTATATCATGTCTGAGTAACACAGGATATATTTATGGCTAGAAAAAATTAGGGATCCCTACGAAAACTTAAATAATTTGTATTTTTGTATGACTGTAACGAATAAACTCAAAAACTGCTGGAGTGATTTCAAAAATTCTTTTACACTTAGAATGCCACATTATCCCTGAGTAACATAGGCTATATTTATTGCTTGACAAAATTAGATATCCCTACTAAAACTTAAATAATTTGAATTTTTGTATGTTTGTAACGAAAAGACTCAAAAACTTAAATAATTTGTATTTTTGTATGACTGTAACAAATAAACTCAAAAATTACTGGACCAATTTCAAAAATTCTTTCACCATTAGAATGCTACGTTATCTCTGAGTAATATAGGCTCTATTTGTTGCTTGGAAAAATTAGGGATCCCTACTAAAACTTTTAATAATTTGAAATTTTGTATATTTGTAACGAATAGATTCAAAAACTACTGGACCAATTTCAAAAATTCTTTCACCATTAGAATGCTACGTTATCTCTGAGTAATATAGGCTCTATTTGTTGCTTGGAAAAATTAGGGATCCCTACTAAAACTTTTAATAATTAGAATTTTTGTATGTTTGTAACGAATAGATTCAAAAACTACTGGACCGATTTCAAAACTTCTTTCACCGTTAGAATGCTACGTTTTCTCTGAGTACCATAGGCAATATTTATTGCTAGGAAAAATTAGGGATCCCTACTAAAACATTTAATAATTTGAATTTTTGTATGTTTGTAACGAATAGACTCAAAAACTACTGTACCGATTTCAAAAATTCTTTCACCTTTAGAATGCTACATTATCCCTGAGTAACATAGGCTATATTTACTGCTAGAAAAAATTAGGGATCCCTACTTAAACTTAAATAATTTGTATTTTTCTATGACTGTAACGACTAAACTCAAAAACTACTGGACTGATTTCAAAAATTCTTTTACACTTAGAATGCCACATTATCCCTGAGTAACATAGGCTATATTTATTGCTTGACAAAATTAGATATCCCTACTAAAACTTAAATAATTTGAATTTTTGTATGTTTGTAACGAAAAGACTCAAAAACTTAAATAATTTGTATTTTTGTATGACTGTAACAAATAAACTCAAAAACTACTGGACTGATTTCAAAAATTCTTTCACACTTAGAATGCCACATTATCCCTGAGTAACATAGGCTATATTTATTGCTAGAAAAAGTTAGCGATCCCTACTAAAACTTAAATAATTTGAATTTTTGTATGTCTGTAACGAATAAACGCAAAATTACTGGACCAATTTCAAAAATTTTTTCACCATTAGAATGCTACGTTATCTCTGAGTAACATATGCAATATTTATTGCTTGACAAAATTAGGAATCCCTACTAAAATTTAAATAATTTGTATTTTTATATGTTTGTAACGAATAAACTCATAAACTACTAGACCGACATCAAAAATTCTTTGATCGTTAGATTGCTATATCATGTCTGAGTAACACAGGATATATTTATGGCTAGAAAAAATTAGGGATCCCTACGAAAACTTAAATAATTTGTATTTTTGTATGACTGTAACGAATAAACTCAAAAACTGCTGGAGTGATTTCAAAAATTCTTTCACACTTAGAATGCCACATTATCAATGAGTAGCATAGGCTATATTTATTGCTAGAAAAAGTTAGCGATCCCTACTAAAACTTAAATAATTTGAATTTTTGTATGTCTGTAACGAATAAACGCAAAATTACTGGACCAATTTCAAAAATTTTTTCACCATTAGAATGCTACGTTATCTCTGAGTAACATATGCAATATTTATTGCTTGACAAAATTAGGAATCCCTACTAAAATTTAAATAATTTGTATTTTTATATGTTTGTAACGAATAAACTCATAAACTACTAGACCGACATCAAAAATTCTTTGATCGTTAGATTGCTATATCATGTCTGAGTAACAAGGGCTATATTTATTGCTAGAAAAAATTATGGATCCCTACTAAAACTTTTAATAATTTGAATTTTTGTATGTTTGTAACGAATAGACTCAAAAACTACTGGACCGATTTCAAAAATTCTTTCACCATTAGAATGCTACGTTTTCCCTGAATAACATAGGATATATTTATTGCTAGAAAAAATTAGGGATCCCTACTAAAACTTCAATAATTTGAATGTTTATATGTTGGTAACGAAAAAACTCAAAAAGTACTAGACCGATTTCAAAAATTCTTTGACCTTTAGAATGCTACATTATCCCTGAGTAACATAGGCGATATTTATTGCTTCAAAAAATTAGGGATCCCTACTAAAACTTAAATAATTTGTATTTTTATATGTTTGTAACGAATAAACTCAAAAACTACTAGACCGATTTCAAAAATTCTTTCACCATTAGAATGCTAAGTTATGTCTGAGTAACATAGGCTATCTTCTTTGCTTCAAAAAATTAGGGATCGCTACTAAAACTTAAATAATTTGTATTTTTATATGTTTGTAACGAATAAACTCATAAACTACTAGACCGACATCAAAAATTCTTTGATCGTTAGATCGCTATATCATCTCTGAGTAACAAGGGCTATATTTATTGCTAGAAATTATTATGGATCCCTACTAAAACTTTTAATAATTTGAATTTTTGTATGTTTGTAACGAATAGACTCAAAAACTACTGGACTGATTTCAAAAATTCTTTCACCATTAGAATGCTACGTTATCTCTGAGTAATATAGGCTCTATTTGTTGCTTGGAAAAATTAGGGATCCCTACTAAAACTTTTAATAATTTGAATTTTTGTATGTTTGTAACGAATAGATTCAAAAACTACTGGACCGATTTCAAAACTTCTTTCACCGTTAGAATGCTACGTTTTCTCTGAGTACCATAGGATATATTTATTGCTAGAAAAAATTAGGGATCCCTACTAAAACTTAAATAATTTGAATGTTCATATGTTGATAACGAATAAACTCAAAAAGTACTAGACCGATTTCAAAAATTCTTTGACCTTTAGAATGCTACATTATCCCTGAGTAACATAGGCGATATTTATTGCTAGAAAAAATTAGCGATCCCTACGAAAACTTATATAATTTGTATTTTTCTATGTCTGTAACGAATAAACGCAAAAATTACTGGACCAATTTCAAAAATTCTTTTACAGTTAGAATGCTGCATTATCCCTGAGTAACATAGGCTATATTTACTTCTAGAAAAAATTAGGGATCCCTACTAAAACTTAAATAATTTGAATTTTTGTATGTTTGTAACGAAAAGACTCAAAAACTACTGGACCGATTTTAAAAATTCTTTCACCCTTAAAATGCTACATTATCCCTGAGTAACATAGGCAATATTTATTGCTAGGAAAAATTAGGGATCCCTACTAAAACATTTAATAATTTGAATTTTTGTATGTTTGTAACGAATAGACTCAAAAACTACTGGACCGATTTCAAAAATTCTTTCACCATTAGAATGCTACGTTTTCCCTGAATAACATAGGATATATTTATTGCTATAAAAAATTAGGGATCCCTACTAAAACATACATAATTTGAATGTTTATAGGTTGGTAACGAATAAACTCAAAAAGTACTAGACTGATTTCAAAAATTCTTAGACCTTTAGAATGCTACATTATCCCTGAGTAACATAGGCGATATTTATTGCTTCAAAAAATTAGGGATCCCTACTAAAACTTAAATAATTTGTATTTTTATATGTTTGTAACGAATAAACTCATAAACTACTAGACCGACATCAAAAATTCTTTGATCTTTGGATTGCTATATCATCGCTGAGTAACAAGGGCTATATTTATTGCTAGAAAAAATTATGGATCCCTACTAAAACTTTTAATAATTTGAATTTTTGTATGCTTGTAACGAATATACTCAAAAACTACTGGACCGATTTCAAAAATTCTTTCTCCATTAGAATGCTACGTTATCTCTGAGTAACATAGGATATATTTATTGCTAGAAAAAATTAGGGATCCCTACTAAAACTTCAATAATTTGAATGTTTATATGTTGGTAACGAAAAAACTCAAAAAGTACTAGACCGATTTCAAAAATTCTTTGACCTTTAGAATGCTACCTTATCCCTGAGTAACATAGGCGATATTTATTGCTTCAAAAAATTAGGGATCCCTACTAAAACTTAAATAATTTGTATTTTTATATGTTTGTAACGAATAAACTCATAAACTACTAGACCGACATCAAAAATTCTTTGATCATTAGATTGCTATATCATCTCTGAGTAACAAGGGCTATATTTATTGCTAGAAAAAATTAGGGATCCCTACGAGAACTCAAATAATTTGTATTTTTCTATGTCTGTAACGAATAAACGCAAAAATTACTGGACCAATTTCAAAAATTCTTTTACACTTAGAAAGCTACATTATCCCTGAGTAATATAGGCTATATTTATTGCTTGGAAAAATTAGGGATCCCTACTAAAACTTTTAATAATTTGAATGTTTTTATGTTTGTAACAAATAGACTCAAAAACTACTAGACCGATTTCAAAAATTCTTTCACCATTAGATTGCTAAGTTATGTCTGAGTAACATAGGCTATCTTCATTGCTTCAAAAAATTAGGGATCGCTACTAAAACTTAAATAATTTGTATTTTTATATGTTTGTAACGAATAAACTCATAAACTACTAGACCGACATCAAAAATTCTTTGATCATTAGATCGCTATATCATCTCTGAGTAACAAGGGCTATATTTATTGCTAGAAATTATTATGGATCCCTACTAAAACTTTTAATAATTTGAATTTTTGTATGTTTGTAACGAATAGACTCAAAAACTACTGGACTGATTTCAAAAATTCTTTCACCATTAGAATGCTACGTTATCTCTGAGTAATATAGGCTCTATTTGTTGCGTGGAAAAATTAGGGATCCCTACTAAAACTTTTAATAATTTGAATTTTTGTATGTTTGTAACGAATAGATTCAAAAACTACTGGACCGATTTCAAAACTTCTTTCACCGTTAGAATGCTACGTTTTCTCTGAGTACCATAGGATATATTTATTGCTAGAAAAAATTTGGGATCCCTACTAAAACTTAAATAATTTGAATGTTCATATGTTGGTAACGAATAAACTCAAAAAGTACTAGACCGATTTCAAAAATTCTTTGACCTTTAGAATGCTACATTATCCCTGAGTAACATAGGCGATATTTATTGCTAGGAAAAATTAGGGATCCCTACTAAAACATTTAATAATTTGAATTTTTGTATGTTTGTAACGAATAGACTCAAAAACTACTGGACCGATTGCAAAAATTCTTTCACCATTAGAATGCTACGTTATCCCTGAGTAACACAGGATATATTTATTGCTAGAAAAAATTAGGGATCCCTACGAAAACTTAAATAATTTGTATTTTTGTATGACTGTAACGAATAAACTCAAAAACTGCTGGAGTGATTTCAAAAATTCTTTCACACTTAGAATGCCACATTATCCCTGAGTAGCATAGGCTATATTTATTGCTAGAAAAAGTTATGGATCGCTACTAAAACATAAATAATTTGAATGTTTATAGGTTGGTAACGAATAAACTCAAAAAGTACTAGACTGATTTCAAAAATTCTTTGACCTTTAGAATGCTACATTATCCCTGAGTAACATAGGCGATATTTATTGCTTCAAAAATTAGGGATCCCTACTAAAACTTAAATAATTTGTATTTTTATATGTTTGTAACGAATAAACTCATAAACTACTAGACCGACATCAAAAATTCTTTGATCATTAGATCGCTATATCATCTCTGAGTAACAAGGGCTATATTTATTGCTAGAAATTATTATGGATCCCTACTAAAACTTTTAATAATTTGAATTTTTGTATGTTTGTAACGAATAGACTCAAAAACTACTGGACTGATTTCAAAAATTCTTTCACCATTAGAATGCTACGTTATCTCTGAGTAATATAGGCTCTATTTGTTGCGTGGAAAAATTAGGGATCCCTACTAAAACTTTTAATAATTTGAATTTTTGTATGTTTGTAACGAATAGATTCAAAAACTACTGGACCGATTTCAAAAATTCTTTTACAGTTAGAATGCTGCATTATCCCTGAGTAACATAGGCTATATTTACTGCTAGAAAAAATTAGGGATCCCTACTAAAACTTAAATAATTTGAATTTTTGTATGTTTGTAACGAAAAGACTCAAAAACTACTGGACCGATTTTAAAAATTCTTTCACCGTTAAAATGCTACATTATCCCTGAGTAACATAGGCAATATTTATTGCTAGGAAAAATTAGGGATCCCTACTAAAACTTAAATAATTTGTATTTTTATATGTTTGTAACGAATAAACTCATAAACTACTAGACCGACATCAAAAATTCTTTGATCATTGGATTGCTATATCATCGCTGAGTAACAAGGGCTATATTTATTGCTAGAAAAAATTATGGACCCCTACTAAAACTTTTAATAATTTGAATTTTTGTATGCTTGTAACGAATATACTCAAAAACTACTGGACCGATTTCAAAAATTCTTTCTCCATTAGAATGCTACGTTATCTCTGAGTAACATCGGCTATATTTATTGCTTGGAAAAATTAGGGATCCCTACTATAACTTTAAATAATTTGAATTTTTGTACGTTTTTTAACGAATAGACTCAAAAACTACTGGACCGATTTCAAAAATTCTTTCACCGTTAGAATGCTACGTTTTCCCTGAGTAACACAGGATATATTTATTGCTAGAAAAAATTAGGGATCCCTACGAAAACTTAAATAATTTGTATTTTTGTATGACTGTAACGAATAAACTCAAAAACTGCTGGAGTGATTTCAAAAATTCTTTCACACTTAGAATGCCACATTATCAATGAGTAGCATAGGCTATATTTATTGCTAGAAAAAGTAAGCGATCCCTACTAAAACTTAAATAATTTGAATTTTTGTATGTCTGTAACGAATAAACGCAAAATTACTGGACCAATTTCAAAAATTTTTTCACCATTAGAATGCTACGTTATCTCTGAGTAACATAGGCTATATTTATTGCTTGACAAAATTAGGAATCCCTACTAAAATTTAAATAATTTGTATTTTTATATGTTTGTAACGAATAAACTCATAAACTACTAGACCGACATCAAAAATTCTTTGATCGTTAGATCGCTATATCATCTCTGAGTAACAAGGGCTATATTTATTGCTAGAAATTATTATGGATCCCTACTAAAACTTTTAATAATTTGAATTTTTGTATGTTTGTAACGAATAGACTCAAAAACTACTGTACTGATTTCAAAAATTCTTTCACCATTAGAATGCTACGTTATCTCTGAGTAATATAGGCTCTATTTGTTGCTTGGAAAAATTAGGGATCCCTACTAAAACTTTTAATAATTTGAATTTTTGTATGTTTGTAACGAATAGATTCAAAAACTACTGGACCGATTTCAAAACTTCTTTCAGCGTTAGAATGCTACGTTTTCTCTGAGTACCATAGGATATATTTATGGCTAGAAAAAATTAGGGATCCCTATTAAAACTTAAATAATTTGAATGTTCATATGTTGGTAACGAATAAACTCAAAAAGTACTAGACCGATTTCAAAAATTCTTTGACCTTTAGAATGCTACATTATCCCTGAGTAACATAGGCGATATTTATTGCTAGAAAAAATTAGCGATCCCTACGAAAACTTATATAATTTGTATTTTTCTATGTCTGTAACGAATAAACGCAAAAATTACTGGACCAATTTCAAAAATTCTTTTACAGTTAGAATGCTGCATTATCCCTGAGTAACATAGGCTATATTTACTGCTAGAAAAAATTAGGGATCCCTACTAAAACTTAAATAATTTGAATTTTTGTATGTTTGTAACGAAAAGACTCAAAAACTACTGGACCGATTTTAAAAATTCTTTCACCGTTAAAATGCTACATTATCCCTGAGTAACATAGGCAATATTTATTGCTAGGAAAAATTAGGGATCCCTACTAAAACATTTAATAATTTGAATTTTTGTATGTTTGTAACGAATAGACTCAAAAACTACTGGACCGATTTCAAAAATTCTTTCACCATTAGAATGCTACGTTTTCCCTGAATAACATAGGATATATTTATTGCTAGAAAAAATTAGGGATCCCTACTAAAACAAACATAATTTGAATGTTTATAGGCTGGTAATGAATAAACTCAAAAAGTACTAGACTGATTTCAAAAATTCTTTGACCTTTAGAATGCTACATTATCCCTGAGTAACATAGGCGATATTTATTGCTTCAAAAAATTAGGGATCCCTACTAAAACTTAAATAATTTGTATTTTTATATGTTTGTAACGAATAAACTCATAAACTACTAGACCGACATCAAAAATTCTTTGATCATTGGATTGCTATATCATCGCTGAGTAACAAGGGCTATATTTATTGCTAGAAAAAATTATGGATCCCTACTAAAACTTTTAATAATTTGAATTTTTGTATGCTTGTAACGAATATACTCAAAAACTACTGGACCGATTTCAAAAATTCTTTCTCCATTAGAATGCTACGTTATCTCTGAGTAACATAGGCTATATTTATTGCTTGGAAAAATTAGGGATCCCTACTATAACTTTTAATAATTTGAATTTTTGTACGTTTTTTAACGAATAGACTCAAAAACTACTGGACCGATTTCAAAACTTCTTTCACCGTTAGAATGCTACGTTTTCTCTGAGTACCATAGGATATATTTATTGCTAGAAAAAATTTGGGATCCCTACTAAAACTTAAATAATTTGAATGTTCATATGTTGGTAACGAATAAACTCAAAAAGTACTAGACCGATTTCAAAAATTCTTTGACCTTTAGAATGCTACATTATCCCTGAGTAACATAGGCGATATTTATTGCTAGAAAAAATTAGCGATCCCTACGAAAACTTATATAATTTGTATTTTTCTATGTCTGTAACGAATAAACGCAAAAATTACTGGACCAATTTCAAAAATTCTTTCACCATTAGAATGCTACGTTATCTCTGAGTAACATAGGCTATATTTATTGCTTGATAAAATTAGGAATCCCTACTAAAACTTAAATAATTTGAATTTTTGTATGTCTGTAACGAATAAACGCAAAAATTACTGGACCAATTTCAAAAATTCTTTCACCATTAGAATGCTACGTTATCTCTGAGTAACATAGGCTATATTTATTGCTTGATAAAATTAGGAATCCCTACTAAAACTTAAATAATTTGAATTTTTGTATGTTTGTAACGAAAAGACTCAAAAACTACTGGACCGATTTTAAAAATTCTTTCACCGTTAAAATGCTACATTATCCCTGAGTGACATAGGCAATATATATTGCTAGGAAAAATTAGGGATCCCTACTAAAACATTTAATAATTTGAATTTTTGTATGTTTGTAAAGAATAGACTCAAAAACTACTGGACCGATTTCAAAAATTCTTTCACCGTTAGAATGCTACGTTATCCCTGAGTAACATAAGATATATATATTGCTAGCAAAATTAGGGATCCCTACTAAAACTTAAATAATTTGAATGTTTATATGTTGGTAACGAATAAACTCAAAAAGTACTAGACCGATTTCAAAAATTCTTTGATCGTTAGATTGCTATATCATGTCTGAGTAACAAGGGCTATATTTATTGCTAGAAAAAATTAGGGATCCCTACTAAAACTTAAATAATTTGTATTTTTATATGTTTGTAACGAATTAACTCATAAACTACTAGACCGACATCAAAAATTCTTTGATCATTGGATTGCTATATCATCGCTGAGTAACAAGGGCTATATTTATTGCTAGAAAAAATTATGGATCCCTACTAAAACTTTTAATAATTTGAATTTTTGTATGTTTGTAACGAAAAGACTCAAAAACTACTGGACCGATTTTAAAAATTCTTTCACCGTTAAAATGCTACATTATCCCTGAGTGACATAGGCAATATATATTGCTAGGAAAAATTAGGGATCCCTACTAAAACATTTAATAATTTGAATTTTTGTATGTTTGTAAAGAATAGACTCAAAAACTACTGTACTGATTTCAAAAATTCTTTCACCATTAGAATGCTACGTTATCTCTGAGTAATATAGGCTCTATTTGTTGCTTGGAAAAATTAGGGATCCCTACTAAAACTTTTAATAATTTGAATTTTTGTATGTTTGTAACGAATAGATTCAAAAACTACTGGACCGATTTCAAAACTTCTTTCAGCGTTAGAATGCTACGTTTTCTCTGAGTACCATAGGATATATTTATGGCTAGAAAAAATTAGGGATCCCTATTAAAACTTAAATAATTTGAATGTTCATATGTTGGTAACGAATAAACTCAAAAAGTACTAGACCGATTTCAAAAATTCTTTGACCTTTAGAATGCTACATTATCCCTGAGTAACATAGGCGATATTTATTGCTAGAAAAAATTAGCGATCCCTACGAAAACTTATATAATTTGTATTTTTCTATGTCTGTAACGAATAAACGCAAAAATTACTGGACCAATTTCAAAAATTCTTTTACAGTTAGAATGCTGCATTATCCCTGAGTAACATAGGCTATATTTACTGCTAGAAAAAATTAGGGATCCCTACTAAAACTTAAATAATTTGAATTTTTGTATGTTTGTAACGAAAAGACTCAAAAACTACTGGACCGATTTTAAAAATTCTTTCACCGTTAAAATGCTACATTATCCCTGAGTAACATAGGCAATATTTATTGCTAGGAAAAATTAGGGATCCCTACTAAAACATTTAATAATTTGAATTTTTGTATGTTTGTAACGAATAGACTCAAAAACTACTGGACCGATTTCAAAAATTCTTTCACCATTAGAATGCTACGTTTTCCCTGAATAACATAGGATATATTTATTGCTAGAAAAAATTAGGGATCCCTACTAAAACAAACATAATTTGAATGTTTATAGGCTGGTAATGAATAAACTCAAAAAGTACTAGACTGATTTCAAAAATTCTTTGACCTTTAGAATGCTACATTATCCCTGAGTAACATAGGCGATATTTATTGCTTCAAAAAATTAGGGATCCCTACTAAAACTTAAATAATTTGTATTTTTATATGTTTGTAACGAATAAACTCATAAACTACTAGACCGACATCAAAAATTCTTTGATCATTGGATTGCTATATCATCGCTGAGTAACAAGGGCTATATTTATTGCTAGAAAAAATTATGGATCCCTACTAAAACTTTTAATAATTTGAATTTTTGTATGCTTGTAACGAATATACTCAAAAACTACTGGACCGATTTCAAAAATTCTTTCTCCATTAGAATGCTACGTTATCTCTGAGTAACATAGGCTATATTTATTGCTTGGAAAAATTAGGGATCCCTACTATAACTTTTAATAATTTGAATTTTTGTACGTTTTTTAACGAATAGACTCAAAAACTACTGGACCGATTTCAAAACTTCTTTCACCGTTAGAATGCTACGTTTTCTCTGAGTACCATAGGATATATTTATTGCTAGAAAAAATTTGGGATCCCTACTAAAACTTAAATAATTTGAATGTTCATATGTTGGTAACGAATAAACTCAAAAAGTACTAGACCGATTTCAAAAATTCTTTGACCTTTAGAATGCTACATTATCCCTGAGTAACATAGGCGATATTTATTGCTAGAAAAAATTAGCGATCCCTACGAAAACTTATATAATTTGTATTTTTCTATGTCTGTAACGAATAAACGCAAAAATTACTGGACCAATTTCAAAAATTCTTTCACCATTAGAATGCTACGTTATCTCTGAGTAACATAGGCTATATTTATTGCTTGATAAAATTAGGAATCCCTACTAAAACTTAAATAATTTGAATTTTTGTATGTCTGTAACGAATAAACGCAAAAATTACTGGACCAATTTCAAAAATTCTTTCACCATTAGAATGCTACGTTATCTCTGAGTAACATAGGCTATATTTATTGCTTGATAAAATTAGGAATCCCTACTAAAACTTAAATAATTTGAATTTTTGTATGTTTGTAACGAAAAGACTCAAAAACTACTGGACCGATTTTAAAAATTCTTTCACCGTTAAAATGCTACATTATCCCTGAGTGACATAGGCAATATATATTGCTAGGAAAAATTAGGGATCCCTACTAAAACATTTAATAATTTGAATTTTTGTATGTTTGTAAAGAATAGACTCAAAAACTACTGGACCGATTTCAAAAATTCTTTCACCGTTAGAATGCTACGTTATCCCTGAGTAACATAAGATATATATATTGCTAGCAAAATTAGGGATCCCTACTAAAACTTAAATAATTTGAATGTTTATATGTTGGTAACGAATAAACTCAAAAAGTACTAGACCGATTTCAAAAATTCTTTGATCGTTAGATTGCTATATCATGTCTGAGTAACAAGGGCTATATTTATTGCTAGAAAAAATTAGGGATCCCTACTAAAACTTAAATAATTTGTATTTTTATATGTTTGTAACGAATTAACTCATAAACTACTAGACCGACATCAAAAATTCTTTGATCATTGGATTGCTATATCATCGCTGAGTAACAAGGGCTATATTTATTGCTAGAAAAAATTATGGATCCCTACTAAAACTTTTAATAATTTGAATTTTTGTATGTTTGTAACGAAAAGACTCAAAAACTACTGGACCGATTTTAAAAATTCTTTCACCGTTAAAATGCTACATTATCCCTGAGTAACATAGGCAATATTTATTGCTAGGAAAAATTAGGGATCCCTACTAAAACATTTAATAATTTGAATTTTTGTATGTTTGTAACGAATAGACTCAAAAACTACTGGACCGATTGCAAAAATTCTTTCACCATTAGAATGCTACGTTTTCCCTGAATAACATAGGATATATTTATTGCTAGAAAAAATTAGGGATCCCTACTAAAACATAAATAATTTGAATGTTTATAGGTTGGTAACGAATAAACTCAAAAAGTACTAGACTGATTTCAAAAATTCTTTGACCTTTAGAATGCTACATTATCCCTGAGTAACATAGGCGATATTTATTGCTTCAAAAAATTAGGGATCCCTACTAAAACTTAAATAATTTGTATTTTTATATGTTTGTAACGAATAAACTCATAAACTACTAGACCGACATCAAAAATTCTTTGATCATTGGATTGCTATATCATCGCTGAGTAACAAGGGCTATATTTATTGCTAGAAAAAATTATGGATCCCTACTAAAACTTTTAATAATTTGAATTTGTGTATGCTTGTAACGAATATACTAAAAACTACTGGACCGATTTCAAAAATTCTTTCTCCATTAGAATGCTACGTTATCTCTGAGTAACATAGGCTATATTTATTGCTTGGAAAAATTAGGGATCCCTACTATAACTTTTAATAATTTGAATTTTTGTACGATCTTTAACGAATAGACTCAAAAACTACTGGACCGATTTCAAAAATTCTTTCACCGTTAGAATGCTACGTTTTCCCTGAGTAACACAGGACATATTTATTGCTAGAAAAAATTAGGGATCCCTACGAAAACTTAAATAATTTGTATTTTTGTATGACTGTAACGAATAAACTCAAAAACTGCTGGAGTGATTTCAAAAATTCTTTCACACTTAGAATGCCACATTATCCCTGAGTAGCATAGGCTATATTTATTGCTAGAAAAAGTTAGCGATCCCTACTAAAACTTAAATAATTTGAATTTTTGTATGTCTGTAACGAATAAACGCAAAATTACTGGACCAATTTCAAAAATTTTTTCACCATTAGAATGCTACGTTATCTCTGAGTAACATAGGCTATATTTATTGCTTGACAAAATTAGGAATCCCTACTAAAATTTAAATAATTTGTATTTTTATATGTTTGTAACGAATAAACTCATAAACTACTAGACCGACATCAAAAATTCTTTGATCGTTAGATTGCTATATCATGTCTGAGTAACAAGGGCTATATTTATTGCTAGAAAAAATTATGGATCCCTACTAAAACTTTTAATAATTTGAATTTTTGTATGTTTGTAACGAATAGACTCAAAAACTACTGGACCGATTTCAAAAATTCTTTCACCATTAGAATGCTACGTTTTCCCTGAGTAACATAGGCAATATTTGTTGATAGAAAAAATTAGGGATCCCTACCAAAACTTAAATAATTTGTATTTTTATATGTTTGTAACGAATAAACTCATAAACTACTAGACCGACATCAAAAATTCTTTGATCATTAAATTGCTATATCATCTCTGAGTAACAAGGGCTATATTTATTGCTAGAAAAGATTAGGGATCCCTACGAGAACTCAAATAATTTGTATTTTTCTATGTCTGTAACGAATAGACTCAAAAACTACTGGACTGATTTCAAAAATTCTTTCACCATTAGAATGCCACATTATCCCTGAGTAACATAGGCAATATTTGTTGATAGAAAAAATTAGGGATCCCTACCAAAACTTAAATAATTTGTATTTTTATATGTTTGTAACGAATAAACTCATAAACTACTAGACCGACATCAAAAATTCTTTGATCATTAAATTGCTATATCATCTCTGAGTAACAAGGGCTCTATTTGTTGCTTGGAAAAATTAGGGATCCCTACTAAAACTTTTAATAATTTGAATTTTTGTATGTTTGTAACGAATAGATTCAAAAACTACTGGACCGATTTCAAAACTTCTTTCACCGTTAGAATGCTACGTTTTCTCTGACTACCATAGGCAATATCTATTGCTAGGAAAAATTAGGGATCCCTACTAAAACATTTAATAATTTGAATTTTTGTATGTTTGTAACGAAAAGACTCAAAAACTTAAATAATTTGTATTTTTGTATGACTGTAACAAATAAACTCAAAAACTACTGGACTGATTTCAAAAATTCTTTCACACTTAGAATGCCACATTATCCCTGAGTAACATAGGCTATATTTATTGCTAGAAAAAGTTAGCGATCCCTACTAAAACTTAAATAATTTGAATTTTTGTATGTCTGTAACGAATAAACGCAAAAATTACTGGACCAATTTCAAAAATTCTTTCACCATTAGAATGCTACGTTATCTCTGAGTAATATAGGCTCTATTTGTTGCTTGGAAAAATTAGGGATCCCTACTAAAACTTTTAATAATTTGAATTTTTGTATATTTGTAACGAATAGATTCAAAAACTACTGGACCGATTTCAAAACTTCTTTCACCGTTAGAATGCTACGTTTTCTCTGAGTACCATTGGATATATTTATTGCTAGAAAAAATTAGGGATCCCTACTAAAACTTAAATAATTTGAATGTTCATATGTTGGTAACGAATAAACTCAAAAAGTACTAGACCGATTTCAAAAATTCTTTGACCTTTAGAATTCTACATTATCCCTGAGTAACATAGGCGATATTTATTGCTAGAAAAAATTAGCGATCCCTACGAAAACTTATATAATTTGTATTTTTCTATGTCTGTAACGAATAAACGCAAAAATTACTGGACCAATTTCAAAAATTCTTTTACAGTTAGAATGCTGCATTATCCCTGAGTAACATAGGCAATATTTATTGCTAGGAAAAATTAGGGATCCCTACTAAAACATTTAATAATTTGAATTTTTGTATGTTTGTAACGAATAGACTCAAAAACTACTGGACCGATTTCAAAAATTCTTTCACCGTTAAAATGCTACATTATCCCTGAGTAACATAGGCAATATTTATTGCTAGGAAAAATTAGGGATCCCTACTAAAACATTTAATAATTTGAATTTTTGTATGTTTGTAACGAAAAGACTCAAAAACTACTGGACCGATTTCAAAACTTCTTTCACCATTAGAATGCTACGTTTTCCCTGAATAACATAGGATATATTTATTGCTAGAAAAAATTAGGGATCCCTACTAAAACTTCAATAATTTGAATGTTTATATGTTGGTAACGAAAAAACTCAAAAAGTACTAGACCGATTTCAAAAATTCTTTGACCTTTAGAATGCTACATTATCCCTGAGTAACATAGGCGATATTTATTGCTTCAAAAAATTAGGGATCCCTACTAAAACTTAAATAATTTGTATTTTTATATGTTTGTAACGAATAAACTCATAAACTACTAGACCGACATCAAAAATTCTTTGATCATTAAATTGCTATATCATCTCTGAGTAACAAGGGCTCTATTTGTTGCTTGGAAAAATTAGGGATCCCTACTAAAACTTTTAATAATTTGAATTTTTGTATGTTTGTAACGAATAGATTCAAAAACTACTGGACCGATTTCAAAACTTCTTTCACCGTTAGAATGCTACGTTTTCTCTGAGTACCATAGGCAATATTTGTTGCTGGGAAAAATTAGGGATCCCTACTAAAACATTTAATAATTTGAATTTTTGTATGTTTGTAACAAATAGACTCAAAAACTACTGTACCGATTTCAAAAATTCTTTCACCTTTAGAATGCTACATTATCCCTGAGTAACATAGGCTATATTTACTGCTAGAAAAAATTAGGGAGCCCTACTAAAACTTAAATAATTTGTATTTTTCTATGACTGTAACGAATAAACTCAAAAACTACTGGACTGATTCCAAAAATTCTTTTACACTTAGAATGCCACATTATCCCTGAGTAACATAGGCTATATTTATTGCTTGACAAAATTAGATATCCCTACTAAAACTTAAATAATTTGAATTTTTGTATGTTTGTAACGAAAAGACTCAAAAACTTAAATAATTTGTATTTTTGTATGACTGTAACAAATAAACTCAAAAACTACTGGACTGATTTCAAAAATTCTTTCACACTTAGAATGCCACATTATCCCTGAGTAACATAGGCTATATTTATTGCTTGACAAAATTAGATATCCCTACTAAAACTTAAATAATTTGAATTTTTGTATGTTTGTAACGAAAAGACTCAAAAACTTAAATAATTTGTATTTTTGTATGACTGTAACAAATAAACTCAAAAACTACTGGACTGATTTCAAAAATTCTTTCACACTTAGAATGCCACATTATCCCTGAGTAACATAGGCTATATTTATTGCTTCAAAAAATTAGGGATCCCTACTAAAACTTAAATAATTTGTATTTTTATATGTTTGTAACGAATAAACTCATAAACTACTAGACCGACATCAAAAATTCTTTGATCATTAAATTGCTATATCATCTCTGAGTAACAAGGGCTATATTTGTTGCTAGGAAAAATTAGGGATCAATACTAAAACATTTAATAATTTGAATTTTTGTATGTTTGTAACGAATAGACTCAAAAACTACTGGACCGATTTCAAAAATTCTTTCACCGTTAAAATGCTACATTATCCCTGAGTAACATAGGCAATATTTATTGCTAGGAAAAATTAGGGATCAATACTAAAACATTTAATAATTTGAATTTTTGTATGTTTGTAACGAATAGACTCAAAAACTACTGGACCGATTTCAAAAATTCTTTCACACTTAGAATGCCACATTATCCCTGAGTAATACAGGCTATATTTATTGCTAGAAAAAGTTAGCGATCCCTACTAAAACTTAAATAATTTGAATTTTTGTATGTCTGTAACGAATAAACGCAAAAATTACTGGACCAATTTCAAAAATTCTTTCACCATTAGAATGCTACCTTATCTCTGAGTAATATAGGCTCTATTTGTTGCTTGGAAAAATTAGGGATCCCTACTAAAACTTTTAATAATTTGAATTTTTGTATGTTTGTAACGAATAGATTCAAAAACTACTGGACCGATTTCAAAACTTCTTTCACCGTTAGAATGCTACGTTTTCTCTGAGTACCATAGGATATATTTATTGCTAGAAAAAATTAGGGATCCCTACTAAAACTTAAATAATTTGAATGTTCATATGTTGGTAACGAATAAACTCAAAAAGTACTAGACCGATTTCAAAAATTCTTTGACCTTTAGAATGCTACATTATCCCTGAGTAACATAGGCGATATTTATTGCTTCAAAAAATTAGGGATCCCTACTAAAACTTAAATAATTTGTATTTTTATATGTTTGTAACGAATAAACTCATAAACTACTAGACCGACATCAAAAATTCTTTGATCATTAAATTGCTATATCATCTCTGAGTAACAAGGGCTATATTTGTTGCTAGAAAAAATTAGGGATCCCTACGAGAACTCAAATAATTTGTATTTTTCTATGTCTGTAACGAATAGACTCAAAAACTACTGGACTGATTTCAAAAATTCTTTCACCATTAGAATGCCACATTATCCCTGAGTACCATAGGCAATATTTATTGCTAGGAAAAATTAGGGATCCCTACTAAAACATTTAATAATTTGAATTTTTGTATGTTTCTAACGAATAAACTCATATACTACTAGACCGACATCAAAAATTCTTTGATCGTTGGATTCCTATATCATGTCTGAATAACAAGGGCTATATTTATTGCTAGAAAAAATTATGGATCCCTACTAAAACTTTTAATAATTTGAATTTTTGTATGTTTGTAACGAATAGACTCAAAAACTACTGGACCGATTTCAAAAATTCTTTCACCATTAGAATGCTACGTTTTTCCTGAATAACATAGGATATATTTATTGCTAGAAAAAATTAGGGATCCCTACTAAAACTTCAATAATTTGAATGTTTATATGTTGGTAACGAAAAAACTCAAAAAGTACTAGACCGATTTCAAAAATTCTTTGACCTTTAGAATGCTACATTATCCCTGAGTAACATAGGCGATATTTATTGCTTCAAAAAATTAGGGATCCCTACTAAAACTTAAATAATTTGTATTTTTATATGTTTGTAACGAATAAACTCATAAACTACTAGACCGACATCAAAAATTCTTTGATCATTAAATTGCTATATCATCTCTGAGTAACAAGGGCTCTATTTGTTGCTTGGAAAAATTAGGGATCCCTACTAAAACTTTTAATAATTTGAATTTTTGTATGTTTGTAACGAATAGATTCAAAAACTACTGGACCGATTTCAAAACTTCTTTCACCGTTAGAATGCTACGTTTTCTCTGAGTACCATAGGCAATATTTATTGCTAGGAAAAATTAGGGATCCCTACTAAAACATTTAATAATTTGAATTTTTGTATGTTTGTAACGAATAGACTCAAAAACTACTGTACCGATTTCAAAAATTCTTTCACCTTTAGAATGCTACATTATCCCTGAGTAACATAGGCTATATTTACTGCTAGAAAAAATTAGGGAGCCCTACTAAAACTTAAATAATTTGTATTTTTCTATGACTGTAACGAATAAACTCAAAAACTACTGGACTGATTCCAAAAATTCTTTTACACTTAGAATGCCACATTATCCCTGAGTAACATAGGCTATATTTATTGCTTGACAAAATTAGATATCCCTACTAAAACTTAAATAATTTGAATTTTTGTATGTTTGTAACGAAAAGACTCAAAAACTTAAATAATTTGTATTTTTGTATGACTGTAACAAATAAACTCAAAAACTACTGGACTGATTTCAAAAATTCTTTCACACTTAGAATGCCACATTATCCCTCAGTAACATAGGCTATATTTATTGCTAGAAAAAGTTAGCGATCCCTACTAAAACTTAAATAATTTGAATTTTTGTATGTCTGTAACGAATAAACGCAAAAATTACTGGACCAATTTCAAAAATTCTTTCACCATTAGAATGCTACGTTATCTCTGAGTAATATAGGCTCTATTTGTTGCTTGGAAAAATTAGGGATCCCTACTAAAACTTTTAATAATTTGAATTTTTGTATGTTTGTAACGAATAGATTCAAAAACTACTGGACCGATTTCAAAACTTCTTTCACCGTTAGAATGCTACGTTTTCTCTGAGTACCATAGGAGATATTTATTGCTAGAAAAAATTAGGGATCCCTACTAAAACTTAAATAATTTGAATGTTCATATGTTGGTAACGAATAAACTCAAAAAGTACTAGACCGATTTCAAAAATTCTTTGACCTTTAGAATGCTACATTATCCCTGAGTAACATAGGCGATATTTATTGCTAGAAAAAATTAGCGATCCCTACGAAAACTTATATAATTTGTATTTTTCTATGTCTGTAACGAATAAACGCAAAAATTACTGGACCAATTTCAAAAATTCTTTTACAGTTAGAATGCTGCATTATCCCTGAGTAACATAGGCAATATTTATTGCTAGGAAAAATTAGGGATCCCTACTAAAACATTTAATAATTTGAATTTTTGTATGTTTGTAACGAATAGACTCAAAAACTATTGGACCGATTTCAAAAATTCTTTCACCGTTAAAATGCTACATTATCCCTGAGTAACATAGGCAATATTTATTGCTAGGAAAAATTAGGGATCGCTACTAAAACATTTAATAATTTGAATTTTTGTATGTTTGTAACGAATAGGCTCAAAAACTACTGGACCGATTTCAAAAATTCTTTCACCGGTAGAATGCTACGTTATCCCTGAGTAACATAAGATATATATATTGCTAGAAAAATTAGGGATCCCTACTAAAACTTAAATAATTTGAATGTTTATATGTTGGTAACGAATAAACTCAAAAAGTACTAGACTGATTTCAAAAATTCTTTGATCGTTAGATTGCTATATCATGTCTGAGTAACAGGGGCTATATTTATTGCTAGAAAAAATTAGGGATCCCTACTAAAACTTATATAATTTGAATGTTTATATGTTGGTAACGAAAAAACTCAAAAAGTACTAGACCGATTTCAAAAATTCTTTGACCTTTAGAATGCTACATTATCCCTGAGTAACATAGGCGATATTTATTGCTGCAAAAAATTAGGGATCCCTACTAAAACTTAAATAATTTGTACTTTTATGTCTTTGTAACGAATAAACTCATAAACTACTAGACCGACATCAAAAATTCTTTGATCATTAGATTGCTGTATCATCTCTGAGTAACAAGGGCTATATTTATTGCTAGAAAAAATTATGGATCCCTACTAAAACTTAAATAATTTGTATTTTTGTATGACTGTAACAAATAAACTCAAAAACTACTGGACTGATTTCAAAAATTCTTTCACACTTAGAATGCCACATTATCCCTGAGTAACATAGGCAATATTTGTTGCTAGAAAAAATTAGGGATCCCTACCAAAACTTAAATAATTTGTATTTTTGTATGTTTGAACCGAAGAAACTAAAAATTATTGGACCGATTTCAAAAATTCTTCGTCTTTAGAATGCTACATTATCCCTGAGTAACATAGGCAATATTTATTGCTAGAAAAAATTAGGGATCCCTACTAAAACATTTAATAATTTGAATTTTTGTATGTTTGTAACGAATAGACTCAAAAACTACTGGACCGATTTCAAAAATTCTTTCACCTTTAGAATGCTACGTTTTCTCTGAGTACCATAGGCAATATTTATTGCTAGGAAAAATTAGGGATCAATACTAAAACATTTAATAATTTGAATTTTTGTATGTTTGTAACGAATAGACTCAAAAACTACTGGACCGATTTCAAAAATTCTTTCACACTTAGAATGCCACATTATCCCTGAGTAATACAGGCTATATTTATTGCTAGAAAAAGTTAGCGATCCCTACTAAAACTTAAATAATTTGAATTTTTGTATGTCTGTAACGAATAAACGCAAAAATTTCTGGACCAATTTCAAATATTCTTTCACAGTTTGAATGCTGCATTATCCCTGAGTAACATAGGCTATATTTACTGCTAGAAAAAATTAGGGATCCCTACTAAAACTTAAATAATTTGTATTTTTGTATGACTGTAACAAATAAACTCAAAAACTACTGGACTGATTTCAAAAATTCTTTCACACTTAGAATGCCACATTATCCCTGAGTAACATAGGCTATATTTATTGCTAGAAAAAGTTAGCGATCCCTACTAAAACTTAAATAATTTGAATGTTTGTATGTCTGTAACGAATAAACGCAAAAATTACTGGACCAATTTCAAAAATTCTTTCACCATTAGAATGCTACGTTATCTCTGAGTAATATAGGCTCTATTTGTTGCTTGGAAAAATTAGGGATCCCTACTAAAACTTTTAATAATTTGAATTTTTGTATGTTTGTAACGAATAGACTCATAAACTACTCGACCGATTTCAAAAATTCTTTCACCTTTAGAATGCTACATTATCCCTGAGTAACATAGGCTATATTTACTGCTAGAAAAAATTAGGGATCCCTACTAAAACTTAAATAATTTGTATTTTTCTATGACTGTAACGAATAAACTCAAAAACTACTGGACTGATTTCAAAAATTCTTTTACACTTAGAATGCCACATTATCCCTGAGTAACATAGGCTATATTTATTGCTTGACAAAATTAGATATCCCTACTAAAACTTAAATAATTTGAATTTTTGTATGTTTGTAACGAAAAGACTCAAAAACTTAAATAATTTTTATTTTTGTATGACTGTAACAAATAAACTCAAAAACTACTGAACTGATTTCAAAAATTCTTTCACACTTAGAATGCCACATTATCCCTGAGTAACATAGGCTATATTTATTGCTAGAAAAAGTTAGCGATCCCTACTAAAACTTAAATAATTTGAATTTTTGTATGTCTGTAACGAATAAAAGCAAAAATTACTGGACCAATTTCAAAAATTCTTTCACCATTAGAATGCTACGTTATCTCTGAGTAATATAGGCTCTATTTGTTGCTTGGAAAAATTAGGGATCCCTACTAAAACTTTTAATAATTTGAATTTTTGTATGTTTGTAACGAATAGATTCAAAAACTACTGGACCGATTTCAAAACTTCTTTCACCGTTAGAATGCTACGTTTTCTCTGAGTACCATAGGATATATTTATTGCTAGAAAAAATTAGGGATCCCTACTAAAACTTAAATAATTTGAATGTTCATATGTTGGTAACGAATAAACTCAAAAAGTACTAGACCGATTTCAAAAATTCTTTGACCTTTAGAATGCTACATTATCCCTGAGTAACATAGGCGATATTTATTGCTTGAAAAAATTAGCGATCCCTACGAAAACTTATATAATTTGTATTTTTCTATGTCTGTAACGAATAAACGCAAAAATTACTGGACCAATTTCAAAAATTCTTTTACAGTTAGAATGCTGCATTATCCCTGAGTAGCATAGGCTATATTTACTGCTAGAAAAAATTAGGGATCCCTACTAAAACTTAAATAATTTGTATTTTAGTATGACTGTAACAAATAAACTCAAAAACTACTGGACTGATTTCAAAAATTCTTTCACACTTAGAATGCAACATTATCCCTGAGTAACATAGGCTATATTTATTGCTAGAAAAAGTTAGCGATCCCTACTAAAACTTAAATAATTTGAATGTTTGTATGTCTGTAACGAATAAACGCAAAAATTACTGGACCAATTTCAAAAATTCTTTCACCATTAGAATGCTACGTTATCTCTGAGTAATATAGGCTTTATTTGTTGCTTGGAAAAATTAGGGATCCCTACTAAAACTTTTAATAATTTGAATTTTTGTATGTTTGTAACGAATAGACTCAAAAACTACTCGACCGATTTCAAAAATTCTTTCACCTTTAGAATGCTACATTATCCCTGAGTAACATAGGCTATATTTACTGCTAGAAAAAATTAGGGATCCCTACTAAAACTTAAATAATTTGTATTTTTCTATGACTGTAACGAATAAACTCAAAAACTACTGGACTGATTTCAAAAATTCTTTTACACTTAGAATGCCACATTATCCCTGAGTAACAGAGGCTATATTTATTGCTTGACAAAATTAGATATCCCTACTAAAACTTAAATAATTTGAATTTTTGTATGTTTGTAACGAAAAGACTCAAAAACTTAAATAATTTTTATTTTTGTATGACTGTAACAAATAAACTCAAAAACTACTGAACTGATTTCAAAAATTCTTTCACACTTAGAATGCCACATTATCCCTGAGTAACATAGGCTATATTTATTGCTAGAAAAAGTTAGCGATCCCTACTAAAACTTAAATAATTTGAATTTTTGTATGTCTGTAACGAATAAACGCAAAAATTACTGGACCAATTTCAAAAATTCTTTCACCATTAGAATGCTACGTTATCTCTGAGTAATATAGGCTCTATTTGTTGCTTGGAAAAATTAGGGATCCCTACTAAAACTTTTAATAATTTGAATTTTTGTATGTTTGTAACGAATAGATTCAAAAACTACTGGACCGATTTCAAAACTTCTTTCACCGTTAGAATGCTACGTTTTCTCTGAGTACCATAGGATATATTTATTGCTAGAAAAAATTAGGGATCCCTACTAAAACTTAAATAATTTGAATGTTCATATGTTGGTAACGAATAAACTCAAAAAGTACTAGACCGATTTCAAAAATTCTTTGACCTTTAGAATGCTACATTATCCCTGAGTAACATAGGCGATATTTATTGCTTGAAAAAATTAGCGATCCCTACGAAAACTTATATAATTTGTATTTTTCTATGTCTGTAACGAATAAACGCAAAAATTACTGGACCAATTTCAAAAATTCTTTTACAGTTAGAATGCTGCATTATCCCTGAGTAGCATAGGCTATATTTACTGCTAGAAAAAATTAGGGATCCCTACTAAAACTTAAATAATTTGTATTTTAGTATGACTGTAACAAATAAACTCAAAAACTACTGGACCGATTTCAAAACTTCTTTCACCGTTAGAATGCTACGTTTTCTCTGAGTACCATAGGCTATATTTATTGCTAGAAAAAGTTAGCGATCCCTACTAAAACTTAAATAATTTGAATTTTTGTATGTCTGTAACGAATAAACGCAAAAATTACTGGACCAATTTCAAAAATTCTTTCACCATTAGAATGCTACGTTATCTCTGAGTAACATAGGCTATATTTATTGCTTGATAAAATTAGGAATCCCTACTAAAACTTAAATAATTTGAATTTTTGTATGTTTGTAACGAAAAGACTCAAAAACTACTGGACCGATTTTAAAAATTCTTTCACCGTTAAAATGCTACATTATCCCTGAGTAACATAGGCGATATTTAATGCTAGAAAAAATTAGCGATCCCTACGAAAACTTATATAATTTGTATTTTTCTATGTCTGTAACGAATAAACGCAAAAATTATTGGACCAATTTCAAAAATTCTTTTACAGTTAGAATGCTGCATTATCCCTGAGTAACATAGGCAATATTTATTGCTAGGAAAAATTAGGGATCCCTACTAAAACATTTAATAATTTGAATTTTTGTATGTTTGTAACGAATAGACTCAAAAACTATTGGACCGATTTCAAAAATTCTTTCACCGTTAAAATGCTACATTATCCCTGAGTAACATAGGCAATATTTATTGCTAGGAAAAATTAGGGATCCCTACTAAAACATTTAATAATTTGAATTTTTGTATGTTTGTAACGAAAAGACTCAAAAACTACTGGACCGATTTTAAAAATTCTTTCACCGTTAAAATGCTACATTATCCCTGAGTAACATAGGCAATATTTATTGCTAGGAAAAATTAGGGATCCCTACTAAAACATTTAATAATTGGAATTTTTGTATGTTTGTAACGAATAGACTCAAAAACTACTGGACCGATTTCAAAAATTCTTTCACCGTTAGAATGCTACGTTATCCCCGAGTAACATAAGATATATATATTGCTAGAAAAATTAGGGATCCCTACTAAAACTTAAATAATTTGAATGTTTATATGTTGGTAACGAATAAACTCAAAAAGTACTAGACCGATTTCAAAAATTCTTTGATCGTTAGATTGCTATATCATGTCTGAGTAACAGGGGCTATATTTATTGCTAGAAAAAATTAGGGATCCCTACTAAAACTTATATAATTTGAATGTTTATATGTTGGTAACGAAAAAACTCAAAAAGTACTAGACCGATTTCAAAAATTCTTTGACCTTTAGAATGCTACATTATCCCTGAGTAACATAGGCGATATTTATTGCTGCAAAAAATTAGGGATCCCTACTAAAACTTAAATAATTTGTATTTTTATGTGTTTGTAACGAATAAACTCATAAACTACTAGACCGACATCAAAAATTCTTTGATCATTAGATTGCTATATCATCTCTGAGTAACAAGGGCTATATTTATTGCTAAAAAAAATTATGGATCCCTACTAAAACTTAAATAATTTGTATTTTTGTATGACTGTAACAAATAAACTCAAAAACTACTGAACTGATTTCAAAAATTCTTTCACACTTAGAATGCCACATTATCCCTGAGTAACATAGGCTATATTTATTGCTAGAAAAAGTTAGCGATCCCTACTAAAACTTAAATAATTTGAATTTTTGTATGTCTGTAACGAATAAACGCAAAAATTACTGGACCAATTTCAAAAATTCTTTCACCATTAGAATGCTACGTTATCTCTGAGTAATATAGGCTCTATTTGTTGCTTGGAAAAATTAGGGATCCCTACTAAAACTTTTAATAATTTGAATTTTTGTATGTTTGTAACGAATAGATTCAAAAACTACTGGACCGATTTCAAAACTTCTTTCACCGTTAGAATGCTACGTTTTCTCTGAGTACCATAGGATATATTTATTGCTAGAAAAAATTAGGGATCCCTACTAAAACTTAAATAATTTGAATGTTCATATGTTGGTAACGAATAAACTCAAAAAGTACTAGACCGATTTCAAAAATTCTTTGACCTTTAGAATGCTACATTATCCCTGAGTAAGATAGGCGATATTTATTGCTAGAAAAAATTAGCGATCCCTACGAAAACTTATATAATTTGTATTTTTCTATGTCTGTAACGAATAAACGCAAAAATTACTGGACCAATTTCAAAAATTCTTTTACAGTTAGAATGCTGCATTATCCCTGAGTAACATAGGCAATATTTATTGCTAGGAAAAATTAGGGATCCCTACTAAAACATTTAATAATTTGAATTTTTGTATGTTTGTAACGAATAGACTCAAAAACTATTGGACCGATTTCAAAAATTCTTTCACCGTTAAAATGCTACATTATCCCTGAGTAACATAGGTAATATTTATTGCTAGGAAAAATTAGGGATCCCTACTAAAACATTTAATAATTTGAATTTTTGTATGTTTGTAACGAAAAGACTCAAAAACTACTGGACCGATTTTAAAAATTCTTTCACCGTTAAAATGCTACATTATCCCTGAGTAACATAGGCAATATTTATTGCTAGGAAAAATTAGGGATCCCTACTAAAACATTTAATAATTTGAATTTTTGTATGTTTGTAACGAATAGACTCAAAAACTACTGGACCGATTTCAAAAATTCTTTCACCGTTAGAATGCTACGTTATCCCCGAGTAACATAAGATATATATATTGCTAGAAAAATTAGGGATCCCTACTAAAACTTAAATAATTTGAATGTTTATATGTTGGTAACGAATAAACTCAAAAAGTACTAGACCGATTTCAAAAATTCTTTGATCGTTAGATTGCTATATCATGTCTGAGTAACAGGGGCTATATTTATTGCTAGAAAAAATTAGGGATCCCTACTAAAACTTATATAATTTGAATGTTTATATGTTGGTAACGAAAAAACTCAAAAACTACTGGACCGATTTCAAAAATTCTTTCACCTTTAGAATGCTACGTTTTCTCTGAGTACCATAGGCAATATTTATTGCTAGGAAAAATTAGGGATCAATACTAAAACATTTAATAATTTGAATTTTTGTATGTTTGTAACGAATAGACTCAAAAACTACTGGACCGATTTCAAAAATTCTTTCACACTTAGAATGCCACATTATCCCTGAGTAATACAGGCTATATTTATTGCTAGAAAAAGTTAGCGATCCCTACTAAAACTTAAATAATTTGAATTTTTGTATGTCTGTAACGAATAAACGCAAAAATTTCTGGACCAATTTCAAAAATTCTTTCACACTTAGAATGCCACATTATCCCTGAGTAACATAGGCTATATTTATTGCTAGAAAAAATTAGGGATCCCTACTAAAACTTAAATAATTTGTATTTTTGTATGACTGTAACAAATAAACTCAAAAACTACTGGACTGATTTCAAAAATTCTTTCACACTTAGAATGCCACATTATCCCTGAGTAACATAGGCTATATTTATTGCTAGAAAAAGTTAGCGATCCCTACTAAAACTTAAATAATTTGAATGTTTGTATGTCTGTAACGAATAAACGCAAAAATTACTGGACCAATTTCAAAAATTCTTTCACCATTAGAATGCTACGTTATCTCTGAGTAATATAGGCTCTATTTGTTGCTTGGAAAAATTAGGGATCCCTACTAAAACTTTTAATAATTTGAATTTTTGTATGTTTGTAACGAATAGACTCATAAACTACTCGACCGATTTCAAAAATTCTTTCACCTTTAGAATGCTACATTATCCCTGAGTAACATAGGCTATATTTACTGCTAGAAAAAATTAGGGATCCCTACTAAAACTTAAATAATTTGTATTTTTCTATGACTGTAACGAATAAACTCAAAAACTACTGGACTGATTTCAAAAATTCTTTTACACTTAGAATGCCACATTATCCCTGAGTAACATAGGCTATATTTATTGCTTGACAAAATTAGATATCCCTACTAAAACTTAAATAATTTGAATTTTTGTATGTTTGTAACGAAAAGACTCAAAAACTTAAATAATTTTTATTTTTGTATGACTGTAACAAATAAACTCAAAAACTACTGAACTGATTTCAAAAATTCTTTCACACTTAGAATGCCACATTATCCCTGAGTAACATAGGCTATATTTATTGCTAGAAAAAGTTAGCGATCCCTACTAAAACTTAAATAATTTGAATTTTTGTATGTCTGTAACGAATAAAAGCAAAAATTACTGGACCAATTTCAAAAATTCTTTCACCATTAGAATGCTACGTTATCTCTGAGTAATATAGGCTCTATTTGTTGCTTGGAAAAATTAGGGATCCCTACTAAAACTTTTAATAATTTGAATTTTTGTATGTTTGTAACGAATAGATTCAAAAACTACTGGACCGATTTCAAAACTTCTTTCACCGTTAGAATGCTACGTTTTCTCTGAGTAACATAGGATATATTTATTGCTAGAAAAAATTAGGGATCCCTACTAAAACTTAAATAATTTGAATGTTCATATGTTGGTAACGAATAAACTCAAAAAGTACTAGACCGATTTCAAAAATTCTTTGACCTTTAGAATGCTACATTATCCCTGAGTAACATAGGCGATATTTATTGCTTGAAAAAATTAGCGATCCCTACGAAAACTTATATAATTTGTATTTTTCTATGTCTGTAACGAATAAACGCAAAAATTACTGGACCAATTTCAAAAATTCTTTTACAGTTAGAATGCTGCATTATCCCTGAGTAGCATAGGCTATATTTACTGCTAGAAAAAATTAGGGATCCCTACTAAAACTTAAATAATTTGTATTTTAGTATGACTGTAACAAATAAACTCAAAAACTACTGGACTGATTTCAAAAATTCTTTCACACTTAGAATGCCACATTATCCCTGAGTAACATAGGCTATATTTATTGCTAGAAAAAGTTAGCGATCCCTACTAAAACTTAAATAATTTGAATGTTTGTATGTCTGTAACGAATAAACGCAAAAATTACTGGACCAATTTCAAAAATTCTTTCACCATTAGAATGCTACGTTATCTCTGAGTAATATAGGCTTTATTTGTTGCTTGGAAAAATTAGGGATCCCTACTAAAACTTTTAATAATTTGAATTTTTGTATGTTTGTAACGAATAGACTCAAAAACTACTCGACCGATTTCAAAAATTCTTTCACCTTTAGAATGCTACATTATCCCTGAGTAACATAGGCTATATTTACTGCTAGAAAAAATTAGGGATCCCTACTAAAACTTAAATAATTTGTATTTTTCTATGACTGTAACGAATAAACTCAAAAACTACTGGACTGATTTCAAAAATTCTTTTACACTTAGAATGCCACATTATCCCTGAGTAACAGAGGCTATATTTATTGCTTGACAAAATTAGATATCCCTACTAAAACTTAAATAATTTGAATTTTTGTATGTTTGTAACGAAAAGACTCAAAAACTTAAATAATTTTTATTTTTGTATGACTGTAACAAATAAACTCAAAAACTACTGAACTGATTTCAAAAATTCTTTCACACTTAGAATGCCACATTATCCCTGAGTAACATAGGCTATATTTATTGCTAGAAAAAGTTAGCGATCCCTACTAAAACTTAAATAATTTGAATTTTTGTATGTCTGTAACGAATAAACGCAAAAATTACTGGACCAATTTCAAAAATTCTTTCACCATTAGAATGCTACGTTATCTCTGAGTAATATAGGCTCTATTTGTTGCTTGGAAAAATTAGGGATCCCTACTAAAACTTTTAATAATTTGAATTTTTGTATGTTTGTAACGAATAGATTCAAAAACTACTGGACCGATTTCAAAACTTCTTTCACCGTTAGAATGCTACGTTTTCTCTGAGTACCATAGGATATATTTATTGCTAGAAAAAATTAGGGATCCCTACTAAAACTTAAATAATTTGAATGTTCATATGTTGGTAACGAATAAACTCAAAAAGTACTAGACCGATTTCAAAAATTCTTTGACCTTTAGAATGCTACATTATCCCTGAGTAACATAGGCGATATTTATTGCTTGAAAAAATTAGCGATCCCTACGAAAACTTATATAATTTGTATTTTTCTATGTCTGTAACGAATAAACGCAAAAATTACTGGACCAATTTCAAAAATTCTTTTACAGTTAGAATGCTGCATTATCCCTGAGTAGCATAGGCTATATTTACTGCTAGAAAAAATTAGGGATCCCTACTAAAACTTAAATAATTTGTATTTTAGTATGACTGTAACAAATAAACTCAAAAACTACTGGACCGATTTCAAAACTTCTTTCACCGTTAGAATGCTACGTTTTCTCTGAGTACCATAGGCTATATTTATTGCTAGAAAAAGTTAGCGATCCCTACTAAAACTTAAATAATTTGAATTTTTGTATGTCTGTAACGAATAAACGCAAAAATTACTGGACCAATTTCAAAAATTCTTTCACCATTAGAATGCTACGTTATCTCTGAGTAACATAGGCTATATTTATTGCTTGATAAAATTAGGAATCCCTACTAAAACTTAAATAATTTGAATTTTTGTATGTTTGTAACGAAAAGACTCAAAAACTACTGGACCGATTTTAAAAATTCTTTCACCGTTAAAATGCTACATTATCCCTGAGTAACATAGGCGATATTTATTGCTAGAAAAAATTAGCGATCCCTACGAAAACTTATATAATTTGTATTTTTCTATGTCTGTAACGAATAAACGCAAAAATTACTGGACCAATTTCAAAAATTCTTTTACAGTTAGAATGCTGCATTATCCCTGAGTAACATAGGCAATATTTATTGCTAGGAAAAATTAGGGATCCCTACTAAAACATTTAATAATTTGAATTTTTGTATGTTTGTAACGAATAGACTCAAAAACTATTGGACCGATTTCAAAAATTCTTTCACCGTTAAAATGCTACATTATCCCTGAGTAACATAGGCAATATTTATTGCTAGGAAAAATTAGGGATCCCTACTAAAACATTTAATAATTTGAATTTTTGTATGTTTGTAACGAAAAGACTCAAAAACTACTGGACCGATTTTAAAAATTCTTTCACCGTTAAAATGCTACATTATCCCTGAGTAACATAGGCAATATTTATTGCTAGGAAAAATTAGGGATCCCTACTAAAACATTTAATAATTTGAATTTTTGTATGTTTGTAACGAATAGACTCAAAAACTACTGGACCGATTTCAAAAATTCTTTCACCGTTAGAATGCTACGTTATCCCCGAGTAACATAAGATATATATATTGCTAGAAAAATTAGGGATCCCTACTAAAACTTAAATAATTTGAATGTTTATATGTTGGTAACGAATAAACTCAAAAAGTACTAGACCGATTTCAAAAATTCTTTGATCGTTAGATTGCTATATCATGTCTGAGTAACAGGGGCTATATTTATTGCTAGAAAAAATTAGGGATCCCTACTAAAACTTATATAATTTGAATGTTTATATGTTGGTAACGAAAAAACTCAAAAACTACTGGACCGATTTCAAAAATTCTTTCACCTTTAGAATGCTACGTTTTCTCTGAGTACCATAGGCAATATTTATTGCTAGGAAAAATTAGGGATCAATACTAAAACATTTAATAATTTGAATTTTTGTATGTTTGTAACGAATAGACTCAAAAACTACTGGACCGATTTCAAAAATTCTTTCACACTTAGAATGCCACATTATCCCTGAGTAATACAGGCTATATTTATTGCTAGAAAAAGTTAGCGATCCCTACTAAAACTTAAATAATTTGAATTTTTGTATGTCTGTAACGAATAAACGCAAAAATTTCTGGACCAATTTCAAAAATTCTTTCACACTTAGAATGCCACATTATCCCTGAGTAACATAGGCTATATTTATTGCTAGAAAAAATTAGGGATCCCTACTAAAACTTAAATAATTTGTATTTTTGTATGACTGTAACAAATAAACTCAAAAACTACTGGACTGATTTCAAAAATTCTTTCACACTTAGAATGCCACATTATCCCTGAGTAACATAGGCTATATTTATTGCTAGAAAAAGTTAGCGATCCCTACTAAAACTTAAATAATTTGAATGTTTGTATGTCTGTAACGAATAAACGCAAAAATTACTGGACCAATTTCAAAAATTCTTTCACCATTAGAATGCTACGTTATCTCTGAGTAATATAGGCTCTATTTGTTGCTTGGAAAAATTAGGGATCCCTACTAAAACTTTTAATAATTTGAATTTTTGTATGTTTGTAACGAATAGACTCATAAACTACTCGACCGATTTCAAAAATTCTTTCACCTTTAGAATGCTACATTATCCCTGAGTAACATAGGCTATATTTACTGCTAGAAAAAATTAGGGATCCCTACTAAAACTTAAATAATTTGTATTTTTCTATGACTGTAACGAATAAACTCAAAAACTACTGGACTGATTTCAAAAATTCTTTTACACTTAGAATGCCACATTATCCCTGAGTAACATAGGCTATATTTATTGCTTGACAAAATTAGATATCCCTACTAAAACTTAAATAATTTGAATTTTTGTATGTTTGTAACGAAAAGACTCAAAAACTTAAATAATTTTTATTTTTGTATGACTGTAACAAATAAACTCAAAAACTACTGAACTGATTTCAAAAATTCTTTCACACTTAGAATGCCACATTATCCCTGAGTAACATAGGCTATATTTATTGCTAGAAAAAGTTAGCGATCCCTACTAAAACTTAAATAATTTGAATTTTTGTATGTCTGTAACGAATAAACGCAAAAATTACTGGACCAATTTCAAAAATTCTTTCACCATTAGAATGCTACGTTATCTCTGAGTAATATAGGCTCTATTTGTTGCTTGGAAAAATTAGGGATCCCTACTAAAACTTTTAATAATTTGAATTTTTGTATGTTTGTAACGAATAGATTCAAAAACTACTGGACCGATTTCAAAACTTCTTTCACCGTTAGAATGCTACGTTTTCTCTGAGTACCATAGGATATATTTATTGCTAGAAAAAATTAGGGATCCCTACTAAAACTTAAATAATTTGAATGTTCATATGTTGGTAACGAATAAACTCAAAAAGTACTAGACCGATTTCAAAAATTCTTTGACCTTTAGAATGCTACATTATCCCTGAGTAACATAGGCGATATTTATTGCTTGAAAAAATTAGCGATCCCTACGAAAACTTATATAATTTGTATTTTTCTATGTCTGTAACGAATAAACGCAAAAATTACTGGACCAATTTCAAAAATTCTTTTACAGTTAGAATGCTGCATTATCCCTGAGTAGCATAGGCTATATTTACTGCTAGAAAAAATTAGGGATCCCTACTAAAACTTAAATAATTTGTATTTTAGTATGACTGTAGCAAATAAACTCAAAAACTACTGGACCGATTTCAAAACTTCTTTCACCGTTAGAATGCTACGTTTTCTCTGAGTACCATAGGCTATATTTATTGCTAGAAAAAGTTAGCGATCCCTACTAAAACTTAAATAATTTGAATTTTTGTATGTCTGTAACGAATAAACGCAAAAATTACTGGACCAATTTCAAAAATTCTTTCACCATTAGAATGCTACGTTATCTCTGAGTAACATAGGCTATATTTATTGCTTGATAAAATTAGGAATCCCTACTAAAACTTAAATAATTTGAATTTTTGTATGTTTGTAACGAAAAGACTCAAAAACTACTGGACCGATTTTAAAAATTCTTTCACCGTTAAAATGCTACATTATCCCTGAGTAACATAGGCGATATTTATTGCTAGAAAAAATTAGCGATCCCTACGAAAACTTATATAATTTGTATTTTTCTATGTCTGTAACGAATAAACGCAAAAATTACTGGACCAATTTCAAAAATTCTTTTACAGTTAGAATGCTGCATTATCCCTGAGTAACATAGGCAATATTTATTGCTAGGAAAAATTAGGGATCCCTACTAAAACATTTAATAATTTGAATTTTTGTATGTTTGTAACGAATAGACTCAAAAACTATTGGACCGATTTCAAAAATTCTTTCACCGTTAAAATGCTACATTATCCCTGAGTAACATAGGCAATATTTATTGCTAGGAAAAATTAGGGATCCCTACTAAAACATTTAATAATTTGAATTTTTGTATGTTTGTAACGAAAAGACTCAAAAACTACTGGACCGATTTTAAAAATTCTTTCACCGTTAAAATGCTACATTATCCCTGAGTAACATAGGCAATATTTATTGCTAGGAAAAATTAGGGATCCCTACTAAAACATTTAATAATTTGAATTTTTGTATGTTTGTAACGAATAGACTCAAAAACTACTGGACCGATTTCAAAAATTCTTTCACCGTTAGAATGCTACGTTATCCCCGAGTAACATAAGATATATATATTGCTAGAAAAATTAGGGATCCCTACTAAAACTTAAATAATTTGAATGTTTATATGTTGGTAACGAATAAACTCAAAAAGTACTAGACCGATTTCAAAAATTCTTTGATCGTTAGATTGCTATATCATGTCTGAGTAACAGGGGCTATATTTATTGCTAGAAAAAATTAGGGATCCCTACTAAAACTTATATAATTTGAATGTTTATATGTTGGAAACGAAAAAACTCAAAAAGTACTAGACCGATTTCAAAAATTCTTTGACCTTTAGAATGCTACATTATCCCTGAGTAACATAGGCGATATTTATTGCTGCAAAAAATTAGGGATCCCTACTAAAACTTAAATAATTTGTATTTTTATGTGTTTGTAACGAATAAACTCATAAACTACTAGACCGACATCAAAAATTCTTTGATCATTAGATTGCTATATCATCTCTGAGTAACAAGGGCTATATTTATTGCTAAGAAAAATTATGGATCCCTACTAAAACTTAAATAATTTGTATTTTTGTATGACTGTAACAAATAAACTCAAAAACTACTGAACTGATTTCAAAAATTCTTTCACACCTAGAATGCCACATTATCCCTGAGTAACATAGGCTATATTTATTGCTATAAAAAGTTAGCGATCCCTACTAAAACTTAAATAATTTGAATTTTTGTATGTCTGTAACGAATAAACGCAAAAATTACTGGACCAATTTCAAAAATTCTTTCACCATTAGAATGCTACGTTATCTCTGAGTAATATAGGCTCTATTTGTTGCTTGGAAAAATTAGGGATCCCTACTAAAACTTTTAATAATTTGAATTTTTGTATGTTTGTAACGAATAGATTCAAAAACTACTGGACCGATTTCAAAACTTCTTTCACCGTTAGAATGCTACGTTTTCTCTGAGTACCATAGGATATATTTATTGCTAGAAAAAATTAGGGATCCCTACTAAAACTTAAATAATTTGAATGTTCATATGTTGGTAACGAATAAACGCAAAAATTACTGGACCAATTTCAAAAATTCTTTTACAGTTAGAATGCTGCATTATCCCTGAGTAACATAGGTAATATTTATTGCTAGGAAAAATTAGGGATCCCTACTAAAACATTTAATAATTTGAATTTTTGTATGTTTGTAACGAATAGACTCAAAAACTATTGGACCGATTTCAAAAATTCTTTCACCGTTAAAATGCTATATTATCCCTGAGTAACATAGGCAATATTTATTGCTAGGAAAAATTAGGGATCCCTACTAAAACATTTAATAATTTGAATTTTTGTATGTTTGTAACGAAAAGACTCAAAAACTACTGGACCGATTTTAAAAATTCTTTCACCGTTAAAATGCTACATTATCCCTGAGTAACATAGGCAATATTTATTGCTAGGAAAAATTAGGGATCCCTACTAAAATATTTAATAATTTGAATTTTTGTATGTTTGTAACGAATAGACTCAAAAACTACTGGACCGATTTCAAAAATTCGTTCACCGTTAGAATGCTACGTTATCCCTGAGTAACATAAGATATATATATTGCTAGACAAATTAGGGGTCCCTACTAAAACCTAAATAATTTGAATGCTTATATGTTGGTAACGAATAAACTCAAAAAGTACTAGAGCGATTTCAAAAATTCTTTGATCGTTAGATTGCTATATCATGTCTGAGTAACAGGGGCTATATTTATTGCTAGAAAAAATTAGGGATCCCTACTAAAACTTATATAATTTGAATGTTTATATGTTGGTAACGAAAAAACTCAAAAAGTACTAGACCGATTTCAAAAATTCTTTGACCTTTAGAATGCTACATTATCCCTGAGTAACATAAAAACAAAAAATTAGGGATCCCTACTAAAACTTAAATAATTTGTATTTTTATGTGTTTGTAACGAATAAACTCATAAACTACTAGACCGACATCAAAAATTCTTTGATCATTAGATTGCTATATCATCTCTGAGTAACAAGGGCTATATTTATTGCTAAAAAAAATTATGGATCCCTACTAAAACTTAAATAATTTGTATTTTTGTATGACTGTAACAAATAAACTCAAAAACTACTGGACTGATTTCAAAAATTCTTTCACACTTAGAATGCCACATTATCCCTGAGTAACATAGGCAATATTTGTTGCTAGAAAAAATTAGGGATCCCTACCAAAACTTAAATAATTTGTATTTTTGTATGTTTGAACCGAAGAAACTAAAAACTACTGGACCGATTTCAAAAATTCTTTCGTCTTTAGAATGCTACATTATCCCTGAGTAACATAGGCAATATTTATTGCTAGAAAAAATTAGGGATCCCTACTAAAACATTTAATAATTTGAATTTTTGTATGTTTGTAACGAATAGACTCAAAAACTACTGGACCGATTTCAAAAATTCTTTCACCTTTAGAATGCTACGTTTTCTCTGAGTACCATAGGCAATATTTATTGCTAGGAAAAATTAGGGATCAATACTAAAACATTTAATAATTTGAATTTTTGTATGTTTGTAACGAATAGACTCAAAAACTACTGGACCGATTTCAAAAATTCTTTCACACTTAGAATGCCACATTATCCCTGAGTAACACAGGCTATATTTATTGCTAGAAAAAGTTAGCGATCCCTACTAAAACTTAAATAATTTGAATTTTTGTATGTCTGTAACGAATAAACGCAAAAATTTCTGGACCAATTTCAAAAATTCTTTCACAGTTAGAATGCTGCATTATCCCTGAGTAACATAGGCTATATTTACTGCTAGAAAAAATTAGGGATCCCTACTAAAACTTAAAAAATTTGTGTTTTTGTATGACTGTAACAAATAAACTCAAAAACTACTGGACTGATTTCAAAAATTCTTTCACACTTAGAATGCCACATTATCCCTGAGTAACATAGGCTATATTTATTGCTAGAAAAAGTTAGCGATCCCTACTAAAACTTAAATAATTTGAATGTTTGTATGTCTGTAACGAATAAACGCAAAAATTACTGGACCAATTTCAAAAATTCTTTCACCATTAGAATGCTACGTTATCTCTGAGTAATATAGGCTCTATTTGTTGCTTGGAAAAATTAGGGATCCCTACTACAACTTTTAATAATTTGAATTTTTGTATGTTTGTAACGAATAGACTCAAAAACTACTCGACCGATTTCAAAAATTCTTTCACCTTTAGAATGCTACATTATCCCTGAGTAACATAGGCTATATTTACTGCTAGAAAAAATTAGGGATCCCTACTAAAACTTAAATAATTTGTATTTTTCTATGACTGTAACGAATAAACTCAAAAACTACTGGACTGATTTCAAAAATTCTTTTACACTTAGAATGCCACATTATCCCTGAGTAACATAGGCTATATTTATTGCTTGACAAAATTAGATATCCCTACTAAAACTTAAATAATTTGAATTTTTGTATGTTTGTAACGAAAAGACTCAAAAATTAAATAATTTTTATTTTTGTATGACTGTAACAAATAAACTCAAAAACTACTGAACTGATTTCAAAAATTCTTTCACACTTAGAATGCCACATTATCCCTGAGTAACATAGGCTATATTTATTGCTAGAAAAAGTTAGCGATCCCTACTAAAACTTAAATAATTTGAATTTTTGTATGTCTGTAACGAATAAACGCAAAAATTACTGGACCAATTACAAAAATTCTTTCATCATTAGAATGCTACGTTATCTCTGAGTAATATAGGCTCTATTTGTTGCTTGGAAAAATTAGGGATCCCTACTAAAACTTTTAATAATTTGAATTTTTGTATGTTTGTAACGAATAGATTCAAAAACTACTGGACCGATTTCAAAACTTCTTTCACCGTTAGAATGCTACGTTTTCTCTGAGTACCATAGGATATATTTATTGCTAGAAAAAATTAGGGATCCCTACTAAAACTTAAATAATTTGAATGTTCATATGTTGGTAACGAATAAATTCAAAAAGTACTAGACCAATTTCAAAAATTCTTTGACCTTTAGAATGCTACATTATCCCTGAGTAACATAGGCGATATTTATTGCTTGAAAAAATTAGCGATCCCTACGAAAACTTATATAATTTGTATTTTTCTATGTCTGTAACGAATAAACGCAAAAATTACTGGACCAATTTCAAAAATTCTTTTACAGTTAGAATGCTGCATTATCCCTGAGTAGCATAGGCTATATTTACTGCTAGAAAAAATTAGGGATCCCTACTAAAACTTAAATAATTTGTATTTTAGTATGACTGTAACAAATAAACTCAAAAACTACTGGACTGATTTCAAAAATTCTTTCACACTTAGAATGCCACATTATCCCTGAGCAACATAGGCTATATTTATTGCTAGAAAAAGTTAGCGATCCCTACTAAAACTTAAATAATTTGAATTTTTGTATGTCTGTAACGAATAAACGCAAAAATTACTGGACCAATTTCAAAAATTCTTTCACCATTAGAATGCTACGTTATGTCTGAGTAACATAGGCTATATTTATTGCTTCATAAAATTAGGAATCCCTACTATAACTTAAATAATTTGAATTTTTGTATGTTTGTAACGAAAAGACTCAAAAACTACTGGACCGATTTTAAAAATTCTTTCACCGTTAAAATGCTACATTATCCCTGAGTAACATAGGCAATATTTATTGCTAGGAAAAATTAGGGATCCCTACTAAAACATTTAATAATTTGAATTTTTGTATGTTTGTAACGAATAGACTCAAAAACTACTGGACCGATTTCAAAAATTCTTTCACCGTTAGAATGCTACGTTATCCCTGAGTAACATAAGATATATATATTGATAGAAAAATTAGGGATCCCTACTAAAACTTAAATAATTTGAATGTTTATATGTTGGTAACGAATAAACTCAAAAAGTACTAGACCGATTTCAAAAATTCTTTGATCGTTAGATTGCTATATCATGTCTGAGTAACAGGGGCTATATTTATTGCTAGAAAAAATTAGGGATCCCTACTAAAACTTAAATAATTTGAATGTTTATATGTTGGTAACGAAAAAACTCAAAAAGTACTAGACCGATTTCAAAAATTCTTTGACCTTTAGAATGCTACATTATCCCTGAGTAACATAGGCGATATTTATTGCTGCAAAAAATTAGGGATCCCTACTAAAACTTAAATAATTTGAATGTTTATATGTTGGTAACGAAAAAACTCAAAAAGTACTAGACCGATTTCAAAAATTCTTTTACACTTAGAATGCCACATTATCCCTGAGTAACATAGGCTATATTTATTGCTTGACAAAATTAGATATCCCTACTAAAACTTAAATAATTTGAATTTTTGTATGTTTGTAACGAAAAGACTCAAAAATTTAAATAATTTGTATTTTTGTATGACTGTAACAAATAAACTCAAAAACTACTGGACTGATTTCAAAAATTCTTTCACACTTAGAATGCCACATTATCCCTGAGTAACATAGGCTATATTTATTGCTAGAAAAAGTTAGCGATCCCTACTAAAACTTAAATAATTTGAATTTTTGTATGTCTGTAACGAATAAACGCAAAAATTACTGGACCAATTTCAAAAATTCTTTCCCCATTAGAATGCTACGTTATCTCTGAGTAATATAGGCTCTATTTGTTGCTTGGAAAAATTAGGGATCCCTACTAAAACTTTTAATAATTTGAATTTTTGTATGTTTGTAACGAATAGATTCAAAAACTACTGGACCGATTTCAAAACTTCTTTCACCGTTAGAATGCTACGTTTTCTCTGAGTACCATAGGATATATTTATTGCTAGAAAAAATTAGGGATCCCTACCAAAACTTAAATAATTTGAATGTTCAAATGTTGGTAACGAATACACTCAAAAAGTACTAGACCGATTTCAAAAATTCTTTGACCTTTAGAATGCTACATTATCCCTCAGTAACATAGGCGATATTTATTGCTAGAAAAAATTAGCGATCCCTACGAAAACTTATATAATTTGTATTTTTCTATGTCTGTAACGAATAAACGCAAAAATTACTGGACCAATTTCAAAAATTCTTTTACAGTTAGAATGCTGCGTTATCCCTGAGTAACATAGGCAATATTTATTGCTAGGAAAAATTAGGGATCCCTACTAAAACATTTAATAATTTGAAGTTTTGTATGTTTGTAACGAATAGACTCAAAAACTACTGGACCGATTTCAAAAATTCTTTCACCGTTAAAATGCTACATTATCCCTGAGTAACATAGGCAATATTTATTGCTAGGAAAAATTAGGGATCCCTACTAAAACATTTAATAATTTGAATTTTTGTATGTTTGTAACGAAAAGACTCAAAAAATACTGGACCGATTTCAAAAATTCTTTCACCATTAGAATGCTACGTTTTCCCTGAATAACATAGGATATATTTATTGCTAGAAAAAATTAGGGATCCCTACTAAAACTTCAATAATTTGAATGTTTATATGTTGGTAACGAAAAAACTCAAAAAGTACTAGACCGATTTCAAAAATTCTATGACCTTTAGAATGCTACATTATCCCTGAGTAACATAGGCGATATTTATTGCTTCAAAAAATTAGGGATCCCTACTAAAACTTAAATAATTTGTATTTTTATATGTTTGTAACGAATAAACTCATAAACTACTAGACCGACATCAAAAATTCTTTGATCATTAAATTGCTATATCATCTCTGAGTAACAAGGGCTATATTTATTGCTAGAAAAAATTAGGGATCCCTACGAGAACTCAAATAATTTGTATTTTTCTATGTCAGTAACGAATAGACTCAAAAACTACTGGACTGATTTCAAAAATTCTTTCACCATTAGAATGCCACATTATCCCTGAGTAACATAGGCAATATTTGTTGCTAGAAAAAATTAGGGATCCCTACCAAAATTTAAATAATTTGTATTTTTGTATGTTTGTAACGAATAAACTCATAAACTACTAGACCGACATCAAAAATTCTTTGATCGTTAGATTGCTATATCATGTCTGAGTAACAAGGGCTATATTTATTGCTAGAAAAAATTATGGATCCCTACTAAAACTTTTAATAATTTGAATTTTTGTATGTTTGTAACGAATAGACTCAAAAACTACTGGACCGATTTCAAAAATTCTTTCACCATTAGAATGCTACGTTTTCCCTGAATAACATAGGATATATTTATTGCTAGAAAAAATTAGGGATCCCTACTAAAACTTCAATAATTTGAATGTTTATATGTTGGTAACGAAAAAACTCAAAAAGTACTAGACCGATTTCAAAAATTCTTTGACCTTTAGAATGCTACATTATCCCTGAGTAACATAGGCGATATTTATTGCTTCAAAAAATTAGGGATCCCTACTAAAACTTTTAATAATTTGAATTTTTGTATGTTTGTAACGAATAGATTCAAAAACTACTGGACCGATTTCAAAACTTCTTTCACCGTTAGAATGCTACGTTTTCTCTGAGTACCATAGGCAATATTTATTGCTAGGAAAAATTAGGGATCCCTACTAAAACATTTAATAATTTGAATTTTTGTATGTTTGTAACGAATAGACTCAAAAACTACTGTACCGATTTCAAAAATTCTTTCACCTTTAGAATGCTACATTATCCCTGAGTAACATAGGCTATATTTACTGCTAGGAAAAATTAGGGATCCCTACTAAAACTTAAATAATTTGTATTTTTCTATGACTGTAACGAATAAACTCAAAAACTACTGGACTGATTTCAAAAATTCTTTTACACTTAGAATGCCACATTATCCCTGAGTAACATAGGCTATATTTATTGCTTGACAAAATTAGATATCCCTACTAAAACTTAAATAATTTGAATTTTTGTATGTTTGTAACGAAAAGACTCAAAAACTTAAATAATTTGTATTTTTGTATGACTGTAACAAATAAACTCAAAAACTACTGGACTGATTTCAAAAATTCTTTCACACTTAGAATGCCACATTATCCCTGAGTAACATAGGCTATATTTATTGCTAGAAAAAGTTAGCGATCCCTACTAAAACTTAAATAATTTGAATTTTTGTATGTCTGTAACGAATAAACGCAAAAATTACTGGACCAATTTCAAAAATTCTTTCACCATTAGAATGCTACGTTATCTCTGAGTAGTATAGGCTCTATTTGTTGCTTGGAAAAATTAGGGATCCCTACTAAAACTTTTAATAATTTGAATTTTTGTATGTTTGTAACGAATAGATTCAAAAAGTACTGGACCGATTTCAAAACTTCTTTCACCGTTAGAATGCTATGTTTTCTCTGAGTGCCATAGGATATATTTATTGCTAGAAAAAATTAGGGATCCCTACTAAAACTTAAAAAATTTGAATGTTCATATGTTGGTAACGAATAAACTCAAAAAGTACTCGACCGATTTCAAAAATTCTTTGACCTTTAGAATGCTACATTATCCCTGAGTAACATAGGCGATATTTATTGCTAGAAAAAATTAGCGATCTCTACGAAAACTTATATAATTTGTATTTTTCTATGTCTGTAACGAATAAACGCAAAAATTACTGGACCAATTTCAAAAATTCTTTTACAGTTAGAATGCTGCATTATCCCTGAGTAACATAGGCAATATTTATTGCTGGGAAAAATTAGGGATCCCTACTAAAACATTTAATAATTTGAATTTTTGTATGTTTGTAACGAAAAGACTCAAAAACTACTGGACCGATTTTAAAAATTCTTTCACCCTTAAAATGCTACATTATCCCTGAGTAACATAGGCAATATTTATTGCTAGGAAAAATTAGGGATCCCTACTAAAACATTTAATAATTTGAATTTTTGTATGTTTGTAACGAATGGACTCAAAAACTACTGGACCGATTTCAAAAATTCTTTCACCGTTAGAATGCTACGTTATCCCTGAGTAACATAAGATATATATATTGCTAGACAAATTAGGGATCCCTACTAAAACCTAAATAATTTGAATGCTTATATGTTGGTAACGAATAAACTCAAAAAGTACTAGACCGATTTCAAAAATTCTTTGATCGTTAGATTGCTATATCATGTCTGAGTAACAGGGTCTATATTTATTGCTAGAAAAAATTAGGGATCCCTACTAAAACTTAAATAATTTGAATGTTTATATGTTGGTAACGAAAAAACTCAAAAAGTACTAGACCGATTTCAAAAACTCTTTGACCTTTAGAATGCTACATTATCCCTGAGTAACATAGGCGATATTTATTGCTGCAAAAAATTAGGGATCCCTTCTAAAACTTAAATAATTTGTATTTTTATGTGTTTGTAACGAATAAACTCATAAACTACTAGACCGACATCAAAAATTCTTTGATCATTAGATTGCTATATCATCTCTGAGTAACAAGGGCTATATTTATTGCTAGAAAAAATTATGGATCCCTACTAAAACTTAAATAATTTGTATTTTTGTATGACTGTAACAAATAAACTCAAAAACTACTGGACTGATTTCAAAAATTCTTTCACACTTAGAATGCCACATTATCCCTGAGTAACATAGGCAATATTTGTTGCTAGAAAAAATTAGGGATCCCTACCAAAACTTAAATAATTTGTATTTTTGTATGTTTGAACCGAAGAAACTCAAAAACTACTGGACCGATTTCAAAAATTCTTTCGTCTTTAGAATGCTACATTATCCCTGAGTAACATAGGCAATATTTATTGCTAGAAAAAATTAGGGATCCCTACTAAAACATTTAATAATTTGAATTTTTGTATGTTTGTAACGAATAGACTCAAAAACTACTGGACCGATTTCAAAAATTCTTTCACCTTTAGAATGCTACGTTTTCTCTGAGTACCATAGGCAATATTTATTGCTAGGAAAAATTAGGGATCAATACTAAAACATTTAATAATTTGAATTTTTGTATGTTTGTAACGAATAGACTCAAAAACTACTGGACCGATTTCAAAAATTCTTTAACACTTAGAATGCCACATTATCCCTGAGTAACACAGGCTATATTTATTGCTAGAAAAAGTTAGCGATCCCTACTAAAACTTAAATAATTTGAATTTTTGTATGTCTGTAACGAATAAACGCAAAAATTTCTGGACCAATTTCAAAAATTCTTTCACAGTTAGAATGCTGCATTATCCCTGAGTAACATAGGCTATATTTACTGCTAGAAAAAATTAGGGATCCCTACTAAAACTTAAATAATTTGTATTTTTGTATGACTGTAACAAATAAACTCAAAAACTACTGGACTGATTTCAAAAATTCTTTCACACTTAGAATGCCACATTATCCCTGAGTAACATAGGCTATATTTATTGCTAGAACAAGTTAGCGATCCCTACTAAAACTTAAATAATTTGAATGTTTGTATGTCTGTAACGAATAAACGCAAAAATTACTGGACCAATTTCAAAAATTCTTTCACCATTAGAATGCTACGTTATCTCTGAGTAATATAGGCTCTATTTGTTGCTTGGAAAAATTAGGGATCTTTACTAAAACTTTTAATAATTTGAATTTTTGTATGTTTGTAACGAATAGATTCAAAAACTACTGGACCGATTTCAAAACTTCTTTCACCGTTAGAATGCTACGTTTGCTCTGAGTACCATAGGCAATATTTATTGCTACGAAAAATTAGGGATCCCTACTAAAACATTTAATAATTTGAATTTTTGTATGTTTGTAACGAATAGACTCAAAAACTACTGGACCGATTTCAAAAATTCTTTCACCTTTAGAATGCTACATTATCCCTGAGTAACATAGGCTATATTTACTGCTAGAAAAAATTAGGGATCCCTACTAAAACTTAAATAATTTGTATTTTTCTATGACTGTAACGAATAAACTCAAAAACTACTGGACTGATTTCAAAATTCTTTTACACTTAGAATGCCACATTATCCCTGAGTAACATAGGCTATATTTACTGCTTGACAAAATTAGATATCCCTACTAAAACTTAAATAATTTGAATTTTTGTATGTTTGTAACGAAAAGACTCAAAAACTTAAATAATTTGTATTTTTGTATGACTGTAACAAATAAACTCAAAAACTACTGGACTGATTTCAAAAATTCTTTCACACTTAGAATGCCACATTATCCCTGAGTAACATAGGCTATATTTATTGCTAGAAAAAGTTAGCGATCCCTACTAAAACTTAAATAATTTGAATTTTTGTATGTCTGTAACGAATAAACGCAAAAATTACTGGACCAATTTCAAAAATTCTTTCACCATTAGAATGCTGCGTTATCTCTGAGTAATATAGGCTCTATTTGTTGCTTGGAAAAATTAGGGATCCCTACTAAAACTTTTAATAATTTGAATTTTTGTATGTTTGTAACGAATAGATTCAAAAACTACTGGACCGATTTCAAAACTTCTTTCACCGTTAGAATGCTACGTTTTCTCTGAGTACCATAGGATATATTTATTGCTAGAAAAAATTAGGGATCCCTACTAAAACTTAAATAATTTGAATGTTCATATGTTGGTAACGAATAAACTCAAAAAGTACTAGACCGATTTCAAAAATTCTTTGACCTTTAGAATGCTACATTATCCCTGAGTAGCATAGGCGATATTTATTGCTAGAAAAAATTAGCGATCCCTACGAAAACTTATATAATTTGTATTTTTCTATGTCTGTAACGAATAAACGCAAAAATTACTGGACCAATTTCAAAAATTCTTTTACAGTTAGAATGCTGCATTATCCCTGAGTAACATAGGCTATATTTACTGCTAGAAAAAATTAGGGATCCCTACTAAAACTTAAATAATTTGTATTTTAGTATGACTGTAACAAATAAACTCAAAATCTACTGGACTGATTTCAAAAATTCTTTCACACTTAGAATGCCACATTATCCCTGAGTAACATAGGCTATATTTATTGCTAGAAAAAGTTAGCGATCCCTACTAAAACTTAAATAATTTGAATTTTTGTATGTCTGTAACGAATAAACGCAAAAATTACTGGACCAATTTCAAAAATTCTTTCACCATTAGAATGCTACGTTATCTCTGAGTAACATAGGCTATATTTATTGCTTGATAAAATTAGGAATCCCTACTAAAACTTAAATAATTTGAATTTTTGTATGTTTGTAACGAAAAGACTCAAAAACTACTGGACCGATTTTAAAAATTCTTTCACCGTTAAAATGCTACATTATCCCTGAGTAACATAGGCAATATTTATTGCTAGGAAAAATTAGGGATCCCTACTAAAACATTTAATAATTTGAATTTTTGTATGTTTGTAACGAATAGACTCAAAAACTACTGGACCGATTTCAAAAATTCTTTCACCGTTAGAATGCTACGTTATCCCTGAGTAACATAAGATATATATATTGCTAGAAAAATTAGGGATCCCTACTAAAACTTAAATAATTTGAATGTTTATATGTTGGTAACGAATAAAGTCAAAAAGTACTAGACCGATTTCAAAAATTCTTTGATCGTTAGATTGCTATATCATGTCTGAGTAACAGGGGCTATATTTATTGCTAGAAAAAATTAGGGATCCCTACTAAAACTTAAATAATTTGAATGTTTATATGTTGGTAACGAAAAAACTCAAAAAGTACTAGACCGATTTCAAAAATTCTTTGACCTTTAGAATGCTACATTATCCCTGAGTAACATAGGCGATATTTATTGCTGCAAAAAATTAGGGATCCCTACTAAAACTTAAATAATTTGTATTTTTATGTGTTTGTAACGAATAAACTCATAAACTACTAGACCGACATCAAAAATTCTTTGATCATTAGATTGCTGTATCATCTCTGAGTAACAAGGGCTATATTTATTGCTAGAAAAAATTATGGATCCCTACTAAAACTTAAATAATTTGTATTTTTGTATGACTGTAACAAATAAACTCAAAAACTACTGGACTGATTTCAAAAATTCTTTCACACTTAGAATGCCACATTATCCCTGAGTAACATAGGCAATATTTGTTGCTAGAAAAAATTAGGGATCCCTACCAAAACTTAAATAATTTGTATTTTTGTATGTTTGAACCGAAGAAACTCAAAAACTACTGGACCGATTTCAAAAATTCTTTCGTCTTTAGAATGCTACATTATCCCTGAGTAACATAGGCAATATTTATTGCTAGAAAAAATTAGGGATCCCTACTAAAACATTTAATAATTTGAATTTTTTTATGTTTGTAACGAATAGACTCAAAAACTACTGGACCGATTTCAAAAATTCTTTCACCTTTAGAATGCTACGTTTTCTCTGAGTAACATAGGCTATATTTATTGCTTGATAAAATTAGGAATCCCTACTAAAACTTTTAATAATTTGAATTTTTGTATGTTTGTAACGAATAGATTCAAAAACTACTGGACCGATTTCAAAACTTCTTTCACCGTTAGAATGCTACGTTTTCTCTGAGTACCATAGGCAATATTTATTGCTAGGAAAAATTAGGGATCCCTACTAAAACATTTAATAATATGAATTTTTGTATGTTTGTAACGAATAGACTCAAAAACTACTGGACCGATTTTAAAAATTCTTTCACCTTTAGAATGCTACATTATCCCTGAGTAACATAGGCTATATTTACTGCTAGAAAAAATTAGGGATCCCTACTAAAACTTAAATAATTTGTATTTTTCTATGACTGTAACGAATAAACTCAAAAACTACTGGACTGATTTCAAAAATTCTTTTACACTTAGAATGCCATATTATCCCTGAGTAACATAGGCTATATTTATTGCTCGACAAAATTAGATATCCCTACTAAAACTGAAATAATTTGAATTTTTGTATGTTTGTAACGAAAAGACTCAAAAACTTAAATAATTTGTATGTTTGTATGCTTGTAACGGAGAAACTCAAAGACCACTGGACCGATTTCAAAAATTCTTTTACACTTAGAATGCTACATTACCCCTGAATAACATAGGCTATATTTATTGCTAGAAAAAATTAGGGATCTCTACAAAAACTTAAATAATTTGAATTTTTGTATGTTTGTAACGAATAAACGCAAAAACTGCTGGACCGATTTCAAAAATTCTTTCACCGTTATAATGCCAAATTACCCCTCAGTAATATAGGCTATATTTATTGCTAGAAAAAGTTAGCGATCCCTACTAAAACTTAAATAATTTGAATTTTTGTATGTTTGTAACGAAAAGACTCAAAAACTTAAATAATTTGTATGTTTGTATGCTTGTAACGGAGAAACTCAAAGACCACTGGACCGATTTCAAAAATTCTTTTACACTGAGAATGCTACATTACCCCTGAGTAACATAGGCTATATTTATTGCTTGACAAAATTAGGAATCCCTACTAAAATTTAAATAATTTGTATTTTTATATGTTTGTAACGAATAAACTCATAAACTACTAGACCGACATCAAAAATTCTTTGATCGTTAGATTGCTATATCATGTCTGAGTAAGAAGGGCTATATTTATTGCTAGAAAAAATTAGGGATCCCTACTAAAACATAAATAATTTGAATGTTTATATGTTGGTAAAGAAAAAACTCAAAAAGTACTAGACCGATTTCAAAAATTCTTTGACCCTTAGAATGCTACATTATCCCTGAGTAACATAGGCGATATTTATTCCTGCAAAAAATTAGGGATCCCTACTAAAACTTAAATAATTTGTATTTTTATATGTTTGTAACGAATAAACGCAAAAATTACTGGACCAATTTCAAAAATTCTTTTACACTTAGAATGCTAAATTATCGCTGAGTAACATAGGCAATATTTACTGCTAGAAAAAATTCGGGATCCCTACTAAAACTTAAATAATTTGTATTTTTGTATGACTGTGACGAATAAACTCAAAAACTGCTGGACTGATTTCAAAAATTCTTTCACACTTAGAATGCCACATTATCCCTGAGTAGCATAGGCTATAATTATTGCTTGGCAAAATTAGGGATCCCTACTAGAACTTTTAATAATTTGAATTTTTGTATGTTTGTAACGAATAGACTCAAAAACTGCTGGACCGATTTCAAAAATTCTTTCACCGTTAGAATGCTACGTTATTCCTGAGTAACATAGGATATATATATTGCTAGAAAAATTAGGGATCCCTACTAAAACTTAAATAATTTGAATGTTTATATGTTGGTAACGAATAAACTCAAAAAGTACTAGACCGATTTCAAAAATTCTTTGATCGTTAGATTGCTATATCATGTCTGAGTAACAGGGGCTATATTTATTGCTAGAAAAAATTGGGGATCCCTACTAAAACTTAAATAATTTGAATGTTTATATGTTGGTAACGAAAAAACTCAAAAAGTACTAGACCGATTTCAAAAATTCTTTGCCCTTTAGAATGCTACATTATCCCTGAGTAACATAGGCGATATTTATTGCTGCAAAAAATTAGGGATCCCTACTAAAACTTAAATAATTTGTATTTTTATGTGTTTGTAAGGAATAAACTCATAAACTACTAGACCGACATCAGAAATTCTTTGATCATTAGATTGCTATATCATCTCTGAGTAACAAGGGCTATATTTATTGCTAGAAAAAATTATGGATCCCTACTAAAACTTTTAATAATTTGAATTTTTGTATGCTTGTAATGAATATACTCAAAAACTACTGGACCGATTTCAAAAATTCTTTCTCCAATAGAATGCTACATTAACTCTGAGTAACATAGGCTATATTTATTGCTTGGCAAATTTAGGGATCCCTACTATAACTTTTAATAATTTGAATTTTTGTATGTTTTTTATCGAATAGACTCAAAAACTACTGGACCGATTTCAAAAATTCTTTCACCGTTAGAATGCTACGTTATTCCTGAGTAACATAAGATATATATATTGCTAGAAAAAATTAGGGATTCCTACTAAAACTTAAATAATTTGAATGTTTATATGTTGGTAACGAATAAATTCAACAAGTACTAGACCGATTTCAAAAATTCTTTGACCTTTAGAATGCTACATTATCCCTGAGTAACATAGGCGATATTTATTGCTTCAAAAAATTAGGGATCCCTACTACAACTTAAATAATTTGTATTTTTATGTGTTTGTAACGAATAAACTCATAAACTACTAGACCGACATCAAAAATTCTTTGATCATTAGATTGCTATATCATCTCTGAGTAACAAGGGCTATATTTATTGCTAGAAAAAATTATGGATCCCTACTAAAACTTTTAATAATTTGAATTTTTGTATGCTTGTAATGAATATACTCAAAAACTACTGGACCGATTTCAAAAATTCTTTCTCCAATAGAATGCTACATTAACTCTGAGTAACATAGGCTATATTTATTGCTTGGCAAATTTAGGGATCCCTACTATAACTTTTAATAATTTGAATTTTTGTATGTTTTTTATCGAATAGACTCAAAAACTACTGGACCGATTTCAAAAATTCTTTCACCGTTAGAATGCTACGTTTTCCCTGAGTAACACAGGATATATTTATTGCTAGAAAAAATTAGGGATCCCTACTAAAACTTAAATAATTTGAATGTTTATATGTTGGTAACGAATAAACTCAAAAAGTACTAGACCGATTTCAAAAATTCTTTGACCTTTAGAATGCTACATTATCCCTGAGTAACATAGGCGATATTTATTGCTTCAAAAAATTAGGGATCCCTACTAAAACTTAAATAATTTGTATTTTTATATGTTTGTAACGAATAAACTCATAAACTACTAGACCGACATCAAAAATTCTTTGATCATTAGATTGCTATATCATCTCTGAGTAACAAGGGCTATATTTATTGCTAGAAAAAATTAGGGATCCCTACGAAAACTTAAATAATTTGTATTTTTCTACGTCTGTAACGAATAAACGCAAAAATTACTGGACCAATTTCAAAAATTCTTTTACACTTAGAATGCCACATTATCCCTGAGTAGCATAGGCTATATTTATTGCTAGAAAAAGTTAGGGATCCCTACTAAAACTTAAATAATTTGAATTTTTGTACGTTTGTAACGAATAAACTCACAAACTACTGGACCGATTTCAAAAATTCTTTCACCGCTAGAATGCTACGTTATTCCTGAGTAACATAAGATATATATATTGCTAGAAAAAATTAGGGATCCCTACTAAAACTTAAATAATTTGAATTTTTGTATGTTTGTAACGAATAGACTCAAAAACTGCTGGACCGATTTCAAAAATTCTTTCACCGCTAGAATGCTACGTTATTCCTGAGTAACATAAGATATATATATTGCTAGAAAAAATTAGGGATCCCTACTAAAACTTAAATAATTTGAATGTTTATATGTTTGTAACGAATAAACTCAAAAAGTACTAGACCGATTTCAAAAATTCTTTGACCTTTAGAATGCTACATTATCCCTGAGTAACATAGGCGATATTTATTGCTTCAAAAAATTAGGGATCCCTACTACAACTTAAATAATTTGTATTTTTATATGTTTGTAACGAATAAACTCATAAACTACTAGACCGACATCAAAAATTCTTTGATCATTAGATTGCTATATCATCTCTGAGTAACAAGGGCTATATTTATTGCTAGAAAAAATTATGGATCCCTACTAAAACTTTTAATAATTTGAATTTTTGTATGCTTGTAACAAATATACTCAAAAACTACTGGACCGATTTCAAAAATTCTTTGACCTTTAGAATGCTACATTATCTCTGAGTAACATAGGCGATATTTATTGCTTCAAAAAATTAGGGATCCCTACTACAACTTAAATAATTTGTATTTTTATGTGTTTGTAACGAATAAACTCATAAACTACTAGACCGACATCAAAAATTCTTTGATCATTAGATTGCTATATCATCTCTGAGTAACAAGGGCTATATTTATTGCTAGAAAAAATTATGGATCCCTACTAAAACTTTTAATAATTTGAATTTTTGTATGCTTGTAACGAATATACTCAAAAACGACTGGACCGATTTCAAAAATTCTTTCTCCATTAGAATGCTACGTTATCTCTGAGTAACATAGGCTATATTTATTGCTTGGCAAAATTAGGGATCCCTACTATAACTTTTAATAATTTGAATTTTTGTATGTTTTTTATCGAATAGACTCAAAAACCACTGGACCGATTTCAAAAATTCTTTCACCGTTAAAATGCTACGTTTTCCCTGAGTAACACAGGATATATTTATTGCTAGAAAAAATTAGGGATCCCTACTAAAACTTAAATAATTTGAATGTTTATAAGTTGGTAACGAATAAACTCAAAAAGTACTACACCGATTTCAAAAATTCTTTGACCTTTAGAATGCTACATTATCCGTGAGTAACATAGGTGATATTTATTGCCAGAAAAAATTAGGGATCCCTACGAAAACTTAAATAATTTGTATTTTTCTATGTCTGTAACGAATAAACGCAAAAATTACTGGACCAATTTCAAAAATTCTTTTACACTTAGAATGCTACATTATCCCTGAGTAACATAGGAAATATTTACTGCTAGACAAAATTAGGGATCCCTACTAAAACTTAAATAATTTGTATTTTTGCATGACTGTAACGTATAAACTCAAAAACTGCTGGACTGATTTCAAAAATTCTTTCACACTTAGAATGCCACATTATCCCTGAGTAGCATAGGCTATATTTATTGCTAGAAAAAGTTAGGGATCCCTACTAAAACTTAAATAATTAGAATTTTTGTACGTTTGTAACGAATAAACTCATAAACTACTAGACCGACATCAAAAATTCTTTGATCATTAGATTGCTATATCATCGCTGAGTAACAAGGGCTATATTTATTGCTAGAAAAAATTATGGACCCCTACTAAAACTTTTAATAATTTGAATTTTTGCATGCTTGTAACGAATATACTCAAAAACTACTGGACCGATTTCAAAAATTCTTTCTCCATTAGAAGGCTACGTTATCTCTGAGTAACATAGGCTATATTTATTGCTTGGAAAAATTAGGGATCCCTACTATAACTTTTAATAATTTGAATTTTTGTACGTTTTTTAACGAATAAACTCAAAAACTACTGGACCGATTTCAAAAATTCTTTCACCGTTAGAATGCCACGTTTTCCCTGAGTAACACAGGTTATATTTACTGCTAGGAAAAATTAGGGATCCCTACGAAAACTTAAATAATTTGTATTTTTGTATGACTGTAACGAATAAACTCAAAAACTGCTGGACTGATTTCAAAAATTCTTTCACACTTAGAATGCCACATTATCCCTGAGTAGCATAGGCTATATTTATTGCTAGAAAAAGTTAGCGATCCCTACTAAAACTTAAATAATTTGTATTTTTGTATGACTGTAACGAATAAACTCAAAAACTGCTGGACTGATTTCAAAAATTCTTTCACACTTAGAATACCACATTATCCCTGAGTAGCATAGGCTATATTTATTGCTAGAAAAAGTTAGGGATCCCTACTAAAACTTAAATAATTTGAATTTTTGTACGTTTGTAACGAATAAACTCACAAACTACTGGACCGATTTCAAAAATTCTTTCACCATAATAATGCTACGTTATCTCTGAGTAACATAGGCTATATCTATTGCTTGACAAAATTAGGGATCCCTACTAAAACTTTTAATAATTTGAATTTTTGTATGTTTGTAACGAATAGACTCAAAAACTGCTGGACCGATTTCAAAAATTCTTTCACCGTTAGAATGCTACGTTATTCCTGAGTAACATAAGATATATATATTGCTAGAAAAAATTAGGGATCCCTACTAAAACTTAAATAATTTGAATGTTTATATGTTTGTAACGAAGAAACTCAAAAAGTACTAGACCGATTTCAAAAATTCTTTGACCTTTAGAATGCTACATTATCCCTGAGTAAAATAAGCGATATTTATTGCTTCAAAAAATTAGGGATCCCTACTAAAATTTAAATAATTTGTTTTTTTATATGTTTGTAACGAATAAACTCATAAACTACTAGACCGACATCAAAAATTCTTTGATCATTAGATGGCTATATCATCTCTGAGTAACAAGGGCTATATTTATCGCTAGAAAAAATTATGGATCCCTACTAAAACTTTTAATAATTTGAATTTTTGTATGCTTGTAACGAATATACTCAAAAACGACTGGACCGATTTCAAAAATTCTTTCTCCATTAGAATGCTACGTTATCTCTGAGTAACATAGGCTATATTTATTGCTTGGAAAAATTAGGGATCCCTACTATAACTTTTAATAATTTGAATTTTTGTATGTTTTTTATCGAATAGACTCAAAAACCACTGGACCGATTTCAAAATTCTTTCACCGTTAGAATGCTACGTTTTCCCTGAGTAACACAGGATATACTTATTGCCAGAAAAAATTAGGGATCCCTACGAAAACTTAAATAATTTGTATTTTTCTATGTCTGTAACGAATAAACGCAAAAATTACTGGACCAATTTCAAAAATTCTTTTACACTTAGAATGCCACATTATCCCTGAGTAGCATAGGCTATATTTATTGCTAGAAAAAGTTAGCGATCCCTACTAAAACTTAAATAATTTGTATTTTTGTATGACTGTAACGAATAAACTCAAAAACTGCTGGACTGATTTCAAAAATTCTTTCACACTTAGAATGCCACATTATCCCTGAGTAGCATAGGCTATATTTATTGCTAGAAAAAGTTAGGGATCCCTACTAAAAGTTAAATAATTTGAATTTTTGTATGTTTGTAATGAAAAGACTCAAAAACTACTGGACCGATTTTAAAAATTTTTTCACCGTTAAAATGCTACATTATCCCTGAGTAGCATAGGCAATATTTATTGCTAGAAAAAATTAGGGATCCCTATTGAAACTTTTAATAATATGAATTTTTGTATGTTTGTAACGAATAGACTCAAAAACTGCTGGACCGATTTCAAAAATTTTTTCACCGTTAGAATGCTACATTATCCCTGAGTAACATAGGCGATATTCTTTGCTAGCAAAAATTAGGGATCCCTACGAGAACCTAAATAATTTGTATTTTTGTATGTCTGTACTGAATAAACGCACAAATTACTGGAGCAATTTCAAAAATTCATTTACCATTAGAATACTACATTATCCCTGAGTAACGTAGGCTATATTTATTGCTTGACAAAATTAGGGATCCCAACTAAAACTTAAATAATTTGAATTTTTGTATGTTTGTAACGAAAAGACTCAAAAACTACTTGACCGATTTCAAAAACTCTTTCACCATTAGAATGCTACGTTATTTCTGAGTAACATAGGCAATATTTATTGCTAGAAAAAATTATGGATACCTACTAAAACTTAAATAATTTGTATGTTTGTATGCTTGTAACGAAGAAACTCAAAGACCACTGGACCGATTTCAAAAATTCTTTTACACTTAGAATGCTACATTACCCTGAATAACATAGGCTATATTTATTGCTAGAAAAAATTATGGATCCCTACTGAAACTTTTAATTATTTGAATTTTTGTATGTTTGTCACGAATAGACTCAAAAATTACTGGACGGATTTCAAAAATTCTTTCACCGCTATAATGCCAAATTACCCCTCAGTAATATAGGCTATATTTATTGCTAGAAAAAGTTAGCGATCCCTACTAAAACTTAAATAATTTGTATTTTTCTATGACTGTAACGAATAAACTCAAAAACTACTGGACTGATTTCAAAAATTCTTTTACACTTAGAATGCTACATTATCCCTGAGTAACATAGGCTATATTTACTGCTAGAAAAATTAGGGATCCCTACTAAAACTTAAATAATTTGTATTTTTCTATGACTGTAACGAATAAACTCAAAAACTACTGGACTGATTTCAAAAATTCTTTTACACTTAGAATGCCACATTATCCCTGAGTAACATAGGCTATATTTATTGCTCGACAAAATTAGATATCCCTACTAAAACTGAAATAATTTGAATTTTTGTATGTTTGTAACGAAAAGACTCAAAAGCTTAAATAATTTGTATGTTTGTATGCTTGTAACGGAGAAACTCAAAGACCACTGGACCGATTTCAAAAATTCTTTTACACTTAGAATGCTACATTACCCCTGAATAACATAGGCTATATTTATTGCTAGAAAAAATTAGGGATCTCTACAAAAACTTAAATAATTTGAATTTTTGTATGTTTGTAACGAATAAACGCAAAAACTGCTGGACCGATTTCAAAAATTCTTTCACCGTTATAATGCCAAATTACCCCTCAGTAATATAGGCTATATTTATTGCTAGAAAAAGTTAGCGATCCCTACTAAAACTTAAATAATTTGAATTTTTGTATGTTTGTAACGAAAAGACTCAAAAACTTAAATAATTTGTATGTTTGTATGCTTGTAACGGAGAAACTCAAAGACCACTGGACCGATTTCAAAAATTCTTTTACACTGAGAATGCTACATTACCCCTGAGTAACATAGGCTATATTTATTGCTTGACAAAATTAGGAATCCCTACTAAAATTTAAATAATTTGTATTTTTATATGTTTGTAACGAATAAACTCATAAACTACTAGACCGACATCAAAAATTCTTTGATCGTTAGATTGCTATATCATGTCTGAGTAAGAAGGGCTATATTTATTGCTAGAAAAAATTAGGGATCCCTACTAAAACATAAATAATTTGAATGTTTATATGTTGGTAAAGAAAAAACTCAAAAAGTACTAGACCGATTTCAAAAATTCTTTGACCCTTAGAATGCTACATTATCCCTGAGTAACATAGGCGATATTTATTCCTGCAAAAAATTAGGGATCCCTACTAAAACTTAAATAATTTGTATTTTTATATGTTTGTAACGAATAAACGCAAAAATTACTGGACCAATTTCAAAAATTCTTTTACACTTAGAATGCTAAATTATCGCTGAGTAACATAGGCAATATTTACTGCTAGAAAAAATTCGGGATCCCTACTAAAACTTAAATAATTTGTATTTTTGTATGACTGTGACGAATAAACTCAAAAACTGCTGGACTGATTTCAAAAATTCTTTCACACTTAGAATGCCACATTATCCCTGAGTAGCATAGGCTATAATTATTGCTTGGCAAAATTAGGGATCCCTACTAGAACTTTTAATAATTTGAATTTTTGTATGTTTGTAACGAATAGACTCAAAAACTGCTGGACCGATTTCAAAAATTCTTTCACCGTTAGAATGCTACGTTATTCCTGAGTAACATAGGATATATATATTGCTAGAAAAATTAGGGATCCCTACTAAAACTTAAATAATTTGAATGTTTATATGTTGGTAACGAATAAACTCAAAAAGTACTAGACCGATTTCAAAAATTCTTTGATCGTTAGATTGCTATATCATGTCTGAGTAACAGGGGCTATATTTATTGCTAGAAAAAATTGGGGATCCCTACTAAAACTTAAATAATTTGAATGTTTATATGTTGGTAACGAAAAAACTCAAAAAGTACTAGACCGATTTCAAAAATTCTTTGCCCTTTAGAATGCTACATTATCCCTGAGTAACATAGGCGATATTTATTGCTGCAAAAAATTAGGGATCCCTACTAAAACTTAAATAATTTGTATTTTTATGTGTTTGTAAGGAATAAACTCATAAACTACTAGACCGACATCAGAAATTCTTTGATCATTAGATTGCTATATCATCTCTGAGTAACAAGGGCTATATTTATTGCTAGAAAAAATTATGGATCCCTACTAAAACTTAAATAATTTGTATTTTTGTATGACTGTAACAAATAAACTCAAAAACTACTGGACTGATTTCAAAAATTCTTTCACACTTAGAATGCCACATTATCCCTGAGTAACATAGGCAATATTTGTTGCTAGAAAAAATTAGGGATCCCTACCAAAACTTAAATAATTTGTATTTTTGTATGTTTGAACCGAAGAAACTCAAAAACTACTGGACCGATTTCAAAAATTCTTTCGTCTTTAGAATGCTACATTATCCCTGAGTAACATAGGCAATATTTATTGCTAGAAAAAATTAGGGATCCCTACTAAAACATTTAATAATTTGAATTTTTTTATGTTTGTAACGAATAGACTCAAAAACTACTGGACCGATTTCAAAAATTCTTTCACCTTTAGAATGCTACGTTTTCTCTGAGTACCATAGGCAATATTTATTGCTAGGAAAAATTAGGGATCAATACTAAAACATTTAATAATTTGAATTTTTATATGTTTGTAACGAATAGACTCAAAAACTACTGGACCGATTTCAAAAATTCTTTCACACTTAGAATGCCACATTATCCCTGAGTAACACAGGCTATATGTATTGCTAGAAAAAGTTAGCGATCCCTACTAAAACTTAAATAATTTGAATTTTTGTATGTCTGTAACGAATAAACGCAAAAATTTCTGGACCAATTTCAAAAATTCTTTCACAGTTAGAATGCTGCATTATCCCTGAGTAACATAGGCTATATTTACTGCTAGAAAAAATTAGGGATCCCTACTAAAACTTAAATAATTTGTATTTTTGTTTGACTGTAACAAATATACTCAAAAACTACTGGACTGATTTCAAAAATTCTTTCACACTTAGAATGCCACATTATCCCTGAGTAACATAGGCTATATTTATTGCTAGAAAAAGTTACCGATCCCTACTAAAACTTAAATAATTTGAATTTTTGTATGTCTGTAACGAATAAACGCAAAAATTACTGGACCAATTTCAAAAATTCTTTCACCATTAGAATGCTACGTTATCTCTGAGTAATATAGGCTCTATTTGTTGCTTGGAAAAATTAGGGATCCCTACTAAAACTTTTAATAATTTGAATTTTTGTATGTTTGTAACGAATAGACTCAAAAACTACTGGACCGATTTTAAAAATTCTTTCACCTTTAGAATGCTACATTATCCCTGAGTAACATAGGCTATATTTACTGCTAGAAAAAATTAGGGATCCCTACTAAAACTTAAATAATTTGTATTTTTCTATGACTGTAACGAATAAACTCAAAAACTACTGGACTGATTTCAAAAATTCTTTTACACTTAGAATGCCACATTATCCCTGAGTAACATAGGCTATATTTATTGCTTGACAAAATTAGATATCCCTACTAAAACTTAAATAATTTGAATTTTTGTATGTTTGTAACGAAAAGACTCAAAAACTTAAATAAATTGTATGTTTGTATGCTTGTAACGGAGAAACTCAAAGACCACTGGACCGATTTCAAAAATTCTTTTACACTTAGAATGCTACATTACCCCTGAATAACATAGGCTATATTTATTGCTAGAAAAAATTAGGGATCTCTAGAAAAACTTAAATAATTTGAATTTTTGTATGTTTGTAACGAATAAACGCAAAAACTGCTGGACCGATTTCAAAAATTCTTTCACCGTTATAATGCCAAATTACCCCTCAGTAATATAGGCTATATTTATTGCTAGAAAAAGTTAGCGATCCCTACTAAAACTTAAATAATTTGAATTTTTGTATGTTTGTAAAGAAAAGACTCAAAAACTTAAATAATTTGTATGTTTGTATGCTTGTAACGGAGAAACTCAAAGACCACTGGACCGATTTCAAAAATTCTTTTACACTTAGAATGCTACATTACCCCTGAGTAACATAGGCTATATTTATTGCTTGACAAAATTAGGAATCCCTACTAAAATTTAAATAATTTGTATTTTTATATGTTTGTAACGAATAAACTCATAAACTACTAGACCGACATCAAAAATTCTTTGATCGTTAGATTGCTATATCATGTCTGAGTAAGAAGGGCTATATTTATTGCTAGAAAAAATTAGGGATCCCTACTAAAACTTAAATAATTTGAATGTTTATATGTTGGTAACGAAAAAACTCAAAAAGTACTAGACCGATTTCAAAAATTCTTTGACCTTTAGAATGCTACATTATCCCTGAGTAACATAGGCGATATTTATTCCTGCAAAAAATTAGGGATCCCTACTAAAACTTAAATAATTTGTATTTTTATATGTTTGTAACGCATAAACGCAAAAATTACTGGACCAATTTCAAAAATTCTTTTACACTTAGAATGCTAAATTATCGCTGAGTAACATAGGCAATATTTACTGCTAGAAAAAATTCGGGATCCCTACTAAAACTTAAATAATTTGTATTTTTGTATGACTGTAACGAATAAACTCAAAAACTGCTGGACTGATTTCAAAAATTCTTTCACACTTAGAATGCCACATTATCCCTGAGTAGCATAGGCTATAATTATTGCTTGGCAAAATTAGGGATCCCTACTAAAACTTTTAATAATTTGAATTTTTGTATGTTTGTAACGAATAGACTCAAAAACTGCTGGACCGATTTCAAAAATTCTTTCACCGTTAGAATGCTACGTTATTCCTGAGTAACATAAGATATATATATTGCTAGAAAAAATTAGGGATTCCTACTAAAACTTAAATAATTTGAATGTTTATATGTTGGTAACGAATAAATTCAACAAGTACTAGACCGATTTCAAAAATTCTTTGACCTTTAGAATGCTACATTATCCCTGAGTAACATAGGCGATATTTATTGCTTCAAAAAATTAGGGATCCCTACTACAACTTAAATAATTTGTATTTTTATGTGTTTGTAACGAATAAACTCATAAACTACTAGACCGACATCAAAAATTCTTTGATCATTAGATTGCTATATCATCTCTGAGTAACAAGGGCTATATTTATTGCTAGAAAAAATTATGGATCCCTACTAAAACTTTTAATAATTTGAATTTTTGTATGCTTGTAATGAATATACTCAAAAACTACTGGACCGATTTCAAAAATTCTTTCTCCAATAGAATGCTACATTAACTCTGAGTAACATAGGCTATATTTATTGCTTGGCAAATTTAGGGATCCCTACTATAACTTTTAATAATTTGAATTTTTGTATGTTTTTTATCGAATAGACTCAAAAACTACTGGACCGATTTCAAAAATTCTTTCACCGTTAGAATGCTACGTTTTCCCTGAGTAACACAGGATATATTTATTGCTAGAAAAAATTAGGGATCCCTACTAAAACTTAAATAATTTGAATGTTTATATGTTGGTAACGAATAAACTCAAAAAGTACTAGACCGATTTCAAAAATTCTTTGACCTTTAGAATGCTACATTATCCCTGAGTAACATAGGCGATATTTATTGCTTCAAAAAATTAGGGATCCCTACTAAAACTTAAATAATTTGTATTTTTATATGTTTGTAACGAATAAACTCATAAACTACTAGACCGACATCAAAAATTCTTTGATCATTAGATTGCTATATCATCTCTGAGTAACAAGGGCTATATTTATTGCTAGAAAAAATTAGGGATCCCTACGAAAACTTAAATAATTTGTATTTTTCTACGTCTGTAACGAATAAACGCAAAAATTACTGGACCAATTTCAAAAATTCTTTTACACTTAGAATGCCACATTATCCCTGAGTAGCATAGGCTATATTTATTGCTAGAAAAAGTTAGGGATCCCTACTAAAACTTAAATAATTTGAATTTTTGTACGTTTGTAACGAATAAACTCACAAACTACTGGACCGATTTCAAAAATTCTTTCACCGCTAGAATGCTACGTTATTCCTGAGTAACATAAGATATATATATTGCTAGAAAAAATTAGGGATCCCTACTAAAACTTAAATAATTTGAATTTTTGTATGTTTGTAACGAATAGACTCAAAAACTGCTGGACCGATTTCAAAAATTCTTTCACCGCTAGAATGCTACGTTATTCCTGAGTAACATAAGATATATATATTGCTAGAAAAAATTAGGGATCCCTACTAAAACTTAAATAATTTGAATGTTTATATGTTTGTAACGAATAAACTCAAAAAGTACTAGACCGATTTCAAAAATTCTTTGACCTTTAGAATGCTACATTATCCCTGAGTAACATAGGCGATATTTATTGCTTCAAAAAATTAGGGATCCCTACTACAACTTAAATAATTTGTATTTTTATATGTTTGTAACGAATAAACTCATAAACTACTAGACCGACATCAAAAATTCTTTGATCATTAGATTGCTATATCATCTCTGAGTAACAAGGGCTATATTTATTGCTAGAAAAAATTATGGATCCCTACTAAAACTTTTAATAATTTGAATTTTTGTATGCTTGTAACAAATATACTCAAAAACTACTGGACCGGTTTCAAAAATTCTTTGACCTTTAGAATGCTACATTATCTCTGAGTAACATAGGCGATATTTATTGCTTCAAAAAATTAGGGATCCCTACTACAACTTAAATAATTTGTATTTTTATGTGTTTGTAACGAATAAACTCATAAACTACTAGACCGACATCAAAAATTCTTTGATCATTAGATTGCTATATCATCTCTGAGTAACAAGGGCTATATTTATTGCTAGAAAAAATTATGGATCCCTACTAAAACTTTTAATAATTTGAATTTTTGTATGCTTGTAACGAATATACTCAAAAACGACTGGACCGATTTCAAAAATTCTTTCTCCATTAGAATGCTACGTTATCTCTGAGTAACATAGGCTATATTTATTGCTTGGCAAAATTAGGGATCCCTACTATAACTTTTAATAATTTGAATTTTTGTATGTTTTTTATCGAATAGACTCAAAAACCACTGGACCGATTTCAAAAATTCTTTCACCGTTAAAATGCTACGTTTTCCCTGAGTAACACAGGATATATTTATTGCTAGAAAAAATTAGGGATCCCTACTAAAACTTAAATAATTTGAATGTTTATAAGTTGGTAACGAATAAACTCAAAAAGTACTACACCGATTTCAAAAATTCTTTGACCTTTAGAATGCTACATTATCCGTGAGTAACATAGGTGATATTTATTGCCAGAAAAAATTAGGGATCCCTACGAAAACTTAAATAATTTGTATTTTTCTATGTCTGTAACGAATAAACGCAAAAATTACTGGACCAATTTCAAAAATTCTTTTACACTTAGAATGCTACATTATCCCTGAGTAACATAGGAAATATTTACTGCTAGACAAAATTAGGGATCCCTACTAAAACTTAAATAATTTGTATTTTTGCATGACTGTAACGTATAAACTCAAAAACTGCTGGACTGATTTCAAAAATTCTTTCACACTTAGAATGCCACATTATCCCTGAGTAGCATAGGCTATATTTATTGCTAGAAAAAGTTAGGGATCCCTACTAAAACTTAAATAATTAGAATTTTTGTACGTTTGTAACGAATAAACTCATAAACTACTAGACCGACATCAAAAATTCTTTGATCATTAGATTGCTATATCATCGCTGAGTAACAAGGGCTATATTTATTGCTAGAAAAAATTATGGACCCCTACTAAAACTTTTAATAATTTGAATTTTTGCATGCTTGTAACGAATATACTCAAAAACTACTGGACCGATTTCAAAAATTCTTTCACCGCTAGAATGCTACGTTATTCCTGAGTAACATAAGATATATATATTGCTAGAAAAAATTAGGGATCCCTACTAAAACTTAAATAATTTGAATGTTTATATGTTTGTAACGAATAAACTCAAAAAGTACTAGACCGATTTCAAAAATTCTTTGACCTTTAGAATGCTACATTATCCCTGAGTAACATAGGCGATATTTATTGCTTCAAAAAATTAGGGATCCCTACTACAACTTAAATAATTTGTATTTTTATATGTTTGTAACGAATAAACTCATAAACTACTAGACCGACATCAAAAATTCTTTGATCATTAGATTGCTATATCATCTCTGAGTAACAAGGGCTATATTTATTGCTAGAAAAAATTATGGATCCCTACTAAAACTTTTAATAATTTGAATTTTTGTATGCTTGTAACAAATATACTCAAAAACTACTGGACCGGTTTCAAAAATTCTTTGACCTTTAGAATGCTACATTATCTCTGAGTAACATAGGCGATATTTATTGCTTCAAAAAATTAGGGATCCCTACTACAACTTAAATAATTTGTATTTTTATGTGTTTGTAACGAATAAACTCATAAACTACTAGACCGACATCAAAAATTCTTTGATCATTAGATTGCTATATCATCTCTGAGTAACAAGGGCTATATTTATTGCTAGAAAAAATTATGGATCCCTACTAAAACTTTTAATAATTTGAATTTTTGTATGCTTGTAACGAATATACTCAAAAACGACTGGACCGATTTCAAAAATTCTTTCTCCATTAGAATGCTACGTTATCTCTGAGTAACATAGGCTATATTTATTGCTTGGCAAAATTAGGGATCCCTACTATAACTTTTAATAATTTGAATTTTTGTATGTTTTTTATCGAATAGACTCAAAAACCACTGGACCGATTTCAAAAATTCTTTCACCGTTAAAATGCTACGTTTTCCCTGAGTAACACAGGATATATTTATTGCTAGATAAAATTAGGGATCCCTACTAAAACTTAAATAATTTGAATGTTTATAAGTTGGTAACGAATAAACTCAAAAAGTACTACACCGATTTCAAAAATTCTTTGACCTTTAGAATGCTACATTATCCGTGAGTAACATAGGTGATATTTATTGCCAGAAAAAATTAGGGATCCCTACGAAAACTTAAATAATTTGTATTTTTCTATGTCTGTAACGAATAAACGCAAAAATTACTGGACCAATTTCAAAAATTCTTTTACACTTAGAATGCTACATTATCCCTGAGTAACATAGGAAATATTTACTGCTAGACAAAATTAGGGATCCCTACTAAAACTTAAATAATTTGTATTTTTGCATGACTGTAACGTATAAACTCAAAAACTGCTGGACTGATTTCAAAAATTCTTTCACACTTAGAATGCCACATTATCCCTGAGTAGCATAGGCTATATTTATTGCTAGAAAAAGTTAGGGATCCCTACTAAAACTTAAATAATTAGAATTTTTGTACGTTTGTAACGAATAAACTCATAAACTACTAGACCGACATCAAAAATTCTTTGATCATTAGATTGCTATATCATCGCTGAGTAACAAGGGCTATATTTATTGCTAGAAAAAATTATGGACCCCTACTAAAACTTTTAATAATTTGAATTTTTGCATGCTTGTAACGAATATACTCAAAAACTACTGGACCGATTTCAAAAATTCTTTCTCCATTAGAAGGCTACGTTATCTCTGAGTAACATAGGCTATATTTATTGCTTGGAAAAATTAGGGATCCCTACTATAACTTTTAATAATTTGAATTTTTGTACGTTTTTTAACGAATAAACTCAAAAACTACTGGACCGATTTCAAAAATTCTTTCACCGTTAGAATGCCACGTTTTCCCTGAGTAACACAGGTTATATTTACTGCTAGGAAAAATTAGGGATCCCTACGAAAACTTAAATAATTTGTATTTTTGTATGACTGTAACGAATAAACTCAAAAACTGCTGGACTGATTTCAAAAATTCTTTCACACTTAGAATGCCACATTATCCCTGAGTAGCATAGGCTATATTTATTGCTAGAAAAAGTTAGCGATCCCTACTAAAACTTAAATAATTTGTATTTTTGTATGACTGTAACGAATAAACTCAAAAACTGCTGGACTGATTTCAAAAATTCTTTCACACTTAGAATGCCACATTATCCCTGAGTAGCATAGGCTATATTTATTGCTAGAAAAAGTTAGGGATCCCTACTAAAACTTAAATAATTTGAATTTTTGTACGTTTGTAACGAATAAACTCACAAACTACTGGACCGATTTCAAAAATTCTTTCACCATAATAATGCTACGTTATCTCTGAGTAACATAGGCTATATCTATTGCTTGACAAAATTAGGGATCCCTACTAAAACTTTTAATAATTTGAATTTTTGTATGTTTGTAACGAATAGACTCAAAAACTGCTGGACCGATTTCAAAAATTCTTTCACCGTTAGAATGCTACGTTATTCCTGAGTAACATAAGATATATATATTGCTAGAAAAAATTAGGGATCCCTACTAAAACTTAAATAATTTGAATGTTTATATGTTTGTAACGAAGAAACTCAAAAAGTACTAGACCGATTTCAAAAATTCTTTGACCTTTAGAATGCTACATTATCCCTGAGTAAAATAAGCGATATTTATTGCTTCAAAAAATTAGGGATCCCTACTAAAATTTAAATAATTTGTTTTTTTATATGTTTGTAACGAATAAACTCATAAACTACTAGACCGACATCAAAAATTCTTTGATCATTAGATGGCTATATCATCTCTGAGTAACAAGGGCTATATTTATCGCTAGAAAAAATTATGGATCCCTACTAAAACTTTTAATAATTTGAATTTTTGTATGCTTGTAACGAATATACTCAAAAACGACTGGACCGATTTCAAAAATTCTTTCTCCATTAGAATGCTACGTTATCTCTGAGTAACATAGGCTATATTTATTGCTTGGAAAAATTAGGGATCCCTACTATAACTTTTAATAATTTGAATTTTTGTATGTTTTTTATCGAATAGACTCAAAAACCACTGGACCGATTTCAAAATTCTTTCACCGTTAGAATGCTACGTTTTCCCTGAGTAACACAGGATATACTTATTGCCAGAAAAAATTAGGGATCCCTACGAAAACTTAAATAATTTGTATTTTTCTATGTCTGTAACGAATAAACGCAAAAATTACTGGACCAATTTCAAAAATTCTTTTACACTTAGAATGCTACATTATCCCTGAGTAACATAGGCAATATTTACTGCTAGAAAAAATTCGGGATCCCTACTAAAACTTAAATAATTTGTATTTTTGTATGACTGTAACGAATAAACTCAAAAACTGCTGGACTGATTTCAAAAATTCTTTCACACTTAGAATGCCACATTATCCCTGAGTAGCATAGGCTATATTTATTGCTAGAAAAAGTTAGGGATCCCTACTAAAAGTTAAATAATTTGAATTTTTGTATGTTTGTAATGAAAAGACTCAAAAACTACTGGACCGATTTTAAAAATTTTTTCACCGTTAAAATGCTACATTATCCCTGAGTAGCATAGGCAATATTTATTGCTAGAAAAAATTAGGGATCCCTATTGAAACTTTTAATAATATGAATTTTTGTATGTTTGTAACGAATAGACTCAAAAACTGCTGGACCGATTTCAAAAATTTTTTCACCGTTAGAATGCTACATTATCCTTGAGTAACATAGGCGATATTCTTTGCTAGCAAAAATTAGGGATCCCTACGAGAACCTAAATAATTTGTATTTTTGTATGTCTGTACTGAATAAACGCACAAATTACTGGAGCAATTTCAAAAATTCATTTACCATTAGAATACTACATTATCCCTGAGTAACGTAGGCTATATTTATTGCTTGACAAAATTAGGGATCCCAACTAAAACTTAAATAATTTGAATTTTTGTATGTTTGTAACGAAAAGACTCAAAAACTACTTGACCGATTTCAAAAACTCTTTCACCATTAGAATGCTACGTTATTTCTGAGTAACATAGGCAATATTTATTGCTAGAAAAAATTATGGATACCTACTAAAACTTAAATAATTTGTATGTTTGTATGCTTGTAACGAAGAAACTCAAAGACCACTGGACCGATTTCAAAAATTCTTTTACACTTAGAATGCTACATTACCCTGAATAACATAGGCTATATTTATTGCTAGAAAAAATTATGGATCCCTACTGAAACTTTTAATTATTTGAATTTTTGTATGTTTGTCACGAATAGACTCAAAAATTACTGGACGGATTTCAAAAATTCTTTCACCGCTATAATGCCAAATTACCCCTCAGTAATATAGGCTATATTTATTGCTAGAAAAAGTTAGCGATCCCTACTAAAACTTAAATAATTTGAATTTTTGTATGTCTGTAACGAATAAATGCAAAAATTACTGGACCAATTTCAAAAATTCTTTCACCATTAGAATGCTACGTTATCTCTGAGTAACATAGGCTATATTTATTGCTTAACAAAATTAGGAATCCCTACTAAAATTTAAATAATTTGTATTTTTATATGTTTGTAATGAATAAACTCATAAACTACTAGACCGACATCAAAAATTCTTTGATCGTTAGATTATTATATCATGTCTGAGTAACAAGGGCTATATTTATTGCTAGAAAAAATTATGGATCCCTACTAAAACTTTTAATAATTTGAATTTTTGTATGTTTGTCACGAATAGACTCAAAAACTACTGGACCGATTTCAAAAATTCTTTCACCATTAAAATGCTACGTTATCTCTGAGTAACATGGGCTATATTTGTTGCTTGGAAAAGTTAGGGATCCCTACTAAAACTTTTAGTAATTTGAATTTTTGTATGTTTGTAACGAATAGACTCAAAAACTACTGGACCGATTTCAAAAATTCTTTCACCGTTAGAATGCTACGTTTTCCCTGAATAACATAGGATATATTTATTGCTAGAAAAAATTAGGGATCCCTACTAAAACTTAAATAATTTGAGTTTTTGTATGTCTGTAACGAATAAACGCAAAAATTACTGGACCAATTTTAAAAGTTCTTTCACCATTAGAATGCTACGTTATCTCTGAGTAACATAGGCTATATTTATTGCTTAACAAAATTAGGAATCCCTACTAAAATTTAAATAATTTGTATTTTTATATGTTTGTAACGAATAAACTCATAAACTACTAGACCGACATCAAAAATTCTTTGATCGTTAGATTACTATATCATGTCTGAGTAACAAGGGCTATATTTATTGCTAGAAAAAATTATGGATCCCTACTAAAACTTTTAATAATTTGAATTTTTGTACGTTTTTTAACGAATAGACTCAAAAACTACTGGACCGATTTCAAAAATTCTTTCACCGTTAGAATGCAACGTTATCCCTGAGTAACATAAGATATATATATTGCTAGAAAAAATTAGGAATCCCTACTAAAACTTAAATAATTTGAATGTTTATATGTTGGTAACGAATAAACTCAAAAAGTACTAGACAATTTCAAAAATTCTTTGACCTTTAGAATGCTACATTATCCCTGAGTAGCATAGGCTATATCTATTGCTAGAAAAAGTTAAGGATCCCTACCAAAACTTAAATAATTTGAATTTTTGTACGTTTGTAACGAATAAACTCACAAACTACTGGACCGATTTCAAAAATTCTTTCACAATTAGAATTCTACGTTATCTCTGAGTAACATACGCTATATCTATTCCTTGACAAAATTAGGGATCCCTACTAAAACCTAAATAATTTAAATTTTTCTATGTTTGTAATGAAAAGACTCAAAAACTTCTAGACCGATTTTAAAAAATTTTTTACCGTTAAAATGCTACATTATCCCTGAGTAACATAGGCAATATTTATTGCTAGAAAAAATTAGCTATCCCTATTAAAACTTTTAATAATTTGAATTTTTGTATGTTTGTAACGAATAGACTCAAAAACTGCTGGACCGATTTCAAAAATTCTTTCACCGTTAGAATGCTACGCTATCCCTGAGTAACATAAGATATATATATTGCTAGAAAAAATTAGGGATCCCTACTAAAACTTAAATAATTTGAATGTTTATATGTTGGTAACGAATAAACTCAAAAAGTACTAGATCGATTTCAAAAATTCTTTGACCTTTAGAATGCTACATTATCCCTGAGTAACATAGGCGATATTTATTGCTTCAAAAAATTAGGGATCCTTACTAAAACTTAAATAATTTGTATTTTTATATGTTTCTAACGAATAAACTCATAAACTACTAGACCGATTTCAAAAATTCTTTCACCGCTATAATGCCAAATTACCCCTCAGTAATATAGGCTATATTTATTGCTAGAAAAAGTTAGCGATCCCTACTAAAACTTAAATAATTTGAGTTTTTGTATGTCTGTAACGAATAAACGCAAAAATTACTGGACCAATTTTAAAAGTTCTTTCACCATTAGAATGCTACGTTATCTCTGAGTAACATAGGCTATATTTATTGCTTGACAAAATTAGGAATCCCTACTAAAATTTAAATAATTTGTATTTTTATATGTTTGTAACGAGTAAACTCATAAACTGCTAGACCGACATCAAAAATTCTTTGATCGTTAGATTGCTATATCATGTCTGAGTAACAAGGGCTATATTTATTGCTAGAAAAAATTATGGATCCCTACTAAAACTTTTAATAATTTGAATTTTTGTATGTTTGTAACGAATAGACTCAAAAACTACTGGACCGATTTCAAAAATTCTTTCACCATTAGAATGCTACGTTTTCCCTGAATAACATAGGATATATTTATTGCTAGAAAAAATTAAGGATCCCTACTAAAACTTAAATAATTTGAATGTTTATATGTTGGTTACGAAAAAACTGAAAAAGTACTAGACCGATTTCAAAAATTCTTTCACCGTTAGAATGCCACGTTTTCCCTGAGTAACACAGGATATATTTATTGCTAGAAAAAATTAGGGATCCCTACGAAAACTTAAATAATTTGAATTTTTGTACGTTTGTAACGAATAAACTCACAAACTACTGGACCGATTTCAAAAATTCTTTCACCATTAGAATGCTACGTTATCTCTGAGTAACATAGGCTATATTTATTGCTTGGCAAAATTAGGGATCCCTACGAAAACTTAAATAATTTGTATTTTTCTATGTCTGTAACGAATAAACGCAAAAATTACTGGACCAATTTCAAAAATTCTTTTACACTTAGAATGCTACATTATCCCTGAGTAACATAGGCAATATTTACTGCTAGAAAAAATTAAGGATCCCTACTAAAATTTAAATAATTTGTATTTTTGTATGACTGTAACGAATAAACTCAAAAACTACTGGACTGGTTTCAAAAATTCTTTTACACTTAGAATGCCATATTATCCCTGAGTAACATAGGCTATATTTATTGCTTGACAAAATTAGGGATCCCTACTAAAACTTAAATAATTTGAATTTTTGTATGTTTGTAACGAAAAGACTCAAAAACTACTTGACCGTTTTCAAAAACTCTTTCACCATTAGAATGCTACGTTATCTCTGAGTAACATAGGCTATATTTATTGCTTGACAAAATTAGGGATCCCTACTAAAACTTAAATAATTTGTATGTTTGTATGCTTGTAACGAAGAAACTCATAAACTACTAGACCGACATCAAAAATTCTTTGATCCTTAGAATACTATATCATGTCTGAGTAACAAGGGCTATATTTATTTGCTAGAAAAAATTATGGATCCCTACTAAAACTTTTAATAATTTGAATTTTTGTATGTTTGTCACGAATAGACTCAAAAACTACTGGACCGATTTCAAAAATTCTTTCACCATTAGAATGCTACGTTATCTCTGAGTAACATGGGCTATATTTATTGCTTGGAAAAGTTAGGGATCCCTACTAAAACTTTTAATAATTTGAATTTTTGTATGTTTGTAACGAATAGACGCAAAAACTACTGGACCGATTTCAAAAATTCTTTCACCGTTAGAATGCTACGTTTTCCCTGAATAACATAGGATATATTTATTGCTAGAAAAAATTAGGGATCCCTACTAAAACTTAAATAATTTGAATTTTTGTATGTCTGTAACCAATAAACGCAAAAATTACTGGACCGATTTCAAAAATGCTTTCACCGCTATAATGCCAAATTACCCCTCAGTAATATAGGCTATATTTATTGCTAAAAAAAGTTAGCGATCCCTACTAAAACTTAAATAATTTGAATTTTTGTATGTCTGTAACGAATAAACGCAAAAATTACTGGACCAATTTTAAAAGTTCTTTCACCATTAGAATGCTACGTTATCTCTGAGTAACATAGGCTATATTTATTGCTTAACAAAATTAGGAATCCCTACTAAAATTTAAATAATTTGTATTTTTATATGTTTGTAACGAATAAACTCATAAACTACTAGACCGACATCAAAAATTCTTTGATCGTTAGATTACTATATCATGTCTGAGTAACAAGGGCTATATTTATTGCTAGAAAAAATTATGGATCCCTACTAAAACTTTTAATAATTTGAATTTTTGTACGTTTTTTAACGAATAGACTCAAAAACTACTGGACCGATTTCAAAAATTCTTTCACCGTTAGAATGCCACGTTTTCCCTGAGTAACACACGATATATTTATTGCTAGAAAAAATTAGGGATCCCTACGAAAACTTAAATAATTTGTATTTTTGTAGGACTGTAACGAATAAACTCAAAAACTGCTGGACTGATTTCAAAAATTCTTTCACACTTAGAATGCCACATTATCCCTGAGTAGCATAGGCTATATTTATTGCTAAAAAAAGTTAGCGATCCCTACTAAAACTTAAATAATTTGAATTTTTGTATGTGTGTAACGAATAAACGCAAAAATTACTGGACCAATTTCAAAAATTCTTTCACCATTAGCATGCTACGTTATCTCTGAGTAACATAGGCTATATTTATTGCTTGACAAAATTAGGAATCCCTACTAAAATTTAAATAATTTGTATTTTTATATGTTTGTATCGAGTAAACTCATAAACTACTAGACCGACATCAAAAATTCTTTGATCGTTAGATTGCTATATCATGTCTGAGTAACAAGGGCTATATTTATTGCTAGAAAAAATTATGGATCCCTACTAAAACTTTTAATAATTTGAATTTTTGTATGTTTGTAACGAATAGACTCAAAAACTACTGGACCGATTTCAAAAATTCTTTCACCATTAGAATGCTACATTATCCCTGAGTAACATAGGCAATATTTACTGCTAGAAAAAATTAGGGATCCCTACTAAAACTTAAATAATTTGAATGTTTATATGTTGGTAACGAAAAAACTCAAAAAGTACTAGACCGATTTCAAAAATTCTTTGACCTTTAGAATGCTACATTATCCCTGAGTAACATAGGCGATATTTATTGCTTCAAAAAATTAGGGATCCCTACTACAACTTAAATAATTTGTATTTTTATATGTTTGTAACGAATAAACTCAGAAACTACTGGACCGACATCAAAAATTCTTTGATCATTAGATTGCTATATCATCTTTGAGTAACAAGGGCTATATTTATTGCTAGAAAAAATTAGGGATCCCTACGAAAACTTAAATAATTTGTATTTTTCTATGTCTGTAACGAATAAACGCAAAAATTACTGGACCAATTTCAAAAATTCTTTTACACTTAGAATGCTACATTATCCCTGAGTAACATAGGCAATATTTACTGCTAGAAAAAATTAAGGATCCCTACTAGAACTTAAATAATTTGTATTTTTGTATGACTGTAACGAATAAACTCAAAAATTACTGGACCAATTTCAAAAATTCTTTCACCATTAGAATGCTACGTTATCTCTGAGTAACATAGGCTATATTTATTGCTTGACAAAATTAGGAATCCCTACTAAAATTTAAATAATTTGTATTTTTATATGTTTGTAACGAGTAAACTCATAAACTACTGGACCGACATCAAAAATTCTTTGATCATTAGATTGCTATATCATCTCTGAGTAACAACGGCTATATTTATTGCTAGAAAAAATTAGGGATCCCTACGAAAACTTAAATAATTTGTATTTTTCTATGTCTGTAACGAATAAACGCAAAAATTACTGGACAAATTTCAAAAACTCTTTTACACTTAGAATGCTACATTATCCCTGAGTAACATAGGCAATATTTACTGCTAGAAAAAATTAGGGATCCCTACTAAAACTTAAATAATTTGTATTTTTGTAAGACTGTAACGAATAAACTCAAAAACTGCTGGACTGATTTCAAAAATTCTTTCACACTTAGAATGCCACATTATCCCTGAGTAGCATAGGCTATATTTATTGCTAGAAAAAGTTAGGGATCCCTACTAAAACTTAAATAATTTGAATTTTTGTACGTTTGTAACGAATAAACGCACAAACTACTGGACCAATTTTGAAAATTCTTTCACCATTATAATGCTACGTTATCTCTGAGTAACATAGGCTATATCTATTGCTTGACAAAATTAGGGATCCCTACTAAAACTTTTAATAATTTGAATTTTTGTATGTTTGTAACGAATAGACTCAAAAACTGCTGGACCGATTTCAAAAATTCTTTCACCGTTAGAATGCTACGTTATTCCTGAGTAACATAAGATATATATATTGCTAGAGAAAATTAGGGATCCCTACTAAAACTTAAATAATTTGAATGTTTGTATGTTGGTAACGAATAAACTCAAAAAGTACTAGACCGATTTCAAAAATTCTTTGACCTTTAGAATGCTACATTATCCCTGAGTAACATAGGCGATATTTATTGCTTCAAAAAATTAGGGATCCCTACTACAACTTAAATAATTTGTATTTTTATATGTTTGTAACGAATAAACTCAGAAACTACTAGACCGACATCAAAAATTCTTTGATCATTAGATTGCTATATCATCTCTGAGTAACAAGGGCTATATTTATTGCTAGAAAAAATTATGGATCCCTACTATAACTTTTAATAATTTGAATTTTTGTATGCTTGTAACGAATATACTCAAAAACTACTGGACCGATTTCAAAAATTCTTTCTCCGTTAGAATGCTACGTTATCTCTGAGTAACATAGGCTATATTTATTGCTTGGCAAAATTAGGGATCCCTACTATAACTTTTAATAATTTGAATTTTTGTATGCTTTTTATCGAATAGACTCAAAAACCACTGGACCGATTTCAAAAATTCTTTCACCGTTAGAATGCTACGTTTTCCCTGAGTAACACAGGATATATTTATTGCTAGAAAAAATTAGGGATCCCTACGAAAACTTAAATAATTCGTATTTTTGTAAGACTGTAAGGAATAAACTCAAAAACTGCTGGACTGATTTTAAAAATTCTTTCACACTTAGAATGCCACATTATCCCTGAGTAGCATAGGCTATATTTATTGCTAGAAAAAGTTAGGGATCCCTACTAAAACTTAAATAATTTGAATTTTTGTACGTTTGTAACGAATAAACTCACAAACTACTGGACCGATTTCAAAAATTCTTTCACCATTAGAATGCTACGTTATCTCTGAGTAACATAGGCTATATCTATTGCTTGACAAAATTAGGGATCCCTACTAAAACTTTTAATAATTTGAATTTTTGTATGCTTTTTATCGAATAGACTCAAAAACCACAGGACCGATTTCATAAATTCTTTCACCGTTAGAATGCCACGTTTTCCCTGAGTAACACAGGATATATTTATTGCTAGAAAAAATTAGGGATCCCTACGAAAACTTAAATAATTTGTATTTTTGTAGGACTGTAACGAATAAACTCAAAAACTGCTGGACTGATTTCAAAAATTCTTTCACACTTAGAATGCCACATTATCCCTGAGTAGCATAGGCTATATTTATTGCTAGAAAAAGTTAGCGATCCCTACTAAAACTTAAATAATTTGAATTTTTGTATGTCTGTAACGAACAAACGCAAAAATTCTTGGACCAATTTCAAAAATTCTTTCACCATTAGAATGCTACGTTATCTCTGAGTAACATAGGCTATATTTATTGCTTGACAAAATTAGGAATCCCTACTAAAATTTAAATAATTTGTATTTTTATATGTTTGTAACGAGTAAACTCATAAACTACTAGACCGACATCAAAAATTCTTTGATCGTTAGATTGCTATATCATGTCTGTGTAACAAGCGCTATATTTATTGCTAGAAAAAATTATGGATCCCTACTAAAACTTTTAGTAATTTGAATTTTTGTATGTTTGTAACGAATAGACTCAAAAACTACTGGACCGGTTTCAAAAATTCTTTCACCATTCGAATGCTACGTTTTCCCTGAATAACATAGGATATATTTATTGCTAGAAGAAATTAAGGATCCCTACTAAAACTTAAATAATTTGAATGTTTATATGTTGGTAACGAAAAAACTCAAAAAGTACTAGACCGATTTCAAAAATTCTTTCACCGTTAGAATGCTACATTATCCCTGAGTAACATAGGCGATATTTATTGCTTCAAAAAATTAGGGATCCCTACTACAACTTAAATAATTTGTATTTTTATATGTTTGTAACGAATAAACTCATAAACTACTGGACCGACATCAAAAATTCTTTGATCATTAGATTGCTATATCATCTCTGAGTAACAAGGGCTATATTTATTGCTAGAAAAAATTAGGGATCCCTACGAAAACTTAAATAATTTGTATTTTTCTATGTCTGTAACGAATAAACGCAAAAATTACTGGACCAATTTCAAAAATTCTTTTTCACTTAGAATGCTACATTATCCCTGAGTAACATAGGCAATATTTACTGCTAGAAAAAATTAAGGATCCCTACTAAAACTTAAATAATTTGTATTTTTGTATGACTGTAAGGAATAAACTCAAAAATTACTCGACCAATTTCAAAAATTCTTTCACCATTAGAATGCTACGTTATCTCTGAGTAACAGAGGCTATATTTATTGCTTGACAAAATTAGGAATCCCTACTAAAATTTAAATAATTTGTATTTTTATATGTTTGTAACGAGTAAACTCATAAACTACTGGACCGACATCAAAAATTCTTTGATCATTAGATTGCTATATCATCTCTGAGTAACAGCGGCTATATTTATTGCTAGAAAAAATTAGGGATCCCTACGAAAACTTAAATAATTTGTATTTTTCTATGTCTGTAACGAATAAACGCAAAAATTACTGGACAAATTTCAAAAACTCTTTTACACTTAGAATGCTACATTATCCCTGAGTAACATAGGCAATATTTACTGCTAGAAAAGATTAGGGATCCCTACTAAAACTTAAATAATTTGTATTTTTGTATGACTGTAACGAATAAACTCAAAAACTGCTGGACTGATTTCAAAAATTCTTTCACACTTAGAATGCCACATTATCCCTGAGTAGCATAGGCTATATTTATTGCTAGAAAAAGTAAGGGATCCCTACTAAAACTTAAATAATTTGAATTTTTGTACGTTTGTAACGAATAAACGCACAAACTACTGGACCAATTTCAAAAATTCTTTCACCATTATAATGCAACGTTATCTCTGAGTAACATAGGCTATATCTATTGCTTGACAAAATTAGGGATCCCTACTAAAACTTTTAATAATTTGAATTTTTGTATGTTTGTAACGAATAGACTCAAAAACTGCTGGACCGATTTCAAAAATTCTTTCACCGTTAGAATGCTACGTTATTCCTGAGTAACATAAGATATATGTATTGCTAGAGAAAATTAGGGATCCCTACTAAAACTTAAATAATTTGAATGTTTGTATGTTGGTAACGAATAAACTCAAAAAGTACTAGACCGATTTCAAAAATTCTTTGACCTTTAGAATGCTACATTATCCCTGAGTAACATAGGCGATATTTATTGCTTCAAAAAATTAGGGATCCCTACTACAAATTAAATAATTTGTATTTTTATATGTTTGTAACGAATAAACTCATAAACTACTAGACCGACATCAAAAATTCTTTGATCATTAGATTGCTATATCATCTCTGAGTAACAAGGGCTATATTTATTGCTAGAAAAAATTATGGATCCCTACTATAACTTTTAATAATTTGAATTTTTGTATGCTTGTAACGAATATACTCAAAAACTACTGGACCGATTTCAAAAATTCTTTCTCCGTTAGAATGCTACGTTATCTCTGAGTAACATAGGCTATATTTATTGCTTGGCAAAATTAGGGATCCCTACTATAACTTTTAATAATTTGATTTTTTGTATGCTTTTTATCGAATAGACTCAAAAACCACCGGACCGATTTCAAAAATTCTTTCACCGTTAGAATGCTACGTTTTCCCTGAGTAACACAGGATATATTTATTGCTAGAAAAAATTAGGGATCCCTACGAAAACTTAAATAATTCGTATTTTTGTAAGACTGTAAGGAATAAACTCAAAAACTGCTGGACTGATTTTAAAAATTCTTTCACACTTAGAATGCCACATTATCCCTGAGTAGCATAGGCTATATTAATTGCTAGAAAAAGTTAGGGATCCCTACTAAAACTTAAATAATTTGAATTTTTGTACGTTTGTAACGAATAAACTCACAAACTACTGGACCGATTTCAAAAATTCTTTCACCATTAGAATGCTACGTTATCTCTGAGTAACATAGGCTATATCTATTGCTTGACAAAATTAGGGATCCCTACTAAAACTTTTAATAATTTGAATTTTTGTATGCTTTTTATCGAATAGACTCAAAAACCACAGGACCGATTTCATAAATTCTTTCACCGTTAGAATGCCACGTTTTCCCTGAGTAACACAGGATATATTTATTGCTAGAAAAAATTAGGGATCCCTACGAAAACTTAAATAATTTGTATTTTTGTAGGACTGTAACGAATAAACTCAAAAACTGCTGGACTGATTTCAAAAATTCTTTCACACTTAGAATGCCACATTATCCCTGAGTAGCATAGGCTATATTTATTGCTAGAAAAAGTTAGCGATCCCTACTAAAACTTAAATAATTTGAATTTTTGTATGTCTGTAACGAACAAACGCAAAAATTCTTGGACCAATTTCAAAAATTCTTTCACCATTAGAATGCTACGTTATCTCTGAGTAACATAGGCTATATTTATTGCTTGACAAAATTAGGAATCCCTACTAAAATTTAAATAATTTGTATTTTTATATGTTTGTAACGAGTAAACTCATAAACTACTAGACCGACATCAAAAATTCTTTGATCGTTAGATTGCTATATCATGTCTGTGTAACAAGGGCTATATTTATTGCTAGAAAAAATTATGGATCCCTACTAAAACTTTTAGTAATTTGAATTTTTGTATGTTTGTAACGAATAGACTCAAAAACTACTGGACCGATTTCAAAAATTCTTTCACCATTCGAATGCTACGTTTTCCCTGAATAAGATAGGATATATTTATTGCTAGAAAAAATTAAGGATCCCTACTAAAACTTAAATAATTTGAATGTTTATATGTTGGTAACGAAAAAACTCAAAAAGTACTAGACCGATTTCAAAAATTCTTTCACCGTTAGAATGCTACATTATCCCTGAGTAACATAGGCGATATTTATTGCTTCAAAAAATTAGGGATCCCTACTACAACTTAAATAATTTGTATTTTTATATGTTTGTAACGAATAAACTCATAAACTACTGGACCGACATCAAAAATTCTTTGATCATTAGATTGCTATATCATCTCTGAGTAACAAGGGCTATATTTATTGCTAGAAAAAATTAGGGATCCCTACGAAAACTTAAATAATTTGTATTTTTCTATGTCTGTAACGAATAAACGCAAAAATTACTGGACCAATTTCAAAAATTCTTTCACACTTAGAATGCCACATTATCCCTGAGTAGCATAGGCTATATTTATTGCTAGAAAAAGTTAGGGATCCCTACTAAAACTTAAATAATTTGAATTTTTGTACGTTTGTAACGAATAAACTCACAAACTACTGGACCAATTTCAAAAATTCTTTCACCTTTATAATGCTACGTTATCTCTGAGTAACATAGGCTATATCTATTGCTTGACAAAATTAGGGATCCCTACTAAAACTTTTAATAATTTGAATTTTTGTATGTTTGTAACGAATAGACTCAATAACTGCTGGACCGATTTCAAAAATTCTTTCACCGTTAGAATGCTATGTTATTCCTGAGTAACACAAGATATATATATTGCTAGAAAAAATTAGGGATCCCTACTAAAACTTAAATAATTTGAATGTTTATATGTTGGTAACGAATAAACTCAAAAAGTACTAGACCGATTTCAAAAATTCTTTGACCTTTAGAATTCTACATTATCCCTGAGTAACATAGGCGATATTTATTGCTTCAAAAAATTAGGGATCCCTACTACAACTTAAATAATTTGTATTTTTATATGTTTGTAAAGAATAAACTCATAAACTACTAGACCGACATCAAAAATTCTTTGATCATTAGATTGCTATATCATCTCTGAGTAACAAGGGCTATATTTATTGCTAGAAAAAATTATGGATCCCTACTATAACTTTTAATAATTTGAATTTTTGTATGCTTGTAACGAATATACTCAAAAACTACTGGACCGATTTCAAAAATTCTTTCTCCATTAGAGTGCTACGTTATCTCTGAGTAACATAGGCTATATTTATTGCTTGGCAAAATTAGGGATCCCTACTATAACTTTTAATAATTTGAATTTTTGTATGCTTTTTAACGAATAGACTCAAAAACCACTGGACCGATTTCAAAAATTCTTTCACCATTAGAATGCTACGCTTTCCCTCAGTAACACAGGATATATTTATTGCTGGAAAAAATTAGGGATCCCTACGAAAACTTAAATAATTCGTATTTTTGTATGACTGTAAGGAATAAACTCAAAAACTGCTGGACTGATTTCAAAAATTCTTTCACAATTAGAATGCCACATTATCCCTGAGTAGCATAGGCTATATTTATTGCTAGAAAAAGTTAGGGATCCCTACTAAAACTTAAATAATTTGAATTTTTGTACGTTAGTAACGAATAAACTCACAAACTACTGGACCGATTTCAAAAATTCTTTCACCATTAGAATACTACGTTATCCCCGAGTAACATAGGTGTTATTTATTGCTAGTAAAAATTAGGGATCCCTACGAAAACTTAAATAATTTGTATTTTTCTATGTCTGTAACGAATAAACGCAAAAATTACTGGACCAATTTCAAAAATTCTTTTACACTTAGAATGCTACATTATCCGTGAGTAACATAGGCAATATTTACTGCTAGAAAAAATTAGCGATCCCTACTAAAACTTAAATAATTTGTATTTTTGCATGACTGTAACGTATAAACTCAAAAACTGCTGGACTGATTTCAAAAATTCTTTCACACTTAGAATGCCACATTATCCCTGAGTAGCATAGGCTATATTTATTGCTAGAAAAAGTTAGGGATCCCTACTAAAACTTAAATAATTTGAATTTTGGTACGTTTGTAACGAATAAACTCACAAACTACAGGACCGATTTCAAAAATTCTTTCACCGTTAGAATGCTACGTTATCCCTGAGTAACATAAGATATATATATTGCTAGAAAAAATTAGGGATCCCTACTAAAACATAAATAATTTGAATGTTTATAGGTTGGTAACGAATAAACTCAAAAAGTGCTAGACTGATTTCAAAAATTCTTTGACCTTTAGAATGCTACATTATCCCTGAGTAACATAGGCGATATTTATTGCTTCAAAAAATTAGGGATCCATACTAAAACTTTTAATAGTTTGAATTTTTGTATGTTTGTAACGAATAGACTCAAAAACTACTGGACCGATTTCAAAAATTCTTTGACCTTTAGAATGCTACATTATCCCTGAGTAACATAGGGAATATTTATTGCTAGAAAAATTAGGGATCCCTACGAAAATTTAAATAATTCGTATTTTTGTATGACTGTAAGGAATAAACTCAAAAACTGCTGGTCTGATTTCAAAAATTCTTTCACACTTAGAATGCCACATTATCCCTGAGTAGCATAGGGAATATTTATTGCTAGAAAAATTAGGGATCCCTACGAAAATTTAAATAATTCGTATTTTTGTATGACTGTAAGGAATAAACTCAAAAACTGCTGGTCTGATTTCAAAAATTCTTTCACCGTTAGAATGCTACGTTATCCCTGAGTAACATAAGATATATATATTGCTAGAAAAAGTTAGGGATCCCTACTAAAACTTAAATAATTTGAATGTTTATATGTTGGTAACGAATAAACTCAAAAAGTACTAGACAATTTCAAAAATTCTTTGACCTTTAGAATGCTACATTATCCCTGAGTAGCATAGGCTATATTTATTGCTAGAAAAAGTTAGGGATCCCTACTAAAACTTAAATAATTTGAATTTTTGTACGTTTGTAACGAATAAACTCACAAACTACTGGACCGATTTCAAAAATTCTTTCACCATTAGAATGCTACGTTATCTCTGAGTAAGATAGGCTATATCTATTGCTTGACAAAATTAGGGATCCCTACTAAAACTTAAAAATTTTGAATTTTTGTATGTTTGTAATGAAAAGACTCAAAAACTACTGGACTGATTTTAAAAATTTTTCACCGTTAAAATGCTACATTATCCCTGAGTAGCATAGGCTATATTTATTGCTAGAAAAAGTTAGGGATCCCTACTAAAACTTAAATAATTTGAATTTTGGTACGTTTGTAACGAATAAACTCACAAACTACTGCACCGATTTCAAAAATTCTTTCACCGTTAGAATGCTACGTTATCCCTGAGTAACATAAGATATATATATTGCTAGAAAAAATTAGGGATCCCTATTAAAACTTAAATAATTTGAATGTTTATATGTTGGTAACGAATAAACTCAAAAAGTACTAGACCGATTTCAAAAATTCTTTGACGGTTAGAATGCTACATTATCCCTGAGTAACATAGGCGATATTTATTGCTTCAAAAAATTAGGGATCCCTACTAAAACTTAAATAATTTGAATTTTTGTACGTTTGTAACGAATAAACTCACAAACTACTGGACCGATTTCAAAAATTCTTTCACCATTAGAATGCTACGTTATCTCTGAGTAAGATAGGCTATATCTATTGCTTGACAAAATTAGGGATCCCTACTAAAACTTAAAAATTTTGAATTTTTGTATGTTTGTAATGAAAAGACTCAAAAACTACTGGACTGATTTTAAAAATTTTTCACCGTTAAAATGCTACATTATCCCTGAGTAGCATAGGCTATATTTATTGCTAGAAAAAGTTAGGGATCCCTACTAAAACTTAAATAATTTGAATTTTGGTACGTTTGTAACGAATAAACTCACAAACTACTGCACCGATTTCAAAAATTCTTTCACCGTTAGAATGCTACGTTATCCCTGAGTAACATAAGATATATATATTGCTAGAAAAAATTAGGGATCCCTATTAAAACTTAAATAATTTGAATGTTTATATGTTGGTAACGAATAAACTCAAAAAGTACTAGACCGATTTCAAAAATTCTTTGACCTTTAGAATGCTACATTATCCCTGAGTAACATAGGGAATATTTATTGCTAGAAAAATTAGGGATCCCTACGAAAATTTAAATAATTCGTATTTTTGTATGACTGTAAGGAATAAACTCAAAAACTGCTGGTCTGATTTCAAAAATTCTTTCACCGTTAGAATGCTACGTTATCCCTGAGTAACATAAGATATATATATTGCTGGAAAAAGTTAGGGATCCCTACTAAAACTTAAATAATTTGAATGTTTATATGTTGGTAACGAATAAACTCAAAAAGTACTAGACAATTTCAAAAATTCTTTGACCTTTAGAATGCTACATTATCCCTGAGTAGCATAGGCTATATTTATTGCTAGAAAAAGTTAGGGATCCCTACTAAAACTTAAATAATTTGAATTTTTGTACGTTTGTAACGAATAAACTCACAAACTACTGGACCGATTTCAAAAATTCTTTCACCATTAGAATGCTACGTTATCTCTGAGTAAGATAGGCTATATCTATTGCTTGACAAAATTAGGGATCCCTACTAAAACTTCAAAATTTTGAATTTTTGTATGTTTGTAATGAAAAGACTCAAAAACTACTGGACTGATTTTAAAAATTTTTCACCGTTAAAATGCTACATTATCCCTGAGTAGCATAGGCTATATTTATTGCTAGAAAAAGTTAGGGATCCCTACTAAAACTTAAATAATTTGAATTTTGGTACGTTTGTAACGAATAAACTCACAAACTACTGCACCGATTTCAAAAATTCTTTCACCGTTAAAATGCTACATTATCTCTGAGTAACATAGGCTATATCTATTGCTTGACAAAATTAGGGATCCCTACTAAAACTTTTAATAATTTGAATTTTTGTATATTTGTAACGAATAGACGCAAAAACTGCTGGACCGATTTCAAAAATTCTTTCACCGTTAGAATGCTACGTTATTCCTGAGTAACATAAGATATATGTATTGCTAGAGAAAATTAGGGATCCCTACTAAAACTTAAATAATTTGAATGTTTGTATGTTGGTAACGAATAAACTCAAAAAGTACTAGACCGATTTCAAAAATTCTTTGACCTTTAGAATGCTACATTATCCCTGAGTAACATAGGCGATATTTATTGCTTCAAAAAATTAGGGATCCCTACTAAAACTTAAATAATTTGAATTTTTGTACGTTTGTAACGAATAAACTCACAAACTACCGGACCGATTTCAAAAATTCTTTCACCGTTAGAATGCTACGTTTTCCCTGAGTAACACAGGATATATTTATTGCTAGAAAAAATTAGGGATCCCTACGAAAACTTAAATAATTCGTATTTTTGTAAGACTGTAAGGAATAAACTCAAAAACTGCTGGACTGATTTTAAAAATTCTTTCACACTTAGAATGCCACATTATCCCTGAGTAGCATAGGCTATATTAATTGCTAGAAAAAGTTAGGGATCCCTACTAAAACTTAAATAATTTGAATTTTTGTACGTTTGTAACGAATAAACTCACAAACTACTGGACCGATTTCAAAAATTCTTTCACCATTAGAATGCTACGTTATCTCTGAGTAACATAGGCTATATCTATTGCTTGACAAAATTAGGGATCCCTACTAAAACTTTTAATAATTTGAATTTTTGTATGCTTTTTATCGAATAGACTCAAAAACCACAGGACCGATTTCATAAATTCTTTCACCGTTAGAATGCCACGTTTTCCCTGAGTAACACAGGATATATTTATTGCTAGAAAAAATTAGGGATCCCTACGAAAACTTAAATAATTTGTATTTTTGTAGGACTGTAACGAATAAACTCAAAAACTGCTGGACTGATTTCAAAAATTCTTTCACACTTAGAATGCCACATTATCCCTGAGTAGCATAGGCTATATTTATTGCTAGAAAAAGTTAGCGATCCCTACTAAAACTTAAATAATTTGAATTTTTGTATGTCTGTAACGAACAAACGCAAAAATTCTTGGACCAATTTCAAAAATTCTTTCACCATTAGAATGCTACGTTATCTCTGAGTAACATAGGCTATATTTATTGCTTGACAAAATTAGGAATCCCTACTAAAATTTAAATAATTTGTATTTTTATATGTTTGTAACGAGTAAACTCATAAACTACTAGACCGACATCAAAAATTCTTTGATCGTTAGATTGCTATATCATGTCTGTGTAACAAGGGCTATATTTATTGCTAGAAAAAATTATGGATCCCTACTAAAACTTTTAGTAATTTGAATTTTTGTATGTTTGTAACGAATAGACTCAAAAACTACTGGACCGATTTCAAAAATTCTTTCACCATTCGAATGCTACGTTTTCCCTGAATAAGATAGGATATATTTATTGCTAGAAAAAATTAAGGATCCCTACTAAAACTTAAATAATTTGAATGTTTATATGTTGGTAACGAAAAAACTCAAAAAGCACTAGACCGATTTCAAAAATACTTTCACCGTTAGAATGCTACATTATCCCTGAGTAACATAGGCGATATTTATTGCTTCAAAAAATTAGGGATCCCTACTACAACTTAAATAATTTGTATTTTTATATGTTTGTAACGAATAAACTCATAAACTACTGGACCGACATCAAAAATTCTTTGATCATTAGATTGCTATATCATCTCTGAGTAACAAGGGCTATATTTATTGCTAGAAAAAATTAGGGATCCCTACGAAAACTTAAATAATTTGTATTTTTCTATGTCTGTAACGAATAAACGCAAAAATTACTGGACCAATTTCAAAAATTCTTTCACACTTAGAATGCCACATTATCCCTGAGTAGCATAGGCTATATTTATTGCTAGAAAAAGTTAGGGATCCCTACTAAAACTTAAATAATTTGAATTTTTGTACGTTTGTAACGAATAAACTCACAAACTACTGGACCAATTTCAAAAATTCTTTCACCTTTATAATGCTACGTTATCTCTGAGTAACATAGGCTATATCTATTGCTTGACAAAATTAGGGATCCCTACTAAAACTTTTAATAATTTGAATTTTTGTATGTTTGTAACGAATAGACTCAATAACTGCTGGACCGATTTCAAAAATTCTTTCACCGTTAGAATGCTATGTTATTCCTGAGTAACATAAGATATATATATTGCTAGAAAAAATTAGGGATCCCTACTAAAACTTAAATAATTTGAATGTTTATATGTTGGTAACGAATAAACTCAAAAAGTACTAGACCGATTTCAAAAATTCTTTGACCTTTAGAATTCTACATTATCCCTGAGTAACATAGGCGATATTTATTGCTTCAAAAAATTAGGGATCCCTACTACAACTTAAATAATTTGTATTTTTATATGTTTGTAAAGAATAAACTCATAAACTACTAGACCGACATCAAAAATTCTTTGATCATTAGATTGCTATATCATCTCTGAGTAACAAGGGCTATATTTATTGCTAGAAAAAATTATGGATCCCTACTAAAACTTAAATAATTTGAATTTTTGTATGTCTGTAACGAATAAGCGCAAAAATTACTGGACCAATTTCAAAAATTCTTTCACCGTTAGAATGCTACGTTATCTCTGAGTAACATAGGCTATATTTATTGCTTGGCAAAATTAGGGATCCCTACTATAACTTTTAATAATTTGAATTTTTGTATGCTTTTTATCGAATAGACTCAAAAACCACTGGACCGATTTCAAAAATTCTTTCACCATTAGAATGCTACGCTTTCCCTCAGTAACACAGGATATATTTATTGCTGGAAAAACTTAGCGATCCCTACGAAAACTTGAATAATTCGTATTTTTGTATGACTGTAAGGAATAAACTCAAAAACTGCTGGACTGATTTCAAAAATTCTTTCACAATTAGAATGCCACATTATCCCTGAGTAGCATAGGCTATATTTATTGCTAGAAAAAGTTAGGGATCCCTACTAAAACTTAAATAATTTGAATTTTTGTACGTTAGTAACGAATAAACTCACAAACTACTGGACCGATTTCAAAAATTCTTTCACCATTAGAATACTACGTTATCCCCGAGTAACATAGGTGTTATTTATTGCTAGTAAAAATTAGGGATCCCTACGAAAACTTAAATAATTTGTATTTTTCTATGTCTGTAACGAATAAACGCAAAAATTACTGGACCAATTTCAAAAATTCTTTTACACTTAGAATGCTACATTATCCGTGAGTAACATAGGCAATATTTACTGCTAGAAAAAATTAGCGATCCCTACTAAAACTTAAATAATTTGTATTTTTGCATGACTGTAACGTATAAACTCAAAAACTGCTGGACTGATTTCAAAAATTCTTTCACACTTAGAATGCCACATTATCCCTGAGTAGCATAGGCTATATTTATTGCTAGAAAAAGTTAGGGATCCCTACTAAAACTTAAATAATTTGAATTTTGGTACGTTTGTAACGAATAAACTCACAAACTACTGGACCGATTTCAAAAATTCTTTCACCGTTAGAATGCTACGTTATCCCTGAGTAACATAAGATATATATATTGCTAGAAAAAATTAGGGATCCCTACTAAAACATAAATAATTTGAATGTTTATAGGTTGGTAACGAATAAACTCAAAAAGTGCTAGACTGATTTCAAAAATTCTTTGACCTTTAGAATGCTACATTATCCCTGAGTAACATAGGCGATATTTATTGCTTCAAAAAATTAGGGATCCATACTAAAACTTTTAATAGTTTGAATTTTTGTATGTTTGTAACGAATAGACTCAAAAACTACTGGACCGATTTCAAAAATTCTTTGACCTTTAGAATGCTACATTATCCCTGAGTAACATAGGGAATATTTATTGCTAGAAAAATTAGGGATCCCTACGAAAATTTAAATAATTCGTATTTTTGTATGACTGTAAGGAATAAACTCAAAAACTGCTGGTCTGATTTCAAAAATTCTTTCACACTTAGAATGCCACATTATCCCTGAGTAGCATAGGGAATATTTATTGCTAGAAAAATTAGGGATCCCTACGAAAATTTAAATAATTCGTATTTTTGTATGACTGTAAGGAATAAACTCAAAAACTGCTGGTCTGATTTCAAAAATTCTTTCACCGTTAGAATGCTACGTTATCCCTGAGTAACATAAGATATATATATTGCTAGAAAAAGTTAGGGATCCCTACTAAAACTTAAATAATTTGAATGTTTATATGTTGGTAACGAATAAACTCAAAAAGTACTAGACAATTTCAAAAATTCTTTGACCTTTAGAATGCTACATTATCCCTGAGTAGCATAGGCTATATTTATTGCTAGAAAAAGTTAGGGATCCCTACTAAAACTTAAATAATTTGAATTTTGGTACGTTTGTAACGAATAAACTCACAAACTACTGCACCGATTTCAAAAATTCTTTCACCGTTAGAATGCTACGTTATCCCTGAGTAACATAAGATATATATATTGCTAGAAAAAATTAGGGATCCCTATTAAAACTTAAATAATTTGAATGTTTATATGTTGGTAACGAATAAACTCAAAAAGTACTAGACCGATTTCAAAAATTCTTTGACGTTTAGAATGCTACATTATCCCTGAGTAACATAGGCGATATTTATTGCTTCAAAAAATTAGGGATCCCTACTAAAACTTAAATAATTTGAATTTTTGTACGTTTGTAACGAATAAACTCACAAACTACTGCACCGATTTCAAAAATTCTTTCACCATTAGAATGCTACGTTATCTCTGAGTAAGATAGGCTATATCTATTGCTTGACAAAATTAGGGATCCCTACTAAAACTTAAAAATTTTGAATTTTTGTATGTTTGTAATGAAAAGACTCAAAAACTACTGGACTGATTTTAAAAATTTTTCACCGTTAAAATGCTACATTATCCCTGAGTAGCATAGGCTATATTTATTGCTAGAAAAAGTTAGGGATCCCTACTAAAACTTAAATAATTTGAATTTTGGTACGTTTGTAACGAATAAACTCACAAACTACTGCACCGATTTCAAAAATTCTTTCACCGTTAGAATGCTACGTTATCCCTGAGTAACATAAGATATATATATTGCTAGAAAAAATTAGGGATCCCTATTAAAACTTAAATAATTTGAATGTTTATATGTTGGTAACGAATAAACTCAAAAAGTACTAGACCGATTTCAAAAATTCTTTGACGTTTAAAATGCTACATTATCCCTGAGTAGCATAGGCTATATTTATTGCTAGAAAAAGTTAGGGATCCCTACTAAAACTTAAATAATTTGAATTTTGGTACGTTTGTAACGAATAAACTCACAAACTACTGCACCGATTTCAAAAATTCTTTCACCGTTAGAATGCTACGTTATCCCTGAGTAACATAAGATATATATATTGCTAGAAAAAATTAGGGATCCCTATTAAAACTTAAATAATTTGAATGTTTATATGTTGGTAACGAATAAACTCAAAAAGTACTAGACCGATTTCAAAAATTCTTTGACCTTTAGAATGCTACATTATCCCTGAGTAACATAGGGAATATTTATTGCTAGAAAAATTAGGGATCCCTACGAAAATTTAAATAATTCGTATTTTTGTATGACTGTAAGGAATAAACTCAAAAACTGCTGGTCTGATTTCAAAAATTCTTTCACCGTTAGAATGCTACGTTATCCCTGAGTAACATAAGATATGTATATTGCTAGAAAAAGTTAGGGATCCCTACTAAAACTTAAATAATTTGAATGTTTATATGTTGGTAACGAATAAACTCAAAAAGTACTAGACAATTTCAAAAATTCTTTGACCTTTAGAATGCTACATTATCCCTGAGTAGCATAGGCTATATTTATTGCTAGAAAAAGTTAGGGATCCCTACTAAAACTTAAATAATTTGAATTTTTGTACGTTTGTAACGAATAAACTCACAAACTACTGGACCGATTTCAAAAATTCTTTCACCATTAGAATGCTACGTTATCTCTGAGTAAGATAGGCTATATCTATTGCTTGACAAAATTAGGGATCCCTACTAAAACTTAAAAATTTTGAATTTTTGTATGTTTGTAATGAAAAGACTCAAAAACTACTGGACTGATTTTAAAAATTTTTCACCGTTAAAATGCTACATTATCCCTGAGTAGCATAGGCTATATTTATTGCTAGAAAAAGTTAGGGATCCCTACTAAAACTTAAATAATTTGAATTTTGGTACGTTTGTAACGAATAAACTCACAAACTACTGCACCGATTTCAAAAATTCTTTCACCGTTAAAATGCTACATTATCTCTGAGTAACATAGGCTATATCTATTGCTTGACAAAATTAGGGATCCCTACTAAAACTTTTAATAATTTGAATTTTTGTATGTTTGTAACGAATAGACTCAAAAACTGCTGGACCGATTTCAAAAATTCTTTCACCGTTAGAAAGCTACGTTATTCCTGAGTAACATAAGATATATGTATTGCTAGAGAAAATTAGGGATCCCTACTAAAACTTAAATAATTTGAATGTTTGTATGTTGGTAACGAATAAACTCAAAAAGTACTAGACCGATTTCAAAAATTCTTTGACCTTTAGAATGCTACATTATCCCTGAGTAACATAGGCGATATTTATTGCTTCAAAAAATTAGGGATCCCTACTACAAATTAAATAATTTGTATTTTTATATGTTTGTAACGAATAAACTCATAAACTACTAGACCGACATCAAAAATTCTTTGATCATTAGATTGCTATATCATCTCTGAGTAACAAGGGCTATATTTATTGCTAGAAAAAATTATGGATCCCTACTATAACTTTTAATAATTTGAATTTTTGTATGCTTGTAACGAATATACTCAAAAACTACTGGACCGATTTCAAAAATTCTTTCTCCGTTAGAATGCTACGTTATCTCTGAGTAACATAGGCTATATTTATTGCTTGGCAAAATTAGGGATCCCTACTATAACTTTTAATAATTTGATTTTTTGTATGCTTTTTATCGAATAGACTCAAAAACCACCGGACCGATTTCAAAAATTCTTTCACCGTTAGAATGCTACGTTTTCCCTGAGTAACACAGGATATATTTATTGCTAGAAAAAATTAGGGATCCCTACGAAAACTTAAATAATTCGTATTTTTGTAAGACTGTAAGGAATAAACTCAAAAACTGCTGGACTGATTTTAAAAATTCTTTCACACTTAGAATGCCACATTATCCCTGAGTAGCATAGGCTATATTAATTGCTAGAAAAAGTTAGGGATCCCTACTAAAACTTAAATAATTTGAATTTTTGTACGTTTGTAACGAATAAACTCACAAACTACTGGACCGATTTCAAAAATTCTTTCACCATTAGAATGCTACGTTATCTCTGAGTAACATAGGCTATATCTATTGCTTGACAAAATTAGGGATCCCAACTAAAACTTTTAATAATTTGAATTTTTGTATGCTTTTTATCGAATAGACTCAAAAACCACAGGACCGATTTCATAAATTCTTTCACCGTTAGAATGCCACGTTTTCCCTGAGTAACACAGGATATATTTATTGCTAGAAAAAATTAGGGATCCCTACGAAAACTTAAATAATTTGTATTTTTGTAGGACTGTAACGAATAAACTCAAAAACTGCTGGACTGATTTCAAAAATTCTTTCACACTTAGAATGCCACATTATCCCTGAGTAGCATAGGCTATATTTATTGCTAGAAAAAGTTAGCGATCCCTACTAAAACTTAAATAATTTGAATTTTTGTATGTCTGTAACGAACAAACGCAAAAATTCTTGGACCAATTTCAAAAATTCTTTCACCATTAGAATGCTACGTTATCTCTGAGTAACATAGGCTATATTTATTGCTTGACAAAATTAGGAATCCCTACTAAAATTTAAATAATTTGTATTTTTATATGTTTGTAACGAGTAAACTCATAAACTACTAGACCGACATCAAAAATTCTTTGATCGTTAGATTGCTATATCATGTCTGTGTAACAAGGGCTATATTTATTGCTAGAAAAAATTATGGATCCCTACTAAAACTTTTAGTAATTTGAATTTTTGTATGTTTGTAACGAATAGACTCAAAAACTACTGGACCGATTTCAAAAATTCTTTCACCATTCGAATGCTACGTTTTCCCTGAATAAGATAGGATATATTTATTGCTAGAAAAAATTAAGGATCCCTACTAAAACTTAAATAATTTGAATGTTTATATGTTGGTAACGAAAAAACTCAAAAAGTACTAGACCGATTTCAAAAATTCTTTCACCGTTAGAATGCTACATTATCCCTGAGTAACATAGGCGATATTTATTGCTTCAAAAAATTAGGGATCCCTACTACAACTTAAATAATTTGTATTTTTATATGTTTGTAACGAATAAACTCATAAACTACTGGACCGACATCAAAAATTCTTTGATCATTAGATTGCTATATCATCTCTGAGTAACAAGGGCTATATTTATTGCTAGAAAAAATTAGGGATCCCTACGAAAACTTAAATAATTTGTATTTTTCTATGTCTGTAACGAATAAACGCAAAAATTACTGGACCAATTTCAAAAATTCTTTTACACTTAGAATGCTACATTATCCCTGAGTAACATAGGCAATATTTACTGCTAGAAAAAATTAGGGATCCCTACTAAAACTTAAATAATTTGTATTTTTGTATGACTGTAACGAATAAACTCAAAAATTACTGGACCAATTTCAAAAATTCTTTCACCATTAGAATGCTACGTTATCTCTGAGTAACATAGGCTATATTTATTGCTTGACAAAATTAGGAATCCCTACTAAAATTTAAATAATTTGTATTTTTATATGTTTGTAACGAGTAAACTCATAAACTACTAGACCGACATCAAAAATTCTTTGATCGTTAGATTGCTATATCATGTCTGAGTAACAGGGGCTATATTTATTGCTAGAAAAAATTATGGATCCCTACTAAAACTTTTAATAATTTGAATTTTTGTATGTTTGTAACGAATAGACTCAAAAACTACTGGACCGATTTCAAAAATTCTTTCACCATTAGAATGCTATGTTTTCCCTGAGTAACATAGGCGATATTTATTGCTTCAAAAAATTAGGGATCCCTACTACAACTTAAATAATTTGTATTTTTATATGTTTGTAACGAATAAACTCATAAACTACTGGACCGACATCAAAAATTCTTTGCTCATTAGATTGCTATATCATATCTGAGTAACAAGGGCTATATTTATTGCTAGAAAAAATTAGGGATCCCTACGAAAACTTAAATAATTTGTATTTTTCTATGTCTGTAACGAATAAACGCAAAAATTACTGGACCAATTTCAAAAATTCTTTCACACTTAGAATGCCACATTATCCCTGAGTAGCATAGGCTATATTTATTGCTAGAAAAAGTTAGGGATCCCTACTAAAACTTAAATAATTTGAATTTTTGTACGTTTGTAACGAATAAACTCACAAACTACTGGACCAATTTCAAAAATTCTTTCACCTTTATAATGCTACGTTATCTCTGAGTAACATAGGCTATATCTATTGCTTGACAAAATTAGGGATCCCTACTAAAACTTTTAATAATATGAATTTTTGTATGTTTGTAACGAATAGACTCAATAACTGCTGGACCGATTTCAAAAATTCTTTCACCGTTAGAATGCTATGTTATTCCTGAGTAACATAAGATATATATATTGCTAGAAAAAATTAGGGATCCCTACTAAAACTTAAATAATTTGAATGTTTATATGTTGGTAACGAATAAACTCAAAAAGTACTAGACCGATTTCAAAAATTCTTTGACCTTTAGAATTCTACATTATCCCTGAGTAACATAGGCGATATTTATTGCTTCAAAAAATTAGGGATCCCTACTACAACTTAAATAATTTGTATTTTTATATGTTTGTAAAGAATAAACTCATAAACTACTAGACCGACATCAAAAATTCTTTGATCATTAGATTGCTATATCATCTCTGAGTAACAAGGGCTATATTTATTGCTAGAAAAAATTATGGATCCCTACTATAACTTTTAATAATTTGAATTTTTGTATGCTTGTAACGAATATACTCAAAAACTACTGGACCGATTTCAAAAATTCTTTCTCCATTAGAGTGCTACGTTATCTCTGAGTAACATAGGCTATATTTATTGCTTGGCAAAATTAGGGATCCCTACTATAACTTTTAATAATTTGAATTTTTGTATGCTTTTTATCGAATAGACTCAAAAACCACTGGACTGATTTCAAAAATTCTTTCACAATTAGAATGCCACATTATCCCTGAGTAGCATAGGCTATATTTATTGCTAGAAAAAGTTAGGGATCCCTACTAAAACTTAAATAATTTGAATTTTTTTACGTTAGTAACGAATAAACTCACAAACTACTGGACCGATTACAAAAATTCTTTCACCATTAGAATACTACGTTATCCCCGAGTAACATAGGTGTTATTTATTGCTAGTAAAAATTAGGGATCCCTACGAAAACTTAAATAATTTGTATTTTTCTATGTCTGTAACGAATAAACGCAAAAATTACTGGACCAATTTCAAAAATTCTTTTACACTTAGAATGCTACATTATCCGTGAGTAACATAGGCAATATTTACTGCTAGAAAAAATTAGCGATCCCTACTAAAACTTAAATAATTTGTATTTTTGCATGACTGTAACGTATAAACTCAAAAACTGCTGGACTGATTTCAAAAATTCTTTCACACTTAGAATGCCACATTATCCCTGAGTAGCATAGGATATATTTATTGCTAGAAAAAGTTAGGGATCCCTACTAAAACTTAAATAATTTGAATTTTGGTACGTTTGTAACGAATAAACTCACAAACTACTGGACCGATTTCAAAAATTCTTTCACCGTTAGAATGCTACGTTATCCCTGAGTAACATAAGATATATATATTGCTAGAAAAAATTAGGGATCCCTACTAAAACATAAATAATTTGAATGTTTATAGGTTGGTAACGAATAAACTCAAAAAGTGCTAGACTGATTTCAAAAATTCTTTGACCTTTAGAATGCTACATTATCCCTGAGTAACATAGGCGATATTTATTGCTTCAAAAAATTAGGGATCCATACTAAAACTTTTAATAGTTTGAATTTTTGTATGTTTGTAACGAATAGACTCAAAAACTACTGGACCGATTTCAAAAATTCTTTGACCTTTAGAATGCTACATTATCCCTGAGTAACATAGGGAATATTTATTGCTAGAAAAATTAGGGATCCCTACGAAAATTTAAATAATTCGTATTTTTGTATGACTGTAAGGAATAAACTCGAAAACTGCTGGTCTGATTTCAAAAATTCTTTCACACTTAGAATGCCACATTATCCCTGAGTAGCATAGGGAATATTTATTGCTAGAAAAATTAGGGATCCCTACGAAAATTTAAATAATTCGTACTTTTGTATGACTGTAAGGAATAAACTCAAAAACTGCTGGTCTGATTTCAAAAATTCTTTCACCGTTAGAATGCTACGTTATCCCTGAGTAACATAAGATATATATATTGCTAGAAAAAGTTAGGGATCCCTACTAAAACTTAAATAATTTGAATGTTTATATGTTGGTAACGAATAAACTCAAAAAGTACTAGACAATTTCAAAAATTCTTTGACCTTTAGAATGCTACATTATCCCTGAGTAGCATAGGCTATATTTATTGCTAGAAAAAGTTAGGGATCCCTACTAAAACTTAAATAATTTGAATTTTTGTACGTTTGTAACGAATAAACTCACAAACTACTGGACCGATTTCAAAAATTCTTTCACCATTAGAATGCTACGTTATCTCTGAGTAAGATAGGCTATATCTATTGCTTGACAAAATTAGGGATCCCTACTAAAACTTAAAAATTTTGAATTTTTGTATGTTTGTAATGAAAAGACTCAAAAACTACTGGACTGATTTTAAAAATTTTTCACCGTTAAAATGCTACATTATCCCTGAGTAGCATAGGCTATATTTATTGCTAGAAAAAGTTAGGGATCCCTACTAAAACTTAAATAATTTGAATTTTGGTACGTTTGTAACGAATAAACTCACAAACTACTGCACCGATTTCAAAAATTCTTTCACCGTTAGAATGCTACGTTATCCCTGAGTAATATAAGATATATATATTGCTAGAAAAAATTAGGGATCCCTATTAAAACTTAAATAATTTGAATGTTTATATGTTGGTAACGAATAAACTCAAAAAGTACTAGACCGATTTCAAAAATTCTTTGACGTTTAGAATGCTACATTATCCCTGAGTAACATAGGCGATATTTATTGCTTCAAAAAATTAGGGATCCCTACTAAAACTTAAATAATTTGAATTATTGTACGTTTGTAACGAATAAACTCACAAACTACTGGACCGATTTCAAAAATTCTTTCACCATTAGAATGCTACGTTATCTCTGAGTAAGATAGGCTATATCTATTGCTTGACAAAATTAGGGATCCCTACTAAAACTTAAAAATTTTGAATTTTTGTATGTTTGTAATGAAAAGACTCAAAAACTACTGGACTGATTTTAAAAATTTTTCACCGTTAAAATGCTACATTATCCCTGAGTAGCATAGGCTATATTTATTGCTAGAAAAAGTTAGGGATCCCTACTAAAACTTAAATAATTTGAATTTTGGTACGTTTGTAACGAATAAACTCACAAACTACTGCACCGATTTCAAAAATTCTTTCACCGTTAGAATGCTACGTTATCCCTGAGTAACATAAGATATATATATTGCTAGAAAAAATTAGGGATCCCTATTAAAACTTAAATAATTTGAATGTTTATATGTTGGTAACGAATAAACTCAAAAAGTACTAGACCGATTTCAAAAATTCTTTGACCTTTAGAATGCTACATTATCCCTGAGTAACATAGGGAATATTTATTGCTAGAAAAATTAGGGATCCCTACGAAAATTTAAATAATTCGTATTTTTGTATGACTGTAAGGAATAAACTCAAAAACTGCTGGTCTGATTTCAAAAATTCTTTCACCGTTAGAATGCTACGTTATCCCTGAGTAACATAAGATATATATATTGCTAGAAAAAGTTAGGGATCCCTACTAAAACTTAAATAATTTGAATGTTTATATGTTGTTAACGAATAAACTCAAAAAGTACTAGACAATTTCAAAAATTCTTTGACCTTTAGAATGCTACATTATCCCTGAGTAGCATAGGCTATATTTATTGCTAGAAAAAGTTAGGGATCCCTACTAAAACTTAAATAATTTGAATTTTTGTACGTTTGTAACGAATAAACTCACAAACTACTGGACCGATTTCAAAAATTCTTTCACCATTAGAATGCTACGTTATCTCTGAGTAAGATAGGCTATATCTATTGCTTGACAAAATTAGGGATCCCTACTAAAACTTAAAAATTTTGAATTTTTGTATGTTTGTAATGAAAAGACTCAAAAACTACTGGACTGATTTTAAAAATTTTTCACCGTTAAAATGCTACATTATCCCTGAGTAGCATAGGCTATATTTATTGCTAGAAAAAGTTAGGGATCCCTACTAAAACTTAAATAATTTGAATTTTGGTACGTTTGTAACGAATAAACTCACAAACTACTGCACCGATTTCAAAAATTCTTTCACCGTTAGAATGCTACGTTATCCCTGAGTAACATAAGATATATATATTGCTAGAAAAAATTAGGGATCCCTATTAAAACTTAAATAATTTGAATGTTTATATGTTGGTAACGAATAAACTCAAAAAGTACTAGACCGATTTCAAAAATTCTTTGACGTTTAGAATGCTACATTATCCCTGAGTAACATAGGCGATATTTATTGCTTCAAAAAATTAGGGATCCCTACTAAAACTTAAATAATTTGTATTTTTATATGTTTGTAACGAATAAACTCATAAACTACTAGACCGACATCAAAAATTCTTTGATCATTAGATTGCTATATCATATCTGAGTAACAAGGGCTATATTTATTGCTAGAAAAAATTAGGGATCCCAACGAAAACTTAAATAATTCGTATTTTTGTATGACTGTAAGGAATAAACTCAAAAACTGCTGGACTGATTTCAAAAATTCTTTCACAATTAGAATGCCACATTATCCCTGAGTAGCATAGGCTATATTTATTGCTAGAAAAAGTTAGGGATCCCTACTACAACTTAAATAATTTGTATTTTTATATGTTTGTAACGAATAAACTCATAAACTACTGGACCGACATCAAAAATTCTTTGATCATTAGATTGCTATATCATATCTGAGTAACAAGGGCTATATTTATTGCTAGAAAAAATTAGGGATCCCTACGAAAACTTAAATAATTTGTATTTTTCTATGTCTGTAACGAATAAACGCAAAAATTACTGGACCAATTTCAAAAATTCTTTCACACTTAGAATGCCACATTATCCCTGAGTAGCATAGGCTATATTTATTGCTAGAAAAAGTTAGGGATCCCTACTAAAACTTAAATAATTTGAATTTTTGTACGTTTGTAACGAATAAACTCACAAACTACTGGACCAATTTCAAAAATTCTTTCACCTTTATAATGCTACGTTATCTCTGAGTAACATAGGCTATATCTATTGCTTGACAAAATTAGGGATCCCTACTAAAACTTTTAATAATTTGAATTTTTGTATGTTTGTAACGAATAGACTCAATAACTGCTGGACCGATTTCAAAAATTCTTTCACCGTTAGAATGCTACGTTATTCCTGAGTAACATAAGATATGTATATTGCTAGAAAAAATTAGGGATCCCTACTAAAACTTAAATAATTTGAATGTTTATATGTTGGTAACGAATAAACTCAAAAAGTACTAGACCGATTTCAAAAATTCTTTGACCTTTAGAATGCTACATTATCCCTGAGTAACATAGGCGATATTTATTGCTTCAAAAAATTAGGGATCCCTACTACAACCTAAATAATTTGTATTTTTATATGTTTGTAAAGAATACACTCATAAACTACTAGACCGACATCAAAAATTCTTTGATCATTAGATTGCTATATCATCTCTGAGTAACAAGGGCTATATTTATTGCTAGAAAAAATTATGGATCCCTACTATAACTTTTAATAATTTGAATTTTTGTATGCTTGTAACGAATATACTCAAAAACTACTGGACCGATTTCAAAAATTCTTTCTCCATTAGAATGCTACGTTATCTCTGAGTAACATAGGCTATATTTATTGCTTGGCAAAATTAGGGATCCCTACTATAACTTTTAATAATTTGAATTTTTGTATGCTTTTTATCGAATAGACTCAAAAACGACTGGACCGATTTCCAAAATTCTTTCACCGTTAGAATGCTACGCAATCCCTCAGTAACACAGGATATATTTATTGCTGGAAAAAATTAGGGATCCCTACGAAAACTTAAATAATTCGTATTTTTGTACGACTGTAAGGAATAAACTCAAAAACTGCTAAACTGATTTCAAAAATTCTTTCACCATTAGAATACTACGTTATCCCCGAGTAACATAGGTGATATTTATTGCTAGTAAAAATTAGGGATCCCTACGAAAACTTAAATAATTTGTATTTTTCTATGTCTGTAACGAATAAACGCAAAAATTACTGGACCAATTTCAAAAATTCTTTTACACTTAGAATGCTACATTATCCGTGAGTAACATAGGCAATATTTACTGCTAGAAAAAATTAGCGATCCCTACTAAAACTTAAATAATTTGTATTTTTGCATGACTGTAACGTATAAACTCAAAAACTGCTGGACTGATTTCAAAAATTCTTTCACACTTAGAATGCCACATTATCGCTGAGTAGCATAGGCTATATTTATTGCTAGAAAAAGTTAGGGATCCCTACTAAAACTTAAATAATTTGAATTTTGGTACGTTTGTAACGAATAAACTCACAAACTACTGGACCGATTTCAAAAATTCTTTCACCGTTAGAATGCTACGTTATCCCTGAGTAACATAAGATATATATATTGCTAGAAAAAATTAGGGATCCCTACTAAAACATAAATAATTTGAATGTTTATAGGTTGGTAACGAATAAACTCAAAAAGTGCTAGACTGATTTCAAAAATTCTTTGACCTTTAGAATGCTACATTATCCCTGAGTAACATAGGCGATATTTATTGCTTCAAAAAATTAGGGATCCCTACTAAAACTTAAATAATTTGTATTTTTATATGTTTGAAACGAATAAACTCATAAACTACTAGACCGACAGCAAAAATTCTTTGATCATTAGATTGCTATATCATCGCTGAATAACAAGGGCTATATTTATTGCTAGAAAAAATTATGGATCCCTACTAAAACTTTTAATAATTTGAATTATTGTATGCTGGTAACGAATATACTCAAAAACTACTGGACCGATTTCAAAAATTCTTTCTCCATTAGAATGATACGTTATCTCTGAGTAACATAGGCTATATTTATTGCTTGGAAAAATTAGGGATCCCTACTATAACTTTTAATAATTTGAATTTTTGTACGTTTTTTAACGAATAGACTCAAAAACTACTGGACCGATTTCAAAAATTCTTTCACCGTTAGAATGCTACGTTTTCCCTGAGTAACACAGGATATATTTATTGCTAGAAAAAATTAGGGATCCCTACGAAAACTTAAATAATTCGTATTTTTGTATGACTGTAAGGAATAAACTCAAAAACTGCTGGTCTGATTTCAAAAATTCTTTCACCATTAGAATGCCACCTTATCCCTGAGTAGCATAGGCTATATTTATTGCTAGAAAAAGTTAGGGATCCCTACTAAAACTTAAATAATTTGAATGTTTATATGTTGGTAACGAATAAACTCAAAAAGTACTAGACAATTTCAAAAATTCTTTGACCTTTAGAATGCTACATTATCCCTGAGTAGCATAGGCTATATTTATTGCTAGAAAAAGTTAGGGATCCCTATTAAAACTTAAATAATTTGAATTTTTGTACGTTTGTAACGAATAAACTCACAAACTACTGGACCGATTTCAAAAATTCTTTGACCTTTAGAATGCTACATTATCCCTGAGTAGCATAGGCTATATTTATTGCTAGAAAAAGTTAGGGATCCCTACTAAAACTTAAATAATTTGAATTTTGGTACGTTTGTAACGAAAAAACTCACAAACTACTGCACTGATTTCAAAAATTCTTTCACCGTTAGAATGCTACGTAATCCCTGAGTAACATAAGATATATATATTGCTAGAAAAAATTAGGGATCCCTATTAAAACTTAAATAATTTGAATGTTTATATGTTGGTAACGAATAAACTCAAAAAGTACTAGACCGATTTCAAAAATTCTTTGACGTTTAGAATGCTACATTATCCCTGAGTAACATAGGCGATATTTATTGCTTCAAAAAATTAGGGATCCCTACTAAAACTTAAATAATTTGTATTTTTATATGTTTGTAACGAATAAACTCATAAACTACTAGACCGACATCAAAAATTCTTTGATCATTAGATTGCTATATCATCTCTGAGTAACAAGGGCTATATTTATTGCTAGAAAAAATTATGGATCCCTACTAACACTTTTAATAATTTGAATTTTTGTATGTTTGTAACGAATAGACTCAAGAACTACTGGATCGATCTCAAAAATTCTTTCTCCATTGGAATGCTACGTTATCTCTGAGTAACATAGGCTTTATTTACTGCTAGAATAAATTAGGGAGCCCTACTAGAACTTAAATAATTTGTATTTTTGTATGACTGTAACGAATAAACTCAAAACTACTGAACCTATTTCAAAAATTCTTTCTCCGTTAGAATGCTACGTTATCTCTGAGTAAAATAGGCTATATCTATTGCTTGACAAAATTAGGGATCCCTACTAAAACTTAAATAATTTGAATTTTTGTATGTTTGTAATGAAAAGACTCTGAAACTACTGGACCGATTTTAAAAATTTTTTCACCGCTAAAATGCTACATTATCCCTGGGTAACATAGGCAATATTTATTGCTAGAAAAAATTAGGGATCCCTACTAAAACTTTTAATAATTTGAATTTTTGTATGTTTGTCGCGAATAGACTCAAAAACTACTGGACCGATGTCAAAAATTCTTTCACCGTTAGAATGCTACGTTATCCCTGAGTAACATAAGATATATATATGGCTATAAAAAATTAGGGGTCCCTACTAAAACTTAAATAATTTGAATGTTTATATGTTGGTAACGAATAAACTCAAAAAGTACTAGACCGATTTCAAAAATTCTTTGACCTTTAGAATGCTACATTATCCCTGAGTAACATAGGCGATATTTATTGCTTCAAAAAATTAGGGATCCCTACTAAAACTTAAATAATTTGTATTTTTATATGTTTGTAACGAATAAACTCATAAACTACTAGACCGACATCAAAAATTCTTTGATCATTAGATTGCTATATCATCTCTGAGTAACAAGGGCTATATTTATTGCTAGAAAAAATTAGGGAGCCCTACTAGAACTTAAATAATTTGTATTTTTGTATGACTGTAACGAATAAACTCAAAACTACTGAACCTATTTCAAAAATTCTTTCTCCGTTAGAATGCTACGTTATCTCTGAGTAAAATAGGCTATATCTATTGCTTGACAAAATTAGGGATCCCTACTAAAACTTAAATAATTTGAATTTTTGTATGTTTGTAATGAAAAGACTCTGAAACTACTGGACCGATTTTAAAAATTTTTTCACCGCTAAAATGCTACATTATCCCTGAGTAACATAGGCGATATTCATTGCTAGCAAAAATTAGGGATCCCTACGAAAACCTAAATAATTTGTATTTTTGTATGTCTGTACCGAATAAACGCACAAATTACTGGACCAATTTCAAAAATTCATTTACCATTAGAATACTACATTATCCCTGAGTGACATAGGCTACATTTACTGCTAGAAAAAATTAGGGATCCCTACTAAAGCTTAAATAATTTGTATTTTTGTATGACTGTAACGAATATACGCAAAAACTACTGGACTGGTTTCAAAAATTCTTTTACACTTAGAATGCCATATTATCCCTGAGTAACATAGGCTATATTTATTGCTTGACAAAATTAGGGATCCCTACTAAAACTTTTAATAATTTGAATTTTTGTATGTTTGTAACGAATAGACTCAATAACTGCTGGACCGATTTCAAAAATTCTTTCACCGTTAGAATGCTACGTTATTCCTGAGTAACATAAGATATATATATTGCTAGAAAAATTAGGGATCCCTACTAAAACTTAAATAATTTGAATGTTTATATGTTGGTAACGAATAAACTCAAAAAGTACTAGACCGATTTCAAAAATTCTTTGACCTTTAGAATGCTACATTATCCCTGAGTAACATAGGCGATATTTATTGCTTCAAAAAATTAGGGATCCCTACTACAACTTAAATAATTTGTATTTTTATATGTTTGTCACGAATAGATTCAAAAATTACTGGACCAATTTCAAAAATTCTTTCACACTTAGAATGCCACATTATCCCTGAGTAACATAGGCTATATTTATTGCTAGAAAAAGTTAGCGATCCCTACTAAAACTTAAATAATTTGAATTTTTGTATGTCTGTAACGAATAAACGCAAAAATTACTGGACCAATTTCAAAAATTCTTTCACCATTAGAATGCTACGTTATCTCTGAGTAACATAGGCTATATTTATTGCTTGATAAAATTAGGAATCCCTACTAAAACTTAAATAATTTGAATTTTTGTATGTTTGTAACGAAAAGACTCAAAAACTACTGGACCGATTTTAAAAATTCTTTCACCGTTAAAATGCTACATTATTCCTGAGTAACATAGGCAATATTTATTGCTAGGAAAAATTAGGGATCCCTACGAAAATTTAAATAATTTGTATTTTTCTATGTCTGTAACGAATAAACGCAAAAATTACTGGACCAATTTCAAAAATTCTTTCACACTTAGAATGCCACATTATCCCTGAGTAGCGTAGGCTATATTTATTGCTAGAAAAAGTTAGGGATCCCTACTAAAACTTAAATAATTTGAATTTTTGTACGTTTGTAACGAATAAACTCACAAACTACTGGACCAATTTCAAAAATTCTTTCACCGTTATAATGCTACGTTATCTCTGAGTAACATAGGCTATATCTATTGCTTGACAAAATTAGGGATCCCTACTAAAACTTAAATAATTTGAATGTTTATATGTTGGTAACGAATAAACTCAAAAAGTACTAGACCGATTTCAAAAATTCTTTGACCTTTAGAATGCTACATTATCCCTGAGTAACATAGGCGATATTTATTGCTTCAAAAAATTAGGGATCCCTACTACAACTTAAATAATTTGTATTTTTATATGTTTGTAAAGAATAAACTCATAAACTACTAGACCGACATCAAAAATTCTTTGATCATTAGATTGCTATATCATCTCTGAGTAACAAGGGCTATATTTATTGCTAGAAAAAATTATGGATCCCTACTATAACTTTTAATAATTTGAATTTTTGTATGCTTGTAACGAATATACTCAAAAACTACTGGACCGATTTCAAAAATTCTTTCTCCATTAGAATGCTACGTTATCTCTGAGTAACATAGGCTATATTTATTGCTTGGCAAAATTAGGGATCCCTACTATAACTTTTAATAATTTGAATTTTTGTATGCTTTTTATCGAATAGACTCAAAAACCACTGGACCGATTTCAAAAATTCTTTCACCGTTAGAATGCTACGCTTTCCCTCAGTAACACAGGATATATTTATTGCTGGAAAAAATTAGGGATCCCTACGAAAACTTAAATAATTCGTATTTTTGTACGACTGTAAGGAATAAACTCAAAAACTGCTGGACTGATTTCAAAAATTCTTTCACCATTAGAATACTACGTTATCCCCGAGTAACATAGGTGATATTTATTGCTAGTAAAAATAAGGGATCCCTACGAAAACTTAAATAATTTGTATTTTTCTATGTCTGTAACGAATAAACGCAAAAATTACTGGACCAATTTCAAAAATTCTTTTACACTTAGAATGCTACATTATCCGTGAGTAACATAGGCAATATTTACTGCTAGAAAAAATTAGCGATCCCTACTAAAACTTAAATAATTTGTATTTTTGCATGACTGTAACGTATAAACTCAAAAACTGCTGGACTGATTTCAAAAATTCTTTCACACTTAGAATGCCACATTATCCCTGAGTAGCATAGGCTATATTTATTGCTAGAAAAAGTTAGGGATCCCTACTAAAACTTAAATAATTTGAATTTTGGTACGTTTGTAACGAATAAACTCACAAACTACTGGACCGATTTCAAAAATTCTTTCACCGTTAGAATGCTACGTTATCCCTGAGTAACATAAGATATATATATTGCTAGAAAAAAATAGGGATCCCTACTAAAACATAAATAATTTGACTGTTTATAGGTTGGTAACGAATCAACTCAAAAAGTGCTAGACTGATTTCAAAAATTCTTTGACCTTTAGAATGCTACATTATCCCTGAGTAACATAGGCGATATTTATTGCTTCAAAAAATTAGGGATCCCTACTAAAACTTAAATAATTTGTATTTTTATATGTTTGTAACGAATAAACTCATAAACTACTAGACCGACAGCAAAAATTCTTTGATCATTAGATTGCTATATCATCGCTGAATAACAAGGGCTATATTTATTGCTAGAAAAAATTATGGATCCCTACTAAAACTTTTAATAATTTGAATTTTTGTATGCTGGTAACGAATATACTCAAAAACTACTGGACCGATTTCAAAAATTCTTTCTCCATTAGAATGCTACGTTATCTCTGAGTAACATAGGCTATATTTATTGCTTGGAAAAATTAGGGATCGCTACTATAACTTTTAATAATTTGAATTTTTGTACGTTTTTTAACGAATAGACTCAAAAACTACTGGACCGATTTCAAAAATTCTTTCACCGTTAGAATGCTACGTTTTCCCTGAGTAACACAGGATATATTTATTGCTAGAAAAAATTAGGGATCCCTACGAAAACTTAAATAATTCGTATTTTTGTATGACTGTAAGGAATAAACTCAAAAACTGCTGGTCTGATTTCAAAAATTCTTTCACACTTAGAATGCCACATTATCCCTGAGTAGCATAGGCTATATTTATTGCTAGAAAAAGTTAGGGATCCCTACTAAAACTTAAATAATTTGAATGTTTATATGTTGGTAACGAATAAACTCAAAAAGTACTAGACAATTTCAAAAATTCTTTGACCTTTAGAATGCTACATTATCCCTGAGTAGCATAGGCTATATTTATTGCTAGAAAAAGTTAGGGATCCCTACTAAAACTTAAATAATTTGAATTTTGGTACGTTTGTAACGAATAAACTCACAAACTACTGCACCGATTTCAAAAATTCTTTCACCGTTAGAATGCTACGTAATCCCTGAGTAACATAAGATATATATATTGCTAGAAAAAATTAGGGATCCCTATTAAAACTTAAATAATTTGAATGTTTATATGTTGGTAACGAATAAACTCAAAAAGTACTAGACCGATTTCAAAAATTCTTTGACGTTTAGAATGCTACATTATCCCTGAGTAACATAGGCGATATTTATTGCTTCAAAAAATTAGGGATCCCTACTAAAACTTAAATAATTTGTATTTTTATATGTTTGTAACGAATAAACTCATAAACTACTAGACCGACATCAAAAATTCTTTGATCATTAGATTGCTATATCATCTCTGAGTAACAAGGGCTATATTCATTGCTAGAAAAAATTATGGATCCCTACTAACACTTTTAAAAATTTGAATTTTTGTATGTTTGTAACGAATAGACTCAAAAACTACTGGACCGATTTCAAAAATTCTTTCACCATTAGAATGCTACGTTATCTCTGAGTAACATAGGCTATATTTATTGCTTGGAAAACTTAGGGATTCCTACTAAAACTTTTAATAATTTGAATTTTTGTATGTTTGTAACGAATAAATGCAAAAATTACTGGACCAATTTCAAAAATTCTTTCACCGTTAGAATGCTACGTTTTCCCTGAATAACATAGGATATATTTATTCCTAGAAAAAGTTAGGGATCCCTACTAAAACTTAAATAATTTGAATGTTTATATGTTGGTAACGAATAAACTCAAAAAGTACTACACGATTTCAAAAATTCTTTGACCTTTAGAATGCTACATTATCCCTGAGTAACACAGGCTCTATTTATTGCTAGAAAAAATTAGGGATCCCTACTAAAACTTAAATAATTTGAATTTTTGAATGTCTGTAACGAATAAATGCAAAAATTACTGGACCAATTTCAAAAATTCTTTCACCATTAGAATGCTACGTTATCTCTGAGTAACATAGGCTATATTTATTGCTTAACAATATTAGGAATCCCTACTAAAATTTAAATAATTTGTATTTTTATATGTTTGTAACGAATAAACTCATAAACTACTAGACCGACATCAAAAATTCTTTGATTGTTAGATTACTATATCATGTCTCAGTAACAAGCGCTATATTTATTGCTTGAAAAATTTAGGGAGCCCTACGAAAACTTAAATAATTTGTATTTTTGTATGTCTGTAACGAATAAACTCAAAACCTACTGGACTGATTTCAAAAATTCTTTCACACTTCGAATGCTACATTATCCCTGAGTAACATAAGATATTTATATTGCTAGAAAAAATTAGGGATCCCTACTAAAACTTTTAATAATTTGAATTTTTGTATGTTTGTAACGAATAGACTCAAAAACTACTGGACCGATTTCAAAAATTCTTTCACCATTAGAATGCTACGATTTTCCTGAATAGCATAGGATATATTTATTGCTAGAAAAAATTAGAGATCCCTACTAAAACTTAAATAATTTGAATGATTATATGTTGGTAACGAATAAACTCAAAACGTACTAGACCGATCTCAAAAATTCTTTGACCTTTAGAATGCTACATTATCCCTGAGTAACACAGGCGATATTTATTGCTAGAAAAAATTAGGGATCCCTACGAAAACTTTAATAATTTGTATTTTTCTATGTCTGTAACGAATAAACGCAAAAAATACTGGACCAATTTCAAAAATTCTTTTACACTTAGAATACTACATTATCCCTGAGTAACATAGGCGATATTTATTGCTTCAAAAAATTAGGGATCCCTACTAAAACTTAAATAATTTGTATTTTTATATGTTTGTAACGAATAAACTCATAAACTACTAGACCGACATCAAAAATTCTTTGATCATTAGATTGCTATATCATCTCTGAGTAACAAGGGCTATATTTATTGCTAGAAAAAATTATGGATCCCTACTAAAACTTTTAATAATTTGAATTTTCGTATGTTTGTAACGAATAGACTCAAAAACTACTGGACCGATTTCAAAAATTCTTTCACCATTAGAATGCTACGTTATCTCTGAGTAACATAGGCTATATTTATTGCTTGGAAAAGTTAGGGATTCCTACTAAAACTTTTAATAATTTGAATTTTTGTATGTTTGTAACGAATAGACTCAAAAACTACTGGACCGATTTCAAAAATTCTTTCACCGTTAGAATGCTACGTTTTCCCTGAATAACATAGGATATATTTATTGCTAGAAAAAATTAGGGATCCCTACTAAAACTTAAATAATTTGAATGTTTATATGTTGGAAACGAATAAACTCAAAAAGTACTACACGATTTCAAAAATTCTTTGACCTTTAGAATGCTACATTATCCCTGAGTAACATAGGCGATATTTAGTGCAAGAAAAAATTAGGGATCCCTACTAAAACTTAAGTAATTTGAATATTTGTATGTCTGTAACGTATAAATGCAAAAATTACTGGACCAATTTCAAAAATTCTTTCACCATTAGAATGCTACGTTATCTCTGAGTAACATAGGCTATTTTTATTGCTTAACAATATTAGGAATCCCTACCAAAATTTAAATAATTTGTATTTTTATATGTTTGTACCGAGTAAACTCATAAACTACTAGACCGACATCAAAAATTCTTTGATCGTTAGATTACTATATCATGTCTCAGTAACAAGGGCTATATTTATTGCTAGAAAAAATTAGGGAGCCCTACGAAAACTTAAATAATTTGTATTTTTCTATGTCTGTAACGAATAAACGCAAAAAAAAATGGACCAATTTCAAAAATTCTTTTACACTTAGAATACTACATTATCCCTGAGTAACACAGGCGATATTTATTGCTAGAAAAAATTAGGGAGCCCTACGAAAACTTAAATAATTTGTATTTTTCTATGTCTGTAACGAATAAACGCAAAAATTACTGGACCAATTTTAAAAATTCTTTTACACTTAGAATGCTACATTATCCCTGAGTAACATAGGCAATATTTACTGCTAGAAAAAATTAGGCATCCCTACTAAAACTTAAATAATTTGTATTTTTGTATGTCTGTAACGAATAAACTCAAAACCTACTGGACTGATTTCAAAAATTCTTTCACACTTCGAATGCTACATTATCCCTGAGTAACATAAGATATATATATTGCTAGAAAAAATTAGGGATCCCTACTAAAACTTTTAATAATTTGAATTTTTGTATGTTTGTAACGAATAGACTCAAAAACTGCTGGACCGATTTCAAAAATTCCTTCACCGTTGGAATGCTACGTTATTGCTGAGTAACAAAAGATATATATATTGCTAGAAAAAATTAGGGATCCCTACTTAAACTTAAATAATTTGAATGTTTATATGTTGGTAACGAATAAACTCAAAAAGTACTAGACCGATTTCAAAAATTCTTTGACCTTTAGAATGCTACATTAACCCTGAGTAACATAGGCGATATTCATTGCTAGCAAAAATTAGGGATCCCTACGAAAACCTAAATAATTTGTATTTTTGTATGCCTGTAACGAATAAACGCAAAAATTACTGGACGAATTTCAAAAATTCTTTTACCATTAGAATACTACATTATCCCTGAGTAACATAGGCTATATTTACTGCTAGAAAAAATTAGCGATCCCTACTAAAACTTAAATAATTTGAATTTTTGTATGTCTGTAACGAATAAATGCAAAAATTACTACACCACTTTCAAAAATTCTTTCACCATTAGAATGCTACGTTATCTCTGAGTAACATAGGCTATATTTATTGCTTAACAATATTAGGAATCCCTACTAAAATTTAAATAATTTGTATTTTTATATGTTTGTAACGAATAAACTCATAAACTACTAGACCGACATCAAAAATTCTTTGATCATTAGATTACTATATCATGTCTCAGTAACAAGGGCTATATTTATTGCTAGAAAAAATTATGGATCCCTACTAAAACTTTTAAAAATTTGAATTTTTGTATTTTTGTTACGAATAGACTCAAAAACTACTGGACCGATTTCAAAAATTCTTTCACCATTAGAATGCTACGTTATCTCTGAGTAACATAGGCTATATTTATTGCTTGGAAAACTTAGGGATTCCTACTAAAACTTTTAATAATTTGAATTTTTGTATGTTTGTAACGAATAAATGCAAAAATTACTGGACCAATTTCAAAAATTCTTTCACCGTTAGAATGCTACGTTTTCCCTGAATAACATAGGATATATTTATTCCTAGAAAAAGTTAGGGATCGCTACTAAAACTTAAATAATTTGAATGTTTATATGTTGGTAACGAATAAACTCAAAAAGTACTACACGATTTCAAAAATTCTTTGACCTTTAGAATGCTACATTATCCCTGAGTAACACAGGCTCTATTTATTGCTAGAAAAAATTAGGGATCCCTACTAAAACTTAAATAATTTGAATTTTTGAATGTCTGTAACGAATAAATGCAAAAATTACTGGACCAATTTCAAAAATTCTTTCACCATTAGAATGCTACGTTATCTCTGAGTAACATAGGCTATATTTATTGCTTAACAATATTAGGAATCCCTACTAAAATTTAAATAATTTGTATTTTTATATGTTTGTAACGAATAAACTCATAAACTACTAGACCGACATCAAAAATTCTTTGATCGTTAGATTACTATATCATGTCTCAGTAACAAGGGCTATATTTATTGCTTGAAAAATTTAGGGAGCCCTACGAAAACTTAAATAATTTGTATTTTTGTATGTCTGTAACGAATAAACTCAAAACCTACTGGACTGATTTCAAAAATTCTTTCACACTTCGAATGCTACATTATCCCTGAGTAACATAAGATATTTATATTGCTAGAAAAAATTAGGGATCCCTACTAAAACTTTTAATAATTTGAATTTTTGTATGTTTGTAACGAATAGACTCAAAAACTACTGGACCGATTTCAAAAATTCTTTCACCATTAGAATGCTACGATTTTCCTGAATAGCATAGGATATATTTATTGCTAGAAAAAATTAGAGATCCCTACTAAAACTTAAATAATTTGAATGATTATATGTTGGTAACGAATAAACTCAAAACGTACTAGACCGATCTCAAAAATTCTTTGACCTTTAGAATGCTACATTATCCCTGAGTAACACAGGCGATATTTATTGCTAGAAAAAATTAGGGATCCCTACGAAAACTTTAATAATTTGTATTTTTCTATGTCTGTAACGAATAAACGCAAAAAATACTGGACCAATTTCAAAAATTCTTTTACAGTTAGAATACTACATTATCCCTGAGTAACATAGGCGATATTTATTGCTTCAAAAAATTAGGGATCCCTACTAAAACTTAAATAATTTGTATTTTTATATGTTTGTAACGAATAAACTCATAAACTACTAGACCGACATCAAAAATTCTTTGATCATTAGATTGCTATATCATCTCTGAGTAACAAGGGCTATATTTATTGCTAGAAAAAATTATGGATCCCTACTAAAACTTTTAATAATTTGAATTTTCGTATGTTTGTAACGAATAGACTCAAAAACTACTGGACCGATTTCAAAAATTCTTTCACCATTAGAATGCTACGTTATCTCTGAGTAACATAGGCTATATTTATTGCTTGGAAAAGTTAGGGATTCCTACTAAAACTTTTAATAATTTGAATTTTTGTATGCTTTTTATCGAATAGACTCAAAAACGACTGGACCGATTTCCAAAATTCTTTCACCGTTAGAATGCTACGCAATCCCTCAGTAACACAGGATATATTTATTGCTGGAAAAAATTAGGGATCCCTACGAAAACTTAAATAATTCGTATTTTTGTACGACTGTAAGGAATAAACTCAAAAACTGCTAAACTGATTTCAAAAATTCTTTCACCATTAGAATACTACGTTATCCCCGAGTAACATAGGTGATATTTATTGCTAGTAAAAATTAGGGATCCCTACGAAAACTTAAATAATTTGTATTTTTCTATGTCTGTAACGAATAAACGCAAAAATTACTGGACCAATTTCAAAAATTCTTTTACACTTAGAATGCTACATTATCCGTGAGTAACATAGGCAATATTTACTGCTAGAAAAAATTAGCGATCCCTACTAAAACTTAAATAATTTGTATTTTTGCATGACTGTAACGTATAAACTCAAAAACTGCTGGACTGATTTCAAAATTCTTTCACACTTAGAATGCCACATTATCGCTGAGTAGCATAGGCTATATTTATTGCTAGAAAAAGTTAGGGATCCCTACTAAAACTTAAATAATTTGAATTTTGGTACGTTTGTAACGAATAAACTCACAAACTACTGGACCGATTTCAAAAATTCTTTCACCGTTAGAATGCTACGTTATCCCTGAGTAACATAAGATATATATATTGCTAGAAAAAATTAGGGATCCCTACTAAAACATAAATAATTTGAATGTTTATAGGTTGGTAACGAATAAACTCAAAAAGTGCTAGACTGATTTCAAAAATTCTTTGACCTTTAGAATGCTACATTATCCCTGAGTAACATAGGCGATATTTATTGCTTCAAAAAATTAGGGATCCCTACTAAAACTTAAATAATTTGTATTTTTATATGTTTGTAACGAATAAACTCATAAACTACTAGACCGACAGCAAAAATTCTTTGATCATTAGATTGCTATATCATCGCTGAATAACAAGGGCTATATTTATTGCTAGAAAAAATTATGGATCCCTACTAAAACTTTTAATAATTTGAATTTTTGTATGCTGGTAACGAATATACTCAAAAACTACTGGACCGATTTCAAAAATTCTTTCTCCATTAGAATGATACGTTATCTCTGAGTAACATAGGCTATATTTATTGCTTGGAAAAATTAGGGATCCCTACTATAACTTTTAATAATTTGAATTTTTGTACGTTTTTTAACGAATAGACTCAAAAACTACTGGACCGATTTCAAAAATTCTTTCACCGTTAGAATGCTACGTTTTCCCTGAGTAACACAGGATATATTTATTGCTAGAAAAAATTAGGGATCCCTACGAAAACTTAAATAATTCGTATTTTTGTATGACTGTAAGGAATAAACTCAAAAACTGCTGGTCTGATTTCAAAAATTCTTTCACCATTAGAATGCCACCTTATCCCTGAGTAGCATAGGCTATATTTATTGCTAGAAAAAGTTAGGGATCCCTACTTAAACTTAAATAATTTGAATGTTTATATGTTGGTAACGAATAAACTCAAAAAGTACTAGACAATTTCAAAAATTCTTTGACCTTTAGAATGCTACATTATCCCTGAGTAGCATAGGCTATATTTATTGCTAGAAAAAGTTAGGGATCCCTATTAAAACTTAAATAATTTGAATTTTTGTACGTTTGTAACGAATAAACTCACAAACTACTGGACCGATTTCAAAAATTCTTTGACCTTTAGAATGCTACATTATCCCTGAGTAGCATAGGCTATATTTATTGCTAGAAAAAGTTAGGGATCCCTACTAAAACTTAAATAATTTGAATTTTGGTACGTTTGTAACGAAAAAACTCACAAACTACTGCACTGATTTCAAAAATTCTTTCACCGTTAGAATGCTACGTAATCCCTGAGTAACATAAGATATATATATTGCTAGAAAAAATTAGGGATCCCTATTAAAACTTAAATAATTTGAATGTTTATATGTTGGTAACGAATAAACTCAAAAAGTACTAGACCGATTTCAAAAATTCTTTGACGTTTAGAATGCTACATTATCCCTGAGTAACATAGGCGATATTTATTGCTTCAAAAAATTAGGGATCCCTACTAAAACTTAAATAATTTGTATTTTTATATGCTTGTAACGAATAAACTCATAAACTACTAGACCGACATCAAAAATTCTTTGATCATTAGATTGCTATATCATCTCTGAGTAACAAGGGCTATATTTATTGCTAGAAAAAATTATGGATCCCGACTAACACTTTTAATAATTTGAATTTTTGTATGTTTGTAACGAATAGACTCAAGAACTACTGGATCGATCTCAAAAATTCTTTCTCCATTGGAATGCTACGTTATCTCTGAGTAACATAGGCTTTATTTACTGCTAGAAAAAATTAGGGAGCCCTACTAGAACTTAAATAATTTGTATTTTTGTATGACTGTAACGAATAAACTCAAAACTACTGAACCTATTTCAAAAATTCTTTCTCCGTTAGAATGCTACGTTATCTCTGAGTAAAATAGGCTATATCTATTGCTTGACAAAATTAGGGATCCCTACTAAAACTTAAATAATTTGAATTTTTGTATGTTTGTAATGAAAAGACTCTGAAACTACTGGACCGATTTTAAAAATTTTTTCACCGCTAAAATGCTACATTATCCCTGGGTAACATAGGCAATATTTATTGCTAGAAAATATTAGGGATCCCTACTAAAACTTTTAATAATTTGAATTTTTGTATGTTTGTAGCGAATAGACTCAAAAACTACTGGACCGATGTCAAAAATTCTTTCACCGTTAGAATGCTACGTTATCCCTGAGTAACATAAGATATATATATTGCTACAAAAAATTAGGGGTCCCTACTAAAACTTAAATAATTTGAATGTTTATATGTTGGTAACGAATAAACTCAAAAAGTACTAGACCGATTTCAAAAATTCTTTGACCTTTAGAATGCTACATTATCCCTGAGTAACATAGGCGATATTCATTGCTAGCAAAAATTAGGGATCCCTACGAAAACCTAAATAATTTGTATTTTTGTATGTCTGTACCGAATAAACGCACAAATTACTGGACCAATTTCAAAAATTCATTTACCATTAGAATACTACATTATCCCTGAGTGACATAGGCTACATTTACTGCTAGAAAAAATTAGGGATCCCTACTAAAGCTTAAATAATTTGTATTTTTGTATGACTGTAACGAATATACTCAAAAACTACTGGACTGGTTTCAAAAATTCTTTTACACTTAGAATGCCATATTATCCCTGAGTAACATAGGCTATATTTATTGCTTGACAAAATTAGGGATCCCTACTAAAACTTTTAATAATTTGAATTTTTGTATGTTTGTAAGGAATAGACTCAATAACTGCTGGACCGATTTCAAAAATTCTTTCACCGTTAGAATGCTACGTTATTCCTGAGTAACATAAGATATATATATTGCTAGAAAAATTAGGGATCCCTACTAAAACTTAAATAATTTGAATGTTTATATGTTGGTAACGAATAAACTCAAAAAGTACTAGACCGATTTCAAAAATTCTTTGACCTTTAGAATGCTACATTATCCCTGAGTAACATAGGCGATATTTATTGCTTCAAAAAATTAGGGATCCCTACTACAACTTAAATAATTTGTATTTTTATATGTTTGTCACGAATAGATTCAAAAATTACTGGACCAATTTCAAAAATTCTTTCAGACTTAGAATGCCACATTATCCCTGAGTAACATAGGCTATATTTATTGCTAGAAAAAGTTAGCGATCCCTACTAAAACTTAAATAATTTGAATTTTTGTATGTCTGTAACGAATAAACGCAAAAATTACTGGACCAATTTGAAAAATTCTTTCACCATTAGAATGCTACGTTATCTCTGAGTAACATAGGCTATATTTATTGCTTGATAAAATTAGGAATCCCTACTAAAACTTAAATAATTTGAATTTTTGTATGTTTGTAACGAAAAGACTCAAAAACTACTGGACCGATTTTAAAAATTCTTTCACCGTTAAAATGCTACATTATTCCTGAGTAACATAGGCAATATTTATTGCTAGGAAAAATTAGGGATCCCTACGAAAATTTAAATAATTTGTATTTTTCTATGTCTGTAACGAATAAACGCAAAAATTACTGGACCAATTTCAAAAATTCTTTCACACTTAGAATGCCACATTATCCCTGAGTAGCGTAGGCTATATTTATTGCTAGAAAAAGTTAGGGATCCCTACTAAAACTTAAATAATTTGAATTTTTGTACGTTTGTAACGAATAAACTCACAAACTACTGGACCAATTTCAAAAATTCTTTCACCTTTATAATGCTACGTTATCTCTGAGTAACATAGGCTATATCTATTGCTTGACAAAATTAGGGATCCCTACTAAAACTTAAATAATTTGAATGTTTATATGTTGGTAACGAATAAACTCAAAAAGTACTAGACCGATTTCAAAAATTCTTTGACCTTTAGAATGCTACATTATCCCTGAGTAACATAGGCGATATTTATTGCTTCAAAAAATTAGGGATCCCTACTACAACTTAAATAATTTGTATTTTTATATGTTTGTAAAGAATAAACTCATAAACTACTAGACCGACATCAAAAATTCTTTGATCATTAGATTGCTATATCATCTCTGAGTAACAAGGGCTATATTTATTGCTAGAAAAAATTATGGATCCCTACTATAACTTTTAATAATTTGAATTTTTGTATGCTTGTAACGAATATACTCAAAAACTACTGGACCGATTTCAAAAATTCTTTCTCCATTAGAATGCTACGTTATCTCTGAGTAACATAGGCTATATTTATTGCTTGGCAAAATTAGGGATCCCTACTATAACTTTTAATAATTTGAATTTTTGTATGCTTTTTATCGAATAGACTCAAAAACCACTGGACCGATTTCAAAAATTCTTTCACCGTTAGAATGCTACGCTTTCCCTCAGTAACACAGGATATATTTATTGCTGGAAAAAATTAGGGATCCCTACGAAAACTTAAATAATTCGTATTTTTGTACGACTGTAAGGAATAAACTCAAAAACTGCTGGACTGATTTCAAAAATTCTTTCACCATTAGAATACTACGTTATCCCCGAGTAACATAGGTGATATTTATTGCTAGTAAAAATAAGGGATCCCTACGAAAACTTAAATAATTTGTATTTTTCTATGTCTGTAACGAATAAACGCAAAAATTACTGGACCAATTTCAAAAAATCTTTTACACTTAGAATGCTACATTATCCGTGAGTAACATAGGCAATATTTACTGCTAGAAAAAATTAGCGATCCCTACTAAAACTTAAATAATTTGTATTTTTGCATGACTGTAACGTATAAACTCAAAAACTGCTGGACTGATTTCAAAAATTCTTTCACACTTAGAATGCCACATTATCCCTGAGTAGCATAGGCTATATTTATTGCTAGAAAAAGTTAGGGATCCCTACTAAAACTTAAATAATTTGAATTTTGGTACGTTTGTAACGAATAAACTCACAAACTACTGGACCGATTTCAAAAATTCTTTCACCGTTAGAATGCTACGTTATCCCTGAGTAACATAAGATATATATATTGCTAGAAAAAATTAGGGATCCCTACTAAAACATAAATAATTTGAATGTTTATAGGTTGGTAACGAATCAACTCAAAAAGTGCTAGACTGATTTCAAAAATTCTTTGACCTTTAGAATGCTACATTATCCCTGAGTAACATAGGCGATATTTATTGCTTCAAAAAATTAGGGATCCCTACTAAAACTTAAATAATTTGTATTTTTATATGTTTGTAACGAATAAACTCATAAACTACTAGACCGACAGCAAAAATTCTTTGATCATTAGATTGCTATATCATCGCTGAATAACAAGGGCTATATTTATTGCTAGAAAAAATTATGGATCCCTACTAAAACTTTTAATAATTTGAATTTTTGTATGCTGGTAACGAATATACTCAAAAACTACTGGACCGATTTCAAAAATTCTTTCTCCATTAGAATGCTACGTTATCTCTGAGTAACATAGGCTATATTTATTGCTTGGAAAAATTAGGGATCCCTACTATAACTTTTAATAATTTGAATTTTTGTACGTTTTTTAACGAATAGACTCAAAAACTACTGGACCGATTTCAAAAATTCTTTCACCGTTAGAATGCTACGTTTTCCCTGAGTAACACAGGATATATTTATTGCTAGAAAAAATTAGGGATCCCTACGAAAACTTAAATAATTCGTATTTTTGTATGACTGTAAGGAATAAACTCAAAAACTGCTGGTCTGATTTCAAAAATTCTTTCACACTTAGAATGCCACATTATCCCTGAGTAGCATAGGCTATATTTATTGCTAGAAAAAGTTAGGGATCCCTACTAAAACTTAAATAATTTGAATGTTTATATGTTGGTAACGAATAAACTCAAAAAGTACTAGACAATTTCAAAAATTCTTTGACCTTTAGAATGCTACATTATCCCTGAGTAGCATAGGCTATATTTATTGCTAGAAAAAGTTAGGGATCCCTACTAAAACTTAAATAATTTGAATTTTGGTACGTTTGTAACGAATAAACTCACAAACTACTGCACCGATTTCAAAAATTCTTTCACCGTTAGAATGCTACGTAATCCCTGAGTAACATAAGATATATATATTGCTAGAAAAAATTAGGGATCCCTATTAAAACTTAAATAATTTGAATGTTTATATGTTGGTAACGAATAAACTCAAAAAGTACTAGACCGATTTCAAAAATTCTTTGACGTTTAGAATGCTACATTATCCCTGAGTAACATAGGCGATATTTATTGCTTCAAAAAATTAGGGATCCCTACTAAAACTTAAATAATTTGTATTTTTATATGTTTGTAACGAATAAACTCATAAACTACTAGACCGACATCAAAAATTCTTTGATCATTAGATTGCTATATCATCTCTGAGTAACAAGGGCTATATTCATTGCTAGAAAAAATTATGGATCCCTACTAACACTTTTAAAAATTTGAATTTTTGTATGTTTGTAACGAATTGACTCAAAAACTACTGGACCGATTTCAAAAATTCTTTCACCATTAGAATGCTACGTTATCTCTGAGTAACATAGGCTATATTTATTGCTTGGAAAACTTAGGGATTCCTACTAAAACTTTTAATAATTTGAATTTTTGTATGTTTGTAACGAATAAATGCAAAAATTACTGGACCAATTTCAAAAATTCTTTCACCGTTAGAATGCTACGTTTTCCCTGAATAACATAGGATATATTTATTCCTAGAAAAAGTTAGGGATCCCTACTAAAACTTAAATAATTTGAATGTTTATATGTTGGTAACGAATAAACTCAAAAAGTACTACACGATTTCAAAAATTCCTTGACCTTTAGAATGCTACATTATCCCTGAGTAACACAGGCTCTATTTATTGCTAGAAAAAATTAGGGATCCCTACTAAAACTTAAATAATTTGAATTTTTGAATGTCTGTAACGAATAAATGCAAAAATTACTGGACCAATTTCAAAAATTCTTTCACCATTAGAATGCTACGTTATCTCTGAGTAACATAGGCTATATTTATTGCTTAACAATATTAGGAATCCCTACTAAAATTTAAATAATTTGTATTTTTATATGTTTGTAACGAATAAACTCATAAACTACTAGACCGACATCAAAAATTCTTTGATCGTTAGATTACTATATCATGTCTCAGTAACAAGGGCTATATTTATTGCTTGAAAAATTTAGGGAGCCCTACGAAAACTTAAATAATTTGTATTTTTGTATGTCTGTAACGAATAAACTCAAAACCTACTGGACTGATTTCAAAAATTCTTTCACACTTCGAATGCTACATTATCCCTGAGTAACATAAGATATTTATATTGCTAGAAAAAATTAGGGATCCCTACTAAAACTTTTAATAATTTGAATTTTTGTATGTTTGTAACGAATAGACTCAAAAACTACTGGACCGATTTCAAAAATTCTTTCACCATTAGAATGCTACGATTTTCCTGAATAGCATAGGATATATTTATTGCTAGAAAAAATTAGAGATCCCTACTAAAACTTAAATAATTTGAATGATTATATGTTGGTAACGAATAAACTCAAAACGTACTAGACCGATCTCAAAAATTCTTTGACCTTTAGAATGCTACATTATCCCTGAGTAACACAGGCGATATTTATTGCTAGAAAAAATTAGGGATCCCTACGAAAACTTTAATAATTTGTATTTTTCTATGTCTGTAACGAATAAACGCAAAAAATACTGGACCAATTTCAAAAATTCTTTTACACTTAGAATACTACATTATCCCTGAGTAACATAGGCGATATTTATTGCTTCAAAAAATTAGGGATCCCTACTAAAACTTAAATAATTTGTATTTTTATATGTTTGTAACGAATAAACTCATAAACTACTAGACCGACATCAAAAATTCTTTGATCATTAGATTGTTATATCATCTCTGAGTAACAAGGGCTATATTTATTGCTAGAAAAAATTATGGATCCCTACTAAAACTTTTAATAATTTGAATTTTCGTATGTTTGTAACGAATAGACTCAAAAACTACTGGACCGATTTCAAAAATTCTTTCACCATTAGAATGCTACGTTATCTCTGAGTAACATAGGCTATATTTATTGCTTGGAAAAGTTAGGGATTCCTACTAAAACTTTTAATAATTTGAATTTTTGTATGTTTGTAACGAATAGACTCAAAAACTACTGCACCGATTTCAAAAATTCTTTCACCGTTAGAATGCTACGTTTTCCCTGAATAACATAGGATATATTTATTGCTAGAAAAAATTAGGGATCCCTACTAAAACTTAAATAATTTGAATGTTTATATGTTGGAAACGAATAAACTCAAAAAGTACTACACGATTTCAAAAATTCTTTGACCTTTAGAATGCTACATTATCCCTGAGTAACATAGGCGATATTTAGTGCAAGAAAAAATTAGGGATCCCTACTAAAACTTAAATAATTTGAATATTTGTATGTCTGTAACGAATAAATGCAAAAATTACTGGACCAATTTCAAAAATTCTTTCACCATTAGAATGCTACGTTATCTCTGAGTAACATAGGCTATTTTTATTGCTTAACAATATTAGGAATCCCTACCAAAATTTAAATAATTTGTATTTTTATATGTTTGTACCGAGTAAACTCATAAACTACTAGACCGACATCAAAAATTCTTTGATCGTTAGATTACTATATCATGTCTCAGTAACAAGGGCTATATTTATTGCTAGAAAAAATTAGGGAGCCCTACGAAAACTTAAATAATTTGTATTTTTCTATGTCTGTAACGAATAAACGCAAAAAAAATGGACCAATTTCAAAAATTTTTTACACTTAGAATACTACATTATCCCTGAGTAACACAGGCGATATTTATTGCTAGAAAAAATTAGGGAGCCCTACGAAAACTTAAATAATTTGTATTTTTCTATGTCTGTAACGAATAAACGCAAAAATTACTGGACCAATTTTAAAAATTCTTTTACACTTAGAATGCTACATTATCCCTGAGTAACATAGGCAATATTTACTGCTAGAAAAAATTAGGCATCCCTACTAAAACTTAAATAATTTGAATGATTATATGTTGGTAACGAATAAACTCAAAACCTACTGGACTGATTTCAAAAATTCTTTCACACTTCGAATGCTACATTATCCCTGAGTAACATAAGATATATATATTGCTAGAAAAAATTAGGGATCCCTACTAAAACTTTTAATAATTTGAATTTTTGTATGTTTGTAACGAATAGACTCAAAAACTGCTGGACCGATTTCAAAAATTCCTTCACCGTTGGAATGCTACGTTATTGCTGAGTAACAAAAGATATATATATTGCTAGAAAAAATTAGGGATCCCTACTTAAACTTAAATAATTTGAATGTTTATATGTTGGTAACGAATAAACTCAAAAAGTACTAGACCGATTTCAAAAATTCTTTGACCTTTAGAATGCTACATTAACCCTGAGTAACATAGGCGATATTCATTGCTAGCAAAAATTAGGGATCCCTACGAAAACCTAAATAATTTGTATTTTTGTATGCCTGTAACGAATAAACGCAAAAATTACTGGACGAATTTCAAAAATTCTTTTACCATTAGAATACTACATTATCCCTGAGTAACATAGGCTATATTTACTGCTAGAAAAAATTAGCGATCCCTACTAAAACTTAAATAATTTGAATTTTTGTATGTCTGTAACGAATAAATGCAAAAATTACTACACCAATTTCAAAAATTCTTTCACCATTAGAATGCTACGTTATCTCTGAGTAGCATAGGCTATATTTATTGCTTAACAATATTAGGAATCCCTACTAAAATTTAAATAATTTGTATTTTTATATGTTTGTAACGAATAAACTCATAAACTACTAGACCGACATCAAAAATTCTTTGATCATTAGATTACTATATCATGTCTCAGTAACAAGGGCTATATTTATTGCTAGAAAAAATTATGGATCCCTACTAAAACTTTTAAAAATTTGAATTTTTGTATGTTTGTAACGAATAGACTCAAAAACTACTGGACCGATTTCAAAAATTCTTTCACCATTAGAATGCTACGTTATCTCTGAGTAACATAGGCTATATTTATTGCTTGGAAAACTTAGGGATTCCTACTAAAACTTTTAATAATTTGAATTTTTGTATGTTTGTAACGAATAAATGCAAAAATTACTGGACCAATTTCAAAAATTCTTTCACCGTTAGAATGCTACGTTTTCCCTGAATAACATAGGATATATTTATTCCTAGAAAAACTTAGGGATCCCTACTAAAACTTAAATAATTTGAATGTTTATATGTTGGTAACGAATAAACTCAAAAAGTACTACACGATTTCAAAAATTCTTTGACCTTTAGAATGCTACATTATCCCTGAGTAACACAGGCTCTATTTATTGCTAGAAAAAATTAGGGATCCCTACTAAAACTTAAATAATTTGAATTTTTGAATGTCTGTAACGAATAAATGCAAAAATTACTGGACCAATTTCAAAAATTCTTTCACCATTAGAATGCTACGTTATCTCTGAGTAACATAGGCTATATTTATTGCTTAACAATATTAGGAATCCCTACTAAAATTTAAATAATTTGTATTTTTATATGTTTGTAACGAATAAACTCATAAACTACTAGACCGACATCAAAAATTCTTTGATCGTTAGATTACTATATCATGTCTCAGTAACAAGGGCTATATTTATTGCTTGAAAAATTTAGGGAGCCCTACGAAAACTTAAATAATTTGTATTTTTGTATGTCTGTAACGAATAAACTCAAAACCTACTGGACTGATTTCAAAAATTCTTTCACACTTCGAATGCTACATTATCCCTGAGTAACATAAGATATTTATATTGCTAGAAAAAATTAGGGATCCCTACTAAAACTTTTAATAATTTGAATTTTTGTATGTTTGTAACGAATAGACTCAAAAACTACTGGACCGATTTCAAAAATTCTTTCACCATTAGAATGCTACGATTTTCCTGAATAGCATAGGATATATTTATTGCTAGAAAAAATTAGAGATCCCTACTAAAACTTAAATAATTTGAATGATTATATGTTGGTAACGAATAAACTCAAAACGTACTAGACCGATCTCAAAAATTCTTTGACCTTTAGAATGCTACATTATCCCTGAGTAACACAGGCGATATTTATTGCTAGAAAAAATTAGGGATCCCTACGAAAACTTTAATAATTTGTATTTTTCTATGTCTGTAACGAATAAACGCAAAAAATACTGGACCAATTTCAAAAATTCTTTTACACTTAGAATACTACATTATCCCTGATTAACATAGGCGATATTTATTGCTTCAAAAAATTAGGGATCCCTACTAAAACTTAAATAATTTGTATTTTTATATGTTTGTAACGAATAAACTCATAAACTACTAGACCGACATCAAAAATTCTTTGATCATTAGATTGCTATATCATCTCTGAGTAACAAGGGCTATATTTATTGCTAGAAAAAATTATGGATCCCTACTAAAACTTTTAATAATTTGAATTTTCGTATGTTTGTAACGAATAGACTCAAAAACTACTGGACCGATTTCAAAAATTCTTTCACCATTAGAATGCTACGTTATCTCTGAGTAACATAGGCTATATTTATTGCTTGGAAAAGTTAGGGATTCCTACTAAAACTTTTAATAATTTGAATTTTTGTATGTTTGTAACGAATAAACTCAAAAAGTACTAGACCGATTTCAAAAATTCTTTGACCTTTAGAATGCTACATTAACCCTGAGTAACATAGGCGATATTCATTGCTAGCAAAAATTAGGGATCCCTACGAAAACCTAAATAATTTGTATTTTTGTATGCCTGTAACGAATAAACGCAAAAATTACTGGACGAATTTCAAAAATTCTTTTACCATTAGAATACTACATTATCCCTGAGTAACATAGGCTATATTTACTGCTAGAAAAAATTAGCGATCCCTACTAAAACTTAAATAATTTGTATTATTGTATGACTGTAACGAATAAATTCAAAAACTACTGGACTTATTTCAAAAATTCTTTTACACTTAGAACGCCATATTATCCCTGAGTAACATAGGCTATATTTATTGCTTGACAAAATTAGTGATCCCTACTAAAACTTAAATAATTTGAATTTTTGTATGTTTGTAACGAAAAGACTCAAAAACTACTTGACCGATTTCAAAAATTCTTTCACCATTAGAATGCTACGTTATCTCTGAGTAACATAGGCTATATTTATTGCTTAACAAAATTAGGAATCCCTACTAAAATTTAAATAATTTGTATTTTTATATGTTTGTAACGAATAAACTCATAAACTACTAGACCGACATCAAAAATTCTTAGATCTTTAGATTACTATATCATGTCTGAGTAACAAGGGCAATATTTATTGCTAGAAAAAATTATGGATCCCTACTAAAACTTTTAATAATTTGAATTTTTGTATGTTTGTAACGAATAGACTCAAAAACTACTGGACCGGTTTCAAAAATTCTTTCACCATTAGAATGCTACGTTATCTCTGAGTAACATAGGCTATATTTATTGCTTGGAAAAGTTAGGGATTCCTACTAAAACTTTTAATAATTTTAATTTTTGTATGTTTGTAACGAATAGACTCAAAAACTACTGGACCGATTTCAAAAATTCTTTTACCGTTAGAATGCTACGTTTTCCCTGAATAACATAGGATATATTTATTGCTAGAAAAAATTAGGGATCCCTACTAAAACTTAAATAATTTGAATGTTTATATGTTGGTAACGAATAAACTCAAAAAGTACTACACGATTTCAAAAATTCTTTGACCTTTAGAATGCTACATTATCCCTGAGTAACACAGGCGATATTTATTGCTAGAAAAATTTAGGGAGCCCTACGAAAACTTAAATAATTTGTATTTTTCTATGTCTGTAACGAATAAACGCAAAAATTACTGGACCAATTTCAAAAATTCTTTTACACTTAGAATGCTACATTATCCCTGAGTAACATAGGCAATATTTACTGCTAGAAAAAATTAGGCATCCCTACTAAAACTTAAATAATTTGTATTTTTGTATGTCTGTAACGAATAAACTCAAAACCTACTGGACTGATTTCAAAAATTCTTTCACACTTCGAATGCTACATTATCCTTGAGTAACATAAGATATATATATTGCTAGAAAAAATTAGGACCCCTACTAAAACTTTTAATAATTTGAATTTTTGTATGTTTGTAACGAAGAGAGTCAAAAACTACTGGACCGATTTCAAAAATTCTTTCACCATTAGAATGCTACGATTTCCCTGAATAACATAGGATATACTTATTGCTAGAAAAAATTAGAGATCCCTACTAAAACTTAAATAATTTGAATGATTATATGTTGGTAACGAATAAACTCAAAAAGCGGTAGACCGATTTCAAAAATTCTTTGATCTTTAGAATGCTACATTATCCCTGAGTGACATAGGCGATATTTATTGGTAGAAAAAATTAGGGATCCCTACGAAAACTTAAATAATTTGTATTTTTCTATGTCTGTAACGAATAAACGCAAAAAATACTGGACCAATTTCAAAAATTCTTTCACACTTAGAATACTACATTATCCCTGAGTAACATAGGCAATATTTACTGCTAGAAAAAATTAGGGATCCCTACTAAAACTTAAATAATTTGTATTTTTGTATGACTGTAACGAATAAACTCAAAAACTACTGGACTGATTTCAAAAATTCTTTCACACTTAGAATGCCACATTATCCCTGAGTAGCATAGGCTATATTTATTGCTAGAAAAAGTTAGGGATCCCTACTAAAACTTAAATAATTTGAATTTTTGTACATTTGTAACGAATAAACTCACAAACTACCGGACCGATTTCAAAAATTCTTTCACCATTAGAATGCTACGTTATCTCTGAGTAACATAGGCTATATCTATTGCTTGACAAAATTAGGGATCCCTACTAAAACTTTTAATAATTTGAATTTTTGTATGTTTGTAACGAATAGACTCAAAAACTGCTGGACCGATTTCAAAAATTCTTTCACCGTTGGAATGCTACGTTATTCCTGAGTAACAAAAGATATATATATTGCTAGAAAAAATTAGGGATCCCTACTTAAACTTAAATAATTTGAATGTTTATATGTTGGTAACGAATAAACTCAAAAAGTACTGGACCGATTTCAAAAATTCTTTGACCTTTAGAATGCTACATTATCCCTGAGTAACACAGGCGATATTTATTGCTAGAAAAAATTAGGGATCCCTACGAAAACTTAAATAATTTGTATTTTTCTATGTCTGTAACGAATAAACGCAAAAAATACTGGACCAATTTCAAAAATTCTTTTACACTTAGAATACTACATTATCCCTGAGTAACATAGGCGATATTTATTGCTTCAAAAAATTAGGGATCCCAACTAAAACTTAAATAATTTGTATTTTTATATGTTTGTAACGAATAAACTCATAAACTACTAGACCGACATCAAAAATTCTTTGATCATTAGATTGCTATATCATCTCTGAGTAACAAGGGCTATATTTATTGCTAGAAAAAATTATGGATCCCTACTAAAACTTTTAATAATTTTTATTTTTGTATGTTTGTAACGAATAGACTCAAAAACTACTGGACCGATTTCAAAAATTCTTTCTCCATTAGAATGCTACGTTATCTCTGAGTAACATAGGCTATATTTATTGCTAGAAAAAATTAGGGGTCCGTACTAAAACTTAAATAATTTGAATGTTTATATGTTGGTAACGAATAAACTCAAAAAGGACTAGACCGATTTCAAAAATTCTTTGACCTTTAGAATGATACATTATCCCTCAGTAACATAGGTGATATTTATTGCTAGAAAAAATTAGGGATCCCTACGAAAACTTAAATAATTTGTATTTTTCTATGTCTGTAACGAATAAATTCAAAAACTACTGGACTTATTTCAAAAATTCTTTTACACTTAGAACGCCATATTATCCCTGAGTAACATAAGATATATATATTGCTAGAGAAAATTAGGGATCCCTACTTAAACTTTTAATAATTTGAATTTTTGTATGTTTGTAACGAATAGACTCAAAAACTACTGGACCGATTTCAAAAATTCTTTCACCATTAGAATGCTACGTTATTGCTGAGTAACAAAAGATATATATATTGCTAGAAAAAATTAGGGATCCCTACTTAAACTTAAATAATTTGAATGTTTATATGTTGGTAACGAATAAACTCAAAAAGTACTAGACCGATTTCAAAAATTCTTTGACCTTTAGAATGCTACATTAACCCTGAGTAACATAGGCGATATTCATTGCTAGCAAAAATTAGGGATCCCTACGAAAACCTAAATAATTTGTATTTTTGTATGTCTGTACCGAATAAACGCACAAACTACTGGACCAATTTCAAAAATTCATTTACCATTAGAATACTACATTATCCCTGAGTGACATAGGCTACATTTACTGCTAGAAAAAATTAGGGATCCCTACTAAAGCTTAAATAATTTGTATTTTTGTATGACTGTAACGAATAAACTCAAAAACTACTGGACTGGTTTCAAAAATTCTTTTACACTTAGAATGCCATATTATACCTGAGTAACATAGGCTATATTTATTGCTTGACAAAATTAGGGATCCCTACTAAAACTTAAATAATTTGAATTTTTGTATGTTTGTAACGAAAAGACTCAAAAACTACTTGACCGATTTCAAAAACTCTTTCACCATTAGAATGCTACGTTATCTCTGAGTAACATAGGCAATATTTATTGCTAGAAAAAATTATGGATCCCTACTAAAACTTAAATAATTTGTATAGTTGTATGTATGTAACGAAGAAACTCAAAGACCACTGGACCGATTTCAAAAATTCTTTTACACTTAGAATGCTACATTACCCCTGAATAACATAGGCTATATTTATTGCTAGAAAAAATTATGGATCCCTACTAAAACTTTTAATAATTTGAATTTTTGTATGTTTGTCACGAATAGACTCAAAAATGACTGGACCGATTGCAAAAATACTTTCACCATTAGAATGCTACGTTATTGCTGAGTAACAAAAGATATATATATTGCTAGAAAAAATTAGGGATCCCTACTTAAACTTAAATAATTTGAATGTTTATATGTTGGTAACGAATAAACTCAAAAAGTACTAGACCGATTTCAAAAATTCTTTGACCTTTAGAATGCTACATTAACCCTGAGTAACATAGGCGATATTCATTGCTAGCAAAAATAAGGGATCCCTACGAAAACCTAAATAATTTGTATTTTTGTATGCCTGTAACGAATAAACGCAAAAATTACTGGACGAATTTCAAAAATTCTTTTACCATTAGAATACTACATTATCCCTGAGTAACATAGGCTATATTTACTGCTAGAAAAAATTAGCGATCCCTACTAAAACTTAAATAATTTGTATTATTGTATGACTGTAACGAATAAATTCAAAAACTACTGGACTTATTTCAAAAATTCTTTTACACTTAGAACGCCATATTATCCCTGAGTAACATAGGCTATATTTATTGCTTGACAAAATTAGTGATCCCTACTAAAACTTAAATAATTTGAATTTTTGTATGTTTGTAACGAAAAGACTCAAAAACTACTTGACCGATTTCAAAAATTCTTTCACCATTAGAATGCTACGTTATCTCTGAGTAACATAGGCTATATTTATTGCTTAACAAAATTAGGAATCCCTACTAAAATTTAAATAATTTGTATTTTTATATGTTTGTAACGAATAAACTCATAAACTACTAGACCGACATTAAAAATTCTTAGATCTTTAGATTACTATATCATGTCTGAGTAACAAGGGCAATATTTATTGCTAGAAAAAATTATGGATCCCTACTAAAACTTTTAATAATTTGAATTTTTGTATGTTTGTAACGAATAGACTCAAAAACTACTGGACCGGTTTCAAAAATTCTTTCACCATTAGAATGCTACGTTATCTCTGAGTAACATAGGCTATATTTATTGCTTGGAAAAGTTAGGGATTCCTACTAAAACTTTTAATAATTTGAATTTTTGTATGTTTGTAACGAATAGACTCAAAAACTACTGGACCGATTTCAAAAATTCTTTTACCGTTAGAATGCTACGTTTTCCTTGAATAACATAGGATATATTTATTGCTAGAAAAAATTAGGGATCCCTACTAAAACTTAAATAATTTGAATGTTTATATGTTGGTAACGAATAAACTCAAAAAGTACTACACGATTTCAAAAATTCTTTGACCTTTAGAATGCTACATTATCCCTGAGTAACACAGGCGATATTTATTGCTAGAAAAATTTAGGGAGCCCTACGAAAACTTAAATAATTTGTATTTTTCTATGTCTGTAACGAATAAACGCAAAAATTACTGGACCAATTTCAAAAATTCTTTTACACTTAGAATGCTACATTATCCCTGAGTAACATAGGCAATATTTACTGCTAGAAAAAATTAGGCATCCCTACTAAAACTTAAATAATTTGTATTTTTGTATGTCTGTAACGAATAAACTCAAAACCTACTGGACTGATTTCAAAAATTCTTTCACACTTCGAATGCTACATTATCCTTGAGTAACATAAGATATATATATTGCTAGAAAAAATTAGGACCCCTACTAAAACTTTTAATAATTTGAATTTTTGTATGTTTGTAACGAAGAGACTCAAAAACTACTGGACCGATTTCAAAAATTCTTTCACCATTAGAATGCTACGATTTCCCTGAATAACATAGGATATACTTATTGCTAGAAAAAATTAGAGATCCCTACTAAAACTTAAATAATTTGAATGATTATATGTTGGTAACGAATAAACTCAAAAAGCGGTAGACCGATTTCAAAAATTCTTTGATCTTTAGAATGCTACATTATCCCTGAGTGACATAGGCGATATTTATTGGTAGAAAAAATTAGGGATCCCTACGAAAACTTAAATAATTTGTATTTTTCTATGTCTGTAACGAATAAACGCAAAAAATACTGGACCAATTTCAAAAATTCTTTCACACTTAGAATACTACATTATCCCTGAGTAACATAGGCAATATTTACTGCTAGAAAAAATTAGGGATCCCTACTAAAACTTAAATAATTTGTATTTTTGTATGACTGTAACGAATAAACTCAAAAACTACTGGACTGATTTCAAAAATTCTTTCACACTTAGAATGCCACATTATCCCTGAGTAGCATAGGCTATATTTATTGCTAGAAAAAGTTAGGGATCCCTACTAAAACTTAAATAATTTGAATTTTTGTACATTTGTAACGAATAAACTCACAAACTACCGGACCGATTTCAAAAATTCTTTCACCATTAGAATGCTACGTTATCTCTGAGTAACATAGGCTATATCTATTGCTTGACAAAATTAGGGATCCCTACTAAAACTTTTAATAATTTGAATTTTTGTATGTTTGTAACGAATAGACTCAAAAACTGCTGGACCGATTTCAAAAATTCTTTCACCGTTGGAATGCTACGTTATTCCTGAGTAACAAAAGATATATATATTGCTAGAAAAAATTAGGGATCCCTACTTAAACTTAAATAATTTGAATGTTTATATGTTGGTAACGAATAAACTCAAAAAGTACTGGACCGATTTCAAAAATTCTTTGACCTTTAGAATGCTACATTATCCCTGAGTAACACAGGCGATATTTATTGCTAGAAAAAATTAGGGATCCCTACGAAAACTTAAATAATTTGTATTTTTCTATGTCTGTAACGAATAAACGCAAAAAATACTGGACCAATTTCAAAAATTCTTTTACACTTAGAATACTACATTATCCCTGAGTAACATAGGCGATATTTATTGCTTCAAAAAATTAGGGATCCCAACTAAAACTTAAATAATTTGTATTTTTATATGTTTGTAACGAATAAACTCATAAACTACTAGACCGACATCAAAAATTCTTTGATCATTAGATTGCTATATCATCTCTGAGTAACAAGGGCTATATTTATTGCTAGAAAAAATTATGGATCCCTACTAAAACTTTTAATAATTTTTATTTTTGTATGTTTGTAACGAATAGACTCAAAAACTACTGGACCGATTTCAAAAATTCTTTCTCCATTAGAATGCTACGTTATCTCTGAGTAACATAGGCTATATTTATAGCTAGAAAAAATTAGGGGTCCGTACTAAAACTTAAATAATTTGAATGTTTATATGTTGGTAACGAATAAACTCAAAAAGGACTAGACCGATTTCAAAAATTCTTTGACCTTTAGAATGATACATTATCCCTCAGTAACATAGGTGATATTTATTGCTAGAAAAAATTAGGGATCCCTACGAAAACTTAAATAATTTGTATTTTTCTATGTCTGTAACGAATAAATTCAAAAACTACTAGACTTATTTCAAAAATTCTTTTACACTTAGAACGCCATATTATCCCTGAGTAACATAAGATATATATATTGCTAGAGAAAATTAGGGATCCCTACTTAAACTTTTAATAATTTGAATTTTTGTATGTTTGTAACGAATAGACTCAAAAACTACTGGACCGATTTCAAAAATTCTTTCACCATTAGAATGCTACGTTATTGCTGAGTAACAAAAGATATATATATTGCTAGAAAAAATTAGGGATCCCTACTTAAACTTAAATAATTTGAATGTTTATATGTTGGTAACGAATAAACTCAAAAAGTACTAGACCGATTTCAAAAATTCTTTGACCTTTAGAATGCTACATTAACCCTGAGTAACATAGGCGATATTCATTGCTAGCAAAAATTAGGGATCCCTACGAAAACCTAAATAATTTGTATTTTTGTATGTCTGTACCGAATAAACGCACAAACTACTGGACCAATTTCAAAAATTCATTTACCATTAGAATACTACATTATCCCTGAGTGACATAGGCTACATTTACTGCTAGAAAAAATTAGGGATCCCTACTAAAGCTTAAATAATTTGTATTTTTGTATGACTGTAACGAATAAACTCAAAAACTACTGGACTGGTTTCAAAAATTCTTTTACACTTAGAATGCCATATTATACCTGAGTAACATAGGCTATATTTATTGCTTGACAAAATTAGGGATCCCTACTAAAACTTAAATAATTTGAATTTTTGTATGTTTGTAACGAAAAGACTCAAAAACTACTTGACCGATTTCAAAAACTCTTTCACCATTAGAATGCTACGTTATCTCTGAGTAACATAGGCAATATTTATTGCTAGAAAAAATTATGGATCCCTACTAAAACTTAAATAATTTGTATAGTTGTATGTATGTAACGAAGAAACTCAAAGACCACTGGACCGATTTCAAAAATTCTTTTACACTTAGAATGCTACATTACCCCTGAATAACATAGGCTATATTTATTGCTAGAAAAAATTATGGATCCCTACTAAAACTTTTAATAATTTGAATTTTTGTATGTTTGTCACGAATAGACTCAAAAATGACTGGACCGATTGCAAAAATACTTTCACCGCTATAATGCCAAATTACCCCTCAGTAATATAGGCTATATTTATTGCTAGAAAAAGTTAGCGATCCCTACTAAAACTTAAATAATTTGAATTTTTGTATGTCTGTAACGAATAAATGCAAAAATTACTACACCAATTTCAAAAATTCTTTCACCATTAGAATGCTACGTTATCTCTGAGTAACATAGGCTATATTTATTGCTTAACAATATTAGGAATCCCTACTAAAATTTAAATAATTTGTATTTTTATATGTTTGTAACGAATAAACTCATAAACTACTAGACCGACATCAAAAATTCTTTGATCATTAGATTACTATATCATGCCTCAGTAACAAGGGCTATATTTATTGCTAGAAAAAATTTTGGATCCCTACTAAAACTTTTAAAAATTTGAATTTTTGTAGGTTTGTAACGAATAGACTCAAAAACTACTGGACCGATTTCAAAAATTCTTTCACCATTAGAATGCTACGTTATCTCTGAGTAACATAGGCTATATTTATTGCTTGGAAAACTTAGGGATTCCTACTAAAACTTTTAATAATTTGAATTTTTGTATGTTTGTAACGAATAAATGCAAAAATTACTGGACCAATTTCAAAAATTCTTTCACCGTTAGAATGCTACGTTTTCCCTGAATAACATAGGATATATTTATTCCTAGAAAAAGTTAGGGATCCCTACTAAAACTTAAATAATTTGAATGTTTATATGTTGGTAACGAATAAACTCAAAAAGTACTACACGATTTCAAAAATTCTTTGACCTTTAGAATGCTACATTATCCCTGAGTAACACAGGCTCTATTTATTGCTAGAAAAAATTAGGGATCCCTACTAAAACTTAAATAATTTGAATTTTTGAATGTCTGTAACGAATAAATGCAAAAATTACTGGACCAATTTCAAAAATTCTTTCACCATTAGAATGCTACGTTATCTCTGAGTAACATAGGCTATATTTATTGCTTAACAATATTAGGAATCCCTACTAAAATTTAAATAATTTGTATTTTTATATGTTTGTTACGAATAAACTCATAAACTACTAGACCGACATCAAAAATTCTTTGATCGTTAGATTACTATATCATGTCTCAGTAACAAGGGCTATATTTATTGCTTGAAAAATTTAGGGAGCCCTACGAAAACTTAAATAATTTGTATTTTTGTATGTCTGTAACGAATAAACTCAAAACCTACTGGACTGATTTCAAAAATTCTTTCACACTTCGAATGCTACATTATCCCTGAGTAACATAAGATATTTATATTGCTAGAAAAAATTAGGGATCCCTACTAAAACTTTTAATAATTTGAATTTTTGTATGTTTGTAACGAATAGACTCAAAAACTACTGGACCGATTTCAAAAATTCTTTCACCATTAGAATGCTACGATTATCCTGAATAGCATAGGATATATTTATTGCTAGAAAAAATTAGAGATCCCTACTAAAACTTAAATAATTTGAATGATTATATGTTGGTAACGAATAAACTCAAAACGTACTAGACCGATCTCAAAAATTCTTTGACCTTTAGAATGCTACATTATCCCTGAGTAACACAGGCGATATTTATTGCTAGAAAAAATTAGGGATCCCTACGAAAACTTTAATAATTTGTATTTTTCTATGTCTGTAACGAATAAACGCAAAAAATACTGGACCAATTTCAAAAATTCTTTTACACTTAGAATACTACATTATCCCTGAGTAACATAGGCGATATTTATTGCTTCAAAAAATTAGGGATCCCTACTAAAACTTAAATAATTTGTATTTTTATATGTTTGTAACGAATAAACTCATAAACTACTAGACCGACATCAAAAATTCTTTGATCATTAGATTGCTATATCATCTCTGAGTAACAAGGGCTATATTTATTGCTAGAAAAAATTATGGATCCCTACTAAAACTTTTAATAATTTGAATTTTCGTATGTTTGTAACGAATAGACTCAAAAACTACTGGACCGATTTCAAAAATTCTTCACCATTAGAATGCTACGTTATCTCTGAGTAACATAGGCTATATTTATTGCTTGGAAAAGTTAGGGATTCCTACTAAAACTTTTAATAATTTGAATTTTTGTATGTTTGTAACGAATAGACTCAAAAACTACTGGACCGATTTCAAAAATTCTTTCACCGTTAGAATGCTACGTTTTCCCTGAATAACATAGGATATATTTATTGCTAGAAAAAATTAGGGATCCCTACTAAAACTTAAATAATTTGAATGTTTATATGTTGGAAACGAATAAACTCAAAAAGTACTACACGATTTCAAAAATTCTTTGACCTTTAGAATGCTACATTATCCCTGAGTAACATAGGCGATATTTAGTGCAAGAAAAAATTAGGGATCAATACTAAAACTTAAATAATTTGAATATTTGTATGTCTGTAACGAATAAATGCAAAAATTACTGGACCAATTTCAAAAATTCTTTCACCATTAGAATGCTACGTTATCTCTGAGTAACATAGGCTATTTTTATTGCTTAACAATATTAGGAATCCCTACCAAAATTTAAATAATTTGTATTTTTATATGTTTGTACCGAGTAAACTCATAAACTACTAGACCGACATCAAAAATTCTTTGATCGTTAGATTACTATATCATGTCTCAGTAACAAGGGCTATATTTATTGCTAGAAAAAATTAGGGAGCCCTACGAAAACTTAAATAATTTGTATTTTTCTATGTCTGTAACGAATAAACGCAAAAAAAAATGGACCAATTTCAAAAATTCTTTTACACTTAGAATACTACATTATCCCTGAGTAACACAGGCGATATTTATTGCTAGAAAAAATTAGGGAGCCCTACGAAAACTTAAATAATTTGTATTTTTCTATGTCTGTAACGAATAAACGCAAAAATTACTGGACCAATTTTAAAAATTCTTTTACACTTAGAATGCTACATTATCCCTGAGTAACATAGGCAATATTTACTGCTAGAAAAAATTAGGCATCCCTACTAAAACTTAAATAATTTGTATTTTTGTATGTCTGTAACGAATAAACTCAAAACCTACTGGACTGATTTCAAAAATTCTTTCACACTTCGAATGCTACATTATCCCTGAGTAACATAAGATATATATATTGCTAGAAAAAATTAGGGATCCCTACTAAAACTTTTAATAATTTGAATTTTTGTATGTTTGTAACGAATAGACTCAAAAACTGCTGGACCGATTTCAAAAATTCCTTCACCGTTGGAATGCTACGTTATTGCTGAGTAACAAAAGATATATATATTGCTAGAAAAAATTAGGGATCCCTACTTAAACTTAAATAATTTGAATGTTTATATGTTGGTAACGAATAAACTCAAAAAGTACTAGACCGATTTCAAAAATTCTTTGACCTTTAGAATGCTACATTAACCCTGAGTAACATAGGCGATATTCATTGCTAGCAAAAATTAGGGATCCCTACGAAAACCTAAACAATTTGTATTTTTGTATGCCTGTAACGAATAAACGCAAAAATTACTGGACGAATTTCAAAAATTCTTTTACCATTAGAATACTACATTATCCCTGAGTAACATAGGCTATATTTACTGCTAGAAAAAATTAGCGATCCCTACTAAAACTTAAATAATTTGTATTATTGTATGACTGTAACGAATAAATTCAAAAACTACTGGACTTATTTCAAAAATTCTTTTACACTTAGAACGCCATATTATCCCTGAGTAACATAGGCTATATTTATTGCTTGACAAAATTAGTGATCCCTACTAAAACTTAAATAATTTGAATTTTTGTATGTTTGTAACGAAAAGACTCAAAAACTACTTGACCGATTTCAAAAATTCTTTCACCATTAGAATGCTACGTTATCTCTGAGTAACATAGGCTATATTTATTGCTTAACAAAATTAGGAATCCCTACTAAAATTTAAATAATTTGTATTTTTATATGTTTGTAACGAATAAACTCATAAACTACTAGACCGACATCAAAAATTCTTAGATCTTTAGATTACTATATCATGTCTGAGTAACAAGGGCAATATTTATTGCTAGAAAAAATTATGGATCCCTACTAAAACTTTTAATAATTTGAATTTTTGTATGTTTGTAACGAATAGACTCAAAAACTACTGGACCGGTTTCAAAAATTCTTTCACCATTAGAATGCTACGTTATCTCTGAGTAACATAGGCTATATTTATTGCTTGGAAAAGTTAGGGATTCCTACTAAAACTTTTAATAATTTGAATTTTTGTATGTTTGTAACGAATAGACTCAAAAACTACTGGACCGATTTCAAAAATTCTTTTACCGTTAGAATGCTACGTTTTCCCTGAATAACATAGGATATATTTATTGCTAGAAAAAATTAGGGATCCCTACTAAAACTTAAATAATTTGAATGTTTATATGTTGGTAACGAATAAACTCAAAAAGTACTACACGATTTCAAAAATTCTTTGACCTTTAGAATGCTACATTATCCCTGAGTAACACAGGCGATATTTATTGCTAGAAAAATTTAGGGAGCCCTACGAAAACTTAAATAATTTGTATTTTTCTATGTCTGTAACGAATAAACGCAAAAATTACTGGACCAATTTCAAAAATTCTTTTACACTTAGAATGCTACATTATCCCTGAGTAACATAGGCAATATTTACTGCTAGAAAAAATTAGGCATCCCTACTAAAACTTAAATAATTTGTATTTTTGTATGTCTGTAACGAATAAACTCAAAACCTACTGGACTGATTTCAAAAATTCTTTCACACTTCGAATGCTACATTATCCTTGAGTAACATAAGATATATATATTGCTAGAAAAAATTAGGACCCCTACTAAAACTTTTAATAATTTGAATTTTTGTATGTTTGTAACGAAGAGACTAAAAAACTACTGGACCGATTTCAAAAATTCTTTCACTATTAGAATGCTACGATTTCCCTGAATAACATAGGATATACTTATTGCTAGAAAAAATTAGAGATCCCTACTAAAACTTAAATAATTTGAATGATTATATGTTGGTAACGAATAAACTCAAAAAGCGGTAGACCGATTTCAAAAATTCTTTGATCTTTAGAATGCTACATTATCCCTGAGTGACATAGGCGATATTTATTGGTAGAAAAAATTAAGGATCCCTACGAAAACTTAAATAATTTGTATTTTTCTATGTCTGTAACGAATAAACGCAAAAAATACTGGACCAATTTCAAAAATTCTTTCACACTTAGAATACTACATTATCCCTGAGTAACATAGGCAATATTTACTGCTAGAAAAAATTAGGGATCCCTACTAAAACTTAAATAATTTGTATTTTTGTATGACTGTAACGAATAAACTCAAAAACTACTGGACTGATTTCAAAAATTCTTTCACACTTAGAATGCCACATTATCCCTGAGTAGCATAGGCTATATTTATTGCTAGAAAAAGTTAGGGATCCCTACTAAAACTTAAATAATTTGAATTTTTGTACATTTGTAACGAATAAACTCACAAACTACCGGACCGATTTCAAAAATTCTTTCACCATTAGAATGCTACGTTATCTCTGAGTAACATAGGCTATATCTATTGCTTGACAAAATTAGGGATCCCTACTAAAACTTTTAATAATTTGAATTTTTGTATGTTTGTAACGAATAGACTCAAAATCTGCTGGACCGATTTCAAAAATTCTTTCACCGTTGGAATGCTACGTTATTCCTGAGTAACAAAAGATATATATATTGCTAGAAAAAATTAGGGATCCCTACTTAAACTTAAATAATTTGAATGTTTATATGTTGGTAACGAATAAACTCAAAAAGTACTGGACCGATTTCAAAAATTCTTTGACCTTTAGAATGCTACATTATCCCTGAGTAACACAGGCGATATTTATTGCTAGAAAAAATTAGGGATCCCTACGAAAACTTAAATAATTTGTATTTTTCTATGTCTGTAACGAATAAACGCAAAAAATACTGGACCAATTTCAAAAATTCTTTTACACTTAGAATACTACATTATCCCTGAGTAACATAGGCGATATTTATTGCTTCAAAAAATTAGGGATCCCAACTAAAACTTAAATAATTTGTATTTTTATATGTTTGTAACGAATAAACTCATAAACTACTAGACCGACATCAAAAATTCTTTGATCATTAGATTGCTATATCATCTCTGAGTAACAAGGGCTATATTTATTGCTAGAAAAAATTATGGATCCCTACTAAAACTTTTAATAATTTTTATTTTTGTATGTTTGTAACGAATAGACTCAAAAACTACTGGACCGATTTCAAAAATTCTTTCTCCATTAGAATGCTACGTTATCTCTGAGTAACATAGGCTATATTTATTGCTAGAAAAAATTAGGGGTCCGTACTAAAACTTAAATAATTTGAATGTTTATATGTTGGTAACGAATAAACTCAAAAAGGACTAGACCGATTTCAAAAATTCTTTGACCTTTAGAATGATACATTATCCCTCAGTAACATAGGTGATATTTATTGCTAGAAAAAATTAGGGATCCCTACGAAAACTTAAATAATTTGTATTTTTCTATGTCTGTAACGAATAAATTCAAAAACTACTGGACTTATTTCAAAAATTCTTTTACACTTAGAACGCCATATTATCCCTGAGTAACATAAGATATATATATTGCTAGAGAAAATTAGGGATCCCTACTTAAACTTTTAATAATTTGAATTTTTGTATGTTTGTAACGAATAGACTCAAAAACTACTGGACCGATTTCAAAAATTCTTTCACCATTAGAATGCTACGTTATTGCTGAGTAACAAAAGATATATATATTGCTAGAAAAAATTAGGGATCCCTACTTAAACTTAAATAATTTGAATGTTTATATGTTGGTAACGAATAAACTCAAAAAGTACTAGACCGATTTCAAAAATTCTTTGACCTTTAGAATGCTACATTAACCCTGAGTAACATAGGCGATATTCATTGCTAGCAAAAATTAGGGATCCCTACGAAAACCTAAATAATTTGTATTTTTGTATGCCTGTAACGAATAAACGCAAAAATTACTGGACGAATTTCAAAAATTCTTTTACCATTAGAATACTACATTATCCCTGAGTAACATAGGCTATATTTACTGCTAGAAAAAATTAGGGATCCCTACTAAAACTTAAATAATTTGTATTATTGTATGACTGTAACGAATAAATTCAAAAACTACTGGACTTATTTCAAAAATTCTTTTACACTTAGAACGCCATATTATCCCTGAGTAACATAGGCTATATTTATTGCTTGACAAAATTAGTGATCCCTACTAAAACTTAAATAATTTGAATTTTTGTATGTTTGTAACGAAAAAACTCAAAAACTACTTGACCGATTTCAAAAATTCTTTCACCATTAGAATGCTACGTTATCTCTGAGTAACATAGGCTATATTTATTGCTTAACAAAATTAGGAATCCCTACTAAAATTTAAATAATTTGTATTTTTATATGTTTGTAACGAATAAACTCATAAACTACTAGACCGACATCAAAAATTCTTAGATCTTTACATTACTATATCATGTCTGAGTAACAAGGGCAATATTTATTGCTAGAAAAAATTATGGATCCCTACTAAAACTTTTAATAATTTGAATTTTTGTATGTTTGTAACGAATAGACTCAAAAACTACTGGACCGGTTTCAAAAATTCTTTCACCATTAGAATGCTACGTTATCTCTGAGTAACATAGGCTATATTTATTGCTTGGAAAAGTTAGGGATTCCTACTAAAACTTTTAATAATTTGAATTTTTGTATGTTTGTAACGAATAGACTCAAAAAGTACTGGACCGATTTCCAAAATTCTTTCACCGTTAGAATGCTACGTTTTCCCTGAATAACATAGGATATATTTATTGCTAGAAAAAATTAGGGATCCCTACTAAAACTTAAATAATTTGAATGTTTATATGTTGGTAACGAATAAACTCAAAAAGTACTACACGATTTCAAAAATTCTTTGACCTTTAGAATGCTACATTATACCTGAGTAACACAGGCGATATTTATTGCTCGAAAAATTTAGGGAGCCCTACGAAAACTTAAATAATTTGTATTTTTCTATGTCTGTAACGAATAAACGCAAAAATTACTGGACCAATTTCAAAAATTCTTTTACACTTAGAATGCTACATTATCCCTGAGTAACATAGGCAATATTTACTGCTAGAAAAAATTAGGCATCCCTACTTAAACTTAAATAATTTGTATTTTTGTATGTCTGTAACGAATAAACTCAAAACCTACTGGACTGATTTCAAAAATTCTTTCACACTTCGAATGCTACATTACCCTTGAGTAACATAAGATATATATATTGCTAGAAAAAATTAGGACCCCTACTAAAACTTTTAATAATTTGAATTTTTGTATGTTTGTAACGAAGAGACTCAAAAACTACTGGACCGATTTCAAGAATTCTTTCACCATTAGAATGCTATGATTTCCCTGAATAACATAGGATATACTTATTGCTAGAAAAAATTAGAGATCCCTACTAAAACTTAAATAATTTGAATGATTATATGTTGGTAACGAATAAACTCAAAAAGTGGTAGACCGATTTCAAAAATTCTTTGATCTTTAGAATGCTACATTATCCCTGAGTGACATAGGCGATATTTATTGGTAGAAAAAATTAGGGATCCCTTCGAAAACTTAAATAATTTGTATTTTTCTATGTCTGTAACGAATAAACGCAAAAAATACTGGACCAATTTCAAAAATTCTTTTACACTTAGAATACTACATTATCCCTGAGTAACATAGGCAATATTTACTGCTAGAAAAAATTAGGGATCCCTACTAAAACTTAAATAATTTGTATTTTTGTATGACTGTAACGAATAAACTCAAAAACTACTGGAGTGACTTCAAAAATTCTTTCACACTTAGAATGCCACATTATCCCTGAGTAGCATAGGCTATATTTATTGCTAGAAAAAGTTAGGGATCCCTACTAAAACTTAAATAATTTGAATTTTTGTACATTTGTAACGAATAAACTCACAAACTACCGGACCGATTTCAAAAATTCTTTCACCATTAGAATGCTACGTTATCTCTGAGTAACATAGGCTATATCTATTGCTTGACAAAATTAGGGATCCCTACTAAAACTTTTAATAATTTGAATTTTTGTATGTTTGTAACGAATAGACTCAAAAACTGCTGGACCGATTTCAAAAATTCTTTCACCGTTAGAATGCTACGTTATTCCTGAGTAACAAAAGATATATATATTGCTAGAAAAAATTAGGGATCCCTACTTAAACTTAAATAATTTGAATGTTTATATGTTGGTAACGAATAAACTCAAAAAGTACTGGACCGATTTCAAAAATTCTTTGACCTTTAGAATGCTACATTAGCCCTGAGTAACACAGGCGATATTTATTGCTAGAAAAAATTAGGGATCCCTACGAAAACTTAAATAATTTGTATTTTTCTACGTCTGTAACGAATAAACGCAAAAAATACTGGACCAATTTCAAAAATTCTTTTACACTTAGAATACTACATTATCCCTGAGTAACATAGGCGATATTTATTGCTTCAAAAAATTAGGGATCCCTACTAAAACTTAAATAATTTGTATTTTTATATGTTTGTAACGAATAAACTCATAAACTGCTAGACCGACATCAAAAATTCTTTGATCATTAGATTGCTATATCATCTCTGAGTAACAAGGGCTATATTTATTGCTAGAAAAAATTATGGATCCCTACTAAAACTTTTAATAATTTTTATTTTTGTATGTTTGTAACGAATAGACTCAAAAACTACTGGACCGATTTCAAAAATTCTTTCTCCATTAGAATGCTACGTTATCTCTGAGTAACATAGGCTATATTTATTGCTAGAAAAAATTAGGGGTGCGTACTAAAACTTAAATAATTTGAATGTTTATATGTTGGTAACGAATAAACTCAAAAAGGACTAGACCGATTTCAAAAATTCTTTGACCTTTAGAATGATACATTATCCCTCAGTAACATAGGTGATATTTATTGCTAGAAAAAATTAGGGATCCCTACGAAAACTTAAATAATTTGTATTTTTCTATGTCTGTAACGAATAAATTCAAAAACTACTGGACTTATTTCAAAAATTCTTTTACACTTAGAACGCCATATTATCCCTGAGTAACATAAGATATATATATTGCTAGAGAAAATTAGGGATCCCTAATTAAACTTTTAATAATTTGAATTTTTGTATGTTTGTAACGAATAGACTCAAAAACTACTGGACCGATTTCAAAAATTCTTTCACCATTAGAATGCTACGATTTGCCTGAATAGCATAGGATATATTTATTGCTAGAAAAAATTAGAGATCCCTACTAAAACTTAAATAATTTGAATGATTATATGTTGGTAACGAATAAACTCAAAAAGTACTAGACCGATTTCAAAAATTCTTTGACCTTTAGAATGCTACATTATCCCTGAGTAACACAGGCGATATTTATTGCTAGAAAAAATTAGGGATCCCTACGAAAACTTTAATAATTTGTATTTTTCTTAGAATTTTAGGCTATATTTATTGCTTGGAAAAATTAGGGATCCCTACTACAACTTTTAATAATTTGAATTTTTGTATGTTTTTTAACGAATAGACTCAAAAACTACTCGACCGATTTCAAAAATTCTTTCACCGTTAGAATGCTACGTTTTCCCTGAGTAAAACAGGATATATTTATTGCTAGAAAAAATTAGGGGTCCGTACTAAAACTTAAATAATTTGAATGTTTATATGTTGGTAACGAATAAACTCAAAAAGTACTGGACCGATTTCAAAAATTCTTTGACCTTTAGAATGCTACATTATCCCTGAGTAACATAAGATATATATATTGCTTGACAAAATTAGGGATCCCTACTAAAACTTAAATAATTTGAATGTTTATATGTTGGTAACGAATAAACTCAAAAAGTACTAGACCGATTTCAAAAATTCTTTGACCTTTAGAATGCTACATTATCCCTGAGTAACATAGGCGATATTTATTGCTAGCAAAAATTAGGGATCCCTATGAAAACCTAAATAATTTGTATTTTTGTATGTCTGTACCGAATAAACGCACAAATTACTGGACCAATTTCAAAAATTCATTTACCATTAGAATGCTACATTATCCCTGAGTAACACAGGTGATATTTATTGCTAGAAAAAATTAGGGAGCCCTACGAAAACTTAAATAATTTGTATTTTTCTATGTCTGTAACGAATAAACGCAAAAATTACTGGACCAATTTTAAAAATTCATTTACACTTAGAATGCTACATTATCCCGGAGTAACATAGGCAATATTTACTGCTAGAAAAAATTAGGCATCCCTACTAAAACTTAAATAATTTGTGTTTTTGTATGTCTGTAACGAATAAACTCAAAACCTACTGGACTGATTTCAAAAATTCTTTCACACTTCGAATGCTACATTATCCCTGAGTAACATAAGATATATATATTGCTAGAAAAAATTAGGGATCCCTACTAAAACTTTTAATAATTTGAATTTTTGTATGTTTGTAACGAATAGACTCAAAAACTACTGGACCGATTTCAAAAATTCTTTCACCATTAGAATGCTACGATTTCCCTGAATAACATAAGATATATTTATTGCTAGAAAAAATTAGAGATCCCTACTAAAACTTAAATAATTTGAATGATTATATGTTGGTAACGAATAAACTCAAAAAGTGGTAGACCGATTTCAAAAATTCTTTGATCTTTAGAATGCTACATTATCCCTCAGTAACACAGGTGATATTTATTGCTAGAAAAAATTAGGGAGCCCTACGAAAACTTAAATAATTTGTATTTTTCTATATCTGTAACGAATAAACGCAAAAATTACTGGACCAATTTTAAAAATTCTTTTACACTTAGAATGCTACATTATCCCTGAGTAACATAGGCAATATTTACTGCTAGAAAAAATTAGGGATCCCTACTAAAACTTAAATAATTTGTATTTTTGTATGACTGTAACGAATAAACTCAAAAACTACTGGACTGATTTCAAAAATTCTTTCACACTTAGAATGCCACATTACCCCTGAGTAGCATAGGCTATATTTATTGCTAGAAAAAGTTAGGGATCCCTACTAAAACTTAAATAATTTGAATTTTTGTACGTTTGTAACGAATAAACTCACAAACTACCGGACCGATTTCAAAAATTCTTTCACCATTAGAATTCTACGTTATCTCTGAGTAACATAGGCTATATCTATTGCTTGACATAATTAGGGATCCCTACTAAAACTTTTAATAATTTGAATTTTTGTATGTTTGTAACGAATAGACTCAAAAACTGCTGGACCGATTTCAAAAATTCCTTCACCGTTGGAATGCTACGTTATTGCTGAGTAACAAAAGATATATATATTGCTAGAAAAAATTAGGGATCCCTACTTAAACTTAAATAATTTGAATGTTTATATGTTGGTAACGAATAAACTCAAAAAGTACTAGACCGATTTCAAAAATTCTTTGACCTTTAGAATGCTACATTAACCCTGAGTAACATAGGCGATATTCATTGCTATCAAAAATTAGGGATCCCTACGAAAACCTAAATAATTTGTATTTTTGTATGCCTGTAACGAATAAACGCAAAAATTACTGGACGAATTTCAAAAATTCTTTTACCATTAGAATACTACATTATCCCTGAGTAACATAGGCTATATTTACTGCTAGAAAAAATTAGGGATCCCTACTAAAACTTAAATAATTTGTATTATTGTATGACTGTAACGAATAAATTCAAAAACTACTGGACTTATTTCAAAAATTCTTTTACACTTAGAACGCCATATTATCCCTGAGTAACATAGGCTATATTTATTGCTTGACAAAATTAGTGATCCCTACTAAAACTTAAATAATTTGAATTTTTGTATGTTTGTAACGAAAAGACTCAAAAACTACTTGACCGATTTCAAAAATTCTTTCACCATTAGAATGCTACGTTATCTCTGAGTAACATAGGCTATATTTATTGCTTAACAAAATTAGGAATCCCTACTAAAATTTAAATAATTTGTATTTTTATATGTTTGTAACGAATAAACTCATAAACTACTAGACCGACATCAAAAATTCTTTGATCATTAGATTGCTATATCATCTCTGAGTAACAAGGGCTATATTTATTGCTAGAAAAAATTATGGATCCCTACTAAAACATTTAATAATTTTTATTTTTGTATGTTTGTAACGAATAGACTCAAAAACTACTGGACCGATTTCAAAAATTCTTTCTCCATTAGAATGCTACGTTATCTCTGAGTAACATAGGCTATATTTATTGCTAGAAAAAATTAGGGGTCCGTACTAAAACTTAAATAATTTGAATGTTTATATGTTGGTAACGAATAAACTCAAAAAGGACTAGACCGATTTCAAAAATTCTTTGACCTTTAGAATGATACATTATCCCTCAGTAACATAGGTGATATTTATTGCTAGAAAAAATTAGGGATCCCTACGAAAACTTAAATAATTTGTATTTTTCTATGTCTGTAACGAATAAATTCAAAAACTACTGGACTTATTTCAAAAATTCTTTTACACTTAGAACGCCATATTATCCCTGAGTAACATAGGCTATATTTTTTGCTTGACAAAATTAGTGATCCCTACTAAAACTTAAATAATTTGAATTTTTGTATGTTTGTAACGAAAAGACTCAAAAACTACTTGACCGATTTCAAAAATTCTTTCACCATTAGAATGCTACGTTATCTCTGAGTAACATAGGCAATATTTATTCCTAGAAAAAATTAGGGATCCCTACTAAAACTTAAATAATTTGTATGTTTGTATGCTTGTAACGAAGAAACTCAAAGAGCACTGGACCGCTTTCAAAAATTCTTTTACACTTAGAATGCTACATTACCCCTGAATAACATAGGCTATATTTATTGCTAGAAAAAATTATGGATCCCTACTAAAACTTTTAATAATTTGAATTATTGTATGTTTGTAACGAATAGACTCAAAAATTACTGGACTGATTTCAAAAATTCTTTCACCGTTATAATGCCAAATTACCCCTCAGTAAGATAGGCTATATTTATTGCTAGAAAAAGTTAGCGATCCCTACTAAAACTTAAATAATTTGAATTTTTGTATGTCTGTAACGAATAAACGCAAAAATTACTGGACCAATTTCAAAAATTCTTTCACCATTAGAATGCTACGTTATCTCTGAGTAACATAGGCTATATTTATTGCTTAACAAAATAAGGGATCCCTACTAAAATTTAAATAATTTGTATTTTTCTATGTTTGTAACGAATAAACTCATAAACTACTAGACCGACATCAAAAATTCTTTGATCGTTAGATTGCTATATCATGTCGGAGTAACAAGGGCTATATTTATTGCTAGAATAAATTATGGATCCCTACTAAAACTTTTAATAATTTGAAGTTTTGTATGTTTGTAACGAATAGACTCAAAAACTGCTGGACCGATTTCAAAAATTCCTTCACCGTTAGAATGCTACGTTATCCCTGAGTAACATAAGATATATATATTGCTAGAAAAAATTAGGGATCCCTATTAAAACTTAAATAATTTGAATGTTTATATGTTGGTAACGAATAAACTCAAAAAGTACTAGATCGATTTCAAAAATTCTTTGACCTTTAGAATGCTGCATAATCCCTGAGTAACATAGGCGATATTTATTGCTTCAAAAAATTAGGGATCCCTACTTAAACTTAAATAATTTGTATTTTTATATGTTTATAAGGAATAAACTCATAAACTACTAGACCGACATCAAAAATTCTTTGATCATTAGATTGCTATTACATCTCTGAGTACCAAGGGCTATATTTATTGCTAGAAAAAATTATGGATCCCTACTAAAACTTTTAATAATTTGAATTTTTGTGTATTTGTAATGAATAGACTCAAAAACTACTGGACCGATTTCAAAAATTCTTTCTCCATTGGAATGCTACGTTATTTCTGAGTAATATAGGCTATATTTATTGCTTGGAAAAATTAGGGATCCCTACTAAAACTTTTAATAATTTGAATTTTTGTATGCTTTTTAACGAATAGACTCAAAAACTACTGGACCGCTTTCAAAAATTCTTTCACCGTTAGAATGCTACGTTTTCCCTGGTAACATAGGATATATTTATTGCTAGAAAAAATTAGGGATCCCTACTAAAACTTAAAAAATTTGAATGTTTATATGTTGGTAACGAATAAACTCAAAAAGTACTAGACCGATTTCAAAAATTCTTTGACCTTTAGAATGCTACATTATCGCTGAGTAACATAGGCGATATTTGTTGCTAGAAAAAATTAAGGATCCCTACGAAGACTTAAATAATTTGTATTTTTGTATGTCTGTAACGAATAAACGCAAAAATTACTGGACGAATTTCAAAAATTCTTTTACCATTAGAATACTACATTATCCCTGAGTAACATAGGCTATATTTACTGCTAGAAAAAATTAGGGATCCCTACTAAAACTTAAAAAATTTGAATGTTTATATGTTGGTAACGAATAAACTCAAAAAGTACTAGACCGATTTCAAAAATTCTTTGACCTTTAGAATGCTACATTATCGCTGAGTAACATAGGCGATATTTGTTGCTAGAAAAAATTAAGGATCCCTACGAAGACTTAAATAATTTGTATTTTTGTATGTCTGTAACGAATAAACGCAAAAATTACTGGACGAATTTCAAAAATTCTTTCACCATTAGAATGCTACGTTATCTCTGAGTAACATAGGCTATATTTATTGCTTAACAAAATTAGCAATCCCTACTAAAATTTAAATAATTTGTATTTTTATATGTTTGTAACGAATAAACTCATAAACTACTAGACCGACATCAAAAATTCTTTGATCGTTAGATTACTATATCATGTCTGAGTAACAAGGGCAATATTTATTGCTAGAAAAAATTATGGATCCCTACTAAAACTTTTAATAATTTGAATTTTTGTATGTTTGTAACGAATAGACTCAAAAACTACTGGACCGATTTCAAAAATTCTTTCACCATTAGAATGCTAGGTTATCTCTGAGTAACATAGGCTATATTTATTGCTAGAAAAAATTAGGAGTCCGTACTAAAACTTAAATAATTTGAATGTTTATATGTTGGTAACGAATAAACTCAAAAAGGACTAGACCGATTTCAAAAATTCTTTGACCTTTAGAATGATACATTATACCTCAGTAACATAGGTGATATTTATTGCTAGAAAAAATTAGGGATCCCTACGAAAACTTAAATAATTTGTATTTTTCTATGTCTGTAACGAATAAACGCAAAAATTACTGGACCAATTTCAAAAATTCTTTTACACTTAGAATGCTACATTATCCCTGAGTAACATAGGCAATATCTATGGCTTGACAAAATTAGCAATCCCTACTAAAATTTAAATAATTTGTATTTTTATATGTTTGTAACGAATAAACTCATAAACTACTAGACCGACATCAAAAATTCTTTGATCGTTAGATTACTATATCATGTCTGAGTAACAAGGGCAATATTTATTGCTAGAAAAAATTATGGATCCCTACTAAAACTTTTAATAATTTGAATTTTTGTATTTTTGTAACGAATAGACTCAAAAACTACTGGACCGATTTCAAAAATTCTTTCACCATTAGAATGCTACGTTATCTCTGAGTAACATTGGCTATATTTATTGCTAGAAAAAATTAGGGATCCCTACTAAAACTTAAATAATTTGAATTTTTGTATGTTTGTAATGAAAAGACTCAAAAACTACTGGACCGCTTTTAAAAATTTTTTCACCGTTAAAATGCTACAGTATCCCTCAGTAACATAGGCAATATTTATTGCTAGAAAAAATTAGGGATCCCTACTAAAACTTTTAATAATTTGAATTTTTGTATGTTTGTAACGAATAGACTCAAAAACTACTGGACCGATGACAAAAATTCTTTCACCGTTAGAAAGCTACGTTATCCCTGAGTAACATAAGATATATATATTGCTAGAAAAAATTAGGGATCCCTACTAAAACTTAAATAATTTGAATGTTTATATGTTGGTAACGAATAAACTCAAAAGTACTAGACCGATTTCAAAAATTCTTTGACCTTTAGAATGCTACATTAACCCTGAGTAACATAGGCGATATTCATTGCTGGGAAAAATTAGGGATCCCTACGAAAACCTAAATAATTTGTATTTTTGTATGTCTGTAACGAATAAACGCAAAAATTACTGGACGAATTTCAAAAATTCCTTTACCATTAGAATACTACATTATCCCTGAGTAATATAGGCTATATTTACTGCTAGAAAAAATTAGGGATCGCTACTAAAACTTAAATAATTTGTATTTTTGTATGACTGTAACGAATAAATTCAAAAACTACTGGACTTATTTCAAAAATTCTTTTACACTTAGAACGCCATATTATCCCTGAGTAATATAGGCTATATTTTTTGCTTGACAAAATTAGTGATCCCTACTAAAACTTAAATAATTTGAATTTTTGTATGTTTGTAACGAAAAGACTCAAAAACTACTTGAGCGATTTCAAAAATTCTTTCACCATTAGAATGCTACGTTATCTCTGTGTAACATAGGCAATATTTATTCCTAGAAAAAATTAGGGATCCCTACTAAAACTTAAATAATTTGTATGTTTGTATGCTTGTAACGAAGAAACTCAAAGAGCACTGGACCGCTTTCAAAAATTCTTTTACACTTAGAATGCTACATTACCCCTGAATAACATAGGCTATATTTATTGCTAGAAAAAATTATGGATCCCTACTAAAACTTTTAATAATTTGAATTATTGTATGTTTGTAACGAATAGACTCAAAAATTACTGGACTGATTTCAAAAATTCTTTCACCGTTATAATGCCAAATTACCCCTCAGTAAGATAGGCTATATTTATTGCTAGAAAAAGTTAGCGATCCCTACTAAAACTTAAATAATTTGAATTTTTGTATGTCTGTAACGAATAAACGCAAAAATTACTGGACCAATTTCAAAAATTCTTTCACCATTAGAATGCTACGTTATCTCTGAGTAACATAGGCTATATTTATTGCTTAACAAAATAAGGGATCCCTACTAAAATTTAAATAATTTGTATTTTTCTATGTTTGTAACGAATAAACTCATAAACTACTAGACCGACATCAAAAAGTCTTTGATCATTAGATTGCTATTACATCTCTGAGTAACAAGGGCTATATTTATTGCTAGAAAAAATTATGAATCCCTACTAAAACTTTTAATAATTTGAATTTTTGTGTGTTTGTAATGAATAGACTCAAAAACTACTGGACCGATTTCAAAAATTCTTTCTCCATTAGAATGCTACGTTATCTCTGAGTAATATAGGCTATATTTATTGCTTGGAAAAATTAGGGATCCTTACTAAAACTTTTAATAATTTGACTTTTTGTATGCTTTTTAACGAATAGACTCAAAAACTACTGGACCGATTTCAAAAATTCTTTCACCGTTAGGATGCTACGTTTTCCCTGAGTAACATAGGATATATTTATTGCTAGAAAAAATTAGGGATCCCTACTAAAACTTAAAAAATTTCAATGTTTATATGTTGGTAACGAATAAACTCAAAAAGTACTAGACCGATTTCAAAAATTCTTTGACCTTTAGAATGCTACATTATCCCTGAGTAACATAGGCGATATTTGTTGCTAGAAAAAATTAAGGATCCCTACGAAAACTTAAATAATTTGAATTTTTGTATGTTTGTGACGAAAAGACTCAAAAACTACTTGACCGATTGCAAAAATTCTTTCACCATTAGAATGCTACGTTACCTCTGAGTAACATAGGCTATATTTATTGCTTAACAAAATTAGGAATCCCTACTAAAATTTAAATAATTGGTATTTTTATATGTTTGTAACGAATAAACTCATAAACTACTAGACCGACATCAAAAATTCTTTGATCGTTAGATTACTATATCATGTCTGAGTAACAAGGGCAATATTTATTGCTAGAAAAAATTATGGATCCCTACTAAAACTTTTGATAATTTGAATTTTTGTATGTTTGTAACGAATAGACTCAAAAACTACTGGACCGATTTCAAAAATTCTTTCACCATTAGAATGCTACGTTATCTCTGAGTAACATAGGCTATATTTATTGCTTGGAAAAGTTAGGGATTCCTACTAAAACTTTTAATAATTTGAATTTTTGTATGTTTGTAACGAATAGGCTCAAAAACTACTGGACCGATTTCAAAAATTCTTTCACCGTTAGAATGCTATGTTTTCCCTAAATAACATAGGATATACTTATTGCTAGAAAAAATTAGAGATCCCTACTAAAACTTAAATAATTTAAATGATTATATGTTGGTAACGAATAAACTCAAAAAGTGGTACACAGATTTCAAAAATTCTTTGATCTTTAGAATACTACATTATCCCTGAGTGACATAGGCGATATTTATTGCTAGAAAAAATTAGGGATCCCTACGAAAACTTAAATAATTTGTATTTTTCTATGTCTGTAACGAATAAACGCAAAAAATACTGGACCAATTTCAAAAATTCTTTTACACTTAGAATACTACATTATCCCTGAGTAACATAGGCAATATTTACTGCTAGAAAAAATTAGGGATCCCTACTAAAACTTTTAATAATTTGAATTTTTGTATGTTTGTAACGAATAGACTCAAAAATTACTGGACTGATTTCAAAAATTCTTTCACCGTTATAATGCCAAATTACCCCTCAGTAAGATAGGCTATATTTATTGCTAGAAAAAGTTAGCGATCCCTACTAAAACTTAAATAATTTGAATTTTTGTATGTCTGTAACGAATAAACGCAAAAATTACTGGACCAATTTCAAAAGTTCTTTCACCATTAGAATGCTACGTTATCTCTGAGTAACATAGGCTATATTTATTGCTTGGAAAAATTAGGGATCCCTACTAAAACTTTTAATAATTTGAATTTTTGTATGTTTGTAACGAATAGACTCAAAAACTACTGGACCGATTTCAAAAATTCTTTCACCGTTAGAATGCTACGTTTTTCCTGAGTAACATAGGATATATTTATTGCTAGATAAAATTAGGGATCCCTACTAGAAATTAAAAAATTTGAATGTTTATATGTTGGTAACGAATAAACTCAAAAAGTACTAGACCGATTTCAAAAATTCTTTGACCTTTATAATGCTACATTATCCCTGAGTAACATAGGCGATATTTGTTGCTAGAAAAAATTAAGGATCCCTATGAAAACTTAAATAATTTGAATTTTTGTATGTCTGTAACGAATAAACGCAAAAATTACTGGACCAATTTCAAAAATTCTTTAAACTTAGAATGCTACATTATCCCTGAGTAACATAGGCAATATTTACTGCTAGAAAAAATTAGGGATCCCTACTAAAACTTAAATAATTTGTGTTTTTGTATGACTGTAACGAATAAACTCAAAAACTACTGGACTGATTTCAAAAATTCTTTCACACTTAGAATGCCACATTATCCCTGAGTAGCATAGGCTATATTTATTGCTAGAAAAAATTAGGGATCCCTACTAAAACTTATAATAATTTGAATTTTTGTAGGTTTGTAACGAATAGACTCAAAAACTGCTGGACCGATTTCAAAAATTCTTTCACCGTTAGAATGCTACGTTATCCCTGAGTAACATAAGATACATATATTGCTAGAAAAAATTAGGAATCCCTACTAAAACTTAAATAATTTGAATGTTTGTATGTTGGTAACGAATAAACTCAAAAAGTACTAGACCGATTTCAAAAATTCTTTGACCTTTAGAATGCTACATTATCCCTGAGTAACATAGGCGATATTTGTTGTTAGAAAAAATTAAGGATCCCTACGAAAACTTAAATAATTTGAATTTTTCTATGTCTGTAACGAATAAACGCAAAAATTACTGGACCAATTTCAAAAATTCTTTTACCATTAGAATACTACATTATCCCTGAGTAACATAGGCTATATTTACTGCTAGAAAAAATTAGGGATCCCTACTAAAATTTAAATAATTTGTATTTTTGTATGACTGTAACGAATAAATTCAAAAACTACTGGACTTATTTCAAAAATTCTTTTACACTTAGAACGCCATATTATCCATGAGTAACATAGGCTATATTTATTGCTTGACAAAATTAGTGATCCCTACTAAAACTTAAATAATTTGAATTTTTGTATGTTTGTGACGAAAAGACTCAAAAACTACTTGACCGATTGCAAAAATTCTTTCACCATTAGAATGCTACGTTATCTCTGACTAACATAGGCTATATTTATTGCTTAACAAAATTAGGAATCCCTACTAAAATTTAAATAATTTGTATTTTTATATGTTTGTAACGAATAAACTCATAAACTACTAGACCGACATCAAAAATTCTTTGATCGTTAGATTACTATATCATGTCTGAGTAACAAGGGCAATATTTATTGCTAGAAAAAATTATGGATCCCTACTAAAACTTTTAATAATTTGAATTTTTGTATGTTTGTAACGAATAGACTCAAAAACTACTGGACCGATTTCAAAAATTCTTTCACCATTAGAATGCTACGTTATCTCTGAGTAACATAGGCTATATTTATTGCTTAACAAAATTAGGAATCTCTACTAAAATTTAAATAATTTGTATTTTTATATGTTTGTAACGAATAAACTCATAAACTACTAGACCGACATCAAAAATTCTTTGATCGTTAGATTACTATATCATGTCTGAGTAACAAGGCCAATATTTATTGCTAGAAAAAATTATGGATCCCTACTAAAACTTTTAATAATTTGAATTTTTGTATGTTTGTAACGAATAGACTCAAAAACTACTGGACCGATTTCAAAAATTCTTTCACCATTAGAATGCTACGTTATCTCTGAGTAACATAGGCTATATTTATTGCTTGGAAAAGTTAGGGATTCCTACTAAAACTTTTAATAATTTGAATTTTTGTATGTTTGTAACGAATAGACTCAAAAACTACTGGACCGATTTCAAAAATTCTTTCACCGTTAGAATGCTACGTTTTTCCTGAGTAACATAGGATATATTTATTGCTAGATAAAATTAGGGATCCCTACTAGAAATTAAAAAATTTGAATGTTTATATGTTGGTAACGAATAAACTCAAAAAGTACTAGACCGATTTCAAAAATTCTTTGACCTTTATAATGCTACATTATCCCTGAGTAACATAGGCGATATTTGTTGCTAGAAAAAATTAAGGATCCCTATGAAAACTTAAATAATTTGAATTTTTGTATGTCTGTAACGAATAAACGCAAAAATTACTGGACCAATTTCAAAAATTCTTTAAACTTAGAATGCTACATTATCCCTGAGTAACATAGGCAATATTTACTGCTAGAAAAAATTAGGGATCCCTACTAAAACTTAAATAATTTGTGTTTTTGTATGACTGTAACGAATAAACTCAAAAACTACTGGACTGATTTCAAAAATTCTTTCACACTTAGAATGCCACATTATCCCTGAGTAGCATAGGCTATATTTATTGCTAGAAAAAATTAGGGATCCCTACTAAAACTTATAATAATTTGAATTTTTGTAGGTTTGTAACGAATAGACTCAAAAACTGCTGGACCGATTTCAAAAATTCTTTCACCGTTAGAATGCTACGTTATCCCTGAGTAACATAAGATACATATATTGCTAGAAAAAATTAGGAATCCCTACTAAAACTTAAATAATTTGAATGTTTGTATGTTGGTAACGAATAAACTCAAAAAGTACTAGACCGATTTCAAAAATTCTTTGACCTTTAGAATGCTACATTATCCCTGAGTAACATAGGCGATATTTGTTGTTAGAAAAAATTAAGGATCCCTACGAAAACTTAAATAATTTGAATTTTTCTATGTCTGTAACGAATAAACGCAAAAATTACTGGACCACTTTCAAAAATTCTTTTACCATTAGAATACTACATTATCCCTGAGTAACATAGGCTATATTTACTGCTAGAAAAAATTAGGGATCCCTACTAAAATTTAAATAATTTGTATTTTTGTATGACTGTAACGAATAAATTCAAAAACTACTGGACTTATTTCAAAAATTCTTTTACACTTAGAACGCCATATTATCCATGAGTAACATAGGCTATATTTATTGCTTGACAAAATTAGTGATCCCTACTAAAACTTAAATAATTTGAATTTTTGTATGTTTGTGACGAAAAGACTCAAAAACTACTTGACCGATTGCAAAAATTCTTTCACCATTAGAATGCTACGTTATCTCTGACTAACATAGGCTATATTTATTGCTTAACAAAATTAGGAATCCCTACTAAAATTTAAATAATTTGTATTTTTATATGTTTGTAACGAATAAACTCATAAACTACTAGACCGACATCAAAAATTCTTTGATCGTTAGATTACTATATCATGTCTGAGTAACAAGGGCAATATTTATTGCTAGAAAAAATTATGGATCCCTACTAAAACTTTTAATAATTTGAATTTTTGTATGTTTGTAACGAATAGACTCAAAAACTACTGGACCGATTTCAAAAATTCTTTCACCATTAGAATGCTACGTTATCTCTGAGTAACATAGGCTATATTTATTGCTTAACAAAATTAGGAATCCCTACTAAAATTTAAATAATTTGTATTTTTATATGTTTGTAACGAATAAACTCATAAACTACTAGACCGACATCAAAAATTCTTTGATCGTTAGATTACTATATCATGTCTGAGTAACAAGGCCAATATTTATTGCTAGAAAAAATTATGGATCCCTACTAAAACTTTTAATAATTTGAATTTTTGTATGTTTGTAACGAATAGACTCAAAAACTACTGGACCGATTTCAAAAATTCTTTCACCATTAGAATGCTACGTTATCTCTGAGTAACATAGGCTATATTTATTGCTTGGAAAAGTTAGGGATTCCTACTAAAACTTTTAATAATTTGAATTTTTGTATGTTTGTAACGAATAGACTCAAAAACTACTGGACCGATTTCAAAAATTCTTTCACCGTTAGAATGCTATGTTTTCCCTAAATAACATAGGATATACTTATTGCTAGAAAAAATTAGAGATCCCTACTAAAACTTAAAAAATTTAAATGATTATATGTTGGTAACGAATAAACTCAAAAAGTGGTAGACCGATTTCAAAAATTCTTTGATCTTTAGAATGCTACATTATCCCTGAGTGACATAGGCGATATTTATTGCTAGAAAAAATTAGGGATCCCTACGAAAACTTAAATAATTTGTATTTTTCTATGTCTGTAACGAATAAACGCAAAAAATACTGGACCAATTTCAAAAATTCTTTTACACTTAGAATACTACATTATCCCTGAGTAACATAGGCAATATTTACTGCTAGAAAAAATTAGGGATCCCTACTAAAACTGAAATAATTTGTATTTTTGTATGACTGTAACGAATAAACTCAAAAACTACTGGGCTGATTTCAAAAATTCTTTCACACTTAGAATGCCACATTATCCCTGAGTAGCATAGGCTATATTTATTGCTAGAAAAAGTTAGGGATCCCTACTAAAACTTAAATAATTTGAATTTTTGTACGTTTGTAACGAATAAACTCACAAACTACCGGACCGATTTCAAAAATTCTTTCACCATTAGAATGCTACGTTATCTCTGAGTAACATAGGCTATATCTATTGCTTGACAAAATTAAGGATCCCTACTAAAACTTTTAATAATTTGAATTTTTGTATGTTTGTAACGAATAGACTCAAAAACTGCTGGACCGATTTCAAAAATTCTTTCACCGTTGGAATGCTACGTTATTCCTGAGTAACAAAAGATATATATATTGCTAGAAAAAATTAGGGATCCCTAATTAAACTTAAATAATTTGAATGTTTATATGTTGGTAACGAATAAACTCAAAAAGTATTAGACCGATTTCAAAAATTCTTTGACCTTTAGAATGCTACATTATCCCTGAGTAACACAGGCGATATTTATTGCTAGAAAAAATTAGGGATCCCTACGAAAACTTAAATAATTTGTATTTTTCTATGTCTGTAACGAATAAACGCAAAAAATACTGGACCAATTTCAAAAATTCTTTTACACTTAGAATACTACATTATCCCTGAGTAACATAGGCGATATTTATTGCTTCAAAAAATTAGGGATCCCTACTAAAACTTAAATAATTTGTATTTTTATATGTCTGTAACGAATAAACTCATAAACTACTAGACCGACATCAAAAATTCTTTGATCATTAGATTGCTATATCATCTCTGAGTAACAAGGGCTATATTTATTGCTAGAAAAAATTATGGATCCCTACTAAAACTTTTAATAATTTGAATTTTTGTATGTTTGTAACGAATAGACTCAAAAACTACTGGACTGATTTCAAAAATTCTTTCTCCATTAGAATGCTACGTTATCTCTGAGTAACATAGGCTATATTTATTGCTTGGAAAAATTAGGGATCCCTACTACAACTTTTAATAATTTGAATTTTTGTATGTTTTTTAACGAATAGACTCAAAAACTAGTGGACCGATTTCAAAAATTCTTTCACCGTTAGAATGCTACGTTTTCCCTGAGTAACACAGGATATATTTATTGCTAGAAAAAATTAGGGGTCCGTACTAAAACTTAAATAATATGAATGTTTATATGTTGGTAACGAATAAACTCAAAAAGTACTAGACCGATATCAAAAATTCTTTGACCTTTAGAATGATACATTATCCCTCAGTAACATAGGCGATATTTATTGCTAGAAAAAATTAGGGATCCCTACGAAAACTTAAATAATTTGTATTTTTCTATGTCTGTAACGAATAAACGCAAAAATTACTGGACCAATTTCAAAAATTCTTTTACACTTAGAATGCTACATTATCCTTGAGTAACATAGGCAATATCTATTGCTTGACAAAATTAGGGATCCCTACTTAAACTTAAATAATTTGAATTTTTGTATGTTTGTAACGAAAAGACTCAGAAACTACTGGACTGATTTTAAAAATTTTTTCACCGTTAAAATGCTACATTATCCCTCAGTAACATAGGCAATATTTATTGCTAGAAAAAATTAGGGATCCCTACTAAAACTTTTAATAATTTGAATTTTTGTATGTTTGTAACGAATAGACTCAAAAACTACTGGACCGATGACAAAAATTCTTTCACCGTTAGAATGCTACGTTATCTCTGAGTAACATAGGCAATATTTATTCCTAGAAAAAATTAGGGATCCCTACTAAAACTTAAATAATTTGTATGTTTGTATGCTTGTAATGAAGAAACTCAAAGAGCACTGGACCGATTTCAAAAATTCTTTGACCTTTAGAATGCTACATTATCCCTGAGTAACATAGGCGATATTTGTTGTTAGAAAACATTAAGGATCCCTACGAAAACTTAAATAATTTGAATTTTTGTATGTTTGTAACGAAAAGACTCAGAAACTACTGGACTGATTTTAAAAATTTTTTCACCGTTAAAATGCTACATTACCCCTCAGTAACATAGGCAATATTTATTGCTAGAAAAAATTAGGGATCCCTACTAAAACTTTTAATAATTTGAATTTTTGTATGTTTGTAACGAATAGACTCAAAAACTACTGGACCGATTTCAAAAATTCTTTGACCTTTAGAATGCTACATTATCCCTGAGTAACATAGGCGATATTTGTTGTTAGAAAAAATTAAGGATCCCTACGAAAACTTAAATAATTTGAATTTTTGTATGTTTGTAACGAAAAGACTCAGAAACTACTGGACTGATTTTAAAAATTTTTTCACCGTTAAAATGCTACATTATCCCTCAGTAACATAGGCAATATTTATTGCTAGAAAAAATTAGGGATCCCTACTAAAACTTTTAATAATTTGAATTTTTGTATGTTTGTAACGAATAGACTCAAAAATTACTGGACTGATTTCAAAAATTCTTTCACCGTTATAATGCCAAATTACCCCTCAGTAAGATAGGCTATATTTATTGCTAGAAAAAGTTAGCGATCCCTACTAAAACTTAAATAATTTGAATTTTTGTATGTCTGTAACGAATAAACGCAAAAATTACTGGACAAATTTCAAAAGTTCTTTCACCATTAGAATGCTACGTTATCTCTGAGTAACATAGGCTATATTTATTGCTTGGAAAAATTAGGGATCCCTACTAAAACTTTTAATAATTTGAATTTTCGTATGTTTGTAACGAATAGACTCAAAAACTACTGGACCGATTTCAAAAATTCTTTCACCGTTAGAATGCTACGTTTTCCCTGAGTAACATAGGATATATTTATTGCTAGATAAAATTAGGGATCCCTACTAGAAATTAAAAAATTTGAATGTTTATATGTTGGTAACGAATAAACTCAAAAAGTACTAGACCGATTTCAAAAATTCTTTGACCTTTATAATGCTACATTATCCCTGAGTAACATAGGCGATATTTGTTGCTAGAAAAAATTAAGGATCCCTATGAAAACTTAAATAATTTGAATTTTTGTATGTCTGTAACGAATAAACGCAAAAATTACTGGACCAATTTCAAAAATTCTTTTACAGTTAGAATGCTACATTATCCCTGAGTAACATAGGCAATATTTACTGCTAGAAAAAATTAGGGATCCTTACTAAAACTTAAATAATTTGTGTTTTTGTATGACTGTAACGAATAAACTCAAAAACTACTGGACTGATTTCAAAAATTCTTTCACACTTAGAATGCCACATTATCCCTGAGTAGCATAGGCTATATTTATTGCTAGAAAAAATTAGGGATCCCTACTAAAACTTAAATAATTTGAATGTTTATATGTTGGTAACGAATAAACTCAAAAAGTACTAGACCGATTTCAAAAATTCTTTGACCTTTAGAATGCTACATTATCCCTGAGTAACATAGGCGATATTTGTTGTTAGAAAAAATTAAGGATCCCTACTAAAACTTATAATAATTTGAATTTTTGTAGGTTTGTAACGAATAGACTCAAAAACTGCTGGACCGATTTCAAAAATTGTTTCACCGTTAGAATGCTACGTTATCCCTGAGTAACATAAAATATATATATTGCTAGAAAAAATTAGGGATCCCTACTAAAACTTAAATAATTTGAATGTTTGTATGTTGGTAACGAATAAACTCAAAAAGTACTAGACCGATTTCAAAAATTCTTTGACGTTTAGAATGCTACATAATCCCTGAGTAACATAGGCGATATTTATTGCTTCAAAAAATTAGGGATCCCTACTTAAACTTAAATAATTTGTATTTTAATATGTTTGTAAGGAATAAACTCATAAACTACTAGACCGACATCAAAAATTCTTTGATCATTAGATTGCTATATCATCTCTGAGTAACAAGGGCTATATTTATTGCTAGAAAAAATTATGGATCCCTACTAAAACTTTTAATAATTTGAATTTTTGTGTGTTTGTAATGAATAGACTCAAAAACTACTGGACCGATTTCAAAAATTCTTTCTCCATTAGAATGCTACGTTATCTCTGAGTAACATAGGCTATATTTATTGCTTGGAAAAATTAGGGATCCCTACTAAAACTTTTAATAATTTGAATTTTTGTATGCTTTTTAACGAATAGACTCAAAAACTAGTGGACCGATTTCAAAAATTCTTTCACCGTTAGAATGCTACGTTTTCCCTGAGTAATATAGGATATATTTATTGCTAGAAAAAATTAGGGATCCCTACTAGAACTTAAAAAATTTGAATGTTTATATGTTGGTAACGAATAAACTCAAAAAGTACTAGACCGATTTCAAAAATTCTTTGACCTTTAGAATGCTACATTATCCCTGAGTAACATAGGCGATATTTGTTGCTAGAAAAAATTAAGGATCCCTACGAAAACTTAAATAATTTGAATTTTGCTATGTCTGTAACGAATAAACGCAAAAATTACTGGACCAATTTCAAAAATTCTTTTACACTTAGAATGCTACATTATCCCTGAGTAACATAGGCAATATTTACTGCTAGAAAAAATTAGGGATCCCTACTAAAACTTAAATAATTTGTGTTTTTGTATGACAGTAACGAATAAACTCAAAAACTACTGGACTGATTTCAAAAATTCTTTCACACTTAGAATGCCACATTATCCCTGAGTAGCATAGGCTATATTTATTGCCAGAAATAGTTAGGGATCCCTACTAAAACTTAAATAATTTGAATTTTTGTATGTTTGTAACGAAAAGACTCAAAAACTACTGGACCGATTTTAAACATTCTTTCACCGTTAAAATGCTACATTATCCCTGAGTAACATAGGCAATATTTATTGCTAGAAAAAATTAGAGATCCCTACCAAAACTTTTAATAATTTGAATTTTTGTATGTTTGTAACGAATAGACTCAAAAACTACTGGACCGATTTCAAAAATTCTTTCACCGTTATAATGCCAAATTACCCCTCAGTAATATAGGCAATATTTATTGCTAGAAAAAATTAAGGATCCCTACTAAAACTTTTAATAATTTGAATATTTTTATGTTTGTAACGAATAGACTCAAAAACTACTAGACCGATTTCAAAAATTCTTTCACCATTAGAATGCTTAGTTATGTCTGAGTAACATAGGCTATATTCATTGCTTCAAAAAATTAGGAATCCCTACTAAAACTTAAATAATTTGTGTTTTTATATGTTTGTAATAAATAAACTCATAAACTACTAGACCGACATCAAAAATTCTTTGATCATTAGATTGCTATATCATCTCTGAGTAACAAGGGCTATATTTATTGCTAGAAAAAATTATGGATCCCTACTAAAACTTTTAATAATTTGAATTTTTGTATGTTTGTAACGAATAGACTCAAAAACTGCTGGACCGATTTCAAAAATTCTTTCACGGTTGGAATGCTACGTTATTCCTGAGTAACAAAAGATATATATATTGCTAGAAAAAATTAGGGATCCCTAATTAAACTTAAATAATTTGAATGTTTATATGTTGGTAACGAATAAACTCAAAAAGTACTAGACCGATTTCAAAAATTCTTTGACCTTTAGAATACTACATTATCCCTGAGTAACACAGGCGATATTTATTGCTAGAAAAAATTAGGGATCCCTACGAAAACTTAAATAATTTGTATTTTTCTATGTCTGTAACGAATAAACGCAAAAAATACTGAACCAATTTCAAAAATTCTTTTACACTTAGAATACTACATTATCCCTGAGTAACATAGGCGATATTTATTGCTTCAAAAAATTAGGGATTCCTACTAAAACTTAAATAATTTGTATTTTTATATGTCTGTAACGAATAAACTCATAAACTACTAGACCGACATCAAAAATTCTTTGATCATTAGATTGCTATATCATCTCAGAGTAACAAGGGCTATATTTATGGCTAGAAAAAATTATGGATCCCTACTAAAACTTTTAATAATTTGAATTTTTGTATGTTTGTAACGAATAGACTCAAAAACTACTGGACCGATTTCAAAAATTCTTTCTACATTAGAATGCTACGTTATCTCTGAGTAACATAGGCTATATTTATTGCTTGGAAAAATTAGGGATCCCTAATACAACTTTTAATAATTTGAATTTTTGTATGTTTTTTAACGAATAGACTCAAAAACTACTGGACCGATTTCAAAAATTCTTTCACCGTTAGAATGCTACGTTTTCCCTGAGTAACACAGGATATATTTATTGCTAGAAAAAATTAGGGGTCCGTACTAAAACTTAAATAATTTGAATGTTTATATGTTGGTAACGAATAAACTCAAAAAGTACTAGACCGATATCAAAAATTCTTTGACCTTTAGAATGATACATTATCCCTCAGTAACATAGGCGATATTTATTGCTAGAAAAAATTAGGGATCCCTACGAAAACTTAAATAATTTGTATTTTTCTATGTCTGTAACGAATAAACGCAAAAATTACTGGAGCAATTTCAAAAATTCTTTTACACTTAGAATGCTACATTATCCTTGAGTAACATAGGCAATATCTATTGCTTGACAAATTTAGGGATCCCTACTAAAACTTAAATAATTTGAATTTTTGTATGTTTGTAACGAAAAGACTCAGAAACTACTGGACTGATTTTAAAAATTTTTTCACCGTTAAAATGCTACATTATCCCTCAGTAACATAGGCAATATTAATTGCTAGAAAAAATTAGGGATCCCTACTAAAACTTTTAATAATTTGAATTTTTGTATGTTTGTAACGAATAGACTCAAAAACTACTGGACCGATTTCAAAAATTCTTTCACCGTTAGAATGCTACGTTTTCCCTGAGTAACATAGGATATGTTTATTGCTAGATAAAATTAGGGATCCCTACTAGAAATTAAAAAATTTGAATGTTTATATGTTGGTAACGAATAAACTCAAAAACTACTAGACCGATTTCAAAAATTCTTTGACCTTTATAATGCTACATTATCCCTGAGTAACATAGGCGATATTTGTTGCTAGAAAAAATTAAGGATCCCTATGAAAACTTAAATAATTTGAATTTTTGTAGGTCTGTAACGAATAAACGCAAAAATTACTGGACCAATTTCAAAAATTCTTTTACACTTAGAATGCTACATTATCCCTGAGTAACATAGGCAATATTTACTGCTAGAAAAAATTAGGGATCCCTACTAAAACTTAAATAATTTGTGTTTTTGTATGACTGTAACGAATAAACTCAAAAACTACTGGACTGATTTCAAAAATTCTTTCACACTTAGAATGCCACATTATCCCTGAGTAGCATAGGCTATATTTATTGCTAGAAAAAATTAGGGATCCCTACTAAAACTTATAATAATTTGAATTTTTGTAGGTTTGTAACGAATAGACTCAAAAACTGCTGGACCGATTTCAAAAATTCTTTCACCGTTAGAATGCTACGTTATCCCTGAGTAACATAAGATATATATTGCACTATATTTTACTTAGGATACTTGGTGATTCATAAAATCATCAAACAATAACAATAAAACATTGTCACAATACAAGTATTCTAAGTAAAATAACTAACACAAAAAAACACCACACGACAAAAACAATTCTTGGAAATATTCAAGAATTTGTAGACTATTCGGGAAATATCGCCATCTAATGTACAAAAGAGCTGTTCCAGAAAAATCCGAAATGCAATTGTTTACACAATCGATAGAATACAATACACAATGAATCATCTATCAGTGTCACAAACCCAAAGCAATGATTCAGAAGTATTTTTATTTGTGTATGGAATAGAAAATTCTAGATCTTCTTTGTGTAAACGTTGCCACCTAGTTTTAGAAAGCCAAACGAGAATATTCGAGAATATTCCGAGACACATCAATTTTATATAAATAGCCGCCGGGATTCAAGTAGAGAATCAATTCAGATCAGAACTTCAAACAGTGAACTTGAAACATTCGGAGTAAAACTAAAGCTTTGATCTTAAAAGTAATTAAAATAGCGAAGCTCTAAAACTGTGATAAATAATTGTAATAATTAAATTATTGAAAGACAAATATTTTTAAGACTAATTGTTAAGCGGAAATAATTACAAATAAAGTTTAGACACTATATTCACATAAATAAAAAGTGTTATCATTCTAATAACATCGAACCGAAAGAATAACACGTTACAATATATTGCTAGAAAAAATTAGGGATCCCTACTAAAACTTAAATAATTTGAATGTTTATATGTTGGTAACGAATAAACTCAAAAGGTACTAGACCGATTTCAAAAATTCTTTGACCTTTAGAATGCTACATTATCCCTAAGTAACATAGGCGATATTTGTTGTTAGAAAAAATTAAGGATCCCTACGAAAACTTAAATAATTTGAATTTTTCTATGTCTGTAACGAATAAACGCAAAAATTACTGGACCAATTTCAAAAATTCTTTTACACTTAGAATGCTATATTATCCCTGAGTAACATAGGCAATATTTACTGCTAGAAAAAATTACGGATCCCTACTAAAACTTAAATAATTTGTATTTTTGTATATCTGTAACGAATAAACTCAAAAACTACTGGACTGATTTCAAAAATTCTTTCACACTTCGAATGCTACATTATCCCTTAGTAACATAGGCAATATCTATTGCTAGAAAAAATTAGGGATCCCTACTAAAACTTATAATAATTTGAATTTTTGTAGGTTTGTAACGAATAGACTCAAAAACTGCTGGACCGATTTCAAAAATTCTTTCACCGTTAGAATGCTACGTTATCCCTGAGTAACATAAGATATATATATTGCTAGAAAAAATTAGGGATCCCTACTAAAACTTAAATAATTTGAATGTTTATATGTTGGTAACGAATAAACTCAAAAAGTACTAGACCGATTTCAAAAATTCTTTGACCTTTAGAATGCTACATAATCCCTGAGTAACATAGGCGATATTTATTGCTTCAAAAATTAGGGATCCCTACTTAAACTTAAATAATTTGTATTTTAATATGTTTGTAAGGAATAAACTCATAAACTACTAGACCGACATCAAAAATTCATTGATCATTAGATTGCTATATCATCTCTGAGTAACAAGGGCTATATTTATTGCTAGAAAAAATTATGGATCCCTACTAAAACTTTTAATAATTTGAATTTTTGTGTGTTTGTAATGAATAGACTCAAAAACTACTGGACCGATTTCAAAAATTCTTTCTCCATTAGAATGCTACGTTATCTCTGAGTAACATAGGCTATATTTATTGCTTGGAAAAATTAGGGATCCCTACTAAAACTTTTAATAATTTGAATTTTTGTATGCTTTTTAACGAATAGACTCAAAAACTAGTGGACCGATTTCAAAAATTCTTTCACCGTTAGAATGCTACGTTTTCCCTGAGTAATATAGGATATATTTATTGCTAGAAAAAATTAGGGATCCCTACTAGAACTTAAAAAATTTGAATGTTTATATGTTGGTAACGAATAAACTCAAAAAGTACTAGACCGATTTCAAAAATTCTTTGACCTTTAGAATGCTACATTATCCCTGAGTAACATAGGCGATATTTGTTGCTAGAAAAAATTAAGGATCCCTACGAAAACTTAAATAATTTGAATTTTGCTATGTCTGTAACGAATAAACGCAAAAATTACTGGACCGATTTCAAAAATTCTTTCTCCATTAGAATGCTACGTTATCTCTGAGTAACATAGGCTATATTTATTGCTTGGAAAAATTAGGGATCCCTACTAAAACTTTTAATAATTTGAATTTTTGTATGCTTTTTAACGAATAGACTCAAAAACTAGTGGACCGATTTCAAAAATTCTTTCACACTTAGAATGCTACATTATCCCTGAGTAACATAGGCAATATTTACTGCTAGAAAAAATTAGGGATCCCTACTAAAACTTAAATAATTTGTGTTTTTGTATGACTGTAACGAATAAACTCAAAAACTACTGGACTGATTTCAAAAATTCTTTAACACTTAGAATGCCACATTATCCCTGAGTAGCATAGGCTATATTTATTGCCAGAAATAGTTAGGGATCCCTACTAAAACTTAAATAATTTGAATTTTTGTATGTTTGGAACGAAAAGACTCAAAAACTACTGGACCGATTTTAAACATTCTTTCACCGTTAATATGCTACATTATCCCTGAGTAACATAGGCAATATTTATTGCTAGAAAAAATTAGAGATCCCTACCAAAACTTTTAATAATTTGAATTTTTGTGTGTTTGTAACTAATAGACTCAAAAACTACTAGACCGATTTCAAAAATTCTTTCACCGTTATAATGCCAAATTACCCCTCAGTAATATAGGCAATATTTATTGCTAGAAAAAATTAAGGATCCCTACTAAAACTTTTAATAATTTGAATGTTTTTCTGTTTGTAACGAATAGACTCAAAAACTACTAGACCGATTTCAAAAATTCTTTCACCATTAGAATGCTTAGTTATGTCTGAGTAACATAGGCTATATTCATTGCTTCAAAAAATTAGGGATCCCTACTAAAACTTAAATAATTTGTGTTTTTATATGTTTGTAATGAATAAACTCATAAACTACTAGACCGACATCAAAAATTCTTTGATCATTAGATTGCTATATCATCTCTGAGTAACAAGGGCTATATTTATTGATAGAAAAAATTATGGATCCCTACTAACACTTTTAATAATTTGAATTTTTGTATGCTTTTTAACGAATAGACTCAAAAACTACTGGACCGATTTCAAAAATTCTTTCACCGTTAGAATGCTACGTTTTCCCTGAGTAACACAGGATATATTTATTGCTAGAAAAAATTAGGGGTCCGTACTAAAACTTAAATAATTTGAATGTTTATATGTTGGTAACGAATAAACTCAAAAAGTACTAAACCGATTTCAAAAATTCTTTGACCTTTAGAATGATACATTATCCCTCAGTAACATAGGCGATATTTATTGCTAGAAAAAATTAGGGATCCCTACGAAAACTTAAATAATTTGTATTTTTCTATGTCTGTAACGAATAAACGCAAAAATTACTGGACCAATTTCAAAAATTCTTTTACACTTAGAATGCTACATTATCCCTGAGTAACATAGGCAATATCTATTGCTTGACAAAATTAGGGATCCCTACTAAAACTTAAATAATTTGAATTTTTGTATGTTTGTAACGAAAAGACTCAGAAACTACTGGACTGATTTTAAAAATTTTTTCACCGTTAAAATGCTACATTATCCCTCAGTAACATAGGCAATATTTATTGCTAGAAAAAATTAGGGATCCCTAATAAAACTTTTAATAATTTGAATTTTTGTATGTTTGTAACGAATAGACTCAAAAACTACTGGACCGATGACAAAAATTCTTTCACCGTTAGAATGCTACGTTATCTCTGAGTAACATAGGCAATATTTATTCCTAGAAAAAATTAGGGATCCCTACTAAAACTTAAATAATTTGTATGTTTGTATGCTTGTAACGAAGAAACTCAAAGAGCACTGGACCGATTTCAAAAATTCTTTTACACTTAGAATGCTACATTACCCCTGAATAACATAGGCTATATTTATTGCTAGAAAAAATTATGGATCCCTACTAAAACTTTTAATAATTTGAATTTTTGTATGTTTGTAACGAATAGACTCAAAAATTACTGGACTGATTTCAAAAATTCTTTCACCGTTATAATGCCAAATTACCCCTCAGTAAGATAGGCTATATTTATTGCTAGAAAAAGTTAGCGATCCCTACTAAAACTTAAATAATTTGAATTTTTGTATGTCTGTAACGAATAAACGCAAAAATTACTGGACCAATTTCAAAAGTTCTTTCACCATTAGAATGCTACGTTATCTCTGAGTAACATAGGCTATATTTATTGCTTGGAAAAATTAGGGATCCCTACTAAAACTTTTAATAATTTGAATTTTTGTATGTTTGTAACGAATAGACTGAAAAACTACTGGACCGATTTCAAAAATTCTTTCACCGTTAGAATGCTACGTTTTCCCTGAGTAACATAGGATATATTTATTGCTAGATAAAATTAGGGATCCCTACTAGAAATTAAAAAATTTGAATGTTTATATGTTGGTAACGAATAAACTCAAAAAGTACTAGACCGATTTCAAAATTCTTTGACCTTTATAATGCTACATTATCCCTGAGTAACATAGGCGATATTTGTTGCTAGAAAAAATTAAGGATCCCTACGAAAACTTAAATAATTTGAATTTTTCTATGTCTGTAACGAATAAACGCAAAAATTACTGGACCAATTTCAAAAATTCTTTTACACTTAGAATGCTACATTATCCCTGAGTAACATAGGCAATATTTACTGCTAGAAAAAATTAGGGATCCCTACTAAAACTTAAATAATTTGTGTTTTTGTATGACTCTAACGAATAAACTCAATCACTACTGGACTAATTTCAAAAATTCTTTCACACTTAGAATGCCACATTATCCCTGAGTAGCATAGGCTATATTTATTGCTAGAAAAAATTAGGGATCCCTACTAAAACTTATAATAATTTGAATTTTTGTAGGTTTGTAACGAATAGACTCAAAAACTGCTGGACCGATTTCAAAAATTCTTTCACCGTTAGAATGCTACGTTATCCCTGAGTAACATAAGATATATATATTGCTAGAAAAATTTGGGATCCCTACTAAAACTTAAATAATTTGAATGTTTATATGTTGGTAACGAATAAACTCAAAAAGTACTAGACCGATTTCAAAAATTCTTTGACCTTTAGAATGCTACATTATCCCTGAGTAACATAGGCGATATTTGTTGTTACAAAAAATTAAGGATCCCTACGAAAACTTAAATAATTGGAATTTTTCTATGTCTGTAACGAATAAACGCAAAAATTACTGGACCAATTTCAAAAATTCTTTTACACTTAGAATGCTATATTATTCCTGAGTAACATAGGCAATATTTACTGCTAGAAAAAATTACGGATCCCTACTAAAACTTAAATAATTTGTATTTTTGTATGTCTGTAACGAATAAACTCAAAAACTACTGGACTGATTTCAAAAATTCTTTCACACTTCGAATGCTACATTATCCCTTAGTAACATAGGCAATATCTATTGCTAGAAAAAATTAGGGATCCCTACTAAAACTTATAATAATTTGAATTTTTGTAGGTTTGTAACGAATAGACTCAAAAACTGCTGGACCGATTTCAAAAATTCTTTCACCGTTAGAATGCTACGTTATCCCTGAGTAACATAAGATATATATATTGCTAGAAAAAATTAGGGATCCCTACTAAAACTTAAATAATTTGAATGTTTATATGTTGGTAACGAATAAACTCAAAAAGTACTAGACCGATTCCAAAAATTCTTTGACCCTAGAATGATACATTATCCCTCAGTAACATAGGCGATATTTATTGCTAGAAAAAATTAGGGATCCCTACGAAAACTTAAATAATTTGTATTTTTCTATGTCTGTAACGAATAAACGCAAAAATTACTGGACCAATTTCAAAAATTCTTTTACACTTAGAATGCTACATTATCCTTGAGTAACATAGGCAGTATCTATTGCTTGACAAAATTAGGGATCCCTACTTAAACTTAAATAATTTGAATTTTTGTATGTTTGTAACGAAAAGACTCAGAAACTACTGGACTGATTTTAAAAATTTTTTCACCGTTAAAATGCTACATTATCCCTCAGTAACATAGGCAATATTTATTGCTAGAAAAAATTAGGGATCCCTACTAAAACTTTTAATAATTTGAATTTTTGTATGTTTGTAACGAATAGACTCAAAAACTACTGGACCGATGACAAAAATTCTTTCACCGTTAGAATGCTACGTTATCTCTGAGTAACATAGGCAATATTTATTCCTAGAAAAAATTAGGGATCCCTACTAAAACTTAAATAATTTGTATGTTTGTATGCTTGTAACGAAGAAACTCAAAGAGCACTGGACCGATTTCAAAAATTCTTTTACACTTAGAATGCTACATTACCCCTGAATAACATAGGCTATATTTATTGCTAGAAAAAATTATGGATCCCTACTAAAACTTTTAATAATTTGAATTTTTGTATGTTTGTAACGAATAGACTCAAAAATTACTGGACTGATTTCAAAAATTCTTTCACCGTTATAATGCCAAATTACCCCTCAGTAAGATAGGCTATATTTATTGCTAGAAAAAGTTAGCGATCCCTACTAAAACTTAAATAATTTGAATTTTTGTATGTCTGTAACGAATAAACGCAAAAATTACTGGACCAATTTCAAAAGTTCTTTCACCATTAGAATGCTACGTTATCTCTGAGTAACATAGGCTATATTTATTGCTTGGAAAAATTAGGGATCCCTACTAAAACTTTTAATAATTTGAATTTTTGTATGTTTGTAACGAATAGACTGAAAAACTACTGGACCGATTTCAAAAATTCTTTCACCGTTAGAATGCTACGTTTTCCCTGAGGAACATAGGATATATTTATTGCTAGATAAAATTAGGGATCCCTACTAGAAATTAAAAAATTTGAATGTTTATATGTTAATAACGAATAAACTCAAAAGTACTAGACCGATTTCAAAATTCTTTGACCTTTATAATGCTACATTATCCCTGAGTAACATAGGCGATATTTGTTGCTAGAAAAAATTAAGGATCCCTACGAAAATTTAAATAATTTGAATTTTTCTATGTCTGTAACGAATAAACGCAAAAATTACTGGACCAATTTCAAAAATTCTTTTACACTTAGAATGCTACATTATCCCTGAGTAACATAGGCAATATTTACTGCTAGAAAAAATTAGGGATCCCTACTAAAACTTAAATAATTTGTGTTTTTGTATGACTGTAACGAATAAACTCAAAAACTACTGGACTGATTTCAAAAATTCTTTCACACTTAGAATGCCACATTATCCCTGAGTAGCATAGGCTATATTTATTGCTAGAAAAAATTAGGGATCCCTACTAAAACTTATAATAATTTGAATTTTTGTAGGTTTGTAACGAATAAACTCAAAAACTGCTGGACCGATTTCAAAAATTCTTTCACCGTTAGAATGCTACGTTATCCCTGAGTAACATAAGATATATATATTGCTAGAAAAAATTAGGGATCCCTACTAAAACTTAAATAATTTGAATGTTTATATGTTGGTAACGAATAAACTCAAAAAGTACTAGACCGATTTCAAAATTCTTTGACCTTTATAATGCTACATTATCCCTGAGTAACATAGGCGATATTTGTTGCTAGAAAAAATTAAGGATCCCTACGAAAACTTAAATAATTTGAATTTTTCTATGTCTGTAACGAATAAACGCAAAAATTACTGGACCAATTTCAAAAATTCTTTTACACTTAGAATGCTACATTATCCCTGAGTAACATAGGCAATATTTACTGCTAGAAAAAATTAGGGGTCCCTACTAAAACTTAAATAATTTGTGTTTTTGTATGACTCTAACGAATAAACTCAAACACTACTGGACTGATTTCAAAAATTCTTTCACACTTAGAATGCCACATTATCCCTGAGTAGCATAGGCTATATTTATTGCTAGAAAAAATTAGGGATCCCTACTAAAACTTATAATAATTTGAATTTTTGTAGGTTTGTAACGAATAGACTCAAAAACTGCTGGACCGATTTCAAAAATTCTTTCACCGTTAGAATGCTACGTTATCCCTGAGTAACATAAGATATATATATTGCTAGAAAAATTAGGGATCCCTACTAAAAGTTAAATAATTTGAATGTTTATATGTTGGTAACGAATAAACTCAAAAAGTACTAGACCGATTTCAAAAATTCTTTGACCTTTAGAATGCTACATTATCCCTGAGTAACATAGGCGATATTTGTTGTTACAAAAAATTAAGGATCCCTACGAAAACTTAAATAATTGGAATTTTTCTATGTCTGTAACGAATAAACGCAAAAATTACTGGACCAATTTCAAAAATTCTTTTACACTTAGAATGCTATATTATCCCTGAGTAACATAGGCAATATTTACTGCTAGAAAAAATTACGGATCCCTACTAAAACTTAAATAATTTGTATTTTTGTATGTCTGTAACGAATAAACTCAAAAACTACTGGACTGATTTCAAAAATTCTTTCACACTTCGAATGCTACATTATCCCTTAGTAACATAGGCAATATCTATTGCTAGAAAAAATTAGGGATCCCTACTAAAACTTATAATAATTTGAATTTTTGTAGGTTTGTAACGAATAGACTCAAAAACTGCTGGACCGATTTCAAAAATTCTTTCACCGTTAGAATGCTACGTTATCCCTGAGTAACATAAGATATATATATTGCTAGAAAAAATTAGGGATCCCTACTAAAACTTAAATAATTTGAATGTTTATATGTTGGTAACGAATAAACTCAAAAAGTACTAGACCGATTTCAAAAATTCTTTGACCCTAGAATGATACATTATCCCTCAGTAACATAGGCGATATTTATTGCTAGAAAAAATTAGGCATCCCTACGAAAACTTAAATAATTTGTATTTTTCTATGTCTGTAACGAATAAACGCAAAAATTACTGGACCAATTTCAAAAATTCTTTTACACTTAGAATGCTACATTATCCTTGAGTGACATAGGCAATATCTATTGCTTGACAAAATTAGTGATCCCTACTTAAAATTAAATAATTTGAATTTTTGTACGTTTGTAACGAAAAGACTCAGAAACTACTGGACTGATTTTAAAAATTTTTTCACCGTTAAAATGCTACATTATCCCTCAGTAACATAGGCAATATTTATTGCTAGAAAAAATTAGGGATCCCTACTAAAACTTTTAATAATTTGAATTTTTGTATGTTTGTAAGGAATAGACTCAAAAACTACTGGACCGATGACAAAAATTCTTTCACCGTTAGAATGCTACGTTATCTCTGAGTAACATAGGCAATATTTATTCCTAGAAAAAATTAGGGATCCCTACTAAAACTTAAATAATTTGTATGTTTGTATGCTTGTAACGAAGAAACTCAAAGAGCACTGGACCGATTTCAAAAATTCTTTTACACTTAGAATGCTACATTACCCCTGAATAACATAGGCTATATTTATTGCTAGAAAAAATTATGGATCCCTACTAAAACTTTTAATAATTTGAATTTTTGTATGTTTGTAACGAATAGACTCAAAAATTGCTGGACTGATTTCAAAAATTCTTTCACCGTTATAATGCCAAATTACCCCTCAGTAAGATAGGCTATATTTATTGCTAGAAAAAGTTAGCGATCCCTACTAAAACTTAAATAATTTGAATTTTTGTATGTCTGTAACGAATAAACGCAAAAATTACTGGACCAATTTCAAAAGTTCTTTCACCATTAGAATGCTACGTTATCTCTGAGTAACATAGGCTATATTTATTGCTTGGAAAAATTAGGGATCCCTACTAAAACTTTTAATAATTTGAATTTTTGTACGTTTGTAAGGAATAAACTCATAAACTACTAGACCGACATCAAAAATTCTTTGATCATTAGATTGCTATATCATCTCTGAGTAACAAGGGTTATATTTATTGCTAGAAAAAATTATGGATCCCTACTAAAACTTTTAATAATTTGAATTTTTGTGTGTTTGTTATGAATAGACTCAAAAACTACTGGACCGATTTCAAAAATTCTTGCTCCATTAGAATGCTACGTTATCTCTGAGTAACATAGGCTATATTTATTGCTTGGAAAAATTAGGGATCCCTACTAAAACTTTTAATAATTTGAATTTTTGTATGCTTTTTAACGAATAGACTCAAAAACTAGTGGACCGATTTCAAAAATTCTTTCACCGTTAGAATGCTACGTTTTCCCTGAGTAATATAGGATATATTTATTCCTAGAAAAAATTAGGGATCCCTACTAGAACTTAAAAAATTTGAATGTTTATATGTTGGTAACGAAGAAACTCAAAAAGTACTAGACCGATTTCAAAAATTCTTTGACCTTTAGAATGCTACATTATCCCTGAGTAACATAGGCGATATTTGTTGCTAGAAAAAATTAAGGATCCCTACGAAAACTTAAATAATTTGAATTTTGCTATGTCTGTAACGAATAAACGCAAAAATTACTGGATTAATTTCAAAAATTCTTTTACACTTAGAATGCTACATTATCCCTGAGTAACATAGGCAAAATTTACTGCTAGAAAAAATTAGGGATCCCTACTAAAACTTAAATAATTTGTGTTTTTGTATGACTGTAACGAATAAACTCAAAAACTACTGGACTGATTTCAAAAATTCTTTCACACTTAGAATGCCACATTATCCCTGAGTAGCATAGGCTATATTTATTGCCAGAAATAGTTAGGGATCCCTACTAAAACTTAAATAATTTGAATTTTTGTATGTTTGTAACGAAAAGACTCAAAAACTACTCGACCGATTTTAAACATTCTCTCACCGTTAAAATGCTACATTATCCCTGAGTAACATAGGCAATATTTATTGCTAGAAAAAATTAGAGATCCCTACCAAAACTTTTAATAATTTGAATTTTTGTATGTTTGTAACGAATAGACTCAAAAACTACTGGACCGATTTCAAAAATTCTTTCACCGTTATAATGCCAAATTACCCCTCAGTAATATAGGCAATATTTATTGCTAGAAAAAATTAAGGATCCCTACTAAAACTTTTAATATTTTGAATATTTTTATGTTTGTAACGAATAGACTCAAAAACTACTAGACCGATTTCAAAAATTCTTTAACCATTAGAATGCTTAGTTATGTCTGAGTAACATAGGCTATATTCATTGCTTCAAAAAATTAGGGATCCCTACTAAAACTTAAATAATTTGTGTTTTTATATGTTTGTAATAAATAAACTCATAAACTACTAGACCGACATCAAAAATTCTTTGATCATTAGATTGCTATATCATCTCTGAGTAACAAGGGCTATATTTATTGCTAGAAAAAATTATGGATCCCTACTAAAACTTTTAATAATTTGAATTTTTGTATGTTTGTAACGAATAGACTCAAAAACTGCTGGACCGATTTCAAAAATTCTTTCACCGTTGGAATGCTACGTTATTCCTGAGTAACAAAAGATATATATATTGCTAGAAAAAATTAGGGATCCCTAATTAAACTTAAATAATTTGAATGTTTATATGTTGGTAACGAATAAACTCAAAAAGTACTAGACCGATTTCAAAAATTCTTTGACCTTTAGAATGCTACATTATCCCTGAGTAACGCAGGCGATATTTATTGCTAGAAAAAATTAGGGATCCCTACGAAAACTTAAATAATTTGTATTTTTCTATGTCTGTAACGAATAAACGCAAAAAATACTGGACCAATTTCAAAAATTCTTTTACACTTAGAATACTACATTATCCCTGAGTAACATAGGCGATATTTATTGCTTCAAAAAATTAGGGATCCCTACTAAAACTTAAATAATTTGAATGTTTATATGTTGGTAACGAATAAACTCAAAAAGTACTAGACCGATTTCAAAAATTCTTTGACCTTTAGAATGCTACATAATCCCTGAGAAACATAGGCGATATTTATTGCTTCAAAAAATTAGGGATCCCTACTTAAACTTAAATAATTTGTATTTTAATATGTTTGTAAGGAATAAACTCATAAACTACTAGACCGACATCAAAAATTCTTTGATCATTAGATTGCTATATCATCTCTGAGTAACAAGGGTTATATTTATTGCTAGAAAAAATTATGGATCCCTACTAAAACTTTTAATAATTTGAATTTTTGTGTGTTTGTTATGAATAGACTCAAAAACTACTGGACCGATTTCAAAAATTCTTTCTCCATTAGAATGCTACGTTATCTCTGAGTAACATAGGCTATATTTATTGCTTGGAAAAATTAGGGATCCCTACTAAAACTTTTAATAATTTGAATTTTTGTATGCTTTTTAACGAATAGACTCAAAAACTAGTGGACCGATTTCAAAAATTCTTTCACCGTTAGAATGCTACGTTTTCCCTGAGTAATATAGGATATATTTATTCCTAGAAAAAATTAGGGATCCCTACTAGAACTTAAAAAATTTGAATGTTTATATGTTGGTAACGAATAAACTCAAAAAGTACTAGACCGATTTCAAAAATTCTTTGACCTTTAGAATGCTACATTATCCCTGAGTAACATAGGCAAAATTTACTGCTAGAAAAAATTAGGGATCCCTACTAAAACTTAAATAATTTGTGTTTTTGTATGACTGTAACGAATAAACTCAAAAACTACTGGACTGATTTCAAAAATTCTTTCACACTTAGAATGCCACATTATCCCTGAGTAGCATAGGCTATATTTATTGCCAGAAATAGTTAGGGATCCCTACTAAAACTTAAATAATTTGAATTTTTGTATGTTTGTAACGAAAAGACTCAAAAACTACTGGACCGATTTTAAACATTCTTTCACCGTTAAAATGCTACATTATCCCTGAGTAACATAGGCAATATTTATTGCTAGAAAAAATTAGAGATCCCTACCAAAACTTTTAATAATTTGAATTTTTGTATGTTTGTAACGAATAGACTCAAAAACTACTGGACCGATTTCAAAAATTCTTTCACCGTTATAATGCCAAATTACCCCTCAGTAATATAGGCAATATTTATTGCTAGAAAAAATTAAGGATCCCTACTAAAACTTTTAATAATTTGAATATTTTTATGTTTGTAACGAATAGACTCAAAAACTACTAGACCGATTTCAAAAATTCTTTCACCATTAGAATGCTTAGTTATGTCTGAGTAACATAGGCTATATTCATTGCTTCAAAAAATTAGGGATCCCTACTAAAACTTAAATAATTTGTGTTTTTATATGTTTGTAATAAATAAACTCATAAACTACTAGACCGACATCAAAAATTCTTTGATCATTAGATTGCTATATCATCTCTGAGTAACAAGGGCTATATTTATTGCTAGAAAAAATTATGGATCCCTACTAAAACTTTTAATAATTTGAATTTTTGTATGTTTGTAACGAATAGACTCAAAAACTGCTGGACCGATTTCAAAAATTCTTTCACCGTTGGAATGCTACGTTATTCCTGAGTAACAAAAGATATATATATTGCTAGAAAAAATTAGGGATCCCTAATTAAACTTAAATAATTTGAATGTTTATATGTTGGTAACGAATAAACTCAAAAAGTACTAGACCGATTTCAAAAATTCTTTGACCTTTAGAATGCTACATTATCCCTGAGTAACGCAGGCGATATTTATTGCTAGAAAAAATTAGGGATCCCTACGAAAACTTAAATAATTTGTATTTTTCTATGTCTGTAACGAATAAACGCAAAAAATACTGGACCAATTTCAAAAATTCTTTTACACTTAGAATACTACATTATCCCTGAGTAACATAGGCGATATTTATTGCTTCAAAAAATTAGGGATCCCTACTAAAACTTAAATAATTTGTATTTCTATATGTCTGTAACGAATAAACTCATAAACTACTGGACCGACATCAAAAATTCTTTGATCATTAGATTGCTATATCATCTCTGAGTAACAAGGGCTATATTTATTGCTAGAAAAAATTATGGATCCCTACTAAAACTTTTAATAATTTGAATTTTTGTATGTTTGTAACGAATAGACTCAAAAACTACTGGACCGATTTCAAAAATTCTTTCTCCATTAGAATGCTACGTTATCTCTGAGTAACATAGGCTATATTTATTGCTTGGAAAAATTAGGGATCCCTACTACAACTTTTAATAATTTGAATTTTTGTATGTTTTTTAACGAATAGACTCAAAAACTACTGGACCGATTTCAAAAATTCTTTCACCGTTAGAATGCTACGTTTTCCCTGAGTAACACAGGATATATTTATTGCTAGAAAAAATTAGGGGTCCGTACTAAAACTTTTAATAATTTGAATTTTTGTATGTTTGTAACGAATAGACTCAAAAATTACTGGACTGATTTCAAAAATTCTTTCACCGTTATAATGCCAAATTACCCCTCAGTAAGATAGGCTATATTTATTGCTAGAAAAAGTTAGCGATCCCTACTAAAACTTAAATAATTTGAATTTTTGTATGTCTGTAACGAATAAACGCAAAAATTACTGGACCAATTTCAAAAGTTCTTTCTCCATTAGAATGCTACGTTATCTCTGAGTAACATAGGCTATATTTATTGCTTGGAAAAATTAGGGATCCCTACTACAACTTTTAATAATTTGAATTTTTGTATGTTTTTTAACGAATAGACTCAAAAACTACTGGACCGATTTCAAAAATTCTTTCACCGTTAGAATGCTACGTTTTCCCTGAGTAACACAGGATATATTTATTGCTAGAAAAAATTAGGGGTCCGTACTAAAACTTTTAATAATTTGAATTTTTGTATGTTTGTAACGAATAGACTCAAAAATTACGGGACTGATTTCAAAAATTCTTTCACCGTTATAATGCCAAATTACCCCTCAGTAAGATAGGCTATATTTATTGCTAGAAAAAGTTAGCGATCCCTACTAAAACTTAAATAATTTGAATTTTTGTATGTCTGTAACGAATAAACGCAAAAATTACTGGACCGATTTCAAAAATTCTTTCACCATTAGAATGCTTAGTTATGTCTGAGTAACATAGGCTATATTCATTGCTTCAAAAAATTAGGGATCCCTACTAAAACTTTTAATAATATGAATTTTTGTATGTTTGTAACGAATAGACACAAAAACTACTGGACCGATTTCAAAAATTCTTTCTCCATTAGAATGCTACGTTATCTCTGAGTAAGATAGGCTATATTTATTGCTTGGAAAAATTAGGGATCCCTACTACAACTTTTAATAATTTGAATTTTTGTATGTTTTTTAACTTATAGACTCAAAAACTACTGGACCGATTTCAAAAATTCTTTCACCGTTAGAATGCTACGTTTTCCCTGAGTAACACAGGATATATTTATTGCTAGAAAAAATTAGGGGTCCGTACTAAAACTTTTAATAATTTGAATTTTTGTATGTTTGTAACGAATAGACTCAAAAATTACTGGACTGATTTCAAAAATTCTTTCACCGTTATAATGCCAAATTACCCCTCAGTAAGATAGGCTATATTTATTGCTAGAAAAAGTTAGCGATCCCTACTAAAACTTAAATAATTTGAATTTTTGTATGTCTGTAACGAATAAACGCAAAAATTACTGGACCGATTTCAAAAATTCTTTCACCATTAGAATGCTTAGTTATGTCTGAGTAACATAGGCTATATTCATTGCTTCAAAAAATTAGGGATCCCTACTAAAACTTAAATAATTTGTGTTTTTATTTGTTTGTAATGAATAAACTCATAAACTACTAGACCGACATCAAAAATTCTTTGATCATTAGATTGCTATATCATCTCTGAGTAACAGGGGCTATATTTATTGCTAGAAAAAATTATGGATCCCTACTAGAACTTTTAATAATTTGAATTTTTGTATGCTTTTCTACGAATAGACTCAAAAACTACTGGACCGATTTCAAAAATTCTTTCACCGTTAGAATGCTACGTTTTCCCTGAGTAACACAGGATATATTTATTGCTAGAAAAAATTAGGTGTCCGTACTAAAACTTAAATAATTTGAATGTTTATATGTTGGTAACGAATAAACTCAAAAAGTACTAAACCGATTTCAAAAATTCTTTGACCTTTAGAATGATACATTATCCCTCAGTAACATAGGCGATATTTATTGCTAGAAAAAATTAGGGATCCCTACGAAAACTTAAATAATTTGTATTTTTCTATGTCTGTAACGAATAAACGCAAAAATTACTGGGCCAATTTCAAAAATTCTTTTACACTTAGAATGCTACATTATCCTTGAGTAACATAGGCAATATCTATTGCTTGACAAAATTAGGGATCCCTACGAAAACTTAAATAATTTGAATTTTTGTATGTTTGTAACGAAAAGACTCAGAAACTACTGGACTGATTTTAAAAATTTTTTCACCGTTAAAATGCTACATTATCCCTCAGTAACATAGGCAATATTTATTGCTAGAAAAAATTAGGGATCCCTACTAAAACTTTTAATAATTTGAATTTTTGTAGGTTTGTAACGAATAGACTCAAAAACTACTGGACCGATGACAAAACTTCTTTCACCGTTAGAATGCTACGTTATCTCTGAGTAACCTAGGCAATATTTATTCCTAGAAAAAATTAGGGATCCCTACTAAAACTTAAATAATTTGTATGTTTGTATGCTTGTAACGAAGAAACTCAAAGAGCACTGGACCGATTTCAAAAATTCTTTTACACTTAGAATGCTACATTACCCCTGAATAACATAGGTTATATTTATTGCTAGAAAAAATTATGGATCCCTACTAAAACTTTTAATAATTTGAATTTTTGTATGTTTGTAACGAATAGACTCAAAAATTACTGGACTGATTTCAAAAATTCTTTCACCGTTATAATGCCAAATTACCCCTCAGTAAGATAGGCTATATTTATTGCTAGAAAAAGTTAGCGATCCCTACTAAAACTTAAATAATTTGAATTTTTGTATGTCTGTAACGAATAAACGCAAAAATTACTGGACCAATTTCAAAAGTTCTTTTACACTTAGAATGCTACATTATCCCTGAGTAACATAGGCAATATTTACTGCTAGAAAAAATTAGGGATCCCTACTAAAACTTAAATAATTTGTATTTTTGTATGACTGTAGCGAATAAACTCAAAAACTACTGGACCGATTTCAAATAATCTTTCACCGTTAGAATGCTACGTTATCCCTGAGTAACATAAGATATATATATTCCTAGATAAAATTAGGGATTCCTACTAGAACTTAAAAAATTTGAATGTTTATATGTTGGTAACGAGTAAAGTCAAAAAGTACTAGACCGATTTCAAAAATTCTTTGACCTTTAGAATGCTACATAATCCCTGAGTAACATAGGCGATATTTATTGCTTCAAAAAATTAGGGATCCCTACTTAAACTTAAATAATTTGTATTTTAAAATGTTTGTAAGGAATAAACTCATAAACTACTAGACCGACATCAAAAATTCTTTGATCATTAGATTGCTATATCATCTCTGAGTAACAAGGGCTATATTTATTGCTAGAAAAAATTATGGATCCCTACTAAAACTTTTAATAATTTGAATTTCTGTGTGTTTGTAATGAATAGACTCAAAAACTACTGGACCGATTTCAAAAATTCTTTCTCCATTAGAATGCTACGTTATCTCTGAGTAACATAGGCTATATTTATTGCTAGAAAAAATTATGGATCCCTACTAAAACTTTTAATAATTTGAATTTCTGTGTGTTTGTAATGAATAGACTCAAAAACTACTGGACCGATTTCAAAAATTCTTTTACACTTAGAATGCTACATTACCCCTGAATAACATAGGTTATATTTATTGCTAGAAAAAATTATGGATCCCTACTAAAACTTTTAATAATTTGAATTTTTGTATGTTTGTAACGAATAGACTCAAAAATTACTGGACTGATTTCAAAAATTCTTTCACCGTTATAATGCCAAATTACCCCTCAGTAAGATAGGCTATATTTATTGCTAGAAAAAGTTAGCGATCCCTACTAAAACTTAAATAATTTGAATTTTTGTATGTCTGTAACGAATAAACGCAAAAATTACTGGACTGATTTCAAAAATTCTTTCACACTTCGAATGCTACATTATCCCTTAGTAACATAGGCAATATCTATTGCTAGAAAAAATTAGGGATCCCTACTAAAACTTATAATAATTTGAATTTTTGTAGGTTTGTAACGAATAGACTCAAAAACTGCTGGACCGATTTCAAAAATTCTTTCACCGTTAGAATGCTACGTTATCCCTGAGTAACATAAGATATATATATTCCTAGATAAAATTAGGGATTCCTACTAGAACTTAAAAAATTTGAATGTTTATATGTTGGTAACGAGTAAAGTCAAAAAGTACTAGACCGATTTCAAAAATTCTTTGACCTTTAGAATGCTACATAATCCCTGAGTAACATAGGCGATATTTATTGCTTCAAAAAATTAGGGATCCCTACTTAAACTTAAATAATTTGTATTTTAAAATGTTTGTAAGGAATAAACTCATAAACTACTAGACCGACATCAAAAATTCTTTGATCATTAGATTGCTATATCATCTCTGAGTAACAAGGGCTATATTTATTGCTAGAAAAAATTATGGATCCCTACTAAAACTTTTAATAATTTGAATTTCTGTGTGTTTGTAATGAATAGACTCAAAAACTACTGGACCGATTTCAAAAATTCTTTCTCCATTAGAATGCTACGTTATCTCTGAGTAACATAGGCTATATTTATTGCTTGGAAAAATTAGGGATCCCTACTAAAACTTTTAATAATTTGAATTTTTGTATGCTTTTTAACGAATAGACTCAAAAACTACTGGACCGATTTCAAAAATTCTTTCACCGTTAGAATGCTACATTATCCCTGAGTAACATAGGCGATATTTGTTGCTAGAAAAAATTAAGGATCCCTACGAAAACTTAAATAATTTGAATTTTTCTATGTCTGTAACGAATAAACGCAAAAATTACTGGACCAATTTCAAAAATTCTTTTACACTTAGAATGCTACATTATCCCTGAGTAACATAGGCAATATTTACTGCTAGAAAAAATTAGGGATCCCTACTAAAACTTAAATAATTTGTATTTTTGTATGACTGTAGCGAATAAACTCAAAAACTACTGGACTGATTTCAAAAATTCTTCCACACTTAGAATGCCACATTATCCCTGAGTAGCATAGGCTATATTTATTGCTAGAAATAGTTAGGGATCCCTACTAAAACTTAAATAATTTGAATTTTCGTATGTTTGTAATGAAAAGACTCAAAAACTACAGGACCGATTTTAAACATTCTTTCACCGTTAAAATGCTACATTATCCCTGAGTAACATAGGCAATATTTATTGCTAGAAAAAATTAGAGATCCTACCAAAACTTTTAATAATTTGAATTTTTGTATGTTTGTAACGAATAGACTCAAAAACTACTGGACCGATTTCAAAAATTCTTTCACCGTTATAATGCCAAATTACCCCTCAGTAATATAGGCAATATTTATTGCTAGAAAAAATTAAGGATCCCTACTAAAACTTTTAATAATTTGAATGTTTTTATGTTTGTAACGAATAGACTCAAAAACTACTAGACCGATTTCAAAAATTCTTTCACCATTAGAATGCTTAGTTATGTCTGAGTAACATAGGCTATATTCATTGCTTCAAAAAATTAGGGATCCCTACTAAAACTTTTAATAATTTGAATGTTTTTATGTTTGTAACGAATAGACTCAAAAACTACTGGACCGATTTCAAAAATTCTTTCACCGTTATAATGCCAAATTACCCCTCAGTAATATAGGCAATATTTATTGCTAGAAAAAATTAAGGATCCCTACTAAAACTTTTAATAATTTGAATGTTTTTATGTTTGTAACGAATAGACTCAAAAACTACTAGACCGATTTCAAAAATTCTTTCTCCATTAGAATGCTACGTTATCTCTGAGTAACATAGGCAATATCTATTGCATGACAAAATTAGGGATCCCTACTAAAACTTAAATAATTTGAATTTTTGTATGTTTGTAATGAAAAGACTCAGAAACTACTGGACCGATTTTAAAAATTTTTTCACCGTTAAAATGCTACATTATCCCTGAGTAACATAGGCAATATTTATTGCTAGAAAAAATTAGGGATCCCTACTAAAACTTTTAATAACTTGAATTTTTGTATGTTTGTAACGAATAGACTCAAAAACTACTGGACCGATCACAAAAATTCTTTCACCGTTAAAATGCTACGTTATCCCTGAGTAACATAAGATATATATATTGCTAGAAAAAATTAGGGATCCCTACTAAAACTTAAATAATTTGAATGTTTATATGTTGGTAACGAATAAACTCAAAAAGTACTAGACCGATTTCAAAAATTCTTTGACCTTTAGAATGCTACATTAACCCTGAGTAACATAGGCGATATTCCTTGCTAGCGAAAATTAGGGATCCCTACGAAAACCTAAATAGTTTGTATTTTTGTATGTCTGTAACGAATAAACGCAAAAATTACTGGACGAATTTCAAAAATTCTTTTACCATTAGAATATTACATTATCCCTGAGTAACATAGGCTATATTTACTGCTAGAAAAAATTAGGGATCCCTACTAAAACTTAAATAATTTGTATTTTTGTATGACTGTAACGAATAAATTAAAAAACTACTGGACTTATTTAAAAAATTCTTTTACACTTAGAACGCCATATTATCCCTGAGTAACATAGGCTATATTTATTGCTTGACAAAATTAGTGATCCCTACTAAAATTTAAATAATTTGAATTTTTGTATGTTTGTAACGAATAGACTCAAAAACTACTGGACCGATTTCAAAAATCCTTTCACCGTTATAATGCCAAATTACCCCTCAGTAATATAGGCAATATTTATTGCTAGAAAAAATTAAGGATCCCTACTAAAACTTTTAATAATTTGAATGTTTTTATGTTTGTAACGAATAGACTCAAAAACTACTGGACCGATGACAAAACTTCTTTCACCGTTAGAATGCTACGTTATCTCTGAGTAACCTAGGCAATATTTATTCCTAGAAAAAATTAGGGATCCCTACTAAAACTTAAATAATTTGTATGTTTGTATGCTTGTAACGAAGAAACTCAAAGAGCACTGGACCGATTTCAAAAATTCTTTTACACTTAGAATGCTACATTACCCCTGAATAACATAGGCTATATTTATTGCTAGAAAAAATTATGGATCCCTACTAAAACTTTTAATAATTTGAATTTTTGTATGTTTGTAACGAATAGACTCAAAAATTACTGGACTGATTTCAAAAATTCTTTCACCGTTATAATGCCAAATTACCCCTCAGTAAGTTAGGCTATATTTATTGCTAGAAAAAGTTAGCGATCCCTACTAAAACTTAAATAATTTGAATTTTTGTATGTCTGTAACGAATAAACGCAAAAATTACTGGACCAATTTCAAAAGTTCTTTCACCATTAGGATGCTACGTTATCTCTGAGTAACATAGGCTATATTTATTGCTTGGAAAAATTAGGGATCCCTACTAAAACTTTTAATAATTTGAATTTTTGTGTGTTTGTAACGAATAGACTGAAAAACTACTGGACCGATTTCAAAAATTCTTTCACCGTTAGAATGCTACGTTTTCCTTGAGTAACATAGGATATATTTATTGCTAGATAAAATTAGGGATCCCTACTAGAAATTAAAAAATTTGAATGTTTATATGTTGGTAACGAATAAACTCAAAAAGTACTAGACCGATTTCAAAATTCTTTGACCTTTAGAATGCTACATTATCCCTGAGTAACATAGGCGATATTTGTTGCTAGAAAAAATTAAGGATCCCTACGAAAACTTAAATAATTTGAATTTTTCTATGTCTGTAACGAATAGACTCAAAAACTGCTGGACCGATTTCAAAAATTCTTTCACCGTTGGAATGCTACGTTATTCCTGAGTAACAAAAGATATATATATTGCTAGAAAAAATTAGGGATCCCTAATTAAACTTAAATAATTTGAATGTTTATATGTTGGTAACGAATAAACTCAAAAAGTACTAGACCGATTTCAAAAATTCTTTGACCTTTAGTATGCTACATTATCCCTGAGTAACGCAGGCGATATTTATTGCTAGAAAAAATTAGGGATCCCTACGAAAACTTAAATAATTTGTATTTTTCTATGTCTGTAACGAATAAACGCAAAAAATACTGGACCAATTTCAAAAATTCTTTTACACTTAGAATACTACATTATCCCTGAGTAACATAGGCGATATTTATTGCTTCAAAAAATTAGGGATCCCTACTAAAACTTAAATAATTTGAATGTTTATATGTTGGTAACGAATAAACTCAAAAAGTACTAGACCGATTTCAAAAATTCTTTGACCTTTAGAATGCTACATAATCCCTGAGAAACATAGGCGATATTTATTGCTTCAAAAAATTAGGGATCCCTACTTAAACTTAAATAATTTGTATTTTAATATGTTTGTAAGGAATAAACTCATAAACTACTAGACCGACATCAAAAATTCTTTGATCATTAGATTGCTATATCATCTCTGAGTAACAAGGGTTATATTTATTGCTAGAAAAAATTATGGATCCCTACTAAAACTTTTAATAATTTGAATTTTTGTGTGTTTGTTATGAATAGACTCAAAAACTACTGAACCGATTTCAAAAATTCTTTCTCCATTAGAATGCTACGTTATCTCTGAGTAACATAGGCTATATTTATTGCTTGGAAAAATTAGGGATCCCTACTAAAACTTTTAATAATTTGAATTTTTGTATGCTTTTTAACGAATAGACTCAAAAACTAGTGGACCGATTTCAAAAATTCTTTCACCGTTAGAATGCTACGTTTTCCCTGAGTAATATAGGATATATTTATTCCTAGAAAAAATTAGGGATCCCTACTAGAACTTAAAAAATTTGAATGTTTATATGTTGGTAACGAATAAACTCAAAAAGTACTAGACCGATTTCAAAAATTCTTTGACCTTTAGAATGCTACATTATCCCTGAGTAACATAGGCGATATTTGTTGCTAGAAAAAATTAAGGATCCCTACGAAAACTTAAATAATTTGAATTTTGCTATGTCTGTAACGAATAAACGCAAAAATTACTGGATTAATTTCAAAAATTCTTTTACACTTAGAATGCTACATTATCCCTGAGTAACATAGGCAAAATTTACTGCTAGAAAAAATTAGGGATCCCTACTAAAACTTAAATAATTTGTGTTTTTGTATGACTGTAACGAATAAACTCAAAAACTACTGGACTGATTTCAAAAATTCTTTCACACTTAGAATGCCACATTATCCCTGAGTAGCATAGGCTATATTTATTGCCAGAAATAGTTAGGGATCCCTACTAAAACTTAAATAATTTGAATTTTTGTATGTTTGTAACGAAAAGACTCAAAAACTACTGGACCGATTTTAAACATTCTTTCACCGTTAAAATGCTACATTATCCCTGAGTAACATAGGCAATATTTATTGCTAGAAAAAATTAGAGATCCCTACCAAAACTTTTAATAATTTGAATTTTTGTATGTTTGTAACGAATAGACTCAAAAACTACTGGACCGATTTCAAAAATTCTTTCACCGTTATAATGCCAAATTACCCCTCAGTAATATAGGCAATATTTATTGCTAGAAAAAATTAAGGATCCCTACTAAAACTTTTAATAATTTGAATATTTTTATGTTTGTAACGAATAGACTCAAAAACTACTAGACCGATTTCAAAAATTCTTTCACCATTAGAATGCTTAGTTATGTCTGAGTAACATAGGCTATATTCATTGCTTCAAAAAATTAGGGATCCCTACTAAAACTTAAATAATTTGTGTTTTTATATGTTTGTAATAAATAAACTCATAAACTACTAGACCGACATCAAAAATTCTTTGATCATTAGATTGCTATATCATCTCTGAGTAACAAGGGCTATATTTATTGCTAGAAAAAATTATGGATCCCTACTAAAACTTTTAATAATTTGAATTTTTGTATGTTTGTAACGAATAGACTCAAAAACTGCTGGACCGATTTCAAAAATTCTTTCACCGTTGGAATGCTACGTTATTCCTGAGTAACAAAAGATATATATATTGCTAGAAAAAATTAGGGATCCCTAATTAAACTTAAATAATTTGAATGTTTATATGTTGGTAACGAATAAACTCAAAAAGTACTAGACCGATTTCAAAAATTCTTTGACCTTTAGAATGCTACATTATCCCTGAGTAACGCAGGCGATATTTATTGCTAGAGAAAATTAGGGATCCCTACGAAAACTTAAATAATTTGTATTTTTCTATGTCTGTAACGAATAAACGCAAAAAATACTGGACCAATTTCAAAAATTCTTTTACACTTAGAATACTACATTATCCCTGAGTAACATAGGCGATATTTATTGCTTCAAAAAATTAGGGATCCCTACTAAAACTTAAATAATTTGTATTTCTATATGTCTGTAACGAATAAACTCATAAACTACTAGACCGACATCAAAAATTCTTTGATCATTAGATTGCTATATCATCTCTGAGTAACAAGGGCTATATTTATTGCTAGAAAAAATTATGGATCCCTACTAAAACTTTTAATAATTTGAATTTTTGTATGTTTGTAACGAATAGACTCAAAAACTACTGGACCGATTTCAAAAATTCTTTCTCCATTAGAATGCTACGTTATCTCTGAGTAACATAGGCTATATTTATTGCTTGGAAAAAGTAGGGATCCCTACTACAACTTTTAATAATTTGAATTTTTGTATGTTTTTTAACGAATAGACTCAAAAACTACTGGACCGATTTCAAAAATTCTTTCACCGTTAGAATGCTACGTTTTCCCTGAGTAACACAGGATATATTTATTGCTAGAAAAAATTAGGGGTCCGTATTAAAACTTTTAATAATTTGAATTTTTGTATGTTTGTAACGAATAGACTCAAAAATTACTGGACTGATTTCAAAAATTCTTTCACCGTTATAATGCCAAATTACCCCTCAGTAAGATAGGCTATATTTATTGCTAGAAAAAGTTAGCGATCCCTACTAAAACTTAAATAATTTGAATTTTTGTATGTCTGTAACGAATAAACGCAAAAATTACTGGACCAGTTTCAAAAGTTCTTTCTCCATTAGAATGCTACGTTATCTCTGAGTAACATAGGCTATATTTATTGCTTGGAAAAATTAGGGATCCCTACTACAACTTTTAATAATTTGAATTTTTGTATGTTTTTTAACGAATAGACTCAAAAACTACTGGACCGATTTCAAAAATTCTTTCACCGTTAGAATGCTACGTTTTCCCTGAGTAACACAGGATATATTTATTGCTAGAAAAAATTAGGGGTCCGTACTAAAACTTTTAATAATTTGAATTTTTGTATGTTTGTAACGAATAGACTCAAAAATTACGGGACTGATTTCAAAAATTCTTTCACCGTTATAATGCCAAATTACCCCTCAGTAAGATAGGCTATATTTATTGCTAGAAAAAGTTAGCGATCCCTACTAAAACTTAAATAATTTGAATTTTTGTATGTCTGTAACGAATAAACGCAAAAATTACTGGACCGATTTCAAAAATTCTTTCACCATTAGAATGCTTAGTTATGTCTGAGTAACATAGGCTATATTCATTGCTTCAAAAAATTAGGGATCCCTACTAAAACTTTTAATAATTTGAATTTTTGTATGTTTGTAACGAATAGACTCAAAAACTACTGGACCGATTTCAAAAATTCTTTCTCCATTAGAATGCTACGTTATCTCTGAGTAAGATAGGCTATATTTATTGCTTGGAAAAATTAGGGATCCCTACTACAACTTTTAATAATTTGAATTTTTGTATGTTTTTTAACTTATAGACTCAAAAACTACTGGACCGATTTCAAAAATTCTTTCACCGTTAGAATGCTACGTTTTCCCTGAGTAACACAGGATATATTTATTGCTAGAAAAAATTAGGGGTCCGTACTAAAACTTTTAATAATTTGAATTTTTGTATGTTTGTAACGAATAGACTCAAAAATTACTGGACTGATTTCAAAAATTCTTTCACCGTTATAATGCCAAATTACCCCTCAGTAAGATAGGCTATATTTATTGCTAGAAAAAATTAGCGATCCCTACTAAAACTTAAATAATTTGAATTTTTGTATGTCTGTAACGAATAAACGCAAAAATTACTGGACCGATTTCAAAAATTCTTTCACCATTAGAATGCTTAGTTATCTCTGAGTAACATAGGCTATATTCATTGCTTCAAAAAATTAGGGATCCCTACTAAAACTTAAATAATTTGTGTTTTTATTTGTTTGTAATGAATAAACTCATAAACTACTAGACCGACATCAAAAATTCTTTGATCATTAGATTGCTATATCATCTCTGAGTAACAGGGGCTATATTTATTGCTAGAAAAAATTATGGATCCCTACTAAAACTTTTAATAATTTGAATTTTTGTATGCTTTTTAACGAATAGACTCAAAAACTACTGGACCGATTTCAAAAATTCTTTCACCGTTAGAATGCTACGTTTTCCCTGAGTAACACAGGATATATTTATTGCTAGAAAAAATTAGGTGTCCGTACTAAAACTTAAATAATTTGAATGTTTATATGTTGGTAACGAATAAACTCAAAAAGTACTAAACCGATTTCAAAAATTCTTTGACCTTTAGAATGATACATTATCCCTCAGTAACATAGGCTATATTTATTGCTAGAAAAAATTAGGGATCCCTACGAAAACTTAAATAATTTGTATTTTTCTATGTCTGTAACGAATAAACGCAAAAATTACTGGACCAATTTCAAAAATTCTTTTACACTTAGAATGCTACATTATCCTTGAGTAACATAGGCAATATCTATTGCTTGACAAAATTAGGGATCCCTACTAAAACTTAAATAATTTGAATTTTTGTATGTTTGTAACGAAAAGACTCAGAAACTACTGGACTGATTTTAAAAATTTTTTCACCGTTAAAATGCTACATTATCCCTCAGTAACATAGGCAATATTTATTGCTAGAAAAAATTAGGGATCCCTACTAAAACTTTTAATAATTTGAATTTTTGTATATTTGTAACGAATAGACTCAAAAACTACTGGACCGATGACAAAAATTCTTTCACCGTTAGAATGCTACGTTATCTCTGAGTAACCTAGGCAATATTTATTCCTAGAAAAAATTAGGGATCCCTACTAAAACTTAAATAATTTGTATGTTTGTATGCTTGTAACGAAGAAACTCAAAGAGCACTGGACCGATTTCAAAAATTCTTTTACACTTAGAATGCTACATTACCCCTGAATAACATAGGCTATATTTATTGCTAGAAAAAATTATGGATCCCTACTAAAACTTTTAATAATTTGAATTTTTGTATGTTTGTAACGAATAGACTCAAAAATTACTGGACTGATTTCAAAAATTCTTTCACCGTTATAAAGCCAAATTACCCCTCAGTGAGATAGGCTATATTTATTGCTAGAAAAAGTTAGCGATCCCTACTAAAACTTAAATAATTTGAATTTTTGTATGTCTGTAACGAATAAACGCAAAAATTACTGGACCAATTTCAAAAGTTCTTTCACCATTAGGATGCTACGTTATCTCTGAGTAACATAGGCTATATTTATTGCTTGGAAAAATTAGGGATCCCTACTAAAACTTTTAATAATTTGAATTTTTGTGTGTTTGTAACGAATAGACTGAAAAACTACTGGACCGATTTCAAAAATTCTTTCACCGTTAGAATGCTACGTTTTCCCTGAGTAACATAGGATATATTTATTGCTAGATAAAATTAGGGATCCCTACTAGAAATAAAAAAATTTGAATGTTTATATGTTGGTAACGAATAAACTCAAAAAGTACTAGACCGATTTCAAAATTCTTTGACCTTTATAATGCTACATTATCCCTGAGTAACATAGGCGATATTTGTTGCTAGAAAAAATTAAGGATCCCTACGAAAACTTAAATAATTTGAATTTTTCTATGTCTGTAACGAATAAACGCATAAATTACTGGACCAATTTCAAAAATTCTTTTACACTTAGAATGCTACATTATCCATGAGTAACATAGGCAATATTTACTGCTAGAAAAAATTAGGGATCCCTACTAAAACTTAAATAATTTGTGTTTTTGTATGACTGTAACGAATAAACTCAAAAACTACTGGACTGATTTCAAAAATTCTTTCACACTTAGAATGCCACATTATCCCTGAGTAGCATAGGCTATATTTATTGCTAGAAAAAATTAGGGATCCCTACTAAAACTTATAATAATTTGAATTTTTGTAGGTTTGTAACGAATAGACTCAAAAACTGCTGGACCGATTTCAAAAATTCTTTCACCGTTAGAATGCTACGTTATCCCTGAGTAACATAAGATATATATATTGCTAGAAAAAATTAGGGATCCCTACTAAAACTTAAATAATTTGAATGTTTATATGTTGGTAACGAATAAACTCAAAAAGTACTAGACCGATTTCAAAAATTCTTTGACCTTTAGAATGCTACATTATCCCTGAGTAACATAGGCGATATTTGTTGCTAGAAAAAATTAAGGATCCCTACGAAAACTTAAATAATTTGAATTTTTCTATGTCAGTAACGAATAAACGCAAAAATTACTGGACCAATTTCAAAAATTCTTTTACACTTAGGATGCTTTATTATCCCTGAGTAACATAGGCAATATTTACTGCTAGAAAAAATTACGGATCCCTACTAAAACTTAAATAATTTGTATTTTTGTATGTCTGTAACGAATAAACTCAAAAACTACTGGACTGATTTCAAAAATTCTTTCACACTTCGAATGCTACATTATCCCTTAGTAACATAGGCAATATCTATTGCTAGAAAAAATTAGGGATCCCTACTAAAACTTATAATAATTTGAATTTTTGTAGGTTTGTAACGAATAGACTCAAAAACTGCTGGACCGATTTCAAAAATTCTTTCACCGTTAGAATGCTACGTTATCCCTGAGTAACATAAGATATATATATTCCTAGATAAAATTAGGGATCCCTACTAAAACTTAAATAATTTGAATGTTTATATGTTGGTAACGAATAAACTCAAAAAGTACTAGACCGATTTCAAAAATTCTTTGACCTTTAGAATGCTACATAATCCCTGAGTAACATAGGCGATATTTATTGCTTCAAAAAATTAGGGATCCCTACTTAAACTTAAATAATTTGTATTTTAAAATGTTTGTAAGGAATAAACTCATAAACTACTAGACCGACATCAAAAATTCTTTGATCATTAGATTGCTATATCATCTCTGAGTAACAAGGGCTATATTTATTGCTAGAAAAAATTATGGATCCCTACTAAAACTTTTAATAATTTGAATTTCTGTGTGTTTGTAATGAATAGACTCAAAAACTACTGGACCGATTTCAAAAATTCTTTCTCCATTAGAATGCTACGTTATCTCTGAGTAACATAGGCTATATTTATTGCTTGGAAAAATTAGGGATCCCTACTAAAACTTTTAATAATTTGAATTTTTGTATGCTTTTTAACGAATAGACTCAAAAACTACTGGACCGATTTCAAAAATTCTTTCACCGTTAGAATGCTACGTTTTCGCTGAGTAACATAGGATATATTTATTGCTAGAAAAAATTAGGGATTCCTACTAGAACTTAAAAAATTTGAATGTTTATATGTTGGTAACGAGTAAAGTCAAAAAGTACTAGACCGATTTCAAAAATTCTTTGACCTTTAGAATGCTACATTATCCCTGAGTAACATAGGCGATATTTGTTGCTAGAAAAAATTAAGGATCCCTACGAAAACTTAAATAATTTGAATTTTTCTATGTCTGTAACGAATAAACGCAAAAATTACTGGACCAATTTCAAAAATTCTTTTACACTTAGAATGCTACATTATCCCTGAGTAACATAGGCAATATTTACTGCTAGAAAAAATTAGGGATCCCTACTAAAACTTAAATAATTTGTATTTTTGTATGACTGTAACGAATAAACTCAAAAACTACTGGACTGATTTCAAAAATTCTTTCACACTTAGAATGCCACATTATCCCTGAGTAGCATAGGCTATATTTATTGCTAGAAATAGTTAGGGATCCCTACTAAAACTTAAATAATTTGAATTTTCGTATGTTTGTAACGAAAAGACTCAAAAACTACTGGACCGATTTTAAACATTCTTTCACCGTTAAAATGCTACATTATCCCTGAGTAACATAGGCAATATTTATTGCTAGAAAAAATTAGAGATCCCTACCAAAACTTTTAATAATTTGAATTTTTGTATGTTTGTAACGAATAGACTCAAAAACTACTGGACCGATTTCAAAAATTCTTTCACCGTTATAATGCCAAATTACCCCTCAGTAATATAGGCAATATTTATTGCTAGAAAAAATTAAGGATCCCTACTAAAACTTTTAATAATTTGAATGTTTTTATGTTTGTAACGAATAGACTCAAATCTACTAGACCGATTTCAAAAATTCTCACCATTAGAATGCTTAGTTATGTCTGAATAACATAGGCTATATTCATTGCTTCAAAAAATTAGGGATCCCTACTAAAACTTAAATAATTTGTGTTTTTATATGTTTGTAATGAATAAACTCATAAACTACTAGACCGACATCAAAATTCTTAGATCATTAGATTGCTATATCATCTCTGAGTAACAAGGGCTATATTTATTGCTAGAAAAAATTATGGATCCCTACTAAAACTTTTAATAATTTGAATTTTTGTGTGTTTGTAATGAATAGACTCAAAAACTACTGGACCGATTTCAAAAATTCTTTCTCCATTAGAATGCTACATTACCCCTGAATAACATAGGCTATATTTATTGCTAGAAAAAATTATGGATCCCTACTAAAACTTTTAATAATTTGAATTTTTGTATGTTTGTAACGAATAGACTCAAAAATTACTGGACTGATTTCAAAAATTCTTTCACCGTTATAATGCCAAATTACCCCTCAGTAAGATAGGCTATATTTATTGCTAGAAAAAGTTAGCGATCGCTACTAAAACTTAAATAATTTGAATTTTTGTATGTCTGTAACGAATAAACGCAAAAATTACTGGACCAATTTCAAAAATTCTTTCACCATTAGAATGCTACGTTATCTCTGAGTAACATAGGCTATATTTATTGCTTAACAAAATAAGGAATCCCTACTAAAATTTAAATAATTTGTATTTTTCTATGTTTGTAACGAATAGACTCAAAAACTACTGGACCGATTTCAAAAATTCTTTCACCATTAGAATGCTACGTTATCTCTGAGTAACAAAGGCTATATTTATTACTTGGAAAAATTAGGGATCCCTACTAAAACTTTTAATAATTTGAATTTTTGTATGTTTGTAACGAATAGACTCAAAAACTACTGGACCGATTTCAAAAATTCTTTTACCGTTAGAATGCTACGTTATCCCTGAGTAAAACAGGCGATATTTATTGCTAGAAAAAATTAGGGATCCCCACGAAAACTTAAATAATTTGTATTTTTCTATGTCTGTAACGAATAAACACAAAAATTACTGGACCAATTTCAAAAATTCTTTTACACTTAGAATGCTACATTATCCCTGAGTAACATAGGCAATATTTACTGCTAGAAAAAATTACGGATCCCTACTAAAACTTAAATAATTTGTATTTTTGTATGTCTGTAAAGAATAAACTCAAAAAGTACTAGACCGATTTCAAAAATTCTTTGACCTTTAGAATGCTACTTTACCCCTTAAATAATTTGAATTTTTGTTTTTTTGTAACGAAAAGACTCAAAAACTACTGGACCGATTTTAAACATTCTTTCACCGTTAAAATGCTACATTATTCCTGAGTAACATAGGCAATATTTATTGCTAGAAAAAATTAGAGATCCCTACCAAAACTTTTAATAATTTGAATTTTTGTATGTTTGTAACGAATAGACTCAAAAACTACTGGACCGATTTCAAAAATTCTTTCACCGTTATAATGCCAAATTACCCCTCAGTAATATAGGCAATATTTATTGCTAGAAAAAATTAAGGATCCCTACTAAAACTTTTAATAATTTGAATGTTTTTATGTTTGTAACGAATAGACTCAAAAACTACTAGACCGATTTCAAAAATTCTTTCACCATTAGAATGCTAAGTTATGTCTGAGTAACATAGGCTATATTCATTGCTTCAAAAAATTAGGGATCCCTACTAAAACTTAAATAATTTGTGTTTTTATATGTTTGTAACGAATAAACTCATAAACTACTAGACCGACATCAAAAATTCTTTGATCATTAGATTGCTATATCATCTCTGAGTAACAAGGGCTATATTTATTGCTAGAAAAAATTATGGATCCCTACTAAAACTTTTAATAATTTGAATTTTTGTGTGTTTGTAATGAATAGACTCAAAAACTACTGGACCGATTTCAAAAATTCTTTCTCCATTAGAATGCTACGTTATCTCTGAGTAACATAGGCTATATTTATTGCTTGGAAAAATTAGGGATCCCTACTAAACCTTTTAATAATTTGAATTTTTGTATGCTTTTTAACGAATAGACTCAAAAACTACTGGACCGATTTCAAAAATTCTTTCACCGTTAGAATGCTACGTTTTCCCTGAGTAACATAGGATATATTTATTGCTAGAAAAAATTAGGGATTCCTACTAGAACTTAAAAAATTTGAATGTTTATATGTTGGTAACGAATAAACTCAAAAAGTACTAGACCGATTTCAAAAATTCTTTGACCTTTAGAATGCTACATTATCCCTGAGTAACATAGGCGATATTTGTTGCTAGAAAAAATTAAGGATCCCTACGAAAACTTAAATAATTTGAATTTTTCTATGTCTGTAACGAATAAACCCAAAAATTACTGGAACAATTTCAAAAATTCTTTTACACTTAGAATGCTACATTATCCCTGAGTAACATAGGCAATATTTACTGCTAGAAAAAATTAGGGATCCCTACTAAAACTTAAATAATTTGTATTTTTGTATGACTGTAACGAATAAACTCAAAAACTACTGGACTGATTTCAAAAATTCTTTCACACTTAGAATGCCACATTATCCCTGAGTAGCATAGGCTATATTTATTGCTAGAAATAGTTAGGGATCCCTACTAAAACTTAAATAATTTGAATTTTTGTATGTTTGTAACGAAAAGACTCAAAAACTACTGGACCGATTTTAAACATTCTTTCACCGTTAAAATGCTACATTATCCCTGAGTAACATAGGCAATATTTATTGCTAGAAAAAATTAGAGATCCCTACCAAAACTTTTAATAATTTGAATTTTTGTATGTTTGTAACGAATAGACTCAAAAACTACAGGACCGATTTCAAAAATTCTTTCACCGTTATAATGCCAAATTACCCCGCAGTAATATAGGCAATATTTATTGCTAGAAAAAATTACGGATCCCTACTAAAACTTTTAATAATTTGAATGTTTTTATGTTTGTAACGAATAGACTCAAATCTACTAGACCGATTTCAAAAATTCTTTCACCATTAGAATGCTTAGTTATGTCTGAATAACATAGGCTATATTCATTGCATCAAAAAATTAGGGATCCCTACTAAAACTTAAATAATTTGTGTTTTTATATGTTTTTAATGAATAAACTCATAAACTACTAGACCGACATCAAAATTCTTTGATCATTAGATTGCTATATCATCTCTGAGTAACAAGGGCTATATTTATTGCTAGAAAAAATTATGGATCCCTACTAAAACTTTTAATAATTTGAATTTTTTTGTGTTTGTAATGAATAGACTCAAAAACTACTGGACCGATTTCAAAAATTCTTTCTCCATTAGAATGCTACGTTATCTCTGAGTAACATAGGCTATATTTATTGCTTGGAAAAATTAGGGATCCCTACTAAACCTTTTAATAATTTGAATTTTTGTATGCTTTTTAACGAATAGACTCAAAAACTACTGGACCGATTTCAAAAATTCTTTCACCGTTAGAATGCTACGTTTTCCCTGAGTAACATAGGATATATTTATTGCTAGAAAAAATTAGGGATTCCTACTAGAACTTAAAAAATTTGAATGTTTATATGTTGGTAACGAATAAACTCAAAAAGTACTAGACCGATTTCAAAAATTCTTTGACCTTTAGAATGCTACATTATCCCTGAGTGACATAGGCGATATTTGTTGCTAGAAAAAATTAAGGATCCCTACGAAAACTTAAATAATTTGAATTTTTCTATGTCTGTAACGAATAAACGCAAAAATTACTGCAACAATTTCAAAAATTCTTTTACACTTAGAATGCTACATTATCCCTGAGTAACATAGGCAATATTTACTGCTAGAAAAAATTAGGGATCCCTACTAAAACTTAAATAATTTGTATTTTTGTATGACTGTAACGAATAAACTCAAAAACTACTGGACTGATTTCAAAAATTCTTTCACACTTAGAATGCCACATTATCCCTGAGTAGCATAGGCTATATTTATTGCTAGAAATAGTTAGGGATCCCTACTAAAACTTAAATAATTTGAATTTTTGTATGTTTGTAACGAAAAGACTCAAAAATTACTAGACCGATTTTAAACATTCTTTCACCGTTAAAATGCTACATTATCCCTGAGTAACATAGGCAATATTTATTGCAAGAAAAAATTAGAGATCCCTACCAAAACTTTTAATAATTTGAATTTTTGTATGTTTGTAACGAATAGACTCAAAAACTACAGGACCGATTTCAAAAATTCTTTCACCGTTATAATGCCAAATTACCCCGCAGTAATATAGGCAATATTTATTGCTAGAAAAAATTAAGGATCCCTACTAAAACTTTTAATAATTTGAATGTTTTTATGTTTGTAACGAATAGACTCAAATCTACTAGACCGATTTCAAAAATTCTTTCACCATTAGAATGCTTAGTTATGTCTGAATAACATAGGCTATATTCATTGCTTCAAGAAATTAGGGATCCCTACTAAAACTTAAATAAGTTGTGTTTTTATATGTTTGTAATGAATAAACACATAAACTACTAGACCGACATCAAAATTCTTTGATCATTAGATTGCTATATCATCTCTGAGTAACAAGGGCTATATTTATTGCTAGAAAAAATTATGGATCCCTACTAAAACTTTTAATAATTTGAATTTTTGTATGTTTGTAACGAATAGACTCAAAAACTACTGGACCGATTTCAAAAATTCTTTCGAAATTAGAATGCTACGTTATCTCTGAGTAACATAGGCTATATTTATTGCTTGGAAAAATTAGGGATCCCTACTAAAACTTTTAATAATTTGAATTTTTGTATGTTTGTAACGAATAGACTCAAAAATTACTGGACTGATTTCAAAAATTCTTTCACCGTTATAATGCCAAATTACCCCTCAGTAAGATAGGCTATATTTATTGCTAGAAAAAGTTAGCGATCGCTACTAAAACTTAAATAATTTGAATTTTTGTATGTCTGTAACGAATAAACGCAAAAATTACTGGACCAATTTCAAAAATTCTTTCACCATTAGAATGCTACGTTATCTCTGAGTAACATAGGCTATATTTATTGCTTAACAAAATAAGGAATCCCTACTAAAATTTAAATAATTTGTATTTTTCTATGTTTGTAATGAATAGACTCAAAAACTACTGCACCGATTTCAAAAATTCTTTCACCATTAGAATGCTACGTTATCTCTGAGTAACATAGGCTATATTTATTACTTGGACAAATTAGGGATCCCTACTAAAACTTTTAATAATTTGAATTTTTGTATGTTTGTAACGAATAGACTCAAAAACTACTGGACCGATTTCAAAAATTCTTTTACCGTTAGAATGCTACGTTATCCCTGAGTAAAACAGGCGATATTTATTGCTAGAAAAAATTAGGGATCCCTACGAAAACTTAAATAATTTGTATTTTTCTATGTCTGTAACGAATAAACACAAAAATTACTAGACCAATTTCAAAAATTCTTTTACACTTAGAATGCTACATTATCCCTGAGTAACATAGGCAATATTTACTGCTAGAAAAAATTACGGATCCCTACTAAAACTTAAATAATTTGTATTTTTGTATGTCTGTAAAGAATAAACTCAAAAAGTACTAGACCGATTTCAAAAATTCTTTGACCTTTAGAATGCTACATTATCCCTCAGTAACATAGGCGATATTTGCTGCTAGAAAAAATGAAGGATCCCTGCGAAAACTTAAATAATTTGAATTTTTCTATGTCTATAACGAATAAACGCAAAAATTACTGGACCAATTTCAAAAATTCTTTTACACTTAGAATTCTACATTATCCCTGAGTAGCATAGGCTATATTTATTGCTAGAAATAGTTAGGGATCCCTACTAAAACTTAAATAATTTGAATTTTTGTTTGTTTGTAACGAAAAGACTCAAAAACTACTGGACCGATTTTAAACATTCTTTCACCGTTAAAATGCTACATTATTCCTGAGTAACATAGGCAATATTTATTGCTAGAAAAAATTAGAGATCCCTACCAAAACTTTTAATAATTTGAATTTTTGTATGTTTGTAACGAATAGACTCAAAAACTACTGGACCGATTTCAAAAATTCTGTCACCGTTATAATGCCAAATTACCCCTCAGTAATATAGGCAATATTTATTGCTAGAAAAAATTAAGGATCCCTACTAAAACTTTTAATAATTTGAATGTTTTTATGTTTGTAACGAATAGACTCAAAAACTACTAGACCGATTTCAAAAATTCTTTCACCATTAGAATGCTAAGTTATGTCTGAGTAACATAGGCTATATTCATTGCTTCAAAAAATTAGGGATCCCTACTAAAACTTAAATAATTTGTGTTATTATATGTTTGTAACGAATAAACTCATAAACTACTAGACCGACATCAAAAATTCTTTGATCATTAGATTGCTATATCATCTCTGAGTAACAAGGGCTATATTTATTGCTAGAAAAAATTATGGATCCCTACTAAAACTTTTAATAATTTGAATTTTTGTATGTTTGTAACGAATAGACTCAAAAATTACTGGACCAATTTCAAAAATTCTTTTACACTTAGAATGCTACAATATCCCTGAGTAACATAGGCTATATTTACTGCTAGAAAAAATTAGGGATCCCTACTAAAATTTAAATAATTTGTATTTTTGTATGACTGTAACGAATAAACTCAAAAACTACTGGACTAATTTCAAAAATTCTTTCACACTTAGAATGCTACATTATCCCTGAGTAACATAGGCAATATTTACTGCTAGAAAAAATTACGGATCCCTACTAAAACTTAAATAATTTGTATTTTTGTATGTCTGTAACGAATAAACTCAAAAACTACTGGACTGATTTCAAAAATTCTTTCACACTTCGAATGCTACATTATCCCTGAGTAACATAGGCAATATTTATTGCTAGAAAAAATTAGGGATCCCTACTAAAACTTTTATTAATTTGAATTTTTGTATGTCTGTAACGAATAAACTCAAAAACTACTGGACTGATTTCAAAAATTCTTTCACACTTCGAATGCTACATTATCCCTGAGTAACATAGGCAATATTTATTGCTAGAAAAAATTAGGGATCCCTACTAAAACTTTTATTAATTTGAATTTTTGTAGGTTTGTAACGAATAGACTCAAAAACTGCTGGACCGATTTCAAAAATTCTTTCACCGTTAGAATGCTACGTTATCCCTGAGTAACATAAGATATATATATTGCTAGAAAAAATTAGGGATCCCTACTAAAACTTAAATAATTTGAATGTTTATATGTTGGTAACGAATAAACGCAAAAAGTACTAGACCGATTTCAAAAATTCTTTGACCTTTAGAATGCTACATAATCCCTGAGTAACATAGGCGATATTTATTGCTTCAAAAAATTAGGGATCCCTACTTAAACTTAAATAATTTGTATTTCAATATGTTTGTAAGGAATAAACTCATAAACTACTAGACCGACATCAAAAATTCTTTGATCATTAGATTGCTATATCATCTCTGAGTAACAAGGGCTATATTTATTGCTAGAAAAAATTATGGATCCCTACTAAAACTTTTAATAATTTGAATTTTTGTGTGTTTGTAATGAATAGACTCAAAAACTACTGGACCGATTTCAAAAATTCTTTCTCCATTAGAATGCTACGTTTTCCCTGAGTAACATAGGATATATTTATTGCTAGAAAAAATTAGGGATTCCTACTAGAACTTAAAAAATTTGATTGTTTATATGTTCGTAACGAATAAACTCAAAAAGTACTAGACCGGTTTCAAAAATTCTTTGACCTTTAGAATGCTACATTATCCCTGAGTAACATAGGCGATATCTGTTGCTAGAAAAAATGAAGGATCCCTACGAAAACTTAAATAATTTGAATTTTTCTATGTCTGTAACGAATAAACGCAAAAATTACTGGACCAATTTCAAAAATTCTTTTACACTTAAAATGCTACATTATCCCTGAGTAACATAGGCAATATTTACTGCTAGAAAAAATTAGGGATCCCTACTAAAACTTAAATAATTTGTATTTTTGTATGACTGTAACGAATAAACTCAAAAACTACTGGACTGATTTCAAAAATTCTTTCACACTTAGAATGCCACATTATCCCTGAGTAGCATAGGCTATACTTATTGCTAGAAATAGTTAGGGATCCCTACTAAAACTTAAATAATTTGAATTTTTGTATGTTTGTAACGAAAAGACTCAAAAACTACTGGACCGATTTTAAACATTCTTTCACCGTTAAAATGCTACATTATCCCTGAGTAAGATAGGCAATATTTATTGCTAGAAAAAATTAGAGATCCCTACCAAAACTTTTAATAATTTGAATTTTTGTATGTTTGTAACGAATAGACTCAAAAACTACTGGACCGATTTCAAAAATTCTTTCACCGTTATAATGGCAAATTACCCCTCAGTAATATAGGCAATATTTATTGCTAGAAAAAATTAAGGATCCCTACGAAAACTTTTAATAATTTGAATGTTTTTATGTTTGTAACGAATAGACTCAAAAACTACTAGACCGATTTCAAAAATTCTTTCACCATTAGAATGCTTAGTTATGTCTGAGTAACATAGGCTATATTTATTGCTAGAAAAAATTAGGGATCCCTACTAAAACTTAAATAATTTGAATGTTTATATGTTGGTAACGAATAAACTCAAAAAGTACTAGACCGATTTCAAAAATTCTTTCACCGTTATAATGCTACGTTATCCCTGAGTAACATAAGATATATATATTGCTAGAAAAAATTAGGGATCCCTACTAAAACTTTTAATAATTTGAATTTTTGCATGTTTGTAACGAATAGACTCAAAAATTACTGGACCAATTTCAAAAATTCTTTTACACTTAGAATGCTACAATATCCCTGAGTAACATAGGCTATATTTACTGCTAGAAAAAATTAGGGATCCCTACTAAAACTTAAATAATTTGTATTTTTGTATGACTGTAACGAATAAACTCAAAAACTACTGGACTAATTTCAAAAATTCTTTCACACTTAGAATGCTACATTATCCCTGAGTAACATAGGCAATATTTACTGCTAGAAAAAATTACGGATCCCTACTAAAACTTAAATAATTTGTATTTTTGTATGTCTGTAACGAATAAACGCAAAAATTACTGGACCAATTTCAAAAATTCTTTCACCATTAGAATGCTACGTTATCTCTGAATAACATAGGCTATATTCATTGCTTAACAAAATAAGGAATCCCTACTAAAATTTAAATAATTTGTATTTTTCTATGTTTGTAACGAATAGACTCAAAAACTACTGGACCGATTTCAAACATTCTTTCACCATTAGAATGCTACGTTATCTCTGAGTAACATAGGCTATATTTATTACTTGGAAAAATTAGGGATCCCTACTAAAACTTTTAATAATTTGAATTTTTGAATGTTTGTAGCGAATAGACTCAAAAACTACTGGACCGATTTCAAAAATTCTTTTACCGTTAGAATGCTACGTTATCCCTGAGTAAAACAGGCGATATTTATTGCTAGAAAAAATTAGGGATCCCTACGAAAACTTAAATAATTTGTATTTTTCTATGTCTGTAACGAATAAACACAAAAATTACTGGACCAATTTCAAAAATTCTTTTACACTTAGAATGCTACATTGTCCCTGAGTAACATAGGCAATATTTACTGCTAGAAAAAATTACGGATCCCTACTAAAACTTAAATAATTTGTATTTTTGTATGTCTGTAAAGAATAAACTCAAAAATACTAGACCGATTTCAAAAATTCTTTGACCTTTAGAATGCTACATTATCCCTCAGTAACATAGGCGATATTTGCTGCTAGAAAAAATGAAGGATCCCTGTGAAAACTTAAATAATTTGAATTTTTCTATGTCTATAACGAATAAACGCAAAAATTACTGGACCAATTTCAAAAATTCTTTTACACTTAGAATGCTACATTATACCTGAGTAGCATAGGCTATATTTATTGCTAGAAATAGTTAGGGATCCCTACTAAAACTTAAATAATTTGAATTTTTGCTTGTTTGTAACGAAAAGACTCAAAAACTACTGGACCGATTTTAAACATTCTTTCACCGTTAAAATGCTACATTATTCCTGAGTCACATAGGCAATATTTATTGCTAGAAAAAATTAGAGATCCCTACCAAAACTTTTAATAATTAGAATTTTTGTATGTTTGTAACGAATAGACTCAAAAACTACTGGACCGATTTCAAAAATTCTTTCACCGTTATAATGCCAAATTACCCCTCAGTAATATAGGCAATATTTACTGCTAGAAAAAATTACGGATCTCTACTAAAACTTAAATAATTTGTATTTTTGTATGTCTGTAAAGAATAAACTCAAAAAGTACTAGACCGATTTCAAAAATTCTTTGACCTTTAGAATGCTACATTATCCCTCAGTAACATAGGCGATATTTGCTGCTAGACAAAATGAAGGATCCCTGCGAAAACTTAAATAATTTGAATTTTTCTATGTCTATAACGAATAAACGCAAAAATTACTGGACCTATTTCAAAAATTCTTTTACACTTAGAATGCTACATTATCCCTGAGTAGCATAGGCTATATTTATTGCTAGAAATAGTTAGGGATCCCTACTAAAACTTAAATAATTTGAATTTTTGTTTGTTTGTAACGAAAAGACTCAAAAACTACTGGACCGATTTTAAACATTCTTTCACCGTTAAAATGCTACATTATTCCTGAGTAACATAGGCAATATTTATTGCTAGAAAAAATTAGAGATCCCTACCAAAACTTTTAATAATTTGAATTTTTGTATGTTTGTAACGAATAGACTCAAAAACTACTGGACCGATTTCAAAAATTCTTTCACCGTTATAATGCCAAATTACCCCTCAGTAATATAGGCAATATTTATTGCTAGAAAAAATTAAGGATCCCTACGAAAACTTTTAATAATTTGAATGTTTTTATGTTTGTAACGAATAGACTCAAATCTACTAGACCGATTTCAAAAATTCTTTCACCATTAGAATGCTACGTTATCTCTGAGTAACATAGGCTATATTTATTGCTTGGAAAAATTAGGGATCCCTACTACAACTTTTAATAATTTGAATTTTTGTATGCTTTTTAACGAATAGACTCAAAAACTACTGGACCGATTTCAAAAATTCTTTCGAAATTAGAATGCTACGTTATCTCTGAGTAACATAGGCTATATTTATTGCTTGGAAAAATTAGGGATCCCTACTACAACTTTTAATAATTTGAATTTTTGTATGCTTTTTAACGAATAGACTCAAAAACTACTGGACCGATTTCAAAAATTCTTTCACCGTTATAATGCCAAATTACCCCTCAGTAACATAGGCTATATTTATTGCTTGGAAAAATTAGGGATCCCTACTTAAACTTAAATAATTTGTATTTTAATATGTTTGTAAGGAATAAACTCATAAACTACTAGACCGACATCAAAAATTCTTTGATCATTAGATTGCTATATCATCTCTGAGTAACAAGGGCTATATTTATTGCTAGAAAAAATTATGGATCCCTACTAAAACTTTTAATAATTTGAATTTTTGTATGTTTGTAACGAATAGACTCAAAAACTACTGGACCGATTTCAAAAATTCTTTCGAAATTAGAACGCTACGTTATCTCTGAGTAACATAGGCTATATTTATTGCTTGGAAAAATTAGGGATCCCTACTACAACTTTTAATAATTTGAATTTTTGTATGCTTTTTAACGAATAGACTCAAAAACTACTGGACCGATTTCAAAAATTCTTTCACCGTTAGAATGCTACGTTTTCCCTGAGTTACACAGGATATATTTATTGCTAGAAAAATTAGGGGTCCGTACTAAAACTTAAATAATTTGAATGTTTATATGTTGGTAACGAATAAACTCAAAAAGTACTAGACCGATTTCAAAAATTCTTTCACCGTTAGAATGCTACGTTATCCCTGAGTAACATAAGATATATATATTGCTAGAAAAAATTAGGGATCCCTACTAAAACTTTTAATAATTTGAATTTTTGTATGTTTGTAACGAATAGACTCAAAAATTACTGGACCAATTTCAAAAATTCTTTTACACTTAGAATGCTGCAATATCCCTGAGTAACATAGGCTATATTTACTGCTAGAAAAAATTAGGGATCCCTACTAAAACTTAAATAATTTGTATTTTTGTATGACTGTAACGAATAAACTCAAAAACTACTGGACTAATTTCAAAAATTCTTTCACACTTAGAATGCTACATTATCCCTGAGTAACATAGGCAATATTTACTGCTAGAAAAAATTACGGATCCCTACTAAAACTTAAATAATTTGTATTTTTGTATGTCTGTAACGAATAAACGCAAAAATTACTGGACCAATTTCAAAAATTCTTTCACCATTAGAATGCTACGTTATCTCTGAGTAACATAGGCTATATTTATTGCTTAACAAAATAAGGAATCCCTACTAAAATTTAAATAATTTGTATTTTTCTATGTTTGTAACGAATAGACTCAAAAACTACTGGACCGATTTCAAAAATTCTTTCACCATTAGAATGCTACGTTATCTCTGAGTAACATAGGCAATATTTATTCCTAGAAAAAATTAGGGATCCCTACTAAAACTTAAATAATTTGTATGTTTGTATGCTTGTAACCAAGAAACTCAAAGAGCACTGGACCGATTTCAAAAATTCTTTTACACTTAGAATGCTACATTACCCCTGAATAACATAGGCTATATTTATTGCTAGAAAAAATTATACATCCCTACTAAAACTTTTAATAATTTGAATTTTTGTATGGTTGTAACGAATAGACTCAAAAATTACTGGACTGATTTCAAAAATTCTTTCACCGTTATAATGCCAAATTACCCCTCAGTAAGATAGGCTATATTTATTGCTAGAAAAAGTTAGCGATCGCTACTAAAACTTAAATAATTTGAATTTTTGTATGTCTGTAACGAATAAACGCAAAAATTACTGGACCAATTTCAAAAATTCTTTCACCATTAGAATGCTACGTTATCTCTGAGTAACATAGGCTATATTTATTACTTAACAAAATAAGGAATCCCTACTAAAATTTAAATAATTTGTATTTTTCTATGTTTGTAATGAATAGACTCAAAAACTACTGGACCGATTTCAAAAATTCTTTCACCATTAGAATGCTACGTTATCTCTGAGTAACATAGGCTATATTTATTACTTGGAAAAATTAGGGATCCCTACTAAAACTTTTAATAATTTGAATTTTTGTATGTTTGTAACGAATAGACTCAAAAACTACTGGACCGATTTCAAAAATTCTTTTACCGTTAGAATGCTACGTTATCCCTGAGTAAAACAGGCGATATTTATTGCTAGAAAAAATTAGGGATCCCTACGAAAACTTAAATAATTTGTATTTTTCTATGTCTGTAACGAATAAACACAAAAATTACTAGACCAATTTCAAAAATTCTTTTACACTTAGAATGCTACATTATCCCTGAGTAACATAGGCAATATTTACTGCTAGAAAAAATTACGGATCCCTACTAAAACTTAAATAATTTGTATTTTTGTATGTCTGTAAAGAATAAACTCAAAAAGTACTAGACCGATTTCAAAAATTCTTTGACCTTTAGAATGCTACATTATCCCTCAGTAACATAGGCTATATTTACTGCTAGAAAAAATTAGGGATCCCTACTAAAATTTAAATAATTTGTATCTTTGTATGACTGTAACGAATAAACTCAAAAACTACTGGACTAATTTCAAAAATTCTTTCACACTTAGAATGCTACATTATCCCTGAGTAACATAGGCAATATTTACTGCTAGAAAAAATTACGGATCCCTACTAAAACTTAAATAATTTGTATTTTTGTATGTCTGTAACGAATAAACTCAAAAACTACTGGACTGATTTCAAAAATTCTTTCACACTTCGAATGCTACATTATCCCTGAGTAACATAGGCAATATTTATTGCTAGAAAAAATTAGGGATCCCTACTAAAACTTAAATAATTTGAATGTTTATATGTTGGTAACGAATAAACTCAAAAAGTACTAGACCGATTTCAAAAATTCTTTGACCTTTAGAATGCTACATAATCCCTGAGTAACATAGGCGATATTTATTGCTTCAAAAAATTAGGGATCCCTACTTAAACTTAAATAATTTGTATTTTAATATGTTTGTAAGGAATAAACTCATAAACTACTAGACCGACATCAAAAATTCTTTGATCATTAGATTGCTATATCATCTCTGAGTAACAAGGGCTATATTTATTGCTAGAAAAAATTATGGATCCCTAGTAAAACTTTTAATAATTTGAATTTTTGTGTGTTTGTAATGAATAGACTCAAAAACTACTGGACCGATTTCAAAAATTCTTTCTCCATTAGAATGCTACGTTATCTCTGAGTAACATAGGCTATATTTATTGCTTGGAAAAATTAGGGATCCCTACTAAACCTTTTAATAATTTGAATTTTTGTATGCTTTTTAACGAATAGACTCAAAAACTACTGGACCGATTTCAAAAATTCTTTCACCGTTAGAATGCTACGTTTTCCCTGAGTAACATAGGATATATTTATTGCTAGAAAAAATTAGGGATCCCTACTAGAACTTAAAAAATTTGAATGTTTATATGTTCGTAACGAATAAACTCAAAAAGTACTAGACCGATTTCAAAAATTCTTTGACCTTTAGAATGCTACATTATCCCTGAGTAACATAGGCGATATCTGTTGCTAGAAAAAATTAAGGATCCCTACGAAAACTTAAATAATTTGAATTTTTCTATGTCTGTAACGAATAAACGCAAAAATTACTGGACCAATTTCAAAAATTCTTTTACACTTAGAATGCTACATTATCCCTGAGTAACATAGGCAATATTTACTGCTAGAAAAAATTAGGGATCCCTACTAAAACTTAAATAATTTGTATTTTTGTATGACTGTAACGAATAAACTCAAAAACTACTGGACTGATTTCAAAAATTCTTTCACACTTAGAATGCCACATTATCCCTGAGTAGCATAGGCTATACTTATTGCTAGAAATAGTTAGGGATCCCTACTAAAACTTAAATAATTTGAATTTTTGTATGTTTGTAACGAAAAGACTCAAAAACTACTGGACCGATTTTAAACATTCTTTCACCGTTAAAATGCTACATTATCCCTGAGTAACATAGGCAATATTTATTGCTAGAAAAAATTAGAGATCCCTACCAAAACTTTTAATAATTTGAATTTTTGTATGTTTGTAACGAATAGACTCAAAAACTACTGGACCGATTTGAAAAATTCTTTCACCGTTATAATGGCAAATTACCCCTCAGTAATATAGGCAATATTTATTGCTAGAAAAAATTAAGGATCCCTACGAAAACTTTTAATAATTTGAATGTTTTTATGTTTGTAACGAATAGACTCAAAAACTACTAGACCGATTTCAAAAATTCTTTCACCATTAGAATGCTTAGTTATGTCTGAATAACATAGGCTATATTCATTGCTTCAAAAAATTAGGGATCCCTACTAAAACTTAAATAATTTGTGTTTTTATATGTTTGTAATGAATAAACTCATAAACTACTAGACCGACATCAAAATTCTTTGATCATTAGATTGCTATATCATCTCTGAGTAACAAGGGCTATATTTATTGCTAGAAAAAATTATGGATCCCTACTAAAACTTTTAATAATTTGAATTTTTGTATGTTTGTAACGAATAGACTCAAAAACTACTGGACCGATTTCAAAAATTCTTTCGAAATTAGAATGCTACGTTATCTCTGAGTAACATAGGCTATATTTATTGCTTGGAAAAATTAGGGATCCCTACTACAACTTTTAATAATTTGAATTTTTGTATGCTTTTTAACGAATAGACTCAAAAACTGCTGGACCGATTTCAAAAATTCTTTCACCGTTAGAATGCTACGTTTTCCCTGAGTTACACAGGATAAATTTATTGCTAGAAAAATTAGGGGTCCGTACTAAAACTTAAATAATTTGAATGTTTATATGTTGGTAACGAATAAACTCAAAAAGTACTGGACCGATTTCAAAAATTCTTTCACCGTTAGAATGCTACGTTATCCCTGAGTAACATAAGATATATATGTTGCTAGAAAAAATTAGGGATCCCTACTAAAACTTTTAATAATTTGAATTTTTGCATGTTTGTAGCGAATATACTCAAAAACTACTGGACCGATTTCAAAAATTCTTTTACCATTAGAATGCTACGTTATCCCTGAGTAAAACAGGCGATATTTATTGCTAGAAAAAATTAGGGATCCCTACGAAAACTTAAATAATTTGTATTTTTCTATGTCTGTAACGAATAAACACAAAAATTCCTGGACCAATTTCAAAAATTCTTTCACCGTTATAATGGCAAATTACCCCTCAGTAATATAGGCAATATTTATTGCTAGAAAAAATTAGGGATCCCTACTAAAACTTTTAATAATTTGAATTTTTGTATGTTTGTAACGAATAGACTCAAAAACTACTGGACCGATTTCAAAAATTCTTTTACCGTTAGAATGCTACGTTATCCCTGAGTAAAACAGGCGATATTTATTGCTAGAAAAAATTAGGGATCCCTACTAAAACTTTTAATAATTTGAATTTTTGTATGTTTGTAAAGAATAGACTCAAAAATTACTGGACCACTTTCAAAAATTCTTTTACACTTAGAATGCTACAATATCCCTGAGTAACATAGGCTATATTTACTGCTAGAAAAAATTAGGGATCCCTACTAAAACTTAAATAATTTGTATTTTTGTATGACTGTAACGAATAAACTCAAAAACTACTGGACTAATTTCAAAAATTCTTTCACACTTAGAATGCTACATTATCCCTGAGTAACATAGGCAATATTTACTGCTAGAAAAAATTACGGATCCCTACTAAAATTTAAATAATTTGTATTTTTGTATGTCTGTAACGAATAAACTCACAAACTACTGGACTGATTTCAAAAATTCTTTCACACTTCGAATGCTACATTATCCCTGAGTAACATAGGCAATATTTATTGCTAGAAAAAATTAGGGATCCCTACTAAAACTTTTATTAATTTGAATTTTTGTAGGTTTGTAACGAATAGACTCAAAAACTGCTGTACCGATTTCAAAAATTCTTTCACCGTTAGAATGCTACGTTATCCCTGAGTAACATAAGATATATATATTGCTAGAAAAAATTAGGGATCCCTACTAAAACTTAAATAATTTGAATGTTTATATGTTGGTAACGCATAAACTCAAAAAGTACTAGACCGATTTCAAAAATTCTTTGACCTTTAGAATGCTACATAATCCCTGAGTAACATAGGTGATATTTATTGCTTCAAAAAATTAGGGATCCCTACTTAAACTTAAATAATTTGTATTTTTCTATGTCTGTAACGAATAAACGCAAAAATTACTGGACCAATTTCAAAAATTCTTTTACACTTAGAATGCTACATTATCCCTGAGTAACATAGGCAATATCTATTGCATGACAAAATTAGGGATCCCTACTAAAACTTAAATAATTTGAATTTTTGTATGTTTGTAATGAAAAGACTCAGAAACTACTGGACCGATTTTAAACATTTTTTCACCGTTAAAATGCTACATTACCCTGAGTAACATAGGCAATATTTATTGCTAGAAAAAATTAGGGATCCCTACTAAAACTTGTAATAATTTGAATTTTTGTATGTTTGTAACGAATAGACTCAAAAACTACTGGACCGATGACAAAAATTCTTTCACCGTTAAAATGCTACGTTATCCCTGAGTAACATAAGATATATATATTGCTAGAAAAAATTAGGGATCCCTACTAAAACTTAAATAATTTGAATGTTTATATGTTGGTAACGAATAAACTCAAAAAGTACTAGACCGATTTCAAAAATTCTTTGACCTTTAGAATGCTACATTAACCCTGAGTAACATAGGCGATATTCCTTGCTAGCGAAAATTAGGGATCCCTACGAAAACCTAAATAATTTGTATTTTTGTATGTCTGTAACGAATAAACGCAAAAATTACTGGACGAATTTCAAAAATTCTTTTACCATTAGAATACTACATTATCCCTGAGTAACATAGGCTATATTTACTGCTAGAAAAAATTAGGGATCCCTACTAAAACTTAAATAATTTGTATTTTTGTATGACTGTAACGAATAAATTCAAAAACTACTGGACTTATTTCAAAAATTCTTTTACACTTAGAACGCCATATTATCCCTGAGTAACATAGGCTATATTTATTGCTTGACAAAATTAGTGATCCCTACTAAAACTTAAATAATTTGAATTTTTGTATGTTTGTAACGAATAGACTCAAAAACTACTGGACCGATTTCAAAAATTCTTTCACCGTTATAATGCCAAATTACCCCTCAGTAATATCGGCAATATTTATTGGTAGAAAAAATTAAGGATCCCTACTAAAACTTTTAATAATTTGAATGTTTTTATGTTTGTAACGAATAGACTCAAAAACTACTAGACCGATTTCAAAAATTCTTTCACCATTAGAATGCTACGTTATCTCTGAGTAACATAGGCTATATCTATTGCTTGACAAAATTAGGGATCCCTACTAAATCTTAAATAATTTGAATTTTTGTATGTTTGTAATGAATAGACTCAAAAACTACTGGACCGATTTTAAAAATTTTTTCACCGTTAAAATGCTACATTATCCCTGAGTAACATAGGCAATATTTATTGCTAGAAAAAATTAGGGATCCCTACTAAAACTTTTAATAATTTGAATTTTTGTATGTTTGTAACGAAAAGACTCAAAAACTACTTGACCGATTTCAAAAATTCTTTCACCATTACAATGCTACGTTATCTCTGAGTAACATAGGCAATATTTATTCCTAGAAAAAATTAGGGATCCCTACTAAAACTTAAATAATTTGTATGTTTGTATGCTTGTAACCAAGAAACTCAAAGAGCACTGGACCGATTTCAAAAATTCTTTCACCGTTATAATGCCAAATTACCCCTCAGTAATATCGGCAATATTTATTGGTAGAAAAAATTAAGGAGCCCTACTAAAACTTTTAATAATTTGAATGTTTTTATGTTTGTAACGAATAGACTCAAAAACTACTAGACCGATTTTAAAAATTTTTTCACCGTTAAAATGCTACATTATCCCTGAGTAACATAGGCAATATTTATTGCTAGAAAAAATTAGGGATCCCTACTAAAACTTTTAATAATTTGAATTTTTGTATGTTTGTAACGAAAAGACTCAAAAACTACTGGACCGATTTTAAAAATTCTTTCACCGTTAAAATGCTACATTATCCCTGAGTAACATAGGCAATATTTATTGCTAGAAAAAATTAGGGATCCCTACTAAAACTTTTAATAATTTGAATTTTTGTATGTTTGTAACGAATAGACTCAAAAATTACTGGACTGATTTCAAAAATTCTTTCACCGTTATAATGCCAAATTACCCCTCAGTAAGATAGGCTATATTTATTGCTAGAAAAAGTTAGCGATCGCTACTAAAACTTAAATAATTTGAATATTTGTATGTCTGTAACGAATAAACGCAAAAATTACTGGACCAATTTCAAAAATTCTTTCACCATTAGAATGCTACGTTATCTCTGAGTAACATAGGCTATATTTATTGCTTAACAAAATAAGGAATCCCTACTAAAAATTAAATAATTTGTATTTTTCTATGTTTGTAATGAATAGACTCAAAAACTACTGGACCGATTTCAAAAATTCTTTCACCATTAGAATGCTACGTTATCTCTGATTAACATAGGCTATATTTATTACTTGGAAAAATTAAGGATCCCTACTAAAACTTTTAATAATTTGAATTTTTGTATGTTTGTAACGAATAGACTCAAAAACTACTGGACCGATTTCAAAAATTCTTTTACCGTTAGAATGCTACGTTATCCCTGAGTAAAACAGGCGATATTTATTGCTAGAAAAAATTAGGGATCCCTACGAAAACTTAAATAATTTGTATTTTTCTATGTCTGTAACGAATAAACACAAAAATTACTGGACCAATTTCAAAAATTCTTTTACACTTAGAATGCTACATTATCCCTGAGTAACATAGGCAATATTTACTGCTAGAAAAAATTACGGATCCCTACTAAAACTTAAATAATTTGTATTTTTGTATGTCTGTAACGAATAAACTCAAAAAGTACTAGACCGATTTCAAAAATTCTTTGACCTTTAGAATGCTACATTATCCCTCAGTAACATAGGCGATATTTGCTGCTAGAAAAAATGAAGGATCCCTGCGAAAACTTAAATAATTTGAATTTTTCTATGTCTATAACGAATAAACGCAAAAATTACTGGACCAATTTCAAAAATTCTTTTACACTTAGAATGCTACATTATCCCTGAGTAGCATAGGCTATATTTATTGCTAGAAATAGTTAGGGATCCCTACTAAAACTTAAATAATTTGAATTTTTGTTTGTTTGTAACGAAAAGACTCAAAAACTACTGGACCGATTTTAAACATTCTTTCACCGTTAAAATGCTACATTATTCCTGAGTAACATAGGCAATATTTATTGCTAGAAAAAATTAGAGATCCCTACCAAAACTTTTAATAATTTGAATTTTTGTATGTTTGTAACGAATAGACTCAAAAACTACTGCACCGATTTCAAAAATTCTTTCACCGTTATAATGCCAAATTACCCCTCAGTAATATAGGCAATATTTATTGCTAGAAAAAATTAAGGATCCCTACTAAAACTTGTAATAATTTGAATGTTTTTATGTTTGTAACGAATAGACTCAAAAACTACTAGACCGATTTCAAAAATTCTTTCACCATTAGAATGCTAAGTTATGTCTGAGTAACATAGGCTATATTCATTGCTTCAGAAAATTAGGGATCCCTACTAAAACTTAAATAATTTGTGTTTTTATATGTTTGTAACGAATAAACTCATAAACTACTAGACCGACATCAAAAATTCTTTGATCATTAGATTGCTATATCATCTCTGAGTAACAAGGGCTATATTTATTGCTAGAAAAAATTATGGATCCCTACTAAAACTTTTAATAATTTGAATTTTTGTATGTTTGTAAAGAATAGACTCAAAAATTACTGGACCACTTTCAAAAATTCTTTTACACTTAGAATGCTACAATATCCCTGAGTAACATAGGCTATATTTACTGCTAGAAAAAATTAGGGATCCCTACTAAAACTTAAATAATTTGTATTTTTGTATGACTGTAACGAATAAACTCAAAAACTACTGGACTAATTTCAAAAATTCTTTCACACTTAGAATGCTACATTATCCCTGAGTAACATAGGCAATATTTACTGCTAGAAAAAATTACGGATCCCTACTAAAACTTAAATAATTTGTATTTTTGTATGTCTGTAACGAATAAACTCACAAACTACTGGACTGATTTCAAAAATTCTTTCACACTTCGAATGCTACATTATCGCTGAGTAACATAGGCAATATTTATTGCTAGAACAAATTAGGGATCCCTACTAAAACTTTTATTAATTTGAATTTTTGTAGGTTTGTAACGAATAGACTCAAAAACTGCTGTACCGATTTCAAAAATTCTTTCACCGTTAGAATGCTACGTTATCCCTGAGTAACATAAGATATATATATTGCTAGAAAAAATTAGGGATCCCTACTAAAACTTAAATAATTTGAATGTTTATATGTTGGTAACGCATAAACTCAAAAAGTACTAGACCGATTTCAAAAATTCTTTGACCTTTAGAATGCTACATAATCCCTGAGTAACATAGGTGATATTTATTGCTTCAAAAAATTAGGGATCCCTACTTAAACTTAAATAATTTGTATTTTTATATGTTTGTAAGGAATAAACTCATAAACTACTAGACCGACATCAAAAATTCTTTGATCATTAGATTGCTATATCATCTCTGAGTAACAAGGGCTATATTTATTGCTAGAAAAAATTATGGATCCCTACTAAAACTTTTAATAATTTGAATTTTTGTGTGTTTGTAACGAATAGACTCAAAAACTACTGGACCGATTTCAAAAATTCTTTCTCCATTAGAATGCTACGTTATCTCTGAGTAACATAGGCTATATTTATTCCTTGGAAAAATTAGGGATCCCTACTAAAACTTTTAATAATTTGAATTTTTGTATGCTTTTTAACGAATAGACTCAAAAACTACTGGACCGATTTCAAAAATTCTTTCACCGTTAGAATGCTACGTTTCCCCTGAGTACCATAGGATATATTTATTGCTAGAAAAAATTAGGGATCCCTACTAAAACTTAAATAATTTGAATGTTTATATGTTGGTAACGAATAAACTCAAAAAGTACTAGACCGATTTCAAAAATTCTTTGACCTTTAGAATGCTACATTAACCCTGAGTAACATAGGCGATATTCCTTGCTAGCGAAAATTAGGGGTCCCTACGAAAACCTAAATAATTTGTATTTTTGTATGTCTGTAACGAATAAACGCAAAAATTACTGGACGAATTTCAAAAATTCTTTTACCATTAGAATACTACATTATCCCTGAGTAACATAGGCTATATTTACTGCTAGAAAAAATTAGGGATCCCTACTAAAACTTAAATAATTTGTATTTTTATATGACTGTAACGAATAAATTCAAAAACTACTGGACTTATTTCAAAAATTCTTTTACACTTAGAACGCCATATTATCCCTGAGTAACATAGGCTATATTTATTGCTTGACAAAATTAGTGATCCCTACTAAAATTTAAATAATTTGAATTTTTGTATGTTTGTAACGAATAGATTCAAAAACTGCTGGACCGATTTCAAAAATTCTTTCACCGTTATAATGCCAAATTACCCCTCAGTAATATAGGCAATATTTATTGCTAGAAAAAATTAGGGATCCCTACTAAAACTTTTAATAATTTGAATTTTTGTATGTTTGTAACGAATAGACTCAAAAACTACTGGACCGATTTCAAAAATTCTTTTACCGTTAGAATGCTACGTTATCCCTGAGTAAAACAGGCGATATTTATTGCTAGAAAAAATTAGGGATCCCTACGAAAACTTAAATAATTTGTATTTTTCTATGTCTGTAACGAATAAACACAAAAATTACTGGACCAATTTCAAAAATTCTTTTACACTTAGAATGCTACATTATCCCTGAGTAACATAGGCAATATTTACTGCTAGAAAAAATTACGGATCCCTACTAAAACTTAAATAATTTGTATTTTTGTATGTCTGTAACGAATAAACTCAAAAAGTACTAGACCGATTTCAAAAATTCTTTGACCTTTAGAATGCTACATTATCCCTCAGTAACATAGGCGATATTTGCTGCTAGAAAAAATGAAGGATCTCTGCGAAAACTTAAATAATTTGAATTTTTCTATGTCTATAACGAATAAACGCAAAAATTACTGGACCAATTTCAAAAATTCTTTTACACTTAGAATGCTACATTATCCCTGAGTAGCATAGGCTATATTTATTGCTAGAAATAGTTAGGGATCCCTACTAAAACTTAAATAATTTGAATTTTTGTTTGTTTTTAACGAAAAGACTCAAAAACTACTGGACCGATTTTAAACATTCTTTCACCGTTAGAATGCTAAGTTATGTCTGAGTAACATAGGCTATATTCATTGCTTCAAAAAATTAGGGATCCCTACTAAAACTTAAATAATTTGTGTTTTTATATGTTTGTAACGAATAAACTCATAAACTACTAGACCGACATCAAAAATTCTTTGATCATTAGATTGCTATATCATCTCTGAGTAACAAGGGCTATATTTATTGCTAGAAAAAATTATGGATCCCTACTAAAACTTTTAATAATTTGAATTTTTGTATGTTTGTAAAGAATAGACTCAAAAATTACTGGACCACTTTCAAAAATTCTTTTACACTTAGAATGCTACAATATCCCTGAGTAACATAGGCTATATTTACTGCTAGAAAAAATTAGGGATCCCTACTAAAACTTAAATAATTTGTATTTTTGTATGACTGTAACGAATAAACTCAAAAACTACTGGACTAATTTCAAAAATTCTTTCACACTTAGAATGCCACATTATCCCTGAGTAACATAGGCAATATTTACTGCATGACAAAATTAGGGATCCCTACTAAAACTTAAATAATTTGAATTTTTGTATGTTTGTAATGAAAAGACTCAGAAACTACTGGACCGATTTTAAAAATTTTTTCACCGTTAAAATGCTACATTATCCCTGAGTAACATAGGCAATATTTATTGCTAGAAAAAATTAGGGATCCCTACTAAAACTTTTAATAATTTGAATTTTTGTATGTTTGTAACGAATAGACTCAAAAACTACTGGACCGATGACAAAAATTCTTTCACCGTTAAAATGCTACGTTATCCCTGAGTAACATAAGATATATATATTGCTAGAAAAAATTAGGGATCCCTACTAAAACTTAAATAATTTGAATGTTTATATGTTGGTAACGAATAAACTCAAAAAGTACTAGACCGATTTCAAAAATTCTTTGACCTTTAGAATGCTACATTAACCCTGAGTAACATAGGCGATATTCCTTGCTAGCGAAAATTAGGGATCCCTACGAAAACCTAAATAATTTGTATTTTTGTATGTCTGTAACGAATAAACGCAAAAATTACTGGACGAATTTCAAAAATTCTTTTACCATTAGAATACTACATTATCCCTGAGTAACATAGGCTATATTTACTGCTAGAAAAAATTAGGGATCCCTACTAAAACTTAAATAATTTGTATTTTTGTATGACTGTAACGAATAAATTCAAAAACTACTGGACTTATTTCAAAAATTCTTTTACACTTAGAACGCCATATTATCCCTGAGTAACATAGGCTATATTTATTGCTTGACAAAATTAGTGATCCCTACTAAAACTTAAATAATTTGAATTTTTGTATGTTTGTAACGAATAGACTCAAAAACTACTGGACCGATTTCAAAAATTCTTTCACCGTTATAATGCCAAATTATCCCTCAGTAATATCGGCAATATTTATTGGTAGAAAAAATTAAGGATCCCTACTAAAACTTTTAATAATTTGAATGTTTTTATGTTTGTAACGAATAGACTCAAAAACTACTAGACCGATTTCAAAAATTCTTTCACCATTAGAATGCTACGTTATCTCTGAGTAACATAGGCTATATCTATTGCTTGACAAAATTAGGGATCCCTACTAAATCTTAAATAATTTGAATTTTTGTATGTTTGTAATGAAAAGACTCAAAAACTACTGGACCGATTTTAAAAATTTTTTCACCGTTAAAATGCTACATTATCCCTGAGTAACATAGGCAATATTTATTGCTAGAAAAAATTAGGGATCCCTACTAAAACTTTTAATAATTTGAATTTTTGTATGTTTGTAACGAAAAGACTCAAAAACTACTTGACCGATTTCAAAAATTATTTCACCATTACAATGCTACGTTATCTCTGAGTAACATAGGCAATATTTATTCCTAGAAAAAATTAGGGATCCCTACTAAAACTTAAATAATTTGTATGTTTGTATGCTTGTAACCAAGAAACTCAAAGAGCACTGGACCGATTTCAAAAATTCTTTCACCGTTATAATGCCAAATTACCCCTCAGTAATATCGGCAATATTTATTGGTAGAAAAAATTAAGGATCCCTACTAAAACTTTTAATAATTTGAATGTTTTTATGTTTGTAACGAATAGACTCAAAAACTACTAGACCGATTTTAAAAATTTTTTCACCGTTAAAATGCTACATTATCCCTGAGTAACATAGGCAATATTTATTGCTAGAAAAAATTAGGGATCCCTACTAAAACTTTTAATAATTTGAATTTTTGTATGTTTGTAACGAAAAGACTCAAAAACTACTGGACCGATTTTAAAAATTTTTTCACCGTTAAAATGCTACATTATCCCTGAGTAACATAGGCAATATTTATTGCTAGAAAAAATTAGGGATCCCTACTAAAACTTTTAATAATTTGAATTTTTGTATGTTTGTAACGAATAGACTCAAAAATTACTGGACTGATTTCAAAAATTCTTTCACCGTTATAATGCCAAATTACCCCTCAGTAAGATAGGCTATATTTATTGCTAGAAAAAGTTAGCGATCGCTACTAAAACTTAAATAATTTGAATATTTGTATGTCTGTAACGAATAAACGCAAAAATTACTGGACCAATTTCAAAAATTCTTTCACCATTAGAATGCTACGTTATCTCTGAGTAACATAGGCTATATTTATTGCTTAACAAAATAAGGAATCCCTACTAAAAATTAAATAATTTGTATTTTTCTATGTTTGTAACGAATAGACTCAAAAACTACTGGACCGATTTCAAAAATTCTTTCACCATTAGAATGCTACGTTATCTCTGATTAACATAGGCTATATTTATTACTTGGAAAAATTAAGGATCCCTACTAAAACTTTTAATAATTTGAATTTTTGTATGTTTGTAACGAATAGACTCAAAAACTACTGGACCGATTTCAAAAATTCTTTTACCGTTAGAATGCTACGTTATCCCTGAGTAAAACAGGCGATATTTATTGCTAGAAAAAATTAGGGATCCCTACGAAAACTTAAATAATTTGTATTTTTCTATGTCTGTAACGAATAAACACAAAAATTACTGGACCAATTTCAAAAATTCTTTTACACTTAGAATGCTACATTATCCCTGAGTAACATAGGCAATATTTACTGCTAGAAAAAATTACGGATCCCTACTAAAACTTAAATAATTTGTATTTTTGTATGTCTGTAACGAATAAACTCAAAAAGTACTAGACCGATTTCAAAAATTCTTTGACCTTTAGAATGCTACATTATCCCTCAGTAACATAGGCGATATTTGCTGCTAGAAAAAATGAAGGATCCCTGCGAAAACTTAAATAATTTGAATTTTTCTATGTCTATAACGAATAAACGCAAAAATTACTGGACCAATTTCAAAAATTCTTTTACACTTAGAATGCTACATTATCCCTGAGTAGCATAGGCTATATTTATTGCTAGAAATAGTTAGGGATCCCTACTAAAACTTAAATAATTTGAATTTTTGTTTGTTTGTAACGAAAAGACTCAAAAACTACTGGACCGATTTTAAACATTCTTTCACCGTTAAAATGCTACATTATTCCTGAGTAACATAGGCAATATTTATTGCTAGAAAAAATTAGAGATCCCTACCAAAACTTTTAATAATTTGAATTTTTGTATGTTTGTAACGAATAGACTCAAAAACTACTGCACCGATTTCAAAAATTCTTTCACCGTTATAATGCCAAATTACCCCTCAGTAATATAGGCAATATTTATTGCTAGAAAAAATTAAGGATCCCTACTAAAACTTTTAATAATTTGAATGTTTTTATGTTTGTAACGAATAGACTCAAAAACTACTGGACCGATTTCAAAAATTCTTTCACCATTAGAATGCTAAGTTATATCTGAGTAACATAGGCTATATTCATTGCTTCAAAAAATTAGGGATCCCTACTAAAACTTAAATAATTTGTGTTTTTATATGTTTGTAACGAATAAACTCATAAACTACTAGACCGACATCAAAAATTCTTTGATCATTAGATTGCTATATCATCTCTGAGTAACAAGGGCTATATTTATTGCTAGAAAAAATTATGGATCCCTACTAAAACTTTTAATAATTTGAATTTTTGTATGTTTGTAAAGAATAGACTCAAAAATTACTGGACCACTTTCAAAAATTCTTTTACACTTAGAATGCTACAATATCCCTGAGTAACATAGGCTATATTTACTGCTAGAAAAAATTAGGGATCCCTACTAAAACTTAAATAATTTGTATTTTTGTATGACTGTAACGAATAAACTCAAAAACTACTGGACTAATTTCAAAAATTCTTTCACACTTAGAATGCTACATTATCCCTGAGTAACATAGGCAATATTTACTGCTAGAAAAAATTACGGATCCCTACTAAAACTTAAATAATTTGTATTTTTGTATGTCTGTAACGAATAAACTCACAAACTACTGGACTGATTTCAAAAATTCTTTCACACTTCGAATGCTACATTATCCCTGAGTAACATAGGCAATATTTATTGCTAGAACAAATTAGGGATCCCTACTAAAACTTTTATTAATTTGAATTTTTGTAGGTTTGTAACGAATAGACTCAAAAACTGCTGTACCGATTTCAAAAATTCTTTCACCGTTAGAATGCTACGTTATCCCTGAGTAACATAAGATATATATATTGCTAGAAAAAATTAGGGATCCCTACTAAAACTTAAATAATTTGAATGTTTATATGTTGGTAACGCATAAACTCAAAAAGTACTAGACCGATTTCAAAAATTCTTTGACCTTTAGAATGCTACATAATCCCTGAGTAACATAGGTGATATTTATTGCTTCAAAAAATTAGGGATCCCTACTTAAACTTAAATAATTTGTATTTTTATATGTTTGTAAGGAATAAACTCATAAACTACTAGACCGACATCAAAAATTCTTTGATCATTAGATTGCTATATCATCTCTGAGTAACAAGGGCTATATTTATTGCTAGAAAAAATTATGGATCCCTACTAAAACTTTTAATAATTTGAATTTTTGTGTGTTTGTAACGAATAGACTCAAAAACTACTGGACCGATTTCAAAAATTCTTTCTCCATTAGAATGCTACGTTATCTCTGAGTAACATAGGCTATATTTATTCCTTGGAAAAATTAGGGATCCCTACTAAAACTTTTAATAATTTGAATTTTTGTATGCTTTTTAACGAATAGACTCAAAAACTACTGGACCGATTTCAAAAATTCTTTCACCGTTAGAATGCTACGTTTCCCCTGAATACCATAGGATATATTTATTGCTAGAAAAAATTAGGGATCCCTACTAAAACTTAAATAATTTGAATGTTTATATGTTGGTAACGAATAAACTCAAAAAGTACTAGACCGATTTCAAAAATTCTTTGACCTTTAGAATGCTACATTAACCCTGAGTAACATAGGCGATATTCCTTGCTAGCGAAAATTAGGGGTCCCTACGAAAACCTAAATAATTTGTATTTTTGTATATCTGTAACGAATAAACGCAAAAATTACTGGACGAATTTCAAAAATTCTTTTACCATTAGAATACTACATTATCCCTGAGTAACATAGGCTATATTTACTGCTAGAAAAAATTAGGGATCCCTACTAAAACTTAAATAATTTGTATTTTTATATGACTGTAACGAATAAATTCAAAAACTACTGGACTTATTTCAAAAATTCTTTTACACTTAGAACGCCATATTATCCCTGAGTAACATAGGCTATATTTATTGCTTGACAAAATTAGTGATCCCTACTAAAATTTAAATAATTTGAATTTTTGTATGTTTGTAACGAATAGATTCAAAAACTGCTGGACCGATTTCAAAAATTCTTTCACCGTTATAATGCCAAATTACCCCTCAGTAATATCGGCAATATTTATTGCTAGAAAAAATTAAGGATCCCTACTAAAACTTTTAATAATTTGAATGTTTTTATGTTTGTAACGAATAGACTCAAAAACTACTAGACCGATTTCAAAAATTCTTTCACACTTAGAATGCCACATTATCCCTGAGTAGCATAGGCTATACTTATTGCTAGAAATAGTTAGGGATCCCTACTAAAACTTAAATAATTTGAATTTTTGTATGTTTGTAACGAAAAGACTCAAAAACTACTGGACCGATTTTAAACATTCTTTCACCGTTAAAATGCTACATTATCCCTGAGTAACATAGGCAATATTTATTGCTAGAAAAAATTAGAGATCCCTACCAAAACTTTTAATAATTTGAATTTTTGTATGTTTGTAACGAATAGACTCAAAAACTACTGGACCGATTTCAAAAATTCTTTCACCGTTATAATGGCAAATTACCCCTCAGTAATATAGGCAATATTTATTGCTAGAAAAAATTAAGGATCCCTACGAAAACTTTTAATAATTTGAATGTTTTTATGTTTGTAACGAATAGACTCAAAAACTACTAGACCGATTTCAAAAATTCTTTCACCATTAGAATGCTTAGTTATGTCTGAATAACATAGGCTATATTCATTGCTTCAAAAAATTAGGGATCCCTACTAAAACTTAAATAATTTGTGTTTTTATATGTTTGTAATGAATAAACTCATAAACTACTAGACCGACATCAAAATTCTTTGATCATTAGATTGCTATATCATCTCTGAGTAACAAGGGCTATATTTATTGCTAGAAAAAATTATGGATCCCTACTAAAACTTTTAATAATTTGAATTTTTGTATGTTTGTAACGAATAGACTCAAAAACTACTGGACCGATTTCAAAAATTCTTTCGAAATTAGAATGCTACGTTATCTCTGAGTAACATAGGCTATATTTATTGCTTGGAAAAATTAGGGATCCCTACTACAACTTTTAATAATTTGAATTTTTGTATGCTTTTTAACGAATAGACTCAAAAACTACTGGACCGATTTCAAAAATTCTTTCACCGTTAGAATGCTACGTTTTCCCTGAGTTACACAGGATAAATTTATTGCTAGAAAAATTAGGGGTCCGTACTAAAACTTAAATAATTTGAATGTTTATATGTTGGTAACGAATAAACTCAAAAAGTACTAGACCGATTTCAAAAATTCTTTCACCGTTAGAATGCTACGTTATCCCTGAGTAACATAAGATATATATATTGCTAGAAAAAATTAGGGATCCCTACTAAAACTTTTAATAATTTGAATTTTTGCATGTTTGTAGCGAATAGACTCAAAAACTACTGGACCGATTTCAAAAATTCTTTTACCGTTAGAATGCTACGTTATCCCTGAGTAAAACAGGCGGTATTTATTGCTAGAAAAATTAGGGATCCCTACGAAAACTTAAATAATTTGTATTTTTCTATGTCTGTAACGAATAAACACAAAAATTACTGGACCAATTTCAAAAATTCTTTCACCGTTATAATGGCAAATTACCCCTCAGTAATATAGGCAATATTTATTGCTAGAAAAAATTAGGGATCCCTACTAAAACTTTTAATAATTTGAATTTTTGCATGTTTGTAGCGAATAGACTCAAAAACTACTGGACCGATTTCAAAAATTCCTTCACCATTAGAATGCTAAGTTATGTCTGAGTAACATAGGCTATATTCATTGCTTCAAAAAATTAGGGATCCCTACTAAAACTTAAATAATTTGTGTTTTTATATGTTTGTAACGAATAAACTCATAAACTACTAGACCGACATCAAAAATTCTTTGATCATTAGATTGCTATATCATCTCTGAGTAACAAGGGCTATATTTATTGCTAGAAAAAATTATGGATCCCTACTAAAACTTTTAAAAATTTGAATTTTTGTATGTTTGTAACGAATAGACTCAAAAATTACTGGACCAATTTCAAAAATTCTTTTACACTTAGAATGCTACAACATCCCTGAGTAACATAGGCTATATTTACTGCTAGAAAAAATTAGGGATCCCTACTAAAACTTAAATAATTTGTATTTTTGTATGACTGTAACGAATAAACTCAAAAACTACTGGACTAATTTCAAAAATTCTTTCACACTTAGAATGCTACATTATCCCTGAGTAACATAGGCAATATTTACTGCTAGAAAAAATTACGGATCCCTACTAAAACTTACATAATTTGTATTTTTGTATGTCTGTAACGAATAAACTCAAAAACTACTGGACTGATTTCAAAAATTCTTTCACACTTCGAATGCTACATTATCCCTGAGTAACATAGGCAATATTTATTGCTAGAAAAAATTAGGGATCCCTACTAAAACTTTTAATAATTTGAATTTTTGTATGTTTGTAACGAATAGACTCAAAAACTACTGGACCGATGACAAAAATTCTTTCACCGTTAAAATGCTACGTTATCCCTGAGTAACATAAGATATATATATTGCTAGAAAAAATTAGGGATCCCTACTAAAACTTAAATAATTTGAATGTTTATATGTTGGTAACGAATAAACTCAAAAGTACTAGACCGATTTCAAAAATTCTTTGACCTTTAGAATGCTACATTAACCCTGAGTAACATAGGCGATATTCCTTGCTAGCGAAAATTAGGGATCCCTACGAAAACCTAAATAATTTGTATTTTTGTATGTCTGGAACGAATAAACACAAAAATTACTGGACCAATTTCAAAAATTCTTTCACCGTTATAATGGCAAATTACCCCTCAGTAATATAGGCAATATTTATTGCTAGAAAAAATTAGGGATCCCTACTAAAACTTTTAATAATTTGAATTTTTGCATGTTTGTAGCGAATAGACTCAAAAACTACTGGACCGATTTCAAAAATTCCTTCACCATTAGAATGCTAAGTTATGTCTGAGTAACATAGGCTATATTCATTGCTTCAAAAAATTAGGGATCCCTACTAAAACTTAAATAATTTGAATTTTTGTAGGTTTGTAACGAATAGACTCAAAAACTGCTGGACCGATTTCAAAAATTCTTTCACCGTTAGAATGCTACGTTATCCCTGAGTAACATAAGATATATATATTGCTAGAAAAAATTAGGGATCCCTACTAAAACTTAAATAATTTGAATGTTTATATGTTTGTAACGAATAAACTCAAAAAGTACTAGACCGATTTCAAAAATTCTTTGACCTTTAGAATGCTACATAATCCCTGAGTAACATAGGCGATATTTATTGCTAGAAAAAATTAGGGATCCCTACGGAAACTTAAATAATTTGTATTTTTCTATGTCTGTAACGAATAAACGCAAAAATTACTGGACCAATTTCAAAAATTCTTTTACACTTAGAATGCTACATTATCCCTGAGTAACATAGGCAATATCTATTGCATGACAAAATTAGGGATCCCTACTAAAACTTAAATAATTTGATTTTTTGTATGTTTGTAATGAAAAGACTCAGAAACTACTGGACCGATTTTAAAAATTTTTTCACCGTTAAAATGCTACATTATCCCTGAGTAACATAGGCAATATTTATTGCTAGAAAAAATTAGGGATCCCTACTAAAACTTTTAATAATTTGAATTTTTGTATGTTTGTAACGAATAGACTCAAAAACTACTGGACCGATGACAAAAATTCTTTCACCGTTAAAATGCTACGTTATCCCTGAGTAACATAAGATATATATATTGCTAGAAAAAATTAGGGATCCCTACTAAAACTTAAATAATTTGAATGTTTATATGTTGGTAACGAATAAACTCAAAAAGTACTAGACCGATTTCAAAAATTCTTTGACCTTTAGAATGCTACATTAACCCTGAGTAACATAGGCGATATTCCTTGCTAGCGAAAATTAGGGATCCCTACGAAAACCTAAATAATTTGTATTTTTGTTTGTCTGTAACGAATAAACGCAAAAATTACTGGACGAATTTCAAAAATTCTTTTACCATTAGAATACTACATTATCCCTGAGTAACATAGGCTATATTTACTGCTAGAAAAAATTAGGGATCCCCACTAAAACTTAAATAATTTGTATTTTTGTATGACTGTAACGAATAAATTCAAAAACTACTGGACTTATTTCAAAAATTCTTTTACACTTAGAACGCCATATTATCCCTGAGTAACATAGGCTATATTTATTGCTTGACAAAATTAGTGATCCCTACTAAAACTTAAATAATTTGAATTTTTGTATGTTTGTAACGAATAGACTCAAAAACTACTGGACCGATTTCAAAAATTCTTTCACCGTTATAATGCCAAATTACCCCTCAGTAATATCGGCAATATTTATTGCTAGAAAAAATTAAGGATCCCTACTAAAACTTTTAATAATTTGAATGTTTTTATGTTTGTAACGAATAGACTCAAAAACTACTAGACCGATTTCAAAAATTCTTTCACCATTAGAATGCTACGTTATCTCTGAGTAACATAGGCTATATCTATTGCTTGACAAAATTAGGGATCCCTACTAAATCTTAAATAATTTGAATTTTTGTATGTTTGTAATGAAAAGACTCAAAAACTACTGGACCGATTTTAAAAATTTTTTCACCGTTAAAATGCTACATTATCCCTGAGTAACATAGGCAATATTTATTGCTAGAAAAAATTAGGGATCCCTACTAAAACTTTTAATAATTTGAATTTTTGTATGTTTGTAACGAAAAGACTCAAAAACTACTTGACCGATTTCAAAAATTCTTTCACCATTACAATGCTACGTTATCTCTGAGTAACATAGGCAATATTTATTCCTAGAAAAAATTAGGGATCCCTACTAAAACTTAAATAATTTGTATGTTTGTATGCTTGTAACCAAGAAACTCAAAGAGCACTGGACCGATTTCAAAAATTCTTTTACACTTAGAATGCTACATTACCCCTGAATAACATAGGCTATATTTATTGCTAGAAAAAATTATGGATCCCTACTAAAACTTTTAATAATTTGAATTTTTGTATGTTTGTAACGAATAGACTCAAAAATTACTGGACTGATTTCAAAAATTCTTTCACCGTTATAATGCCAAATTACCCCTCAGTAAGATAGGCTATATTTATTGCTAGAAAAAGTTAGCGATCGCTACTAAAACTTAAATAATTTGAATATTTGTATGTCTGTAACGAATAAACGCAAAAATTACTGGACCAATTTCAAAAATTCTTTCACCATTAGAATGCTACGTTATCTCTGAGTAACATAGGCTATATTTATTGCTTAACAAAATAAGGAATCCCTACTAAAATTTAAATAATTTGTATTTTTCTATGTTTGTAACGAATAGACTCAAAAACTACTGGACCGATTTCAAAAATTCTTTCACCATTAGAATGCTACATTATCCCTGAGTAACATAGGCAATATTTACTGCTAGAAAAAATTACGGATCCCTACTAAAACTTAAATAATTTGTGTTTTTATATGTTTGTAACGAATAAACTCATAAACTACTAGACCGACATCAAAAATTCTTTGATCATTAGATTGCTATATCATCTCTGACTAACAAGGGCTATATTTATTGCTAGAAAAAATTATGGATCCCTACTAAAACTTTTAATAATTTGAATTTTTGTATGTTTGTAAAGAATAGACTCAAAAATTACTGGACCACTTTCAAAAATTCTTTTACACTTAGAATGCTACAATATCCCTGAGTAACATAGGCTATATTTACTGCTAGAAAAAATTAGGGATCCCTACTAAAACTTAAATAATTTGTATTTTTGTATGACTGTAACGAATAAACTCAAAAATTACTGGACCACTTTCAAAAATTCTTTTACACTTAGAATGCTACAATATCCCTGAGTAACATAGGCTATATTTACTGCTAGAAAAAATTAGGGATCCCTACTAAAACTTAAATAATTTGTATTTTTGTATGACTGTAACGAATAAACTCAAAAACTACTGGACTAATTTCAAAAATTCTTTCACACTTAGAATGCTACATTATCCCTGAGTAACATAGGCAATATTTATTGCTAGAAAAAATTAGGGATCCCTACTAAAACTTTTATTAATTTGAATTTTTGTAGGTTTGTAACGAATAGACTCAAAAACTGCTGTACCGATTTCAAAAATTCTTTCACCGTTAGAATGCTACGTTATCCCTGAGTAACATAAGATATATATATTGCTAGAAAAAATTAGGGATCCCTACTAAAACTTAAATAATTTGAATGTTTATATGTTGGTAACGAATAAACTCAAAAAGTACTAGACCGATTTCAAAAATTCTTTGACCTTTAGAATGCTACATAATCCCTGAGTAACATAGGTGATATTTATTGCTTCAAAAAATTAGGGATCCCTACTTAAACTTAAATAATATGTATTTTTATATGTTTCTAAGGAATAAACTCATAAACTACTAGACCCACATCAAAAATTCTTTGATCATTAAATTGCTATATCATCTCTGAGTAACAAGGGCTATATTTATTGCTAGAAAAAATTATGGATCCCTACTAAAACTTTTAATAATTTGAATTTTTGTGTGTTTGTAACGAATAGACTCAAAAACTACTGGACCGATTTCAAAAATTCTTTCTCCATTAGAATGCTACGTTATCTCTGAGTAACATAGGCTATATTTATTCCTTGGAAAAATTAGGGATCCCTACTAAAACTTTTAATAATTTGAATTTTTGTATGCTTTTTAACGAATAGACTCAAAAACTACTGGACCGATTTCAAAAATTCTTTCACCGTTAGAATGCTACGTTTCCCCTGAGTACCATAGGATATATTTATTGCTAGAAAAAATTAGGGATCCCTACTAAAACTTAAATAATTTGAATGTTTATATGTTGGTAACGAATAAACTCAAAAAGTACTAGACCGATTTCAAAAATTCTTTGACCTTTAGAATGCTACATTAACCCTGAGTAACATAGGCGATATTCCTTGCTAGCGAAAATTAGGGATCCCTACGAAAACCTAAATAATTTGTATTTTTGTATGTCTGTAACGAATAAACGCAAAAATTACTGGACGAATTTCAAAAATTATTTTACCATTAGAATACTACATTATCCCTGAGTAACATAGGCTATATTTACTGCTAGAAAAAATTAGGGATCCCTACTAAAACTTAAATAATTTGTATTTTTGTATGACTGTAACGAATAAATTCAAAAACTACTGGACTTATTTCAAAAATTCTTTTACACCTAGAACGCCATATTATCCCTGAGTAACATAGGCTATATTTATTGCTTGACAAAATTAGTGATCCCTACTAAAACTTAAATAATTTGAATTTTTGTATGTTTGTAACGAATAGATTCAAAAACTACTGGACCGATTTCAAAAATTCTTTCACCGTTATAATGCCAAATTACCCCTCAGTAATATCGGCAATATTTATTGCTAGAAAAAATTAAGGATCCCTACTAAAACTTTTAATAATTTGAATGTTTTTATGTTTGTAACGAATAGACTCAAAAACTACTAGACCGATTTCAAAAATTCTTTCACCATTAGAATGCTACGTTATCTCTGAGTAACATAGGCTATATCTATTGCTTGACAAAATTAGGGATCCCTACTAAATCTTAAATAATTTGAATTTTTGTATGTTTGTAATGAAAAGACTCAAAAACTACTGGACCGATTTTAAAAATGTTTTCACCGTTAAAATGCTACATTATCCCTGAGTAACATAGGCAATATTTATTGCTAGAAAAAATTAGGGATCCCTACTAAAACTTTTAATAATTTGAATTTTTGTATGTTTGTAACGAAAAGACTCAAAAACTACTTGACCGATTTCAAAAATTCTTTTACCGTTAGAATGCTACGTTATCCCTGTGTAAAACAGGCGATATTTATTGCTAGAAAAAATTAGGGATCCCTACGAAAACTTAAATAATTTGTATTTTTCTATGTCTGTAACGAATAAACACAAAAATTACTGGACCAATTTCAAAAATTCTTTTACACTTAGAATGCTACATTATCCCTGAGTAACATAGGCAATATTTACTGCTAGAAAAAATTACGGATCCCTACTAAAACTTAAATAATTTGTATTTTTGTATGTCTGTAACGAATAAACTCAAAAAGTACTAGACCGATTTCAAAAATTCTTTGACCTTTAGAATGCTACATTATCCCTCAGTAACATAGGCGATATTTGCTGCTAGAAAAAATGAAGGATCCCTGCGAAAACTTAAATAATTTGAATTTTTCTATGTCTATAACGAATAAACGCAAAAATTACTGGACCAATTTCAAAAATCCTTTTACACTTAGAATGCTACATTATCCCTGAGTAGCATAGGCTATATTTATTGCTAGAAATAGTTAGGGATCCCTACTAAAACTTAAATAATTTGAATTTTTGTTTGTTTGCAACGAAAAGACTCAAAAACTACTGGACCGATTTTAAACATTCTTTCACCGTTAAAATGCTACATTATTCCTGAGTAACATAGGCAATATTTATTGCTAGAAAAAATTAGAGATCCCTACCAAAACTTTTAATAATTTGAATTTTTGTATGCTTTTTAACGAATAGACTCAAAAACTACTGGACCGATTTCAAAAATTCTTTCACCGTTAGAATGCTACGTTTTCCCTGAGTTACACAGGATAAATTTATTGCTAGAAAAATTAGGGGTCCGTACTAAAACTTAAATAATTTGAATGTTTATATGTTGGTAACGAATAAACTCAAAAAGTACTAGACCGATTTCAAAAATTCTTTCACCGTTAGAATGCTACGTTATCCCTGAGTAACATAAGATATATATATTGCTAGAAAAAATTAGGGATCCCTACTAAAACTTTTAATAATTTGAATTTTTGCATGTTTGTAGCGAATAGACTCAAAAACTACTGGACCGATTTCAAAAATTCTTTTACCGTTAGAATGCTACGTTATCCCTGAGTAAAACAGGTGGTATTTATTGCTAGAAAAAATTAGGGATCCCTACGAAAACTTAAATAATTTGTATTTTTCTATGTCTGTAACGAATAAACACAAAAATTACTGGACCAATTTCAAAAATTCTTTCACCGTTATAATGGCAAATTACCCCTCAGTAATATAGGCAATATTTATTGCTAGAAAAAATTAAGGATCCCTACTAAAACTTTTAATAATTTGAATTTTTGCATGTTTGTAGCGAATAGACTCAAAAACTACTGGACCGATTTCAAAAATTCCTTCACCATTAGAATGCTAAGTTATGTCTGAGTAACATAGGCTATATTTATTGCTTCAAAAAATTAGGGATCCCTACTAAAACTTAAATAATTTGTGTTTTTATATGTTTGTAACGAATAAACTCATAAACTACTAGACCGACATCAAAAATTCTTTGATCATTAGATTGCTATATCATCTCTGAGTAACAAGGGCTATATTTATTGCTAGAAAAAATTATGGATCCCTACTAAAACTTTTAAAAATTTGAATTTTTGTATGTTTGTAACGAATAGACTCAAAAATTACTGGACCAATTTCAAAAATTCTTTTACACTTAGAATGCTACAACATCCCTGAGTAACATAGGCTATATTTACTGCTAGAAAAAATTAGGGATCCCTACTAAAACTTAAATAATTTGTATTTTTGTATGACTGTAACGAATAAACTCAAAAACTACTGGACTAATTTCAAAAATTCTTTCACACTTAGAATGCTACATTATCCCTGAGTAACATAGGCAATATTTACTGCTAGAAAAAATTACGGATCCCTACTAAAACTTACATAATTTGTATTTTTGTATGTCTGTAACGAATAAACTCAAAAACTACTGGACTGATTTCAAAAATTCTTTCACACTTCGAATGCTACATTATCCCTGAGTAACATAGGCAATATTTATTGCTAGAAAAAATTAGGGATCCCTACTAAAACTTTTATTAATTTGAATTTTTGTAGGTTTGTAACGAATAGACTCAAAAACTGCTGGACCGATTTCAAAAATTCTTTCACCGTTAGAATGCTACGTTATCCCTGAGTAACATAAGATATATATATTGCTAGAAAAAATTAGGGATCCCTACTAAAACTTAAATAATTTGAATGTTTATATGTTGGTAACGAATAAACTCAAAAAGTACTAGACCGATTTCAAAAATTCTTTGACCTTTAGAATGCTACATAATCCCTGAGTAACATAGGCGATATTTATTGCTAGCAAAAATTAGGGATCCCTACGGAAACTTAAATAATTTGTATTTTTCTATGTCTGTAACGAATAAACGCAAAAATTACTGGACCAATTTCAAAAATTCTTTTACACTTAGAATGCTACATTATCCCTGAGTAACATAGCCAATATCTATTGCATGACAAAATTAGGGATCCCTACTAAAACTTAAATAATTTGAATTTTTGTATGTTTGTAATGAAAAGACTCAGAAACTACTGGACCGATTTTAAAAATTTTTTCACCGTTAAAATGCTACATTATCCCTGAGTAACATAGGCAATATTTATTGCTAGAAAAAATTAGGGATCCCTACTAAAACTTTTAATAATTTGAATTTTTGTATGTTTGTAACGAATAGACTCAAAAACTACTGGACCGATGACAAAAATTCTTTCACCGTTAAAATGCTACGTTATCCCTGAGTAACATAAGATATATATATTGCTAGAAAAAATTAGGGATCCCTACTAAAACTTAAATAATTTGAATGTTTATATGTTGGTAACGAATAAACTCAAAAAGTACTAGACCGATTTCAAAAATTCTTTGACCTTTAGAATGCTACATTAACCCTGAGTAACATAGGCGATATTCCTTGCTAGCGAAAATTAGGGATCCCTACGAAAACCTAAATAATTTGTATTTTTGTATGTCTGTAACGAATAAACGCAAAAATTACTGGACGAATTTCAAAAATTCTTTTACCATTAGAATACTACATTATCCCTGAGTAACATAGGCTATATTTACTGCTAGAAAAAATTAGGGATCCCCACTAAAACTTAAATAATTTGTATTTTTGTATGACTGTAACGAATAAATTCAAAAACTACTGGACTTATTTCAAAAATTCTTTTACACTTAGAACGCCATATTATCCCTGAGTAACATAGGCTATATTTATTGCTTGACAAAATTAGTGATCCCTACTAAAACTTAAATAATTTGAATTTTTGTATGTTTGTAACGAATAGACTCAAAAACTACTGGACCGATTTCAAAAATTCTTTCACCGTTATAATGCCAAATTACCCCTCAGTAATATCGGCAATATTTATTGCTAGAAAAAATTAAGGATCCCTACTAAAACTTTTAATAATTTGAATGTTTTTATGTTTGTAACGAATAGACTCAAAAACTACTAGACCGATTTCAAAAATTCTTTCACCATTAGAATGCTACGTTATCTCTGAGTAACATAGGCTATATCTATTGCTTGACAAAATTAGGGATCCCTACTAAATCTTAAATAACTTGAATTTTTGTATGTTTGTAATGAAAAGACTCAAAAACTACTGGACCGATTTTAAAAATTTTTTCACCGTTAAAATGCTACATTATCCCTGAGTAACATAGGCAATATTTATTGCTAGAAAAAATTAGGGATCCCTACTAAAACTTTTAATAATTTGAATTTTTGTATGTTTGTAACGAAAAGACTCAAAAAGTACTTGACCGATTTCAAAAATTCTTTCACCATTACAATGCTACGTTATCTCTGAGTAACATAGGCAATATTTATTCCTAGAAAAAATTAGGGATCCCTACTAAAACTTAAATAATTTGTATGTTTGTATGCTTGTAACCAAGAAACTCAAAGAGCACTGGACCGATTTCAAAAATTCTTTTACACTTAGAATGCTACATTACCCCTGAATAACATAGGCTATATTTATTGCTAGAAAAAATTATGGATCCCTACTAAAACTTTTAATAATTTGAATTTTTGTATGTTTGTAACGAATAGACTCAAAAATTACTGGACTGATTTCAAAAATTCTTTCACCGTTATAATGCCAAATTACCCCTCAGTAAGATAGGCTATATTTATTGCTAGAAAAAGTTAGCGATCGCTACTAAAACTTAAATAATTTGAATATTTGTATGTCTGTAACGAATAAACGCAAAAATTACTGGACCAATTTCAAAAATTCTTTCACCATTAGAATGCTACGTTATCTCTGAGTAACATAGGCTATATTTATTGCTTAACAAAATAAGGAATCCCTACTAAAATTTAAATAATTTGTATTTTTCTATGTTTGTAACGAATAGACTCAAAAACTACTGGACCGATTTCAAAAATTCTTTCACCATTAGAATGCTACATTATCCCTGAGTAACATAGGCAATATTTACTGCTAGAAAAAATTACGGATCCCTACTAAAACTTAAATAATTTGTGTTTTTATATGTTTGTAACGAATAAACTCATAAACTACTAGACCGACATCAAAAATTCTTTGATCATTAGATTGCTATATCATCTCTGATTAACAAGGGCTATATTTATTGCTAGAAAAAATTATGGATCCCTACTAAAACTTTTAATAATTTGAATTTTTGTATGTTTGTAAAGAATAGACTCAAAAATTACTGGACCACTTTCAAAAATTCTTTTACACTTAGAATGCTACAATATCCCTGAGTAACATAGGCTATATTTACTGCTAGAAAAAATTAGGGATCCCTACTAAAACTTAAATAATTTGTATTTTTGTATGACTGTAACGAGTAAACTCAAAAATTACTGGACCACTTTCAAAAATTCTTTTACACTTAGAATGCTACAATATCCCTGAGTAACATAGGCTATATTTACTGCTAGAAAAAATTAGGGATCCCTACTAAAACTTAAATAATTTGTATTTTTGTATGACTGTAACGAATAAACTCAAAAACTACTGGACTAATTTCAAAAATTCTTTCACACTTAGAATGCTACATTATCCCTGAGTAACATAGGCAATATTTATTGCTAGAAAAAATTAGGGATCCCTACTAAAACTTTTATTAATTTGAATTTTTGTAGGTTTGTAACGAATAGACTCAAAAACTGCTGTACCGATTTCAAAAATTCTTTCACCGTTAGAATGCTACGTTATCCCTGAGTAACATAAGATATATATATTGCTAGAAAAAATTAGGGATCCCTACTAAAACTTAAATAATTTGAATGTTTATATGTTGGTAACGAATAAACTCAAAAAGTACTAGACCGATTTCAAAAATTCTTTGACCTTTAGAATGCTACATAATCCCTGAGTAACATAGGTGATATTTATTGCTTCAAAAAATTAGGGATCCCTACTTAAACTTAAATAATTTGTATTTTTATATGTTTCTAAGGAATAAACTCATAAACTACTAGACCCACATCAAAAATTCTTTGATCATTAGATTGCTATATCATCTCTGAGTAACAAGGGCTATATTTATTGCTAGAAAAAATTATGGATCCCTACTAAAACTTTTAATAATTTGAATTTTTGTGTGTTTGTAACGAATAGACTCAAAAACTACTGGACCGATTTCAAAAATTCTTTCTCCATTAGAATGCTACGTTATCTCTGAGTAACATAGGCTATATTTATTCCTTGGAAAAATTAGGGATCCCTACTAAAACTTTTAATAATTTGAATTTTTGTATGCTTTTTAACGAATAGACTCAAAAACTACTGGACCGATTTCAAAAATTCTTTCACCGTTAGAATGCTACGTTTCCCCTGAGTACCATAGGATATATTTATTGCTAGAAAAAATTAGGGATCCCTACTAAAACTTAAATAATTTGAATGTTTATATGTTGGTAACGAATAAACTCAAAAAGTACTAGACCGATTTCAAAAATTCTTTGACCTTTAGAATGCTACATTAACCCTGAGTAACATAGGCGATATTCCTTGCTAGCGAAAATTAGGGATCCCTACGAAAACCTAAATAATTTGTATTTTTGTATGTCTGTAACGAATAAACTCAAAAAGTACTAGACCGATTTCAAAAATTCTTTCACCATTAGAATGCTACGTTATCTCTGATTAACATAGGCTATATTTATTACTTGGAAAAATTAGGGATCCCTACTAAAACTTTTAATAATTTGAATTTTTGTATGTTTGTAACGAATAGACTCAAAAACTACTGGACCGATTTCAAAAATTCTTTCACCGTTAGAATGCTACGTTATCCCTGAGTAACATAAGATATATTTATTGCTAGAAAAAATTAGGGATCCCTACGAAAACTTAAATAATTTGTATTTTTCTATGTCTGTAACGAATAAACACAAAAATTACTGGACCAATTTCAAAAATTCTTTTACACTTAGAATGCTACATTATCCCTGAGTAACATAGGCTATATTTACTGCTAGAAAAAATTAGGGATCCCTACTAAAACTTAAATAATTTGTATTTTTGTATGACTGTAACGAATAAATTCAAAAACTACTGGACTTATTTCAAAAATTCTTTTACACCTAGAACGCCATATTATCCCTGAGTAACATAGGCTATATTTATTGCTTGACAAAATTAGTGATCCCTACTAAAACTTAAATAATTTGAATTTTTGTATGTTTGTAACGAATAGATTCAAAAACTACTGGACCGATTTCAAAAATTCTTTCACCGTTATAATGCCAAATTACCCCTCAGTAATATCGGCAATATTTATTGCTAGAAAAAATTAAGGATCCCTACTAAAACTTTTAATAATTTGAATGTTTTTATGTTTGTAACGAATAGACTCAAAAACTACTAGACCGATTTCAAAAATTCTTTCACCATTAGAATGCTACGTTATCTCTGAGTAACATAGGCTATATCTATTGCTTGACAAAATTAGGGATCCCTACTAAATCTTAAATAATTTGAATTTTTGTATGTTTGTAATGAAAAGACTCAAAAACTACTGGACCGATTTTAAAAATTTTTTCACCGTTAAAATGCTACATTATCCCTGAGTAACATAGGCAATATTTATTGATAGAAAAAATTAGGGATCCCTACTAAAACTTTTAATAATTTGAATTTTTGTATGTTTGTAACGAAAAGACTCAAAAACTACTTGACCGATTTCAAAAATTCTTTTACCGTTAGAATGCTACGTTATCCCTGAGTAAAACAGGCGATATTTATTGCTAGAAAAAATTAGGGATCCCTACGAAAACTTAAATAATTTGTATTTTTCTATGTCTGTAACGAATAAACACAAAAATTACTGGACCAATTTCAAAAATTCTTTTACACTTAGAATGCTACATTATCCCTGAGTAACATAGGCAATATTTACTGCTAGAAAAAATTACGGATCCCTACTAAAACTTAAATAATTTGTATTTTTGTATGTCTGTAACGAATAAACTCAAAAAGTACTAGACCGATTTCAAAAATTCTTTGACCTTTAGAATGCTACATTATCCCTCAGTAACATAGGCGATATTTGCTGCTAGAAAAAATGAAGGATCCCTGCGAAAACTTAAATAATTTGAATTTTTCTATGTCTATAACGAATAAACGCAAAAATTACTGGACCAATTTCAAAAATCCTTTTACACTTAGAATGCTACATTATCCCTGAGTAGCATAGGCTATATTTATTGCTAGAAATAGTTAGGGATCCCTACTAAAACTTAAATAATTTGAATTTTTGTTTGTTTGTAACGAAAAGACTCAAAAACTACTGGACCGATTTTAAACATTCTTTCACCGTTAAAATGCTACATTATTCCTGAGTAACATAGGCAATATTTATTGCTAGAAAAAATTAGAGATCCCTACCAAAACTTTTAATAATTTGAATTTTTGTATGTTTGTAACGAACAGACTCAAAAACTACTGCACCGATTTCAAAAATTCTTTCACCGTTATAATGCCAAATTACCCCTCAGTAATATAGGCAATATTTATTGCTAGAAAAAATTAAGGATCCCTACTAAAACTTTTAATAATTTGAATGTTTTTATGTTTGTAACGAATAGACTCAAAAACTACTAGACCGATTTCAAAAATTCTTTCACCATTAGAATGCTAAGTTATGTCTGAGTAACATAGGCTATATTCATTGCTTCAAAAAATTAGGGATCCCTACTAAAACTTAAATAATTTGTGTTTTTATATGTTTGTAACGAATAAACTCATAAACTACTAGACCGACATCAAAAATTCTTTGATCATTAGATTGCTATATCATCTCTGAGTAACAAGGGCTATATTTATTGCTAGAAAAAATTATGGATCCCTACTAAAACTTTTAATAATTTGAATTTTTGTATGTTTGTAAAGAATAGACTCAAAAATTACTGGACCACTTTCAAAAATTCTTTTACACTTAGAATGCTACAATATCCCTGAGTAACATAGGCTATATTTACTGCTAGAAAAAATTAGGGATCCCTACTAAAACTTAAATAATTTGTATTTTTGTATGACTGTAACGAATAAACTCAAAAACTACTGGACTAATTTCAAAAATTCTTTCACACTTAGAATGCTACATTATCCCTGAGTAACATAGGCAATATTTACTGCTAGAAAAAATTACGGATCCCTACTAAAACTTAAATAATTTGTATTTTTGTATGTCTGTAACGAATAAACTCACAAACTACTGGACTGATTTCAAAAATTCTTTCACACTTCGAATGCTACATTATCCCTGAGTAACATAGGCAATATTTATTGCTAGAAAAAATTAGGGATCCCTACTAAAACTTTTATTAATTTGAATTTTTGTAGGTTTGTAACGAATAGACTCAAAAACTGCTGTACCGATTTCAAAAATTCTTTCACCGTTAGAATGCTACGTTATCCCTGAGTAACATAAGATATATATATTGCTAGAAAAAATTAGGGATCCCTACTAAAACTTAAATAATTTGAATGTTTATATGTTGGTAACGAATAAACTCAAAAAGTACTAGACCGATTTCAAAAATTCTTTGACCTTTAGAATGCTACATAATTCCTGAGTAACATAGGTGATATTTATTGCTTCAAAAAATTAGGGATCCCTACTTAAACTTAAATAATTTGTATTTTTATATGTTTGTAAGGAATAAACTCATAAACTACTAGACCGACATCAAAAATTCTTTGATCATTAGATTGCTATATCATCTCTGAGTAACAAGGGCTATATTTATTGCTAGACAAAATTATGGATCCCTACTAAAACTTTTAATAATTTGAATTTTTGTGTGTTTGTAACGAATAGACTCAAAAACTACTGGACCGATTTCAAAAATTCTTTCTCCATTAGAATGCTACGTTATCTCTGAGTAACATAGGCTATATTTATTCCTTGGAAAAATTAGGGATCCCTACTAAAACTTTTAATAATTTGAATTTTTGTATGCTTTTTAACGAATAGACTCAAAAACTACTGGACCGATTTCAAAAATTCTTTCACCGTTAGAATGCTACATTAACCCTGAGTAACATAGGCGATATTCCTTGTTAGCGAAAATTAGGGATCCCTACGAAAACCTAAATAATTTGTATTTTTGTATGTCTGTAACGAATAAATGCAAAAATTACTGGACGAATTTCAAAAATTCTTTTACCATTAGAATACTACATTATCCCTGAGTAACATAGGCTATATTTACTGCTAGAAAAAATTGGGGATCCCTACTAAAACTTAAATAATTTGTATTTTTGTATGACTGTAACGAATAAATTCAAAAACTACTGGACTTATTTCAAAAATTCTTTTACACTTAGAACGCCATATTATCCCTGAGTAACATAGGCTATATTTATTGCTTGACAAAATTAGTGATCCCTACTAAAACTTAAATAATTTGAATTTTTGTATGTTTGTAACGAATAGATTCAAAAACTACTGGACCGATTTCAAAAATTCTTTCACCGTTATAATGCCAAATTACCCCTCAGTAATATCGGCAATATTTATTGCTAGAAAAAATTAAGGATCCCTACTAAAACTTTTAATAATTTGAATGTTTTTATGTTTGTAACGAATAGACTCAAAAACTACTAGACCGATTTCAAAAATTCTTTCACCATTAGAATGCTACGTTATCTCTGAGTAACATAGGCTATATCTATTGCTTGACAAAATTAGGGATCCCTACTAAATCTTAAATAATTTGAATTTTTGTATGTTTGTATTGAAAAGACTCAAAAACTACTGGACCGATTTTAAAAATTTTTTCACCGTTAAAATGCTACATTATCCTTGAGTAACATAGGCAATATTTATTGCTAGAAAAAATTAGGGATCCCTACTAAAACTTTTAATAATTTGAATTTTTGTATGTTTGTAACGAAGAGACTCAAAAACTACTTGACCGATTTCAAAAATTCTTTTACCGTTAGAATGCTACGTTATCCCTGAGTAAAACAGGCGATATTTATTGCTAGAAAAAATTAGGGATCCCTACGAAAACTTAAATAATTTGTATTTTTCTATGTCTGTAACGAATAAACACAAAAATTACTGGACCAATTTCAAAAATTCTTTTACACTTAGAATGCTACATTATCCCTGAGTAACATAGGCAATATTTACTGCTAGAAAAAATTACGGATCCCTACTAAAACTTAAATAATTTGTATTTTTGTATGTCTGTAACGAATAAACTCAAAAAGTACTAGACCGATTTCAAAAATTCTTTGACCTTTAGAATGCTACATTATCCCTCAGTAACATAGGCGATATTTGCTGCTAGAAAAAATGAAGGATCCCTGCGAAAACTTAAATAATTTGAATTTTTCTATGTCTATAACGAATAAACGCAAAAATTACTGGACCAATTTCAAAAATCCTTTTACACTTAGAATGCTACATTATCCCTGAGTAGCATAGGCTATATTTATTGCTAGAAATAGTTAGGGATCCCTACTAAAACTTAAATAATTTGAATTTTTGTTTGTTTGTAACGAAAAGACTCAAAAACTACTGGACCGATTTTAAACATTCTTTCACCGTTAAAATGCTACATTATTCCTGAGTAACATAGGCAATATTTATTGCTAGAAAAAATTAGAGATCCCTACCAAAACTTTTAATAATTTGAATTTTTGTATGTTTGTAACGAACAGACTCAAAAACTACTGCACCGATTTCAAAAATTCTTTCACCGTTATAATGCCAAATTACCCCTCAGTAATATAGGCAATATTTATTGCTAGAAAAAATTAAGGATCCCTACTAAAACTTTTAATAATTTGAATGTTTTTATGTTTGTAACGAATAGACTCAAAAACTACTAGACCGATTTCAAAAATTCTTTCACCATTAGAATGCTAAGTTATGTCTGAGTAACATAGGCTATATTCATTGCTTCAAAAAATTAGGGATCCCTACTAAAACTTAAATAATTTGTGTTTTTATATATTTGTAACGAATAAACTCATAAACTACTAGACCGACATCAAAAATTCTTTGATCATTAGATTGCTATATCATCTCTGAGTAACAAGGGCTATATTTATTGCTAGAAAAAATTATGGATCCCTACTAAAACTTTTAATAATTTGAATTTTTGTATGTTTGTAAAGAATAGACTCAAAAATTACTGGACCACTTTCAAAAATTCTTTTACACTTAGAATGCTACAATATCCCTGAGTAACATAGGCTATATTTACTGCTAGAAAAAATTAGGGATCCCTACTAAAACTTAAATAATTTGTATTTTTGTATGACTGTAACGAATAAACTCAAAAACTACTGGACTAATTTCAAAAATTCTTTCACACTTAGAATGCTACATTATCCCTGAGTAACATAGGCAATATTTACTGCTAGAAAAAATTACGGATCCCTACTAAAACTTAAATAATTTGTATTTTTGTATGTCTGTAACGAATAAACTCACAAACTACTGGACTGATTTCAAAAATTCTTTCACACTTCGAATGCTACATTATCCCTGAGTAACATAGGCAATATTTATTGCTAGAAAAAATTAGGGATCCCTACTAAAACTTTTATTAATTTGAATTTTTGTAGGTTTGTAACGAATAGACTCAAAAACTGCTGTACCGATTTCAAAAATTCTTTCACCGTTAGAATGCTACGTTATCCCTGAGTAACATAAGATATATATATTGCTAGAAAAAATTAGGGATCCCTACTAAAACTTAAATAATTTGAATGTTTATATGTTGGTAACGAATAAACTCAAAAAGTACTAGACCGATTTCAAAAATTCTTTGACCTTTAGAATGCTACATAATTCCTGAGTAACATAGGTGATATTTATTGCTTCAAAAAATTAGGGATCCCTACTTAAACTTAAATAATTTGTATTTTTATATGTTTGTAAGGAATAAACTCATAAACTACTAGACCGACATCAAAAATTCTTTGATCTTTAGATTGCTATATCATCTCTGAGTAACAAGGGCTATATTTATTGCTAGACAAAATTATGGATCCCTACTAAAACTTTTAATAATTTGAATTTTTGTGTGTTTGTAACGAATAGACTCAAAAACTACTGGACCGATTTCAAAAATTCTTTCTCCATTAGAATGCTACGTTATCTCTGAGTGACATAGGCTATATTTATTCCTTGGAAAAATTAGGGATCCCTACTAAAACTTTTAATAATTTGAATTTTTGTATGCTTTTTAACGAATAGACTCAAAAACTACTGGACCGATTTCAAAAATTCTTTCACCGTTAGAATGCTACATTAACCCTGAGTAACATAGGCGATATTCCTTGTTAGCGAAAATTAGGGATCCCTACGAAAACCTAAATAATTTGTATTTTTGTATGTCTGTAACGAATAAATGCAAAAATTACTGGACGAATTTCAAAAATTCTTTTACCATTAGAATACTACATTATCCCTGAGTAACATAGGCTATATTTACTGCTAGAAAAAATTAGGGATCCCTACTAAAACTTAAATAATTTGTATTTTTGTATGACTGTAACGAATAAATTCAAAAACTACTGGACTTATTTCAAAAATTCTTTTACACTTAGAACGCCATATTATCCCTGAGTAACATAGGCTATATTTATTGCTTGACAAAATTAGTGATCCCTACTAAAACTTAAATAATTTGAATTTTTGTATGTTTGTAACGAATAGATTCAAAAACTACTGGACCGATTTCAAAAATTCTTTCACCGTTATAATGCCAAATTACCCCTCAGTAATATCGGCAATATTTATTGCTAGAAAAAATTAAGGATCCCTACTAAAACTTTTAATAATTTGAATGTTTTTATGTTTGTAACGAATAGACTCAAAAACTACTAGACCGATTTCAAAAATTCTTTCACCATTAGAATGCTACGTTATCTCTGAGTAACATAGGCTATATCTATTGCTTGACAAAATTAGGGATCCCTACTAAATCTTAAATAATTTGAATTTTTGTATGTTTGTATTGAAAAGACTCAAAAACTACTGGACCGATTTTAAAAATTTTTTCACCGTTAAAATGCTACATTATCCCTGAGTAACATAGGCAATATTTATTGCTAGAAAAAATTAGGGATCCCTACTAAAACTTTTAATAATTTGAATTTTTGTATGTTTGTAACGAAGAGACTCAAAAACTACTTGACCGATTTCAAAAATTCTTTCACCATTACAATGCTACGTTATCTCTGAGTAACATAGGCAATATTTATTCCTAGAAAAAATTAGGGATCCCTACTAAAACTTAAATAATTTGTATGTTTGTATGCTTGTAACCAAGAAACTCAAAGAGCACTGGACCGATTTCAAAAATTCTTTTACACTTAGAATGCTACGTTACCCCTGAATAACATAGGCTATATTTATTGCTAGAAAAAATTATGGATCCCTACTAAAACTTTTAATAATTTGAATTTTTGTATGTTTGTAACGAATAGACTCAAAAATTACTGGACTGATTTCAAAAATTCTTTCACCGTTATAATGCCAAATTACCCCTCAGTAAGATAGGCTATATTTATTGCTAGAAAAAGTTAGCGATCGCTACTAAAACTTAAATAATTTGAATTTTTGTATGTCTGTAACGAATAAACGCAAAAATTACTGGACCAATTTCAAAAATTCTTTCACCATTATAATGCTACGTTATCTCTGAGTAACATAGGCTATATTTATTGCTTAACAAAATAAGGAATCCCTACTAAAATTTAAATAATTTGTATTTTTCTATGTTTGTAACGAATAGACTCAAAAACTACTGGACCGATTTCAAAAATTCTTTCACCATTAGAATGCTACGTTATCTCTGATTAACATAGGCTATATTTATTACTTGGAAAAATTAGGGATCCCTACTAAAACTTTTAATAATTTGAATTTTTGTATGTTTGTAACGAATAGACTCAAAAACTACTGGACCGATTTCAAAAATTCTTTTACCGTTAGAATGCTACGTTATCCCTGAGTAAATCAGACGATATTTATTGCTAGAAAAAATTAGGGATCCCTACGAAAACTTAAATAATTTGTATTTTTCTATGTCTGTAACGAATAAACACAAAAATTACTGGACCAATTTCAAAAATTCTTTTACACTTAGAATGCTACATTATCCCTGAGTAACATAGGCAATATTTACTGCTAGAAAAAATTACGGATCCCTACTAAAACTTAAATAATTTGTATTTTTGTATGTCTGTAACGAATAAACTCAAAAAGTACTAGACCGATTTCAAAAATTCTTTGACCTTTAGAATGCTACATTATCCCTCAGTAACATAGGCGATATTTGCTGCTAGAAAAAATGAAGGATCCCAGCGAAAACTTAAATAATTTGAATTTTTCTATGTCTATAACGAATAAACGCAAAAATTACTGGACCAATTTCAAAAATTCTTTTACACTTAGAATGCTACATTATCCCTGAGTAGCATAGGCTATATTTATTGCTAGAAATAGTTAGGAATCCCTACTAAAACTTAAATAATTTGAATTTTTGTTTGTTTGTAACGAAAAGACTCAAAAACTACTGGACCGATTTTAAACATTCTTTCACCGTTAAAATGCTACATTATTCCTGAGTAACATAGGCAATATTTATTGCTAGAAAAAATTAGAGATCCCTACCAAAACTTTTAATAATTTGAATTTTTGTATGACTGTAACGAATAGACTCAAAAACTACTGCACCGATTTCAAAAATTCTTTCACCGTTATAATGCCAAATTACCCTTCAGTAATATAGGCAATATTTATTGCTAGAAAAAATTAAGGATCCCTACTAAAACTTTTAATAATTTGAATGTTTTTATGTTTGTAACGAATAGACTCAAAAACTACTAGACCGATTTCAAAAATTCTTTCACCATTAGAATGCTAAGTTATGTCTGAGTAACATAGGCTATATTCATTGCTTCAAAAAATTAGGGATCCCTACTAAAACTTAAATAATTTGTATTTTTATATGTTTGTAACGAATAAACTCATAAACTACTAGACCGACATCAAAAATTCTTTGATCATTAGATTGCTATATCATCTCTGAGTAACAAGGGCTATATTTATTGCTAGAAAAAATTATGGATCCCTACTAAAACTTTTAATAATTTGAATTTTTGTATGTTTGTAAAGAATAGACTCAAAAATTACTGGACCACTTTCAAAAATTCTTTTACACTTAGAATGCTACAATATCCCTGAGTAACATAGGCTATCTTTACTGCTAGAAAAAATTAGGGATCCCTACTAAAACTTAAATAATTTGTATTTTTGTATGACTGTAACGAATAAACTCAAAAACTACTGGACTAATTTCAAAAATTCTTTCACACTTAGAATGCTACATTATCCCTGAGTAACATAGGCAATATTTACTGCTAGAAAAAATTACGGATCCCTACTAAAACTTAAATAATTTGTATTTTTGTATGTCTGTAACGAATAAACTCACAAACTACTGGACTGATTTCAAAAATTCTTTCACACTTCGAATGCTACATTATCCCTGAGTAACATAGGCAATATTTATTGCTAGAAAAAATTAGGGATCCCTACTAAAACTTTTATTAATTTGAATTTTTGTAGGTTTGTAACGAATAGACTCAAAAACTGCTGTACCGATTTCAAAAATTCTTTCACCGTTAGAATGCTACGTTATCCCTGAGTAACATAAGATATATATATTGCTAGAAAAAATTAGGGATCCCTACTAAAACTTAAATAATTTGAATGTTTATATGTTGGTAACGAATAAACTCAAAAAGTACTAGACCGATTTCAAAAATTCTTTGACCTTTAGAATGCTACATAATCCCTGAGTAACATAGGTGATATTTATTGCTTCAAAAAATTAGGGATCCCTACTTAAACTTAAATAATTTGTATTTTTATATGTTTGTAAGGAATAAACTCATAAACTACTAGACCGACATCAAAAATTCTTTGATCATTAGATTGCTATATCATCTCTGAGTAACAAGGGCTATATTTATTGCTAGAAAAAATTATGGATCCCTACTAAAACTTTTAATAATTTGAATTTTTGTGTGTTTGTAACGAATAGACTCAAAAACTACTGGACCGATTTCAAAAATTCTTTCTCCATTAGAATGCTACGTTATCTCTGAGTAAAATAGGCTATATTTATTCCTTGGAAAAATTAGGGATCCCTACTAAAACTTTTAATAATTTGAATTTTTGTATGCTTTTTAACGAATAGACTCAAAAATACTGGACCGATTTCAAAAATTCTTTCACCGTTAGAATGCTACGTTTTCCCTGAGTAACATAGGCAATATTTATTCCTAGAAAAAATTAGGGATCCCTACTAAAACTTAAATAATTTGTATTTTTGTATGCTTGTAACGAAGAAACTCAAAGAGCAGTGGACCGATTTCAAAAATTCTTTTACACTTAGAATGCTACATTACCCCTGAATAACATAGGCTATATTTATTGCTTGGAAAAATTAGGGATCCCTACTAAAACTTTTAATAATTTGAATTTTTGTATGCTTTTTAACGAATAGACTCAAAAACTACTGGACCGATTTCAAAAATTCTTTCACCGTTAGAATGCTACGTTACCTCTGAGTAACACAGGCAATATTTATTCCTAGAAAAAATTAGGGATCCCTACTAAAACTTAAATAATTTGTATGTTTGTATGCTCGTAACGAAGAAACTCAAAGAGCACTGGACCGATTTCAAAAATTCTTTCACCGTTATAATGCCAAATTACCCCTCAGTAATATAGCCAATATTTACTGCTAGAAAAAATTAGGGATCCCTACTAAAACTTAAATAATTTGTGTTTTTGTATGACTGTAACGAATAAACTCAAAAACTACTGGACTGATTTCAAAAATTCTTTCACACTTAGAATGCCACATTATCCCTGAGTAGCATAGGCTATATTTATTGCTAGAAATAGTTAGGGATCCCTACTAAAACTTAAATAATTTGAATTTTTGTATGTTTGTAACGAAAAGACTCAAAAACTACTGGACCGATTTTAAACATTCTTTCACCGTTAAAATGCTACATTATCCCTGAGTAACATAGGCAATATTTATTGCTAGAAAAAATTAGAGATCCCTACCAAAACTTTTAGTAATTTGAATTTTTGTATGTTTGTAACGAAAAGACTCAAAAACTACTTGACCGATTTCAAAAATTCTTTCACCATTAGAATGCTACGTTACCTCTGAGTAACATAGGCAATATTTATTCCTAGAAAAAATTAGGGATCCCTACTAAAACTTAAATAATTTGTATTTTTGTATGCTTGTAACGAAGAAACTCAAAGAGCAGTGGACCGATTTCAAAAATTCTTTTACACTTAGAATGCTACATTACCCCTGAATAACATAGGCTATATTTATTGCTTGGAAAAATTAGGGATCCCTACTAAAACTTTTAATAATTTGAATTTTTGTATGCTTTTTAACGAATAGACTCAAAAACTACTGGACCGATTTCAAAAATTCTTTCACCGTTAGAATGCTACGTTACCTCTGAGTAACACAGGCAATATTTATTCCTAGAAAAAATTAGGGATCCCTACTAAAACTTAAATAATTTGTATGTTTGTATGCTCGTAACGAAGAAACTCAAAGAGCACTGGACCGATTTCAAAAATTCTTTCACCGTTATAATGCCAAATTACCCCTCAGTAATATAGCCAATATTTATTGCTAGAAAAAATTAAGGATCCCTACTAAAACTTTTAATAATTTGAATGTTTTTATGTTTGTAACGAATAGACTCAAAAACTACAGGACCGATTTCAAAAATTCTTTCACCGTTATAATGCCAAATTACCCCTCAGTAATATAGGCAATATTTATTGCTAGAAAAAATTAAGGATCCCTACTAAAATTTTTAATAATTTGAATGTTTTTATGTTTGTAACGAATAGACTCAAAAACTACTAGACCGATTTCAAAAATTCTTTCACCATTAGAATGCTACGTTATCTCTGAGTAACATAGGCTATATCTATTGCTTGACAAAATTAGGGATCCCTACTAAATCTTAAATAATTTGAATTTTTGTGTGTTTGTAACGAATAGACTCAAAAACTACTGGACCGATTTCAAAAATTCTTTCTCCATTAGAATGCTACGTTATCTCTGAGTAAAATAGGCTATATTTATTCCTTGGAAAAATTAGGGATCCCTACTAAAACTTTTAATAATTTGAATTTTTGTATGCTTTTTAACGAATAGACTCAAAAATACTGGACCGATTTCAAAAATTCTTTCACCGTTAGAATGCTACGTTTTCCCTGAGTACCATAGGATATATTTATTGCTAGAAAAAATTAGGGATCCCTACTAAAACTTAAATAATTTGAATGTTTATATGTTGGTAACGAATAAACTCAAAAAGTACTAGACCGATTTCAAAAATTCTTTGACCTTTAGAATGCTACATTATCCCTCAGTAACATAGGCGATATTTGCTGCTAGAAAAAATTTAGGATCCCTACGAAAACTTAAATAATTTGAAATTTTCTATGTCTGTAACGAATAAACGCAAAAATTACTGGACCACTTTCAAAAATTCTTTTACACTTAGAATGCTACAATATCCCTGAGTAACATAGGCTATCTTTACTGCTAGAAAAAATTAGGGATCCCTACTAAAACTTAAATAATTTGTATTTTTGTATGACTGTAACGAATAAACTCAAAAACTACTGGACCGATTTCAAAAATTCTTTCACCGTTATAATGCCAAATTACCCCTCAGTAATATAGCCAATATTTATTGCTAGAAAAAATTAAGGATCCCTACTAAAACTTTTAATAATTTGAATGTTTTTATGTTTGTAACGAATAGACTCAAAAACTACAGGACCGATTTTAAAAATTTTTTCACCGTTAAAATGCTACATTATCCATGAGTAACATAGGCAATATTTATTGCTGGAAAAAATTAGGGATCCCTACTAAAACTTTTAATAATTTTAATTTTTGTATGTTTGTAACGAAAAGACTCAAAAACTACTTGACCGATTTCAAAAATTCTTTCACCATTACAATGCTACGTTATCTCTGAGTAACATAGGCAATATTTATTCCTAGAAAAAATTAGGGATCCCTACTAAAACTTAAATAATTTGTATGTTTGTATGCTTGTAACCAAGAAACTCAAAGAGCACTGGACCGATTTCAAAAATTCTTTTACACTTAGAATGCTACATTACCCCTGAATAACATAGGCTATATTTATTGCTAGAAAAAATTATGGATCCCTACTAAAACTTTTAATAATTTGAATTTTTGTATGTTAGTAACGAATAGACTCAAAACTTACTGGACTGATTTCAAAAATTCTTTCACCGTTATAATGCCAAATTACCCCTCAGTAATATAGGCTATATTTATTGCTAGAAAAAGTTAGCGATCGCTACTAAAACTTAAATAATTTGAATTTTTGTATGTCTGTAACGAATAAACGCAAAAATTACTGGACCAATTTCAAAAATTCTTTCACCATTAGAATGCTACGTTATCTCTGAGTAACATAGGCTATATTTATTGCTTAACAAAATAAGGAATCCCTACTAAAATTTAAATAATTTGTATTTTTCTATGTTTGTAACGAATAGAATCAAAAACTACTGGACCGATTTCAAAAATTCTTTCACAATTAGAATGCTACGTTATCTCTGAGTAACATAGGCTATATTTATTACTTGGAAAAATTAGGGATCCCTACTAAAACTTTTAATAATTTGAATTTTTGTATGTTTGTAACGAATAGACTCAAAAACTACTGGACCGATTTCAAAAATTCTTTTACCGTTAGAATGCTACGTTATCCCTGAGTAAAACAGGCGATATTTATTGCTAGAAAAAATTAGGGATCCCTACGAAAACTTAAATAATTTGTATTTTTCTATGTCTGTAACGAATAAACACAAAAATTACTGGACCAATTTCAAAAATTCTTTTACACTTAGAATGCTACATTATCCCTGAGTAAGATAGGCAATATTTACTGCTAGAAAAAATTACGGATCCCTACTAAAACTTAAATAATTTGTATTTTTGTATGTCTGTAACGAATAAACTCAAAAAGTACTAGACCGATTTCAAAAATTCTTTGACCTTTAGAATGTTACATTATCCCTCAGTAACATAGGCGATATTTGCTGTTAGAAAAAATGAAGGATCCCTGCGAAAACTTAAATAATTTGAATTTTTCTATGTCTATAACGAATAAACGCAAAAATTACTGGACCAATTTCAAAAATTCTTTTACACTTAGAATGCTACATTATCCCTGAGTAGCATAGGCTATATTTATAGCTAGAAATAGTTAGGGATCCCTACTAAAACTTAAATAATTTGAATATTTGTTTGTTTGTAACGAAAAGACTCAAAAACTACTGGACCGATTTTAAACATTCTTTCACCGTTAAAATGCTACATTATTCCTGAGTAACATAGGCAATATTTATTGCTAGAAAAAATTAGAGATCCCTACCAAAACTTTTAATAATTTGAATTTTTGTATGTTTGTAACGAATAGACTCAAAAACTACTGAACAGATTTCAAAAATTCTTTCACCGTTATAATGCCAAATTACCCCTCAGTAATATAGGCAATATTTATTGCTAGAAAAAATTAAGGATCCCTACTAAAACTTTTAATAATTTGAATGTTTTTATGTTTGTAACGAATAGACTCAAAAACTACTAGACCGATTTCAAAAATTCTTTCACCATTAGAATGCTAAGTTATGTCTGAGTAACATAGGCTATATTCATTGCTTCAAAAAATTAGGGATCCCTACTAAAACTTAAATAATTTGTGTTTTTATATGTTTGTAACGAATAAACTCATAAACTACTAGACCGACATCAAAAATTCTTTGATCATTAGATTACTATATCATCTCTGAGTAACAAGGGCTATATTTATTGCTAGAAAAAATTATGGATCCCTACTAAAACTTTTAATAATTTGAATTTTTGTATGTTTGTAACGAATAGACTCAAAAATTACTGGACCAATTTCAAAAATTCTTTTACACTTAGAATGCTACAATATCCCTGAGTAACATAGGCTATATTTACTGCTAGAAAAAATTAGGGATCCCTACTAAAACTTAAATAATTTGTATTTTTGTATGACTGTAACGAATAAACTCAAAAACTACTGGACTAATTTCAAAAATTCTTTCACACTTAGAATGCTACATTATCCCTGAGTAACATAGGCAATATTTACTGCTAGAAAAAATTACGGATCCCTACTAAAACTTAAATAATTTGTATTTTTGTATGTCTGTAACGAATAAACTCAAAAACTACTGGACTGATTTCAAAAATTCTTTCACACTTCGAATGCTACATTATCCCTGAGTAACATAGGCAATATTTATTGCTAGAAAAAATTAGGGATCCCTACTAAAACTTTTATTAATTTGAATTTTTGTAGGTTTGTAACGAATAGACTCAAAAACTGCTGGACCGATTTCAAAAATTCTTTCACCGTTAGAATGCTACGTTATCCCTGAGTAACATAAGATATATATATTGCTAGAAAAAATTAGGGATCCCTACTAAAACTTAAATAATTTGAATGTTTATATGTTGGTAACGAATAAACTCAAAAAGTACTAGACCGATTTCAAAAATTCTTTGACCTTTAGAATGCTACATAATCCCTGAGTAACATAAGCGATAGTTATTGCTTCAAAAAATTAGGGATCCTACTTAAACTTAAATAATTTGTATTTTTATATGTTTGTAAGGAATAAGCTCATAAACTACTAGACCGACATCAAAAATTCTTTGATCATTAGATTGCTATATCATCTCTGAGTAACAAGGGCTATATTTATTGCTAGAAAAAATTATGGATCCCTACTAAAACTTTTAATAGTTTGAATTTTTGTGTGTTTGTAACGAATAGACTCAAAAACTACTGGACCGATTTCAAAAATTCTTTCTCCATTAGAATGCTACGTCATCTCTGAGTAACATAGGCTATATTTATTCCTTGGAAAAATTAGGGATCCCTACTAAAACTTTTAATAATTTGAATTTTTGTATGCTTTTTAACGAATAGACTCAAAAACTACTGGACCGATTTCAAAATTTCTTTCACCGTTAGAATGCTACGTTACCTCTGAGTAACATAGGCAATATTTATTCCTAGAAAAAATTAGGGATCCGTACTAAAACTTAAATTATTTGTATGTTTGTATGCTTGTAACGAAGAAACTCAAAGAGCACTGGACCGATTTCAAAAATTCTTTCTCCATTAGAATGCTACGTTATCTCTGAGTAACATGGGGTATATTTATTGCTTGGAAAAATTAGGGATCCCTACTAAAACTTTTAATAATTTGAATTTTTGTATGCTTTTTAACGAATAGACTCAAAAACTACTGGACCGATTTCAAAAATTCTTTCACCGTTAGAATGCTACGTTTTCCGTGAGTAACATAGGATATATTTATTGCTAGAAAAAATTAGGGATTCCCACTAGAACTTAAAAAATTTGAATGTTTATATGTTGGTAACGAATAAACTCAAAAAGTACTAGACCGATTTCAAAAATTCTTTGACCTTTAGAATGCTACATTATCCCTGAGTAACATAGGCGATATTTGTTGCTAGAAAAAATTAAGGATCCCTACGAAAACTTAAATAATTTGAATTTTTCTATGTCTGTAACGAATAAACGCAAAAATTACTGGACGAATTTCAAAAATTCTTTTACCATTAGAATACTACATTATCCCTGAGTAACATAGGCTATATTTACTGCTAAAAAAATTAGGAATCCCTACTAAAACTTAAATAATTTGTATTTTTGTATGACTGTAACGAACAAATTCAAAAACTACTGGACTTATTTCAAAAATTCTTTTACACTTAGAACGCCATATTATCCCTGAGTAACATAGGCTATATTTATTGCTTGACAAAATTAGTGATCCCTACTAAAACTTAAATAATTTGAATTTTTGTATGTTTGTAACGAATAGACTCAAAAACTACTGGACCGATTTCAAAAATTCTTTCACCGTTATAATGCCAAATTACACCTCAGTAATATAGGCAATATTTATTGCTAGAAAAAATTAAGGATCCCTACTAAAACTTTTAATAATTTGAATGTTTTTATGTTTGTAACGAATAGACTCAAAAACTACTAGACCGATTTCCAAAATTCTTTCACCATTAGAATGCTAAGTTATCTCTGAGTAACATAGGCTATATCTATTGCTTGACAAAATTAGGGATCCCTACTAAATCTTAAATAATTTGAATTTTTGTATGTTGGTAATGAAAAGACTCAAAAACTACTGGACCGATTTTAAAAATTTTTTCACCGTTAAAATTTTACATTATCCCTGAGTAACATAGGCTATATCTATTGCTTGACAAAATTAGGGATCCCTACTAAATCTTAAATAATTTGAATTTTTGTATGTTGGTAATGAAAAGACTCAAAAACTACTGGACCGATTTTAAAAATTCTTTCACCATTACAATGCTACGTTATCTCTGAGTAACATAGGCAATATTTATTCCTAGAAAAAATTAGGGATCCCTACTAAAACTTAAATGATTTGTATGTTTGTATGCTTGCAACCAAGAAACTCAAAGAGCACTGGACCGATTTCAAAAATTCTTTTACACTTAGAATGCTACATTACCCCTGAATAACATAGGCTATATTTATTGCTAGAAAAAATTATGGATCCCTACTAAAACTTTTAATAATTTGAATTTTTGTATGTTTGTAACGAATAGACTCAAAAATTACTGGACTGATTTCAAAAATTCTTTCACCGTTATAATGCCAAATTACCCCTCAGTAAGATAGGCTATATTTATTGCTAGAAAAAGTTAGCGATCGCTACTAAAACTTAAATAATTTGAATTTTTGTATGTCTGTAACGAATAAACGCAAAAATTACTGGACCAATTTCAAAAATTCTTTCACCATTAGAATGCTACGTTATCTCTGAGTAACATAGCCTATATTTATTGCTTAACAAAATAAGGAATCCCTACTAAAATTTAAATAATTTGTATTTTTCTATGTTTGTAACGAATAGACTCAAAAACTACTGGACCGATTTCAAAAATTCTTTCACAATTAGAATGCTACGTTATCTCTGAGTAACATAGGCTATATTTATTACTTGGAAAAATTAGGGATCCCTACTAAAACTTTTAATAATTTGAATTTTTGTATGTTTGTAACGAATAGACTCAAAAACTACTGGACCGATTTCAAAAATTCTTTTACTGTTAGAATGCTACGTTATCCCTGAGTAAAACAGGCGATATTTATTGCTAGAAAAAATTAGGAATCCCTACGAAAACTTAAATAATTTGTATTTTTCTATGTCTGTAACGAATAAACACAAAAATTACTGGACCAATTTCAAAAATTCTTTTACACTTAGAATGCTACATTATCCCTGAGTAACATAGGCAATATTTACTGCTAGAAAAAATTACGGATCCCTACTAAAACTTAAATAATTTGTATTTTTGTATGTCTGTAACGAATAAACTCAAAAAGTACTAGACCGATTTCAAAAATTCTTTGACCTTTAGAATGCTACATTATCCCTCAGTAACATAGGCGATATTTGCTGCTAGAAAAAATGAAGGATCCCTGCGAAAACTTAAATAATTTGAATTTTTCTATGTCTATAACGAATAAACGCAAAAATTACTGGACCAATTTCAAAAATTCTTTTACACTTAGAATCCTACATTATCCCTGAGTAGCATAGGCTATATTTATTGCTAGAAATAGTTAGGGATCCCTACTAAAACTTAAATAATTTGAATTTTTGTTTGTTTGTAACGAAAAGACTCAAAAACTACTGGACCGATTTTAAACATTCTTTCACCGTTAAAATGCTACATTATTCCTGAGTAACATAGGCAATATTTATTGCTAGAAAAAATTAGAGATCCCTACCAAAACTTTTAATAATTTGAATTTTTGTATGTTTGTAACGAATAGACTCAAAAACTACTGAACCGATTTCAAAAATTCTTTCACCGTTATAATGCCAAATTACCCCTCAGTAATATAGGCAATATTTATTGCTAGAAAAAATTAAGGATTCCTACTAAAACTTTTAATAATTTGAATGTTTTTATGTTTGTAACGAATAGACTCAAAAACTACTAGACCGATTTCAAAAATTCTTTCACCATTAGAATGCTAAGTTATGTCTGAGTAACATAGGCTATATTCATTGCTTCAAAAAATTAGGGATCCCTACTAAAACTTAAATAATTTGTGTTTTTATATGTTTGTAACGAATAAACTCATAAACTACTAGACCGACATCAAAAATTCTTTGATCATTAGATTGCTATATCATCTCTGAGTAACAAGGGCTATATTTATTGCTAGAAAAAATTATGGATCCCTACTAAAACTTTTAATAATTTGAATTTTTGTATGTTTGTAACGAATAGACTCAAAAATTACTGGACCAATTTCAAAAATTCTTTTACACTTAGAATGCTACAATATCCCTGAGTAACATAGGCTATATTTACTGCTAGAAAAAATTAGGGATCCCTACTAAAACTTAAATAATTTGTATTTTTGTATGACTGTAACGAATAAACTCAAAAACTACTGGACTAATTTCAAAAATTCTTTCACACTTAGAATGCTACATTATCCCTGAGTAACATAGGCAATATTTACTGCTAGAAAAAATTACGGATCCCTACTAAAACTTAAATAATTTGTATTTTTGTATGTCTGTAACGAATAAACTCAAAAACTACTGGACTGATTTCAAAAATTCTTTCACACTTCGAATGCTACATTATCCCTGAGTAACATAGGCAATATTTATTGCTAGAAAAAATTAGGGATCCCTACTAAAACTTTTATTAATTTGAATTTTTGTAGGTTTGTAACGAATAGACTCAAAAACTGCTGGACCGATTTCAAAAATTCTTTCACCGTTAGAATGCTACGTTATCCCTGAGTAACATAAGATATATATATTGCTAGAAAAAATTAGGGATCCCTAATAAAACTTAAATAATTTGAATGTTTATATGTTGGTAACGAATAAACTCAAAAAGTACTAGACCGATTTCAAAAATTCTTTGACCTTTAGAATGCTACATAATCCCTGAGTAACATAGGCGATAGTTATTGCTTCAAAAAATTAGGGATCCCACTTAAACTTAAATAATTTGTATTTTTATATGTTTGTAAGGAATAAACTCATAAACTACTAGACCGACATCAAAAATTCTTTGATCATTAGATTGCTATATCATCTCTGAGTAACAAGGGCTATATTTATTGCTAGAAAAAATTATGGATCCCTACTAAAACTTTTAATAGTTTGAATTTTTGTGTGTTTGTAACGAATAGACTCAAAAACTACTGGACCGATTTCAAAAATTCTTTCTCCATTAGAATGCTACGTTATCTCTGAGTAACATAGGCTATATTTATTCCTTGGAAAAATTAGGGATCCCTACTAAAACTTTTAATAATTTGAATTTTTGTACGCTTTTTAACGAATAGACTCAAAAACTACTGGACCGATTTCAAAAATTCTTTCACCGTTAGAATGCTACGTTTCCCCTGAGTAACATAGGATATATTTATTGCTAGAAAAAATTAGGGATCCCTACTAAAACTTAAATAATTTGAATGTTTATATGTTGGTAACGAATAAACTCAAAAAGTACTAGACCGATTTCAAAAATTCTTTGACCTTTAGAATGCTACATTATCCCTCAGTAACATAGGCGATATTTGCTGCTAGGAAAAATTTAGGATACCTACGAAAACTTAAATAATTTGAAATTTTCTATGTCTGTAACGAATAAACGCAAAAATTACTGTACCAATTTCAAAAATTCTTCTGCACTTAGAATGCTACATTATCCCTGAGTAACATAGGCAATATTTACTGCTAGAAAAAATTAGGGATCCCTACTAAAACTTAAATAATTTGTGTTTTTGTATGACTGTAACGAATAAACTCAAAAACTACTGGACTGATTTCAAAAATTCTTTCACACTTAGAATGCCACATTATCCCTGAGTAGCATAGGCTATATTTATTGCTAGAAATAGTTAGGGATCCCTACTAAAACTTAAATAATTTGAATTTTTGTATGTTTGTAACGAAAAGACTCAAAAACTACTTGACCGATTTCAAAAATTCTTTCACCATTAGAATGCTACGTTACCTCTGAGTAACATAGGCTATATTTATTCCCAGAAAAAATTAGGGATCCCTACTAAAACTTAAATAATTTGTATGTTTGTATGCTTGTAACGAAGAAACTCAAAGAGCACTGGACCGATTTCAAAAATTCTTTTACACTTAGAATGCTACATTACCCCTGAATAACATAGGCTATATTTATTGCTAGAAAAAATTATGGATCCCTACTAAAACTTTTAATAATTTGAATTTTTGTATGTTTGTAACGAATAGACTCAAAAATTACTGGACTGATTTCAAAAATTCTTTCACCGTTATAATGCCAAATTACCCCTCAGTAAGATAGGCTATATTTATTGCTAGAAAAAGTTAGCGATCCCTACTAAAACTTAAATAATTTGAATTTTTGTATGTCTGTAACGAATAAACGCAAAAACTACTGGACCAATTTCAAAAATTCTTTCACCATTAGAATGCTACGTTATCTCTGAGTAACATAGGCTATATTTATTGCTTAACAAAATAAGGAATCCCTACTAAAATTTAAATAATTTGTATTTTTCTATGTTTGTAACGAATAGACTCAAAAACTACTGGACCGATTTCAAAAATTCTTTTACCGTTAGAATGCTACGTTATCCCTGAGTAAAACAGGCGATATTTATTGCTAGAAAAAATTAGGGATCCCCACGAAAACTTAAATAATTTGTATTTTTCTATGTCTGTAACGAATAAACACAAAAATTACTGGACCAATTTCAAAAATTCTTTTACACTTAGAATGCTACATTATCCCTGAGTAACATAGGCAATATTTACTGCTACAAAAAATTACGGATCCCTACTAAAACTTAAATAATTTGTATTTTTGTATGTCTGTAACGAATAAGCTCAAAAAGTACTAGACCGATTTCAAAAATTCTTTGACCTTTAGAATGCTACATTATCCCTCAGTAACATAGGCGATATTTGCTGCTAGAAAAAATGAAGGATCCCTGCGAAAACTTAAATAATTTGAATTTTTCTATGTCTATAACGAATAAACGCAAAAATTACTGGACCAATTTCAAAAATTCTTTTACACTTAGAATGCTACATTATCCCTGAGTAGCATAGGCTATATTTATTGCTAGAAATAGTTAGGGATCCCTACTAAAACTTAAATAATTTGAATTTTTGTTTGTTTGTAACGAAAAGACTCAAAAACTACTGGACCGATTTTAAACATTCTTTCACCGTTAAAATGCTACATTATTCCTGAGTAACATAGGCAATATTTATTGCTAGAAAAAATTAGAGATCCCAACCAAAACTTTTAATAATTTGAATTTTTGTATGTTTGTAACGAATAGACTCAAAAACTACTGGACCGATTTCAAAAATTCTTTCACCGTTATAATGCCAAATTACCCCTCAGTAATATAGGCAATATTTATTGCTAGAAAAAATTAAGGATCCCTACTAAAACTTTTAATAATTTTAATGTTTTTATGTTTGTAACGAATAGACTCAAAAACTACTAGACCGATTTCAAAAATTCTTTCACCATTAGAATGCTAAGTTATGTCTGAGTAACATAGGCTATATTCATTGCTTCAAAAAGTTAGGGATCCCTACTAAAACTTAAATAATTTGTGTTTTTATATGTTTGTAACGAATAAACTCATAAACTACTAGACCGACATCAAAAATGCTTTGATTATTAGATTGCTATATCATCTCTGAGTAACCAGGGCTATATTTATTGCTAGAAAAAATTATGGATCCCTACTAAAACTTTTATTAATTTGAATTTTTGTATGTTTGAAACGAATAGACTCAAAAATTACTGGACCAATTTCAAAAATTCTTTTACACTTAGAATGCTACAATATCCCTGAGTAACATAGGCTACATTTACTGCTAGAAAAAATTAGGGATCCCTACTAAAACTTAAATAATTTGTATTTTTGTATGACTGTAACGAATAAACTCAAAAACTACTGGACTAATTTCAAAAATTCTTTCGCACTTAGAATGCTACATTATCCCTGAGTAACATAGGCAATATTTACTGCTAGAAAAAATTACGGATCCCTACTAAAATTTAAATAATTTGTATTTTTGTATGTCTGCAACGAATAAACTCAAAAACTACTGGACTGATTTCAAAAATTCTTTCACACTTCGAATGCTACATTATCCCTGAGTAACATAGGCAATATTTATTGCTAGAAAAAATTAGGGATCCCTACTAAAACTTTTATTAATTTGAATTTTTGTAGGTTTGTAACGAATAGACTCAAAAACTGCTGGACCGATATCAAAAATTCTTTCACCGTTAGAATGCTACGTTATCCCTGAGTAACATAGGCGATAGTTATTGCTTCAAAAAATTAGGGATCCCACTTAAACTTAAATAATTTGTATTTTTATATGTTTGTAAGGAATAAACTCATAAACTACTAGACCGACATCAAAAATTCTTTGATCATTAGATTGCTATATCATCTCTGAGTAACAAGGGCTATATTTATTGCTAGAAAAAATTATGGATCCCTACTAAAACTTTTAATAGTTTGAATTTTTGTGTGTTTGTAACGAATAGACTCAAAAACTACTGGACCGATTTCAAAAATTCTTTCTCCATTAGAATGCTACGTTATCTCTGAGTAACATAGGCTATATTTATTCATTGGAAAAATTAGGGATCCCTACTAAAACTTTTAATAATTTGAATTTTTGTACGCTTTTTAACGAATAGACTCAAAAACTACTGGACCGATTTCAAAAATTCTTTCACCGTTAGAATGCTACGTTTCCCCTGAGTAACATAGGATATATTTATTGCTAGAAAAAATTAGGGATCCCTACTAAAACTTAAATAATTTGAATGTTTATATGTTGGTAACGAATAAACTCAAAAAGTACTAGACCGATTTCAAAAATTCTTTGACCTTTAGAATGCTACATTATCCCTCAGTAACATAGGCGATATTTGCTGCTAGGAAAAATTTAGGATACCTACGAAAACTTAAATAATTTGAAATTTTCTATGTCTGTAACGAATAAACGCAAAAATTACTGTACCAATTTCAAAAATTCTTCTGCACTTAGAATGGTACATTATCCCTGAGTAACATAGGCAATATTTACTGCTCGAAAAAATTAGGGATCCCTACTAAAACTTAAATAATTTGTGTTTTTGTATGACTGTAACGAATAAACTCAAAAACTACTGGACTGATTTCAAAAATTCTTTCACACTTAGAATGCCACATTATCCCTGAGTAGCATAGGCTATATTTATTGCTAGAAATAGTTAGGGATCCCTACTAAAACTTAAATAATTTGAATTTTTGTATGTTTGTAACGAAAAGACTCAAAAACTACTTGACCGATTTCAAAAATTCTTTCACCATTAGAATGCTACGTTACCTCTGAGTAACATAGGCTATATTTATTCCTAGAAAAAATTAGGGATCCCTACTAAAACTTAAATAATTTGTATGTTTGTATGCTTGTAACGAAGAAACTCAAAGAGCACTGGACCGATTTCAAAAATTCTTTTACACTTAGAATGCTACATTACCCCTGAATAACATAGGCTATATTTATTGCTAGAAAAAATTATGGATCCCTACTAAAACTTTTAATAATTTGAATTTTTGTATGTTTGTAACGAATAGACTCAAAAATTACTGGACTGATTTCAAAAATTCTTTCACCGTTATAATGCCAAATTACCCCTCAGTAAGATAGGCTATATTTATTGCTAGAAAAAGTTAGCGATCCCTACTAAAACTTAAATAATTTGAATTTTTGTATGTCTGTAACGAATAAACGCAAAAACTACTGGACCAATTTCAAAAATTCTTTCACCATTAGAATGCTACGTTATCTCTGAGTAACATAGGCTATATTTATTGCTTAACAAAATAAGGAATCCCTACTAAAATTTAAATAATTTGTATTTTTCTATGTTTGTAACGAATAGACTCAAAAACTACTGGACCGATTTCAAAAATTCTTTTACCGTTAGAATGCTACGTTATCCCTGAGTAAAACAGGCGATATTTATTGCTAGAAAAAATTAGGGATCCCCACGAAAACTTAAATAATTTGTATTTTTCTATGTCTGTAACGAATAAACACAAAAATTACTGGACCAATTTCAAAAATTCTTTTACACTTAGAATGCTACATTATCCCTGAGTAACATAGGCAATATTTACTGCTACAAAAAATTACGGATCCCTACTAAAACTTAAATAATTTGTATTTTTGTATGTCTGTAACGAATAAGCTCAAAAAGTACTAGACCGATTTCAAAAATTCTTTGACCTTTAGAATGCTACATTATCCCTCAGTAACATAGGCGATATTTGCTGCTAGAAAAAATGAAGGATCCCTGCGAAAACTTAAATAATTTGAATTTTTCTATGTCTATAACGAATAAACGCAAAAATTACTGGACCAATTTCAAAAATTCTTTTACACTTAGAATGCTACATTATCCCTGAGTAGCATAGGCTATATTTATTGCTAGAAATAGTTAGGGATCCCTACTAAAACTTAAATAATTTGAATTTTTGTTTGTTTGTAACGAAAAGACTCAAAAACTACTGGACCGATTTTAAACATTCTTTCACCGTTAAAATGCTACATTATTCCTGAGTAACATAGGCAATATTTATTGCTAGAAAAAATTAGAGATCCCAACCAAAACTTTTAATAATTTGAATTTTTGTATGTTTGTAACGAATAGACTCAAAAACTACTGGACCGATTTCAAAAATTCTTTCACCGTTATAATGCCAAATTACCCCTCAGTAATATAGGCAATATTTATTGCTAGAAAAAATTAAGGATCCCTACTAAAACTTTTAATAATTTTAATGTTTTTATGTTTGTAACGAATAGACTCAAAAACTACTAGACCGATTTCAAAAATTCTTTCACCATTAGAATGCTAAGTTATGTCTGAGTAACATAGGCTATATTCATTGCTTCAAAAAGTTAGGGATCCCTACTAAAACTTAAATAATTTGTGTTTTTATATGTTTGTAACGAATAAACTCATAAACTACTAGACCGACATCAAAAATGCTTTGATCATTAGATTGCTATATCATCTCTGAGTAACCAGGGCTATATTTATTGCTAGAAAAAATTATGGATCCCTACTAAAACTTTTATTAATTTGAATTTTTGTATGTTTGAAACGAATAGACTCAAAAATTACTGGACCAATTTCAAAAATTCTTTTACACTTAGAATGCTACAATATCCCTGAGTAACATAGGCTACATTTACTGCTAGAAAAAATTAGGGATCCCTACTAAAACTTAAATAATTTGTATTTTTGTATGACTGTAACGAATAAACTCAAAAACTACTGGACTAATTTCAAAAATTCTTTCGCACTTAGAATGCTATATTATCCCTGAGTAACATAGGCAATATTTACTGCTAGAAAAAATTACGGATCCCTACTAAAATTTAAATAATTTGTATTTTTGTATGTCTGCAACGAATAAACTCAAAAACTACTGGACTGATTTCAAAAATTCTTTCACACTTCGAATGCTACATTATCCCTGAGTAACATAGGCAATATTTATTGCTAGAAAAAATTAGGGATCCCTACTAAAACTTTTATTAATTTGAATTTTTGTAGGTTTGTAACGAATAGACTCAAAAACTGCTGGACCGATATCAAAAATTCTTTCACCGTTAGAATGCTACGTTATCCCTGAGTAACATAAGATATATATATTGCTAGAAAAAATTAGGTATCCCTACTAAAACTTAAATAATTTGTGTTTTTGTATGACTGTAACGAATAAACTCAAAAACTACTGGACTGATTTCAAAAATTCTTTTACACTTAGAATGCTACATTATCCCTGAGTAACATAAGCAATATTTACTGCTAGAAAAATTAGGGATCCCTACTAAAACTTAAATAATTTGTGTTTTTGTATGACTGTAACGAATAAACTCAAAAACTACTGGACTGATTTCAAAAATTTTTTCACACTTAGAATGCCACATTAGCCCTGAGTAGCATAGGCTATATCTATTGCTAGAAATAGTTAGGGATCCCTACTAAAACTTAAATAATTTGAATTTTTGTACGTTTGTAACGAATAAACTCACAAACTACTGGACCGATTTTAAACATTCTTTCACCGTTAAAATGCTACATTATCCCTGAGTAACATAGGCAATATTTATTGCTAGAAAAAATTAAGGATCCCTACCAAAACTATTAATAATTAGAATTTTTGTATGTTTGTAACGAATAGACTCAAAAACTACTGGACCGATTTCAAAAATTCGTTCACCGTTATAATGCCAAATTACCCCTCAGTAATATAGGCAATATTTATTGCTAGAAAAAATTAAGGATCCCTACTAAAACTTTTAATAATTTGAATGTTTTTATGTGCTTGTAACGAATAAACTCATAAACTACTAGACCGACATCAAAAATTCTTTGATCATTAAATTGCTATATCATCTCTGAGTAATAAGGGCTATATTTATTGCTAGAAAAAATTATGGATCCCTACTAAAACTTTTAATAATTTGAATTTTTGTATGTTTGTAACGAATAGACTCAAAAACTACTGGACCGATTTCAAAAATTCTTTCTCCATTAGAATCCTACGTTATCTCTGAGTAACATAGGCTATATTTATTGCTTGGAAAAATTAAGGATCCCTACTAAAACTTTTAATAATTTGAATTTTTGTATGCTTTTTAACGAATAGACTCAAAAACTACTGGACCGATTTCAAAAATTCTTTCACCGTTAGAATGCTACGTTTTCCCTGAGTAACACAGGATATATTTATTGCTAGAAAAAATTAGGGATCCCTACTAAAACTTAAATAATTTGAATGTTTATATGTTGGTAACGAATAAACTCAAAAAGTACTAGACCGATTTCAAAAATTCTTTGACCTTTAGAATGCTACATTATCCCTCAGTAACATAGGCGATATTTGTTGCTAGAAAAAATTAGGGATCCCTACGAAAACTTAAATAATTTGTATTTTTCTATGTCTGTAACGAATAAACGCAAAAATTACTGGACCAATTTCAAAAATTCTTTTACATTTAAAATGCTATATCATCTCTGAGTAACAAGGGCTATATTTATTGCTAGAAAAATGTAGGGATCCCTACTAAAACTTAAATAATTTGCATTTTTGTATGACTGTAACGAATAAACTCAAAAACTACTGGACTGATTTCAAAAATTTTTTCACACTTAGAATGCCACATTATCCCTGAGTAGCATAGGCTATATTTGTTTCTAGAAAAAGTTAGGGATCCCTACTGAAACTTAAATAATTTGAATTTTTGTACGTTTGTAACGAATAAACTCACAAAGCACTGGACCGATTTCAAAAATTCTTTCACCATTAGAATGCTACGTTACCTCTGAGTAACATAGGCTATATTTATTGCTTAACAAAATAAGGAATCCCTACTAAAATTTAAATAATTTGTATTTTTCTATGTTTGTAACGAATAAACTCATAAACTACTAGACCGACATCAAAAATTCTTTGATCGTTAGATTGCTATATCATGTCTGAGTAACAAGGGCTATATTTATTGCTAGAAAAAATTATGGATCCCTACTAAAACTTTTAATAATTTGAATTTTTGTATGTTTGTAACGAATAGACTCAAAAACTACTCGACCGATTTCAAAAATTCTTTCACTATTAGAATGCTACGTTATCTCTGAGTAACATAGGCTATATTTATTGCTTGCAAAAATTAGGGATCCCTACTAAAACTTTTAATAATTCGAATTTTTGTATGTTTGTAACGAATAGACTCAAAAACTCCTGGACCGATTTCAAAAATTCTTTCACCGTTAGAATGCTACGTTTTCCCTGAATAACATAGGATATATTTATTGCTAGAAAAAATTAGGGATCCCTACTAAAACTTAAATAATTTGAATGTTTATATGTTGGTAACGAATAAATTCAAAAAGTACTAGACGAGTTCAAAAATTCTTTGACCTTTAGAATGCTACGTTATCCCTGAGTAACACAGGCAATATTTATTGCTAGAAAAAATTAGGGATCCCTACGAAAACTTAAATAATTTGTATTTTTCTATGTCTGTAACGAATAAACACAAAAATTACTGCACCAATTTCAAAAATTCTTTTACACTTAGAATGCTACGTTATCCCTGAGTAACATAGGCAATATTTACTGCTAGAAAAAATTAGGGATCCCTACTAAAACTTCAATAATTTGTGTTTTTGTATGACTGTAACGAATAAACACAAAAATTACTGGACCAATTTCAAAAATTCTTTTACACTTAGAATGCTACATTATCCCTGAGTAACATAGGCAATATTTACTGCTACAAAAAATTACGGATCCCTACTAAAACTTAAATAATTTGTATTTTTGTATGTCTGTAACGAATAAACTCAAAAAGTACTAGACCGATTTCAAAAATTCTTTGACCTTTAGAATGCTACATTATCCCTCAGTAACATAGGCGATATTTGCTGCTAGAAAAAATGAAGGATCCCTGCGAAAACTTAAATAATTTGAATTTTTCTATGTCTATAACGAATAAACGCAAAAATTACTGGACCAATTTCAAAAATTCTTTCACCATTAGCATGCTACGTTATCTCTGAGTAACATAGGCAATATTTATTGCTAGAAAAAATTAGGAATCCCTACTAAAACTTAAATAATTTGAATGTTTATATGTTGGTAATGAATAAACTCAAAAAGTACTAGACCGATTTCAAAAATTCTTTGACCTTTAGAATGCTACATTATCCCTCAGTAACATAGGCGATATTTGTTGCTAGAAAAAATTAGGGATCCCTACGAAAACTTAAATAATTTGTATTTTTCTATGTCTGTAACGAATAAACGCAAAAATTAATGGACCAATTTCAAAAATTCTTTTACATTTAAAATGCTACATTATCCCTGAGTAACATAGGCAATATTTACTGCTAGAAATATTAGGGATCCCTACTAAAACTTAAATAATTTGTGTTTTTGTATGACTGTAACGAATAAACTCAAAAACTACTGGACTGATTTCAAAAATTCTTTCACACATAGAATGCCACATTAGCCCTGAGTAGCATAGGCTATATCTATTGCTAGAAATAGTTAGGGATCCCTACGAAAACTTAAATAATTTGTATTTTTGTATGTTTGAAACGAATAGACTCAAAAATTACTGGACCAATTTCAAAAATTCTTTTACACTTAGAATGCTACAATATCCCTGAGTAACATAGGCTACATTTACTGCTAGAAAAAATTAGGGATCCCTACTAAAACTTAAATAATTTGTATTTTTGTATGACTGTAATGAATAAACTCAAAAACTACTGGACTAATTTCAAAAATTCTTTCGCACTTAGAATGCTACATTATCCCTGAGTAACATAGGCAATATTTACTGCTAGAAAAAATTACGGATCCCTACTAAAATTTAAATAATTTGTATTTTTGTATGTCTGCAACGAATAAACTCAAAAACTACTGGACTGATTTCAAAAATTCTTTCACACTTCGAATGCTACATTATCCCTGAGTAACATAGGCAATATTTATTGCTAGAAAAAATTAGGGATCCCTACTAAAACTTTTATTAATTTGAATTTTTGTAGGTTTGTAACGAATAGACTCAAAAACTGCTGGACCGATTTCAAAAATTCTTTCACCGTTAGAATGCTACGTTATCCCTGAGTAACATAAGATATATATATTGCTAGAAAAAATTAGGTATCCCTACTAAAACTTAAATAATTTGTGTTTTTGTATGACTGTAACGAATAAACTCAAAAACTACTGGACTGATTTCAAAAATTCTTTTACACTTAGAATGCTACATTATCCCTGAGTAACATAGGCAATATTTACTGCTAGAAAAATTAGGGATCCCTACTAAAACTTAAATAATTTGTGTTTTTGTATGACTGTAACGAATAAACTCAAAAACTACTGGACTGATTTCAAAAATTTTTTCACACTTAGAATGCCACATTAGCCCTGAGTAGCATAGGCTATATCTATTGCTAGAAATAGTTAGGGATCCCTACTAAAACTTAAATAATTTGAATTTTTGTACGTTTGTAACGAATAAACTCACAAACTACTGGACCGATTTTAAACATTCTTTCGCCGTTAAAATGCTACATTATCCCTGAGTAACATAGGCAATATTTATTGCTAGAAAAAATTAAGGATCCCTACCAAAACTATTAATAATTAGAATTTTTGTATGTTTGTAACGAATAGACTCAAAAACTACTGGACCGATTTCAAAAATTCGTTCACCGTTATAATGCCAAATTACCCCTCAGTAATATAGGCAATATTTATTGCTAGAAAAAATTAAGGATCCCTACTAAAACTTTTAATAATTTGAATGTTTTTATGTGCTTGTAACGAATAAACTCATAAACTACTAGACCGACATCAAAAATTCTTTGATCATTAAATTGCTATATCATCTCTGAGTAATAAGGGCTATATTTATTGCTAGAAAAAATTATGGATCCCTACTAAAACTTTTAATAATTTGAATTTTTGTATGTTTGTAACGAATAGACTCAAAAACTACTGGACCGATTTCAAAAATTCTTTCTCCATTAGAATCCTACGTTATCTCTGAGTAACATAGGCTATATTTATTGCTTGGAAAAATTAAGGATCCCTACTAAAACTTTTAATAATTTGAATTTTTGTATGCTTTTTAACGAATAGACTCAAAAACTACTGGACCGATTTCAAAAATTCTTTCACCGTTAGAATGCTACGTTTTCCCTGAGTAACACAGGATATATTTATTGCTAGAAAAAATTAGGGATCCCTACTAAAACTTAAATAATTTGAATGTTTATATGTTGGTAACGAATAAACTCAAAAAGTACTAGACCGATTTCAAAAATTCTTTGACCTTTAGAATGCTACATTATCCCTCAGTAACATAGGCGATATTTGTTGCTAGAAAAAATTAGGGATCCCTACGAAAACTTAAATAATTTGTATTTTTCTATGTCTGTAACGAATAAACGCAAAAATTACTGGACCAATTTCAAAAATTCTTTTACATTTAAAATGCTATATCATCTCTGAGTAACAAGGGCTATATTTATTGCTAGAAAAATGTAGGGATCCCTACTAAAACTTAAATAATTTGCATTTTTGTATGACTGTAACGAATAAACTCAAAAACTACTGGACTGATTTCAAAAATTTTTTCACACTTAGAATGCCACATTATCCCTGAGTAGCATAGGCTATATTTGTTTCTAGAAAAAGTTAGGGATCCCTACTGAAACTTAAATAATTTGAATTTTTGTACGTTTGTAACGAATAAACTCACAAAGCACTGGACCGATTTCAAAAATTCTTTCACCATTAGAATGCTACGTTACCTCTGAGTAACATAGGCTATATTTATTGCTTAACAAAATAAGGAATCCCTACTAAAATTTAAATAATTTGTATTTTTCTATGTTTGTAACGAATAAACTCATAAACTACTAGACCGACATCAAAAATTCTTTGATCGTTAGATTGCTATATCATGTCTGAGTAACAAGGGCTATATTTATTGCTAGAAAAAATTATGGATCCCTACTAAAACTTTTAATAATTTGAATTTTTGTATGTTTGTAACGAATAGACTCAAAAACTACTCGACCGATTTCAAAAATTCTTTCACTATTAGAATGCTACGTTATCTCTGAGTAACATAGGCTATATTTATTGCTTGCAAAAATTAGGGATCCCTACTAAAACTTTTAATAATTCGAATTTTTGTATGTTTGTAACGAATAGACTCAAAAACTCCTGGACCGATTTCAAAAATTCTTTCACCGTTAGAATGCTACGTTTTCCCTGAATAACATAGGATATATTTATTGCTAGAAAAAATTAGGGATCCCTACTAAAACTTAAATAATTTGAATGTTTATATGTTGGTAACGAATAAATTCAAAAAGTACTAGACGAGTTCAAAAATTCTTTGACCTTTAGAATGCTACGTTATCCCTGAGTAACACAGGCAATATTTATTGCTAGAAAAAATTAGGGATCCCTACGAAAACTTAAATAATTTGTATTTTTCTATGTCTGTAACGAATAAACACAAAAATTACTGCACCAATTTCAAAAATTCTTTTACACTTAGAATGCTACGTTATCCCTGAGTAACATAGGCAATATTTACTGCTAGAAAAAATTAGGGATCCCTACTAAAACTTCAATAATTTGTGTTTTTGTATGACTGTAACGAATAAACACAAAAATTACTGGACCAATTTCAAAAATTCTTTTACACTTAGAATGCTACATTATCCCTGAGTAACATAGGCAATATTTACTGCTACAAAAAATTACGGATCCCTACTAAAACTTAAATAATTTGTATTTTTGTATGTCTGTAACGAATAAACTCAAAAAGTACTAGACCGATTTCAAAAATTCTTTGACCTTTAGAATGCTACATTATCCCTCAGTAACATAGGCGATATTTGCTGCTAGAAAAAATGAAGGATCCCTGCGAAAACTTAAATAATTTGAATTTTTCTATGTCTATAACGAATAAACGCAAAAATTACTGGACCAATTTCAAAAATTCTTTCACCATTAGCATGCTACGTTATCTCTGAGTAACATAGGCAATATTTATTGCTAGAAAAAATTAGGGATCCCTACTAAAACTTAAATAATTTGAATGTTTATATGTTGGTAATGAATAAACTCAAAAAGTACTAGACCGATTTCAAAAATTCTTTGACCTTTAGAATGCTACATTATCCCTCAGTAACAGAGGCGATATTTGTTGCTAGAAAAAATTAGGGATCCCTACGAAAACTTAAATAATTTGTATTTTTCTATGTCTGTAACGAATAAACGCAAAAATTACTGGACCAATTTCAAAAATTCTTTTACATTTAAAATGCTACATTATCCCTGAGTAACATAGGCAATATTTACTGCTAGAAAAATTAGGGATCCCTACTAAAACTTAAATAATTTGTGTTTTTGTATGACTGTAACGAATAAACTCAAAAACTACTGGACTGATTTCAAAAATTCTTTCACACATAGAATGCCACATTAGCCCTGAGTAGCATAGGCTATATCTATTGCTAGAAATAGTTAGGGATCCCTACGAAAACTTAAATAATTTGTATTTTTCTATGTCTGTAACGAATAAACTCAAAAATTACTGGACCAATTTCAAAAATTCTTTTACACTTAGAATGCTACATTATCCCTGAGTAACATAGGCGATATTTATTGCTTCAAAACATTAGGGATCCCTACTAAAATTTAAATAATTTGTATTTTTATATGTTTGTAAGGAATAAACTCATAAACTACTAGACCGACATCAAAAATTCTTTAATCATTAGATTGCTATATCATCTCTGAGTAACAAGGGCTATATTTATTGCTAGAAAAATGTAGGGATCCCTACTAAAACTTAAATAATTTGCATTTTTGTATGACTGTAACGAATAAACTCAAAAACTACTGGACTGATTTCAAAAATTTTTTCACACTTAGAATGCCACATTATCCCTGAGTAGCATAGGCTATATTTGTTTCTAGAAAAAGTTAGGGATCCCTACTGAAACTTAAATAATTTGAATTTTTGTACGTTTGTAACGAATAAACTCACAAAGCACTGGACCGATTTCAAAAATTCTTTCACCATTAGAATGCTACGTTACCTCTGAGTAACATAGGCTATATTTATTGCTTAACAAAATAAGGAATCCCTACTAAAATTTAAATAATTTGTATTTTTCTATGTTTGTAACGAATAAACTCATAAACTACTAGACCGACATCAAAAATTCTTTGATCGTTAGATTGCTATATCATGTCTGAGTAACAAGGGCTATATTTATTGCTAGAAAAAATTATGGATCCCTACTAAAACTTTTAATAATTTGAATTTTTGTATGTTTGTAACGAATAGACTCAAAAACTACTCGACCGATTTCAAAAATTCTTTCACTATTAGAGTGCTACGTTATCTCTGAGTAACATAGGCTATATTTATTGCTTGCAAAAATTAGGGATCCCTACTAAAACTTTTAATAATTTGAATTTTTGTATGTTTGTAACGAATAGACTCAAAAACTACTGGACCGATTTCAAAAATTCTTTCACCGTTAGAATGCTACGTTTTCCCTGAATAACATAGGATATATTTATTGCTAGAAAAAATTAGGGATCCCTACTAAAACTTAAATAATTTGAATGTTTATATGTTGGTAACGAATAAATTCAAAAAGTACTAGACGAGTTCAAAAATTCTTTGACCTTTAGAATGCTACGTTATCCCTGAGTAACACAGGCAATATTAATTGCTAGAAAAAATTAGGGATCCCTACGAAAACTTAAATAATTTGTATTTTTCTATGTCTGTAACGAATAAACGCAAAAATTACTGCACCAATTTCAAAAATTCTTTTACACTTAGAATGCTACGTTATCCCTGAGTAACATAGGCAATATTTACTGCTAGAAAAAATTAGGGATCCCTACTAAAACTTAAATAATTTGTGTTTTTGTATGACTGTAACGAATAAACTCAAAAACTACTGGACTGATTTCAAAAATTCTTTCACACTTGGAATGCCACATTATTCCTGAGTAGCATAGGCTATATTTATTGCTAGAAAAAGTTAGGGATCCCTACTTAAACTTAAATAATTTGAAATTTGTATGTTTGTAACGAAAAGACTCAAAAAGTACTGGACCGATTTTAAAAATTCTCTCACCGTTAAAATGCTACATTATCCCCTGAGTAACATAGGCAATATTTATTGCTAGAAAAAATTAGAGATCCCTACCAAAACTTTTAATAATTTGAATTTTTGTACGTTTGTAACGAATAGACTCAAAAACTACTGGACCGATTTCAAAAATTCTTTCACCGTTATAATGCCAAATTACCCCTCAGTAATATAGGCAATATTTATTGCTAGAAAAAATTAAGGATCCCTACTAAAACTTTTAATAATTTGAATGTTTTTATGTTTGTAACGGATAGACTCAAAAACTACTAGACCGATTTCAAAAATTCGTTCACCGTTATAATGCCAAATTACCCCTCAGTAATATAGGCAATATTTATTGCTAGAAAAAATTAAGGATCCCTACTAAAACTTTTAATAATTTGAATGTTTTTATGTGCTTGTAACGAATAAACTCATAAACTACTAGACCGACATCAAAAATTCTTTGATCATTAAATTGCTATATCATCTCTGAGTAATAACGGCTATATTTATTGCTAGAAAAAATTATGGATCCCTACTAAAACTTTTAATAATTTGAATTTTTGTATGTTTGTAACGAATAGACTCAAAAACTACTGGACCGATTTCAAAAATTCTTTCTCCATTAGAATCCTACGTTATCTCTGAGTAACATAGGCTATATTTATTGCTTGGAAAAATTAAGGATCCCTACTAAAACTTTTAATAATTTGAATTTTTGTATGTTTTTTAACGAATAGACTCAAAAACTACTGGACCGATTTCAAAAATTCTTTCACCGTTAGAATGCTACGTTTTCCCTGAGTAACACAGGATATATATATTGCTAGAAAAAATTAGGGATCCCTACTAAAACTTAAATAATTTGAATGTTTATATGTTGGTAACGAATAAACTCAAAAAGTACTAGACCGATTTCAAAAATTCTTTGACCTTTAGAATGCTACATTATCCCTCAGTAACATAGGGGATATTTGTTGCTAGAAAAAATTAGGGATCCCTACGAAAACTTAAATAATTTGTATTTTTCTATGTCTGTAACGAATAAACGCAAAAATTACTGGACCAATTTCAAAAATTCTTTTACACTTAAAATGCTACATTATCCCTGAGTAACATAGGCGATATTTATTGCTTCAAAACATTAGGGATCCCTACTAAAATTTAAATAATTTGTATTTTTATATGTTTGTAAGGAATAAACTCATAAACTACTAGACCGACATCAAAAATTCTTTAATCATTAGATTGCTATATCATCTCTGAGTAACAAGGGCTATATTTATTGCTAGAAAAATGTAGGGATCCCTACTAAAATTTAAATAATTTGAATTTTTGTATGACTGTAACGAATAAACTCAAAAACTACTGGACTGATTTCAAAAATTTTTTCACACTTAGAATGCCACATTATCCCTGAGTAGCATAGGCTATATTTGTTGCTAGAAAAAGTTAGGGATCCCTCCTAAAACTTAAATAATTTGAATTTTTGTACGTTTGTAACGAATAAACTCACAAAGCACTGGACCGATTTCAAAAATTCTTTCACCATTAGAATGCTACGTTACCTCTGAGTAACATAGGCTATATTTATTGCTTAACAAAATAAGGAATCCCTACTAAAACTTAAATAATTTGTATTTTTATAGGTTTGTAAGGAATAAACTCATAAACTGCTAGACCGACATCAAAAATTCTTTGATCATTAGATTGCTATATCATCTCTGAGTAACAAGGGCTATATTTATTGCTAGAAAAAATTATGGATCCCTACTAAAACTTTTAATAATTTGAATTTTTGTGTGTTTGTAACGAATAGACTCAAAAACTACTGGACCGATTTCAAAAATTCTTTCTCCATTAGAATGCTACGTTATCTCTGAGTAACATAGGCTATATTTATTGCTTGGAAAAATTAGGGATCCCTACTAAAACTTTTAATAATTTGAATTTTTGTATGCTTTTTAACGAATAGACTCAAAAACTACTGGACCGATTTCAAAAATTCTTTCACCGTTAGAATGCTACGTTTTCCCTGAGTAACATAGGATATATTTATTGCTAGAAAAAATTAGGTATCCCTACTAAAACTTAAATAATTTGTGTTTTTGCATGACTGTAACGAATAAACTCAAAAACTACTGGACTGATTTCAAAAATTCTTTTACACTTAGAATGCTACATTATCCCTGAGTAACATAGGCAATATTTACTGCTAGAAAAATTAGGGATCCCTACTAAAACTTAAATAATTTGTGTTTTTGTATGACTGTAACGAATAAACGCAAAAATTACTGGACCAATTTCAAAAATTCTTTTACACTTAGAATGCTACATTATCCCTGAGTAACATAGGCGATATTTATTGCTTCAAAACATTAGGGATCCCTACTAAAATTTAAATAATTTGTATTTTTTTCACACATAGAATGCCACATTATCCCTGAGTAACATAGGCAATATTTGCTGCTAGAAAAATTAGGGATCCCTACTAAAACTTAAATAATTTGTGTTTTTGTATGACTGTAACGAATAAACTCAAAAACTACTGGACTGATTTCAAAAATTCTTTCACACATAGAATGCCACATTAGCCCTGAGTAGCATAGGCTATATCTATTGCTAGAAATAGTTAGAGATCCCTACTAAAACTTAAATAATTTGAATTTTTGTACGTTTGTAACGAATAAACTCACAAACTACTGTACCGATTTTAAACATTCTTTCACCGTTAAAATGCTACATTATCCCTGAGTAACATAGGCAATATTTATTGCTAGAAAAAATTAAGGATCCCTACCAAAACTATTAATAATTAGAATTTTTATATGTTTGCAACGAATAGACTCAAAAACTACTGGACCGATTTCAAAAATTCGTTCACCGTTATAATGCCAAATTACCCCTCAGTATTATAGGCAATATTTATTGCTAGAAAAAATTAAGGATCCCTACTAAAACTTTTAATAATTTGAATGTTTTTATGTGCTTGTAACGAATAAACTCATAAACTACTAGACCGACATCAAAAATTCTTTGATCATTAAATTGCTATATCATCTCTGAGTAATAAGGGCTATATTTATTGCTAGAAAAAATTATGGATCCCTACTAAAACTTTTAATAATTTGAATTTTTGTATGTTTGTAATGAATAGACTCAAAAACTACTGGACCGATTTCAAAAATTCTTTCTCCATTAGAATCCTACGTTATCTCTGAGTAACATAGGCTATATTTATTGCTTGGAAAAATTAAGGATCCCTACTAAAACTTTTAATAATTTGAATTTTTGTATGTTTTTTAACGAATAGACTCAAAAACTACTGGACCGATTTTAAAAATTCTTTCACCGTTAAAATGCTACATTATCCCCAGAGTAACATAGGCAATATTTATTGCTAGAAAAAATTAGAGATCCCTACCAAAACTTTTAATAATTTGAATTTTTGTACGTTTGTAACGAATAGACTCAAAAACTACTGGACCGATTTCAAAAATTCTTTCACCGTTATAATGCCAAATTACCCCTCAGTAATATAGGCAATATTTATTGCTAGAAAAAATTAAGGATCCCTACTAGAACTTTTAATAATTTGAATGTTTATATGTTTGTAACGGATAGACTCAAAAACTACTAGACCGATTTCAAAAATTCGTTCACCGTTATAATGCCAAATTACCCCTCAGTAATATAGGCAATATTTATTGCTAGAAAAAATTAAGGATCCCTACTAAAACTTTTAATAATTTGAATGTTTTTATGTGCTTGTAACGAATAAACTCATAAACTACTAGACCGACATCAAAAATTCTTTGATCATTAAATTGCTATATCATCTCTGAGTAATAAGGGCTATATTTATTGCTAGAAAAAATTATGGATCCCTACTAAAACTTTTAATAATTTGAATTTTTGTATGTTTGTAACGAATAGACTCAAAAACTACTGGACCGATTTCAAAAATTCTTTCTCCATTAGAATCCTACGTTATCTCTGAGTAACATAGGCTATATTTATTGCTTGGAAAAATTAAGGATCCCTACTAAAACTTTTAATAATTTGAATTTTTGTATGTTTTTTAACGAATAGACTCAAAAACTACTGGACCGATTTCAAAAATTCTTTCACCGTTAGAATGCTACGTTTTCCCTGAGTAACACAGGATATATATATTGCTAGAAAAAATTAGGGATCCCTACTAAAACTTAAATAATTTGAATGTTTATATGTTGGTAACGAATAAACTCAAAAAGTACTAGACCGATTTCAAAAATTCTTTGACCTTTAGAATGCTACATTATCCCTCAGTAACATAGGGGATATTTGTTGCTAGAAAAAATTAGGGATCCCTACGAAAACTTAAATAATTTGTATTTTCTATGTCTGTAACGAATAAACGCAAAAATTACTGGACCAATTTCAAAAATTCTTTTACACTTAAAATGCTACATTATCCCTGAGTAACATAGGCGATATTTATTGCTTCAAAACATTAGGGATCCCTACTAAAATTTAAATAATTTGTATTTTTATATGTTTGTAAGGAATAAACTCATAAACTACTAGACCGACATCAAAAATTCTTTAATCATTAGATTGCTATATCATCTCTGAGTAACAAGGGCTATATTTATTGCTAGAAAAATGTAGGGATCCCTACCAAAACTTTTAATAATTTGAATTTTTGTACGTTTGTAACGAATAGACTCAAAAACTACTGGACCGATTTCAAAAATTCTTTCACCGTTATAATGCCAAATTACCCCTCAGTAATATAGGCAATATTTATTGCTAGAAAAAATTAAGGATCCCTACTAAAACTTTTAATAATTTGAATGTTTATATGTTTGTAACGGATAGACTCAAAAACTACTAGACCGATTTCAAAAATTCGTTCACCGTTATAATGCCAAATTACCCCTCAGTAATATAGGCAATATTTATTGCTAGAAAAAATTAAGGATCCCTACTAAAACTTTTAATAATTTGAATGTTTTTATGTGCTTGTAACGAATAAACTCATAAACTACTAGACCGACATCAAAAATTCTTTGATCATTAAATTGCTATATCATCTCTGAGTAATAAGGGCTATATTTATTGCTAGAAAAAATTATGGATCCCTACTAAAACTTTTAATAATTTGAATTTTTGTATGTTTGTAACGAATAGACTCAAAAACTACTGGACCGATTTCAAAAATTCTTTCTCCATTAGAATCCTACGTTATCTCTGAGTAACATAGGCTATATTTATTGCTTGGAAAAATTAAGGATCCCTACTAAAACTTTTAATAATTTGAATTTTTGTATGTTTTTTAACGAATAGACTCAAAAACTACTGGACCGATTTCAAAAATTCTTTCACCGTTAGAATGCTACGTTTTCCCTGAGTAACACAGGATATATATATTGCTAGAAAAAATTAGGGATCCCTACTAAAACTTAAATAATTTGAATGTTTATATGTTGGTAACGAATAAACTCAAAAAGTACTAGACCGATTTCAAAAATTCTTTGACCTTTAGAATGCTACATTATCCCTCAGTAACATAGGGGATATTTGTTGCTAGAAAAAATTAGGGATCCCTACGAAAACTTAAATAATTTGTATTTTCTATGTCTGTAACGAATAAACGCAAAAATTACTGGACCAATTTCAAAAATTCTTTTACACTTAAAATGCTACATTATCCCTGAGTAACATAGGTGATATTTATTGCTTCAAAACATTAGGGATCCCTACTAAAATTTAAATAATTTGTATTTTTATATGTTTGTAAGGAATAAACTCATAAACTACTAGACCGACATCAAAAATTCTTTAATCATTAGATTGCTATATCATCTCTGAGTAACAAGGGCTATATTTATTGCTAGAAAAATGTAGGGATCCCTACTAAAACTTAAATAATTTGCATTTTTGTATGACTGTAACGAATAAACTCAAAAACTACTGGACTGATTTCAAAAATTTTTTCACACTTAGAATGCCACATTATCCCTGAGTAGCATAGGCTATATTTGTTGCTAGAAAAAGTTAGGGATCCCTCCTAAAACTTAAATAATTTGAATTTTTGTACGTTTGTAACGAATAAACTCACAAAGCACTGGACCGATTTCAAAAATTCTTTCACCATTAGAATGCTACGTTACCTCTGAGTAACATAGGCTATATTTATTGCTTAACAAAATAAGGAATCCCTACTAAAACTTAAATAATTTGTATTTTTATAGGTTTGTAAGGAATAAACTCATAAACTGCTAGACCGACATCAAAAATTCTTTGATCATTAGATTGCTATATCATCTCTGAGTAACAAGGGCTATATTTATTGCTAGAAAAAATTATGGATCCCTACTAAAACTTTTAATAATTTGAATTTTTGTGTGTTTGTAACGAATAGACTCAAAAACTACTGGACCGATTTCAAAAATTCTTTCTCCATTAGAATGCTACGTTATCTCTGAGTAACATAGGCTATATTTATTGCTTGGAAAAATTAGGGATCCCTACTAAAACTTTTAATAATTTGAATTTTTGTATGCTTTTTAACGAATAGACTCAAAAACTACTGGACCGATTTCAAAAATTCTTTCACCGTTAGAATGCTACGTTTTCCCTGAGTAACATAGGATATATTTATTGCTAGAAAAAATTAGGTATCCCTACTAAAACTTAAATAATTTGTGTTTTTGCATGACTGTAACGAATAAACTCAAAAACTACTGGACTGATTTCAAAAATTCTTTTACACTTAGAATGCTACATTATCCCTGAGTAACATAGGCAATATTTACTGCTAGAAAAATTAGGGATCCCTACTAAAACTTAAATAATTTGTGTTTTTGTATGACTGTAACGAATAAACGCAAAAATTACTGGACCAATTTCAAAAATTCTTTTACACTTAGAATGCTACATTATCCCTGAGTAACATAGGCGATATTTATTGCTTCAAAACATTAGGGATCCCTACTAAAATTTAAATAATTTGTATTTTTTTCACACATAGAATGCCACATTATCCCTGAGTAACATAGGCAATATTTGCTGCTAGAAAAATTAGGGATCCCTACTAAAACTTAAATAATTTGTGTTTTTGTATGACTGTAACGAATAAACTCAAAAACTACTGGACTGATTTCAAAAATTCTTTCACACATAGAATGCCACATTAGCCCTGAGTAGCATAGGCTATATCTATTGCTAGAAATAGTTAGAGATCCCTACTAAAACTTAAATAATTTGAATTTTTGTACGTTTGTAACGAATAAACTCACAAACTACTGTACCGATTTTAAACATTCTTTCACCGTTAAAATGCTACATTATCCCTGAGTAACATAGGCAATATTTATTGCTAGAAAAAATAAAGGATCCCTACCAAAACTATTAATAATTAGAATTTTTATATGTTTGCAACGAATAGACTCAAAAACTACTGGACCGATTTCAAAAATTCGTTCACCGTTATAATGCCAAATTACCCCTCAGTATTATAGGCAATATTTATTGCTAGAAAAAATTAAGGATCCCTACTAAAACTTTTAATAATTTGAATGTTTTTATGTGCTTGTAACGAATAAACTCATAAACTACTAGACCGACATCAAAAATTCTTTGATCATTAAATTGCTATATCATCTCTGAGTAATAAGGGCTATATTTATTGCTAGAAAAAATTATGGATCCCTACTAAAACTTTTAATAATTTGAATTTTTGTATGTTTGTAATGAATAGACTCAAAAACTACTGGACCGATTTCAAAAATTCTTTCTCCATTAGAATCCTACGTTATCTCTGAGTAACATAGGCTATATTTATTGCTTGGAAAAATTAAGGATCCCTACTAAAACTTTTAATAATTTGAATTTTTGTATGTTTTTTAACGAATAGACTCAAAAACTACTGGACCGATTTTAAAAATTCTTTCACCGTTAAAATGCTACATTATCCCCAGAGTAACATAGGCAATATTTATTGCTAGAAAAAATTAGAGATCCCTACCAAAACTTTTAATAATTTGAATTTTTGTACGTTTGTAACGAATAGACTCAAAAACTACTGGACCGATTTCAAAAATTCTTTCACCGTTATAATGCCAAATTACCCCTCAGTAATATAGGCAATATTTATTGCTAGAAAAAATTAAGGATCCCTACTAAAACTTTTAATAATTTGAATGTTTATATGTTTGTAACGGATAGACTCAAAAACTACTAGACCGATTTCAAAAATTCGTTCACCGTTATAATGCCAAATTACCCCTCAGTAATATAGGCAATATTTATTGCTAGAAAAAATTAAGGATCCCTACTAAAACTTTTAATAATTTGAATGTTTTTATGTGCTTGTAACGAATAAACTCATAAACTACTAGACCGACATCAAAAATTCTTTGATCATTAAATTGCTATATCATCTCTGAGTAATAAGGGCTATATTTATTGCTAGAAAAAATTATGGATCCCTACTAAAACTTTTAATAATTTGAATTTTTGTATGTTTGTAACGAATAGACTCAAAAACTACTGGACCGATTTCAAAAATTCTTTCTCCATTAGAATCCTACGTTATCTCTGAGTAACATAGGCTATATTTATTGCTTGGAAAAATTAAGGATCCCTACTAAAACTTTTAATAATTTGAATTTTTGTATGTTTTTTAACGAATAGACTCAAAAACTACTGGACCGATTTCAAAAATTCTTTCACCGTTAGAATGCTACGTTTTCCCTGAGTAACACAGGATATATTTATTGCTAGAAAAAATTAGGGATCCCTACTAAAACTTAAATAATTTGAATGTTTATATGTTGGTAACGAATAAACTCAAAAAGTACTAGAACGATTTCAAAAATTCTTTGACCTTTAGAATGCTACATTATCCCTCAGTAACATAGGGATATTTGTTGCTAGAAAAAATTAGGGATCCCTACGAAAACTTAAATAATTTGTATTTTTCTATGTCTGTAAAGAATAAACGCAAAAATTACTGGACCAATTTCAAAAATTCTTTTACACTTAAAATGCTACATTATCCCTGAGTAACATAGGCGATATTTATTGCTTCAAAACATTAGGGATCCCTACTAAAATTTAAATAATTTGTATTTTTATATGTTTGTAAGGAATAAACTCATAAACTACTAGACCGACATCAAAAATTCTTTAATCATTAGATTGCTATATCATCTCTGAGTAACAAGGGCTATATTTATTGCTAGAAAAATGTAGGGATCCCTACTAAAACTTAAATAATTTGCATTTTTGTATGACTGTAACGAATAAACTCAAAAACTACTGGACTGATTTCAAAAATTTTTTCACACTTAGAATGCCACATTATCCCTGAGTAGCATAGGCTATATTTGTTGCTAGAAAAAGTTAGGGATCCCTACTAAAACTTAAATAATTTGAATTTTTGTACGTTTGTAACGAATAAACTCACAAATCACTGGACCGATTTCAAAAATTCTTTCACCATTAGAATGCTACGTTACCTCTGAGTAACATAGGCTATATTTATTGCTTAACAAAATAAGGAATCTCTACTAAAACTTAAATAATTTGTATTTTTATAGGTTTGTAAGGAATAAACTCATAAACTGCTAGACCGACATCAAAAATTCTTTGATCATTAGATTGCTATATCATCTCTGAGTAACAAGGGCTATATTTATTGCTAGAAAAAATTATGGATCCCTACTAAAACTTTTAATAATTTGAATTTTTGTGTGTTTGTAACGAATAGACTCAAAAACTACTGGACCGATTTCAAAAATTCTTTCTCCATTAGAATGCTACGTTATCTCTGAGTAACATAGGCTATATTTATTGCTTGGAAAAATTAGGGATCCCTACTAAAACTTTTAATAATTTGAATTTTTGTATGCTTTTTAACGAATAGACTCAAAAACTACTGGACCGATTTCAAAAATTCTTTCACCGTTAGAATGCTACGTTTTCCCTGAGTAACATAGGATATATTTATTGCTAGAAAAAATTAGGTATCCCTACTAAAACTTAAATAATTTGTGTTTTTGCATGACTGTAACGAATAAACTCAAAAACTACTGGACTGATTTCAAAAATTCTTTTACACTTAGAATGCTACATTATCCCTGAGTAACATAGGCAATATTTACTGCTAGAAAAATTAGGGATCCCTACTAAAACTTAAATAATTTGTGTTTTTGTATGACTGTAACGAATAAACGCAAAAATTACTGGACCAATTTCAAAAATTCTTTTACACTTAGAATGCTACATTATCCCTGAGTAACATAGGCGATATTTATTGCTTCAAAACATTAGGGATCCCTACTAAAATTTAAATAATTTGTATTTTTTTCACACATAGAATGCCACATTATCCCTGAGTAACATAGGCAATATTTACTGCTAGAAAAATTAGGGATCCCTACTAAAACTTAAATAATTTGTGTTTTTGTATGACTGTAACGAATGAACTCAAAAACTACTGGACTGATTTCAAAAATTCTTTCACACATAGAATGCCACATTAGCCCTGAGTAGCATAGGCTATATCTATTGCTAGAAATAGTTAGGGATCCCTACTAAAACTTAAATAATTTGAATTTTTGTACGTTTGTAACGAATAAACTCACAAACTACTGGACCGATTTTAAACATTCTTTCACCGTTAAAATGCTACATTATCCCTGAGTAACATAGGCAATATTTATTGCTAGAAAAAATTAAGGATCCCTACCAAAACTATTAATAATTAGAATTTTTGTATGTTTGCAACGAATAGACTCAAAAACTACTGGACCGATTTCAAAAATTCGTTCACCGTTATAATGCCAAATTACCCCTCAGTATTATAGGCAATATTTATTGCTAGAAAAAATTAAGGATCCCTACTAAAACTTTTAATAATTTGAATGTTTTTATGTGCTTGTAACGAATAAACTCATAAACTACTAGACCGACATCAAAAATTCTTTGATCATTAAATTGCTATATCATCTCTGAGTAATAAGGGCTATATTTATTGCTAGAAAAAATTATGGATCCCTACTAAAACTTTTAATAATTTGAATTTTTGTATGTTTGTAATGAATAGACTCAAAAACTACTGGACCGATTTCAAAAATTCTTTCTCCATTAGAATCCTACGTTATCTCTGAGTAACATAGGCTATATTTATTGCTTGGAAAAATTAAGGATCCCTACTAAAACTTTTAATAATTTGAATTTTTGTATGTTTTTTAACGAATAGACTCAAAAACTACTGGACCGATTTCAAAAATTCTTTCACCGTTAGAATGCTACGTTTTCCCTGAGTAACACAGGATATATTTATTGCTAGAAAAAATTAGGGATCCCTACTAAAACTTAAATAATTTGAATGTTTATATGTTGGTAACGAATAAACTCAAAAAGTACTAGACCGATTTCAAAAATTCTTTGACCTTTAGAATGCTACATTATCCCTCAGTCACATAGGCGATATTTGTTGCTAGAAAAATTAGGGATCCCTACTAAAACTTAAATAATTTGTGCTTTTGTATGACTGTAACGAATAAACTCAAAAACTGCTGGACTGATTTCAAAAATTCTTTCACACATAGAATGCCACATTAGCCCTGAGTAGCATAGGCTATATCTATTGCTAGAAATAGTTAGGGATCCCTACGAAAACTTAAATAATTTGTATTTTTCTATGTCTGTAACGAATAAACGCAAAAATTACTGGACCAATTTCAAAAATTCTTTTACACTTAGAATGCTACATTATCCCTGAGTAACATAGGCGATATTTATTGCTTCAAAACATAAGGGATCCCTACTAAAATTTAAATAATTTGTATTTTTATATGTTTGTAAGGAATAAACTCATAAACTACTAGACCGACATTAAAAATTCTTTAATCATTAGATTGCTATATCATCTCTGAGTAACAAGGGCTATATTTATTGCTAGAAAAATGTAGGGATCCCTACTAAAACTTAAATAATTTGCATTTTTGTATGACTCTAACGAATAAACTCAAAAACTACTGGACTGATTTCAAAAATTTTTTCACACTTAGAATGCCACATTATCCCTGAGTAGCATAGGCTATATTTGTTGCTAGAAAAAGTTAGGGATCCCTACTAAAACTTAAATAATTTGAATTTTTGTACGTTTGTAACGAATAAACTCACAAAGCACTGGACCGATTTCAAAAATTCTTTCACCATTAGAATGCTACGTTACCTCTGAGTAACATAGGCTATATTTATTGCTTAACAAAATAAGGAATCCCTACTAAAATTTAAATAATTTGTATTTTTCTATGTTTGTAACGAATAAACTCATAAACTACTAGACCGACATCAAAAATTCTTTGATCGTTAGATTGCTATATCATGTCTGAGTAACAAGGGCTATATTTATTGCTAGAAAAAATTATGGATCCCTACTAAAACTTTTAATAATTTGAATTTTTGTATGTTTGTAACGAATAGACTCAAAAACTACTCGACCGATTTCAAAAATTCTTTCACTATTAGAATGCTACGTTATCTCTGAGTAACATAGGTTATATTTATTGCGTGGAAAAATTAGGGATCCCTACTAAAACTTTTAATAATTTGAATTTTTGTATGTTTGTAACGAATAGACTCAAAAACTACTGGACCGACTTCAAAAATTCTTTCACCGTTAGAATGCTACGTTTTCGCTGAATAACATAGGATATATTTATTGCTAGAAAAAATTAGGGATCCCTACTAAAACTTAAATAATTTGAATGTTTATATGTTGGTAACGAATAAATTCAAAAAGTACTAGACGAGTTCAAAAATTCTTTGACCTTTAGAATGCTACGTTATCCCTGAGTAACACAGGCAATATTTATTGCTAGAAAAAATTAGGGATCCCTACGAAAACTTAAATAATTTGTATTTTTCTATGTCTGTAACGAATAAACGCAAAAATTACTGGACCAATTTCAAAAATTCTTTTACACTTAGAATGCTACGTTATCCCTGAGTAACATAGGCAATATTTACTGCTAGAAAAAATTAGGGATCCCTACTAAAACTTAAATAATTTGTGTTTTTGTATGACTGTAACGAATAAACTCAAAAACTACTGGACTGATTTCAAAAATTCTTTCACACTTGGAATGCCACATTATTCCTGAGTAGCATAGGCTATATTTATTGCTAGAAAAAGTTAGGGATCCCTACTAAAACTTAAATAATTTGAAATTTGTATGTTTGTAACGAAAAGACCCAAAAAGTACTGGGCCGATTTTAAAAATTCTTTCACCGTTAAAATGCTACATTATCCCCTGAGTAACATAGGCAATATTTATTGCTAGAAAAAATTAGAGATCCCTACCAAAACTTTTAATAATTTGAATTTTTGTACGTTTGTAACGAATAGACTCAAAAACTACTGGACCGATTTCAAAAATTCTTTCACCGTTATAATGCCAAATTACCCCTCAGTAATATAAGCAATATTTATTGCTAGAAAAAATTAAGGATCCCTACTAAAACTTTTAATAATTTGAATGTTTTTATGTTTGTAACGGATAGACTTAAAAACTACTAGACCGATTTCAAAAATTCGTTCACCGTTATAATGCCAAATTACCCCTCAGTAACATAGGCAATATTTATTGCTAGAAAAAATTAAGGATCCCTACTAAAACTTTTAATAATTTGAATGTTTTTATGTGCTTGTAACGAATAAACTCATAAACTACTAGACCGACATCAAAAATTCTTTGATCATTAAATTGCTATATCATCTCTGAGTAATAGGGCTATATTTATTGCTAGAAAAAATTATGGATCCCTACTAAAACTTTTAATAATTTGAATTTTTGTATGTTTGTAACGAATAGACTCAAAAACTACTGGCCAGATTTCAAAAATTCTTTCTCCATTAGAATCCTACGTTATCTCTGAGTAACATAGGCTATATTTATTGCTTGGAAAAATTAAGGATCCCTACTAAAACTTTTAATAATTTGAATTTTTGTATGTTTTTTAACGAATAGACTCAAAAACTACTGGACCGATTTCAAAAATTCTTTCACCGTTAGAATGCTACGTTTTCCCTGAGTAACACAGGATATATTTATTGCTAGAAAAAATTAGGGATCCCTACTAAAACTTAAATAATTTGAATGTTTATATGTTGGTAACGAATAAACTCAAAATGTACTAGACCGATTTCAAAAATTCTTTGACCTTTAGAATGCTACATTATCCCTCAGTAACATAGGCGATATTTGTTGCTAGAAAAAATTAGGGATCCCTACGAAAACTTAAATAATTTGTATTTTTCTATGTCTGTAACGAATAAACGCAAAAATTACTGGACCAATTTCAAAAATTCTTTTACACTTAAAATGCTACATTATCCCTGAGTAACATAGGCAATATTTACTGCTAGAAAAATTAGAGATCCCTACTAAAACTTAAATAATTTGTGCTTTTGTATGACTGTAACGAATAAACTCAAAAACTACTGGACTGATTTCAAAAATTCTTTCACACATAGAATGCCACATTAGCCCTGAGTAGCATAGGCTATATCTATTGCTAGAAATAGTTAGGGATCCCTACGAAAACTTAAATAATTTGTATTTTTCTATGTCTGTAACGAATAAACGCAAAAATTACTGGACCAATTTCAAAAATTCTTTTACACTTAGAATGCTACGTTATCCCTGAGTAACATAGGCGATATTTATTGCTTCAAACATTAGGGATCCCTACTAAAATTTAAATAATTTGTATTTTTATATGTTTGTAAGGAATAAACTCATAAACTACTAGACCGACATCAAAAATTCTTTAATCATTAGATTGCTATATCATCTCTGAGTAACAAGGGCTATATTTATTGCTACAAAAATATAGGGATCCCTACTAAAACTTAAATAATTTGCATTTTTGTATGACTGTAACGAATAAACTCAAAAACTACTGGACTGATTTCAAAAATTTTTTCACACTTAGAATGCCACATTATCCCTGAGTAGCATAGGCTATATTTGTTGCTAGAAAAAGTTAGGGATCCCTACTAAAACTTAAATAATTTGAATTTTTGTATGTTTGTAACGAATAGACTCAAAAACTACTGGACCGATTTCAAAAATTCTTTCACCGTTAGAATGCTACGTTTTCGCTGAATAACATAGGATATATTTATTGCTAGAAAAAATTAGGGATCCCTACTAAAACTTAAATAATTTGAATGTTTATATGTTGGTAACGAATAAATTCAAAAAGTACTAGACGAGTTCAAAAATTCTTTGACCTTTAGAATGCTACGTTATCCCTGAGTAACACAGGCAATATTTATTGCTAGAAAAAATTAGGGATCCCTACGAAAACTTAAATAATTTGTATTTTTCTATGTCTGTAACGAATAAACGCAAAAATTACTGGACCAATTTCAAAAATTCTTGTACACTTAGAATGCTACGTTATCCCTGAGTAGCATATTCAATATTTACTGCTAGAAAAAATTAGGGATCCCTACTAAAACTTAAATAATTTGTGTTTTTGTATGACTGTAACGAATAAACTCAAAAACTACTGGACTGATTTCAAAAATTCTTTCACACTTGGAATGCCACATTATTCCTGAGTAGCATAGGCTATATTTATTGCTAGAAAAAGTTAGGGATCCCTACTAAAACTTAAATAATCTGAAATTTGTATGTTTGTAACGAAAAGACTCAAAAAGTACTGGATCGATTTTAAAAATTCTTTCACCGTTAAAATGCTACATTATCCCCTGAGTAACATAGGCAATATTTATTGCTAGAAAAAATTAGAGATCCCTACCAAAACTTTTAATAATTTGAATTTTTGTACGTTTGTAACGAATAGACTCAAAAACTACTGGACCGATTTCAAAAATTCTTTCACCGTTATAATGCCAAATTACCCCTCAGTAATATAGGCAATATTTATTGCTAGAAAAAATTAAGGATCCCTACTAAAACTTTTAATAATTTGAATGTTTTTATGTTTGTAACGGATAGACTCAAAAACTACTAGACCGATTTCAAAAATTCGTTCACCGTTATAATGCCAAGTTACCCCTCAGTAATATAGGCATTATTTATTGCTAGAAAAAATTAAGGATCCCTACTAAAACTTTTAATAATTTGAATGTTTTTATGTGCTTGTAACGAATAAACTCATAAACTACTAGACCGACATCAAAAATTCTTTGATCATTAAATTGCTATATCATCTCTGAGTAATAAGGGCTATATTTATTGCTAGAAAAAATTATGGATCCCTGCTAAAACTTTTAATAATTTGAATTTTTGTATGTTTGTAACGAATAGACTCAAAAACTACTGGACCCATTTCAAAAATTCTTTCTCCATTAGAATCCTACGTTATCTCTGAGTAACATAGGCTATATTTATTGCTTGGAAAAATTAAGGATCCCTACTAAAACTTTTAATAATTTGAATTTTTGTATGTTTTTTAACGAATAGACTCAAAAACTACTGGACCGATTTCAAAAATTCTTTCACCGTTAGAATGCTACGTTTTCCCTGAGTAACACAGGATATATTTATTGCCAGAAAAAATTAGGGATCCCTACTAAAACTTAAATAATTTGAATGTTTATATGTTGGTAACGAATAAACTCAAAAAGTACTAGACCGATTTCAAAAATTCTTTGACCTTTAGAATGCTACATTATCCCTCAGTAACATAGGCGATATTTGTTGCTAGAAAAAATTAGGGATCCCTACGAAAACTTAAATAATTTGTATTTTTCTATGTCTGTAACGAATAAACGCAAAAATTACTGGACCAATTTCAAAAATTCTTTTACACTCAAAATGCTACATTATCCCTGAGTAACATAGGCAATATTTACTGCTAGAAAAATTAGGGATCCCTACTAAAACTTAAATAATTTGTGTTTTTGTATGACTGTAACGAATAAACTCAAAAACTACTGGACTGATTTCAAAAATTCTTTCACACATAGAATGCCACATTAGCCCTGAGTAGCATAGGCTATATCTATTGCTAGAAATAGTTAGGGATCCCTACGAAAACTTAAATAATTTGTATTTTTCTATGTCTGTAACGAATAAACGCAAAAATTACTGGACCAATTTCAAAAATTCTTTTACACTTAGAATGCTACACTATCCCTGAGTAACATAGGCGATATTTATTGCTTCAAAACATTAGGGATCCCTACTAAAATTTAAATAATTTGTATTTTTATATGTTTGTAAGGAATAAACTCATAAACTACTAGACCGACATCAAAAATTCTTTAATCATTAGATTCCTATATCATCTCTGAGTAACAAGGGCTATATTTATTGCTAGAAAAATGTAGGGATCCCTACTAAAACTTAAATAATTTGCATTTTTGTATGACTGTAACGAATAAACTCAAAAACTACTGGACTGATTTCAAAAATTTTTTCACACTTAGAATGCTACGTTATCTCTGAGTAACATAGGCTATATTTATTGCTTGGAAAAATTAGGGATCCCTACTAAAACTTTTAATAATTTGAATTTTTGTATGCTTTTTAACGAATAAACTCACAAACTACTGGACCGATTTCAAAAATTCTTTCACCATTAGAATGCTACGTTATCTCTGAGTAACATACGCTATATTTATTGCTAGAAAAATTTAGGGACCCTTACTAAAACTTAAATAATTTGAATTTTTGTACGTTTGTAAAGAATAAACTTACAAACTACTGGACCGATTTCAAAAATTCTTTCACCGTTAGAATGCTACGTTTTCCCTGAGTAACATAGGCAATATTTATTGCTAGAAAAAATTAGGGATCCCTACCAAAACTTAAATAATTTGAATGTTTATATGTTGGTAACGAATAAACTCAAAAAGTACTAGACCGATTTCAAAAATTCTTTGACCTTTAGAATGCTACATTATCCCTGAGTAACATAGGCGATATTTATTGCTTCAAAAAATTAGGGATCCCTACTAAAACTTAAATAATTTGTATTTTTCTAGGTTTGTAACGAATAAACTCATAAACTACTAAACCGACATCAAAAATTCTTTGATCATTAGATTGCTATATCATCTCTGAGTAACAAGGGCTATATTTATTGCTAGAAAAAATTATGGATCCCTACTAAAACTTTTAATAATTTGAATTTTTGTATGTTTGTAACGAATAGACTCAAAAACTACTGGACCGATTTCAAAAATTCTTTCACCGTTAGAATGCTACGTTATCTCAGAGTAACATACTATATATATATTGCTAGAAAAAATTAGGGATCCCTACCAAAACTTAAATAATTTGAATGTTTATATGTTGGTAACGAATAAACTCAAAAAGTACTAGACCGATTTCAAAAATTCTTTGACCTTTAGAATGCTACATTATCCCTGAGTAACATAGGCGATATTTATTGCTTCAAAAAATTAGGGATCCCTACTAAAACTTAAATAATTTGTATTTTTATCTGTTTGTAACGAATAAACTCATAAACTACTAGACCGACATCAAAAATTCTTTGATCATTAGATTGCTATATCATCTCTGAGTAACAAGGGCTATATTTATTGCTAGAAAAAATTATGGATCCCTACTAAAACTTTTAATAATTTGAATTTTTGTATGTTTGTAACGAATAGACTCAAAAACTACTGGACCGATTTCAAAAATTCTTTCACCGTTAGAATGCTACGTTATCTCTGAGTAACATAAGATATATATATTGCTAGAAAAAATTAGGGATCCCTACCAAAACTTAAATAATTTGAATGTTTATATGTTGGTAACGAATAAACTCAAAAAGTACTAGACCGATTTCAAAAATTCTTTGACCTTTAGAATGCTACATTATCCCTGAGTAACATAGGCGATATCTATTGCTTCAAAAAATTAGGGATCCCTACTAAAACTTAAATAATTTATATTTTTATATGTTTGTAACGAATAAACTCATAAACTACTAGACCGACATCAAAAATTCTTTGATCATTAGATTGCTATATCATCTCTGAGTAACAAGGGCTATATTTATTGCTAGAAAATATTATGGATCCCTACTCAAACTTTTAATAATTTGAATTTTTGTATGTTTGTAACGAATAGACTCAAAAACTACTGGACCGATTTCAAAAATTTTTTCACCGTTAGAATGCTACGTTATCTCTGAGTAACATAAGATATATATATTGCTAGAAAAAATTAGGGATCCCTACCAAAACTTAAATAATTTGAATGTTTATATGTTGGTAACGAATAAACTCAAAAAGTACTAGACCGATTTCAAAAATTCTTTGACCTTTAGATTGCTATATCATCTCTGAGTAACAAGGGCTATATTTATTGCTAGAAAAAATTATGGATCCCTACTGAAACTTTTAATAATTTGAATTTTTGTATGTTTGTAACGAATAGACTCAAAAACTACTGGACCCATTTCAAAAATTCTTTCTCCTTTAGAATGCTACGTTATCTCTGAGTAACATAGGCTATATTTATTGCTTGGAAAAATTAGGCATCCCTACTAAACCTTTTAATAATTTGAATTTTTGTATGTTTTTTAACGAATAGACTCAAAAACTACTGGACCGATTTCAAAAGTTCTTTCACCGTTAGAATGCTACGTTTTCCCTGAGTAACACAGGATATATTTATTGCTAGAAAAAATTAGGGATCCCTACTAAAACTTAAATAATTTGAATGTTTATATGTTGGTAACGAATAAACTCAAAAAGTAGTAGACCGATTTCAAAAATTCTTTAACCCTTAGAATGCTACATTATCCCTGAGTAACATAGGCGATATTTATTGCTTCAAAAAATTAGGGATCCCTACTAAAACTTAAATAATTTGTATTTTTATATATTTGTAACGAATAAACTCATAAACTACTAGACCGACATCAAAAATTCTTTGATCATTAGATTGCTATATCATCTCTGAGTAACAAGGGCTATATTTATTGCTAGAAAAAATTATGGATCAATAATAAAACTTTTAATAATTTGAATTTTTGTATGTTTGTAACGAATAGACTCAAAAACTACTGGACCGATTTCAAAAATTCTTTCACCGTTAGAATGCTACGTAATCTCTGAGTAACATAAGATATATATATTGCTAGAAAAAATTAGGGATCCCTACCAAACTTAAATAATTTGAATGTTTATATGTTGGCAACGAATAAACTCAAAAAGTACTAGACCGATTTCAAAAATTCTTTGACCTTTAGAATGCTACATTATCCCTGAGTAACATAGGCGATATTTATTGCTTCAAAAATTAGGGATCCCTACTAAAACTTAAATAATTTGTATTTTTATATGTTTGTAACGAATAAACTCATAAACTACTAGACCGACATCAAAAATTCTTTGATCATTAGATTGCTATATCATCTCTGAGTAACAAGGGCTATATTTATTGCTAGAAAAAATTATGGATCCCTACTGAAACTTTTAATAATTTGAATTTTTGTATGTTTGTAACGAATAGACTCAAAAACTACTGGACCGATTTCAAAAATTCTTTCTCCATTAGAATGCTACGTTATCTCTGAGTAACATAGGCTATATTTATTGCTTGGAAAAATTAGGCATCCCTACTAAACCTTTTAATAATTTGAATTTTTGTATGTTTTTTAACGAATAGACTCAAAAACTACTGGACCGATTTCAAAAGTTCTTTCACCGTTAGAATGCTACGTTTTCCCTGAGTAACACAGGATATATTTATTGCTAGAAAAAATTAGGGATCCCTACTAAAACTTAAATAATTTGAATGTTTATATGTTGGTAACGAATAAACTCAAAAAGTAGTAGACCGATTTAAAAAATTCTTTGGCCTTTAGAATGCTACATTATCCCTCAGTAAGATAGGCTATATTTATTGATAGAAAAAGTTAGCGATCCCTACTAAAACTTAAATAATTTGAATTTTTGTATGACTGTAACGAATAAACTCAAAAACTACTGGACTGATTTCAAAAATTCTTTTACACTTAGAATGCCATATTATCCCTGAGTAACATAGGATATATTTACTGCTAGAAAAAATTAGGGATCCCTACTAAAACTTAAATAATTTGTATTTTTGTATGTTTGTAACGAAAAGACTCAAAAACTACTTGACCGATTTCAAAAATTCTTTCACCATTAGAATGCTACGTTATCTCTGAGTAACATAGGCAATATTTATTCCTAGAAAAAATTAGGGATCCCTACTAAAATTTAAATAATTTGTATGTTTGTATGCTTGTAACGAAGAATCTCAAAGAGCACTGGACCGATTTCAAAAATTCTTTTACACTTAGAATGCTACATTACCCCTGAATAACATAGGCTATATTTCTTGCTAGAAAAAATTATGGATCCCTACTAAAACTTTTAATAATTTGAATTTTTGTATGTTTGTAACGAATAGACTCAAAAATTACTGGACCGATTTCAAAAATTCTTCCACCGTTATAATGCCAAATTACCCCTCAGTAAGATAGGCTATATTTATTGCTAGAAAAAGTTAGCGATCCCTACTAAAACTTAAATAATTTGAATTTTTGTATGTCTGTAACGAATAAACGCAAAAATTACTGGACCAATTTCAAAAATTCTATCACTATTAGAATGCTACGTTACCTCTGAGTAACATAGGCTATATTTATTGCTTAACAAAATAAGGAATCCCTACTAAAATTTAAATAATTTGTATTTTTCTATGTTTGTAACGAATAAACTCATAAACTACTAGACCGACATCAAAAATTCTTTGATCGTTAGATTGCTATAACATGTCTGAGTAACAAGGGCTATATTTATTGCTAGAAAAAATTATGGATCCCTACTAAAACTTTTAATAATTTGAATTTTTGTATGTTTGTAACGAATAGACTCAAAAACTACTCGACCGATTTCAAAAATTCTTTCACTATTAGAATGCTACGTTATCTCTGAGTAACATAGTCTATATTTATTGCTTGGAAAAATTAGGGATCCCTACTAAAACTTTTAATAATTTGAATTTTTGTATGTTTGTAACGAATAGACTCAAAAACTACTGGACCGATTTCAAAAATTCTTTCACCGTTAGAATGCTACGTTTTCCCTGAATAACATAGGATATATTTATTGCTAGAAAAAATTAGGGATCCCTACTAAAACTTAAATAATTTGAATGTTTATATGTTGGTAACGAATAAATTCAAAAAGTACTAGACGAGTTCAAAAATTCTTTGACCTTTAGAATGTTACGTTATCCCTGAGTAACACAGGCAATATTTATTGCTAGAAAAAATTAGGGATCCCTACGAAAACTTAAATAATTTGTATTTTTCTATGTCTGTAACGAATAAACGCAAAAATTACTGGACCAATTTCAAAAATTCTTTTACACTTAGAATGCTACGTTATCCCTGAGTAACATAGGCAATATTTACTGCTAGAAAAAATTAGGGATCCCTACTAAAACTTAAATAATTTGTGTTTTTGTATGACTGTAACGAATAAACTCAAAAACTACTGGACTGATTTCAAAAATTCTTTCACACTTGGAATGCCACATTATTCCTGAGTAGCATAGGCTATATTTATTGCTAGGAAAAGTTAGGGATCCCTACTAAAACTTAAATAATTTGAAATTTGTATGTTTGTAACGAAAAGACTCAAAAAGTACTGGACCGATTTTAAAAATTCTTTCACCGTTAAAATGCTACATTATCCCCTGAGTAACATAGGCAATATTTATTGCTAGAAAAAATTAGAGATCCCTACCAAAACTTTTAATAATTTGAATTTTTGTACGTTTGTAACGAATAGACTCAAAAACTACTGGACCGATTTCAAAAATTCTTTCACCGTTATAATGCCAAATTACCCCTCAGTAATATAGGCAATATTTATTGCTAGAAAAAATTAAGGATCCCTACTAAAACTTTTAATAATTTGAATGTTTTTATGTTTGTAACGGATAGACTCAAAAACTACTAGACCGATTTCAAAAATTCTTTCACCGTTAGAATGCTAAGTTATGTCTGAGTAACATAGGCTATATTCATTGCTTCAAAAAATTAGGGATCCCTACTAAAACTTAAATAATTTGTATTTTTATATGTTTGTAACGAATAAACTCATAAACTACTAGACCGACATCAAAAATTCTTTGATCATTAAATTGCTATATCATCTCTGAGTAACAAGGGCTATATTCATTACTAGAAAAACTTATGGATCCCTACTAAAACTTTTAATAATTTGAATTTTTGTATGTTTGTAACGAATAGACCCAAAAATTACTGGACCAATTTCAAAAGTTCTTTCACACTTAGAATGCCACATTATCCCTGAGTAACATAGGCTATATTTATTGCTAGAAAAAGTTAGCGATCCCTACTAAAACTTAAATAATTTGAATTTTTGTATGTCTGTAAGGAATAAACGCAAAAATTACTGGACCAATTTCAAAAATTCTTTCACCATTAGAATGCTACGTTATCTCTGAATAACATAGGCTATATTTATTGCTTGATAAAATTAGGAATCCCTACTAAAACTTAAATAATTTGAATTTTTGTATGTTTATAACGAAAAGACTCAAAAACCACTTGACCGATTTTAAAAATTCTTTCACCGTTAAAATGCTATATTATCCCTGAGTAACATAGGCAATATTTATTGCTAGAAAAAATTAGGGATCCCTACTAAAACTTTTAATAATTTGAATTTTTGTATGTTTGTTACGAATAGACTCAAAAAATACTGGACCGATTTCAAAAATTCTTTCACCGTTAGAATGCCACGTTATCCCTGATTAACACAAGATATATATATTGCTAGAAAAAATTAGCGATCGCTACTAAAACTTAAATAATTTGTATGTTTGTATGCTTGTAACGGAGAAACTCAAAGACCACTGGACCGATTTCAAAAATTCTTTGACCTTTAGAATGCTATATTATCCCTAAGTAACATTCCCGATATTTATGTCTAGAAAAAATTATGGATCCCTACGAAAACTTAAATAATTTGTATTTTTCTATGTCTGTAACGAATAAACGCAAAAATTACTGGACCAATTTCAAAAATTCTTTTACACTTAGAATGCTACATTATCCCTGAGTAACATAGGCGATATTTATTGCTTCAAAAAATTAGGGATCCCTATTAAAATTTAAATAATTTGTATTTTTATATGTTTGTAAGGAATAAACTCATAAACTACTAGACCGACATCAAAAATTCTTTGATCATTAGATTGCTATATCATCTCTGAGTAACAAGGGCTATATTTATTGCTAGAAAAAATTATGGATCCCTACTAAAACTTTTAATAATTTGAAATTTTTGTATGTTTGTAACGAATAAACTCAAAAACTGCTGGACTGATTTCAAAAATTCTTTCTCCATTAGAATGCTACGTTATCTCTGAGTAACATAGGCTATATTTATTGCTTGGAAAAATTAGGGATCCCTACTAAAACTTTTAATAATTTGAATTTTTGTATGCTTTTAACGAATAAACTCACAAACTACTGGACCGATTTCAAAAATTCTTTCTCCATTAGAATGCTACGTTATCTCTGAGTAACATACGCTATATTTATTGCTAGAAAAAGTTAGGGACCCTTACTAAAACTTAAATAATTTGAATTTTTGTATGTTTGTAACGAATAGACTCAAAAACTGCTGGACCGATTTCAAAAATTCTTTCACCGTTAGAATGCTAGGTTATCTCTGAGTAACATAAGATATATATATTGCTAGAAAAAATTAGGGATCCCTACGAAAACTTAAATAATTTGAATGTTTATATGTTGGTAAGGAATAAACTCAAAAAGTACTAGACCGATTTCAAAAATTCTTTGACCTCTAGAATGCTACATTATCCCTGAGTAACATAGGCGATATTTATTGCTTCAAAAAATTAGGGAACCCTACTAAAACTTAAATAATTTGTATTTTTATATGTTTGTAACGAATAAACTCATAAACTACTAGACCGACATCAAAAATTCTTTGATCATTAGATTGCTATATCATCTCTGAGTAACAAGGGCTATATTTATTGCTAGAAAAAATTATGGATCCCTACTAAAACTTTTAATAATTTGAATTTTTGTATGTTTGTAACGAGTAGACTCAAAAACTACTGGACCGATTTCAAAAATTCTTTCTCCATTAGAATGCTACGTTATCTCTGATTAACATAGGCTATATTTATTGCTTGGAAAAATTAGGCATCCCTACTAAACCTTTTAATAATTTGAATTTTTGTATGTTTTTTAACGAATAGACTCAAAAACTACTGGACCGATTTCAAAAGTTCTTTCACCGTTAGAATGCTACGTTTTCCCTGAGTAACACAGGATATATTTATTGCTAGAAAAAATTAGGGATCCCTACTAAAACTTAAATAATTTGAATGTTTATATGTTGGTAACGAATAAACTCAAAAAGTAGTAGACCGATTTAAAAAATTCTTTGGCCTTTATAATGCTACATTATCCCTCAGTAAGATAGGCTATATTGATTACTAGAAAAAGTTAGCGATCCCTACTAAAACTTAAATTATTTGAAATTTTGTATGACTGTAACGAATAAACTCAAAAACTACTGGACTGATTTCAAAAATTCTTTTACACTTAGAATGCCATATTATCCCTGAGTAACATAGGATATATTTACTGCTAGAAAAAATTAGGGATCCCTACTAAAACTTAAATAATTTGTATTTTTGTATGTTTGTAACGAAAAGACTCAAAAACTACTTGACCGATTTCAAAAATTCTTTCACCATTAGAATGCCACGTTATCTCTGAGGAACATAGGTAATATTTATTCCTAGAAAAAATTAGGGATCCCTACTAAAATTTAAATAATTTGTATGTTTGTATGCTTGTAACAAAGAATCTCAAAGAGCACTGGACCGATTTCAAAAATTCTTTTACACTTAGAATGCTACATTACCCCTGAATAAGATAGGCTATATTTCTTGCTAGAAAAAATTATGGATCCCTACTAAAACTTTTAATAATTTGAATTTTTGTATGTTTGTAACGAATAGACTCAAAAATTACTGGACCGATTTCAAAAATTCTTCCACCGTTATAATGCCAAATTACCCCTCAGAAAGATAGGCTATATTTATTGCTAGAAAAAGTTAGCGATCCCTACTAAAACTTAAATAATTTGAATTTTTGTATGTCTGTAACGAATAAACGCAAAAATTACTGGACCAATTTCAAAAATTCTATCACTATTAGAATGCTACGTTACCTCTGAGTAACAGGCTATATTTATTGCTTAACAAAATAAGGAATCCCTACTAAAATTTAAATAATTTGTATTTTTCTATGTTTGTAATACGAATAAACTCATAAACTACTAGACCGACATCAAAAATTCTTTGATCGTTAGATTGCTATAACATGTCTGAGTAACAAGGGCTATATTTATTGCTAGAAAAAATTATGGATCCCTACTAAAACTTTTAATAATTTGAATTTTTGTATGTTTGTAACGAATAGACTCAAAAACTACTCGACCGATTTCAAAAATTCTTTCACTATTAGAATGCTACGTTATCTCTGAGTAACATAGTCTATATTTATTGCTTGGAAAAATTAGGGATCCCTACTAAAACTATTAATAATTTGAATTTTTGTATGTTTGTAACGAATAGACTCAAAAACTACTGGACCGATTTCAAAAATTCTTTCACCGTTAGAATGCTACGTTTTCCCTGAATAACATAGGATATATTTATTGCTAGAAAAAATTAGGGATCCCTACTAAAACTTAAATAATTTGAATGTTTATATGTTGGTAACGAATAAATTCAAAAAGTACTAGACGAGTTCAAAAATTCTTTGACCTTTAGAATGTTACGTTATCCCTGAGTAACACAGGCAATATTTATTGCTAGAAAAAATTAGGGATCCCTACGAAAACTTAAATAATTTGTATTTTTCTATGTCTGTAACGAATAAACGCAAAAATTACTGGACCAATTTCAAAAATTCTTTTACACTTAGAATGCTACGTTATCCCTGAGTAACATAGGCAATATTTACTGCTAGAAAAAATTAGGGATCCCTACTAAAACTTAAATAATTTGTGTTTTTGTATGACTGTAACGAATAAACTCAAAAACTACTGGACTGATTTCAAAAATTCTTTCACACTTGGAATGCCACATTATTCCTGAGTAGCATAGGCTATATTTATTGCTAGAAAAAGTTAGGGATCCCTACTAAAACTTAAATAATTTGAAATTTGTATGTTTGTAACGAAAAGACTCAAAAAGTACTGGACCGATTTTAAAAATTCTTTCACCGTTAAAATGCTACATTATCCCCTGAGTAACATAGGCAATATTTATTGCTAGAAAAAATTAGAGATCCCTACCAAAACTTTTAATAATTTGAATTTTTGTACGTTTGTAACGAATAGACTCAAAAACTACTGGACCGATTTCAAAAATTCTTTCACCGTTATAATGCCAAATTACCCCTCAGTAATATAGGCAATATTTATTGCTAGAAAAAATTAAGGATCCCTACTAAAACTTTTAATAATTTGAATGTTTTTATGTTTGTAACGGATAGACTCAAAAACTACTAGACCGATTTCAAAAATTCTTTCACCGTTAGAATGCTAAGTTATGTCTGAGTAACATAGGCTATATTCATTGCTTCAAAAAAATAGGGATCCCTACTAAAACTTAAATAATTTGTATTTTTATATGTTTGTAACGAATAAACTCATAAACTACTAGACCGACATCAAAAATTCTTTGATCATTAAATTGCTATATCATCTCTGAGTAACAAGGGCTATATTCATTACTAGAAAAACTTATGGATCCCTACTAAAACTTTTAATAATTTGAATTTTTGTATGTTTGTAACGAATAGACCCAAAAATTACTGGACCAATTTCAAAAATTCTTTCACACTTAGAATGCCACATTATCCCTGAGTAACATAGGCTATATTTATTGCTAGAAAAAGTTAGCGATCCCTACTAAAACTTAAATAATTTGAATTTTTGTATGTCTGTAAGGAATAAACGCAAAAATTACTGGACCAATTTCAAAAATTCTTTCACCATTAGAATGCTACGTTATCTCTGAATAACATAGGCTATATTTATTGCTTGATAAAATTAGGAATCCCTACTAAAACTTAAATAATTTGAATTTTTGTATGTTTATAACGAAAAGACTCAAAAACCACTTGACCGATTTTAAAAATTCTTTCACCGTTAAAATGCTACGTTATCCCTGATTAACACAAGATATATATATTGCTAGAAAAAATTAGGGATCCCTACTAAAACTTAAATAATTTGTATGTTTGTATGCTTGTAACGGAGAAACTCAAAGACCACTGGACCGATTTCAAAAATTCTTTGACCTTTAGAATGCTATATTATCCCTAGGTAACATTCCCGATATTTATTTCTAGAAAAAATTATGGATCCCTACGAAAACTTAAATAATTTGTATTTTTCTATGTCTGTAACGAATAAACGCAAAAATTACTGGACCAATTTCAAAAATTCTTTTACACTTAGAATGCTACATTATCCCTGAGTAACATAGGCGATATTTATTGCTTCAAAAAATTAGGGATCCCTACTAAAATTTAAATAATTTGTATTTTTATATGTTTGTAAGGAATAAACTCATAAACTACTAGACCGACATCAAAAATTCTTTGATCATTAGATTGCTATATCATCTCTGAGTAACAAGGGCTATATTTATTGCTAGAAAAAATTATGGATCCCTACTAAAACTTTTAATAATTTGAAATTTTTGTATGTTTGTAACGAATAAACTCAAAAACTGCTGGACTGATTTCAAAAATTCTTTCTCCATTAGAATGCTACGTTATCTCTGAGTAACATAGGCTATATTTATTGCTTGGAAAAATTAGGGATCCCTACTAAAACTTTTAATAATTTGAATTTTTGTATGCTTTTAACGAATAAACTCACAAACTACTGGACCGATTTCAAAAATTCTTTCTCCATTAGAATGCTACGTTATCTCTGAGTAACATACGCTATATTTATTGCTAGAAAAAGTTAGGGACCCTTACTAAAACTTAAATAATTTGAATTTTTGTATGTTTGTAACGAATAGACTCAAAAACTGCTGGACCGATTTCAAAAATTCTTTCACCGTTAGAATGCTAGGTTATCTCTGAGTAACATAAGATATATATATTGCTAGACAAAATTAGGGATCCCTACCAAAACATAAATAATTTGAATGTTTATATGTTGGTAACGAATAAACTCAAAAAGTACTAGACCGATTTCAAAAATTCTTTGACCTCTAGAATGCTACATTATCCCTGAGTAACATAGGCGATATTTATTGCTTCAAAAAATTAGGGATCCCTACTAAAACTTAAATAATTTGTATTTTTATATGTTTGTAACGAATAAACTCATAAACTACTAGACCGACATCAAAAATTCTTTGATCATTAGATTGCTATATCATCTCTGAGTAACAAGGGCTATATTTATTGCTAGAAAAAATTATGGATCCCTACTAAAACTTTTAATAATTTGAATTTTTGTATGTTTGTAACGAGTAGACTCAAAAACTACTGGACCGATTTCAAAAATTCTTTCTCCATTAGAATGCTACGTTATCTCTGAGTAACATAGGCTATTGTTTGGCTACCTTCCGCATGTCCTAAAAAAGAAAATAACATTTTTTTTCATTAAAGATTTTCAAAACAAAAAAAAATGTTCATGTCAAAAAATTACACAAACAACAACATGCAAATTTTAAAAACATAAAATTTTAAAGAAAAATTTACAACTTTTCTTTAAAAACATATAAAACACTAAATACGTAACAAAGAAACGAAACTAAATTATACAACACACATGAACATATCAAATATTTACCCACCAAAAAGAAAACACCACATATGACAGCCGATATCAACAATTGGTTTTGTTTTTTTTTCTTCTTTTGATGAGAAATACAAAAAATTCACGTCACCGAACATTTATACACATATTTATTACAATTGATTGAATTAATTTTAAAATTGATTAAAATTATTCAATCAATCATAAGAAAGAAAATGAGGAAGAAAAAACACAAACATTTAACATTTAAATATGGTGACATTTGAACGAATTCCACAAATGGAGTTTGTGGAACATAGAGGATCAGCGGTGATCGGCCATATTCATTTGACCCGGTTCACCATCCACCATATTGGAAATTTTGGTATAAAAGGGCATGCCGAACGAGGAAAAGTCCACTTGTTCCAGAGCTCTCAAGTTTGCACTTTTTAGTGGTAAAAACTTACAGCATCATCAATAACAGCGTTTTATATTTGAAAGTCGATACGGTCTAAGCCTTCACAGCAATTGTGGTTAAGGTTAGATTTTTCCTTTTAAAATAAAACCATACGGTGAAAGGGATATTGTCGAGGCAATACATTTGTGGGCAAAATTTTTAAAAGGATTTTTTTTTCAGATAACAATTTGTTGTTAATATTTTTTTTTATTTTTAATTTTTTAAATTGCCAAATTTCAATTGTTGTTTTAATTTTTAATTTTTTTATTAATGTTTTTTTTTAATTTTAATTTTTCTTTTTTTTTAATTTTAATTTTATTTTTTATTTGGAATTTTTGAAGGAAAAAATATTTACGTTAAATAAATTTAATTAAACGTGAATCACGCATTTCATTTCTTTTTTTTTATTGTTCCCTGAACAAACATTTTGGTCCTTCGAGCCGGATTTGCGTGAAGCGTTTATTTAAATTACTTAAAGAATAGGAATTTGGCAATCTAAAATTTATCTGTGGTTTCGGTAGGAAATAACAAAATGGAAAATCTGTGTACTGCGTTATCGATTAGGGTTGACAAAATTGAAAAATCAATTATCAACGGCAAAAAGACAGCCTTAGCAAAAAGGACTGTCGGTTTTTTCGAAAATAAAATTCAAGAATTGAAGAAAGCCTGGGCCGAATTCGATCAACTCGACTCACAATTAAGAGAGTTGATTGCAAACTCCAAATTAATTTGTACACACGATTACATGACAAAAGAAAAATATTTGGAGTTAGAAACAAAATATATTGAGTACTTAGCTGATTTAACAGATCAATTAGCAGAGAAAAATGACTCAGGTGATCGTAATACGAGTATCACAGAACACACTTTTATACATTCAGCAGAAAATCGCATTCCATTACCACGCATAAATCTTCCCAAATTTAGCGGAGATTATGCATCATGGCGATCGTTTCATGATCTTTTCGTATCGATGGTACACAGCAATAAACATTTGCTAGGTGTACAAAAACTACATTATCTAAAAGGATGTTTGTCTGGCGAAGCAGAACAATTATTAAAACATATTCCCATCACAGATCAGGATTACCTTCCAGCTTGGGAGAAATTACAAGAACGATACGAAAACAAAAGATTACTGATCAACACGCAATTGAATATATTGACAAACCAACCGAAACAAACAACTGAAAATAGCAAAAGCATAAAATCCATTTTAGATACAACAACAGAATGCATACACCAATTAAGGGCATTACAAGTCAACGTGGAACATTGGGACACAATATTAATATTCTTAATAGTACAAAAACTTCCGTTTGTAACGTTAAAGCTTTGGGAAGAAGAGTTGGGTGACACGCAGTCATTACAAACTTTTGATCAATTCCAAAAGTTTTTACAAACGAGATTTAGAGTCCTGGAATCCATGGCATATGCGGTAACGACAAAAACGTCAATACCAACCACAAAGGTACATCTGGCATCCAGTAATCCTTCAAAATGTCCTGCATGCGACAGCGCACATTTTGTTGGACGGTGCCAGAAGTTTATTGGTATGCAAATCTCTAATAGAAGAGATTGCATACAAAAGGCTGGAAGATGCTTCAATTGCTTTTCCAGTAAGCACAGGGCAACGAGTTGTCCATGCAATTATAGGTGTAGACAATGCAAAGGATTGCACCATACACTTTTGCACGTGAAAGAACACGATGCAAACAGTCAGACTAGGCTGACAGAACCAAAAGCAAGTTCATCAAATATACCAGATGGAGTGAAAACTTTTTTGGCAACACAAATGCATAACGCATTATTAGCCACAGCGCTAGTAATAGCAAAGGATCGCAACGGGCGATTAACAACATGGCGATGTCTGATGGATCCAGGATCCCAAACATCATTCATCACAGAAGCCGCGTATAAACGCATGGGTTTACGAGGACAACCTACAAAAATTCAAATTACAAGCTTGAATAAGAAACAAGCTGCATGGTCCTATTTACAAGTGAATGTCGAACTAGGATCATGTCAAGATAGCAGCAAATCAAAAAAACGCAGATGTTGGTTATCAATGCTATAACTAACAGTCTGCCAACAGTTCCAGTACGTTTAAATCAATGGAGTCATATAAAAGGATTGCAATTGGCCGATTCAACGTATTGGAAACCCGGACCAATTGATATGCTGCTAGGAGCAAAAGTATATGCTGACATCTTACAAGATGGTGTAAAAAGGGGTACAAGGAATGAACCCATAGCAATTAACACTATGTTTGGGTGGATTTTATTAGGAAATACTAATGGAATTCCACAGCAGCGAGTTGAATCGTTTGCAGCTATCACCCACAACCAAGAAAATTTAGAACAACAATTAAAACAATTTTGGGAAACTGAAGAGGTAGCAACTACACCTCGTCTTAAACCACAAGACGAAGAGTGTGAAGAAAAATTCAAAAATACACACAAAAGATGTGCAAATGGGCAGTACGAAGTAGAACTCCCATTCATAAATGGACATACACCAACTTTTGGACCATCGCGAGCACTAGCAATGAAGAGATATCAATATTTAAGACGAAAATTGAAACAAAACCCAAAATTAGAAAAGGAATACGCAACCTGTTTAAATGAATATATTACAGTGGGTCATATGGAAAGAATTGACAAAACAGAAACTAGAAACGAGTATTATATTCCACACCATGCAGTCCTTAAAGAGTCTTCGACTACTAAATTAAGAGTGATATTCGATGCTTCTGCCAAGAGCGTTGATGGCAAATCGCTAAACGAACAATTGCTAATCGGACCAACGATTCAACCAAGGCTTTTCTCAACACTATTGAAATGGAGAAAGCACAAAATAGCATTGACAGCTGACGTTGAAAAAATGTATCGGATGATTTTGCTCAAACCAGAACACAGAATCTACCAAAAAATCATATGGGAAGATCCAGCAACAAACCAATTACAAGATTTCCAATTAAAGACGGTAACATTTGGCACATCATCAGCACCTTTTTTGGCAATCAGAACGTTACAACAACTAGCTCAGGATGAAGAAGTACGATTTCCAATTGCATCAAAAATCACAAAAACGGATTTTTATGTTGATGACGTTTTAACAGGTGCCGATACAGTGGCAGAAGCAACCGAAATTCAAACACAACTCATCAACATGTTGAATGCTGGCGGCTTTAAATTACGAAAGTGGGTTAGCAATAATCAAGAAATACTTTCAAATACTCCAATCGAATTCCGCGGATCAAATGAAGCGCAAACATTTAACGAACACGAAGCAGTTAAAACGCTTGGAATTCAATGGTATCCAAATTCAGATTATTTCTCGTTTATTGTAACACAAAAAGCTAACGCTGTTATTGCAACTAAAAGAACAATTTTGTCTGAAGTCGCATCGTTATACGATCCCTTAGGCTGGCTCGGTCCAGTGATCGTACTTGCAAAGATATTGATTCAAAATTTATGGATCACTGGTCATTCGTGGGATACAAAAGTTGATGACAATATCAACAATCAATGGCATAAATTTAAAGATTCCTTACATGCAGTTCAGTTGATCAAAATTCCCAGGTGGATAGGATTATCCAAACAATCAACGAACATTCAGATTCATGGATTCTGCGATGCATCGATAAAAGCTTACGCAGCAGTAATCTATATGCGGATAGAAGATTCAAATGGTAACGTCATATCTAATTTACTCACGTCAAAAACCAAAGTGGCTCCGATAAAACCAACTACAGTTCCAAGATTGGAATTAAATGCGGCAGTTTTACTTGCAAGACTGCTCAATTCTACCATAGTTGATATGCAGTTAATGGATATTCCTATATTCGCATGGGCTGACTCCATGATCGCCTTACAATGGATTCGAAGTCATCCTACAAGGTGGAAAACATATGTGGCCAATCGTGTAACACAAATACAGGATCTTACAAATCCTGAAAATTGGAAATATGTTTCTACTAAAGACAATCCTGCAGACATCGCATCAAGGGGAATACTAGCGAACAATCTATTGCAACTTAAACTATGGTGGCTGGGACCGGACTGGCTTGTGAACAACTGCGGGCAATGGCCAAAATGCGAAATAAAAACAGAAAATTAGAATTAGAAGCAAAAAAATTAGCGACCACCACATTACACGCATTATTATAGATCAACTACATAAGGATACATTGCATGGCGGATTAAGTTTAATGATCAATACCAGTCGACATCTCTATTGGATATTGAATGTTAAGAGAACCATTGCAAGAAAGATAAACAGCTGCAGAAAATGCATTCCCTTTCGCAAAGAGAAACGCTGCCAACTAATGGGCAACTTACCTGCCGCTAGGGTAAATATGTCAAAACCATTCACGCATGTGGGAATTGATTATGCTGGGCCAATTAGCCTAAAAACTTCACTACACAGGGCAGCAAGAACATATAAAGGATATTTTTGCATTTTTGTATGTATGGCAACCAAAGCTATCCATCTGGAATTAACTTCAGATTTAACATCTGCAGCATTTATTGCGACATTGAAAAGATTCGTGGCATGCAGAGGATTGTGCCAACACATCTATTCAGATTGCGGCACAAATTTCAAAGGGGGTAATACAACACTGCAGAGGGATATACGACTAGCAATAAAAGAGTCAATGTCACCAGCTGCTGAGTATTTTACTGACAAAGGTATCACATGGCACTTTAACCCACCAGCTTCACCTCATTGCGGAGGACTATGGGAAGCTGGCGTTAAATCAGTGAAGTACCATTTACGTCGAGTAGTTGGAAGAACGCTACTCACTTTTGAAGAACATTTGACTTTATTGACACAAATCGAGGCTTGTGTCAACTCGCGCCCACTATGTCGCATAAATAATAATGTCAACGACTTGGAAGTATTAACTCCAGGACACTTTTTAATTGGGCAACCGTTAAATTTGGTTCCAGAACCCGAATTAAAAGAAGCAAGAGCAACATTCAATAACAGGTGGAAACACATTCAATACATGACGCAACAATTCTGGAGCAAATGGTCTATAGACTATTTGCATTCGTTGCAGCAGAGACCAAAATGGCAGAACCTTCAACCTACATTAAAAATCGGAGACATCGTTTTGGTCAAAGAAGACAACCTTCCACCGACGTCATGGGCTTTAGGAAGGATTACAGAAGTATTTCCTGGAGCAGATAATATAATTCGAGTAGTGCAAGTAAAGACGCAGAACAACAATCTGCGACGACACATACGAAAGATATGTTTGTTGCCAGTAGAAAGTGAACAAACCAACTAACGTTATGTCCAGTCACAACAGTGGTGTCTTATGTGGCGTCATGTCCAACCTCTATGTATCCTTTCCATGCTAACTCTGTTTTTTATTCGTAGATAATAGTAAGAAATGCAGCACGAAGAAAGCATTGATTTAGACATCCTAAATATCGACGATTACATCATGTCACCTATGGACGAAGAGGATATCCGTCTTTTCGAACAACCAGGTGTCAACATCCTCACTGGTCAACCGAGTAAACCACCAGTATCAGAAAATGAAGGGAAGGAGGCTCCGAATTACGACTTCTTCGGTGATTTTCAATTAGCACCAATGACACCAGAGGATGTCAAAGATTTCGTGCAACCCGGGTACGATATTTTGACTGGATTGCCACGGAAGAAACCACAACAATCAACAATAACAACAGCACCACAACAACAACAACATCAGCAATCAACTCAGTTGTCATGCAAACCAGTTGCGAACCAAACAGTAGAGGTCAACGGTTCACATGTGACCAACTGGAATGTCTTGCGTCTGTCTACATCTGTAGCAGCCGTCAAAATGCGGATTAAGAATGATGTTCAACGCTTCACTACCAATGAAGGCGAAACCATTTTTATTCCCAGACGCATTTTGGAAAGAATCAATTTTGACAAATTAAAACTGACAAAACATCGGGAAATCCGTGTAAACTTGCCAGACAGATACGAGGTAAAAATGAAGCTCTACGTAAATGGCCAAATCCAGTTTCACCATCATCAAAAACGGAAACGAAATTAAATATAACGAGTAGGCATGAACATAAGTCCTACATCAATTATTATTTTATTGAACGTGACCGTTCAAGGGGCCGGAATATGTTTGGCTACCTTCCGCATGTCCTAAAAAAGAAAATAACATTTTTTTTCATTAAAGATTTTCAAAACAAAAAAAAATGTTCATGTCAAAAAATTACACAAACAACAACATGCAAATTTTAAAAACATAAAATTTTAAAGAAAAATTTACAACTTTTCTTTAAAAACATATAAAACACTAAATACGTAACAAAGAAACGAAACTAAATTATACAACACACATGAACATATCAAATATTTACCCACCAAAAAGAAAACACCACATATGACAGCCGATACCAACAATTGGTTTTGTTTTTTTTTCTTCTTTTGATGAGAAATACAAAAAATTCACGTCACCGAACATTTATACACATATTTATTACAATTGATTGAATTAATTTTAAAATTGATTAAAATTATTCAATCAATCATAAGAAAAAAAATGAGGAAGAAAAAACACAAACATTTAACATTTAAATATGGCGACATTTGAACGAATTCCACAAATGGAGTTTGTGGAACATAGAGGATCAGCGGTGATCGGCCATATTCATTTGACCCGGTTCACCATCCACCATATTGGAAATTTTGGTATAAAAGGGCATGCCGAACGAGGAAAAGTCCACTTGTTCCAGAGCTCTCAAGTTTGCACTTTTTAGTGGTAAAAACTTACAGCATCATCAATAACAGCGTTTTATATTTGAAAGTCGATACGATCTAAGCCTTCACAGCAATTGTGGTTAAGGTTAGATTTTTCCTTTTAAAATAAAACCATACGGTGAAAGGGGTATTGTCGAGGCAATACATTTGTGGGCAAAATTTTTAAAAGGATTTTTTTTTCAGATAACAATTTGTTGTTAATATTTTTTTTTATTTTTAATTTTTTAAATTGCCAAATTTCAATTGTTGTTTTAATTTTTAATTTTTTTATTACTATTTTTTTTTAATTTTAATTTTTCTTTTTTTTAAATTTTAATTTTATTTTTTATTTGGAATTTTTGAAGGAAAAAATATTTACGTTAAATAAATTTAATTAAACGTGAATCACGCATTTCATTTCTTTTTTTTTATTGTTCCCTGAACAAACACTATATTTATTGCTTGGAAAAATTAGGCATCCCTACTAAACCTTTTAATAATTTGAATTTTTGTATGTTTTTTAACGAATAGACTCAAAAACTACTGGACCGATTTCAAAAGTTCTTTCACCGTTAGAATGCTACGTTTTCCCTGAGTAACACAGGATATATTTATTGCTAGAAAAAATTAGGGATCCCTACTAAAACTTAAATAATTTGAATGTTTATATGTTGGTAACGAATAAACTCAAAAAGTAGTAGACCGATTTAAAAAATTCTTTGGCCTTTATAATGCTACATTATCCCTCAGTAAGATAGGCTATATTTATTACTAGAAAAAGTTAGCGATCCCTACTAAAACTTAAATTATTTGAATTTTTGTATGACTGTAACGAATAAACTCAAAAACTACTGGACTGATTTCAAAAATTCTTTTACACTTAGAATGCCATATTATCCCTGAGTAACATAGGATATATTTACTGCTAGAAAAAATTAGGGATCCCTACTAAAACTTAAATAATTTGTATTTTTGTATGTTTGTAACGAAAAGACTCAAAAACTACTTGACCGATTTCAAAAATTCTTTCACCATTAGAATGCTACGTTATCTCTGAGTAACATAGGCAATATTTATTCCTAGAAAAAATTAGGGATCCCTACTAAAACTTAAATAATTTGTATGTTTGTATGTTTGTAACGAATAGACTCAAAAACTACTGGACCGATTTCAAAATTTCTTTCACTATTAGAATGCTACGTTATCTCTGAGTAACATAGGCTATATTTATTGCTTGAAAAAATTAGGGATCCCTACTAAAACTTTTAATAATTTGAATTTTTGTATGTTTGTAACGAATAGACTCAAAAACTACTGGACCGATTTCAAAAATTCTTTCACCGTTAGAATGCTACGTTTTCCCTGAATAACATAGGATATATTTATTGCTAGAAAAAATTAGGGATCCCTACTAAAACTTAAATAATTTGAATGTTTATATGTTGGTAACGAATAAATTCAAAAAGTACTAGACGATTTCAAAAATTCTTTGAACTTTAGAATGCTACGTTATCCCTGAGTAACACAGGCGATATTTATTGCTAGAAAAAATTAGGGATCCCTACGAAAACTTAAATAATTTGTATTTTTCTATGTCTTTAACGAATAAACGCAAAAATTACTGGACCAATTTCAAAAATTCTTTTACACTTAGAATGCTACGTTATCCCTGAGTAACATAGGCAATATTTACTGCTAGAAAAAATTAGGGATCCCTACTAAAACTTAAATAATTTGTGTTTTTGTATGACTGAAACGAATAAACTCAAAAACTACTGGACTGATTTCAAAAATTCTTTCACACTTGGAATGCCACATTATTCCTGAGTAGCATAGGCTATATTTATTGCTAGAAAAAGTTAGGGATCCCTACTAAAACTTAAATAATTTGAAATTTGTATGTTTGTAACGAAAAGACTCAAAAAGTACTGGACCGATTTTAAAAATTCTTTCACCGTTAAAATGCTACATTATCCCCTGAGTAACATAGGCAATATTTATTGCTAGAAAAAATTAGAGATCCCTACCAAAACTTTTAATAATTTGAATTTTTGTATGTTTGTAACGACTAGACTCAAAAACTACTGGACCGATTTCAAAAATTCTTTCACCGTTATAATGCCAAATTACCCCTCAGTAATATAGGCAATATTTATTGCTAGAAAAAATTAAGGATCCCTACTAAAACTTTTAATAATTTGAATGTTTTTATGTTTGTAACGGATAGACTCAAAAAGTACTAGACCGATTTCAAAAATTCTTTCTCCATTAGAATGCTAAGTTATGTCTGAGTAACATAGGCTATATTCATTGCTTCAAAAAATTAGGGATCCCTACTAAAACTTAAATAATTTGTATTTTTATATGTTTGTAACGAATAAACTCATAAACTGCTAGACCGACATCAAAAATTCTTTGATCATTAAATTGCTATATCATCTCGGAGTAACAAGGGCTATATTCATTACTAGAAAAAATTATGGATCCCTACTAAAACTTTTAATAATTTGAATTTTTGTATGTTTGTAACGAATAGACCCAAAAATTACTGGACCAATTTCAAAAATTCTATTACACTTATAATGCTACAATATCCCTGAGTAACATAGGCTATATTTACTGCTAGAAAAAATTAGGGATCTCTACTAAAACTTAAATAATTTGTATTTTTGTATGACTGTAACGAATAAACTCAAAAACTACTGGACTGATTTCAAAAATTCTTTCAAACTTAGAATGACACGTTATCCCTGAGTAACATAGGCTATATTTATTGCTAGAAAAAGTTAGCGATCCCTACTAAAACTTAAATAATTTGAATTTTTGTATGTCTGTAAGGAATAAACGCAAAAATTACTGGACCAATTTCAAAAATTCTTTCACCATTAGAATGCTACGTTATCTCTGAGTAACATAGGCTATATTTATTGCTTGATAAAATTAGGAATCCCTACTAAAATTTAAATAATTTGAATTTTTGTATGTTTGTAACGAAAAGACTCAAAAACTACTTGAACGATTTTAAAAATTCTTTCACCGTTAAAATGCTATATTATCCCTGAGTAACATAGGCAATATTTATTGCTAGAAAAAATTAGGGATCCCTACTAAAACTTTTAATAATTTGAATTTTTGTATGTTTGTAATGAATAGACTCAAAAACTACTGGACCGATTTCAAAAATTCTTTCACCGTTAGAATGCTACGTTATCCCTGATTAACGCAAGGTATATATATTGCTAGAAAAAATTAGGGATCCCTACTATAACTTAAATAATTTGTATGTTTGTATGCTTGTAACGGAGAAACTCAAAGACCACTGGACCGATTTCAAAAATTCTTTGACCTTTAGAATGCTACATTATCCCTAAGTAACATTCCCGATATTTATTTCTAGAAAAAATTATGGATCCCTACGAAAACTTAAATAATTTGTATTTTTCTATGTCTGTAACGAATAAACGCAAAAATTACTGGACCAATTTCAAAAATTCTTTTACACTTAGAATGCTACATTATCCCTGAGTAACATAGGCGATATTTATTGCTTCAAAAAATTAGGGATCCCTACTAAAATTTAAATAATTTGTATTTTTATATGTTTGTAAGGAATAAACTCATAAACTACTAGACCGACATCAAAAATTCTTTGATCATTAGATTGCTATATCATCTCTGAGTAACAAGGGCTATATTTATTGCTAGAAAAAATTATAGATCCCTACTAAAACTTTTAATAATTTGAAATTTTTGTATGTTTGTAACGAATAAACTCAAAAACTACTGGACCGATTTCAAAAATTCTTTCTCCATTAGAATGCTACGTTATCTCTGAGTAACATAGGCTATATTTATTGCTTGGAAAAATTAGGGATCCCTACTAAAACTTTTAATAATTTGAATTTTTGTATGCTTTTTAACGAATAAACTCACAAACTACTGGACCGATTTCAAAAATTCTTTCACCATTAGAATGCTACGTTATCTCTGAGTATCATACGCTATATTTATTGCTAGAAAAAGTTAGGGACTCTTACTAAAACTTAAATAATTTGAATTTTTGTACGTTTGTAACGAATAAACTCAGAAACTACTGGACCGATTTCAAAAATTCTTTCACCGTTAGAATGCTACGTTTTCCCTGAGTAACATAGGCAATATTTATTGCTAGAAAAAATTAGGGATCCCTACTAAAACTTTTAATAATTTGAATTTTTGTATGTTTGTAACGAATAGACTCAAAAACTGCTGGACCGATTTCAAAAATTCTTTCACCGTTAGAATGCTACATTATCCATGAGTAACATAGGCGATATTTATTGCTTCAAAAAATTAGGGATCCCTACTAAAACTTAAATAATTTGTATTTTTCTAGGTTTGTAACGAATAAACTCATAAACTACTAAACCGACATCAAAAATTCTTTGGTCATTAGATTGCTATATCATCTCTGAGTAACAAGGGCTATATTTATTGCTAGAAAAAATTATGGATCCCTACTAAAACTTTTAATAACTTGAATTTTTGTATGTTTGTAACGAATAGACTCAAAAACTACTGGACCGATTTCAAAAATTCTTTCACCGTTAGAATGCTATGTTATCTCTGAGTAACATAAGATATATATATTGCTAGAAAAAATTAGGGATCCCTACCAAAACTTAAATAATTTGAATGTTTATATGTTGGTAACGAATAAACTCAAAAAGTACTAGACCGATTTCAAAAATTCTTTGACCTTTAGAATGCTACATTATCCCTGAGTAACATAGGCGATATTTATTGCTTCAAAAAATTAGGGATCCCTACTAAAATTTAAATAATTTGTATTTTTATATGTTTGTAACGAATAAACTCATAAACTACTAGACCGACATCAAAAATTCTTTGATCAGTAGATTGCTATATCATCTCTGAGTAACAAGGGCTATATTTATTGCTAGAAAAAATTATGGATCCGTACTAAAACTTTTAGTAATTTGAATTTTTGTATGTTTGTAACGAATAGACTCAAAAACTACTGGACCGATTTCAAAAATTCTTTCACCGTTAGAATGCTACGTTATCTCTAAGTAACATAAGATATATATATTGCTAGAAAAAATTAGGGATCCCTACCAAAACTTAAATAATTTGAATGTTTGTATGTTGGTAACGAATAAACTCAAAAAGTACTAGACCGATTTCAAAAATTCTTTGACCTTTAGAATGCTACATTATCCCTGAGTAACATAGGCGATATTTATTGCTTCAAAAAATTAGGGATCCCTACTAAAACTTAAATAATTTGTATTTTTATATGTTTGTAACGAATAAACTCATAAACTACTAGACCGACATCAAAAATTCTTTGATCATTAGATTGCTATATCATCTCTGAGTAACAAGGGCTATATTTATTGCTAGAAAAAATTATGGATCCCTACTAAAACTTTTAGTAATTTGAATTTTTGTATGTTTGTAACGAATAGACTCAAAAACTACTGGACCGATTTCAAAAATTCTTTCACCGTTAGAATGCTACGTTATCTCTGAGTAACATAAGATATATATATTGCTAGAAAAAATTAGGGATCCCTACCAAAACTTAAATAATTTGAATGTTCATATGTTGGTAACGAATAAACTCAAAAAGTACTAGACCGATTTCAAAAATTCTTTGACCTTTAGAATGCTACATTATCCCTGAGTAACATAGGCGATATTTATTGCTTCAAAAAATTAGGGATCCCTACTAAAACTTAAATAATTTGTATTTTTATCTGTTTGTAACGAATAAACTCATAAACTACTAGACCGACATCAAAAATTCTTTGATCATTAGATTGCTATATCATCTCTGAGTAACAAGGGCTATATTTATTGCTAGAAAAAATTATGGATCCCTACTAAAACTTTTAATAATTTGAATTTTTGTATGTTTGTAACGAAGAGACTCAAAAACTACTGGACCGATTTCAAAAATTCTTTCACCGTTAGAATGATAAGTTATCTCTGAGTAACATAAGATATATATATTGCTAGAAAAAATTAGGGATCCCTACCAAAACTTAAATAATTTGAATGTTTATATGTTGGTAACGAATAAACTCAAAAAGTACTAGACCGATTTCAAAAATTCTTTGACCTTTAGATTGCTATATCATCTCTGAGTAACAAGGGCTATATTTATTGCTAGAAAAAATTATGGATCCCTACTGAAACTTTTAATAATTTGAATATTTGTATGTTTGTAACGAATAGACTCAAAAACTACTGGACCGATTTCAAAAATTCTTTCTCCATTAGAATGCTACGTTATCTCTGAGTAACATAGGCTATATTTATTGCTTGGAAAAATTAGGCATCCCTACTAAACCTTTTAATAATTTGAATTTTTGTATGTTTTTTAACGAATAGACTCAAAAACTACTGGACGGATTTCAAAAGTTCTTTCACCGTTAGAATGCTACGTTTTCCCTGAGTAACACAGGATATATTTATTGCTAGAAAAAATTAGGGATCCCTACTAAAACTTAAATAATTTGAATGTTTATATGTTGGTAACGAATAAACTCAAAATGTAGTAGTCTAACAAGGGGGTTGCACATATTATTGGGATTTCCGTTGAAGGAGCAAATCCCCAGATGACCTATATAGCATATCTTCTTCCTTGCGAGGAGAAGATATGAGATGGTGCAGCAATGTGAGCAGCTAAAAGGCTGCACGCCTAGCTGATCGCACTAGCTAGCTCGCCGGAGGGGTGGGTCGCTGCTCACCACCATCTGCCATCGCGTTACACAAAGCTGATCAACAGTTATGAAGTCGTAACCTTAGTAGGGTGAAACAAATTTTTTTATTAATAATGGAAAATAACTTTAATTACAGGAAGAACAAAATATATATATACTAAATTGCATTTTTTTATATATTACTTATATTGAAATTATTAAAATTAAGAAATAAATTTTTTTTAGTGTCTAAGAAAAGCAAGTAGAAAAGAAAAGAAGAAAAGAAGACAGAACCAGGGAGGGGGGGAAAGAAATTAGGAAGGCTCCTACATATATCTATATATATACAGGTATTTTATACAAAAACAAAAAAAAAAAGAAAAAAAAAAGGAGGATCTAATCCAAATTTATAAAAGCCTTTGCTTCAATAATATCGTCTAGTTTCCGCAAAAAAAAAGAAAAATATATATATATATATATGTCTATGTGTGTGTGCACTAATAATTTCTTGACTTTTGGTTCCTTTTGGGAAACGCAAAAAGAGTGATGAAATTTTTCAGAGTTTTGGTTCCTTGACTACGGCAATAAAAAAAAAAAAAAAAAAGAAAAGAAAAGGTAAAAATTCCAAAAGAAAAATCAAGGAATTTTAAGAAATACCATCAAGCCTAAAATACAAGAAATCTGAATTTTGAGAGGTGTCATTTCTAGTTTTGTAAAAACCCAAAAAAGGAAAGAATTCTTTCATTAAGTATTCATTATAAGATATGGTCAATTTCAAATTAAATTCTAAGAAAAGTAAATGAAAATATGAATAAATAAATTTAACCTTGAATAAGACGGAAATTGTAAAAGAAGAATGAAAGAAACGAGCGAAATGTGATTAGCTTGTGGCAGGAAGAAAATTTTGAATTGGTCTATACACAAAAAAAATAAATAAAAAAAAAACACAAAAATTTTAAAATAAAGAAATAGAATACAAAGAAAAGAAAAATCCATTGTTTTTTGTATTGAACACTTGGATTTGGAATTGTCAGTAATTTTCCCCGTTAATCTAGGGAGACTTTAAACGTAATCCGGGTTGTCCATCAACCAATTACTTTCGTCCCCGTGGGATCTCTTCCCAGGTGAATAGATCTATATGTGTATGTATATATGCACCTATACTCGTGTATATCATATTATTAGAATCAATAAGACCTTTTATTCTGGGTGTCTTCGGAAAGGATGATCAAAACCCGAACAGGAAGTCCATTGTGATATGTAGGTGAATACTCTGGGAGAAGGGGAGAGAGATGGAATAGGGGAGGATAGAAGAGGACATAAATTATAAAGGGTCCATACTCAATTGCAGGGGCGAGTATGGACATACGGGGATCGGCATTCTGCTGTCGATCCAAGTGGGAGGGTAGTGCCCCAAAGACCGGCTTGGCAACAACACCTTTGCCAATCGGCCCCCACATGCCTCACAAGGCTTTCACGAATAGCTGGTCAAGTTCGGTGACCAGCAAATAAACGAACATCCCCCTTATTCGGTTTTTATCTCGCGAAAACCGAATTTCCTTGCTTGATAGCTCGCGCTATCACCATAAAGTCTTAACGACGTTTTCATACTTCTTGCACGCATATAATTTATGTGTAACGCGATGGCAGATGGTGGTGAGCAGCGACCCACCCCTCCGGCGAGCTAGCTAGTGCAATCAGCTAGGCGTGCAGCCTTTTAGCTGCTCACATTGCTGCACCATCTCATATCTTCTCCTCGCAAGGAAGAAGATATGCTATATAGGTCATCTGGGGATTTGCTCCTTTCAACGGAAATCCCAAAATATGTGCAACCCCCATGTTACATAAATGGCGCCCAACGATTCGTTGTTCGCTCGGGGAATACGTTTAATTTTGTTTGCCATTTGTCTTTTCGACTTCGGTTGAAATTACAAATGGAGTTCAAACAAAATTGTTTTGACACATTTTCGAACGAGTTGATGTTTGGAAATGGTGTTTTGGTTGTTACCTTTAGGTAAACCAATAATTTCAGAAAAACAAATTTTTTTTGAAAAATTTGAAAATTTGACTCAAAACTTTTTTTCGAAACTTTCGAATCACCCTGTACTTTATAAATATTTTTTAATCTTTTTTTATTAGTCAATTTTTTTTTCTGAAGGTGTGTTCACATCATCGAAATTTTTAAACGAAGTTTTGGTGTGAACATAATTTCGGTTGTTCGTTTGTTTGTGCTATTCGCGATTGCAGGTCCAATGTCGTTCGTAGTTTACTGTTGTAAGTTAGAATGCTAGTCAGGTCATAGTTTTGACAAAGCGGCAACTATCTGCATGTTCGTTTGTATTTACGATCGGACTATTTTTTTTCTAGTCTTGAGGATTTTATTTATATCTTCTCGGACATTGGATCAGGAAAATGTGAGAGATGTTGTGGTGTGGACTGTCGCGCATTTAATCGCATATCGTTAAATGTCATAGTACATCATACCTTATTGTGTTTGGTACGCGCTGTCTATACTGCGATATCCAGTATAACGTTTTGGTATCGAATCATGTATGAAGCCCTTTGGCATTGTACAGTGTTAGATTCCTGCGATGAGTAACATCTAATTTTCATTTCGTGAGTGCATGTCGGGTTTATGTTCTCTTCGTGTCGTCCACTTGTTTCGTCTCTCTCTCTCACTCTCATTATAAGGTTAGATATAAATAATTTTAGGTATGAAGGTAGATGTAGGGATAAATTAAGTAAGATATTTTTTTTTGATACATCGGAAAAATTTCTTTTGGGAAATTTAAGTTAGTACTAGTAAGGAGTTTGGAGGAATTTTCTACGGAAAATTAATATTAGTTTACTTTTTTCGAATTTGCTTTAGGCAATTGATTTCGGAAAATAGTTCGGCAATTTTTTTTTCTTTGAGGAAACTAATTGAGGGAGTTAATTTTTTTTCAACTACTTTCATTTGGTTTAGTTGATTTTAATTTAGTTTTTTGATTTTAGTTTAGGTTCTTTTGATTTAGCTTTAGTTTTTTTTTATTTTTAGGTTATACCTTTTGTTGAAATTATATTTGGTATTTTTTTTTATTATTTTAATTTTTTTTTGGTGGTTATTATTAAATTTTTTTTTCTCTCTCCATTGGTTTCGTTCCGCTTTGAACCAGATTTTTTTGTTGTTCTCTCTCTGTCTCAACTACGCTCTTTCGGAAAAGAAATATATCTCGAATTTTTGGCTTAGCTAATTGTGCTTGTACTTTTGACCAATAAACTCTCCTTAAAGGAAAACCAATGACGACTATGGATTCAAATTCTGCTGCAACTGACTGTTACGATGTTCGCATCGAGAAGTGGGACTTTTCGTTCAGTGGCGAGATCACTGGTATGCCTGTGGAGGACTTCATATTCCGAATCGAAATATTACAATCAAAATATGTTATAAGTTGGAATGCCATTTGTAACCAAATATTTACCCTGCTCACTGGTAAAGCAGAGCAGTGGTACTGGCACCTTCTTAAGCGAGAACCATCTATTGATTGGACCGGAAGAAAGTCAGCTCTTCTACAACATTATGGCGATCTCGACACTGACAATGAAATTTTGCTACTCATGCTGCAAAGAAAACAAACTACTACCGAATGTTTTAATGATTTTTACGATTCGATCATGTCTATGAACCTTCGTTTAACAGTTCCAAAGACTGATAGTGAATTGACCCAAATCATGCGCAGCAACCTTAAAGATAGCGTAGCAAATCTCATTTTCACAATGACGACTCCCACTTTAAGTAGTCTTCAACTAGTTTGTCGCAAAGCAGAACGTCATCTCTCTGTTAGGGTATCACAAAAACCTGTCTGTCAGAATCGACCAAGTATCACGAACGCGTCATCGGAAATTGTTAAGTCTAGAGTTTTACCACCGGTTAAAGAATTTAATGCTGCTATTGATCATTTGCCTAGTAAAAACTTCGAACCAAACAAGTCTTTTAACATTAATATTCCGCGTCAACAGCTAGTCAGAACAGAGTTTCCAATAGTAAATGTTAATCAGGCTTATCAACGCGATTTGTTAAGTAAAGGATATAAAGTCAATGTAGTTGGAAATGGTTATTCAATGGTTGTATGTTGGAACTGTGACAATGTTGGTCATGAATTCTTTGAATGTATAACACCACAAAGGTCCTTATTTTGTTATCAATGTGGTAAGAAGAATGTTTCGTTTCCATTGTGTCCTAAATGCCATCCAGAAAATATTCAACAGCAAGACACTGGCAATGACACTATTGAACCAACCATAACGGAACCAACATCGAACTTTGAACGATCATCTCCACCAACACATTTGCCAGATGACAAAATCTTAAAACCGAAAACGTCAAATAACATCTTGTCCGATAAAAACAAACTGGAACAGACAAATAAAACTCTACATCAACGTCAAAGTGAACAAGACATAGTTAGGAATAGAGCTATTGGTACAATCTACCCTAAGAAAACTTCACGTTATATATTAAATCTCAGGGAAAAGTTTAGGAAAAGAAAACAATTATTTAAAGCAGTGGAATCCGCATTCGTAACATTAAAACATGATGTAAGACCATATGCGACGGTAGAAATCGACGGCGAATCCCTTTTAGGCCTTTTAGATAGTGGAGCAAGTATATCTTGCCTAGGCGCTGGCGCATTAGATTTCCTACAACGTCATAAAATTTTGATTACTGGTCGTCCCACCTCAGTCAAAACGGCTGACGGTAAATCACAATCGGTACATGGTCAAGTTGCGATTCCAATTACCTATAATAATGTAACGAAAAGTATTTCTCTATACGTTGTACCAGGACTCACTCAAACTCTATACCTTGGTGTAGATTTTTGGAAAGAGTTCGAAATAGCTCCGTCTTTGTTCAACACCACCAAAACTTTAGATTGCTTGTCAATTGACGATACCAACACACACGCGCTAAATTCGGAACAACGCGCGCGTCTTGAAAGCATCTTAACTTTATTTCCTTCCTTCAACCAAGTCGGTTTGGGAAAAACACATTTAGAACAACATATAATTGAGGTAGGAAACGCGGAGCCCGTGAAGCAACGCCACTACCCTGTTTCCCCCGCGGTGCAAGCCCTCATGTATGCTGAGTTGGACCGTATGTTGGAATTGGGTGTCATCGAAGAAAGTGTCAGTGCGTGGAACTCTCCTGTAGTCTTGGTGCGCAAACCTGGAAAGGTTCGCCTCTGCCTCGACTCCAGGACAGTGAACACCCTTACGAAAAAAGACGCTTACCCACTTCCACATATAGAAGGCCTTCTCAGTAGGCTTGAGAAGACGTGTTTCATATCAAGTATTGATTTGAAGGACGCCTTTTGGCAGATACCGTTGGAGAGGCAGAGTAGGGAAAAAACTGCTTTCACAGTGCCTGGTAGACCGTTATACCAGTTTACAGTGATGCCATTCGGGCTCTGTAATGCTCCTCAAAGAATGTGTAGACTGATGGACAAAACAATTCCAGTCGAGTTAAGAGAAAACTGTTTCGTCTATTTGGACGATCTGTTAGTAGTTTCTGAGGATTTCGATTCTCACGTTAAACTTTTGGCAACCATTGCGCGATGCTTGTCCACTGCTGGACTTACGATAAATTTGGAGAAAAGCAAATTTTGCATGAGAGAAGTTAGATATTTGGGTTACATCGTTGGAAACGGATGTTTAAAGACCGACTCAAATAAAGTATCTGCAATTTTTGACTTTCCTGCACCTACCACTCCAAAACAGGTTCGTCGATTTTTGGGTATGACAGGATGGTATAGGCGGTTTATTGCCAATTATGCCTCCTTGTCGTCTCCAATCACTGACTGCCTAAAGAAGAGTGCCAAGTTTTTTTGGACAGCGGAAGCTCAAGTAGCGTTTGAAGCCTTGAAATCTTCATTAACTACGGCCCCGGTATTGGCCAACCCTGATTACACCAAACCCTTTATTATACAGTGCGACGCGAGTAAGACCGGTGTCGGGGGTGTTTTGCTGCAATGCGACGACGAAGGCAATGAGAAACCCATCGCCTATATTTCTCAAAAACTGAACTCTGCACAACGCAACTACAGCGTGACGGAACTGGAATGTTTCGCTGCGGTGTTGAGCGTTAAAAAGTTCAGAGCCTAGGTCGAAGGTTTGCCGTTCAAAATAATCACCGACCATGCGAGTTTAAAATGGCTCATGAGTCAGCGCGACTTGAGTGGACGTTTGGCTCGATGGAGCTTAAAGCTTCAAGCCTTTGATTTCGCGATTGAACATAGGAAAGGTTCAGAAAATGTGGTGCCAGATGCGCTTTCACGTGTTTACGTGGACGCGATTTCGGAAATAGTTTCGGCACCTAGCATAAACTTGAATTCTGAAGCCTTTAAATCAAAGGAATATCTCGACCTGATCGATACAGTGCACAGCAACGCGGAAAGGCTGCCTGACACGCAAGTGTCAGATGGCTACGTGTATTTCAGAACAAGCTTTAGCACTGGCAATATCTTTCAGGAAGATCGATCGTGGAAGCTTTGGGTTCCGTCTAGCCTTACGGACGAGCTAGTTCGCCTGGCGCATGATCCTCCACAAGCTGCGCACGGCGGTATTACTAAAACCTTATATCGTTTGCGGCAAAGATACTTCTGGCCTGGTATGGCTAGCGAAGTACGTAAATATATCGCGAGTTGCATCGTATGTAAAGAGTCAAAGGCACCAAATAGTGTGTTGAGGCCACCAATGGGCAAGCAAATTGAAGTTGACAGACCATTCCAGTACCTATATGTTGACCTGTTAGGACCCTACCCTCGGTCTAAGCATGGTAACACCACTCTCCTAGTTGTTTTGGACAAATTTTCGAAATTTGTTTTGTTCAAGACACTACGTAAGGCGTCTGCCGTGCAGATCACCGATTTCTTGGAGGAAAGCGTCTTTAATTTATTCGGCGTACCCGAGATTATATTTTCAGACAATGGACCGCAATTTATATCAAAAGAATTTCGCAAATTAGTTGAAGCGTATGGTGTGAAACACAATCGTACAGCTATCTACTCACCACAAGCTAACGCATCGGAACGTGTAAACCGTGCATTACTGGCGGCCATCCGCTCTTATGTTGGCACCGATCATAGGGATTGGGATCAGAATTTGGGAAGCATCGGCTGTGCTCTTCGGAGTACAGTCCATGCTTCTACGGGGATTGATCCATATTTTCTTGTGTTCGGTTCCCACATGATCACACATGGCTCGACCTATGAACTGATGCGGAAGTTAAATGGTTTGAATGATGGTGAATTGGTTGTGTCCTCAAAAAAGGACCAGCTTGAACTAATTCGCGAACGCGTCAAAAATAATTTGTCGAAAGCTCACCAACATCATGAGCGGATTTATAATCGTCGAACCCGAGTAAAGAGATTTATTGTCGGACAAGAAGTGTACCGAAGAAATTTCACGCTTAGTGACTTCGCAAAAAATGTCAATGCTAAGCTAAATCGTAACTTTCTGAAGTGTCGGATTGTTCGTGCGATTGGCGATTCCCTCTACGAGGTCGAGGATTTGCAGGGTAGAACCATAGGGGTTTACCATGCCAAAGACTTGAGGCAATAGGAGGAAAGAACCGACACCCACTGCCGCGGGTCATGACGGACCATTTCCTTTTATTTCTTACATTTTCGGTTGCCCGGCTAGCTCAGTCGGAGAGCAACGGAGACTCTTTTGGGTGTGGTCGACCCCACGTTGGGCAGTGCAAGATTTCACGTACCACTCCAACCACCCGCACGCTTTTCAGTTACGTCCGGGTTGATAGATCAATCCCTGACGTATCTGCGTTGTAACGTGCAGCTAATGCAACACGCTTACATTTAATTTTAAGCCTACACGGCAACACCATTTAAATAATAGCGTGGTCAGCTTTTACAAAACCGCATGGTCTTTTCTAAAAATTCTCCTAGAAAATTCTTTTCACCCCATATCCGTGGTGGGAATTAGCTGATAACAGAGTCTCCTCCCTTCTTTCTCCCCCCCCCGCGAACGAGAACGAAAATTGCATCGAAAGAAAATGAAAAAAAAATGAACGTGGCATGATCTGATAGGCGGATAAAAAATATGAAATTAGAAAAACCGGTTTTTTTTATCCAGACAGATATTTTGGAACAGGAGATGAGAGATTAAAAAAAAAAAAAAAACGAGTCAGTTTTTTTGGAGTCTGGACAGGGAGTTGATTCACAGAGTCTGGATGGAGATGTCGAAATGGAGAGGCTGGAGAAGTTTAATAGGATGTGGTAGATAAAGAAAAAAAGAAAAATTAAATTTAAACCGAGTAGTTTTTTTACTTAATAAAAGAAAAAAAAATCGGGTATAGAAAAGTTTTGATAAAAAGGTTTTTTTTGAATGAAAGAAAACCAAAAAGAATAAAAAAAATGTAACTTGGAATGATTAAATTTTGAGGTAGAGAAAGTGAAATTTTAATGGCGGCCCAGTTTTGAATTTATTTTTTTTTGGTAAAGAATGGAATAAAACAGATAAAAAAATAATAAAAGAAAAATAGAGGAAGAAGAATTGTGGATTTCTAGTGATTTTTTTTTGTTTTAAAAAATTATAAAATTTATAAATTTTTTGTTTGAAAGAAAAGAAAAAGAAAAAAGTCAATTTTAAACAAAGTAAAGTGGTCATAAATCCGAAATGGAAATGGTTATATAAAAAGAGAAAAAACAAATTATTTTATCATTTAAAAGAGGAAATAATTTAATATTTGTGGTTCTAGTTTTTCTAATTACTATAAAGAAAAAAAAATAAATTATAAAACCCGTTAAAAGGGCTCACAAATCGTTTATATATTAGTATTACACAAAAGTATAAGGTGTCCCAAAAAAAAAGAGAAAAAAAAAAGAAAATATTCATAAATATATTAATATATAGCAATTTGTATGGCTTGAATGTAGGAAAGTGTTTCATTAAAATCCAATAGATATCTAATGTGGTTATAATAAAATCCCGGAATACTACCTGTTATGGGTTTACATATCTTCAAAATAAAGAAATTAGGAAGGCTCCTACATATATCTATATATATACAGGTATTTTATACAAAAACAAAAAAAAAAACAAAAAAAAAGGAGGATCTAATCCAAATTTATAAAAGCCTTTGCTTCAATAATTTCGTCTAGTTTCCGAAAAAAAAAGAAAAATATATATATATATATATGTCTATGTGTGTGTGCACTAATAATTTCTTGACTTTTGGTTCCTTTTGGGAAACGCAAAAAGAGTGATGAAATTTTTCAGAGTTTTGGTTCCTTGACTACGGCAATAAAAAAAAAAAAAAAAAAAAGGAAAGGTAAAAATTCCAAAAGAAAAATCAAGGAATTTTAAGAAATACCATCAAGCTTAAAATACAAGAAATCTGAATTTTGAGAGGTGTCATTTCTAGTTTTGTAAAAACCCAAAAAAGGAAAGAATTCTTTCATTAAGTATTCATTATAAGATATGGTCAATTTCAAATTAAATTATAAGAAAAGTAAATGAAAATATGAATAAATAAATTTAACCTTGAATAAGACGGAAATTGTAAAAGAAGAATGAAAGAAACGAGCGAAATGTGATTAGCTTGTGGCAGGAAGAAAATTTTGAATTGGTCTATACACAAAAAAAAAAAAAAAAAAACACAAAAATTTTAAAATAAAGAAATAGAATACAAAGAAAAGAAAAATCCATTGTTTTTTGTATTGAACACTTGGATTTGGAATTGTCAGTAATTTTCCCCGTTAATCTAGGGAGACTTTAAACGTAATCCGGGTTGTCCATCAACCAATTACTTTCGTCCCCGTGGGATCTTTTCCCAGGTGAATAAATCTATATGTGTATGTATATATGCACCTATACTCGTGTATATCATATTATTAGAATCAAGAAGACCTTTTATTCTGGGTGTCTTCGGAAAGGATGATCAAAACCCGAACAGGAAGTCCATTGTGATATGTAGGTGAATACTCTGGGAGAAGAAGAGAGAGATAGAATAGGGGAGGATAGAAGAGGACATAAATTATAAAGGGTCCATACTCAATTGCAGGGGCGAGTATGGACATACGGGGATCGGCATTCTGCTGTCGATCCAAGTGGGAGGGTAGTGCCCCAAAGACCGAATTGGCAGCAACACCTTTGCCAATCGGCCCCGACATGCCTCGCAAGGCTTTCGTGAATGGCTGGTCAAGTTCGGTGACCAGAAAATAAACGAACATCCCCCTTATTCGGTTTTTATCTCGCGAAAACCGAATTTCCTTGCTTGATAGCTCGCGCTATCACCATAAAGTCTCAACGACGTTTTCATACCTCTTGCACGCATATAATTTATGTGTAACGCGATGGCAGATGGTGGTGAGCAGCGACCCACCCCTCCGGCGAGCTAGCTAGTGCGATCAGCTAGGCGTGCAGCCTTTTAGCTGCTCACATTGCTGCACCATCTCATATCTTCTCCTCGCAAGGAAGAAGATATGCTACATAGGTCATCTGGGGATTTGCTCCTTCAACGGAAATCCCATAATATGTGCAACCCCCTTGTTACACTGCCTTGTATTCCAAGCAATTTGTTGACTTGAAATCTCGTTATGGTTTTGGTGTTTTGCTTTAATTTCGGTATCTCCTTTCGGTTTCAATTTTAATTATCACAATGTTGTGGCGGTAAGCTTTTAAAATTTTGGTTGAAAAAAAAATTCTTTTCCATAAATTACCTCATTAGATCAGTTCATATTTCGGTACCTTTTCTTTTCAGTTGGTTGAAAACAAAAAAACACGTTTTCTTCCTTACACCTTAGAAACAGCATTTTGGTTCACCCTATGAAAATCACGTTACCTTTTATGCAATTTTTGTTGTAATTTACATAAAATCTAGGTTAACTTTTCGAAATTTAGATTACAATTTTTTGGCTTTGATTCATTAATAAAAAAAAACTGTTTGTTTTTGTATTTATGATTTAGTGCAACTGAGGGTAATTTAATTTAATTTGTGTGTAATTTAGTTAGGATATAAAAATTTTGATTTAGATTTATAAATTTTTGTTACTTTTTGACAATGAGCTTAACTTTATGTAATTTATAAGACATTTTTTCTTTCTTTTTTTAAATTTTTTTTTCTTTCAATTCAAAAACGCACGTTTTATTTCTTTTCTTCTATATTTAACACATATTTTGTTTTTGCAAAATCATTTCATTTCTAAAACCGCGTAAACGAAACTTTTCTTAGCTACCAAAATCACTACGATCCTTTTCTAAACCTCCGACACATGTTGGCAAAAAAAAACTATCTTATTTTACAAGTCGAAATTCCATGGAGATAAAAAAAAACTCATACCGAACTATATCAAATAAAAACATTTTTTTCTTTTTATATTATTACGCTTTTTAAACTTTTCCTTTCTTTGCTTCTACTACTATTCTTTTTATTTAAAATCGCTACTTAATCGCGCAAACAGACAAAAAAAAAAACTCGTGAGTCCATTTTGTCTTATTTTTTTTTTTTTCAACCTGCTCCAATCCGACTTCACCAAGCCTTTCATCCAGCCTTCTCTATGCTTCAAACAAGACTCTCCAATACTGACTGACTTCTTTTTTTAAATCTCTCATCACCTGTTCCAAAATTTCTGTTTGGATAAAAAAAACCGGTTTTTTCCTAATTCATATTTTTATCCCACCTATCAGATTACGCCACGTTCATTTTTTCTCATTTTCTTTTGATATATTCTTTCGTTCTCGTTCGCGGGGGGGAGAAGGAGAAGGGAGGAGACCTTTTGTCAGCTTATTTTCACCATGGATATGGGGTGAAAAGAAGTTTCTAGATGAATTTTTTAAAAAAAAGACCATGCGGTTTTCATAAAAGCTGACCACGCTATTATTTAAATGGTGTTGCCGTGTAGGCTTAAAATTAAAAGTAAGCGTGTTACATTAGCAGCACGTTACAGTAGACCGATTTCAAAAATTCTTTGATCCTTAGAATGCTACATTATCCCTGAGTAACATAGGCGATATTTATTGCTTCAAAAAATTAGGGATCCCAACTAAAACTTAAATAATTTGTATTTTTATATGTTTGTAACGAATAAACTCATAAACTACTAGACCGACATCAAAAATTCTTTGATCATTAGATTGCTATATCATCTCTGAGTAACAAGGGCTATATTTATTGCTAGAAAAAATTATGGATCCCTACTAAAACTTTTAATAATTTGAATTTTTGTATGTTTGTAACGAATAGACTCAAAAACTACTGGACCGATTTCAAAAATTCTTTCACCGTTAGAATGCTACGTTATCTCTGAGTAACATAAGATATATATATTGCTAGAAAAAATTAGGGATCCCTACCAAAACTTAAATAATTTGAAAGTTTATATGTTGGTAACGAATAAACTCAAAAAGTACTAGACCGATTTCAAAAATTCTTTGACCTTTAGAATGCTACATTATCCCTGAGTAACATAGGCGATATTTATTGCTTCAAAAAATTAGGGATCCCTACTAAAACTTAAATAATTTGTATTTTTATATGTTTGTAACGCATAAACTCATAAACTACTAGACCGACATCAAAAATTCTTTGATCATTAGATTGCTATATCATCTCTGAGTAACAAGGGCTATATTTATTGCTAGAAAAAATTAGGGATCCCTACTGAAACTTTTAATAATTTGAATTTTTGTATGTTTGTAACGAATAGACTCAAAAACTACTGGACCGATTTCAAAAATTCTTTCTCCATTAGAATGCTACGTTACCTCTGAGTAACATAGGCTATATTTATTGCTTGGAAAAATTAGGCATCCCTACTAAACCTTTTAATAATTTGAATTTTTGTATGCTTTTTAACGAATAGACTCAAAAACTACTGGACCGATTTCAAAAGTTCTTTCACCGTTAGAATGCTACGTTTTCCCTGAGTAACACAGGATATATTTATTGCTAGAAAAAATTAGGGATCCCTACTAAAACTTAAATAATTTGAATGTTTATATGTTGGTAACGAATAAACTCAAAAAGTAGTAGACCGATTTAAAAAATTCTTTGGCCTTTAGAATGCTACATTATCCCTCAGTAAGATAGGCTATATTTATTGCTAGAAAAACTTAGCGATCCCTACTAAAACTTAAATAATTTGAATTTTTGTATGACTGTAACAAATAAACTCAAAAACTACTGGACTGATTTCAAAAATTCTTTTACACTTAGAATGCCATATTATCCCTGAGTAACATAGGATATATTTACTGCTAGAAAAAATTAGGGATCCCTACTAAAACTTAAATAATTTGTATTTTTGTATGTTTGTAACGAAAAGACTCAAAAACTACTTGACCGATTTCAAAAAATTTTTCACCATTAGAATGCGACGTTATCTCTGAGTAACATAGGCAATATTTATTCCTAGAAAAAATTAGGGATCCCTACTAAAATTTAAATAATTTGTATGTTTGTATGCTTGTTGCGAAGAAACTCAAAGAGCACTGGACCGATTTCAAAAATTCCTTTACACTTAGAATGCTACATTACCCCTGAATAACATAGGCTATATTTCTTGCTAGAAAAAATTATGGATCCCTACTAAAACTTTTAATAATTTTAATTTTTGTATGTTTGTAACGAATAGACTCAAAAATTACTGGACCGATTTCAAAAATTCTTTCACCGTTATAATGCCAAATTACCCCTCAGTAAGATAGGCTATATTTATTGCTAGAAAAAGTTAGCGATCCTTACTAAAACTTAAATAATTTGAATTTTTGTATGTCTGTAACGAATAAACGCAAAAATTACTGGCCCAATTTCAAAAATTCTATCACTATTAGAATGCTACGTTATCTCTGAGTAACATAGGCTATATTTATTGCTTAACAAAATAAGGAATCCCTACTAAAATTTAAATAATTTGTATTTTTCTATGTTTGTAACGAATAAACTCATAAACTACTAGACCGACATCAAAAATTCTTTGATCGTTAGATTGCTATATCATGTCTGAGTAACAAGGGCTATATTTATTGCTAGAAAAAATTATGGATCTCTACTAAAACTTTTAATAATTTGAATTTTTGTATGTTTGTAACGAATAAATTCAAAAAGTACTAGACGATTTCAAAAATTCTTTGACCTTTAGAATGCTACGTTATCCCTGAGTAACACAGGCGATATTTATTGCTAGAAAAAATTAGGGATCCCTACGAAAACTTAAATAATTTGTATTTTTCTATGTCTGTAACGAATAAACGCAAAAATTACTGGACCAATTTCAAAAATTCTTTTACACTTAGAATGCTACGTTATCCCTGAGTAACATAGGATATATTTATTGCTATAAAAAATTAGGGATCCCTACTAAAACTTAAATAATTTGAATGTTTATATGTTGGTAACGAATAAATTCAAAAAGTACTAGACGATTTCAAAAATTCTTTGACCTTTAGAATGCTACGTTATCCCTGAGTAACACAGGCGATATTTATTGCTAGAAAAAATTAGGGATCCCTACGAAAACTTAAATAATTTGTATTTTTCTATGTCTGTAACGAATAAACGCAAAAATTACTGGACCAATTTCAAAAATTCTTTTACACTTAGAATGCTACGTTATCCCTGAGTAACATAGGCAATATTTACTGCTAGAAAAAATTAGGGATCCCTACTAAAACTTAAATAATTTGTGTTTTTGTATGACTGTAACGAATAAACTCAAAAACTACTGGACTGATTTCAAAAATTCTTTCACACTTGGAATGCCACATTATTCCTGAGTAGCATAGGCTATATTTATTGCTAGAAAAAGTTAGGGATCCCTACTAAAACTTAAATAATTTGAAATTTGTATGTTTGTAACGAAAAGACTCAAAAAGTACTGGACCGATTTCAAAAATTCTTTCACCGTTATAATGCCAAATTACCCCTCAGTAATATAGGCAATATTTATTGCTAGAAAAAATTAAGGATCCCTACTAAAACTTTTAATAATTTGAATGTTTTTATGTTTGTAACGGATAGACTCAAAAACTAGTAGACCGATTTCAAAAATTCTTTCACCATTAGAATGCTAAGTTATGTCTGAGTAACATAGGCTATATTCATTGCTTCAAAAAATTAGGGATCCCTACTAAAATTTAAATAATTTGTATTTTTATATGTTTGTAACGAATAAACTCATAAACTACTAGACCGACATCAAAAATTCTTTGATCATTAAATTGCTATATCATCTCTGAGTAAGAAGGGCTATATTCATTACTAGAAAAAATTATGGATCCCTACTAAAACTTTTAATAATTTGAATTTTTGTATGTTTGTAACGAATAGACCCAAAAATTACTGGACCAATTTCAAAAATTCTTTCACACTTAGAATGCCACATTATCCCTGAGTAACATAAGCTATATTTATTGCTAGAAAAAGTTAGCGATGCCTACTAAAACTTAAATAATTTGAATTTTTGTATGACTGTAACGAATAAACTCAAAAACTACTGGACTGCTTTCAAAAATTCTTTTACACTTAGAATGCCATATTATCCCTGAGTAACATAGGATATATTTACTGCTAGAAAAAATTAGGGATCCCTACTAAAACTTAAATAATTTGTATTTTTGTATGTTTGTAACGAAAAGACTCAAAAACTGCTTGACCGATTTCAAAAATTCTTCCACCATTAGAATGCTACGTTATCTCTGAGTAACATAGGCAATATTTATTCCTAGAAAAAATTAGGGATCCCTACTAAAATTTAAATAATTTGTATGTGTGTATGCTTGTAACGAAGAAACTCAAAGAGCACTGGACCGATTTCAAAAATTCTTTTACACTTAGAATGCTACATTACCCCTGAATAACATAGGCTATATTTCTTGCTAGAAAAAATTATGGATCCCTACTAAAACTTTTAATAATTTGAATTTTTGTATGTTTGTAACGAATAGACTCAAAAATTACTGGACCGATTTCAAAAATTCTTTCACCGTTATAATGCCAAATTACCCCTCAATAAGATAGGCTATATTTATTGCTAGAAAAAGTTAGCGATCCCTACTAAAACTTAAATAATTTGAATTTTTGTATGTCTGTCACGAATAAACGCAAAAATTACTGGACCAATTTCAAAAATTCTATCACTATTAGAATGCTACGTTATCTCTGAGTAACATAGGCTATATTTATTGCTTAACAAAATAAGGAATCCCTACTAAAATTTAAATAATTTGTATTTTTCTATGTTTGTAACGAATAAACTCATAAACTACTAGACCGACATCAAAAATTCTTTGATCGTTAGATTGCTATATCATGTCTGAGTAACAAGGGCTATATTTATTGCTAGAAAAAATTATGGATCCCTACTAAAACTTTTAATAATTTGAATTTTTGTATGTTTGTAACGAATAGACTCAAAAACTACTCGACCGATTTCAAAAATTCTTTCACTATTAGAATGCTACGTTATCTCTGAGTAACATAGGCTATATTTATTGCTTGGAAAAATTAGGGATCCCTACTAAAACTTTTAATAATTTGAATTTTTGTATGTTTGTAACGAATAGACTCAAAAACTACTGGACCGATTTCAAAAATTCTTTCACCGTTAGAATGCTACGTTTTCCCTGAATAACATAGGATATATTTATTGCTAGAAAAAATTAGGGATCCCTACTAAAACTTAAATAATTTGAATGTTTATATGTTGGTAACGAATAAATTCAAAAAGTACTAGACGATTTCAAAAATTCTTTGAGCTTTAGAATGCTACGTTATCCCTGAGTAACACAGGCGATATTTATTGCTAGAAAAAATTAGGGATCCCTACGAAAACTTAAATAATTTGTGTTTTTGTATGACTGTAACGAATAAACCCAAAAACTACTGGACTGATTTCAAAAATTCTTTCACACTTGGAATGCCACATTATTCCTGAGTAGCATAGGCTATATTTATTGCTAGAAAAAGTTAGGGATCCCTACTAAAACTTAAATAATTTGAAATTTGTATGTTTGTAACGAAAAGACTCAAAAAGTACTGGACCGATTTTAAAAATTCTTTCACCGTTAAAATGCTACATTATTCCTGAGTAGCATAGGCTATATTTATTGCTAGAAAAAGTTAGGGATCCCTACTAAAACTTAAATAATTTGAAATTTGTATGTTTGTAACGAAAAGACTCAAAAAGTACTGGACCGATTTTAAAAATTCTGTTACCGTTAAAATGCTACATTATCCCCTGAGTAACATAGGCAATATTTATTGCTAGAAAAAATTAGAGATCCCTACCAAAACTTTTAATAATTTGAATTTTTGTATGTTTGTAACGAATAGACTCAAAAACTACTGGACCGATTTCAAAAATTCTTTCACCGTTATAATGCCAAATTACCCCTCAGTAATATAGGCAATATTTATTGCTAGAAAAAATTAAGGATCCCTACTAAAACTTTTAATAATTTGAATGTTTTTATGTTTGTAACGGATAGACTCAAAAACTACTAGACCGATTTCAAAAATTCTTTCACCATTAGAATGCTAAGTTATGTCTGAGTAACATAGGCTATATTCATTGCTTCAAAAAATTAGGGATCCCTACTAAAATTTAAATAATTTGTATTTTTATATGTTTGTAACGAATAAACTCATAAACTACTAGACCGACATCAAAAATTCTTTGATCATTAAATTGCTATATCATCTCTGAGTAAGAAGGGCTATATTCATTACTAGAAAAAATTATGAATCCCTACTAAAACTTTTAATAATTTGAATTTTTGTATGTTTGTAACGAATAGACTCAAAAATTACTGGACCAATTTCAAAAATTCTTTCACACTTAGAATGCCACATTATCCCTGAGTAACATAGGCTAGAAAAAGTTAGCGATCCCTACTAAAACTTAAATAATTTGAATTTTTGTATGTTTGTAAGGAATAAACGCAAAAATTACTGGACCGATTTCAAAAATTCTTTCACCGTTAGAATGCTACGTTTTCCCTGAATAACATAGGATATATTTATTGCTAGAAAAAATTAGGGATCCCTACTAAAACTTAAATAATTTGAATGTTTATATGTTGGTAACGAATAAATTCAAAAAGTACTAGACGATTTCAAAAATTCTTTGAGCTTTAGAATGCTACGTTATCCCTGAGTAACACAGGCGATATTTATTGCTAGAAAAAATTAGGGATCCCTACGAAAACTTAAATAATTTGTGTTTTTGTATGACTGTAACGAATAAACTCAAAAACTACTGGACTGCTTTCAAAAATTCTTTTACACTTAGAATGCCATATTATCCCTGAGTAACATAGGATATATTTACTGCTAGAAAAAATTAGGGATCCCTACTAAAACTTAAATAATTTGTATTTTTGTATGTTTGTAACGAAAAGACTCAAAAACTACTTGACCGATTTCAAAAATTCTTCCACCATTAGAATGCTACGTTATCTCTGAGTAACATAGGCTATATTTATTGCTTGATAAAATTAGGAATCCCTACTAAAACTTAAATAATTTGAATTTTTGTATGTTTGTAACGAAAAGACTCAAAAACTACTTGACCGATTTTAAAAATTCTTTCACCGTTTAAAAGCTATATTATCCCTGAGTAACATAGGCAATATTTATTGCTAGAAAAAATTAGGGATCCCTACTAAAACTTTTAATAATTTGAATTTTTGTATGTTTGTAACGAATAGACTCAAAAACTACTGGACCGTTTTCAAAAATTCTTTCACCGTTAGAATGCTACGTTATCCCTGATTAACACAAGATATATATATTGCTAGAAAAAATTAGGGATCCCTACTAAAACTTAAATAATTTGTATGTTTGTATCCTTGTAACGGAGAAACTCAAAGACCACTGGACCGATTTCAAAAATTCTTTGACCTTTAGAATACTACATTATCCCTAAGTAACATTCCCGATATTTATTTCTAGAAAAAATTATGGATCCCTACGAAAACTTAAATAATTTGTATTTTTCTATGTCTGTAACGAATAAACGCAAAAATTACTGGACCAATTTCAAAAATTCTTTTACACTTAGAATGCTACATTATCCCTGAGTAACATAGGCGATATTTATTGCTTCAAAAAATTAGGGATCCCTACTAAAATTTAAATAATTTGTATTTTTATATGTTTGTAAGGAATAAACTCATAAACTACTAGACCGACATCAAAAATTCTTTGATCATTAGATTGCTATATCATCTCTGGGTAACAAGGGCTATATTTATTGCTAGAAAAAATTATGGATCCCTACTAAAACTTTTAATAATTTGAAATTTTTGTATGTTTGTAACGAATAAACTCAAAAACTGCTGGACCGATTTCAAAATTTCTTTCTCCATTAGAATGCTACGTTATTTCTGAGTAACATAGGCTATATTTATTGCTTGGAAAAATTATGGATCCCTACTAAAACTTTTAATAATTTGAATTTTTGTATGCTTTTAACGAATAAACTCACAAACTACTGGTCCGATTTCAAAAATTCTTTCTCCATTAGAATGCTACGTTATCTCTGAGTAACATGCGCTATATTTATTGCTAGAAAAAGTTAGGGACCATTACTAAAACTTAAATAATTTGAATTTTTGTCCGTTTGTAACGAATAAACTCACAAACTACTGGACCGATTTCAAAAATTCTTTCACCGTTAGAATGCTACGTTTTCCCTGAGAGACATAGGCAATATTTATTGCTAGAAAAAATTAGGGGTCCCTACTTAAAACTTTTAATAATTTGAATTTTTGTATGTTTGTAACGAATAGACTCAAAAACTGCTGGACCGATTTCAAAAATTCTTTCACCGTTAGAATGCTAGGTTATCTCTGAGTAACATAAGATATATATATTGCTAGAAAAAATTAGGGATCCCTACCAAAACTTAAATAATTTGAATGTTTATATGTTGGTAACGAATAAACTCAAAAAGTACTAGACCGATTTCAAAAATTCTTTGACCTTTAGAATGCTACATTATCCCTGAGTAACATAGGCGATATTTATTGCTTCAAAAAATTAGGGATCCCTACTAAAACTTAAATAATTTGTATTTTTATATGTTTGTAACGAATAAACTCATAAACTACTAGACCGACATCAAAAATTCTTTGATCATTAGATTGCTATATCATCTCTGAGTAACAAGGGCTATATTTATTGCTAGAAAAAATTATGGATCCCTACTAAAACTTTTAATAATTTGAATTTTTGTATGTTTGTAACGAGTAGACTCAAAAACTACTGGACCGATTTCAAAAATTCTTTCTCCATTAGAATGCTACGTTATCTCTGAGTAACATAGGCTATATTTATTGCTTGGAAAAATTAGGCATCCCTACTAAACCTTTTAATAATTTGAATTTTTGTATGTTTTTTAACGAATAGACTCAAAAACTACTGGACCGATTTCAAAAGTTCTTTCACCGTTAGAATGCTACGTTTTCCCTGAGTAACACAGGATATATTTATTGCTAGAAAAAATTAGGGATCCCTACTAAAACTTAAATAATTTGAATTTTTGTATGTTTGTAACGAAAAGACTCAAAAACTACTTGACCGATTTCAAAAATTCTTTCACCATTAGAATGCTACATTATCCCTGAGTAACATAGGCGATATTTATTGCTTCAAAAAATTAGGGATCCCTACTAAAACTTTTAATAATTTGAATTTTTGTATGTTTTTTAACGAATAGACTCAAAAACTACTGGACCGATTTCAAAAGTTCTTTCACCGTTAGAATGCTACGTTTTCCCTGAGTAACACAGGATATATTTATTGCTAGAAAAAATTAGGGATCCCTACTAAAACTTAAATAATTTGTATTTTTATATGTTTGTAAGGAATAAACTCATAAACTGCTAGACCGACATCAAAAATTCTTTGGTCATTAGATTGCTATATCATCTCTGAGTAACAAGGGCTATATTTATTGCTAGAAAAAATTATTGATCCCTACTAAAACTTTTAATAATTTGAATTTTTGTATGTTTGTAACGAATAGACTCGAAAACTACTGGACCGATTTCAAAAATTCTTTCTCCATTAGAATGCTACGTTTTCTCTGAGTAACATAGGCTATATTTATTGTTTGGAAAAATTAGGGATCCCTACTAAAACTTTTAATAATTTGAATTTTTGTATGCTTTTTAACGAATAGACTCAAAAACTACTGGACCGATTTCAAAAATTCTTTCACCGTTAGAATGCTACGTTTTCCCTGAGTAACATAGGATATATTTATTGCTAGAAAAAATTAGGGATCCCTACTAAAACTTAAATAATTTGAATGTTTCTATGTTGGTAACGAATAAACTCAAAAAGTACTAGACCGATTTCAAAAATTCTTTGACCTTTAGAATGCTACATTATCCCTCAGTAACATAGGCGATATTTGTTGCTAGAAAAAATTAGGGATCCCTACGAAAACTTAAATAATTTGTATTTTTCTATGTCTGTAACGAATAAACGCAAAAATTACTGGACCAATTTCAAAAATTCTTTTACACTTAGAATGCTACATTATCCCTGAGTAACATAGGCAATATTTACTGCTAGAAAAATTAGGGATCCCTACTAAAACTTAAATAATTTGTGTTTTTGTATGACTGTAACGAATAAACTCAAAAACTACTGGACTGATTTCAAAAATTCTTTCACACATAGAATGCCACATTATCCCTGAGTAGCATAGGCCATATTTATTGCTAGAAATAGTTAGGGATCCCTACGAAAACTTAAATAATTTGTATTTTTCTATGTCTGTAACGAATAAGCGCAAAAATTACTGGACCAATTTCAAAAATTCTTTTACACTTAGAATGCTACATTATCCCTGAGTAACATAGGCGATATTTATTGCTTCAAAAAATTAGGGATCCGTACTAAAATTTAAATAATTCGTATTTTTACATGTTTGTAAGGAATAAACTCATAAACTACTAGACCGACATCAAAAATTCTTTGATCATTAGATTGCTATATCATCTCTGAGTAACAAGGGCTATATTTATTGCTAGAAAAAATTATGGATCCCTACTAAAACTTTTAATAATTTGAATTTTGTATGTTTGTAACGAATAAACTCAAAAACTACTGGACCGATTTCAAAAATTCTTTCACCGTTAGAATGCTACGTTTCCCTGAGTAACATAGGATATATTTATTGCTAGAAAAAATTAGGGATCCCTACGAAAACTTAAATAATTTGTATTTTTCTATGTCTGTAACGAATAAACGCAAAAATTACTGGACCAATTTCAAAAATTCTTTTACACTTAGAATGCTACATTATCCCTGAGTAACATAGGTGATATTTATTGCTTCAAAAAATTAGGGATCCCTACTAAAATTTAAATAATTCGTATTTTTATATGTTTGTAAGGAATAAACTCATAAACTACTAGACCGACATCAAAAATTCTTTGATCATTAGAATGCTACGTTATCTCTGAGTAACATAGGCTATATTTATTGCTAGAAAAAGTTAGGGACCCTTACTAAAACTTAAATAATTTGAATTTTTGTACGTTTGTAACGAATAAACTCACAAACTACTGGACCGATTTCAAAAATTCTTTCACCGTTAGAATGCTACGTTTTCCCTGAGTAACATAGGATATATTTATTGCTAGAAAAAATTAGGGATCCCTACGAAAACTTAAATAATTTGTATTTTTCTATGTCTGTAACGAATAAACGCAAAAATTACTGGACCAATTTCAAAAATTCTTTTACACTTAGAATGCTACATTATCCCTGAGTAACATAGGCAATATTTACTGCTAGAAAAAATTAGGGATCCCTACTAAAACTTAAATAATTTGTGTTTTTGTATGACTGTAACGAATAAACTCAAAAACTAATGGACTGATTTCAAAAATTCTTTCACACTTAGAATGCCACATTATCCCTGAGTAGCATAGGCTATATTTATTGCTAGAAATAGTTAGGGATCCCTACTAAAACTTAAATAATTTGAATTTTTGTATGTTTGTAACGAAAAGACTCAAAAACTACTGGACCGATTTTAAACATTCTTTCACCGTTAAAATGCTACATTATCCCTGAGTAACATAGGCAATATTTATTCCTAGAAAAAATTAGAGATCCCTACCAAAACTTTTAATAATTTGAATTTTTGTATGTTTGTAACGAATAGACTCAAAAACTACTGGACCGATATCAAAAATTCTTTCACCGTTATAATGCCAAATTACCCCTCAGTAATATAGGCAATATTTATTGCTAGAAAAAATTAAGGATCCCTACTAAAACTTTTAATAATTTGAATGTTTTTATGTTTGTAACGGATAGACTCAAAAAGTACGAGACCGATTTCAAAAATTCTTTCACCATTAGAATGCTAAGTTATGTCTGAGTAACATAGGCTATATTCATTGCTTCAAAAAATTAGGGATCCCTACTAAAACTTAAATAATTTGTATTTTTATATGTTTGTAACGAATAAACTCATAAACTGCTAGACCGACATCAAAAATTCTTTGGTCATTAGATTGCTATATCATCTCTGAGTAACAAGGGCTATATTTATTGCTAGAAAAAATTATGGATCCCTACTAAAACTTAAATAATTTGAATTTATGTATGACTGTAACGAATAAACTCAAAAACTACTGGACCGATTTCAAAAATTCTTTCTCCATTAGAATGCTGCGTTTTCTCTGAGTAACATAGGCTATATTTATTGCTAGAAAAAGTTAGCGATCCCTACTAAAACTTAAATAATTTGAATTTATGTATGACTGTAACGAATAAACTCAAAAACTACTGGACTGATTTCAAAAATTCTTTTACACTTAGAATGCCATATTATCCCTGAGTAACATAGGATATATTTACTGCTAAAAAAAATTAGGGATCCCTACTAAAACTTAAATAATTTGTATTTTTGTATGTTTGTAACGAAAAGACTCAAAAACTACTTGACCGATTTCAAAAATTCTTTCACCATTAGAATGCTACGTTATCTCTGAGTAACATAGGCAATATTTATTCCTAGAAAAAATTAGGGATCCCTACTAAAACTTAAATAATTCGTATGTTTGTATGCTTGTAACGAAGAAACTCAAAGAGCACTGGACCGATTTCAAAAATTCTTTTACACTTAGAATGCTACATTATCCCTGAGTAACAGAGGCAATATTTATTCCTAGAAAAAATTAGAGATCCCTACCAAAACTTTTAATAATTTGAATTTTTGTATGTTTGTAACGAATAGACTCAAAAATTACTGGACCGATTTCAAAAATTCTTTCACCGTTATAATGCCAAATTACCCCTCAGTAAGATAGGCTATATTTATTGCTAGAAAAAGTTAGCGATCCCTACTAAAACTTAAATAATTTGAATTTTTGTATGTCTGTAACGAATAAACGCAAAAATTACTGGACCAATTTCAAAAATTCTATCACTATTAGAATGCTACGTTATCTCTCAGTAACATAGGCTATATTTATTGCTTAACAAAATAAGGAATCCCTACTAAAATTTAAATAATTTGTATTTTTCTATGTTTGTAACGAATAAACTCATAAACTACTAGACCGACATCAAAAATTCTTTGATTGTTAGATTGCTATATCATGTCTGAGTAACAAGGGCTATATTTATTGCTAGAAAAAATTATGGATCCCTACTAAAACTTTTAATAATTTGAATTTTTGTATGTTTGTAACGAATAGACTCAAAAACTACTGGACCGATTTCAAAAATTCTTTCACTATTAGAATGCTACGTTATCTCAGAGTAACATAGGCTATATTTATTGCTTGGAAAGATTAGGGATCCCTACTAAAACTTTTAATAATTTGAATTTTTGTATGTTTGTAACGAATAGACTCAAAAACTACTGGACCGATTTCAAAAATTCTTTCACCGTTAGAATGCTACGTTTTCCCTGAATAACATAGGATATATTTATTGCTAGAAAAAATTAGGGATCCCTACTAAAACTTAAATAATTTGAATGTTTATATGTTGGTAACGAATAAATTCAAAAAGTACTAGACGATTTCAAAAATTCTTTGACCTTTAGAATGCTACGTTATCCCTGAGTAACACAGACGATATTTATTGCTAGAAAAAATTAGGGATCCCTACGAAAACTTAAATAATTTGTATTTTTCTATGTCTGTAACGACTAAACGCAAAAATTACTGGACCAATTTCAAAAATTCTTTTACACTTAGAATGCCATATTATCCCTGAGTAACATAGGATATATTTACTGCTAAAAAAAATTAGGGATCCCTACTAAAACTTAAATAATTTGTATTTTTGTATGTTTGTAACGAAAAGACTCAAAAACTACTTGACCGATTTCAAAAATTCTTTCACCATTAGAATGCTACGTTATCTCTGAGTAACATAGGCAATATTTATTCCTAGAAAAAATTAGGGATCCCTACTAAAACTTAAATAATTTGTATGTTTGTATGCTTGTAACGAAGAAACTCAAAGAGCACTGGACCGATTTCAAAAATTCTTTTACACTTAGAATGCTACATTATCCCTGAGTAACATAGGCAATATTTATTCCTAGAAAAAATTAGAGATCCCTACCAAAACTTTTAATAATTTGAATTTTTGCATGTTTGTAACGAATAGACTCAAAAATTACTGGACCGATTTCAAAAATTCTTTCACCGTTATAATGCCAAATTACCCCTCAGTAAGATAGGCTATATTTATTGCTAGAAAAAGTTAGCGATCCCTACTAAAACTTAAATAATTTGAATTTTTGTATGTCTGTAACGAATAAACGCAAAAATTACTGGACCAATTTCAAAAATTCTATCACTATTAGAATGCTACGTTATCTCTGAGTAACATAGGCTATATTTATTGCTTAACAAAATAAGGAATCCCTACTAAAATTTAAATAATTTGTATTTTTCTATGTTTGTAACGAATAAACTCATAAACTACTAGACCGACATCAAAAATTCTTTGATTGTTAGATTGCTATATCATGTCTGAGTAACAAGGGCTATATTTATTGCTAGAAAAAATTATGGATCCCTACTAAAACTTTTAATAATTTGAATTTTTGTATGTTTGTAACGAATAGACTCAAAAACTACTGGACCGATTTCAAAAATTCTTTCACTATTAGAATGCTACGTTATCTCTGAGTAACATAGGCTATATTTATTGCTTGGAAAGATTAGGGATCCCTACTAAAACTTTTAATAATTTGAATTTTTGTATGTTTGTAACGAATAGACTCAAAAACTACTGGACCGATTTCAAAAATTCTTTCACCGTTAGAATGCTACGTTTTCCCTGAATAACATAGGATATATTTATTGCTAGAAAAAATTAGGGATCCCTACTAAAACTTAAATAATTTGAATGTTTATATGTTGGTAACGAATAAATTCAAAAAGTACTAGACGATTTCAAAAATTCTTTGACCTTTAGAATGCTACGTTATCCCTGAGTAACACAGACGATATTTATTGCTAGAAAAAATTAGGGATCCCTACGAAAACTTAAATAATTTGTATTTTTCTATGTCTGTAACGACTAAACGCAAAAATTACTGGACCAATTTCAAAAATTCTTTTACACTTAGAATGCTACATTATCCCTGAGTAACATAGGCGATATTTATTGCTTCAAAAAATTAGGGATCCCTACTAAAATTTAAATAATTTGTATTTTTATATGTTTGTAAGGAATAAACTCATAAACTACTAGACCGACATCAAAAATTCTTTGATCATTAGATTGCTATATCATCTCTTAGTAACATAGGATATATTTATCGCTAGAAAAAATTAGGGATCCCTACGAAAACTTAAATAATTTGTATTTGTCTATGTCTGTAACGAATAAACGCAAAAATTACTGGACCAATTTCAAAAATTCTTTTACACTTAGAATGCTACATTATCCCTGAGTAACATGGGCAATATTTACTGCTAGAAAAAATTAGGGATCCCTACTAAAACTTAAATAATTTGTATTTTTGTATGTTTGTAACGAAAAGACTCAAAAACTACTTGACCGATTTCAAAAATTCTTTCACCATTAGAATGATACATTATCTCTGAGTAACATAGGCAATATTTATTCCTAGAAAAAATTAGGGATCCCTACTAAAACTTAAATACTTTGTGTTTTTGTATGACTGTAACGAATAAACTCAAAAACTACTGGACTGATTTCAAAAATTCTTTTACACTTAGAATGCCATATTATCCCTGAGTAACATAGGATATATTTACTGCTAGAAAAAATTAGGGATCCCTACGAAAACTTAAATAATTTGTATTTTTCTATGTCTGTAACGACTAAACGCAAAAATTACTGGACCAATTTCAAAAATTCTTTTACACTTAGAATGCTACATTATCCCTGAGTAACATAGGCGATATTTATTGCTTCAAAAAATTAGGGATCCCTACTAAAACTTAAATAATTTGTGTTTTTGTATGACTGTAACGAATAAACTCAAAAACTACTGGACTGATTTCAAAAATTCTTTTACACTTAGAATGCCATATTATCCCTGAGTAACATAGGATATATTTACTGCTAGAAAAAATTAGGGATCCCTACTAAAACTTAAATAATTTGTATTTTTGTATGTTTGTAACGAAAAGACTCAAAAACTACTTGACCGATTTCAAAAATTCTTTCACCATTAGAATGATACATTATCTCTGAGTAACATAGGCAATATTTATTCCTAGAAAAAATTAGGGATCCCTACTAAAACTTAAATACTTTGTATGTTGGTATGCTTGTAACGAAGAAACTCAAAGAGCACTGGACCGATTTCAAAAATTCTTTTACACTTAGAATGCTACATTATCCCTGAATAACATAGGCTATATTTATTGCTAGAAAAAATTATGGATCCCTACTAAAACTTTTAATAATTTGAATTTTTGTATGTTTGTAACGAATAGACTCAAAAATTACTGGACCGATTTCAAAAATTCTTTCACCGTTATAATGCCAAATTACCCCTCAGTAAGATAGGCTATATTTATTGCTAGAAAAAGTTAGCGATCCCTACTAAAACTTAAATAATTTGAATTTTTGTATGTCTGTAACGAATAAACGCAAAAATTACTGGACCAATTTCAAAAATTCTATCACTATTAGAATGCTACGTTATCTCTGAGTAACATAGGCTATATTTATTGCTTAACAAAATAAGGAATCCCTACTAAAATTTAACTAATTTGTATTTTTCTATGTTTGTAACGAATAAACTCATAAACTACTAGACCGACATCAAAAATTCTTTGATTGTTAGATTGCTATATCATGTCTGAGTAACAAGGGCTATATTTATTGCTAGAAAAAATTTTGGATCCCTACTAAAACTTTTAATAATTTGAATTTTTGTATGTTTGTAACGAATAGACTCAAAAACTACTGGACCGATTTCAAAAGTTCTTTCACTATTAGAATGCTACGTTATCTCTGAGTAACATAGGCTATATTTATTGCTTGGAAAAATTAGGGATCCCTACTAAAACTTTTAATAATTTGAATTTTTGTATGTTTGTAACGAATAGACTCAAAAACTACTGGACCGATTTCAAAAATTCTTTCACCGTTAGAATGCTACGTTTTCCCTGAATAACATAGGATATATTTATTGCTAGAAAAAATTAGGGATCCCTACTAAAACTTAAATAATTTGAATGTTTATATGTTGGTAACGAATAAATTCAAAAAGTACTAGACGATTTCAAAAATTCTTTGACCTTTAGAATGCTACGTTATCCCTGAGTAACACAGGCGATATTTATTGCTAGAAAAAATTAGGGATCCCTACGAAAACTTAAATAATTTGTATTTTTCTATGTCTGTAACGAATAAACGCAAAAATTACTGGACCAATTTCAAAAATTCTTTTACACTTAGAATGCTACGTTATCCCTGAGTAACATAGGCAATATTTACTGCTAGAAAAAATTAGGGATCCCTACTAAAACTTAAATAATTTGTGTTTTTGTATGACTGTAACGAATAAACTCAAAATCTACTGGACTGATTTCAAAAATTCTTTCACACTTGGAATGCCACATTATTCCTGAGTAGTATAGGCTATATTTATTGCTAGAAAAAGTTAGGGATCCCTACTAAAACTTAAATAATTTGAAATTTATATGTTTGTAACGAAAAGACTCAAAAGTACTGGACCGATTTTAAAAATTCTTTCATCGTTAAAATGCTACATTATCCCCTGAGTAACATATGCAATATTTATTGCTAGAAAAAATTATGGATCCCTACTGAAACTTTTAATAATTTGAATTTTTGTATGTTTGTAACGAATAGACCCAAAAATTACTGGACCAATTTCAAAAATTCTAATACACTTATAATGCTACAATATCCCTGAGTAACATAGGCTATATCTACTGCTAGAAAAAATTAGGGATCTCTACTAAAACTTAAATAATTTGTATTTTTGTATGACTGTAACGAATAAACTCAAAAACTACTGGACTGATTTCAAAAATTCTTTCAAACTTAGAATGCCACATTATCCCTGTGTAACATAGGCTATATTTATTGCTAGAAAAAGTTAGCGATCCCTACTAAACCTTAAATAATTAGAATTTTTGTATGTCTGTAAGGAATAAACGCAAAAATTACTGGACCAATTTCAAAAATTCTTTCACCATTAGAATGCTACGTTATCTCTGAGTAACATAGGCTATATTTATTGCTTGATAAAATTAGGAATCCCTACTAAAACTTAAATAATTTGAATTTTTGTATGTTTGTAACGAAAAGACTCAAAAACTACTTGACCGATTTTAAAAATTCTTTCACCGTTAAAATGCTATATTATCCCTGAGTAACATAGGCAATATTTATTGCTAGAAAAAATTAGGGATCCCTACTAAAACTTAAAAAATTTGAATGTTTCTATGTTGGTAACGAATAAACTCAAAAAGTACTAGACCGATTTCAAAAATTCTTTGACCTTTAGAATGCTACATTATCCCTGAGTAACATAGGCAATATTTACTGCTAGAAAAAATTAGGGATCCCTACTAAAACTAAAATAATTTGTGTTTTTGTATGACTGTAACGAATAAACTCAAAAACTACTGGACTGATTTCAAAAATTCTTTCACACTTAGAATGCCACATTATCCCTGAGTACATAGGCTATATTTATTGCTAGAAATAGTTAGGGATCCCTACTAAAACTTAAATAATTTGAATTTTTGTATGTTTGTAACGAAAAGACTCAAAAACTACTGGACCGATTTCAAAAATTCTTTGACCTTTAGAATGCTACATTATCCCTAAGTAACATTCCCGATATTTATTTCTAGAAAAAATTATGGATCCCTACGAAAGCTTAAATAATTTGTATTTGTCTATGTCTGTAACGAATAAACGCAAAAATTACTGGACCAATTTCGAAAATTCTTTTACACTTAGAATGCTACATTATCCCTGAGTAACATAGGCGATATTTATTGCTTCAAAAAATTAGGGATCCCTACTAAAACTTAAATAATTTGTATTTTTATATGTTTGTAAGGAATAAACTCATAAACTGCTAGACCGACATCAAAAATTCTTTGGTCATTAGATTGCTATATCATCTCTGAGTAACAAGGGCTATATTTATTGCTAGAAAAAATTATTGATCCCTACTAAAACTTTTAATAATTTGAATTTTTGTATGTTTGTAACGAATAGACTCAAAAACTACTGGACCGATTTCAAAAATTCTTTCTCCATTAGAATGCTGCGTTTTCTCTGAGTAACATAGGCCATATTTATTGTTTGGAAAAATTAGGGATCCCTACTAAAACTTTTAATAATTTGAATTTTTGTATGCTTTTTAACGAATAGACTCAAAAACTACTGGACCGATTTCAAAAATTCTTTCACCGTTAGAATGCTACGTTTTCCCTGAGTAACATAGGATATATTTATTGCTAGAAAAAATTAGGGATCCCTACTAAAACTTAAATAATTTGAATGTTTCTATGTTTGTAACGAATAAACTCAAAAAGTACTAGACCGATTTAAAAAATTCTTTGACCTTTAGAATGCTACCTTATCCCTCAGTAACATAGGCGATATTTGTTGCTAGAAAAAATTAGGGATCCCTACGAAAACTTAAATAATTTGTATTTTTCTATGTCTGTAACGAATAAACGCAAAAATTACTGGACCAATTTCAAAAATTCTTTTACACTTAGAATGCTACATTATCCCTGAGTAACATAGGCAATATTTACTGCTAGAAAAATTAGGGATCCCTACTAAAACTTAAATAATTTGTGTTTTTGTATGACTGTAACGAATAAACTCAAAAACTACTGGACTGATTTCAAAAATTCTTTCAGACATAGAATGCCACATTATCCCTGAGTAGCATAGGCCATATTTATTGCTAGAAATAGTTAGGGATCCCTACGAAAACTTAAATAATTTGTATTTTTCTATGTCTGTAACGAATAAGCGCAAAAATTACTGGACCAATTTCAAAAATTCTTTTACACTTAGAATGCTACATTATCCCTGAGTAACATAGGCGATATTTATTGCTTCAAAAAATTAGGGATCCCTACTAAAATTTAAATAATTCGTATTTTTATATGTTTGTACGGAATAAACTCATAAACTACTAGACCGACATCAAAAATTCTTTGATCATTAGATTGCTATATCATCTCTGAGTAACAAGGGCTATATTTATTGCTAGAAAAAATTATGGAGCCCTACTAAAACTTTTAATAATTTGAATTTTGTATGTTTGTAACGAATAAACTCAAAAACTACTGGACCGATTTCAAAAATTCTTTCACTGTTAGAATGCTACGTTTTCCCTGAGTAACATAGGATATATTTATTGCTAGAAAAAATTAGGGATCCCTACGAAAACTTAAATAATTTGTATTTTTCTATGTCTGTAACGAATAAACGCAAAAATTACTGGACCAATTTCAAAAATTCTTTTACACTTAGAATGCTACATTATCCCTGAGTAACATAGGCGATATTTATTGCTTCAAAAAATTAGGGATCCCTACTAAAATTTAAATAATTCGTATTTTTATATGTTTGTAAGGAATAAACTCATAAACTACTAGACCGACATCAAAAATTCTTTGATCATTAGAATGCTACGTTATCTCTGAGTAACATAGGCTATATTTATTGCTAGAAAAAGTTAGGGACCCTTACTAAAACTTAAATAATTTGAATTTTTGTACGTTTGTAACGAATAAACTCACAAACTACTGGACCGATTTCAAAAATTCTTTCACCGTTAGAATGCTACGTTTTCCCTGAGTAACATAGGATATATTTATTGCTAGAAAAAATTAGGGATCCCTACGAAAACTTAAATAATTTGTATTTTTCTATGTCTGTAACGAATAAACGCAAAAATTACTGGACCAATTTCAAAAATTCTTTTACACTTAGAATGCTACATTATCCCTGAGTAACATAGGCAATATTTACTGCTAGAAAAAATTAGGGATCCCTACTAAAACTTAAATAATTTGTGTTTTTGTATGACTGTAACGAATAAACTCAAAAACTACTGGACTGATTTCAAAAATTCTTTCACACTTAGAATGCCACATTATCCCTGAGTAGCATAGGCTATATTTATTGCTAGAAATAGTTAGGGATCCCTACTAAAACTTAAATAATTTGCATTTTTGTATGTTTGTAACGAAAAGACTCAAAAGCTACTGGACCGATTTTAAACATTCTTTCACCGTTAAAATGCTACATTATCCCTGAGTAACATAGGCAATATTTATTCCTAGAAAAAATTAGAGATCCCTACCAAAACTTTTAATAATTTGAATTCTTGTATGTTTGTAACGAATAGACTCAAAAACTACTGGACCGATTTCAAAAATTCTTTCACCGTTATAATGCCAAATTACCCCTCAGTAATATAGGCAATATTTATTGCTAGAAAAAATTAAGGATCCCTACTAAAACTTTTAATAATTTGAATGTTTTTATGTTTGTAACGGATAGACTCAAAAAGTACTAGACCGATTTCAAAAATTCTTTCACCATTAGAATGCTAAGTTATGTCTGAGTAACATAGGCTATATTCATTGCTTCAAAAAATTAGGGATCCCTACTAAAACTTAAATAATTTGTATTTTTATATGTTTGTAACGAATAAACTCATAAACTGCTAGACCGACATCAAAAATTGTTTGGTCATTAGATTGCTATATCATCTCTGTGTAACAAGGGCTATATTTATTGCTAGAAAAAATTATGGATCCCTACTAAAACTTTTAATAATTTGAATTTTTGTATGTTTGTAACGAATAGACTCAAAAACTACTGGACCGATTTCAAAAATTCTTTCTCCATTAGAATGCTGCGTTTTCTCTGAGTAACATAGGCTATATTTATTGCTAGAAAAAGTTAGCGATCCCGACTAAAACTTAAATAATTTGTATGTTTGTATGCTTGTAACGAAGAAACTCGAAGAGCACTGGACCGATTTCAAAAATTCTTTTACACTTAGAATGCTACATTACCCCTGAATAACATAGGCTATATGGATTGCTAGAAAAAATTATGGATCCCTACTAAAACTTTTAATAATTTGAATTTTTGTATGTTTGTAACGAATAGACTCAAAAATTACTGGACCGATTTCAAAAATTCTTTCACCGTTATAATGCCAAATTACCCCTCAGTAAGATAAGCTATATTTATTGCTAGAAAAAGTTAGCGATCCCTACTAAAACTTAAATAATTTGAATTTTTGTATGACTGTAACGAATAAACTCAAAAACTACTGGACTGATTTCAAAAATTCTTTTACACTTAGAATGCCATATTATCCCTGAGTAACATAGGATATATTTACTGCTAGAAAAAATTAGGGATCCCTACTAAAACTTAAATAATTTGTATTTTTGTATGTTTGTAACGGAAAGACTCAAAAACTACTTGACCGATTTCAAAAATTCTTTCACCATTAGAATGCTACGTTATCTCTGAGTAACATAGGCAATATTTATTCCTAGAAAAAATTAGGGATCCCTACTAAAACTTAAATAATTTGTATGTTTGTATGCTTGTAACGAAGAAACTCGAAGAGCACTGGACCGATTTCAAAAATTCTTTTACACTTAGAATGCTACATTACCCCTGAATAACATAGGCTATATGTATTGCTAGAAAAAATTATGGATCCCTACTAAAACTTTTAATAATTTGAATTTTTGTATGTTTGTAACGAATAGACTCAAAAATTACTGGACCGATTTCAAAAATTCTTTCACCGTTATAATGCCAAATTACCCCTCAGTAAGATAAGCTATATTTATTGCTAGAAAAAGTTAGCGATCCCTACTAAAACTTAAATAATTTGAATTTTTGTATGTCTGTAACGAATAAACGCAAAAACTACTGGACCGATTTCAAAAATTCTTTCACTATTAGAATGCTACGTTATCTCTGAGTAACATAGGCTATATTTATTGCTTGGAAAGATTAGGGATCCCTACTAAAACTTTTAATAATTTGAATTTTTGTATGTTTGTAACGAATAGACTCAAAAACTACTGGACCGATTTCAAAAATTCTTTCACCGTTAGAATGCTACGTTTTCCCTGAATAACATAGGATATATTTATTGCTAGAAAAAATTAGGGATCCCTACTAAAACTTAAATAATTTGAATGTTTATATGTTGGTAACGAATGAATTCAAAAAGTACTAGACGATTTCAAAAATTCTTTGACCTTTAGAATGCTACGTTATCCCTGAGTAACACAGACGATATTTATTGCTAGAAAAAATTAGGGATCCCTACGAAAACTTAAATAATTTGTATTTTTCTATGTCTGTAACGACTAAACGCAAAAATTACTGGACCAATTTCAAAAATTCTTTTACACTTAGAATGCTACATTATCCCTGAGTAACATAGGCGATATTTATTGCTTCAAAAAATTAGGGATCCCTACTAAAATTTAAATAATTTGTATTTTTATATGTTTGTAAGGAATAAACTCATAAACTACTAGACCGACATCAAAAATTCTTTGATCATTAGATTGCTATATCATCTCTTAGTAACATAGGATATATTTATTGCTAGAAAAAATTAGGGATCCCTACGAAAACTTAAATAATTTGTATTTGTCTATGTCTGTAACGAATAAACGCAAAAATTACTGGACCAATTTCAAAAATTCTTTTACACTTAGAATGCTACATTATCCCTGAGTAACATGGGCAATATTTACTGCTAGAAAAAATTAGGGATCCCTACTAAAACTTAAATAATTTGTATTTTTGTATGTTTGTAACGAAAAGACTCAAAAACTACTTGACCGATTTCAAAAATTCTTTCACCATTAGAATGATACATTATCTCTGAGTAACATAGACAATATTTATTCCTAGAAAAAATTAGGGATCCCTACTAAAACTTAAATACTTTGTGTTTTTGTATGACTGTAACGAATAAACTCAAAAACTACTGGACTGATTTCAAAAATTCTTTTACACTTAGAATGCCATATTATCCCTGAGTAACATAGGATATATTTACTGCTAGAAAAAATTAGGGATCCCTACGAAAACTTAAATAATTTGTATTTTTCGATGTCTGTAACGACTAAACGCAAAAATTACTGGACCAATTTCAAAAATTCTTTTACACTTAGAATGCTACATTATCCCTGAGTAACATAGGCGATATTTATTGCTTCAAAAAATTAGGGATCCCTACTAAAACTTAAATAATTTGTGTTTTTGTATGACTGTAACGAATAAACTCAAAAACTACTGGACTGATTTCAAAAATTCTTTTACACTTAGAATGCCATATTATCCCTGAGTAACATAGGATATATTTACTGCTAGAAAAAATTAGGGATCCCTACTAAAACTTAAATAATTTGTATTTTTGTATGTTTGTAACGAAAAGACTCAAAAACTACTTGACCGATTTCAAAAATTCTTTCACCATTAGAATGATACATTATCTCTGAGTAACATAGGCAATATTTATTCCTAGAAAAAATTAGGGATCCCTACTAAAACTTAAATACTTTGTGTGTTGGTATGCTTGTAACGAAGAAACTCAAAGAGCACTGGACCGATTTCAAAAATTCTTTTACACTTAGAATGCTACATTATCCCTGAATAACATAGGCTATATTTATTGCTAGAAAAAATTATGGATCCCTACTAAAACTTTTAATAATTTGAATTTTTGTATGTTTGTAACGAATAGACTCAAGAATTACTGGACCGATTTCAAAAATTCTTTCACCGTTATAATGCCAAATTACCCCTCAGTAAGATAGGCTATATTTATTGCTAGAAAAAGTTAGCGATCCCTACTAAAACTTAAATAATTTGAATTTTTGTATGTCTGTAACGAATAAACGCAAAAATTACTGGACCAATTTCAAAAATTCTATCACTATTAGAATGCTACGTTATCTCTGAGTAACATAGGCTATATTTATTGCTTAACAAAATAAGGAATCCCTACTAAAATTTAACTAATTTGTATTTTTCTATGTTTGTAACGAATAAACTCATAAACTACTAGACCGACATCAAAAATTCTTTGATTGTTAGATTGCTATATCATGTCTGAGTAACAAGGGCTATATTTATTGCTAGAAAAAATTTTGGATCCCTACTAAAACTTTTAATAATTTGAATTTTTGTATGTTTGTAACGAATAGACTCAAAAACTACTGGACCGATTTCAAAAGTTCTTTCACTATTAGAATGCTACGTTATCTCTGAGTAACATAGGCTATATTTATTGCTTGGAAAAATTAGGGATCCCTACTAAAACTTTTAATAATTTGAATTTTTGTATGTTTGTAACGAATAGACTCAAAAACTACTGGACCGATTTCAAAAATTCTTTCACCGTTAGAATGCTACGTTTTCCCTGAATAACATAGGATATATTTATTGCTAGAAAAAATTAGGGATCCCTACTAAAACTTAAATAATTTGAATGTTTATATGTTGGTAACGAATAAATTCAAAAAGTACTAGACGATTTCAAAAATTCTTTGACCTTTAGAATGCTACGTTATCCCTGAGTAACACAGGCGATATTTATTGCTAGAAAAAATTAGGGATCCCTACGAAAACTTAAATAATTTGTATTTTTCTATGTCTGTAACGAATAAACGCAAAAATTACTGGACCAATTTCAAAAATTCTTTTACACTTAGAATGCTACGTTATCCCTGAGTAACATAGGCAATATTTACTGCTAGAAAAAATTAGGGATCCCTACTAAAACTTAAATAATTTGTGTTTTTGTATGACTGTAACGAATAAACTCAAAATCTACTGGACTGATTTCAAAAATTCTTTCACACTTGGAATGCCACATTATTCCTGAGTAGTATAGGCTATATTTATTGCTAGAAAAAGTTAGGGATCCCTACTAAAACTTAAATAATTTGAAATTTATATGTTTGTAACGAAAAGACTCAAAAGTACTGGACCGATTTTAAAAATTCTTTCACCGTTAAAATGCTACATTATCCCCTGAGTAACATATGCAATATTTATTGCTAGAAAAAATTAGGGATCCCTACTAAAACTTAAAAAATTTGAATGTTTCTATGTTGGTAACGAATAAACTCAAAAAGTACTAGACCGATTTCAAAAATTCTTTCACACTTAGAATGCTAGATTATCCCTGAGTAACATAGGCAATATTTATTGCTTGGAAAAATTAGGGATCCCTACTAAAACTTTTAATAATTTGAATTTTTGTATGTTTGTAACGAAAAGACTCAAAAACTACTTGACCGATTTTAAAAATTCTTTCACTATTAGAATGCTACGTTATCTCTGAGTAACATAGGCTATATTTATTGCTTGGAAAAATTAGGGATCCCTACTAAAACTTTTAATAATTTGAATTTTTGTATGTTTGTAACGAATAGACCCAAAAATTACTGGACCAATTTCAAAAATTCTAATACACTTATAATGCTACAATATCCCTGAGTAACATAGGCTATATCTACTGCTAGAAAAAATTAGGGATCTCTACTAAAACTTAAATAATTTGTATTTTTGTATGACTGTAACGAATAAACTCAAAAACTACTGGACTGATTTCAAAAATTCTTTCAAACTTAGAATGCCACATTATCCCTGTGTAACATAGGCTATATTTATTGCTAGAAAAAGTTAGCGATCCCTACTAAAACTTAAATAATTAGAATTTTTGTATGTCTGTAAGGAATAAACGCAAAAATTACTGGACCAATTTCAAAAATTCTTTCACCATTAGAATGCTACGTTATCTCTGAGTAACATAGGCTATATTTATTGCTTGATAAAATTAGGAATCCCTACTAAAACTTAAATAATTTGAATTTTTGTATGTTTGTAACGAAAAGACTCAAAAACTACTTGACCGATTTTAAAAATTCTTTCACCGTTAAAATGCTATATTATCCCTGAGTAACATAGGCAATATTTATTGCTAGAAAAAATTAGGGATCCCTACTAAAACTTAAAAAATTTGAATGTTTCTATGTTGGTAACGAATAAACTCAAAAAGTACTAGACCGATTTCAAAAATTCTTTCACACTTAGAATGCTAGATTATCCCTGAGTAACATAGGCAATATTTACTGCTAGAAAAAATTAGGGATCCCTACTAAAACTAAAATAATTTGTGTTTTTGTATGACTGTAACGAATAAACTCAAAAACTACTGGACTGATTTCAAAAATTCTTTCACACTTAGAATGCCACATTATCCCTGAGTACATAGGCTATATTTATTGCTAGAAATAGTTAGGGATCCCTACTAAAACTTAAATAATTTGAATTTTTGTATGTTTGTAACGAAAAGACTCAAAAACTACTGGACCGATTTAAAAAATTCTTTGACCTTTAGAATGCTACATTATCCCTAAGTAACAATCCCGATATTTATTTCTAGAAAAAATTATGGATCCCTACGAAAACTTAAATAATTTGTATTTGTCTATGTCTGTAACGAATAAACGCAAAAATTACTGGACCAATTTCGAAAATTCTTTTACACTTAGAATGCTACATTATCCCTGAGTAACATAGGCGATATTTATTGCTTCAAAAAATTAGGGATCCCTACTAAAACTTAAATAATTTGTATTTTTATATGTTTGTAAGGAATAAACTCATAAACTGCTAGACCGACATCAAAAATTCTTTGGTCATTAGATTGCTATATCATCTCTGAGTAACAAGGGCTATATTTATTGCTAGAAAAAATTATTGATCCCTACTAAAACTTTTAATAATTTGAATTTTTGTATGTTTGTAACGAATAGACTCAAAAACTACTGGACCGATTTCAAAAATTCTTTCTCCATTCGAATGCTGCGTTTTCTCTGAGTAACATAGGCCATATTTATTGTTTGGAAAAATTAGGGATCCCTACTAAAACTTTTAATAATTTGAATTTTTGTATGCTTTTTAACGAATAGACTCAAAAACTACTGGACTGATTTCAAAAATTCTTTCACCGTTAGAATGCTACGTTTTCCCTGAGTAACATAGGATATATTTATTGCTAGAAAAAATTAGGGATCCCTACTAAAACTTAAATAATTTGAATGTTTCTATGTTTGTAACGAATAAACTCAAAAAGTACTAGACCGATTTAAAAAATTCTTTGACCTTTAGAATGCTACCTTATCCCTCAGTAACATAGGCGATATTTGTTGCTAGAAAAAATTAGGGATCCCTACGAAAACTTAAATAATTTGTATTTTTCTATGTCTGTAACGAATAAACGCAAAAATTACTGGACCAATTTCAAAAATTCTTTTACACTTAGAATGCTACATTATCCCTGAGTAACATAGGCAATATTTACTGCTAGAAAAATTAGGGATCCCTACTAAAACTTAAATAATTTGTGTTTTTGTATGACTGTAACGAATAAACTCAAAAACTACTGGACTGATTTCAAAAATTCTTTCACACATAGAATGCCACATTATCCCTGAGTAGCATAGGCCATATTTATTGCTAGAAATAGTTAGGGATCCCTACGAAAACTTAAATAATTTGTATTTTTCTATGTCTGTAACGAATAAGCGCAAAAATTACTGGACCGATTTCAAAAATTCTTTTACACTTAGAATGCTACATTATCCCTGAGTAACATAGGCGATATTTATTGCTTCAAAAAATTAGGGATCCCTACTAAAATTTAAATAATTCGTATTTTTATATGTTTGTACGGAATAAACTCATAAACTACTAGACCGACATCAAAAATTCTTTGATCATTAGATTGCTATATCATCTCTGAGTAACAAGGGCTATATTTATTGCTAGAAAAAATTATGGAGCCCTACTAAAACTTTTAATAATTTGAATTTTGTATGTTTGTAACGAATAAACTCAAAAACTACTGGACCGATTTCAAAAATTCTTTCACCGTTAGAATGCTACGTTTTCCCTGAGTAACATAGGATATATTTATTGCTAGAAAAAATTAGGGATCCCTACGAAAACTTAAATAATTTGTATTTTTCTATGTCTGTAACGAATAAACGCAAAAATTACTGGACCAATTTCAAAAATTCTTTTACACTTAGAATGCTACATTATCCCTGAGTAACATAGGCGATATTTATTGCTTCAAAAAATTAGGGATCCCTACTAAAATTTAAATAATTCGTATTTTTATATGTTTGTAAGGAATAAACTCATAAACTACTAGACCGACATCAAAAATTCTTTGATCATTAGAATGCTACGTTATCTCTGAGTAACATAGGCTATATTTATTGCTAGAAAAAGTTAGGGACCCTTACTAAAACTTAAATAATTTGAATTTTTGTACGTTTGTAACGAATAAACTCACAAACTACTGGACCGATTTCAAAAATTCTTTCACCGTTAGAATGCTACGTTTTCCCTGAGTAACATAGGATATATTTATTGCTAGAAAAAATTAGGGATCCCTACGAAAACTTAAATAATTTGTATTTTTCTATGTCTGTAACGAATAAACGCAAAAATTACTGGACCAATTTCAAAAATTCTTTTACACTTAGAATGCTACATTATCCCTGAGTAACATAGGCAATATTTACTGCTAGAAAAAATTAGGGATCCCTACTAAAACTTAAATAATTTGTGTTTTTGTATGACTGTAACGAATAAACTCAAAAACTACTGGACTGATTTCAAAAATTCTTTCACACTTAGAATGCCACATTATCCCTGAGTAGCATAGGCTATATTTATTGCTAGAAATAGTTAGGGATCCCTACTAAAACTTAAATAATTTGCATTTTTGTATGTTTGTAACGAAAAGACTCAAAAGCTACTGGACCGATTTTAAACATTCTTTCACCGTTAAAATGCTACATTATCCCTGAGTAACATAGGCAATATTTATTCCTAGAAAAAATTAGAGATCCCTACCAAAACTTTTAATAATTTGAATTCTTGTATGTTTGTAACGAATAGACTCAAAAACTACTGGACCGATTTCAAAAATTCTTTCACCGTTATAATGCCAAATTACCCCTCAGTAATATAGGCAATATTTATTGCTAGAAAAAATTAAGGATCCCTACTAAAACTTTTAATAATTTGAATGTTTTTATGTTTGTAACGGATAGACTCAAAAAGTACTAGACCGATTTCAAAAATTCTTTCACCATTAGAATGCTAAGTTATGTCTGAGTAACATAGGCTATATTCATTGCTTCAAAAAATTAGGGATCCCTACTAAAACTTAAATAATTTGTATTTTTATATGTTTGTAACGAATAAACTCATAAACTGCTAGACCGACATCAAAAATTGTTTGGTCATTAGATTGCTATATCATCTCTGTGTAACAAGGGCTATATTTATTGCTAGAAAAAATTATGGATCCCTACTAAAACTTTTAATAATTTGAATTTTTGTATGTTTGTAACGAATAGACTCAAAAACTACTGGACCGATTTCAAAAATTCTTTCTCCATTAGAATGCTGCGTTTTCTCTGAGTAACATAGGCTATATTTATTGCTAGAAAAAGTTAGCGATCCCGACTAAAACTTAAATAATTTGTATGTTTGTATGCTTGTAACGAAGAAACTCGAAGAGCACTGGACCGATTTCAAAAATTCTTTTACACTTAGAATGCTACATTACCCCTGAATAACATAGGCTATATGTATTGCTAGAAAAAATTATGGATCCCTACTAAAACTTTTAATAATTTGAATTTTTGTATGTTTGTAACGAATAGACTCAAAAATTACTGGACCGATTTCAAAAATTCTTTCACCGTTATAATGCCAAATTACCCCTCAGTAAGATAAGCTATATTTATTGCTAGAAAAAGTTAGCGATCCCTACTAAAACTTAAATAATTTGAATTTTTGTATGACTGTAACGAATAAACTCAAAAACTACTGGACTGATTTCAAAAATTCTTTTACACTTAGAATGCCATATTATCCCTGAGTAACATAGGATATATTTACTGCTAGAAAAAATTAGGGATCCCTACTAAAACTTAAATAATTTGAATTTTTGTATGACTGTAACGAATAAACTCAAAAACTACTGGACTGATTTCAAAAATTCTTTTACACTTAGAATGCCATATTATCTCTGAGTAACATAGGCAATATTTATTCCTAGAAAAAATTAGGGATCCCTACTAAAACTTAAATAATTTGTATGTTTGTATGCTTGTAACGAAGAAACTCGAAGAGCACTGGACCGATTTCAAAAATTCTTTTACACTTAGAATGCTACATTACCCCTGAATAACATAGGCTATATGTATTGCTAGAAAAAATTATGGATCCCTACTAAAACTTTTAATAATTTGAATTTTTGTATGTTTGTAACGAATAGACTCAAAAATTACTGGACCGATTTCAAAAATTCTTTCACCGTTATAATGCCAAATTACCCCTCAGTAAGATAAGCTATATTTATTGCTAGAAAAAGTTAGCGATCCCTACTAAAACTTAAATAATTTGAATTTTTGTATGTCTGTAACGAATAAACGCAAAAATTACTGGACCAATTTCAAAAATTCTATCACTATTAGAATGCTACGTTATCTCTGAGTAACATAGGCTATATTTATTGCTTAACAAAATAAGGAATCCCCATTAAAATTTAAATAATTTGTATTTTTCTATGTTTGTAACGAATAAACTCATAAACTACTAGACCGACATCAAAAATTCTTTGATTGTTAGATTGCTATATCATGTCTGAGTAACAAGGGCTATATTTATTGCTAGAAAAAATTATGGATCCCTACTAAAACTTTTAATAATTTGAATTTTTGTATGTTTGTAACGAATAGACTCAAAAACTACTGGACCGATTTCAAAAATTCTTTCACTATTAGAATGCTACGTTATCTCTGAGTAACATAGGCTATATTTATTGCTTGGAAAAATTAGGGATCCCTACTAAAACTTTTAATAATTTGAATTTTTGTATGTTTGTAACGAATAAACTCATAAACTACTAGACCGACATGAAAAATTCTTTGGTCATTTGATTGCTATATCATCTCTGAGTAACAAGGGCTATATTTATTGCTAGAAAAAATTATGGATCCCTACTAAAACTTTTAATAATTTGAATTTTTGTATGTTTGTAACGAATAGACTCAAAAACTACTGGACCGATTTCAAAAATTCTTTCACTATTAGAATGCTACGTTATCTCTGAGTAACATAGGCTATATTTATTGCTTGGAAAAATTAGGGATCCCTACTAAAACTTTTAATAATTTGAATTTTTGTATGTTTGTAACGAATAGACTCAAAAACTACTGGACCGATTTCAAAAATTCTTTCACCGTTAGAATGCTACGTTTTCCCTGAATAACATAGGATATATTTATTGCTAGAAAAAATTAGGGATCCCTACTAAAACTTAAATAATTTGAATGTTTATATGTTGGTAACGAATAAATTCAAAAAGTACTAGACGATTTCAAAAATTCTTTGACCTTTAGAATGCTACGTTATCCCTGAGTTACACAGGCGATATTTATTGCTAGAAAAAATTAGGGATCCCTACGAAAACTTAAATAATTTGTATTTTTCTATGTCTGTAACGAATAAACGCAAAAATTACTGGACCAATTTCAAAAATTCTTTTACACTTAGAATGCTACGTTATCACTGAGTAACATAGGCAATATTTACTGCTAGAAAAAATTAGGGATCCCTACTAAAACTTAAATAATTTGTGTTTTTGTATGACTGTAACGAATAAACTCAAAAACTACTGGACTGATTTCAAAAATTCTTTCACACTTGGAATGCCACATTATTCCTGAGTAGCATAGGCTATATTTATTGCTAGAAAAAGTTAGGGATCCCTACTAAAACTTAAATAATTTGAAATTTGTATGTTTGTAACGAAAAGACTCAAAAAGTACTGGACCGATTTTAAAAATTCTTTCACCGTTAAAATGCTACATTATCCCCTGAGTAACATAGGCAATATTTATTGCTAGAAAAAATTAGAGATCCCTACCAAAACTTTTAATAATTTGAATTTTTGTATGTTTTTAACGAATAGACTCAAAAACTACTGGACCGATTTCAAAAATTCTTTCACCGTTATAATGTCAAATTACCCCTCAGTAATATAGGCAATATTTATTGCTAGAAAAAAATAAGGATCCCTACTAAAACTTTTAATAATTTGAATGTTTTTATGTTTGTAACGGATAGACTCAAAAAGTACTAGACCGATTTCAAAAATTCTTTCACCATTAGAATGCTAAGTTATGTCTGAGTAACATAGGCTATATTCATTGCTTCAAAAAATTAGGGATCCCTACTAAAACTTAAATAATTTGTATTTTTATATGTTTGTAACGAATAAACTCATAAACTGCTAGACCGACATCAAAAATTCTTTGATCATTAAATTGCTATATCATGTCTGAGTAACAAGGGCTATATTCATTACTAGAAAAAATTATGGATCCCTACTAAAACTTTTAATAATTTGAATTTTTGTATGTTTGTAACGAATAGACCCAAAAATTACTGGACCAATTTCAAAAATTCTATTACACTTAGAATGCTACAATATCCCTGAGTAACATAGGCTATATTTACTGCTAGAAAAAATTAGGGATCTCTACTAAAACTTAAATAATTTGTATTTTTGTATGACTGTAACGAATAAACTCAAAAACTACTGGACTGATTTCAAAAATTCTTTCACACTTAGAATGCCACATTATCCCTGAGTAACATAGGCTATATTTATTGCTAGAAAAAGTTAGCGATCCCTACTAAAACTTAAATAATTTGAATTTTTGTATGTCTGTAAGGAATAAACGCAAAAATTACTGGACCAATTTCAAAAATTCTTTCACCATTAGAATGCTACGTTATCTCTGAGTAACATAGGCTATATTTATTGCTTGATAAAATTAGGAATCCCTACTAAAACTTAAATAATTTGAATTTTTGTATGTTTGTAACGACAAGACTCAAAAACTACTTGACCGATTTTAAAAATTCTTTCACCGTTAAAATGCTATATTATCCCTGAGTAACATAGGCAATATTTATTGCTAGAAAAAATTAGGGATCCCTACTAAAACTTTTAATAATTTGAATTTTTGTATGTTTGTAACGAATAGACTCAAAAACTACTGGACCGATTTAAAAAATTCTTTCACCGTTAGAATGCTACGTTATCCCTGATTAACGCAAGATATATATATTGCTATAAAAAATTAGGGATCCCTACTAAAACTTAAATAATTTGTATGTTTGTATGCTTGTAACGGAGAAACTCAAAGACCACTGGACCGATTTCAAAAATTCTTTGACCTTTAGAATGCTACATTATCCCTAAGTAACATTCCCGATATTTATTTCTAGAAAAAATTATGGATCCCTACGAAAACATAAATAATTTATATTTTTCTATGTCTGTAACGAATAAACGCAAAAATTACTGGACCAATTTCAAAAATTCTTTTACACTTAGAATGCTACATTATCCCTGAGTAACATAGGCGATATTTATTGCTTCAAAAAATTAGGGATCCCTACTAAAATTTAAATAATTTGTATTTTTATATGTTTGTAAGGAATAAACTCATAAACTACTAGACCGACATCAAAAATTCTTTGATCATTAGATTGCTATATCATCTCTGAGTAACAAGGGCTATATTTATTGCTAGAAAAAATTATGGATCCCTACTAAAACTTTTAATAATTTGAAATTTTTGTATGTTTGTAACGAATAAACTCAAAAACTACTGGACCGATTTCAAAAATTCTTTCTCCATTAGAATGCTACGTTATCTCTGAGTAACATAGGCTATAGTTATTGCTTGGAAAAATTAGGGATCCCTACTAAAACTTTTAATAATTTGAATTTTTGTATGCTTTTTAACGAATAGACTCAAAAACTACTGGACCGATTTCAAAAATTCTTTCACCGTTAGAATGCTACGTTTTCCCTGAGTAACATAGGATATATTTATTGCTAGAAAAAATTAGGGATCCGTACTAAAACTTAAATAATTTGAATGTTTCTATGTTGGTAACGAATAAACTCAAAAAGTACTAGACCGATTTCAAAAATTCTTTGACCTTTAGAATGCTACATTATCCCTGAGTAACATAGGCAATATTTACTGCTAGAAAAAATTAGGGATCCCTACTAAAACTTAAATAATTTGTGTTTTTGTATGACTGTAACGAATAAACTCAAAAACTACTGGACTGATTTCAAAAATTCTTTCACACTTAGAATGCCACATTATCCCTGAGTAGCATAGGCTATATTTATTGCTAGAAATAGTTAGGGATCCCTACTAAAACTTAAATAATTTGAATTTTTGTATGTTTGTAACGAAAAGACTCAAAAACTACTGGACCGATTTCAAAAATTCTTTGACCTTTAGAATGCTACATTATCCCTAAGTAACATTCCCGATATTTATTTCTAGAAAAAATTATGGATCCCTACTAAAACTTAAATAATTTGAATGTTTCTATGTTGGTAACGAATAAACTCAAAAAGTACTAGACCGATTTCAAAAATTCTTTGACCTTTAGAATGCTACATTGTCCCTCAGTAACATAGGCGATATTTGTTGCTAGAAAAAATTAGGGATCCCTACGAAAACTTAAATAATTTGTATTTTTCTATGTCTGTAACGAATACACGCAAAAATTACTGGACCAATTTCAAAAATTCTTTCACACTTAGAATGCTACATTATCCCTGAGTAACATAGGCAATATTTACTGCTAGAAAAATTAGGGATCCCTACTAAAACTTAAATAATTTGTGTTTTTGTATGACTGTAACGAATAAACTCGAAAACTACTGGACTGATTTCAAAAATTCTTTCACACATAGAATGCCACATTATCCCTGAGTAGCATAGGCTATATTTATTGCTAGAAATAGTTAGGGATCCCTACGAAAACTTAAATAATTTGTATTTTTCTATGTCTGCAACGAATAAACGCAAAAATTACTGGACCAATTTCAAAAATTCTTTTACACTTAGAATGCTACATTATCCCTGAATACATAGGCGATATTTATTGCTTCAAAAAATTAGGGTTCCCTACTAAAATTTAAATAATTTGTATTTTTATATGTTTGTAAGGAATAAACTCATAAACTACTAGACCGACATCAAAAATTCTTTGATCATTAGATTGCTATATCATCTCTGAATTACAAGGGCTATATTTATTGCTAGAAAAAATTATGGATCCCTACTAAAACTTTTAATAATTTGAATTTTTGTATGTTTGTAACGAATAAACTCAAAAACTACTGGACCGATTTCAAAAATTCTTTCTCCATTAGAATGCTACGTTATCTCTGAGTAACATAGGCTATATTTATTGCTTGGAAAAATTAGGGATCCCTACTAAAACTTTTAATAATTTGAATTTTTGTATGCTTTTTAACGAATAAACTCACAAACTACTTTACCGATTTCAAAAATTCTTTCACCATTAGCATGCTACGTTATCTCTGAGTAACATAGGCTATATTTATTGCTAGAGAAAGTTAGGGATCCCTACGAAAACTTAAATAATTTGTATTTTTCTATGTCTGTAACGAATAAACGCAAAAATTACTGGACCAATTTCAAAAATTCTTTTACACTTAGAATGCTACATTATCCCTGAGTAACATAGGCAATATTTATTGCTAGAAAAAATTAGGGATCCCTACTAAAACTTAAATAATTTGTGTTTTTGTATGACTGTAACGAATAAACTCAAAAACTACTGGACTGATTTCAAAAATTCTTTCACCGTTAGAATGCTACGTTTTCCCTCAGTAACATAGGATATATTTATTGCTAGAAAAAATTAGGGATCCCTACGAAAACTTAAATAATTTGTATTTTTCTATGTCTGTAACGAATAAACGCAAAAATTACTGGACCACTTTCAAAAATTCTATTACACTTAGAATGCTACATTATCCCTGAGTAACATAGGCAATATGTACTGCTAGAAAAAATTAGGGATCCCTACTAAAACTTAAATATTTTGTGTTTTTGTATGACTGTAACGAATAAACTCAAAAACTACTGGACTGATTTCAAAAATTCTTTCACACTTAGAATGCCACATTATCCCTGAGTAGCATAGGCTATATTTATTGCTAGAAATAGTTAGGGATCCCTACTAAAACTTAAATAATTTGAATTTTTGTATGTTTGTAACGAAAAGACTCAAAAATTACTGGACTGATTTTAAACATTCTTTCACCGTTAAAATGCTACATTATCCCTGAGTAACATAGGCAATATTTATTCCTAGAAAAAATTAGAGATCCCTACCAAAACTTTTAATAATTTGAATTTTTGTATGTTTGTAACGAAAAGACTCAAAAACTACTGGACCGATTTCAAAAATTCTTTCACCGTTATAATGCCAAATTACCCCTCAGTAATATAGGCAATATTTACTGCTAGAAAAAATTCAGGATCCCTACTAAAGCTTTTAATAATTTGAATGTTTTTATGTTTGTAACGAATAGACTCAAAAACTACTAGACCGATTTCAAAAATTCTTTCACCATTAGAATGCTAAGTTATGTCTGAGTAACATAGGCTATATTCATTGCTTCGAAAAATTAGGGATCACTACTAAAACTTAAATAATTTGTGTTTTTATATGTTTGTAATGAATAAACTCATAAACTACTGGACCGATTTCAAAAATTCCTTCTCCATTAGAATACTACGTTATCTCTGAGTAACATAGGCTATATTTATTGCTTGGAAAAATTAGGGATCCCTACTGAAACTTTTAATAATTTGAATTTTTGTATGCTTTTTAACGAATAAACTCACAAACTACTGGACCGATTTCAAAAATTCTTTCACCATTAGAATGCTACGTTATCTCTGAGTAACATAGGCTATATTTATTGCTAGAAAAAGTTAGGGATCCCTACGAAAACTTAAATAATTTGTATTTTTCTATGTCTGTAACGAATAAACGCAAAAATTACTGGACCAATTTCAAAAATTCTTTTACACTTAGAATGCTACATTATCCCTGAGTAACATAGGCAATATTTACTGCTAGAAAACATTAGGGATCCCTACTAAAACTTAAATAATTTGTGTTTTTGTATGACTGTAACGAATAAACTCAAAAACTACTGGACTGATTTCAAAAATTCTTTCACCGTTAGAATGCTACGTTTTCCCTGAGTAACATAGGATAAATTTATTGCTAGAAAAAATTAGGGATCCCTACGAAAACTTAAATAATTTGTATTTTTCTATGTCTGTAACGAATAAACGCAAAAATTACTGGACCAATTTCAAAAATTCTTTTACACTTAGAATGCTACATTATCCCTGAGTAACATAGGCAATATTTACTGCTAGAAAAAATTAGGGATCACTACTAAAACTTAAATAATTTGTGTTTTTGTATGACTGTAACGAATAAACTCAAAAACTACTAGACTGATTTCAAAAATTCTTTCACACTTAGAATGCCACATTATCCCTGAGTAGCATAGGCTATATTTATTGCTAGAAATAGTTAGGGATCCCTTCTTCTTCTTCTCTTGCCGATCCACTACTGGATGTTAAGCGGTCACTTTATACACATGTTATTGTAAGCTTGTAATGATATTGGCGTACTCTTCTCTGCTTCTTGCACTGTGAACCAATTCTCCTACGGTTCTAATGCCCGTCCAGTTCCGAATGTTTCTAAGCCATGACATTTGTTTTCTTCCTATTTTCCTCTTTCCTTCGATTTTTCCTTCAATAATTAATTGGAGTAGCTCATATTTCCGGCCTCTTATTATGTGACCAAAGTAACTCACTTTTCTGCGCTTGACAGTTAGAAGTAATTCTCTATTTATGTTTAGTCTTCTGAGAACTTCAGGTTTGTAACTCTGTCTGTGTATGGAATTTTTAGTATTCTCCGATAACACCACATTTCAAACGCTTCTAATTTGTTTAAAGCCGTCATTTTCAGCGTCCACGCTTCTACTCCATATAATAGTACAGACCAAACATAACACTTTAGGTACCTTAAACGGAGTTTGATATTTATTTCTCGATTGCAAAGTACATTTTTATATTTCATGAAGGAGCTTCTTGCCATTTCAATTCTACATTTCACTTCTTTATCTGAGGTCCAGCTTTCATCGAGATGACATCCCAAATATTTATAACTAACAACGCGTTCGATAGGTTCGTCGTTTATTGTGATGACACCATTATTGTTTAAGTTGTTAAGTCTGTTGACTATCATGAACTTAGTCTTTTTGGTGTTTATATGAAGACCGGAGCGATTGCTATATTCGTTGACTTTGTCGACTAGATATTGCAAATCATCCAAGTTGTCAGTTATAAGAGTCGTGTCATCTGCATATCGAATGTTATTGATGTAGATTCCATTTACTTTAATTCCTTTGTCTATCGAGCTAATAGCCTCTTAGAAAATGTTCTCAGAATACAGGTTGAATAGTAGTGGTGACAAAATGCACCCTTGTCTAACACCCCTATTGATTTGGAGGTTACGTGTTATAATGTTGTTGACTTTGATCTCCGCAGTTTGGTTCCAATAGAGATTCTTGATGCACTGTATGTCCTTATCATCGAGCTCTACATTTCTGAGGATGTTGATCATTTTGTCGTGTTGTACTCGATCAAACGCTTTTTCGTAGTCTATGAAGCAGAGAAATACATCTTTGTGTACGTCTTTGCAATTTTGCAAATCCCTACTAAAACTTAAATAATTTGAATTTTTGTATGTTTGTAACGAAAAGACTCAAAAACTACTGGACCGATTTTAAACATTCTTTCACCGTTAAAATGCTACATTATCTCTGAGTAACATAGGCAATATTTATTCCTAGAAAAAATTAGAGATCCCTACCAAAACTTTTAATAATTTGAATTTTTGTATGTTTGTAACGAATAGACTCAAAAACTACTGGACCGATTTCAAAAATTCTTTCACCGTTATAATGCCAAATTACCCCTCAGTAATATAGGCAATATTTATTGCTAGAAAAAATTCAGGATCCCTACTAAAACTTTTAATAATTTGAATGTTTTTATGTTTGTAACGAATAGAATGCTAAGTTATGTCTGAGTAACATAGGCTATATTTATTGCTTGACAAAATTAGGAATCCCTACTAAAATTTAAATAATTTGTATTTTTTTTATGTTTGTAACGAATAAACTCACAAACTACTAGACCGACATCAAAAATTCTTTGATCGTTAGATTGCTATAACATGTCTGAGTAACAAGGGCTATATTTATTGCTAGAAAAAATTATGGATCCCTACTAAAACTTTTAATAATTTGAATTTTTGTATGTTTGTAACGAATAGACTCAAAACTACTGGAACGATTTCAAAAATTCTTTCACCATTAGAATGCTACGTTATCTCTGAGTAACATAGGCTATATTTATTGCTTGGAAAAATTAGGGATCCCTACTAAAACTTTTAATAATTTGAATTTTTGTATGTTTGTAATGAATAGACTCAAAAACTACTGGACCGATTTCAAAAATTCTTTCACCGTTAGAATGCTACGTTATCCCTGAGTAACATAGGATATATTTACTGCTAGAAAAAATTAGGGATCCCTACTAAAACTTAAATAATTTGTATTTTTGTATGTTTGTAACGAAAAGACTCAAAAACTACTTGACCGATTTCAAAAATTCTTTCACCATTAGAATGCTACGTTATCTCTGAGTAACATAGGCAATATTTTTTCCTAGAAAAAATTAGGGATCCCTACTAAAACTTAAATAATTTGTATGTTTGTATGCTTGTAACGAAGAAACTCAAAGAGCACTGGACCGATTTCAAAAATTCTTTTACACTTAGAATGCTACATTACCCCTGAATAACATAGGCTATATTTATTGCTAGAAAAAATTTTGGATCCCTACTAAAACTTTTAATAATTTGAATTTTTGTATGTTTGTAACGAATAGACTCAAAAATTACTGGACCGATTTCAAAAATTCTTTCACCGTTATAATGCCAAATTACCCCTCAGTAAGATAGGCTATATTTATTGCTAGAAAAAGTTAGCGATCCCTACTAAAACTTAAATAATTTGAATTTTTGTATATCTGTAACGAATAAACGCAAAAATTACTGGACCAATTTCAAAAATTCTATCACTATTAGAATGCTACGATATCTCTGAGTAACATAGGCTATAGTTATTGCTTAACAAAATAAGGAATCCCTACTAAAATTTAAATAATTTGTATTTTTCTATGTTTGTAACGAATAAACTCATAAACTACTAGACCGACATCAAAAATTCTTTGATCGTTAGATTGCTATATCATGTCTGAGTAACAAGGGCTATATTTATTGCTAGAAAAAATTATGGATCCCTACTAAAACTTTTAATAATTTGAAATTTTTGTATGTTTGTAACGAATAAACTCAAAAACTACTGGACCGATTTCAAAAATTCTTTCTCCATTAGAATGCTACGTTATCTCTGAGTAACATAGGCTATAGTTATTGCTTAACAAAATAAGGAATCCCTACTAAAATTTAAATAATTTGTATTTTTCTATGTTTGTAACGAATAAACTCATAAACTACTAGACCGACATCAAAAATTCTTTGATCGTTAGATTGCTATATCATGTCTGAATAACAAGGGCTATATTTATTGCTAGAAAAAATTATGGATCCCTACTAAAACTTTTAATAATTTGAATTTTTGTATGTTTGTAACGAATAGACTCAAAAACTACTAGACCGATTTCAAAAATTCTTTCACTATTAGAATGCTACGTTATCTCTGAGTAACATAGGCTATATTTATTGCTTGGAAAAATTAGGGATCCCTACTAAAACTTTTAATAATTTGAATTTTTGTATGTTTGTAACGAATAGACTCAAAAACTACTGGAGCGATTTCAAAAATTCTTTCACCGTTAGAATGCTACGTTTTCCCTGAATAACATAGGATATATTTATTGCTAGAAAAAATTAGGGATCCGTACTAAAACTTAAATAATTTGAATGTTTCTATGTTGGTAACGAATAAACTCAAAAAGTACTAGACCGATTTCAAAAATTCTTTGACCTTTAGAATACTACATTATCCCTGAGTAACATAGGCAATATTTACTGCTAGAAAAAATTAGGGATCCCTACTAAAACTTAAATAATTTGTGTTTTTGTATGACTGTAACGAATAAACTCAAAAACTACTGGACTGATTTCAAAAATTCTTTCACACTTAGAATGCCACATTATCCCTGAGTAGCATAGGCTATATTTATTGCTAGAAATAGTTAGGGATCCCTACTAAAACTTAAATAATTTGAATTTTTGTATGTTTGTAACGAAAAGACTCAAAAACTACTGGACCGATTTCAAAAATTCTTTGACCTTTAGAATGCTACATTATCCCTAAGTAACATTCCCGATATTTATTTCTAGAAAAAATTATGGATCCCTACTAAAACTTAAATAATTTGAATGTTTCTATGTTGGTAACGAATAAACTCAAAAAGTACTAGACCGATTTCAAAAATTCTTTGACCTTTAGAATGCTACATTGTCCCTCAGTAACATAGGCGATATTTGTTGCTAGAAAAAATTAGGGATCCCTACGAAAACTTAAATAATTTGTATTTTTCTATGTCTGTAACGAATAAACGCAAAAATTACTGGACCAATTTCAAAAATTCTTTCACACTTAGAATGCTACATTATCCCTGAGTAACATAGGCAATATTTACTGCTAGAAAAATTAGGGATCCCTACTAAAACTTAAATAATTTGTGTTTTTGTATGACTGTAACGAATAAACTCAAAAACTACTGGACTGATTTCAAAAATTCTTTCACACTTAGAATGCCACATTATCCCTGAGTAGCATAGGCTATATTTATTGCTAGAAATAGTTAGGGATCCCTACTAAAACTTAAATAATTTGAATTTTTGTATGTTTGTAACGAAAAGACTCAAAAACTACTGGACTGATTTTAAACATTCTTTCACCGTTAAAATGCTACATTATCCCTGAGTAACATAGGCAATATTTATTCCTAGAAAAAATTAGAGATCCCTACCAAAACTTTTAATAATTTGAATTTTTGTATGTTTGTAACGAATAGACTCAAAAACTACTGGACCGATTTCAAAAATTCTTTCACCGTTATAATGCCAAATTACCCCTCAGTAATATAGGCAATATTTACTGCTAGAAAAAATTCAGGATCCCTACTAAAACTTTTAATAATTTGAATGTTTTTATGTTTGTAACGAATAGACTCAAAAACTACTAGACCGATTTCAAAAATTCTTTCACCATTAGAATGCTAAGTTATGTCTGAGTAACATAGGCTATATTCATTGCTTCGAAAAATTAGGGATCACTACTAAAACTTAAATAATTTGTGTTTTTATATGTTTGTAACGAATAAACTCATAAACTACTGGACCGATTTCAAAAATTCCTTCTCCATTAGAATACTACGTTATCTCTGAGTAACATAGGCTATATTTATTGCTTGGAAAAATTAGGGATCCCTACTGAAACTTTTAATAATTTGAATTTTTGTATGCTTTTTAACGAATAAACTCACAAACTACTGGACCGATTTCAAAAATTCTTTCACCATTAGAATGCTACGTTATCTCTGAGTAACATAGGCTATATTTATTGCTAGAAAAAGTTAGGGATCCCTACGAAAACTTAAATAATTTGTATTTTTCTATGTCTGTAACGAATAAACGCAAAAATTACTGGACCAATTTCAAAAATTCTTTTACACTTAGAATGCTACATTATCCCTGAGTAACATAGGCAATATTTACTGCTAGAAAACATTAGGGATCCCTACTAAAACTTAAATAATTTGTGTTTTTGTATGACTGTAACGAATAAACTCAAAAACTACTGGACTGATTTCAAAAATTCTTTCACCGTTAGAATGCTACGTTTTCCCTGAGTAACATAGGATAAATTTATTGCTAGAAAAAATTAGGGATCCCTACGAAAACTTAAATAATTTGTATTTTTCTATGTCTGTAACGAATAAACGCAAAAATTACTGGACCAATTTCAAAAATTCTTTTACACTTAGAATGCTACATTATCCCTGAGTAACATAGGCAATATTTACTGCTAGAAAAAATTAGGGATCACTACTAAAACTTAAATAATTTGTGTTTTTGTATGACTGTAACGAATAAACTCAAAAACTACTAGACTGATTTCAAAAATTCTTTCACACTTAGAATGCCTCATTATCCCTGAGTAGCATAGGCTATATTTATTGCTAGAAATAGTTAGGGATCCCTTCTTCTTCTTCTCTTGCCGATCCACTACTGGATGTTAAGCGGTCACTTTATACACATGTTATTGTAAGCTTGTAATGATATTGGCGTACTCTTCTCTGCTTCTTGCACTGTGAACCAATTCTCCTACGGTTCTAATGCCCGTCCAGTTCCGAATGTTTCTAAGCCATGACATTTGTTTTCTTCCTATTTTCCTCTTTCCTTCGATTTTTCCTTCAATAATTAATTGGAGTAGCTCATATTTCCGGCCTCTTATTATGTGACCAAAGTAACTCACTTTTCTGCGCTTGACAGTTAGAAGTAATTCTCTATTTATGTTTAGTCTTCTGAGAACTTCAGGTTTGTAACTCTGTCTGTGTATGGAATTTTTAGTATTCTCCGATAACACCACATTTTAAACGCTTCTAATTTGTTTAAAGCCGTCATTTTCAGCGTCCACGCTTCTACTCCATATAATAGTACAGACCAAACATAACACTTTAGGTACCTTAAACGGAGTTTGATATTTATTTCTCGATTGCAAAGTACATTTTTATATTTCATGAAGGAGCTTCTTGCCATTTCAATTCTACATTTCACTTCTTTATCTGAGGTCCAGCTTTCATCGAGATGACATCCCAAATATTTATAACTAACAACGCGTTCGATAGGTTCGTCGTTTATTGTGATGACACCATTATTGTTTAAGTTGTTAAGTCTGTTGACTATCATGAACTTAGTCTTTTTGGTGTTTATATGAAGACCGGAGCGATTGCTATATTCGTTGACTTTGTCGACTAGATATTGCAAATCATCCAAGTTGTCAGTTATAAGAGTCGTGTCATCTGCATATCGAATGTTATTGATGTAGATTCCATTTACTTTAATTCCTTTGTCTATCGAGCTAATAGCCTCTTGGAAAATGTTCTCAGAATACAGGTTGAATAGTAGTGGTGACAAAATGCACCCTTGTCTAACACCCCTATTGATTTGGAGGTTACGTGTTATAATGTTGTTGACTTTGATCTCCGCAGTTTGGTTCCAATAGAGATTCTTGATGCACTGTATGTCCTTATCATCGAGCTCTACATTTCTGAGGATGTTGATCATTTTGTCGTGTTGTACTCGATCAAACGCTTTTTCGTAGTCTATGAAGCAGAGAAATACATCTTTGTGTACGTCTTTGCAATTTTGCAAATCCCTACTAAAACTTAAATAATTTGAATTTTTGTATGTTTGTAACGAAAAGACTCAAAAACTACTGGACCGATTTTAAACATTCTTTCACCGTTAAAATGCTACATTATCTCTGAGTAACATAGGCAATATTTATTCCTAGAAAAAATTAGAGATCCCTACCAAAACTTTTAATAATTTGAATTTTTGTATGTTTGTAACGAATAGACTCAAAAACTACTGGACCGATTTCAAAAATTCTTTCACCGTTATAATGCCAAATTACCCCTCAGTAATATAGGCAATATTTATTGCTAGAAAAAATTCAGGATCCCTACTAAAACTTTTAATAATTTGAATGTTTTTATGTTTGTAACGAATAGAATGCTAAGTTATGTCTGAGTAACATAGGCTATATTTATTGCTTGACAAAATTAGGAATCCCTACTAAAATTTAAATAATTTGTATTTTTTTATGTTTGTAACGAATAAACTCACAAACTACTAGACCGACATCAAAAATTCTTTGATCGTTAGATTGCTATAACATGTCTGAGTAACAAGGGCTATATTTATTGCTAGAAAAAATTATGGATCCCTACTAAAACTTTTAATAATTTGAATTTTTGTATGTTTGTAACGAATAGACTCAAAACTACTGGAACGATTTCAAAAATTCTTTCACCATTAGAATGCTACGTTATCTCTGAGTAACATAGGCTATATTTATTGCTTGGAAAAATTAGGGATCCCTACTAAAACTTTTAATAATTTGAATTTTTGTATGTTTGTAATGAATAGACTCAAAAACTACTGGACCGATTTCAAAAATTCTTTCACCGTTAGAATGCTACGTTATCCCTGAGTAACATAGGATATATTTACTGCTAGAAAAAATTAGGGATCCCTACTAAAACTTAAATAATTTGTATTTTTGTATGTTTGTAACGAAAAGACTCAAAAACTACTTGACCGATTTCAAAAATTCTTTCACCATTAGAATGCTACGTTATCTCTGAGTAACATAGGCAATATTTTTTCCTAGAAAAAATTAGGGATCCCTACTAAAACTTAAATAATTTGTATGTTTGTATGCTTGTAACGAAGAAACTCAAAGAGCACTGGACCGATTTCAAAAATTCTTTTACACTTAGAATGCTACATTACCCCTGAATAACATAGGCTATATTTATTGCTAGAAAAAATTTTGGATCCCTACTAAAACTTTTAATAATTTGAATTTTTGTATGTTTGTAACGAATAGACTCAAAAATTACTGGACCGATTTCAAAAATTCTTTCACCGTTATAATGCCAAATTACCCCTCAGTAAGATAGGCTATATTTATTGCTAGAAAAAGTTAGCGATCCCTACTAAAACTTAAATAATTTGAATTTTTGTATGTCTGTAACGAATAAACGCAAAAATTACTGGACCAATTTCAAAAATTCTATCACTATTAGAATGCTACGTTATCTCTGAGTAACATAGGCTATAGTTATTGCTTAACAAAATAAGGAATCCCTACTAAAATTTAAATAATTTGTATTTTTCTATGTTTGTAACGAATAAACTCATAAACTACTAGACCGACATCAAAAATTCTTTGATCGTTAGATTGCTATATCATGTCTGAGTAACAAGGGCTATATTTATTGCTAGAAAAAATTATGGATCCCTACTAAAACTTTTAATAATTTGAAATTTTTGTATGTTTGTAACGAATAAACTCAAAAACTACTGGACCGATTTCAAAAATTCTTTCTCCATTAGAATGCTACGTTATCTCTGAGTAACATAGGCTATAGTTATTGCTTAACAAAATAAGGAATCCCTACTAAAATTTAAATAATTTGTATTTTTCTATGTTTGTAACGAATAAACTCATAAACTACTAGACCGACATCAAAAATTCTTTGATCGTTAGATTGCTATATCATGTCTGAATAACAAGGGCTATATTTATTGCTAGAAAAAATTATGGATCCCTACTAAAATTTTAATAATTTGAATTTTTGTATGTTTGTAACGAATAGACTCAAAAACTACTAGACCGATTTCAAAAATTCTTTCACTATTAGAATGCTACGTTATCTCTGAGTAACATAGGCTATATTTATTGCTTGGAAAAATTAGGGATCCCTACTAAAACTTTTAATAATTTGAATTTTTGTATGTTTGTAACGAATAGACTCAAAAACTACTGGAGCGATTTCAAAAATTCTTTCACCGTTAGAATGCTACGTTTTCCCTGAATAACATAGGATATATTTATTGCTAGAAAAAATTAGGGATCCCTACTAAAACTTAAATAATTTGTGTTTTGTATGATTGTAACGAATAAACTCAAAAACTACTGGACTGATTTCAAAAATTCTTTCACCGTTAGAATGCTACGTTTTCCCTGAGTAACATAGGATATATTTATTGCTAGAAAAATTTAGGGATCCCTACGAAAACTTAAATAATTTGTATTTTTCTATGTCTCTAACGAATAAACGCAAAAATTACTGGACCAATTTCAAAAATTCTTTTACACTTAGAATGCTACATTATCCCTGAGTAACACAGGCAATATTTACTGCTAGAAAAAATTAGGGATCCCTACTAAAACTTAAATAATTTGTGTTTTTGTATGACTGTAACGAATAAACTCAAAAACTACTGGACTGATTTCAAAAATACTTTCACACTTAGAATGCCACATTATCCCTGAATAACATAGGCTATATTTATTGCTTGGAAAAATTAGGGATCCCTACTAAAACTTTTAATAATTTGAATTTTTGTATGTTTGTAACGAATAGACTCAAAAACTACTGGACCGATTTCAAAAATTCTTTCTCCATTAGAATGCTACGTTATCTCTGAGTAACATAGGCTATATTTATTGCTTGGAAAAATTAGGGATCCCTACTAAAAGTTTTAATAATTTGAATTTTTGTATGCTTTTTAACGAATAAACTCACAAACTACTGGACTGATTTCAAAAATTCTTTCACCATTAGAATGCCACTTTATCTCTGAGTAGCATAGGCTATATTTATTGCTAGAAATAGTTAGGGATCCCTACTAAAACTTAAATAATTTGAATTTTTGTATGTTTGTAACGAAAAGACTCAAAAACTACCGGACCGATTTTAAACATTCTTTCACGATTAGAATGCTAAGTTATGTCTGAGTAACATAGGCTATATTTATTGCTTGACAAAATTAGGAATCCCTACTAAAATTTAAATAATTTGTATTTTTTTTATGTTTGTAACGAATAAACTCATAAACTACTAGACCGACATCAAAAATTCTTTGATCGTTAGATTGCTATAACATGTCTGAGTAACAAGGGCTATATTTATTGCTGGAAAAATTATAGATCCCTGCTAAATCTTTTAATAATTTGAATTTTTGTATGTTTGTAACGAATAGACTCAAAAACTACTGGAACGATTTCAAAAATTCTTTCACCGTTATAATGCCAAATTACCCCTCAGTAAGATAGGCTATATTTATTGCTAGAAAAAGTTAGCGATCCCTACTAAAACTTAAATAATTTGAATTTTTGTATGTCTGTAACGAATAAACGCAAAAATTACTGGACCAATGTCAAAAATTCTATCACTATTAGAATGCTACGTTATCTCTGAGTAACATAGGCTATATTTATTGCTTAACAAAATAAGGAATCCCTACTAAAATTTAAATAATTTGTATTTTTCTATGTTTGTAACGAATAAACTCATAAACTACTAGACCGACATCAAAAATTCTTTGATCATTAGATTGCTATATCATGTCTGAGTAACAAGGGCTATATTTATTGCCGGAAAAAATTATGGATCCCTACTAAAACTTTTAATAATTTGAATTTTTGTATGTTTGTAACGAATAGACTCAAAAACTACTGGACCGATTTCAAAAATTCTTTCACTATTAGAATGCTACGTTATCTCTGAGTAACATAGGCTATATTTATTGCTTGGAAAAATTAGGGATCCCTACTAAAACTTTTAATAATTTGAATTTTTGTATGTTTGTAACGAATAGACTCAAAAACTACTGGACCGATTTCAAAAATTCTTTCACCGTTAGAATGCTACGTTTTCCCTGAATAACATAGGATATATTTATTGCTAGAAAAAATTAGGGATCCCTACTAAAACTTAAATAATTTGAATGTTTATATGTTGGTAACGAATAAATTCAAAAAGTACTAGACGATTTCAAAAATTCTTTGACCTTTAGAATGCTACGTTATCCCTGAGTAACACAGGCGATATTTATTGCTAGAAAAAATTAGCGATCCCTACGAAAACTTAAATAATTTGTATTTTCGTATGACTGTAACGAATAAACTCAAAAACTACTGGACTGATTTCAAAAATTCTTTCACACTTAGAATGCCACATTCTCCCTGAGTAACATAGGCTATATTTATTGCTAGAAAAAGTTAGCGATCCCTACTAAAACTTAAATAATTTGAATTTTTGTATGTCTGTAAGGAATAAACGCAAAAATTACTGGACCAATTTCAAAAATTCTTTCACCATTAGAATGCTACGTTATCTCTGAGTAACATAGGCTATATTTATTGCTTGATAAAATTAGGAATCCCTACTAAAACTTAAATAATTTGAATTTTTGTATGGTTGTAACGAAAAGACTCAAAAACTACTTGACCGATTTTAAAAATTCTTTCACCGTTAAAATGCTATATTATCCCTGAGTAACATAGGCAATATTTATTGCTAGAAAAAATTAGGGATCCCTACTAAAACTTTTAATAATTTGAATTTTTGTACGTTTGTAACGAATAGACTCAAAAACTACTGGACCGATTTCAAAAATTCTTTCACCGTTAGAATGCTACGTTATCCCTGATTAACATAGGCAATATGTACTGCTAGAAAAAATTAGGGATCTCTACGAAAACTTAAATAATTTGTATTTTTCTATGTCTGTAACGAATAAACGCAAAAATTACTGGACCAATTTCAAAAACTCTTTTACACTTAGAATGCTACATTATCCCTGAGTAACATAGGCGATATTTATTGCTTCAAAAAATTAGGGATCCCTACTAAAATTTAAATAATTTGTATTTTTATATGTTTGTAAGGAATAAACTCATAAACTACTAGACCGACATCAAAAATTCTTTGATCATTAGATTGCTATATCATCTCTGAGTAACAAGGGCTATATTTATTGCTAGAAAAAATTATGGATCCCTACTAAAACTTTTAATAATTTGAATTTTTGTATGTTTGTAACGAATAAACTCAAAAACTACTGGACCGATTTCGAAAATTCTTTCTCCATTAGAATGCTACGTTATCTCTGAGTAACATAGGCTATATTTATTGCTTGGAAAAATTAGGGATCCCTACTAAAACTTTTAATAATTTGAATTTTTGTATGCTTTTTCACGAATAAACTCAAAAACTACTGGACCGATTTCAAAAATTCTTTCACCATTAGAATGCTACGTTATCTCTGAGTAACATAGGCTATATTTGTTGCTAGAAAAAGTTAGGGACCCTTACTAAAACTTAAATAATTTGAATTTTTGTACGTTTGTAACGAATAAACTCACAAACTACTGGACCGATTTCAAAAATTCTTTCACCGTTAGAATGCTACGTTTTCCCTGAGTAACATAGGATATATTTATTGCTAGAAAAAATTAGGGATCCCTACGAAAACTTAAATAATTTGTATTTTTCTATGTCTGTAACGAATAAACGCAAAAATTACTGGACCAATTTCAAAAATTCTTTTACACTTAGAATGCTACATTATCCCTGAGTAACATAGGCGATATTTATTGCTTCAAAAAATTAGGGATCCCTACTAAAATTTAAATAATTTGTATTTTTATATGTTTGTAAGGAATAAACTCATAAACTACTAGACCGACATCAAAAATTCTTTGATCATTAGATTGCTATATCATCTCTGAGTAACAAGGGCTATATTTATTGCTAGAAAAAATTATGGATCCCTACTAAAACTTTTAATAATTTGAATTTTTGTATGTTTGTAACGAATAAACTCAAAAACTACAGGACCGATTTCAAAAATTCTTTCTCCATTAGAATGCTACGTTATCTCTGAGTAACATAGGCTATATTTATTGCTAGAGAAAGTTAGGGATCCCTACGAAAACTTAAATAATTTGTATTTTTCTATGTCTGTAACGAATAAACGCAAAAATTACTGGACCAATTTCAAAAATTCTTTTACACTTAGAATGCTACATTATCCCTGAGTAACATAGGCAATATTTACTGCTAGAAAAAATTAGGGATCCCTACTAAAACTTAAATAATTTGTGTTTTTGTATGACTGTAACGAATAAACTCAAAAACTACTGGACTGATTTCAAAAATTCTTTCACACTTAGAATGCCACATTATCCCTGAGTAGCATAGGCTATATTAATTGCTAGAAATAGTTAGGGATCCCTACTAAAACTTAAATAATTTGAATTTTTGTATGTTTGTAACGAAAAGACTCAAAAACTACTGGACCGATTTTAAACATTCTTTCACCGTTAAAATGCTACATTATCCCTGAGTAACATAGGTAATATTTATTCCTAGAAAAAATTAGAGATCCCTACCAAAACTTTTAATAATTTGAATTTTTGTATGTTTGTAACGAATAGACTCAAAAACTACTGGACCGATTTCAAAAATTCTTTCACCGTTATAATGCCAAATTACCCCTCAGTAATATAGGTAAAAATTTTTTGCTAGAAAAAATTCAGGATCCCTACTAAAACTTTTAATAATTTGAATGTTTTTATGTTTGTAACGAATAGACTCAAAAACTACTAGACCGATTTCAAAAATTCTTTCACCATTAGAATGCTAAGTTATGTCTGAGTAACATAGGCTATATTCATTGCTTCGAAAAATTAGGGATCACTACTAAAACTTAAATAATTTGTGTTTTTATATGTTTGTAACGAATAAACTCATAAACTACTAGACCGACATCAAAAATTCTTTGATCATTAGATTGCTATATCATCTCTGAGTAACAAGGGCTATATTTATTGCTAGAAAAAATTATGGATCCCTACTAAAACTTTTAATAACTTCAATTTTTGTATGTTTGTAACGAATAGACTCAAAAATTACTTGACTGATTTCAAAAATTCTTTCACACTTAGAATGCCACATTATCCCTGAGTAGCATAGGCTATATTTATTGCTAGAAATAGTTAGGGATCCCTACTAAAACTTAAATAATTTGAATTTTTGTATGTTTGTAACGAAAAGACTCAAAAACAACTGGACCGATTTTAAACATTCTTTCACCGTTAAAATACTACATTATCCCTGAGTAACATAGGCAATATTTATTGCTAGAAAAAATTAGAGATCCCTACCAAAACTTTTAATAATTTGCATTTTTGTATATTTGTAACGAATAGACTCAAAAGCTACTGGACCGATTTCAAAAATTCTTTCACCGTTATAATGCCAAATTACCCCTCAGTAATATAGGCAATATTTATGGCTAGAAAAAATTAAAGATCCCTACTAAAACTTTTAATAATTTAAATGTTTTTATGTTTGTAACGAATAGACTCAAAAACTACTAGACCGATTTCAAAAATTCTTTCACCATTAGAATCCTAAGTTATGTCTGAGTAACATAGGCTATATTTATTGCTTGACAAAATTAGGAATCCCTACTAAAATTTAAAGAATTTGTATTTTTTTTATGTTTGTAACGAATAAACTCATAAACTACTAGACCGACATCAAAAATTCTTTGATCGTTAGATTGCTATAACATGTCTGAGTAACAAGGGCTATATTTAGTGCTAGAAAAAATTATGGATCCCTACTAAAACTTTTAATAATTTGAATTTTTGTATGTTTGTAATGAATAGACTCAAAAACTACTGGACCGATTTCAAAAATTCTTTCAGCGTTAGAATGCTACGTTATCCCTGAGTAACATAGGATATATTTACTGCTAGAAAAAATTAGGGATCCCTACTAAAACTTAAATAATTTGTATTTTTGTATGTTTGTAACGAAAAGACTCAAAAACTACTTGACCGATTTCAAAAATTTTTTCACCATTAGAATGCTACGTTATCTCTGAGTAACATAGGCAATATTTTTTCCTAGAAAAAATTAGGGATCCCTACTAAAACTTAAATAAATTGTATGTTTGTATGCTTGTAACGAAGAAACTCAAAGAGCACTGGACCGATTTCAAAAATTCTTTTACACTTAGAATGCTACATTACCCCTGAATAACATAGGCTATATTTATTGCTAGAAAAAATTATGGATCCCTACTAAAACTTTTAATAATTTGAATTTTTGTATGTTTGTAACGAATAGACTCAAAAATTACTGGACCGATTTCAAAAATTCTTTCACCGTTATAATGCCAAATTACCCCTCAGTAAGATAGGCTATATTTATTGCTAGAAAAAGTTAGCGATCCCTACTAAAACTTAAATAATTTGAATTTTTGTATGTCTGTAACGAATAAACGCAAAAATTAATGGACCAATTTCAAAAATTCTATCACTATTAGAAAGCTACGTTATCTCTGAGTAACATAGGCTATATTTATTGCTAGAAATAGTTAGGGATCCCTACTAAAACTTAAATAATTTGAATTTTTGTATGTTTGTAACGAAAAGACTCAAAAACTACTGGACCGATTTTAAACATTCTTTCACCGTTAAAATACTACATTATCCCTGAGTAACATAGGCAATATTTATTGCTAGAAAAAATTAGAGATCCCTACCAAAACTTTTAATAATTTGCATTTTTGTATGTTTGTAACGAATAGACTCAAAAGCTACTGGACCGATTTCAAAAATTCTTTCACCGTTATAATGCCAAATTACCCCTCAGTAATATAGGCAATATTTATTGCTAGAAAAAATTAAAGATCCCTACTAAAACTTTTAATAATTTAAATGTTTTTATGTTTGTAACGAATAGACTCAAAAACTACTAGACCGATTTCAAAAATTCTTTCACCATTAGAATGCTAAGTTATGTCTGAGTAACATAGGCTATATTTATTGCTTGACAAAATTAGGAATCCCTACTAAAATTTAAAGAATTTGTATTTTTTTTATGTTTGTAACGAATAAACTCATAAACTACTAGACCGACATCAAAAATTCTTTGATCGTTAGATTGCTATAACATGTCTGAGTAACAAGGGCTATATTTATTGCTAGAAAAAATTATGGATCCCTACTAAAACTTTTAATAATTTGAATTTTTGTATGTTTGTAATGAATAGACTCAAAAACTACTGGACCGATTTCAAAAATTCTTTCAGCGTTAGAATGCTACGTTATCCCTGAGTAACATAGGATATATTTACTGCTAGAAAAAATTAGGGATCCCTACTAAAACTTAAATAATTTGTATTTTTGTATGTTTGTAACGAAAAGACTCAAAAACTACTTGACCGATTTCAAAAATTTTTTCACCATTAGAATGCTACGTTATCTCTGAGTAACATAGGCAATATTTTTTCCTAGAAAAAATTAGGGATCCCTACTAAAACTTAAATAAATTGTATGTTTGTATGCTTGTAACGAAGAAACTCAAAGAGCACTGGACCGATTTCAAAAATTCTTTTACACTTAGAATGCTACATTACCCCTGAATAACATAGGCTATATTTATTGCTAGAAAAAATTATGGATCCCTACTAAAACTTTTAATAATTTGAATTTTTGTATGTTTGTAACGAATAGACTCAAAAATTACTGGACCGATTTCAAAAATTCTTTCACCGTTATAATGCCAAATTACCCCTCAGTAAGATAGGCTATATTTATTGCTAGAAAAAGTTAGCGATCCCTACTAAAACTTAAATAATTTGAATTTTTGTATGTCTGTAACGAATAAACGCAAAAATTAATGGACCAATTTCAAAAATTCTATCACTATTAGAAAGCTACGTTATCTCTGAGTAACATAGGCTATATTTATTGCTTAACAAAATAAGGAATCCCTACTAAAATTTAAATAATTTGTATTTTTCTAGGTTTGTAACGAATAAACTCATAAACTACTAGACCGACATCAAAAATTCTTTGATCGTTAGATTGCTATATCATGTCTGAGTAACAAGGGCTATATTTATTGCTAGAAAAAATTATGGATCCCTACTAAAACTTTTAATAATTTGAATTTTTGTATGTTTGTAACGAATAGACTCAAAAACTACTGGACCGATTTCAAAAATTCTTTCACTATTAGAATGCTACGTTATCTCTGAGTAACATAGGCTATATTTATTGCTTGGAAAAATTAGGGATCCCTACTAAAACTTTTAATAATTTGAATTTTTGTATGTTTGTAACGAATAGAATCAAAAACTACTGGACCGATTTCAAAAATTCTTTCACCGTTAGAATGCTACGTTTTCCCTGAATAACATAGGATATATTTATTGCTAGAAAAAATTAGGGATCCCTACTAAAACTTCAATAATTTGAATGTTTATATGTTGGTAACGAATAAATTCAAAAAGTACTAGACGATTTCAAAAATTCTTTGACCTTTAGAATGCTACGTTATCCCTGAGTAACAGAGGCGATATTTATTGCTAGAAAAAATTAGGGATCCCTACGAAAACTTAAATAATTTGTATTTTTCTATGTCTGTAACGAATAAACGCAAAAATTACTGGACCAATTTCAAAAATTCTTTTACACTTAGAATGCTACGTTATCCCTGAGTAACATAGGCAATATTTACTGCTAGAAAAAATTAGGGATCCCTACTAAAACTTAAATAATTTGTGTTTTTGTATGACTGTAACGAATAAACTCAAAAACTACTGGACTGATTTCAAAAATTCTTTCACACTTGGAATGCCACATTATTCCTGAGTAGCATAGGCTATATTTATTGCTAGAAAAAGTTAGGGATCCCTACTAAAACTTAAATAATTTGAAATTTGTATGTTTGTAACGAAAAGACTCAAAAAGTACTGGACCGATTTTAAAAATTCTTTCACCGTTAAAATGCTACATTATCCCCTGAGTAACATAGGCAATATTTATTGCTAGAAATAATTAGAGATCCCTACCAAAACTTTTAATAATTTGAATTTTTGTATGTTTGTAACGAAAAGACTCAAAAACTACTTGACCGATTTTAAAAATTCTTTCACCGTTAAAATGCTATATTATCCCTGAGTAACATAGGCAATATTTATTGCTAGAAAAAATTAGGGATCCCTACTAAAACTTTTAATAATTTGAATTTTGGTACGTTTGTAACGAATAGACTCAAAAACTACTGGACCGATTTCAAAAATTCTTTCACCGTTAGAATGCTACGTTACCCCTGAGTAACATAGGCGATATTCATTGCTTCAAAAAATTAGGGATCCCTACTAAAATTTAAATAATTTGTATTTTTATATGTTTGTAAGGAATAAACTCATAAACTACTAGACCGACATCAAAAATTCTTTGATCATTAGATTGCTATATCATCTCTGAGTAACAAGGGCTATATTTATTGCTAGAAAAAATTATGGATCCCTACTAAAACTTTTAATAATTTGAAATTTTTGTATGTTTGTAACGAATAAACTCAAAAACTACTGGACCGATTTCAAAAATTCTTTCTCCATTAGAATGCTGCGTTATCTCTGAGTAACATAGGCTATAGTTATTGCTTAACAAAATAAGGAATCCCTACTAAAATTTAAATAATTTGTATTTTTCTATGTTTGTAACGAATAAACTCATAAACTGCTAGACCGACATCAAAAATTCTTTGATCATTAAATTGCTATATCATCTCTGAGTAACAAGGGCTATATTCATTACTAGAAAAAATAATGGATCCCTACTAAAACTTTTAATAATTTGAATTTTTGTATGTTTGTAACGAATAGACCCAAAAATTACTGGACCAATTTCAAAAATTCTATTACACTTAGAATGCTACAATATCCCTGAGTAACATAGGTTATATTTACTGCTAGAAAAAATTAGGGATCTCTACTAAAACTTAAATAATTTGTATTTTTGTATGACTGTAACGAATAAACTCAAAAACTACTGGACTGATTTCAAAAATTCTTTCACACTTAGAATGCCACATTATCCCTGAGTAACATAGGCTATATTTATTGCTAGAAAAAGTTAGCGATCCCTACTAAAACTTAAATAATTTGAATTTTTGTATGTCTGTAAGGAATAAACGCAAAAATTACTGGACCAATTTCAAAAATTCTTTCACCATTAGAATGCTACGTTATCTCTGAGTAACATAGGCTATATTTATTGCTTGATAAAATTAGGAATCCCTACTAAAACTTAAATAATTTGAATTTTTGTATGTTTGTAACGAAAAGACTCAAAAACTACTTGACCGATTTTAAAAATTCTTTCACCGTTAAAATGCTATATTATCCCTGAGTAACATAGGCAATATTTATTGCTAGAAAAAATTAGGGATCCCTACTAAAACTTTTAATAATTTGAATTTTGGTACGTTTGTAACGAATAGACTCAAAAACTACTGGACCGATTTCAAAAATTCTTTCACCGTTAGAATGCTACGTTATCCCTGAGTAACATAGGCGATATTCATTGCTTCAAAAAATTAGGGATCCCTACTAAAATTTAAATAATTTGTATTTTTATATGTTTGTAAGGAATAAACTCATAAACTAATAGACCGACATCAAAAATTCTTTGATCATTAGATTGCTATATCATCTCTGAGTAACAAGGGCTATATTTATTGCTAGAAAAAATTATGGATCCCTACTAAAACTTTTAATAATTTGAAATTTTTGTATGTTTGTAACGAATAAACTCAAAAACTACTGGACCGATTTCAAAAATTCTTTCTCCATTAGAATGCTACGTTATCTCTGAGTAACATAGGCTATAGTTATTGCTTAACAAAATAAGGAATCCCTACTAAAATTTAAATAATTTGTATTTTTCTATGTTTGTAACGAATAAACTCATAAACTGCTAGACCGACATCAAAAATTCTTTGATCATTAAATTGCTATATCATCTCTGAGTAACAAGGGCTATATTCATTACTAGAAAAAATAATGGATCCCTACTAAAACTTTTAATAATTTGAATTTTTGTATGTTTGTAACGAATAGACCCAAAAATTACTGGACCAATTTCAAAAATTCTATTACACTTAGAATGCTACAATATCCCTGAGTAACATAGGCTATATTTACTGCTAGAAAAAATTAGGGATCTCTACTAAAACTTAAATAATTTGTATTTTTGTATGACTGTAACGAATAAACTCAAAAACTACTGGACTGATTTCAAAAATTCTTTCACACTTAGAATGCCACATTATCCCTGAGTAACATAGGCTATATTTATTGCTAGAAAAAGTTAGCGATCCCTACTAAAACTTAAATAATTTGAATTTTTGTATGTCTGTAAGGAATAAACGCAAAAATTACTGGACCAATTTCAAAAATTCTTTCACCATTAGAATGCTACGTTATCTCTGAGTAACATAGGCTATATTTATTGCTTGATAAAATTAGGAATCCCTACTAAAACTTAAATAATTTGAATTTTTGTATGTTTGTAACGAAAAGACTCAAAAACTACTTGACCGATTTTAAAAATTCTTCACCGTTAAAATGCTATATTATCCCTGAGTAACATAGGCAATATTTATTGCTAGAAAAAATTAGGGATCCCTACTAAAACTTTTAATAATTTGAATTTTGGTACGTTTGTAACGAATAGACTCAAAAACTACTGGACCGATTTCAAAAATTCTTTCACCGTTAGAATGCTACGTTATCCCTGAGTAACATAGGCGATATTCATTGCTTCAAAAAATCAGGGATCCCTACTAAAATTTAAATAATTTGTATTTTTATATGTTTGTAAGGAATAAACTCATAAACTACTAGACCGACATCAAAAATTCTTTGATCATTAGATTGCTATATCATCTCTGAGTAACAAGGGCTATATTTATTGCTAGAAAAAATTATGGATCCCTACTAAAACTTTTAATAATTTGAAATTTTTGTATGTTTGTAACGAATAAACTCAAAAACTACTGGACCGATTTCAAAAATTCTTTCTCCATTAGAATGCTACGTTATCTCTGAGTAACATAGGCTATAGTTATTGCTTAACAAAATAAGGAATCCCTACTAAAATTTAAATAATTTGTATTTTTCTATGTTTGGAACGAATAAACTCATAAACTACTAGACCGACATCAAAAATTCTTTGATCGTTAGATTGCTATATCATGTCTGAGTAACAAGGGCTATATTTATTGCTAGAAAAAATTATGGATCCCTACTAAAACTTTTAATAATTTGAATTTTTGTATGTTTGTAACGAATAGACTCAAAAACTACTGGACCGATTTCAAAAATTCTTTCACTATTAGAATGCTACGTTATCTCTGAGTAACACAGGCTATATTTATTGCTTGGAAAAATTAGGGATCCCTACTAAAACTTTTAATAATTTGAATTTTTGTATGTTTGTAACGAATAGACTCAAAAACTACTGGACCGATTTCAAAAATTCTTTCACCGTTAGAATGCTACGTTTTCCCTGAATAACATAGGATATATTTATTGCTAGAAAAAATTAGGGATCCCTACTAAAACTTAAATAATTTGAATGTTTATATGTTGGAAACGAATAAATTCAAAAAGTACTAGACGATTTCAAAAATTCTTTGACCTTTAGAATGCTACGTTATCCCTGAGTAACACAGGCGATATTTATTGCTAGAAAAAATTAGGGATCCCTACGAAAACTTAAATAATTTGTATTTTTCTATGTCTGTAACGAATAAACGCAAAAATTACTGGACCAATTTCAAAAATTCTTTTACACTTAGAATGCTACGTTATCCCTGAGTAACATAGGCAATATTTACTGCTAGAAGAAATTAGGGATCCCTACTAAAACTTTTAATAATTTGAATTTTTGTATGTTTGTAACGAATAGACTCAAAAATTACTGGACCGATTTCAAAAATTCTTTCACCGTTATAATGCCAAATTACCCCTCAGTAAGATAGGCTATATTTATTGCTAGAAAAAGTTAGCGATCCCTACTAAAACTTAAATAATTTGAATTTTTGTATGTCTGTAACGAATAAACGCAAAAATTAATGGACCAATTTCAAAAATTCTATCACTATTAGAAAGCTACGTTATCTCTGAGTAACATAGGCTATATTTATTGCTAGAAATAGTTAGGGATCCCTACTAAAACTTAAATAATTTGAATTTTTGTATGTTTGTAACGAAAAGACTCAAAAACTACTGGACCGATTTTAAACATTCTTTCACCGTTAAAATACTACATTATCCCTGAGTAACATAGGCAATATTTATTGCTAGAAAAAATTAGAGATCCCTACCAAAACTTTTAATAATTTGCATTTTTGTATGTTTGTAACGAATAGACTCAAAAGCTACTGGACCGATTTCAAAAATTCTTTCACCGTTATAATGCCAAATTACCCCTCAGTAATATAGGCAATATTTATTGCTAGAAAAAATTAAAGATCCCTACTAAAACTTTTAATAATTTAAATGTTTTTATGTTTGTAACGAATAGACTCAAAAACTACTAGACCGATTTCAAAAATTCTTTCACCATTAGAATGCTAAGTTATGTCTGAGTAACATAGGCTATATTTATTGCTTGACAAAATTAGGAATCCCTACTAAAATTTAAAGAATTTGTATTTTTTTTATGTTTGTAACGAATAAACTCATAAACTACTAGACCGACATCAAAAATTCTTTGATCGTTAGATTGCTATAACATGTCTGAGTAACAAGGGCTATATTTATTGCTAGAAAAAATTATCGATCCCTACTAAAACTTTTAATAATTTGAATTTTTGTATGTTTGTAATGAATAGACTCAAAAACTACTGGACCGATTTCAAAAATTCTTTCAGCGTTAGAATGCTACGTTATCCCTGAGTAACATAGGATATATTTACTGCTAGAAAAAATTAGGGATCCCTACTAAAACTTAAATAATTTGTATTTTTGTATGTTTGTAACGAAAAGACTCAAAAACTACTTGACCGATTTCAAAAATTTTTTCACCATTAGAATGCTACGTTATCTCTGAGTAACATAGGCAATATTTTTTCCTAGAAAAAATTAGGGATCCCTACTAAAACTTAAATAAATTGTATGTTTGTATGCTTGTAACGAAGAAACTCAAAGAGCACTGGACCGATTTCAAAAATTCTTTTACACTTAGAATGCTACATTACCCCTGAATAACATAGGCTATATTTATTGCTAGAAAAAATTATGGATCCCTACTAAAACTTTTAATAATTTGAATTTTTGTATGTTTGTAACGAATAGACTCAAAAATTACTGGACCGATTTCAAAAATTCTTTCACCGTTATAATGCCAAATTACCCCTCAGTAAGATAGGCTATATTTATTGCTAGAAAAAGTTAGCGATCCCTACTAAAACTTAAATAATTTGAATTTTTGTATGTCTGTAACGAATAAACGCAAAAATTAATGGACCAATTTCAAAAATTCTATCACTATTAGAAAGCTACGTTATCTCTGAGTAACATAGGCTATATTTATTGCTTAACAAAATAAGGAATCCCTACTAAAATTTAAATAATTTGTATTTTTCTAGGTTTGTAACGAATAAACTCATAAACTACTAGACCGACATCAAAAATTCTTTGATCGTTAGATTGCTATATCATGTCTGAGTAACAAGGGCTATATTTATTGCTAGAAAAAATTATGGATCCCTACTAAAACTTTTAATAATTTGAATTTTTGTATGTTTGTAACGAATAGACTCAAAAACTACTGGACCGATTTCAAAAATTCTTTCACTATTAGAATGCTACGTTATCTCTGAGTAACATAGGCTATATTTATTGCTTGGAAAAATTAGGGATCCCTACTAAAACTTTTAATAATTTGAATTTTTGTATGTTTGTAACGAATAGAATCAAAAACTACTGGACCGATTTCAAAAATTCTTTCACCGTTAGAATGCTACGTTTTCCCTGAATAACATAGGATATATTTATTGCTAGAAAAAATTAGGGATCCCTACTAAAACTTCAATAATTTGAATGTTTATATGTTGGTAACGAATAAATTCAAAAAGTACTAGACGATTTCAAAAATTCTTTGACCTTTAGAATGCTACGTTATCCCTGAGTAACAGAGGCGATATTTATTGCTAGAAAAAATTAGGGATCCCTACGAAAACTTAAATAATTTGTATTTTTCTATGTCTGTAACGAATAAACGCAAAAATTACTGGACCAATTTCAAAAATTCTTTTACACTTAGAATGCTACGTTATCCCTGAGTAACATAGGCAATATTTACTGCTAGAAAAAATTAGGGATCCCTACTAAAACTTAAATAATTTGTGTTTTTGTATGACTGTAACGAATAAACTCAAAAACTACTGGACTGATTTCAAAAATTCTTTCACACTTGGAATGCCACATTATTCCTGAGTAGCATAGGCTATATTTATTGCTAGAAAAAGTTAGGGATCCCTACTAAAACTTAAATAATTTGAAATTTGTATGTTTGTAACGAAAAGACTCAAAAAGTACTGGACCGATTTTAAAAATTCTTTCACCATTAGAATGCTACGTTATCTCTGAGTAACATAGGCTATATTTATTGCTTGATAAAATTAGGAATCCCTACTAAAACTTAAATAATTTGAATTTTTGTATGTTTGTAACGAAAAGACTCAAAAACTACTTGACCGATTTTAAAAATTCTTTCACCGTTAAAATGCTATATTATCCCTGAGTAACATAGGCAATATTTATTGCTAGAAAAAATTAGGGATCCCTACTAAAACTTTTAATAATTTGAATTTTGGTACGTTTGTAACGAATAGACTCAAAAACTACTGGACCGATTTCAAAAATTCTTTCACCGTTAGAATGCTACGTTATCCCTGAGTAACATAGGCGATATTCATTGCTTCAAAAAATTAGGGATCCCTACTAAAATTTAAATAATTTGTATTTTTATATGTTTGTAAGGAATAAACTCATAAACTAATAGACCGACATCAAAAATTCTTTGATCATTAGATTGCTATATCATCTCTGAGTAACAAGGGCTATATTTATTGCTAGAAAAAATTATGGATCCCTACTAAAACTTTTAATAATTTGAAATTTTTGTATGTTTGTAACGAATAAACTCAAAAACTACTGGACCGATTTCAAAAATTCTTTCTCCATTAGAATGCTACGTTATCTCTGAGTAACATAAACTATAGTTATTGCTTAACAAAATAAGGAATCCCTACTAAAATTTAAATAATTTGTATTTTTCTATGTTTGTAACGAATAAACTCATAAACTGCTAGACCGACATCAAAAATTCTTTGATCATTAAATTGCTATATCATCTCTGAGTAACAAGGGCTATATTCATTACTAGAAAAAATAATGGATCCCTACTAAAACTTTTAATAATTTGAATTTTTGTATGTTTGTAACGAATAGACCCAAAAATTACTGGACCAATTTCAAAAATTCTATTACACTTAGAATGCTACAATATCCCTGAGTAACATAGGCTATATTTACTGCTAGAAAAAATTAGGGATCTCTACTAAAACTTAAATAATTTGTATTTTTGTATGACTGTAACGAATAAACTCAAAAACTACTGGACTGATTTCAAAAATTCTTTCACACTTAGAATGCCACATTATCCCTGAGTAACACAGGCTATATTTATTGCTAGAAAAAGTTAGCGATCCCTACTAAAACTTAAATAATTTGAATTTTTGTATGTCTGTAAGGAATAAACGCAAAAATTACTGGACCAATTTCAAAAATTCTTTCACCATTAGAATGCTACGTTATCTCTGAGTAACATAGGCTATATTTATTGCTTGATAAAATTAGGAATCCCTACTAAAACTTAAATAATTTGAATTTTTGTATGTTTGTAACGAAAAGACTCAAAAACTACTTGACCGATTTTAAAAATTCTTCACCGTTAAAATGCTATATTATCCCTGAGTAACATAGGCAATATTTATTGCTAGAAAAAATTAGGGATCCCTACTAAAACTTTTAATAATTTGAATTTTGGTACGTTTGTAACAAATAGACTCAAAAACTACTGGACCGATTTCAAAAATTCTTTCACCGTTAGAATGCTACGTTATCCCTGAGTAACATAGGCGATATTCATTGCTTCAAAAAATTAGGGATCCCTACTAAAATTTAAATAATTTGTATTTTTATATGTTTGTAAGGAATAAACTCATAAACTACTAGACCGACATCAAAAATTCTTTGATCATTAGATTGCTATATCATCTCTGAGTAACAAGGGCTATATTTATTGCTAGAAAAAATTATGGATCCCTACTAAAACTTTTAATAATTTGAAATTTTTGTATGTTTGTAACGAATAAACTCAAAAACTACTGGACCGATTTCAAAAATTCTTTCTCCATTAGAATGCTACGTTATCTCTGAGTAACTTAGGCTATAGTTATTGCTTAACAAAATAAGGAATCCCTACTAAAATTTAAATAATTTGTATTTTTCTATGTTTGGAACGAATAAACTCATAAACTACTAGACCGACATCAAAAATTCTTTGATCGTTAGATTGCTATATCATGTCTGAGTAACAAGGGCTATATTTATTGCTAGAAAAAATTATGGATCCCTACTAAAACTTTTAATAATTTGAATTTTTGTATGTTTGTAACGAATAGACTCAAAAACTACTGGACCGATTTCAAAAATTCTTTCACTATTAGAATGCTACGTTATCTCTGAGTAACACAGGCTATATTTATTGCTTGGAAAAATTAGGGATCCCTACTAAAACTTTTAATAATTTGAATTTTTGTATGTTTGTAACGAATAGACTCAAAAACTACTGGACCGATTTCAAAAATTCTTTCACCGTTAGAATGCTACGTTTTCCCTGAATAACATAGGATATATTTATTGCTAGAAAAAATTAGGGATCCCTACTAAAACTTAAATAATTTGAATGTTTATATGTTGGAAACGAATAAATTCAAAAAGTACTAGACGATTTCAAAAATTCTTTGACCTTTAGAATGCTACGTTATCCCTGAGTAACACAGGCGATATTTATTGCTAGAAAAAATTAGGGATCCCTACGAAAACTTAAATAATTTGTATTTTTCTATGTCTGTAACGAATAAACGCAAAAATTACTGGACCAATTTCAAAAATTCTTTTACACTTAGAATGCTACGTTATCCCTGAGTAACATAGGCAATATTTACTGCTAGAAAAAATTAGGGATCCCTACTAAAACTTAAATAATTTGTGTTTTTGTATGACTGTAACGAATAAACTCAAAAACTACTGGACTGATTTCAAAAATTCTTTCACACTTGGAATGCCACATTATTCCTGAGTAGCATAGGCTATATTTATTGCTAGAAAAAGTTAGGGATCCCTACTAAAACTTAAATAATTTGAAATTTGTATGTTTGTAACGAAAAGACTCAAAAAGTACTGGACCGATTTTAAAAATTCTTTCACCGTTAAAATGCTACATTATCCCCTGAGTAACATAGGCAATATTTATTGCTAGAAAAAATTAGAGATCCCTACCAAAACTTTTAATAATTTGAATTTTTGTATGTTTGTAACGAATAGACTCAAAAACTACTGGACCGATTTCAAAAATTCTTTCACCGTTGTAATGCCAAATTACCCCTCAGTAATATAGGCAATATTTATTGCTAGAAAAAATTAAGGATCCCTACTAAAACTTTTAATAATTTGAATGTTTTTATGTTTGTAACGGATAAACTCAAAAAGTACTAGACCGATTTCAAAAATTCTTTCACCATTAGAATGCTAAGTTATGTCTGAGTAACATAGGCTATATTCATTGCTTCAAAAAATTAGGGATCCCTACTAAAACTTAAATAATTTGTATTTTTATATGTTTGTAACGAATAAACTCATAAACTGCTAGACCGACATCAAAAATTCTTTGATCATTAAATTGCTATATCATCTCTGAGTAACAAGGGCTATATTCATTACTAGAAAAAATTATGGATCCCTACTAAAACTTTTAATAATTTGAATTTTTGTATGTTTGTAACGAATAGACCCAAAAATTACTGGACCAATTTCAAAAATTCTATTACACTTAGAATGCTACAATATCCCTGAGTAACATAGGCTATATTTACTGCTAGAAAAAATTAGGGATCTCTACTAAAACTTAAATAATTTGTATTTTTGTATGACTGTAACGAATAAACTCAAAAACTACTGGACTGATTTCAAAAATTCTTTCACACTTAGAATGCCACATTATCCCTGAGTAACATAGGCTATAATTATTGCTAGAAAAAGTTAGCGATCCCTACTAAAACTTAAATAATTTGAATTTTTGTATGTCTGTAAGGAATAAACGCAAAAATTACTGGACCAATTTCAAAAATTCTTTCACCATTAGAATGCTACGTTATCTCTGAGTAACATAGGCTATATTTATTGCTTGATAAAATTAGGAATCCCTACTAAAACTTAAATAATTTGAATTTTTGTATGTTTGTAACGAAAAGACTCAAAAACTACTTGACCGATTTTAAAAATTCTTTCACCGTTAAAATGCTATATTATCCCTGAGTAACATAGGCGATATTCATTGCTTCAAAAAATTAGGGATCCCTACTAAAATTTAAATAATTTGTGTTTTTATATGTTTGTAAGGAATAAACTCATAAACTACTAGACCGACATCAAAAATTCTTTGATCATTAGATTGCTATATCATCTCTGAGTAACAAGGGCTATATTTATTGCTAGAAAAAATTATGGATCCCTACTAAAACTTTTAATAATTTGAAATTTTTGTATGTTTGTAACGAATAAACTCAAAAACTACTGGACCGATTTCAAAAATTCTTTCTGCATTAGAATGCTACGTTATCTCTGAGTAACATAGGCTATAGTTATTGCTTGGAAAAATTAGGGATCCCTACTAAAACTTTTAATAATTTGAATTTTTGTATGCTTTTTAACGAATAGACTCAAAAACTACTGGACCGATTTCAAAAATTCTTTCACACTTAAAATGCCACATTATCCCTGAGTAGCATAGGCTATATTTATTGCTAGAAATAGTTAGGGATCCCTACTAAAACTTAAATAATTTGAATTTTTGTATGTTTGTAACGAAAAGACTCAAAAACTACTGGACCGATATCAAAAATTCTTTGACCTTTAGAATGCTACATTATCCCTGAGTAACATAGGCAATATTTACTGCTAGAAAAAATTAGGGATCCCTACTAAAACTTAAATAATTTGTGTTTTTGTATGACTGTAACGAATAAACTCAAAAACTACTCGACTGATTTCAAAAATTCTTTCACACTTAAAATGCCACATTATCCCTGAGTAGCATAGGCTATATTTATTGCTAGAAATAGTTAGGGATCCCTACTAAAACTTAAATAATTTGAATTTTTGTATGTTTGTAACGAAAAGACTCAAAAACTACTGGACCGATTTGAAATATTCTTTGACCTTTAGAATGCTACATTATCCCGAAGTAACATTCCCGATATTTATTTCTAGAAAAAATTATGGATCCCTACGAAAACTTAAATAATTTGTATTTTTCTATGTCTGTAACGAATAAACGCAAAAATTACTGGACCAATTTCAAAAATTCTTTTACACTTAGAATGCTACATTATCCCTGAGTAACATAGGCGATATTTATTGCTTCAAAAAATTAGGGATCCCTACTAAAACTTAAATAATTTGTATTTTTATATGTTTGTAAGAAATAAACTCATAAACTACTAGACCGACATCAAAAATTCTTTTTTCATTAGATTGCTATATCATCTCTGAGTAACAAGGGCTATTTTTATTGCTTGGAAAAATTAGGGATCCCTACTAAAACTTTTAATAGTTTGAATTTTTGTATGCTTTTTAACAAATAGACTCAAAAACTACTGGACCGATTTCAAAAACTCTTTCACCGTTAGAATGTTACGTTTTCCCAGAGTAACATAGGATATATTTATTGCTAGAAAAAATTAGGGATCCCTACTAAAACTTAAATAATTTGAATGTTTCTATGTTGGTAACGAATAAACTCAAAAAGTACTAGACCGATTTCAAAAATTCTTTGACCTTTAGAATGCTACATTATCCCTCAGTAACATAGGCGATATTTGTTGCTAGAAAAAATTAGGGATCCCTACGAAAACTTAAATAATTTGTATTTTTCTATGTCTGTAACGAATAAACGCAAAAATTACTGGACCAATTTCAAAAATTCTTTTACACTTAGAATGCTACATTATCCCTGAGTAACATAGGCAATATTTACTGCTAGAAAAATTAGGGATCCCTACTAAAACTTAAATAATTTGTGTTTTTGTATGACTGTAACGAATAAACTCAAAAACTACTGGACTGATTTCAAAAATTCTTTCACACATAGAATGCCACATTATCCCTGAGTAACATAGGCAATATTTACTGCTAGAAAAATTAGGGATCCCTACTAAAACTTAAATAATTTGTGTTTTTGTATGACTGTAAGGAATAAACTCAAAAACTACTGGACTGATTTCAAAAATTCTTTCACACATAGAATGCCACATTATCCCTGAGTAGCATAGGCTATATTTATTGCTAGAAATAGTTAGGGATCCCTACGAAAACTTAAATAATTTGTATTTTTCTAGGTCTGTAACGAATAAACGCAAAAATTACTGGACCAATTTCAAAAATTCTTTTACACTTAGAATGCTACATTATCCCTGAGTAACATAGGCAATATTTACTGCTAGAAAAATTAGGGATCCCTACTAAAACTTAAATAATTTGTGTTTTTGTATGACTGTAACGCATAAACTCAAAAACTACTGGACTGATTTCAAAAATTCTTTCACACATAGAATGCCACATTATCCCTGAGTAGCATAGGCTATATTTATTGCTAGAAATAGTTAGGGATCCCTACTAAAATTTAAATAATTTGTATTTTTATATGTTTGTAAGGAATAAACTCATAAACTACTAGACCGACATCAAAAATTCTTTGATCATTAGATTGCTATATCATCTCTGAGTAACATAGGCTATATTTATTGCTTGGAAAAATTAGGGATCCCTACTAAAACATTTAATAATTTGAATTTTTGTATGCTTTTTAACGAATAAACTCACAAACTACTGGACCGATTTCAAAAATTCTTTCACCATTAGAATGCTACGTTATCTCTGAGTAACATAGGCTATATTTATTGCTAGAAAAAGTTAGGGACCCTTACTAAAACTTAAATAATTTGAATTTTTGTACGTTTGTAACGAATAAACTCACAAACTACTGGACCGATTTCAAAAATTCTTTCACCGTTAGAATGCTACGTTTTCCCTGAGTAACATAGCATATATTTATTGCTAGAAAAAATTAGGGATCCCTACGAAAACTTAAATAATTTGTATTTTTCTATGTCTGTAACGGTTAAAGGCAAAAATTACTGGACCAATTTCAAAAATTTTTTACACTTAGAATGCTACATTATCCCTGAGGAACATAGGCAATATTTACTGCTAGAAAAAATTAGGGATCCCTACTAAAACTTAAATAATTTGTGTTTTTGTATGACTGTAACGAATAAACTCAAAAACTACTGGACTGATTTCAAAAATTCTTTCACACTTAGAATGCCAAGTTATCCCTGAGTAGCATAGCCTATATTTATTGCTAGAAATAGTTAGGGATCCCTACTAAAACTTAAATAATTTGAATTTTTGTATGTTTGTAACGAAAAGACTCAAAAACTACTGGACCGATTTTAAACATTCTTTCACCGTTAAAATGCTACATTATCCCTGAGTAACATAGGCAATATTTATTGCTAGAAAAAATTAGAGATCCCTACCAAAACTTTTAATAATTTGAATTTTTGTATGTTTGTAACGAATAGACTCAAAAGCTACTGGACCGATTTCAAAAATTCTTTCACCGTTATAATGCCAAATTACCCCTCAGTAATATAGGCAATATTTATTGCTAGTAAAAATTAAGGATCCCTACTAAAACTTTTAATAATTTGAATGTTTTTATGTTTGTAACGAATAGACTCAAAAACTACTAGACCGATTTCAAAAATTCTTTCACCATTAGAATGCTAAGTTATGTCTGAGTAACATAGGCTATATTCATTGCTTCGAAAAATTAGGGATCACTACTAAAACTTAAATAATTTGTGTTTTTATATGTTTGTAACGAATAATCTCATAAACTACTAGACCGACATCAAAAATTCTTTGATCATTGGATTGCTATATCATCTCTGAGTAACAAGGGCTATATTTATTGCTAGAAAAAATTATGGATCCCTACTAAAACTTTTAATAACTTCAATTTTTGTATGTTTGTAACGAATAGACTCAAAAATTACTGGACCGATTTTAAACATTCTTTCACCGTTAAAATGCTACATTATCCCTGAGTAACATAGGCAATATTTATTGCTAGAAAAAATTAGAGATCCCTACCAAAACTTTTAATAATTTGAATTTTTGTATGTTTGTAACGAATAGACTCAAAAGCTACTGGACCGATTTCAAATATTCTTTCACCGTTATAATGCCAAATTACCCCTCAGTCATATAGGCAATATTTATTGCTAGTAAAAATTAAGGATCCCTACTAAAACTTTTAATAATTTGAATGTTTTTATGTTTGTAACGAATAGACTCAAAAACTACTAGACCGATTTCAAAAATTCTTTCACCATTAGAATGCTAAGTTATGTCTGAGTAACATAGGCTATATTCATTGCTTCGAAAAATTAGGGACCCTTACTAAAACTTAAATAATTTGAATTTTTGTACGTTTGTAACGAATAAACTCACAAACTACTGGACCGATTTCAAAAATTCTTTCACCGTTAGAATGCTACGTTTTCCCTGAGTAACATAGGATATATTTATTGCTAGAAAAAATTAGGGATCCCTACGAAAACTTAAATAATTTGTATTTTTCTATGTCTGTAACGAATAAAGGCAAAAATTACTGGACCAATTTCAAAAATTCTTTTACACTTAGAATGCTACAATATCCCTGAGTAACATAGGCTATATTTATTGCTAGAAATAGTTAGGGATCCCAACTAAAACTTAAATAATTTGAATTTTTGTATGTTTGTAACGAATAGACTCAAAAACCACTAGACCGATTTCAAAAATTCTTTCACCATTAGAATGCTAAGTTATGTCTGAGTAACATAGGCTATATTCATTGCTTCGAAAAATTAGGGATCACTACTAAAACTTAAATAATTTGTGTTTTTATATGTTTGTAACGAATAAACTCACAAACTACTGGACCGATTTCAAAAATTCTTTCACCGTTAGAATGCTACGTTATCTCTGAGTAACATAGGCTATATATATTGCTTAGAAAAATTAGGCATCCCTACTAAAACTTTTAATAATTTGAATTTTTGTATGTTTGTAATGAATAGAGTCAAAAACTACTGGACCGATTTCAAAAATTCTTTCACCGTTAGAATGCTACGTTATCTCTGAGTAACATAGGCTATATTTATTGCTTGGAAAAATTAGGGATCCCTATTAAAACTTTTAATAATTTGAATTTTTGTATGCTTTTTAACGAATAAACTCACAAACTACTCGACCAATTTCAAAAATTCTTTCACTATTAGAATGCTACGTTATCTCTGAGTAACATAGGCTATATTTATTGCTAGAAAAAATTAGGGATCCCTACGAAAACTTAAATAATTTGTATTTTTCTATGTCTGTAACGAATAAAGGCAAAAATTACTGGACCAATTTCAAAAATTCTTTTACACTTAGAATGCTACAATATCCCTGAGTAACATAGGCTATATTCATTGCTTCGAAAAATTAGGGACCCTTACTAAAACTTAAATAATTTGTATTTTTCTATGTCTGTAACGAATAAACTCACAAACTACTGGACCGATTTCAAAAATTCTTTCACCATTAGAATGCTACGTTATCTCTGAGTAACATAGGCTATATATATTGCTTAGAAAAATTAGGCATCCCTACTAAAACTTTTAATAATTTGAATTTTTGTATGTTTGTAATGAATAGACTCAAAAACTACTGGACCGATTTCAAAAATTCTTTCACCGTTAGAATGCTACGTTATCTCTGAGTAACATAGGCTATATTTATTGCTTGGAAAAATTAGGGATCCCTATTAAAACTTTTAATAATTTGAATTTTTGTATGCTTTTTAACGAATAAACTCACAAACTACTCGACCAATTTCAAAAATTCTTTCACTATTAGAATGCTACGTTATCTCTGAGTAACATAGGCTATATTTATTGCTAGAAAAAGTTAGGGACCCTTACTAAAACTTAAATAATTTGAATTTTTGTACGTTTGTAGCGAATAAACTCACAAACTACTGGACCGATTTCAAAAATTCTTTCACCATTAGAATGCTACGTTATCTCTGAGTAACATAGGCTATATTTATTGCTTGGAAAAATTAGGGATCCCTACGAAAACTTAAATAATTTGTATTTTTCTATGTCTGTAACGAATAAACGCAAAAATTACTGGACCAATTTCAAAAATTCTTTTACACTTAGAATGCTACATTATCTCTGAGTAGCATAGGCTATATTTATTGCTAGAAAAAGTTAGGGACCCCTACTAAAACTTAAATAATTTGAATTTTTGTACGTTTGTAACGAATAAACTCACAAACTACTGGACCGATTTCAAAAATTCTTTCACCATTAGAATGCTACGTTATCTCTGAGTAACATAGGCTATATTTATTGCTTGGAAAAATTAGGGATCCCTACTAAAATTTTTAATAATTTGAATTTTTGTATGCTTTTTAACGAATAAACTCACAAACTACTGGACCGATTTCAAAAATTCTTTCAACGTTAGAATGCCAAATTACCCCTCAGTAATATATAGGCAATATTTATTGCTAGAAAAAATTAAGGATCCCTACTAAAACTTTTAATAATTTGAATGTTTTTATGTTTGTAACGAATAGACTCAAAAACTACTAGACCGATTTCAAAAATTCTGTCACCATTAGAATGCTAAGTTATGTCTGAGTAACATAGGCTATATTCATTGCTACGAAAAATTAGGGATCACTACTAAAACTAAAATAATTAGTGTTTTTATATGTTTGTAACGAATAAACTCATAAACTACTAGACCGACATCAAAAATTCTTTGATCATTAGATTGCTATATCATCTCTGAATAACAAGGGCTATATTTATTGCTAGAAAAAGTTATGGATCCCTACTAAAACTTTTAATAACTTCAATTTTTGTATGTTTGTAACGAATAGACTCAAAAATTACTGGACCAATTTCAAAAATTCTTTTACACTTAGAATGCTACAATATCCCTGAGTAACATAGGCTATATTTACTGCTAGAAAAAATTAGGGATCCCTACTAAAACTTAAATAATTTGTATTTTTGTATGACTGTAACGAATAAACTCAAAAACTACTGGACTGATTTCAAAAATTCTTTCACACTTAGAATGCCACATTATCCCTGAGTAGCATAGGCTATATTTATTGCTAGAAATAGTTAGGGATCCCTACTAAAACTTAAATAATTTGAATTTTTGTATGTTTGTAACGAAAAGACTCAAAAACTACTGGACCGATTTTAAACATTCTTTCACCGTTAAAATGCTACATTATCCCTGAGTAACATAGGCAATATTTATTGCTAGAAAAAATTAGAGATCCCTACCAAAACTTTTAATAATTTGAATTTTTGTATGTTTGTAACGAATAGACTCAAAAGCTACTGGACCGATTTCAAAAATTCTTTCACCGTTATAATGCCAAATTACCCCTCAGTAATATAGGCAATATTTATTGCTAGAAAAAATTAAGGATCCCTACTAAAACTTTTAATAATTTAAATGTTTTTATGTTTGTAACGAATAGACTCAAAAACTGCTAGACCGATTTCAAAAATTCTTTCACCATTAGAATGCTAAGTTATGTCTGAGTAACATAGGCTATATTTATTGCTGGACAAAATTAGGAATCCCTACTAAAATTTAAATAATTTGTATTTTTTTTATGTTTGTAACGAATAAACTCATAAACTACTGGACCGATTTCAAAAATTCTTTCACCGTTAGAATGCTACGTTATCTCTGAGTAACATAGGCTATATTTATTGCTTGGAAAAATTAGGGATCCCTACTAAAACTTTTAATAATTTGAATTTTTGTATGCTTTTTAACGAATAAACTCACAAACTACTCGACCGATTTCAAAAATTCTTTCACTATTAGAATGCTACGTTATCTCTGAGTAACATAGGCTATATTTATTGCTTGGAAAAATTAGGGATCCCTATCAAAACTTTTAATAATTTGAATTTTTGTATGTTTGTAACGAATAGGCTCAAAAACTACTGGACCGATTTCAAAAATTCTTTCACCATTAGAATGCTACGTTATCTCTGAGTAACATAGGCTATATTTATTGCTTGGAAAAATTAGGGATCCCTACTAAAACTTTTAATAATTTGAATTTTTGTATGTTTGTAATGAATAGACTCAAAAACTACTGGACCGATTTCAAAAATTCTTTCACCGTTAGAATGCTACGTTATCTCTGAGTAACATAGGCTATATTTATTGCTTGGAAAAATTAGGGATCCCTACTAAAACTTTTAATAATTTGAATATTTGTATGCTTTTTAACGAATAAACTCACAAACTACTCGACCGATTTCAAAAATTCTTTCACTATTAGAATGCTACGTTATCTCTGAGTAACATAGGCTATATTTATTGCTAGAAAATGTTAGGGACCCTTACTAAAACTTAAATAATTTGAATTTTTGTACGTTTGTAACGAATAAACTCACAAACTACTGGACCGATTTCAAAAATTCTTTCACCATTAGAATGCTACGTTATCTCTGAGTAACATAGGCTATATTTATTGCTTGGAAAAATTAGGGATCCCTACGAAAACTTAAATAATTTGTATTTTTCTATGTCTGTAACGAATAAACGCAAAAATTACTGGACCAATTTCAAAAATTCTTTTATACTTAGAATGCTACATTATCTCTGAGTAGCACACGCTATATTTATTGCTAGAAAAAGTTAGGGACCCCTACTAAAACTTAAATAATTTGAATTTTTGTACGTTTGTAACGAATAAACTCACAAACTACTGGACCGATTTCAAAATTCTTTCACCATTAGAATGCTACGTTATCTCTGAGTAACATAGGCTATATTTATTGCTTGGAAAAATTAGGGATCCCTACTAAAACTTTTAATAATTTGAATTTTTGTATGCTTTTTAACGAATAAACTCACAAACTACTGGACCGATTTCAAAAATTCTTTCACCGTTAGAATGCTACGTTTTCCCTGAGTAACATAGGATATATTTATTGCTAGAAAAAATTAGGGATCCCTACAAAAACTTAAATAATTTGAATGTTTATATGTTGGTAAGGAATAAACTCATAAACTACTAGACCGACATCAAAAATTCTTTGATCATTAGATTGCTATATCATCTCTGAGTAACAAGGGCTATATTTATTGCTAGAAAAAATTATGGATCCCTACTAAAACTTTTAATAACTTCAATTTTTGTATGTTTGTAACGAATAGACTCAAAAATTACTGGACCGATTTTAAACATTCTTTCACCGTTAAAATGCTACATTATCCCTGAGTAACATAGGCAATATTTATTGCTCGAAAAAATTAGAGATCCCTACCAAAACTTTTAATAATTTGAATTTTTGTATGTTTGTAACGAATAGACTCAAAAATTACTGGACCGATTTTAAACATTCTTTCACTGTTAAAATGCTACATTATCTCTGAGTAACATAGGCTATATTTATTGCTAGAAAAAGTTAGGGACCCCTACTAAAACTTAAATAATTTGAATTTTTGTACGTTTGTAACGAATAAACTCACAAACTACTGGACCGATTTCAAAAATTCTTTCACCGTTAGAATTCTACGTTTTCCCTGAGTAACATAGGCAATATTTACTGCTAGAAAAAATTAGGGATCCCTACTAAAACTTAAATAATTTGTGTTTTTGTATGACTGTAACGAATAAACTCAAAAACTACTGGACTGATTTCAAAAATTCTTTCACACTTAGAATGCCAAATTATCCCTGAGTAGCATAGCCTATATTTATTGCTAGAAATAGTTAGGGATCCCTACTAAAACTTAAATAATTTGAATTTTTGTATGTTTGTAACGAAAAGACTCAAAAACTACTGGACCGATTTTAAACATTCTTTCACCGTTAAAATGCTACATTATCCCTGAGTAACATAGGCAATATTTATTGCTAGAAAAAATTAGAGATCCCTACCAAAACTTTTAATAATTTGAATTTTTGTATGTTTGTAACGAATAGACTCAAAAGCTACTGGACCGATTTCAAAAATTCTTTCACCGTTATAATGCCAAATTACCCCTCAGTAATATAGGCAATATTTATTGCTAGTAAAAATTAAGGATCCCTACTAAAACTTTTAATAATTTGAATGTTTTTATGTTTGTAACGAATAGACTCAAAAACTACTAGACCGATTTCAAAAATTCTTTCACCATTAGAATGCTAAGTTATGTCTGAGTAACATAGGCTATATTCATTGCTTCGAAAAATTAGGGATCACTACTAAAACTTAAATAATTTGTGTTTTTATATGTTTGTAACGAATAATCTCATAAACTACTAGACCGACATCAAAAATTCTTTGATCATTGGATTGCTATATCATCTCTGAGTAACAAGGGCTATATTTATTGCTAGAAAAAATTATGGATCCCTACTAAAACTTTTAATAACTTCAATTTTTGTATGTTTGTAACGAATAGACTCAAAAATTACTGGACCGATTTTAAACATTCTTTCACCATTAGAATGCTACGTTATCTCTGAGTAACATAGGCTATATTTATTGCTTGGAAAAATTAGGGATCCCTACGAAAACTTAAATAATTTGTATTTTTCTATGTCTGTAACGAATAAACGCAAAAATTACTGGACCAATTTCAAAAATTCTTTTATACTTAGAATGCTACATTATCTCTGAGTAGCATAGGCTATATTTATTGCTAGAAAAAGTTAGGGACCCCTACTAAAACTTAAATAATTTGAATTTTTGTACGTTTGTAACGAATAAACTCACAAACTACTGGACCGATTTCAAAATTCTTTCACCATTAGAATGCTACGTTATCTCTGAGTAACATAGGCTATATTTATTGCTTGGAAAAATTAGGGATCCCTACTAAAACTTTTAATAATTTGAATTTTTGTATGCTTTTTAACGAATAAACTCACAAACTACTGGACCGATTTCAAAAATTCTTTCACCGTTAGAATGCTACGTTTTCCCTGAGTAACATAGGATATATTTATTGCTAGAAAAAATTAGGGATCCCTACAAAAACTTAAATAATTTGAATGTTTATATGTTGGTAAGGAATAAACTCATAAACTACTAGACCGACATCAAAAATTCTTTGATCATTAGATTGCTATATCATCTCTGAGTAACAAGGGCTATATTTATTGCTAGAAAAAATTATGGATCCCTACTAAAACTTTTAATAACTTCAATTTTTGTATGTTTGTAACGAATAGACTCAAAAATTACTGGACCGATTTTAAACATTCTTTCACCGTTAAAATGCTACATTATCCCTGAGTAACATAAGCAATATTTATTGCTAGAAAAAATTAGAGATCCCTACCAAAACTTTTAATAATTTGAATTTTTGTATGTTTGTAACGAATAGACTCTAAAATTACTGGACCGATTTTAAACATTCTTTCACCGTTAAAATGCTACATTATCTCTGAGTAACATAGGCTATATTTATTGCTAGAAAAAGTTAGGGACCCCTACTAAAACTTAAATAATTTGAATTTTTGTACGTTTGTACCGAATAAACTCACAAACTACTGGACCGATTTCAAAAATTCTTTCACCGTTAGAATTCTACGTTTTCCCTGAGTAACATAGGCAATATTTACTGCTAGAAAAAATTAGGGATCCCTACTAAAACTTAAATAATTTGTGTTTTTGTATGACTGTAACGAATAAACTCAAAAACTACTGGACCGATTTCAAAAATTCTTTCACCGTTAGAATGCTACGTTTTCCCTGAGTAACATAGGATATATTTATTGCTAGAAAAAATTAGGGATCCCTACAAAAACTTAAATAATTTGAATGTTTATATGTTGGTAAGGAATAAACTCATAAACTACTAGACCGACATCAAAAATTCTTTGATCATTAGATTGCTATATCATCTCTGAGTAACAAGGGCTATATTTATTGCTAGAAAAAATTATGGATCCCTACTAAAACTTTTAATAACTTCAATTTTTGTATGTTTGTAACGAATAGACTCAAAAATTACTGGACCGATTTTAAACATTCTTTCACCGTTAAAATGCCAAATTATCCCTGAGTAGCATAGCCTATATTTATTGCTAGAAATAGTTAGGGATCCCTACTAAAACTTAAATAATTTGAATTTTTGTATGTTTGTAACGAAAAGACTCAAAAACTACTGGACCGATTTTAAACATTCTTTCACCGTTAAAATGCTACATTATCCCTGAGTAACATAGGCAATATTTATTGCTAGAAAAAATTAGAGATCCCTACCAAAACTTTTAATAATTTGAATTTTTGTATGTTTGTAACGAATAGACTCAAAAGCTACTGGACCGATTTCAAAAATTCTTTCACCGTTATAATGCCAAATTACCCCTCAGTAATATAGGCAATATTTATTGCTAGTAAAAATTAAGGATCCCTACTAAAACTTTTAATAATTTGAATGTTTTTATGTTTGTAACGAATAGACTCAAAAACTACTAGACTGATTTCAAAAATTCTTTCACCATTAGAATGCTAAGTTATGTCTGAGTAACATAGGCTATATTCATTGCTTCGCAAAATTAGGGATCACTACTAAAACTTAAATAATTTGTGTTTTTATATGTTTGTAACGAATAATCTCATAAACTACTAGACCGACATCAAAAATTCTTTGATCATTGGATTGCTATATCATCTCTGAGTAACAAGGGCTATATTTATTGCTAGAAAAAATTATGGATCCCTACTAAAACTTTTAATAACTTCAATTTTTGTATGTTTGTAACGAATAGACTCAAAAATTACTGGACCGATTTTAAACATTCTTTCACCGTTAAAATGCTACATTATCCCTGAGTAACATAGGCAATATTTATTGCTAGAAAAAATTAGAGATCCCTACCAAAACTTTTAATAGTTTGAATTTTTGTATGTTTGTAACGAATAAACTCAAAAGCTACTGGACCGATTTCAAAAATTCTTTCACCGTTATAATGCCAAATTACCCCTCAGTAATATAGGCAATATTTATTGCTAGTAAAAATTAAGGATCCCTACTAAAACTTTTAATAATTTGAATGTTTTTATGTTTGTAACGAATAGACTCAAAAACTACTATACCGATTTCAAAAATTCTTTCACCATTAGAATGCTAAGTTATGTCTGAGTAACATAGGCTATATTCATTGCTTCGAAAAATTAGGGACCCTTACTACAACTTAAATAATTTGAATTTTTGTACGTTTGTAACGAATAAACTCACAAACTACTGGACCGATTTCAAAAATTCTTTCACCGTTAGAATGCTACGTTTTCCCTGAGTAACATAGGATATCTTTATTGCTAGAAAAAATTAGGGATCCCTACGAAAACTTAAATAATTTGTATTTTTCTATGTCTGTAACGAATAAAGGCAAAAATTACTGGACCAATTTCAAAAATTCTTTTACACTTAGAATGCTACAATATCCCTGAGTAACATAGGCTATATTTATTGCTAGAAATAGTTAGGGATCCCAACTAAAACTTAAATAATTTGAATTTTTGTATGTTTGTAACGAATAGACTCAAAAACTACTAGACCGATTTCAAAAATTCTTTCACCATTAGAATGCTAAGTTATGTCTGAGTAACATAGGCTATATTCATTGCTTCGAAAAATTAGGGATCACTACTAAAACTTAAATAATTTGTGTTTTTATATGTTTGTAACGAATAAACTCACAAACTACTGGACCGATTTCAAAAATTCTTTCACCATTAGAATGCTACGTTATCTCTGAGTAACATAGGCTATATTTATTGCTAGAAAAAGTTAGGGACCCTTACTAAAACTTAAATAATTTGAATTCTTGTACGTTTGTAACGAATAAACTCACAAACTACTGGACCGATTTCAAAAATTCTTTCACCGTTAGAATGCTACGTTTTCGCTGAGTAACATAGGATATATTTATTGCTAGAAATAGTTAGGGATCCCTACTAAAATTTAAATAATTTGAATTTTTGTATGTTTGTATCGAAAAGACTCAAAAACTACTGGACCGATTTTAAACATTCTTTCACCGTTAAAATGCTACATTATCCCTGAGTAACATAGGAAATATTTATTGCTAGAAAAAATTAGAGATCCCTACCAAAACTTTTAATAATTTGAATTTTTGTATGTTTGTAACGAATAGACTCAAAAGCTACTGGACCGATTTCAAAAATTCTTTCACCGTTATAATGCCAAATTACCCCTCAGTAATATAGGCAATATTTATTGCTAGAAAAAATTAAGGATCCCTAATAAAACTTTTAATAATTTAAATGTTTTTATGTTTGTAACGAATAGACTCAAAAACTGCTAGACCGATTTCAAAAATTCTTTCACCATTAGAATGCTAAGTTATGTCTGAGTAACATATGCTATATTTATTGCTTGACAAAATTAGGAATCCCTACTAAAATTTAAATAATTTGTATTTTTTATGTTTGTAACGAATAAACTCATAAACTACTAGACCGACATCAAAAATTCTTTGATCGTTAGATTGCTATAACATGTCTGAGTAACAAGGGCTATATTTTTTGTTAGAAAAAATTATGGATCCCTACTAAAACTTTTAATAATTTGAATTTTTGTATGTTTGTAACGAATAGACTCAAAAACTACTGGACCGATTTCAAAAATTCTTTCACCATTAGAATGCTACGTTATCTCTGAGTAACATAGGCTATATTTATTGCTTGGAAAAATTAGGCATCCCTACTAAAACTTTTAATAATTTGAATTTTTGTATGTTTGTAATGAATAGACTCAAAAACTACTGGACCGATTTCAAAAATTCTTTCACCGTTAGAATGCTACGTTATCTCTGAGTAACATAGGCTATATTTATTGCTTGGAAAAATTAGGGATCCCTACTAAAACTTTTAATAATTTGAATTTTTGTATGCTTTTTAACGAATAAACTCACAAACTACTCGACCAATTTCAAAAATTCTTTCACTATTAGAATGCTACGTTATCTCTGAGTAACATAGGCTATATTTATTGCTAGAAAAAGTTAGGGACCCTTACTAAAACTTAAATAATTTGAATTTTTGTACGTTTGTAACGAATAAACTCACAAACTACTGGACCGATTTCAAAAATTCTTTCACCATTAGAATGCTACGTTATCTCTGAGTAACATAGGCTATATTTATTGCTTGGAAAAATTAGGGATCCCTACGAAAACTTAAATAATTTGTATTTTTCTATGTCTGTAACGAATAAACGCAAAAATTACTGGACCAATTTCAAAAATTCTTTTACACTTAGAATGCTACATTATCTCTGAGTAGCATAGGCTATATTTATTGCTAGAAAAAGTTAGGGACCCCTACTAAAACTTAAATAATTTGAATTTTTGTACGTTTGTAACGAATAAACTCACAAACTACTGGACCGATTTCAAAAATTCTTTCACCATTAGAATGCTACGTTATCTCTGAGTAACATAGGCTATATTTATTGCTTGGAAAAATTAGGGATCCCTACTAAAACTTTTAATACTTTGAATTTTTGTATGCTTTTGAACGAATAAACTCACAAACTACTGGACCGATTTCAAAAATTCTTTCACCGTTAGAATGCCAAATTACCCCTCAGTAATATATAGGCAATATTTATTGCTAGAAAAAATTAAGGATCCCAACTAAAACTTTTAATAATTTGAATGTTTTTATGTTTGTAACGAATAGACTCAAAAACTACTAGACCGATTTCAAAAATTCTGTCACCATTAGAATGCTAAGTTATGTCTGAGTAACATAGGCTATATTCATTGCTACGAAAAATTAGGGATCACTACTAAAACTAAAATAATTAGTGTTTTTATATGTTTGTAACGAATAAACTCATAAACTACTAGACCGATATCAAAAATTCTTTGATCATTAGATTGCTATATCATCTCTAAATAACAAGGGCTATATTTATTGCTAGAAAAAGTTATGGATCCCTACTAAAACTTTTAATAACTTCAATTTTTGTATGTTTGTAACGAATAGACTCAAAAATTACTGGACCAATTTCAAAAATTCTTTTACACTTAGAATGCTACAATATCCCTGAGTAACATAGGCTATATTTACTGCTAGAAAAAATTAGGGATCCCTACTAAAACTTAAATAATTTGTATTTTTGTATGACTGTAACGAATAAACTCAAAAACTACTGGACTGATTTCAAAAATTCTTTCACACTTAGAATGCCACATTATCCCTGAGTAGCATAGGCTATATTTATTGCTAGAAATAGTTAGGGATCCCTACTAAAACTTAAATAATTTGAATTTTTGTATGTTTGTAACGAAAAGACTCAAAAACTACTGGACCGATTTTAAACATTCTTTCACCGTTAAAATGCTACATTATCCCTGAGTAACATAGGCAATATTTATTGCTAGAAAAAATTAGAGATCCCTACCAAAACTTTTAATAATTTGAATTTTTGTATGTTTGTAACGAATAGACTCAAAAGCTACTGGACCGATTTCAAAAATTCTTTCACCGTTATAATGCCAAATTACCCCTCAGTAATATAGGCAATATTTATTGCTAGAAAAAATTAAGGATCCCTACTAAAACTTTTAATAATTTAAATGTTTTTATATTTGTAACGAATAGACTCAAAAACTGCTAGACCGATTTCAAAAATTCTTTCACCATTAGAATGCTAAGTTATGTCTGAGTAACATAGGCTATATTTATTGCTTGACAAAATTAGGAATCCCTACTAAAATTTAAATAATTTGTATTTTTTTTATGTTTGTAACGAATAAACTCATAAACTACTGGACCGATTTCAAAAATTCTTTCACCGTTAGAATGCTACGTTATCTCTGAGTAACATAGGCTATATTTATTGCTTGGAAAAATTAGGGATCCCTACTAAAACTTTTAATAATTTGAATTTTTGTATGCTTTTTAACGAATAAACTCACAAACTACTCGACCGATTTCAAAAATTCTTTCACTATTAGAATGCTACGTTATCTCTGAGTAACATAGGCTATATTTATTGCTTGGAAAAATTAGGGATCCCTACTAAAACTTTTAATTATTGGAATTTTTGTATGTTTGTAACGAATAGACTCAAAAACTACTGGACCGATTTCAAAAATTCTTTCACCATTAGAATGCTACGTTATCTCTGAGTAACATAGGCTATATTTATTGCTTGGAAAAATTAGGGATCCCTACTAAAACTTTTAATAATTTGAATTTTTGTATGTTTGTAATGAATAGACTCAAAAACTACTGGACCGATTTCAAAAATTCTTTCACCGTTAGAATGCTACGTTATCTCTGAGTAACATAGGCTATATTTATTGCTTGGAAAAATTACGGATCCCTACTAAAACTTTTAATAATTTGAATTTGTGTATGCTTTTTAACGAACAAACTCACAAACTACTCGACCGATTTCAAAAATTCTTTCACTATTAGAATGCTACGTTATCTCTGAGTAACATAGGCTATATTTATTGCTAGAAAATGTTAGGGATCCCTACGAAAACTTAAATAATTTGTATTTTTCTATGTCTGTAACGAATAAACGCAAAAATTACTGGACCAATTTCAAAAATTCTTTTATACTTAGAATGCTACATTATCTCTGAGTAGCATAGGCTATATTTATTGCTAGAAAAAGTTAGGGACCCCTACTAAAACTTAAATAATTTGAATTTTTGTACGTTTGTAACGAATAAACTCACAAACTACTGGACCGATTTCAAAAATTCTTTCACCATTAGAATGCTACGTTATCTCTGAGTAACATAGGCTATATTTATTGCTTGGAAAAATTACGGATCCCTACTAAAACTTTTAATAATTTGAATTTTTGTATGCTTTTTAACGAATAAACTCACAAACTACTATACCGATTTCAAAAATTCTTTCACCGTTAGAATGCTACGTTTTCCCTGAGTAACATAGGATATATTTATTGCTAGAAAAAATTAGGGATCCCTACAAAAACTTAAATAATTTGAATGTTTATATGTTGGTAACGAATAAACGCAAAAATTACTGGACCAATTTCAAAAATTCTTTTACACTTAGAATGCTACATTATCTCTGAGTAACATAGGCTATATCTATTGCTTGACAAAATTAGGGATCCCTACTCAAACTTAAATAATTTGAATTTTTGTATGTTTGTAATGAAAAGACTCAAAAACTACAGAACCGATTTTAAAAATTTTTTCACCGTTAAAATGCTACATTATTCCGGAGTAACATAGGCAATATTTATTGCTAGAAAAAATTAGGGATCCCTACTAAAACTTTTAATAATTTGAATTTTTGTATGTTTGTAACGAATAGACTCAAAAACTACTGGACCGATTTCAAAAATTCTTTCACCGTTAGAATGCTACGTTCTCCCTGATTAACACAAGATATATATATTGCTAGAAAAAATTAGGGATCCCTACTAAAACTTGAATAATTTGTATTTTTATATGTTTGTAACGAATAAACTCATAAACTACTAGACCGACATCAAAAATTCTTTGATCATTAGATTGCTATATAATCTCTGAGTAACAGGGGCTATATTTATTGGTAGAAAAAATTATGGATCCCTACTAAAACTTTTAATAATTTGAATTTTTGTATGTTTGTAACGAATAGACTCAAAAACTACTGGACCGATTTTAAAAATTTTTTCACCGTTAAAATGCTACATTATTCCGGAGTAACATAGGCAATATTTATTGCTAGAAAAAATTAGGGATCCCTACTAAAACTTTTAATAATTTGAATTTTTGTATGCTTGTAACGGAGAAACTCAAAGACCACTGGACCGATTTCAAAAATTCTTTGACCTTTAGAATGCTACATTATCCCTAAGTAACATAGGCGATATTTATTGCTTCAAAAAATTAGGGATCCCTACTAAAACTTAAATAATTTGTATTTTTTATGTTTGTAAGGAATAAACTCATAAACTACTAGACCGACATCAAAAATTCTTTGATCATTAGATTGCTATATCATCTCTGAGTAACAAGGGCTATATTTATTGCTAGAAAAAATTATGGATCCCTACTAAAACTTTTAATAATTTGAATTTTTGTATGTTTGTAACGAATAGACTCAAAAACTACTGGACCGATTTCAAAAATTCTTTCTCCATTAGAATGCTACGTTATCTCTGAGTAACATAGGCTATATTTATTGCTTGGAAAAATTAGGGATCCCTACTAAAACTTTTAATAATTTGAATTTTTGTATGCTTTTTAACGAATAAACTCACAAACTACTCGACCGATTTCAAAAATTCTTTCACTATTAGAATGCTACGTTATCTCTGAGTAACATAGGCTATATTTATTGCTAGAAAATGTTAGGGACCCTTACTAAAACTTAAATAATTTGAATTTTTGTACGTTTGGAACGAATAAACTCACAAACTACTGGACCGATTTCAAAAATTCTTTCACCATTAGAATGCTACGTTATCTCTGAGTAACATAGGCTATATTTATTGCTTGGAAAAATTAGGGATCCCTACGAAAACTTAAATAATTTGTATTTTTCTATGTCTGTAACGAATAAACGCAAAAATTACTGGACCACTTTCAAAAATTCTTTTACACTTAGAATGCTACATTATCTCTGAGTAGCATAGCCTATATTTATTGCTAGAAAAAGTTAGGGACCCCTACTAAAACTTAAATAATTTGAATTTTTGTACGTTTGTAACGAATAAACTCACAAACTACTGGACCGATTTCAAAAATTCTTTCACCATTAGAATGCTACGTTATCTCTGAGTAACATAGGCTATATTTATTGCTTGGAAAAATTAGGGATCCCTACTAAAACTTTTAATAATTTGAATTTTTGTATGCTTTTTAACGAATAAACTCACAAACTACTGGACCGATTTCAAAAATTCTTTCACCGTTAGAATGCCAAATTACCCCTCAGTGTTATATAGGCAATATTTATTGCTAGAAAAAATTAAGGATCCCTACTAAAATTTTAATTATTTGAAAGTTTTTATGTTTGTAACGAATAGACTCAAAAACTACTAGACCGATTTCAAAAATTCTTTCACCATTAGAATGCTAAGTTATGTCTGAGTAACATAGGCTATATTCATTGCTACGAAAAATTAGGGATCACTACTAAAACTTAAATAATTAGTGTTTTTATATGTTTGTAACGAATAAACTCATAAACTACTAGACCGACATCAAAAATTCTTTGATCATTAGATTGCTATATCATCTCTGAGTAACAAGGGCTATATTTATTGCTAGAAAAAATTATGGATCCCTACTAAAACTTTTAATAACTTCAATTCTTTTATGTTTGTAACGAATAGACTCAAAAATTACTGGACCAATTTCAAAAATTCTTTTACACTTAGAATGCTACAATATCCCTGAGTAACATAGGCTATATTTACTGCTAGAAAAAATTAGGGATCCCTACTAAAACTTAAATAATTTGTATTTTTGTATGACTGTAACGAATAAACTCAAAAACTACTGGACTGATTTCAAAAATTCTTTCACACTTAGAATGCCACATTATCCCTGAGTAGCATAGGCTATATTTATTGCTAGAAATAGTTAGGGATCCCTACTAAAATTTAAATAATTTGAATTTTTGTATGTTTGTAATGAATAGACTCAAAAGCTACTGGACCGATTTCAAAAATCCTTTCACCGTTATAATGCCAAATTAACCCTCAGTAATATAGGCAATATTTATTGCTAGAAAAAATTAAGGATCCCTACTAAAACTTTTAATAATTTAAATGTTTTTATGTTTGTAACGAATAGACTCAAAAACTGCTAGACCGATTTCAAAAATTCTTTCACCATTAGAATGCTAAGTTATGTCTGAGTAACATAGGCTATATTTATTGCTTGACAAAATTAGGAATCCCTACTAAAATTTAAATAATTTGTATTTTTTTATGTTTGTAACGAATAAACTCATAAACTACTGGACCGATTTCAAAAATTCTTTCACCGTTGGAATGCTACGTTATCTCTGAGTAACATAGGCCATATTTATTGCTTGGAAAAATTAGGGATCCCTACTAAAACTTTTAATAATTTGAATTTTTGTATGCTTTTTAACGAATAAACTCACAAACTACTCGACCGATTTCAAAAATTCTTTCACTATTAGAATGCTACGTTATCTCTGAGTAACATAGGCTATATTTATTGCTTGGAAAAATTAGTGATCCCTACTAAAACTTTTAATAATTTGAATTTTTGTATGTTTGTAACGAATAGACTCAAAAACTACTGGACCGATTTCAAAAATTCTTTCATCATTAGAATGCTACGTTATCTCTGAGTAACATAGGCCATATTTATTGCTTGGAAAAATTAGGGATCCCTACTAAAACTTTTAATAATTTGAATTTTTGTATGTTTGTAATGAATAGACTCAAAAACTACTAGACCGATTTCAAAAATTCTTTCACCGTTAGAATGCTACGTTATCTCTGAGTAACATAGGCTATATTTATTGCTTGGAAAAATTAGGGATCCCTACTAAAACTTTTAATAATTTGAATTTTTGTATGCTTTTTAACGAATAAACTCACAAAGTACTCGACCGATTTCAAAAATTCTTTCACTATTAGAATGCTACGTTATCTCTGAGTAACATAGGCTTTATTTATTGCTAGAAAATGTTAGGTACCCTTACTAAAACTTAAATAATTTGAATTTTTGTAGGTTTGTAACGAATAAACTCACAAACTACTGGACCGATTTCAAAAATTCTTTCACCATTAGAATGCTACGTTATCTCTGAGTAACATAGGCTATATTTATTGCTTGGAAAAATTAGGGATCCTTACGAAAATTTAAATAATTTGTATTTTTCTATGTCTGTAACGAATAAAAGCAAAAATTACTGGACCAATTTCAAAAATTCTTTTATACTTAGAATGCTACATTATCTCTGAGTAGCATAGGCTATACTTATTGCTAGAAAAAGTTAGGGACCCCTACTAAAACTTAAATAATTTGAATTTTTGTACGTTTGTAACGAATAAACTCACAAATTACTGGACCGATTTCAAAAATTCTTTCACCATTAGAATGCTACGTTATCTCTGAGTAACATAGGCTATATTTATTGATTGGAAAAATTAGGGATCCCTACTAAAACTTTTAATAATTTGAATTTTTGTATGCTTTTTAACGAATAAACTCACAAACTACTGGACCGATTTCAAAAATTCTTTCACCGTTAGAATGCTACGTTTTCCCTGAGTAACATAGGATATATTTATTGCTAGAAAAAATTAGGGATCCCTACAAAAACTTAAATAATTTGAATGTTTATATGTTGGTAACGAATAAACGCAAAAATTACTGGACCAATTTCAAAAATTCTTTTACACTTAGAATGCTACATTATCTCTGAGTAACATAGGCTATATCTATTGCTTGACAAAATTAGGGATCCCTACTCAAACTTAAATAATTTGAATTTTTGTATGTTTGTAATGAAAAGACTCAAAAACTACAGGACCGATTTTAAAAATTTTTTCACCGTTAAAATGCTACATTATTCCGGAGTAACATAGGCAATATTTATTGCTAGAAAAAATTAGGGATCCCTACTAAAACTTTTAATAATTTGAATTTTTGTATGTTTGTAACGAATAGACTCAAAAACTACTGGACCGATTTCAAAAATTCTTTCACCGTTAGAATGCTACGTTTTCCCTGAGTAACATAGGATATATTTATTGCTAGAAAAAATTAGGGATCCCTACAAAAACTTAAATAATTTGAATGTTTATATGTTGGTAACGAATAAACGCAAAAATTACTGGACCAATTTCAAAAATTCTTTTACACTTAGAATGCTACATTATCTCTGAGTAACATAGGCTATATCTATTGCTTGACAAAATTAGGGATCCCTACTCAAACTTAAATAATTTGAATTTTTGTATGTTTGTAATGAAAAGACTCAAAAACTACAGGACCGATTTTAAAAATTTTTTCACCGTTAAAATGCTACATTATTCCGGAGTAACATAGGCAATATATATTGCTAGAAAAAATTAGGGATCCCTACTAAAACTTAAATAATTTGTATTTTTATATGTTTGTAACGAATAAACTCATAAACTACTAGACCGACATCAAAAATTCTTTGATCATTAGATTGCTATATAATCTCTGAGTAACGGGGTCTATATTTATTGGTAGAAAAAATTATGGATCCTTACTAAAACTTTTAATAATTTGAATTTTTGTATGTTTGTAACGAATAGACTCAAAAACTACTGGACCGATTTTAAAAATTTTTTCACCGTTAAAATGCTACATTATTCCGGGGTAACATAGGCAATATTTATTGCTAGAAAAAATTAGGGATCCCTTCTAAAACTTTTAATAATTTGAATTTTTGTATGCTTGTAACGGAGAAACTCAAAGACCACTGGACCGATTTCAAAAATTCTTTGACCTTTAGAATGCTACATTATCCCTAAGTAACATAGGCGATATTTATTGCTTCAAAAAATTAGGGATCCCTACTAAAACTTAAAGAATTTGTATTTTTTATGTTTGTAAGGAATAAACTCATAAACTACTAGACCGACATCAAAAATTCTTTGATCATTAGATTGCTATATCATCTCTGAGTAACAAGGGCTATATTTATTGCTAGAAAAAATTATGGATCCCTACTAAAACTTTTAATAATTTGAATTTTTGTATGTTTGTAACGAATAGACTCAAAAACTACTGGACCGATTTCAAAAATTCTTTCTCCATTAGAATGCTACGTTATCTCTGAGTAACATAGGCTATATTTATTGCTTGGAAAAATTATGGATCCGTACTAAAACTTTTAATAATTTGAATTTTTGTATGTTTGTAACAAATAGAATCAAAAACTACTGGACCGATTTCAAAAATTCTTTCACCATTAGAATGCTAGGTTATCCCTGAGTAACATAAGATATGTATATTGCTAGAAAAAATTAGGGATCCCTACTAAAACTTAAATAATTTGTATTTTTATATGTTTGTAACGAATAAACTCATAAACTACTAGACCGACATCAAAAATTCTTTGACCATTAGATTGCTATATAATCTCTGAGTAACAAGGGCTATATTTATTGGTAGAAAAAATTATGGATCCCTACTAAAACTTTTAATAATTTGAATTTTTGTATGTTTGTAACGAATAGACTCAAAAACTACTGGACCGATTTCAAAAATTCTTTCTCCATTAGAATGCTACATTATCTCTGAGTAACACAGGCTATATCTCTTGCTTGACAAAATTAGGGATCCCTACGCAAACCTAAATAATTTGAATTTTTGTATGTTTGTAATGAATAGACTCAAAAACTGGTGGACCGATTTCAAAAATTCTTTCACCGTTAGAATGCTAGGTTATCCCTGAGTAACATAAGATATGTATATTGCTAGAAAAAATTAGGGATCCCTACTAAAACTTAAATAATTTGTATTTTTATATGTTTGTAACGAATAAACTCATAAACTACTAGACCGACATCAAAAATTCTTTGATCATTAGATTGCTATATAATCTCTGAGTAACAAGGGCTATATTTATTGGTAGAAAAAATTATGGATCCCTACTAAAACTTTTAATAATTTGAATTTTTGTATGTTTGTAACGAATAGACTCAAAAACTACTGGACCGATTTCAAAAATTCTTTCTCCATTAGAATGCTACGTTATCTCTGAGTAACATAGGCTATATTTATTGCTTGGAAAAATTATGGATCCGTACTAAAACTTTTAATAATTTGAATTTTTGTATGTTTGTAACAAATAGAATCAAAAACTACTGGACCGATTTCAAAAATTATTTCACCATTAGAATGCTACGTTCTCTCTGAGTAACATAGGCTATATTTATTGCTTGGAAAAATTAGGGATCCCTACTAAAACTTTTAATAATTTGAATTTTTGTATGTTTGTAACGAATAGACTCAAAAACTACTGGACCGATTTCAAAAATTCTTTCACCGTTAGAATGCTACGTTTTCCCTGAATAACAGAGGATATATTTATTGCTAGAAAAAATTAGGGATCCCTACTAAAACTTAAATAATTTGAAAGTTTATATGTTGGTAACGAAAAAACTCAAAAAGTACTAGACCGATTTCAAAAATTCTTTGACCTTTAGAATGCTACATTATCCGTGAGTAACATTGGCGATATTTATTGCTAGAAAAAATTAGGGATCCCTGCGAAAACTTAAATAATTTGTATTTTTCTATGTCTGTAACGAATAAACGCAAAAATTACTGGACCAATTTCAAAAATTCTTTCACCGTTATAATGCCAAATTACCCCTCAGTAATATAGGCAATATTTATTGCTAGAAAAAATTAAGGATCCCTACTAAAACTTTTAATAATTTGAATGTTTTTATGTTTGTAACGGATAGACTCAAAAAGTACTAGACCGATTTCAAAAATTCTTTCACCATTAGAATGCTAAGTTATGTCTGAGTAACATAGGCTATATTCATTGCTTCAAAAAATTAGGGATCCCTACTAAAACTTAAATAATTTGTATTTTTATATGTTTGTAACGAATAAACTCATAAACTGCTAGACCGACATCAAAAATTCTTTGATCATTAAATTGCTATATCATCTCTGAGTAACAAGGGCTATATTCATTACTAGAAAAAATTATGGATCCCTACTAAAACTTTTAATAATTTGAATTTTTGTATGTTTGTAACGAATAGACCCAAAAATTACTGGACCAATTTCAAAAATTCTATTACACTTAGAATGCTACAATCTCCCTGAGTAACATAGGCTATATTTACTGCTAGAAAAAATTAGGGATCTCTACTAAAACTTAAATAATTTGTATTTTTGTATGACTGTAACGAATAAACTCAAAAACTACTGGACTGATTTCAAAAATTCTTTCACACTTAGAATGCCACATTATCCCTGAGTAACATAGGCTATATTTATTGCTAGAAAAAGTTAGGGATCCCTACGAAAACTTAAATAATTTGTATTTTTCTATGTCTGTAACGAATAAACGCAAAAATTACTGGACCAATTTCAAAAATTCTTTCACCGTTATAATGCCAAATTACCCCTCAGTAATATAGGCAATATTTATTGCTAGAAAAAATTAAGGATCCCTACTAAAACTTTTAATAATTTGAATGTTTTTATATTTGTAACGGATAGACTCAAAAAGTACTAGACCGATTTCAAAAATTCTTTCACCATTAGAATGCTAAGTTATGTCTGAGTAACATAGGCTATATTCATTGCTTCAAAAAATTAGGGATCCCTACTAAAACTTAAATAATTTGTATTTTTATATGTTTGTAACGAATAAACTCATAAGCTGCTAGACCGACATCAAAAATTCTTTGATCATTAAATTGCTATATCATCTCTGAGTAACAAGGGCTATATTTATTGGTAGAAAAAATTATGGATCCCTACTAAAACTTTTAATAATTTGAATTTTTGTATGTTTGTAACGAATAGACTCAAAAACTACTGGACCGATTTCAAAAATTCTTTCTCCATTAGAATGCTACGTTATCTCTGAGTAACATAGGCTATATTTATTGCTTGGAAAAATTATGGATCCGTACTAAAACTTTTAATAATTTGAATTTTTGTATGTTTGTAACAAATAGAATCAAAAACTACTGGACCGATTTCAAAAATTCTTTCACCATTAGAATGCTACGTTATCTCTGAGTAACATAGGCTATATTTTTGCTTGGAAAAATTAGGGATCCCTACTAAAACTTGTAATAATTTGAATTTTTGTATGTTTGTAACGAATAGACTCAAAAACTACTGGACCGATTTCAAAAATTCTTTCACCGTTAGAATGCTACGTTTTCCCTGAATAACATAGGATATATTTATTGCTAGAAAAAATTAGGGATCCCTACTAAAACTTAAATAATTTGAAAGTTTATATGTTGGTAACGAATAAACTCAAAAAGTACTAGACCGATTTCAAAAATTCTTTGACCTTTAGAATGCTACATTATCCGTGAGTAACATTGGCGATATTTATTGCTAGAAAAAATTAGGGATCCCTACGAAAACTTGAATAATTTGTATTTTTCTATGTCTGTAACGAATAAACGCAAAAATTACTGGACCAATTTCAAAAATTCTTTCACCGTTATAATGCCAAATTACCCCTCAGTAATATAGGCAATATTTATTGCTAGAAAAAATAAAGGATCCCTACTAAAACTTTTAATAATTTGAATGTTTGTATGTTTGTAACGGATAGACTCAAAAAGTACTAGACCGATTTCAAAAATTCTTTCACCATTAGAATGCTAAGTTATGTCTGAGTAACATAGGCTATATTCATTGCTTCAAAAAATTAGGGATCCCTACTAAAATTTAAATAATTTGTATTTTTATATGTTTGTAACGAATAAACTCATAAACTGCTAGACCGACATCAAAAATTCTTTGATCATTAAATTGCTATATCATCTCTGAGTAACAAGGGCTATATTCATTACTAGAAAAAATTATGGATCCCTACTAAAACTTTTAATAATTTGAATTTTTGTATGTTTGTAACGAATAGACCCAAAAATTACTGGACCAATTTCAAAAATTCTATTACACTTAGAATGCTACAATATCCCTGAGTAACATAGGCTATATTTACTGCTAGAAAAAATTAGGGATCTCTACTAAAACTTAAATAATTTGTATTTTTGTATGACTGTAACGAATAAACTCAAAAACTACTGGACTGATTTCAAAAATTCTTTCACACTTAGAATGCCACATTATCCCTGAGTAACATAGGCTATATTTATTGCTAGAAAAAGTTAGCGATCCCTACTAAAACTTAAATAATTTGAATTTTTGTATGTCTGTAAGGAATAAACGCAAAAATTACTGGACCAATTTCAAAAATGCTTTCACCATTAGAATGCTACGTTATCTCTGAGTAACATAGGCTATATTTATTGCTTGATAAAATTAGGAATCCCTACTAAAACTTAAATAATTTGAATTTTTGTATGTTTGTAACGAAAAGACTCAAAAACTACTTGACCGATTTTAAAAATTCTTTCACCGTTAAAATGCTATATTATCCCTGAGTAACATAGGCAATATTTATTGCTAGAAAAAATTAGGGATCCCTACTAAAACTTTTAATAATTTGAATTTTTGTACGTTTGTAACGAATAGACTCAAAAACTACTGGACCGATTTCAAAAATTCTTTCACCGTTAGAATGCTACGTTATCCCTGATTAACACAAGATATATATATTGCTAGAAAAAATTAGGGATCCCTACTAAAACTTAAATAATTTGTATGTTTGTATGCTTGTAATGGAGAAACTCAAAGACCACTGGACCGATTTCAAAAATTCTTTGACCTTTAGAATGCTACATTATCCCTAAGTAACATTCCCGATATTTATTTCTAGAAAAAATTATGGATCCCTACGAAAACTTAAATAATTTGTATTTTTCTATGTCTGTAACGAATAAACGCAAAAATTACTGGACCAATTTCAAAAATTCTTTTACACTTAGAATGCTACATTATCCCTGGGTAACATAGGCGATATTTATTGCTTCAAAAAATTAGGGATCCCTACTAAAATTTAAATAATTTGTATTTTTATATGTTTGTAAGGAATTAACTCATAAACTACTAGACCGACATCAAAAATTCTTTGATCATTAGATTGCTATATCATCTCTGAGTAACAAGGGCTATATTTATTGCTAGAAAAAATTATGGATCCCTACTAAAACTTTTAATAATTTGAAATTTTTGTATGTTTGTAACGAATAAACTCAAAAACTACTGGACCGATTTCAAAAATTCTTTCACCATTAGAATGCTACGTTATCTCTGAGTAACATAGGCTATAGTTATTGCTTGGAAAAATTAGGGATCCCTACTAAAGCTTTTAATAATTTGAATTTTTGTATGCTTTTTAACGAATAGACTCAAAAACTACTGGACCGATTTCAAAAATTCTTTCACCGTTAGAATGCTACGTTATCCCTGATTAACACAAGATATATATATTGCTAGAAAAAATCAGGGATCCCTACTAAAACTTAAATAATTTGAATGTTTCTATGTTGGTAACGAATAAACTCAAAAAGTACTAGACCGATTTCAAAAATTCTTTGACCTTTAGAATGCTACATTATCCCTGAGTAACATAGGCAATATTTACTGCTAGAAAAAATTAGGGATCCCTACTAAAACTTAAATAATTTGGGTTTTTGTATGACTGTAACGAATAAACTCAAAAACTACTGGACTGATTTCAAAAATTCTTTCACACTTAAAATGCCACATTATCCCTGAGTAGCATAGGCTATATTTATTGCTAGAAATAGTTAGGGATCCCTACTAACACTTAAATAATTTGAATTTTTGTATGTTTGTAACGAAAAGACTCAAAAACTACTGGACCGATTTCAAAAATTTTTTGACCTTTAGAATGCTACATTATCTCTGAGTAACATAGGCTATATTTATTGATTGGAAAAATTAGGGATCCCTACTAAAACTTTTAATAATTTGAATTTTTGTATGCTTTTTAACGAATAAACTCACAAACTACTGGACCGATTTCAAAAATTCTTTCACCGTTAGAATGCTACGTTTTCCCTGAGTAACATAGGATATATTTATTGCTAGAAAAAATTAGGGATCCCTACAAAAACTTAAATAATTTGTATTTTTCTATGTCTGTAACGAATAAAAGCAAAAATTACTGGACCAATTTCAAAAATTCTTTTATACTTAGAATGCTACATTATCTCTGAGTAGCATAGGCTATACTTATTGCTAGAAAAAGTTAGGGACCCCTACTAAAACTTAAATAATTTGAATTTTTGTAAGTTTGTAACGAATAAACTCACAAATTACTGGACCGATTTCAAAAATTCTTTCACCATTAGAATGCTACGTTATCTCTGAGTAACATAGGCTATATTTATTGATTGGAAAAATTAGGGATCCCTACTAAAACTTTTAATAATTTGAATTTTTGTATGCTTTTTAACGAATAAACTCACAAACTACTGGACCGATTTCAAAAATTCTTTCACCGTTAGAATGCTACGTTTTCCCTGAGTAACATAGGATATATTTATTGCTAGAAAAAATTAGGGATCCCTACAAAAACTTAAATAATTTGAATGTTTATATGTTGGTAACGAATAAACGCAAAAATTACTGGACCAATTTCAAAAATTCTTTTACCCTTAGAATGCTACATTATCTCTGAGTAACATAGACTATATCTATTGCTTGACAAAATTAGGGATCCCTACTCAAACTTAAATAATTTGAATTTTTGTATGTTTGTAATGAAAAGACTCAAAAACTACAGGACCGATTTTAAAAATTTTTTCACCGTTAAAATGCTACATTATTCCGGAGTAACATAGGCAATATTTATTGCTAGAAAAAATTAGGGATCCCTACTAAAACTATTAATAATTTGAATTTTTGTATGTTTGTAACGAATAGACTCAAAAACTACTGGACCGATTTCAAAAATTCTTTCACCGTTAGAATGCTACGTTATCCCTGATTAACACAAGATATATATATTGCTAGAAAAAATTAGGGATCCCTACTAAAACTTAAATAATTTGTATTTTTATATGTTTGTAACGAATAAACTCATAAACTACTAGACCGACATCAAAAATTCTTTGATCATTAGATTGCTATATAATCTCTGAGTAACGGGGTCTATATTTATTGGTAGAAAAAATTATGGATCCCTACTAAAACTTTTAATAATTTGAATTTTTGTATGTTTGTAACGAATAGACTCAAAAACTACTGGACCGATTTTAAAAATTTTTTCACCGTTAAAATGCTACATTATTCCGGGGTAACATAGGCAATATTTGTTGCTAGAAAAAATTAGGGATCCCTTCTAAAACTTTTAATAATTTGAATTTTTGTATGCTTGTAGCGGAGAAACTCAAAGACCACTGGACCGATTTCAAAAATTCTTTGACCTTTAGAATGCTACATTATCCCTAAGTAACATAGGCGATATTTATTGCTTCAAAAAATTAGGGATCCCTACTAAAACTTAAATAATTTGTATTTTTTATGTTTGTAACGAATAAACTCATAAACTACTAGACCGACATCAAAAATTCTTTGATCATTAGATTGCTATATCATCTCTGAGTAACAAGGGCTATATTTATTGCTAGAAAAAATTATGGATCCCTACTAAAACTTTTAATAATTTGAATTTTTGTATGTTTGTAACGAATAGACTCAAAAACTACTGGACCCATTTCAAAAATTCTTTCTCCATTAGAATGCTACGTTATCTCTGAGTAACATAGGCTATATTTATTGCTTGGAAAAATTATGGATCCGTACTAAAACTTTTAATAATTTGAATTTTTGTATGTTTGTAACAAATAGAATCAAAAACTACTGGACCGATTTCAAAAATTCTTTCACCATTAGAATGCTAGGTTATCCCTGAGTAACATAAGATATGTATATTGCTAGAAAAAATTAGGGATCCCTACTAAAACTTAAATAATTTGTATTTTTATATGTTTGTAACGAATAAACTCATAAACTACTAGACCGACATCAAAAATTCTTTGACCATTAGATTGCTATATAATCTCTGAGTAACAAGGGCTATATTTATTGGTAGAAAAAATTATGGATCCCTACTAAAACTTTTAATAATTTGAATTTTTGTATGTTTGTAACGAATAGACTCAAAAACTACTGGACCGATTTCAAAAATTCTTTCTCCATTAGAATGCTACATTATCTCTGAGTAACATAGGCTATATCTCTTGCTTGACAAAATTAGGGATCCCTACGCAAACCTAAATAATTTGAATTTTTGTATGTTTGTAATGAATAGACTCAAAAACTGGTGGACCGATTTCAAAAATTCTTTCACCGTTAGAATGCTAGGTTATCCCTGAGTAACATAAGATATGTATATTGCTAGAAAAAATTAGGGATCCCTACTAAAACTTAAATAATTTGTATTTTTATATGTTTGTAACGAATAAACTCATAAACTACTAGACCGACATCAAAAATTCTTTGATCATTAGATTGCTATATAATCTCTGAGTAACAAGGGCTATATTTATTGGTAGAAAAAATTATGGATCCCTACTAAAACTTTTAATAATTTGAATTTTTGTATGTTTGTAACGAATAGACTCAAAAACTACTGGACCGATTTCAAAAATTCTTTCTCCATTAGAATGCTACGTTATCTCTGAGTAACATAGGCTATATTTATTGCTTGGAAAAATTATGGATCCGTACTAAAACTTTTAATAATTTGAATTTTTGTATGTTTGTAACAAATAGAATCAAAAACTACTGGACCGATTTCAAAAATTATTTCACCATTAGAATGCTACGTTCTCTCTGAGTAACATAGGCTATATTTATTGCTTGGAAAAATTAGGGATCCCTACTAAAACTTTTAATAATTTGAATTTTTGTATGTTTGTAACGAATAGACTCAAAAACTACTGGACCGATTTCAAAAATTCTTTCACCGTTAGAATGCTACGTTTTCCCTGAATAACAGAGGATATATTTATTGCTAGAAAAAATTAGGGATCCCTACTAAAACTTAAATAATTTGAAAGTTTATATGTTGGTAACGAAAAAACTCAAAAAGTACTAGACCGATTTCAAAAATTCTTTGACCTTTAGAATGCTACATTATCCGTGAGTAACATTGGCGATATTTATTGCTAGAAAAAATTAGGGATCCCTACGAAAACTTAAATAATTTGTATTTTTCTATGTCTGTAACGAATAAACGCAAAAATTACTGGACCAATTTCAAAAATTCTTTCACCGTTATAATGCCAAATTACCCCTCAGTAATATAGGCAATATTTATTGCTAGAAAAAATTAAGGATCACTACTAAAACTTTTAATAATTTGAATGTTTTTATGTTTGTAACGGATAGACTCAAAAAGTACTAGACCGATTTCAAAAATTCTTTCACCATTAGAATGCTAAGTTATGTCTGAGTAACATAGGCTATATTCATTGCTTCAAAAAATTAGGGATCCCTACTAAAACTTAAATAATTTGTATTTTTATATGTTTGTAACGAATAAACTCATAAACTGCTAGACCGACATCAAAAATTCTTTGATCATTAAATTGCTATATCATCTCTGAGTAACAAGGGCTATATTCATTACTAGAAAAAATTATGGATCCCTACTAAAACTTTTAATAATTTGAATTTTTGTATGTTTGTAACGAATAGACCCAAAAATTACTGGACCAATTTCAAAAATTCTATTACACTTAGAATGCTACAATATCCCTGAGTAACATAGGCTATATTTACTGCTAGAAAAAATTAGGGATCTCTACTAAAACTTAAATAATTTGTATTTTTGTATGACTGTAACGAATAAACTCAAAAACTACTGGACTGATTTCAAAAATTCTTTCACACTTAGAATGCCACATTATCCCTGAGTAACATAGGCTATATTTATTGCTAGAAAAAGTTAGGGATCCCTACGAAAACTTAAATAATTTGTATTTTTCTATGTCTGTAACGAATAAACGCAAAAATTACTGGACCAATTTCAAAAATTCTTTCACCGTTATAATGCCAAATTACCCCTCAGTAATATAGGCAATATTTATTGCTAGAAAAAATTAAGGATCCCTACTAAAACTTTTAATAATTTGAATGTTTTTATATTTGTAACGGATAGACTCAAAAAGTACTAGACCGATTTCAAAAATTCTTTCACCATTAGAATGCTAAGTTATGTCTGAGTAACATAGGCTATATTCATTGCTTCAAAAAATTAGGGATCCCTACTAAAACTTAAATAATTTGTATTTTTATATGTTTGTAACGAATAAACTCATAAGCTGCTAGACCGACATCAAAAATTCTTTGATCATTAAATTGCCATATCATCTCGGAGTAACAAGGGCTATATTTATTGGTAGAAAAAATTATGGATCCCTACTAAAACTTTTAATAATTTGAATTTTTGTATGTTTGTAACGAATAGACTCAAAAACTACTGGACCGATTTCAAAAATTCTTTCTCCATTAGAATGCTACGTTATCTCTGAGTAACATAGGCTATATTTATTGCTTGGAAAAATTATGGATCCGTACTAAAACTTTTAATAATTTGAATTTTTGTATGTTTGTAACAAATAGAATCAAAAACTACTGGACCGATTTCAAAAATTCTTTCACCATTAGAATGCTACGTTATCTCTGAGTAACATAGGCTATATTTTTGCTTGGAAAAATTAGGGATCCCTACTAAAACTTGTAATAATTTGAATTTTTGTATGTTTGTAACGAATGGACTCAAAAACTACTGGACCGATTTCAAAAATTCTTTCACCGTTAGAATGCTACGTTTTCCCTGAATAACAGAGGATATATTTATTGCTAGAAAAAATTAGGGATCCCTACTAAAACTTAAATAATTTGAAAGTTTATATGTTGGTAACGAAAAAACTCAAAAAGTACTAGACCGATTTCAAAAATTCTTTGACCTTTAGAATGCTACATTATCCGTGAGTAACATTGGCGATATTTATTGCTAGAAAAAATTAGGGATCCCTACGAAAACTTAAATAATTTGTATTTTTCTATGTCTGTAACGAATAAACGCAAAAATTACTGGACCAATTTCAAAAATTCTTTCACCGTTATAATGCCAAATTACCCCTCAGTAATATAGGCAATATTTATTGCTAGAAAAAATTAAGGATCCCTACTAAAACTTTTAATAATTTGAATGTTTTTATGTTTGTAACGGATAGACTCAAAAAGTACTAGACCGATTTCAAAAATTCTTTCACCATTAGAATGCTAAGTTATGTCTGAGTAACATAGGCTATATTCATTGCTTCAAAAAATTAGGGATCCCTACTAAAACTTAAATAATTTGTATTTTTATATGTTTGTAACGAATAAACTCATAAACTGCTAGACCGACATCAAAAATTCTTTGATCATTAAATTGCTATATCATCTCTGAGTAACAAGGGCTATATTCATTACTAGAAAAAATTATGGATCCCTACTAAAACTTTTAATAATTTGAATTTTTGTATGTTTGTAACGAATAGACCCAAAAATTACTGGACCAATTTCAAAAATTCTATTACACTTAGAATGCTACAATATCCCTGAGTAACATAGGCTATATTTACTGCTAGAAAAAATTAGGGATCTCTACTAAAACTTAAATAATTTGTATTTTTGTATGACTGTAACGAATAAACTCAAAAACTACTGGATTGATTTCAAAAACTCTTTCACACTTAGAATGCCACATTATCCCTGAGTAACATAGGCTATATTTATTGCTAGAAAAAGTTAGGGATCCCTACGAAAACTTAAATAATTTGTATTTTTCTATGTCTGTAACGAATAAACGCAAAAATTACTGGACCAATTTCAAAAATTCTTTCACCGTTATAATGCCAAATTACCCCTCAGTAATATAGGCAATATTTATTGCTAGAAAAAATTAAGGATCCCTACTAAAACTTTTAATAATTTGAATGTTTTTATATTTGTAACGGATAGACTCAAAAAGTACTAGACCGATTTCAAAAATTCTTTCACCATTAGAATGCTAAGTTATGTCTGAGTAACATAGGCTATATTCATTGCTTCAAAAAATTAGGGATCCCTACTAAAATTTAAATAATTTGTATTTTCCTATGTCTGTAACGAATAAATGCAAAAATTACTGGACCAATTTCAAAAATTCTTTTACACTTAGAATGCTACGTTATCCCTGATTAACACAAGATATATATATTGCTAGAAAAAATTAGGGATCCCTACTAAAACTTAAATAATTTGTATGTTTGTATGCTTGTAATGGAGAAACTCAAAGACCACTGGACCGATTTCAAAAATTCTTTGACCTTTAGAATGCTACATTATCCCTAAGTAACATTCCCGATATTTATTTCTAGAAAAAATTATGGATCCCTACGAAAACTTAAATAATTTGTATTTTTCTATGTCTGTAACGAATAAACGCAAAAATTACTGGACCAATTTCAAAAATTCTTTTACACTTAGAATGCTACGTTATCCCTGAGTAACATAGGCGATATTTATTGCTTCAAAAAATTAGGGATCCCTACTAAAATTTAAATAATTTGTATTTTTATATGTTTGTAAGGAATTAACTCATAAACTACTAGACCGACATCAAAAATTCTTTGATCATTAGATTGCTATACCATCTCTGAGTAACAAGGGCTATATTTATTGCTAGAAAAAATTATGGATCCCTACTAAAACTTTTAATAATTTGAAATTTTTGTATGTTTGTAACGAATAAACTCAAAAACTACTGGACCGATTTCAAAAATTCTTTCACCATTAGAATGCTACGTTATCTCTGAGTAACATAGGCTATAGTTATTGCTTGGAAAAATTAGGGATCCCTACTAAAACTTTTAATAATTTGAATTTTTGTATGCTTTTTAACGAATAGACTCAAAAACTACTGGACCGATTTCAAAAATTCTTTCACCGTTAGAATGCTACGTTATCCCTGATTAACACAAGATATATATATTGCTAGAAAAAATCAGGGATCCCTACTAAAACTTAAATAATTTGAATGTTTCTATGTTGGTAACGAATAAACTCAAAAAGTACTAGACCGACTTCAAAAATTCTTTGACCTTTAGAATGCTACATTATCCCTGAGTAACATAGGCAATATTTACTGCTAGAAAAAATTAGGGATCCCTACTAAAACTTAAATAATTTGTGTTTTTGTATGACTGTAACGAATAAACTCAAAAACTACTGGACTGATTTCAAAAATTCTTTCACACTTAAAATGCCACATTATCCCTGAGTAGCATAGGCTATATTTATTGCTAGAAATAGTTAGGGATCCCTACTAACACTTAAATAATTTGAATTTTTGTATGTTTGTAACGAAAAGACTCAAAAACTACTGGACCGATTTCAAAAATTTTTTGACCTTTAGAATGCTACATTATCCCTAAGTAACATTCCCGATATTTATTTCTAGAAAAAATTATGGATCCCTACGAAAACTTAAATAATTTGTATTTTTCTATGTCTGTAACGAATAAACGCAAAAATTAGTGGACCAATTTCAAAAATTCTTTTACACTTAGAATGCTACATTATCCCTGAGTAACATAGGCGATATTTATTGCTTCAAAAAATTAGGGATGCCTACTAAAACTTAAATAATTTGTATTTTTATATGTTTGTAAGGAATAAACTCATAAACTACTAGACCGACATCAAAAATTCTTTGGTCATTAGATTGCTATATCATCTCTGAGTAACAAGGGCTATATTTATTGCTAGAAAAAATTATGGATCCCTACTAAAACTTTTAATAATTTGAATTTTTGTATGTTTGTAACGAATAGACTCAAAAACTACTGGACCGATTTCAAAAATTCTTTCTCCATTAGAATGCTGCGTTTTCTCTGAGTAACATAGGCAATTTTTATTGCTTGGAAAAATTAGGGATCCCTACTAAAACTTTTAATAATTTGAATTTTTGTATGCTTTTTAACGAATAGACTCAAAAACTACTGGACCGATTTCAAAAATTCTTTCACCGTTACAATGCTACGTTTTCCCTGAGTAACATAGGATATATTTATTGCTAGAAAAAATTAGGGATCCCTACTAAAACTTAAATAATTTGAATGTTTCTATGTTGGTAACGAATAAACTCAAAAAGTACTAGACCGATTTCAAAAATTCTTTGACCTTTAGAATGCTACATTATCCCTCAGTAACATAGGCGATATTTGTTTCTAGAAAAAATTAGGGATCCCTACGAAAACTTAAATAATTTGTATTTTTCTATGTCTGTAACGAATAAACGCAAAAATTACTGGACCAATTTCAAAAATTCTTTTACCCTTAGATTGCTACATTATCCCTGAGTAACATAGGCAATATTTACTGCTAGAAAAATTAGGGATCCCTACTAAAACTTAAATAATTTGTGTTTGTGTATGACTGTAACGAATAAACTCAAAAACTACTGGACTAATTTCAAAAATTCTTTCACACATAGAATGCCACATTAGCCCTGAGTCGCATAGGCTATATTTATTGCTAGAAATAGTTAGGGATCCCTACGAAAACTTAAATAATTTGTATTTTTCTATGTCTGTAACGAATAAACGCAAAAATTACTGGACCAATTTCAAAAATTCTTTTACACTTAGAATGCTACATTATCCCTGAGTAACATAGGCGATATTTATTGCTTCAAAACATTAGGGATCCCTACTAAAATTTAAATAATTTGTATTTTTATATGTTTGTAAGGAATAAACTCATAAACTACTAGACCGACATCAAAAATTCTTTGATCATTAGATTGCTATATCATCTCTGAGTAACAAGGGCTATATTTATTGCTAGAAAAAATTATGGATCCCTACTAAAACTTTTAATAATCTGAATTTTTGTATGTTTGTAACGAATAAACTCAAAAACTACTGGACCGATTTCAAAAATTCTTTCTCCATTAGAATGCTACGTTATCTCTGAGTAACATAGGCTATATTTATTGCTTGGAAAAATTAGGAATCCCTACTAAAACATTTAATAATTTGAATTTTTGTATGCTTTTTAACGAATAAACTCACAAACTACTGGACCGATTTCAAAAATTCTTTCACCATTGGAATGCTACGTTATCTCGGAGTAACATAGGCTATATTTATTGCTAGAAAAAGTTAGGGACCCTTACTAAAACTTAAATAATTTGAATTTTTGTACGTTTGTAACGAATAAACTCACAAACTACGGGACCGATTTCAAAAATTCTTTCACCGTTAGAATGCTACGTTTTCGCTGAGTAACATAGGATATATCTACTGCTAGAAAAAATTAGGGATCCCTACTAAAACTTAAATAATTTGTGTTTTTGTATGACTGTAACGAATAAACTCAAAAACCACTGGACTGATTTCAAAAATTCTTTCACACTTAGAATGCCACATTATCCCTGAGTAGCATAGGCTATATTTATTGCTAGAAAAAATTATGGATCCCTACTAAAACTTTTAATAATCTGAATTTTTGTATGTTTGTAACGAATAAACTCAAAAAATACTGGACCGATTTCAAAAATTCTTTCTCCATTAGAATGCTACGTTATCTCTGAGTAACATAGGCTATATTTATTGCTTGGAAAAATTAGGGATCCCTACTAAAACATTTAATAATTTGAATTTTTGTATGCTTTTTAACGAATAAACTCACAAACTACTGGACCGATTTCAAAAATTCTTTCACCATTGGAATGCTACGTTATCTCTGAGTAACATAGGCTATATTTATTGCTAGAAAAAGTTAGGGACCCTTACTAAAACTTAAATAATTTGAATTTTTGTACGTTTGTAACGAATAAACTCACAAACTACGGGACCGATTTCAAAAATTCTTTCACCATTAGAATGCTAAGTTATGTCTGAGTAACATAGGCTATGTTCATTGCTTCGAAAAATTAGGGATCACTACTAAAACTTAAATAATTTGTGTTTTAATATGTTTGTAACGAATAAACTCATAAACTACTAGACCGACATCAAAAATTCTTTGATCATTAGATTGCTATATCATCTCTGAGTAACAAGGGCTATATTTATTGCTAGAAAAAATTATGGATCCCTACTAAAACTTTTAATAACTTCAATTTTTGTATGTTTGTAACGAATAGACTCAAAAATTACTGGACCAATTTCAAAAATTCTTTTACACTTAGAATGCTACAATATCCCTGAGTAACATAGGCTATATTTACTGCTAGAAAAAATTAGGGATCCCTACTAAAACTTAAGTAATTTGTGTTTTTGTATGACTGTAACGAATAAACTCACAAACTACTGGACCGATTTCAAAAATTCTTTCACCATTCGAATGCTACGTTATCTCTGAGTAACATAGGCTATATTTATTGCTAGAAAAAATTATGGATCCCTACTAAAACTTTTAATAATTTGAATTTTTGTATGTTTGTAACGAATAGACTCAAAAACTACTGGACCGATTTCAAAAATTCTTTCACCATTAGAATGCTACGTTATCTCTGAGTAACATAGGCTATATTTATTGCTTGGAAAAATTAGGGATCCCTACTAAAACTTTTAATAATTTGAATTTTTGTATGTTTGTAATGAATAGACTCAAAAACTACTGGACCGATTTCAAAAATTCTTTCACCGTTAGAATGCTACGTTATCTCTGAGTAATATAGGCTATATTTATTGCTTGGAAAAATTAGGGATCCCTACTAAAACTTTTAATAATTTGAATTTTTGTATGCTTTTTAACGAATAAACTCACAAACTACTGGACCGATTTCAAAAATTCTTTCACTATTAGAATGCTACGTTATCTCTGAGTAACATAGGCTATATTTATTGCTAGAAAAAGTTAGGGACCCTTACTAAAACCTAAATAATTTGAATTTTTGTACGTTTGTAACGAATAAACTCACAAACTACTGGACCGATTTCAAAAATTCTTTCACCATTAGAATGCTACGTTATCTCTGAGTAACATAGGCTATATTTATTGCTTGGAAAAATTAGGGATCCCTACGAAAACTTAAATAATTTGTATTTTTCTATGTCTGTAATGAATAAACGCAAAAATTACTGGACCAATTTCAAAAATTCTTTTACACTTAGAATGCTACATTATCTCTGAGTAGCATAGGCTATATTTATTGCTAGAAAAAGTTAGGGACCCCTACTAAAACTTAAATAATTTGAATTTTTGTACGTTTGTAACGAATAAACTCACAAACTACTGGACCGATTTCAAAAATTCTTTCACCATTAGAACGCTACGTTATCTCTGAGTAACATAGGCTATATTTATTGCTTGGAAAAATTAGGGATCCCTACTAAAACTTTTAATAATTTGAATTTTTGTATGCTTTTTAACGAATAAACTCACAAACTACTGGACCGATTTCAAAAATTCTTTCACCGTTAGAATGCTACGTTTTCCCTGAGTAACATAGGATATATTTATTGCTAGAAAAAATTAGGGATCCCTACTAAAACTTAAATAATTTGAATGTTTATATGTTGGTAACGAATAAACGCAAAAATTACTGGACCAATTTCAAAAATTCTTTTACACTTAGAATGCTACATTATCTCTGAGTAACATAGGCTATATCTATTGCTTGACAAAATTAGGGATCCCTACTCAAATTTAAATAATTTGAATTTTTGTATGTTTGTAATGAAAAGACTCAAAAACTACAGGACCGATTTTAAAAATTTTTTCACCGTTAAAATGCTACATTATTCCGGAGTAACATAGGCAATATTTATTGCTAGAAAAAATTAGGGATCCCTACTAAAACTTTTAATAATTTGAATTTTTGTATGTTTGTAACGAATAGACTCAAAAACTACTGGACCGATTTCAAAAATTCTTTCACCGTTAGAATGCTACGTTATCCCTTATTAACACAAGATATATATATTGCTAGAAAAAATTAGGGATCCCTACTAAAACTTAAATAATTTGTATGTTTGTATGCTTGTAACGGAGAAACTCAAAGACCACTGGACCGATTTCAAAAATTCTTTGACCTTTAGAATGCTACATTATCCCTAAGTAACATAGGCGATATTTATTGCTTCAAGAAATTAGGGGTCCCTACTAAAACTTAAATAATTTGTATTTTTATATGTTTGTAAGGAATAAACTCATAAACTACTAGACCGACATCAAAAATTCTTTGATCATTAGATTGCTATATCAACTCTGAGTAACAAGGGCTATATTTATTGCTAGAAAAAATTATGGATCCCTACTAAAACTTTTAATAATTTGAATTTTTGTATGTTTGTAACGAATAGACTCAAAAACTACTGGACCGATTTCAAAAATTCTTTCTCCATTAGAATGCTACGTTATCTCTGAGTAACATAGGCTATATTTATTGCTTGGAAAAATTATGGATCCGTACTAAAACTTTTAATAATTTGAATTTTTGTATGTTTGTAACAAATAGAATCAAAATTTACTGGACCGATTTCAAAAATTCTTTCACCATTAGAATGCTAGGTTATCCCTTAGTAACATAAGATATGTATATTGCTAGAAAAAATTAGGGATCTCTACTAAAACTTAAATAATTTAATTTTTATATGTTTGTAACGAATAAACTCATAAACTACTAGACCGACATCAAAAATTCTTTGATCATTAGATTGCTATATAATCTCTGAGTAACAAGGGCTATATTTATTGGTAGAAAAAATTATGGATCCCTATTAAAACTTTTAATAATTTGAATTTTTGTATGTTTGTAACGAATAGACTCAAAAACTACTGGACCGATTTCAAAAATTCTTTCTCCATTAGAATGCTACGTTATCTCTGAGTAACATAGGCTATATCTATTGCTTGACAAAATTAGGGATCCCTACTCAAACTTAAATAATTTGAATTTTTGTATGTTTGTAATGAATAGACTCAAAAACTGGTGGACCGATTTCAAAAATTCTTTCACCGTTAGAATGCTAGGTTATCCCTGAGTAACATAAGATATGTATATTGCTAGAAAAAATTAAGGATCCCTACTAGAACTTAAATAATTTGTATTTTTATATGTTTGTAACGAATAAACTCATAAACTACTAGACCGACATCAAAAATTCTTTGAACATTAGATTGCTATATAATCTCTGAGTAACAAGGGCTATATTTATTGGTAGAAAAAATTATGGATCCCTACTAAAACTTTTAATAATTTGAATTTTTGTATGTTTGTAACGAATAGACTCAAAAAGTACCGGACCGATTTCAAAAATTCTTTCTCCATTAGAATGCTACGTTATCTCTGAGTAACATAGGCAATATTTATTGCTTGGAAAAATTATGGATCCGTACTAAAACTTTTATAAATTTGAATTTTTGTATGTTTGTAACAAATAGAATCAAAAACTACTGGACCGATTTCTAAAATTCTTTCACCATTAGAATGCTACGTTATCTCTGAGTAACATAGGCTATATTTATTGCTTGGAAAAATTAGGGATCCCTACTAAAACTTAAATAATTTGTATGTTTGTATGCTTGTAACGAATAGACTCAAAAACTACTGGACCGATTTCAAAAATTCTTTGATCATTAGATTGCTATATCAACTCTGAGTAACAAGGGCTATATTTATTGCTAGAAAAAATTAGGGATCCCTACTAAAACATAAATAATTTGAAAGTTTTTATGTTGGTAACGAATAAACTCAAAAAGTACTAGACCGATTTCAAAAGTTCTTTGACCTTTAGAATGCAACATTATCCGTGAGTAACATTGGCGATATTTATTGCTAGAAAAAATTAGGGATCCCTACTAAAACTTAAATAATTTGTATGTTTGTATGCTTGTAACGGAGAAACTCAAAGACCACTGGACCGATTTCAAAAATTCTTTGACCTTTAGAATGCTACATTATCCCTAAGTAACATAGGCGATATTTGTTGCTTCAAAAAATTAGGGGTCCCTACTAAAACTTAAATAATTTGTATTTTTATATGTTTGTAAGGAATAAACTCATAAACTACTAGACCGACATCAAAAATTCTTTGATCATTAGATTGCTATATCAACTCTGAGTAACAAGGGCTATATTTATTGCTAGAAAAAATTAGGGATCCCTACTAAAACTTAAATAATTTGAAAGTTTTTATGTTGGTAACGAATAAACTCAAAAAGTACTAGACCGATTTCAAAAATTCTTTGACCTTTAGAATGCTACATTATCCGTGAGTAACATTGGCGATATTTATTGCTAGAAAAAATTAGGGGTCCCTACGAAAACTTAAATAATTTGTATTTTTCTATGTCTGTAACGAATAAACGCAAAAATTACTGGACCAATTTCAAAAATTTTTTACACTTAGAATGCTACATTATGTCTGAGTAGCATAGGCTATATTTATTGCTAGAAAAAGTTAGGGACCCCTACTAAAACTTAAATAATTTGAATTTTTGTACGTTTGTAACGAATAAACTCACAAACTTCTGGACCGATTTCAAAAATTCTTTCACCATTAGAATGCTACGTTATCTCTGAGTAACATAGGCTATATCTATTGCTTGACAAAATTAGGGATCCCTACTAAAACCTAAATAATTTGAATTTTTGTATGTTTGTAATGAAAAGACTCAAAAATTACTGGACCGATTTTAAAAATTTTTTCACCGTTAAAATGCTACATTATTCCTGAGTAACATAGGCAATATTTATTACTAGAAAAAATTAGGGATCCCTACTAAAACTTTTAATAATTTGAATTTTTGTATGTTTGTAACGAATAGACTCAAAAACCGCTGGAGCGATTTCAAAAATTCTTTCACCGTTAGAATGCTATGTTATCCCTGAGTAACATAAGATATATATATTGCTAGAAAAAATTAGGGATCCCTACTAAAACTTAAATAATTTGAATGTTTTTATGTTTGTAACGGATAGACTCAAAAAGTACTTGACCGATTTCAAAAATTCTTTCACCATTAGAATGCTACGTTATCTCTGAGTAACATAGGCAATATTTATTCCTAGAAAAAATTAGGGATCCCTACTAAAACTTAAATAATTTGTATGTTTGTATGCTTGTAACGAAGAAACTCAAAGAGCACTGGACCGATTTCAAAAATTCTTTTACACTTAGAATGCTACATTACCCCTGAATAACATAGGCTATATTTATTGATAGAAAAAATAATGGATCCCTACTAAAACTTTTAATAATTTGAATTTTTGTATGTTTGTAACGAATAGACTCAAAAATAACTGGAGGGATTTCAAAACTTCTTTCACCGTTATAATGCCAAATTACCCCTCAGTAAGATAGGCTATATATATTGCTAGAAAAAATTAGGGATCCGTACTACAACTTAAATAATTTGAATGTTTTTATGTTTGTAACGGATAGACTCAAAAACTACTGAACCGATTTCAAAAATTCTTTCACCATTAGAATGCTACGCTATCTCTGAGTAACATGAGCGATATTTATTGCTAGAAAAAGTTAGCGATCCCTACTAAAACTTAAATAATTTGAATTTTTGTATGTCTGTAACGAATAAACGCAAAAATTACTGGACCAATTACAAAAATTCTATCACCATTAGAATGCTACGTTATCTCTGAGTAACATAGGCTATATTTATTGCTTGGAAAAATTAGGGATCCCTACTAAAACTTTAAATAATTTGAATTTTTGTATGTTTGTAACGAATAGACTCAAAAACTACTGGACCGATTTCAAAAATTCTTTCACTATTAGAATGCTACGTTATCTCTGAGTAACATAGGCTATATATATTGCTAGAAAAAATTAGGGATCCCTACTAAAACTTTTAATAATTTGAATTTTTGTATGTTTGTAACGAACAGACTCAAAAATTACTGGACCGATTTCAAAAATTCTTTCACCGTTATAATGCCAAATTACCCCTCAGTAAGATAGGCTATATATATTGCTAGAAAAAATTAGGGATCCCTACTACAACTTAAATAATTTGAATGTTTTTATGTTTGTAACGGATAGACTCAAAAACTAGTTGACCGATTTCAAAAATTCTTTCACCATTAGAATGCTACGCTATCTCTGAGTAACATAGGCGATATTTATTGCTAAAAAAGTTAGCGATCCCTACTAAAACTTAGATAATTTGAATTTTTGTATGTCTGTAACGAATAAACGCAAAAATTACTGGACCAATTACAAAAATTCTATCACCATTAGAATGCTACGTTATCTCTGAGTAACATAGGCGATATTTATTGCTAGAAAAAATTAGGGATCCCTACTAAAACTTAAATAATTTGTGTTTTTGTATGACTGTAACGAATAAACTCAAAAATTACAGGACCAATTTCAAAAATTCTATCACCATTAGACTGCTACGTTATCTCTGAGTAACATAGGCTATATTTATTGCTTGGAAAAATTAGGGATCCCTACTAAAATTTAAATAATTTGTTTTTTCTATGTTTGTAACGAATAAACTCATAAACTACTAGACCGACATCAAAAATTCTTTGATCATTAGAATGCTACGTTATGTCTGAGTAACATAGGCTATATTCATTGCTTCGAAAAATTAGGGATCACTACTAAAACTTAAATAATTTGTGTTTTTATATGTTTGTAACGAATAAACTCATAAACTACTAGACCGACATCAAAAATTCTTTGATCATTGGATTGCTATATCATCTCTGAGTAACAAGGGCTATATTTATTGCTAGAAAAAATTATGGATCCCTACTAAAACTTTTAATAACTTCAATTTTTGTATGTTTGTAACAAATAGACTCAAAAATTACTGGACCAATTTCAAAAATTCTTTTACACTTAGAATGCTACAATATCCCTGAGTAACATAGGCTATATTTACTGCTAGAAAAAATTAGGGATCCCTACTAAAACTTAAATAATTTGTATTTTTGTATGACTGTAACGAATAAACTCAAAAACTACTGGACTGATTTCAAAAATTCTTTCACACTTAGAATGCCACATTATCCCTGAGTAGCATAGGCTATATTTATTGCTAGAAATAGTTAGGGATCCCTACTAAAACTTAAATAATTTGAATTTTTGTATGTTTGTAACGAAAAGACTCAAAAACTACTGGACCGATTTTAAACATTCTTTCACCGTTAAAATGCTACATTATCCCTGAGTAACATAGGCAATATTTATTGCTAGAAAAAATTAGAGATCCCTACCAAAACTTTGAATAATTTCAATTTTTGTATGTTTGTAACGAATAGACTCAAAAGCTACTGGACCGATTTCAAAAATTCTTTCACCGTTATAATGCCAAATTACCCCTCAGTAATATAGGCAATATTTATTGCTAGAAAAAATTAAGGATCCCTACTAAAACTTTTAATAATTTAAATGTTTTTATGTTTGTAACGAATAGACTCAAAAACTACTAGACCGATTTCCAAAATTCTTTCACCATTAGAATGCTAAGTTATGTCTGAGTAACATAGGCTATATTTATTGCTTGACAAAATTAGGAATCCCTACTAAAATTTAAATAATTTGTATTTTTTTTATGTTTGTAACGAATAAACTCATAAACTACTAGACCGACATCAAAAATTCTTTGATCGTTAGATTGCTATAACATGTCTGAGTAACAAGGCCTATATTTATTGCTGGAAAAAATTATGGATCCCTACTAAAACTTTTAATAATTTGAATTTTTGTATGTTTGTAACGAATAGACTCAAAAACTACTGGACCGATTTCAAAAATTCTTTCACCATTAGAATGCTACGTTATCTCTGAGTAACATAGGCTATATCTATTGCTTGGAAAAATTAGGGATCCCTACTAAAACTTTTAATAATTTGAATTTTTGTATGTTTGTAATGAATAGACTCAAAAACTACTGGACCGATTTCAAAAATTCTTTCACCGTTAGAATGCTACGTTATCTCTGAGTAATATAGGCTATATTTATTGCTTGGAAAAGTTAGGGATCCCTACTAAAACTTTTAATAATTTGAATTTTTGCATGCTTTTTAACGAATAAACTCACAAACTACTGAGCCGATTTCAAAAATTCTTTCACTATTAGAATGCTACGTTATCTCTGAGTAACATAGGCTATATTTATTGCTAGAAAAAGTTAGGGACCCTTACTAAAACTTAAATAATTTGAATTTTTGTACGTTTGTAACGAATAAACTCACAAACTACTGGACCGATTTCAAAAATTCTTTCACCATTAGAATGCTACGTTATCTCTGAGTAACATAGGCTATATTTATTACTTGGAAAAATTAGGTATCCCTACGAAAACTTAAATAATTTGTATTTTTCTATGTCTGTAATGAATAAACGCAAAAATTACTGGACCAATTTCAAAAATTCTTTTACACTTAGAATGCTACATTATCTCTGAGTAGCATAGGCTATATTTATTGCTAGAAAAAGTTAGGGACCCCTACTAAAACTTAAATAATTTGAATTTTTGTACGTTTGTAACGAATAAACTCACAAACTACTGGACCGATTTCAAAAATTCTTTCACCATTAGAATGCTACGTTATCTCTGAGTAACATAGGCTATATTTATTGCTTGGAAAAATTAGGGACCCCTACTAAAACTTTTAATAATTTGAATTTTTGTATGCTTTTTAACGAATAAACTCACAAACTACTGGACCGATTTCAAAAATTCTTTCACCGTTAGAATGCTACGTTTTGCCTGAGTAACATAGGATATATTTATTGCTAGAAAAAATTAGGGATCCCTACTAAAACTTAAATAATTTGAATGTTTATATATTGGTAACGAATAAAGGCAAAAATTACTGGACCAATTTCAAAAATTCTTTTACACTTAGAATGCTACATTATCTCTGAGTAGCATAGGCTATATTTATTGCTAGAAAAAGTTAGGGACCCCTACTAAAACTTAAATAATTTGAAATTTTGTACGTTTGTAACGAATAAACTCACAAACTACTGGACCGATTTCAAAAATTCTTTCACCATTAGAATGCTAAGTTATATTTGAGTAACATAGGCTATATTTATTGCTTGACAAAATTAGGAATCCCTACTAAAATTTAAATAATTTGTATTTTTTTTATGTTTGTAACGAATAAACTCATAAACTACTAGACCGACATCAAAAATTCTTTGATCGTTAGATTGCTATAACATGTCTGAGTAACAAGGGCTATATTTATTGCTAGAAAAAATTATGGATCCCTACTAAAACTTTTAATAATTTGAATTTTTGTATGTTTGTAACGAATAGACTCAAAAACTACTGGACCGATTTCAAAAATTCTTTCACCATTAGAATGCTACGTTATCTCTGAGTAACATAGGCTATATTTATTGCTTGGAAAAATTAGGGATCCCTACTAAAACTTTTAATAATTTGAATTTTTGTATGTTTGTAATGAATAGACTCAAAAACTACTGAACCGATTTCAAAAATTCTTTCACCATTAGAATGCTACGTTATCTCTGAGTAACATAGGCTATATTTATTGCTTGGAAAAATTAGGGATCCCTACTAAAACTTTTAATAATTTGAATTTTTGTATGCTTTTTAACGAATAAACTCACAAAATACTGGACCGATTTCAAAAATTCTTTCACCGTTAGAATGCTACGTTTTCCCTGAATAACATAGGATATATTTATTACTAGAAAAAATTATGGATCCCTACTAAAACTTTTAATAATTTGAATTTTTGTATGTTTGTAACGAATAGACCCAAAAATTACTGGACGAATTTCAAAAATTCTATTACACTTAGAATGCTACAATATCCCTGAGTAACATAGGCTATATTTACTGCTAGAAAAAATTAGGGCTCCCTACTAAAACTTAAATAATTTGTATTTTTGTATGACTTTAACGAATAAACTCAAAACTACTGGACTGATTTCAAAAATTCTTTCACACTTAGAATGCCACATTATCCCTGAGTAACATAGGCTATATTTATTGCTAGAAAAAGTTAGCGATCCCTACTAAAATTTAAATAATTTGAATTTTTGTGTGTCTGTAACGAATAAACGCAAAAATTACTGGACCAATTTCAAAAATTCTTTCACCATTAGAATGCTACGTTATCTCTGAGTAACATAGGCTATACTTATTGCTTGATAAAATTAGGAATCCATACTAAAACTTAAATAATTTGAATTTTTGTATGTTTGTAACGAAAAGACTCAAAAACTACTTGACCGATTTTAAAAATTCTTTCACCGTTAAAATGCTATATTATCCCTGAGTAACATAGGCAATATTTATTGCTAGAAAAAATTAGGGATCCCTACCAAAACTTTTAATAATTTGAATTTTTGTATGTTTGTAACGAATAGACTCAAAAACTACTGGACCGATTTCAAAAATTCTTTCACCGTTAGAATGCTACGTTATCCCTGATTAACACAAGATATATATATTGCTAGAAAAAATTAGGGATCCGTACTAAAACTTCAATAATTTGTATGTTTGTATGCTTGTAACGGAGAAACCCAAAGACCACTGGACCGATTTCAAAAATTCTTTGACCTTTAGAATGCTACATTACCCCTAAGTAACATTCCGGATATTTATTTCTAGAAAAAATTAGGGATCCCTACGAAAACTTAAATAATTTGTATTTTTCTATGTCTGTAACGAATAAACTCAAAAACTACTGGACTGATTTCAAAAATTCTTTCACACTTAGAATGCCACATTATCCCTGAGTAACATAGGCTATATTTATTGCTAGAAAAAGTTAGCGATCCCTACTAAAACTTAAATAATTTGAATTTTTGTATGTCTGTAACGAATAAACGCAAAAATTACTGGACCAATTTCAAAAATTCTTTCACCATTAGAATGCTACGTTATCTCTGAGTAACATAGGCTATATTTATTGCTTGATAAGATTAGGAATCCCTACTAAAACTTAAATAATTTGAATTTTTGTATGTTTGTAACGAAAAGACTCAAAAACTACTTGACCGATTTTAAAAATTCTTTCACCGTTAAAATGCTATATTATGCCTGAGTAACATAGGCAATATTTATTGCTAGAAAAAATTAGGGATCCCTACTAAAACTTTTAATAATTTGAATTTTTGTATTTTGTAACGAATAGACTCAAAACTACTAGACCGATTTCAAAAATTCTTTCACCCCTAGAATGCTACGTTATCCCTAAGTAACATAGGCGATATTTATTGCTTCAAAAAATTAGGGATCCCTACTAAAACTTAAATAATTTGTATTTTTATATGTTTGTAAGGAGTAAACTCATAAACTACTAGACCGACATCAAAAATTCTTTGATCATTAGATTGGTATATCATCTCTGAGTAACAAGGGCTATATTTATTGCTAGAAAAAATTATGGATCCCTACTAAAACTTTTAATAATTTGAATTTTTGTATGTTTGTAACGAATAGACTCAAAAACTACTGGACCGATTTCAAAAATTCTTTCTCCATTAGAATGCTACGTTCTCTCTGAGTAACATAGGCTATATTTATTGCTTGGGAAAATTAGGGATCCCTACTAAAACTTTTAATAATTTGAATTTTTGTATGTTTGTAATGAATAGACTCAAAAACTACTGGACCGATTTCAAAAATTCTTTCATTATTAGAATGCTACGTTATCTCTGAGTAACATAGGCTATATTTATTGCTTGGAAAAATTAGGGATCCCTACTAAAACTTTTAATAATTTGAATTTTTGTATGCTTTTTAACGAATAAACTCACAAAATACTGGACCGATTTCAAAAATTCTTTCACCGTTAGAATGCTACGTTTTCCCTGAATAACATAGGATATATTTATTGCTAGAAAAAATTAGGGATCCCTACTAAAACTTAAATAATTTGAATGTTTATATGTTGGTAACGAATAAACTCAAAAAGTACTAGACGATTTCAAAAATTCTTTGACCTTTAGAATGCTACGTTATCCCTGAGTAACACAGGCGATATTTATTGCTAGAAAAAATTAGGGATCCCTACGAAAACTTAAATAATTTGTATTTTTCTATGTCTGTAACGAATAAACGCAAAAATTACTAGACCAATTTCAAAAATTCTTTTACACTTAGAATGCTACATTATCCCTGAGTCACATAGGCAATATTTACTGCTAGAAAAAATTAGGGATCCCTACTAAAACTTAAATAATTTTTGTTTTTGTATGACTGTAACGAATAAACTCAAAAACTACTGGACTGATTTCAAAAATTCTTTCACACTTAGAATGCCACATTATTCCTGAGTAGCATAGGCTATATTTATTGCTAGAAAAAGTTAGGGATCCCTACTAAAACTTAAATAATTTGAATTTTTGTATGTATGTAACGAAAAGACTCAAAAAGTACTGGACCGATTTCAAAAATTCTTTCACCGTTAGAATGCTACGTTATCCCTTATTAACACAAGATATATATATTGCTAGAAAAAATTAGGGATCCCTACTAAAACTTTTAATAATTTGAATTTTTGTATGTTTGTAACGAATAGACTCAAAAACTACTGGACCGATTTCAAAAATTCTTTCACCGTTAGAATGCTACGTTATCCCTTATTAACACAAGATATATATATTGCTAGAAAAAATTAGGGATCCCTACTAAAACTTAAATAATTTGTATGTTTGTATGCTTGTAACGGAGAAACTCAAAGACCACTGGACCGATTTCAAAAATTCTTTGACCTTTAGAATGCTACATTATCCCTAAGTAACATAGGCGATATTTATTGCTTCAAGAAATTAGGGGTCCCTACTAAAACTTAAATAATTTGTATTTTTATATGTTTGTAAGGAATAAACTCATAAACTACTAGACCGACATCAAAAATTCTTTGATCATTAGATTGCTATATCAACTCTGAGTAACAAGGGCTATATTTATTGCTAGAAAAAATTATGGATCCCTACTAAAACTTTTAATAATTTGAATTTTTGTATGTTTGTAACGAATAGACTCAAAAACTACTGGACCGATTTCAAAAATTCTTTCTCCATTAGAATGCTACGTTATCTCTGAGTAACATAGGCTATATTTATTGCTTGGAAAAATTATGGATCCGTACTAAAACTTTTAATAATTTGAATTTTTGTATGTTTGTAACAAATAGAATCAAAATTTACTGGACCGATTTCAAAAATTCTTTCACCATTAGAATGCTAGGTTATCCCTTAGTAACATAAGATATGTATATTGCTAGAAAAAATTAGGGATCTCTACTAAAACTTAAATAATTTAATTTTTATATGTTTGTAACGAATAAACTCATAAACTACTAGACCGACATCAAAAATTCTTTGATCATTAGATTGCTATATAATCTCTGAGTAACAAGGGCTATATTTATTGGTAGAAAAAATTATGGATCCCTATTAAAACTTTTAATAATTTGAATTTTTGTATGTTTGTAACGAATAGACTCAAAAACTACTGGACCGATTTCAAAAATTCTTTCTCCATTAGAATGCTACGTTATCTCTGAGTAACATAGGCTATATCTATTGCTTGACAAAATTAGGGATCCCTACTCAAACTTAAATAATTTGAATTTTTGTATGTTTGTAATGAATAGACTCAAAAACTGGTGGACCGATTTCAAAAATTCTTTCACCGTTAGAATGCTAGGTTATCCCTGAGTAACATAAGATATGTATATTGCTAGAAAAAATTAAGGATCCCTACTAGAACTTAAATAATTTGTATTTTTATATGTTTGTAACGAATAAACTCATAAACTACTAGACCGACATCAAAAATTCTTTGAACATTAGATTGCTATATAATCTCTGAGTAACAAGGGCTATATTTATTGGTAGAAAAAATTATGGATCCCTACTAAAACTTTTAATAATTTGAATTTTTGTATGTTTGTAACGAATAGACTCAAAAAGTACCGGACCGATTTCAAAAATTCTTTCTCCATTAGAATGCTACGTTATCTCTGAGTAACATAGGCAATATTTATTGCTTGGAAAAATTATGGATCCGTACTAAAACTTTTATAAATTTGAATTTTTGTATGTTTGTAACAAATAGAATCAAAAACTACTGGACCGATTTCTAAAATTCTTTCACCATTAGAATGCTACGTTATCTCTGAGTAACATAGGCTATATTTATTGCTTGGAAAAATTAGGGATCCCTACTAAAACTTAAATAATTTGTATGTTTGTATGCTTGTAACGAATAGACTCAAAAACTACTGGACCGATTTCAAAAATTCTTTGATCATTAGATTGCTATATCAACTCTGAGTAACAAGGGCTATATTTATTGCTAGAAAAAATTAGGGATCCCTACTAAAACATAAATAATTTGAAAGTTTTTATGTTGGTAACGAATAAACTCAAAAAGTACTAGACCGATTTCAAAAGTTCTTTGACCTTTAGAATGCAACATTATCCGTGAGTAACATTGGCGATATTTATTGCTAGAAAAAATTAGGGATCCCTACTAAAACTTAAATAATTTGTATGTTTGTATGCTTGTAACGGAGAAACTCAAAGACCACTGGACCGATTTCAAAAATTCTTTGACCTTTAGAATGCTACATTATCCCTAAGTAACATAGGCGATATTTGTTGCTTCAAAAAATTAGGGGTCCCTACTAAAACTTAAATAATTTGTATTTTTATATGTTTGTAAGGAATAAACTCATAAACTACTAGACCGACATCAAAAATTCTTTGATCATTAGATTGCTATATCAACTCTGAGTAACAAGGGCTATATTTATTGCTAGAAAAAATTAGGGATCCCTACTAAAACTTAAATAATTTGAAAGTTTTTATGTTGGTAACGAATAAACTCAAAAAGTACTAGACCGATTTCAAAAATTCTTTGACCTTTAGAATGCTACATTATCCGTGAGTAACATTGGCGATATTTATTGCTAGAAAAAATTAGGGGTCCCTACGAAAACTTAAATAATTTGTATTTTTCTATGTCTGTAACGAATAAACGCAAAAATTACTGGACCAATTTCAAAAATTTTTTACACTTAGAATGCTACATTATGTCTGAGTAGCATAGGCTATATTTATTGCTAGAAAAAGTTAGGGACCCCTACTAAAACTTAAATAATTTGAATTTTTGTACGTTTGTAACGAATAAACTCACAAACTTCTGGACCGATTTCAAAAATTCTTTCACCATTAGAATGCTACGTTATCTCTGAGTAACATAGGCTATATCTATTGCTTGACAAAATTAGGGATCCCTACTAAAACCTAAATAATTTGAATTTTTGTATGTTTGTAATGAAAAGACTCAAAAATTACTGGACCGATTTTAAAAATTTTTTCACCGTTAAAATGCTACATTATTCCTGAGTAACATAGGCAATATTTATTACTAGAAAAAATTAGGGATCCCTACTAAAACTTTTAATAATTTGAATTTTTGTATGTTTGTAACGAATAGACTCAAAAACCGCTGGAGCGATTTCAAAAATTCTTTCACCGTTAGAATGCTATGTTATCCCTGAGTAACATAAGATATATATATTGCTAGAAAAAATTAGGGATCCCTACTAAAACTTAAATAATTTGAATGTTTTTATGTTTGTAACGGATAGACTCAAAAAGTACTTGACCGATTTCAAAAATTCTTTCACCATTAGAATGCTACGTTATCTCTGAGTAACATAGGCAATATTTATTCCTAGAAAAAATTAGGGATCCCTACTAAAACTTAAATAATTTGTATGTTTGTATGCTTGTAACGAAGAAACTCAAAGAGCACTGGACCGATTTCAAAAATTCTTTTACACTTAGAATGCTACATTACCCCTGAATAACATAGGCTATATTTATTGATAGAAAAAATAATGGATCCCTACTAAAACTTTTAATAATTTGAATTTTTGTATGTTTGTAACGAATAGACTCAAAAATAACTGGAGGGATTTCAAAACTTCTTTCACCGTTATAATGCCAAATTACCCCTCAGTAAGATAGGCTATATATATTGCTAGAAAAAATTAGGGATCCGTACTACAACTTAAATAATTTGAATGTTTTTATGTTTGTAACGGATAGACTCAAAAACTACTGAACCGATTTCAAAAATTCTTTCACCATTAGAATGCTACGCTATCTCTGAGTAACATGAGCGATATTTATTGCTAGAAAAAGTTAGCGATCCCTACTAAAACTTAAATAATTTGAATTTTTGTATGTCTGTAACGAATAAACGCAAAAATTACTGGACCAATTACAAAAATTCTATCACCATTAGAATGCTACGTTATCTCTGAGTAACATAGGCTATATTTATTGCTTGGAAAAATTAGGGATCCCTACTAAAACTTTAAATAATTTGAATTTTTGTATGTTTGTAACGAATAGACTCAAAAACTACTGGACCGATTTCAAAAATTCTTTCACTATTAGAATGCTACGTTATCTCTGAGTAACATAGGCTATATATATTGCTAGAAAAAATTAGGGATCCCTACTAAAACTTTTAATAATTTGAATTTTTGTATGTTTGTAACGAACAGACTCAAAAATTACTGGACCGATTTCAAAAATTCTTTCACCGTTATAATGCCAAATTACCCCTCAGTAAGATAGGCTATATATATTGCTAGAAAAAATTAGGGATCCCTACTACAACTTAAATAATTTGAATGTTTTTATGTTTGTAACGGATAGACTCAAAAACTAGTTGACCGATTTCAAAAATTCTTTCACCATTAGAATGCTACGCTATCTCTGAGTAACATAGGCGATATTTATTGCTAAAAAAGTTAGCGATCCCTACTAAAACTTAGATAATTTGAATTTTTGTATGTCTGTAACGAATAAACGCAAAAATTACTGGACCAATTACAAAAATTCTATCACCATTAGAATGCTACGTTATCTCTGAGTAACATAGGCGATATTTATTGCTAGAAAAAATTAGGGATCCCTACTAAAACTTAAATAATTTGTGTTTTTGTATGACTGTAACGAATAAACTCAAAAATTACAGGACCAATTTCAAAAATTCTATCACCATTAGACTGCTACGTTATCTCTGAGTAACATAGGCTATATTTATTGCTTGGAAAAATTAGGGATCCCTACTAAAATTTAAATAATTTGTTTTTTCTATGTTTGTAACGAATAAACTCATAAACTACTAGACCGACATCAAAAATTCTTTGATCATTAGAATGCTACGTTATGTCTGAGTAACATAGGCTATATTCATTGCTTCGAAAAATTAGGGATCACTACTAAAACTTAAATAATTTGTGTTTTTATATGTTTGTAACGAATAAACTCATAAACTACTAGACCGACATCAAAAATTCTTTGATCATTGGATTGCTATATCATCTCTGAGTAACAAGGGCTATATTTATTGCTAGAAAAAATTATGGATCCCTACTAAAACTTTTAATAACTTCAATTTTTGTATGTTTGTAACAAATAGACTCAAAAATTACTGGACCAATTTCAAAAATTCTTTTACACTTAGAATGCTACAATATCCCTGAGTAACATAGGCTATATTTACTGCTAGAAAAAATTAGGGATCCCTACTAAAACTTAAATAATTTGTATTTTTGTATGACTGTAACGAATAAACTCAAAAACTACTGGACTGATTTCAAAAATTCTTTCACACTTAGAATGCCACATTATCCCTGAGTAGCATAGGCTATATTTATTGCTAGAAATAGTTAGGGATCCCTACTAAAACTTAAATAATTTGAATTTTTGTATGTTTGTAACGAAAAGACTCAAAAACTACTGGACCGATTTTAAACATTCTTTCACCGTTAAAATGCTACATTATCCCTGAGTAACATAGGCAATATTTATTGCTAGAAAAAATTAGAGATCCCTACCAAAACTTTGAATAATTTCAATTTTTGTATGTTTGTAACGAATAGACTCAAAAGCTACTGGACCGATTTCAAAAATTCTTTCACCGTTATAATGCCAAATTACCCCTCAGTAATATAGGCAATATTTATTGCTAGAAAAAATTAAGGATCCCTACTAAAACTTTTAATAATTTAAATGTTTTTATGTTTGTAACGAATAGACTCAAAAACTACTAGACCGATTTCCAAAATTCTTTCACCATTAGAATGCTACGTTATCTCTGAGTAACATAGGCTATATTTATTGCTTGATAAGATTAGGAATCCCTACTAAAACTTAAATAATTTGAATTTTTGTATGTTTGTAACGAAAAGACTCAAAAACTACTTGACCGATTTTAAAAATTCTTTCACCGTTAAAATGCTATATTATGCCTGAGTAACATAGGCAATATTTATTGCTAGAAAAAATTAGGGATCCCTACTAAAACTTTTAATAATTTGAATTTTTGTATTTTGTAACGAATAGACTCAAAACTACTAGACCGATTTCAAAAATTCTTTCACCCCTAGAATGCTACGTTATCCCTAAGTAACATAGGCGATATTTATTGCTTCAAAAAATTAGGGATCCCTACTAAAACTTAAATAATTTGTATTTTTATATGTTTGTAAGGAGTAAACTCATAAACTACTAGACCGACATCAAAAATTCTTTGATCATTAGATTGGTATATCATCTCTGAGTAACAAGGGCTATATTTATTGCTAGAAAAAATTATGGATCCCTACTAAAACTTTTAATAATTTGAATTTTTGTATGTTTGTAACGAATAGACTCAAAAACTACTGGACCGATTTCAAAAATTCTTTCTCCATTAGAATGCTACGTTCTCTCTGAGTAACATAGGCTATATTTATTGCTTGGGAAAATTAGGGATCCCTACTAAAACTTTTAATAATTTGAATTTTTGTATGTTTGTAATGAATAGACTCAAAAACTACTGGACCGATTTCAAAAATTCTTTCATTATTAGAATGCTACGTTATCTCTGAGTAACATAGGCTATATTTATTGCTTGGAAAAATTAGGGATCCCTACTAAAACTTTTAATAATTTGAATTTTTGTATGCTTTTTAACGAATAAACTCACAAAATACTGGACCGATTTCAAAAATTCTTTCACCGTTAGAATGCTACGTTTTCCCTGAGTCACATAGGCAATATTTACTGCTAGAAAAAATTAGGGATCCCTACTAAAACTTAAATAATTTTTGTTTTTGTATGACTGTAACGAATAAACTCAAAAACTACTGGACTGATTTCAAAAATTCTTTCACACTTAGAATGCCACATTATTCCTGAGTAGCATAGGCTATATTTATTGCTAGAAAAAGTTAGGGATCCCTACTAAAACTTAAATAATTTGAATTTTTGTATGTATGTAACGAAAAGACTCAAAAAGTACTGGACCGATTTCAAAAATTCTTTCACCATTAAAATGCTACATTATCCCCTGAGTAACATAGGCAATATTTATTGCTAGAAAAAATTAGAGATCCCTACCAAAACTTTTAATAATTTGAATTTTTGTATGTTTGTAACGAATAGACTCAAAAACTACTGGACCGATTTCAAAAATTCTTTCACCGTTATAATGCCAAATTACCCCTCAGTAATATAGGCAATATTTATTGCTAGAAAAAATTAAGGATCCCTACTAAAACTTTTAATAATTTGAATTTTTGTATGTTTGTAACGAATAGACCCAAAAATTACTGGACGAATTTCAAAAAGTCTATTACACTTAGAATGCTACAATATCCCTGAGTAACATAGGCTATATTTACTGCTAGAAAAAATTAGGGATCCCTACTAAAACTTAAATAATTTGTATTTTTGTATGACTTTAACGAATAAACTCAAAACTACTGGACTGATTTCAAAAATTCTTTCACACTTAGAATGCCACATTATCCCTGAGTAACATAGGCTATATTTATTGCTAGAAAAAGTTAGCGATCCCTACTAAAATTTAAATAATTTGAATTTTTGTGTGTCTGTAACGAATAAACGCAAAAATTACTGGACCAATTTCAAAAATTCTTTCACCATTAGAATGCTACGTTATCTCTGAGTAACATAGGCTATATTCATTGCTTCAAAAAATTAGGGATCCCTACTGAAACTTAAATAATTTGTATTTTTATATGTTTGTAACGAATAAACTCATAAACTGCTAGACCGACATCAAAAATTCTTTGATCATTAAATTGCTATATCATCTCTGAGTAACAAGGGCTATATTTATTACTAGAAAAAATTATGGATCCCTACTAAAACTTTTAATAATTTGAATTTTTGTATGTTTGTAACGAATAGACCCAAAAATTACTGGACGAATTTCAAAAATTCTATTACACTTAGAATGCTACAATATCCCTGAGTAACATAGGCTATATTTACTGCTAGAAAAAATTAGGGATCCCTACTAAAACTTAAATAATTTGTATTTTTGTATGACTTTAACGAATAAACTCAAAACTACTGGACTGATTTCAAAAATTCTTTCACACTTAGAATGCCACATTATCCCTGAGTAACATAGGCTATATTTATTGCTAGAAAAAGTTAGCGATCCCTACTAAAATTTAAATAATTTGAATTTTTGTGTGTCTGTAACGAATAAACGCAAAAATTACTGGACCAATTTCAAAAATTCTTTCACCATTAGAATGCTACGTTATCTCTGAGTAACATAGGCTATACTTATTGCTTGATAAAATTAGGAATCCATACTAAAACTTAAATAATTTGAATTTTTGTATGTTTGTAACGAAAAGACTCAAAAACTACTTGACCGATTTTAAAAATTCTTTCACCGTTAAAATGCTATATTATCCCTGAGTAACATAGGCTATATTTATTGCTAGAAAAAGTTAGCGATCCCTACTAAAACTTAAATAATTTGAATTTTTGTATGTCTGTAACGAATAAACGCAAAAATTACTGGACCAATTTCAAAAATTCTTTCACCATTAGAATGCTACGTTATCTCTGAGTAACATAGGCTATATTTATTGCTTGATAAGATTAGGAATCCCTACTAAAACTTAAATAATTTGAATTTTTGTATGTTTGTAACGAAAAGACTCAAAAACTACTTGACCGATTTTAAAAATTCTTTCACCGTTAAAATGCTATATTATGCCTGAGTAACATAGGCAATATTTATTGCTAGAAAAAATTAGGGATCCCTACTAAAACTTTTAATAATTTGAATTTTTGTATTTTGTAACGAATAGACTCAAAACTACTAGACCGATTTCAAAAATTCTTTCACCCCTAGAATGCTACGTTATCCCTAAGTAACATAGGCGATATTTATTGCTTCAAAAAATTAGGGATCCCTACTAAAACTTAAATAATTTGTATTTTTATATGTTTGTAAGGAGTAAACTCATAAACTACTAGACCGACATCAAAAATTCTTTGATCATTAGATTGGTATATCATCTCTGAGTAACAAGGGCTATATTTATTGCTAGAAAAAATTATGGATCCCTACTAAAACTTTTAATAATTTGAATTTTTGTATGTTTGTAACGAATAGACTCAAAAACTACTGGACCGATTTCAAAAATTCTTTCTCCATTAGAATGCTACGTTCTCTCTGAGTAACATAGGCTATATTTATTGCTTGGGAAAATTAGGGATCCCTACTAAAACTTTTAATAATTTGAATTTTTGTATGTTTGTAATGAATAGACTCAAAAACTACTGGACCGATTTCAAAAATTCTTTCATTATTAGAATGCTACGTTATCTCTGAGTAACATAGGCTATATTTATTGCTTGGAAAAATTAGGGATCCCTACTAAAACTTTTAATAATTTGAATTTTTGTATGCTTTTTAACGAATAAACTCACAAAATACTGGACCGATTTCAAAAATTCTTTCACCGTTAGAATGCTACGTTTTCCCTGAATAACATAGGATATATTTATTGCTAGAAAAAATTAGGGATCCCTACTAAAACTTAAATAATTTGAATGTTTATATGTTGGTAACGAATAAACTCAAAAAGTACTAGACGATTTCAAAAATTCTTTGACCTTTAGAATGCTACGTTATCCCTGAGTAACACAGGCGATATTTATTGCTAGAAAAAATTAGGGATCCCTACGAAAACTTAAATAATTTGTATTTTTCTATGTCTGTAACGAATAAACGCAAAAATTACTAGACCAATTTCAAAAATTCTTTTACACTTAGAATGCTACATTATCCCTGAGTCACATAGGCAATATTTACTGCTAGAAAAAATTAGGGATCCCTACTAAAACTTAAATAATTTTTGTTTTTGTATGACTGTAACGAATAAACTCAAAAACTACTGGACTGATTTCAAAAATTCTTTCACACTTAGAATGCCACATTATTCCTGAGTAGCATAGGCTATATTTATTGCTAGAAAAAGTTAGGGATCCCTACTAAAACTTAAATAATTTGAATTTTTGTATGTATGTAACGAAAAGACTCAAAAAGTACTGGACCGATTTCAAAAATTCTTTCACCATTAAAATGCTACATTATCCCCTGAGTAACATAGGCAATATTTATTGCTAGAAAAAATTAGAGATCCCTACCAAAACTTTTAATAATTTGAATTTTTGTATGTTTGTAACGAATAGACTCAAAAACTACTGGACCGATTTCAAAAATTCTTTCACCGTTATAATGCCAAATTACCCCTCAGTAATATAGGCAATATTTATTGCTAGAAAAAATTAAGGATCCCTACTAAAACTTTTAATAATTTGAATTTTTGTATGTTTGTAACGAATAGACCCAAAAATTACTGGACGAATTTCAAAAAGTCTATTACACTTAGAATGCTACAATATCCCTGAGTAACATAGGCTATATTTACTGCTAGAAAAAATTAGGGATCCCTACTAAAACTTAAATAATTTGTATTTTTGTATGACTTTAACGAATAAACTCAAAACTACTGGACTGATTTCAAAAATTCTTTCACACTTAGAATGCCACATTATCCCTGAGTAACATAGGCTATATTTATTGGTAGAAAAAGTTAGCGATCCCTACTAAAATTTAAATAATTTGAATTTTTGTGTGTCTGTAACGAATAAACGCAAAAATTACTGGACCAATTTCAAAAATTCTTTCACCATTAGAATGCTACGTTATCTCTGAGTAACATAGGCTATATTCATTGCTTCAAAAAATTAGGGATCCCTACTGAAACTTAAATAATTTGTATTTTTATATGTTTGTAACGAATAAACTCATAAACTGCTAGACCGACATCAAAAATTCTTTGATCATTAAATTGCTATATCATCTCTGAGTAACAAGGGCTATATTTATTACTAGAAAAAATTATGGATCCCTACTAAAACTTTTAATAATTTGAATTTTTGTATGTTTGTAACGAATAGACCCAAAAATTACTGGACGAATTTCAAAAATTCTATTACACTTAGAATGCTACAATATCCCTGAGTAACATAGGCTATATTTACTGCTAGAAAAAATTAGGGATCCCTACTAAAACTTAAATAATTTGTATTTTTGTATGACTTTAACGAATAAACTCAAAACTACTGGACTGATTTCAAAAATTCTTTCACACTTAGAATGCCACATTATCCCTGAGTAACATAGGCTATATTTATTGCTAGAAAAAGTTAGCGATCCCTACTAAAATTTAAATAATTTGAATTTTTGTGTGTCTGTAACGAATAAACGCAAAAATTACTGGACCAATTTCAAAAATTCTTTCACCATTAGAATGCTACGTTATCTCTGAGTAACATAGGCTATACTTATTGCTTGATAAAATTAGGAATCCATACTAAAACTTAAATAATTTGAATTTTTGTATGTTTGTAACGAAAAGACTCAAAAACTACTTGACCGATTTTAAAAATTCTTTCACCGTTAAAATGCTATATTATCCCTGAGTAACATAGGCAATATTTATTGCTAGAAAAAATTAGGGATCCCTACCAAAACTTTTAATAATTTGAATTTTTGTATGTTTGTAACGAATAGACTCAAAAACTACTGGACCGATTTCAAAAATTCTTTCACCGTTAGAATGCTACGTTATCCCTGATTAACACAAGATATATATATTGCTTGATAAGATTAGGAATCCCTACTAAAACTTAAATAATTTGAATTTTTGTATGTTTGTAACAAAAAGACTCAAAAACTACTTGACCGATTTTAAAAATTCTTTCACCGTTAAAATGCTATATTATGCCTGAGTAACATAGGCAATATTTATTGCTAGAAAAAATTAGGGATCCCTACTAAAACTTTTAATAATTTGAATTTTTGTATTTTGTAACGAATAGACTCAAAACTACTAGACCGATTTCAAAAATTCTTTCACCCCTAGAATGCTACGTTATCCCTAAGTAACATAGGCGATATTTATTGCTTCAAAAAATTAGGGATCCCTACTAAAACTTAAATAATTTGTATTTTTATATGTTTGTAAGAAGTAAACTCATAAACTACTAGACCGACATCAAAAATTCTTTGATCATTAGATTGGTATATCATCTCTGAGTAACAAGGGCTATATTTATTGCTAGAAAAAATTATGGATCCCTACTAAAACTTTTAATAATTTGAATTTTTGTATGTTTGTAACGAATAGACTCAAAAACTACTGGACCGATTTCAAAAATTCTTTCTCCATTAGAATGCTACGTTCTCTCTGAGTAACATAGGCTATATTTATTGCTTGGAAAAATTAGGGATCCCTACTAAAACTTTTAATAATTTGAATTTTTGTATGTTTGTAATGAATAGACTCAAAAACTACTGGACCGATTTCAAAAATTCTTTCATTATTAGAATGCTACGTTATCTCTGAGTAACATAGGCTATATTTATTGCTTGCAAAAATTAGGGATCCCTACTAAAACTTTTAATAATTTGAATTTTTGTATGCTTTTCAACGAATAAACTCACAAAATACTGGACCGATTTCAAAAATTCTTTCACCGTTAGAATGCTACGTTTTCCCTGAATAACATAGGATATATTTATTGCTAGAAAAAATTAGGGATCCCTACTAAAACTTAAATAATTTGAATGTTTATATGTTGGTAACGAATAAACTCAAAAAGTACTAGACGATTTCAAAAATTCTTTGACCTTTAGAATGCTACGTTATCCCTGAGTAACACAGGCGATATTTATTGCTAGAAAAAATTAGGGATCCCTACGAAAACTTAAATAATTTGTATTTTTCTATGTCTGTAACGAATAAACGCAAAAATTACTAGACCAATTTCAAAAATTCTTTTACACTTAGAATGCTACATTATCCCTGAGTCACATAGGCAATATTTACTGCTAGAAAAAATTAGGGATCCCTACTAAAACTTAAATAATTTTTGTTTTTGTATGACTGTAACGAATAAACTCAAAAACTACTGGACTGATTTCAAAAATTCTTTCACACTTAGAATGCCACATTATTCCTGAGTAGCATAGGCTATATTTATTTCTAGAAAAAGTTAGGGATCCCTACTAAAACTTAAATAATTTGAATTTTTGTATGTATGTAACGAAAAGACTCAAAAAGTACTGGACCGATTTCAAAAATTCTTTCACCATTAAAATGCTACATTATCCCCTGAGTAACATAGGCAATATTTATTGCTAGAAAAAATTAGAGATCCCTACCAAAACTTTTAATAATTTGAATTTTTGTATGTTTGTAACGAATAGACTCAAAAACTACTGGACCGATTTCAAAAATTCTTTCACCGTTATAATGCCAAATTACCCCTCAGTAATATAGGCAATATTTATTGCTAGAAAAAATTAAGGATCCCTACTAAAACTTTTAATAATTTGAATGTTTTTATGTTTGTAACGGATAGACTCAAAAACTACTAGACCGATTTCAAAAATTCTTTCACCATTAGAATGCTAAGTTATGTCTGAGTAACATAGGCTATATTCATTGCTTCAAAAAATTAGGGATCCCTACTGAAACTTAAATAATTTGTATTTTTATATGTTTGTAACGAATAAAATCATAAACTGCTAGACCGACATCAAAAATTCTTTGATCATTAAATTGCTATATCATCTCTGAGTAACAAGGGCTATATTTATTACTAGAAAAAATTATGGATCCCTACTAAAACTTTTAATAATTTGAATTTTTGTATGTTTGTAACGAATAGACCCAAAAATTACTGGACGAATTTCAAAAATTCTATTACACTTAGAATGCTACAATATCCCTGAGTAACATAGGCTATATTTACTGCTAGAAAAAATTAGGGATCCCTACTAAAACTTAAATAATTTGTATTTTTGTATGACTTTAACGAATAAACTCAAAACTACTGGACTGATTTCAAAAATTCTTTCACACTTAGAATGCCACATTATCCCTGAGTAACATAGGCTATATTTATTGCTAGAAAAAGTTAGCGATCCCTACTAAAATTTAAATAATTTGAATTTTTGTGTGTCTGTAACGAATAAACGCAAAAATTACTGGACCAATTTCAAAAATTCTTTCACCATTAGAATGCTACGTTATCTCTGAGTAACATAGGCTATACTTATTGCTTGATAAAATTAGGAATCCATACTAAAACTTAAATAATTTGAATTTTTGTATGTTTGTAACGAAAAGACTCAAAAACTACTTGACCGATTTTAAAAATTCTTTCACCGTTAAAATGCTATATTATCCCTGAGTAACATAGGCAATATTTATTGCTAGAAAAAATTAGGGATCCCTACCAAAACTTTTAATAATTAGAATTTTTGTATGTTTGTAACGAATAGACTCAAAAACTACTGGACCGATTTCAAAAATTCTTTCACCGTTAGAATGCTACGTTATCCCTGATTAACACAAGATATATATATTGCTAGAAAAAATTAGGGATCCGTACTAAAACTTCAATAATTTGTATGTTTGTATGCTTGTAACGGAGAAACCCAAAGACCACTGGACCGATTTCAAAAATTCTTTGACCTTTAGAATGCTACATTACCCCTAAGTAACATTCCGGATATTTATTTCTAGAAAAAATTAGGGATCCCTACGAAAACTTAAATAATTTGTATTTTTCTATGTCTGTAACGAATAAACTCAAAAACTACTGGACTGATTTCAAAAATTCTTTCACACTTAGAATGCCACATTATCCCTGAGTAACATAGGCTATATTTATTGCTAGAAAAAGTTAGCGATCCCTACTAAAACTTAAATAATTTGAATTTTTGTATGTCTGTAACGAATAAACGCAAAAATTACTGGACCAATTTCAAAAATTCTTTCACCATTAGAATGCTACGTTATCTCTGAGTAACATAGGCTATATTTATTGCTTGATAAGATTAGGAATCCCTACTAAAACTTAAATAATTTGAATTTTTGTATGTTTGTAACGAAAAGACTCAAAAACCACTTGACCGATTTTAAAAATTCTTTCACCGTTAAAATGCTATATTATGCCTGAGTAACATAGGCAATATTTATTGCTAGAAAAAATTAGGGATCCCTACTAAAACTTTTAATAATTTGAATTTTTGTATTTTGTAACGAATAGACTCAAAACTACTAGACCGATTTCAAAAATTCTTTCACCCCTAGAATGCTACGTTATCCCTAAGTAACATAGGCGATATTTATTGCTTCAAAAAATTAGGGATCCCTACTAAAACTTAAATAATTTGTATTTTTATATGTTTGTAAGGAGTAAACTCATAAACTACTAGACCGACATCAAAAATTCTTTGATCATTAGATTGGTATATCATCTCTGAGTAACAAGGGCTATATTTATTGCTAGAAAAAATTATGGATCCCTACTAAAACTTTTAATAATTTGAATTTTTGTATGTTTTTAACGAATAGACTCAAAAACTACTGGACCGATTTCAAAAATTCTTTCTCCATTAGAATGCTACGTTCTCTCTGAGTAACATAGGCTATATTTATTGCTTGGAAAAATTAGGGATCCCTACTAAAACTTTTAATAATTTGAATTTTTGTATGCTTTTTAAGGAATAGACTCAAAAACTACTGGACCGATTTCAAAAATTCTTTCACCGTTAGAATGCTACGTTTTCCCTGAGTAACATAGGATATATTTATTGCTAGAAAAAATTAGGGATCCCTACTAAAACTTAAATAATTTGAATGTTTCTATGTTGGTAACGAATAAACTCAAAAAGTACTAGACCGATTTCAAAAATTCTTTGACCTTTAGAATGCTACATTATCCCTAAGTAACATAGGCGATATTTGTTGCTAGAAAAAATTAGGTATCCCTACGAAAACTTAAATAATTTGTATTTTTCTATGTCTGTAACGAATAAACGCAAAAATTACTGGACCAATTTCAAAAATTCTTTTACACTTAGAATGCTAGATTATCCCTGAGTAACATAGGCAATATTTACTGCTAGAAAAAATTAGGGATCCCTACTAAAACTTAAATAATTTGTGTTTTTGTATGACTGTAACGAATAAACTCAAAAACTACTGGACTGATTTCAAAAATTCTTTCACACTTAGAATGCCACATTATCCCTGAGTAGCATAGGCTATATTTATTGCTAGAAATAGTTAGGGATCCCTACGAAAACTTAAATAATTTGTATTTTTCTATGTCTGTAACGAATAAACGCAAAAATTACTGGACCAATTTCAAAAATTCTTTTACACTTAGAATGCTACATTATCCCTGAGTAACATAGGCAATATTTACTGCTAGAAAAAATTAGGGATCCCTACTAAAACTTAAATAATTTGTATTTTTATATGTTTGTAACGAATAAACTCATAAACTACTAGACCGACATCAAAAATTCTTTGATTATAAGATTGCTATAACATCTCTGAGTAACAAGGGCTATATTTATTGCTAGAAAAAATTATGGATCCCTACTAAAACTTTTAATAATTTGAATTTTTGTATGTTTGTAACGAATAGACTCAAAAATTACTGGACCAATTTCAAAAATTCTTTTACACTTAGAATGCTACAATATCCCTGAGTAACATAGGCTATATTTACTGCTAGAAAAAATTAGGGATCCCTACTAAAACTTAAATAATTTGTATTTTTGTATGACTGTAACGAATAAACTCAAAAACTACTGGACTGATTTCAAAAATTCTTTCACACTTAGAATGCCACATTATCCCTGAGTAGCATAGGCTATATTTATTGCTAGAAATAGTTAGGGATCCCTACTAAAACTTAAATAATTTTAATTTTTGTATGTTTGTAACGAAAAGACTCAAAAACTACTGGACCGATTTTAAACATTTTTTCACCGTTAAAATGCTACATTATCCCTGAGTAACATAGGCAATATTTATTGCTAGAAAAAATTAGAGATCCCTACCAAAACTTTTAATAATTTGAATTTTTGTATGTTTGTAACGAATAGACTCAAAAACTACTGGACCGATTTCAAAAATTCTTTCTCCATTAGAATGCTACGTTATCTCTGAGTAACATAGCCTATATTTATTGCTTGGAAAAATTATGGATCCCTACTAAAACTTTTAATAAGTTGAATTTTTGTATGTTTGTAATGAATAGACTCAAAAACTACTGGACCGATTTCAAAAATTCTTTCACTATTAGAATGCTACGTTATCTCTGAGTAACATAGGCTATATTTATTTCTTGGAAAAATTAGGGATCCCTACTAAAACTTTTAATAATTTGAATTTTTGTATGTTTGTAACGAATAGACTCAAAAACTACTGGACCGATTTCAAAAATTCTTTCACCGTTAGAATGCTACGTTTTCCCTGAATAACATATGATATATTTATTGCTAGAAAAAATTAGGGATCCCTACTAAAACTTAAATAATTTGAATGTTTATATGTTGGTAACGAATAAACTCAAAAAGTACTAGACCGATTTCAAAAATTCTTTGACCTTTAGAATGCTACATTATCCCTGAGTAACATTGGCGATATTTATTGCTAGAAAAAATTAGGGATCCCTACGAAAACTTAAATAATTTGTATTTTTCTATGTCTGTAACGAATAAACGCAAAAATTACTGGACCAATTTCAAAAATTCATTTACACTTAGAATGCTACATTATCTCTGAGTAGCATAGGCTATATTTAATGCTAGAAAAAGTTAGGGACCCCTACTAAAACTTAAATAATTTGAATTTTTGTAGGTTTGTAACGAATAAACTCACAAACTACTGGACTGATTTCAAAAATTCTTTCACCATTAGAATGCTACGTTATCTCTGAGTAACATAGGCTATATTTATTGGTAGAAAAAATTATGGATCCCTACTAAAACTTTTAATAATTTGAATTTTTGTATGTTTGTAACGAA